>CM057450.1:93197500-95597500 GCA_016271365.2 Neoceratodus forsteri | reverse complement strand
TTAGCCCCTTGAGAACCTTATCCTATTTTCCTCCCCTTTACTCCCAAATCCCCATACCATGTTGCTGACCCCCAAATAAACCCTTTGCAGTTGTCTATACTGCATTTGCAGTTTCTATTGTTATTACTGCCTATTTTAAGTTATTAAATGTAGTACCACTGTTAACTGTAGGGCTGTCATTCATTGTGTTAGTCCCTTTGCACTGCGTGTATGTGTGTGTGTGTGTGTATGGGGGGGTAATACTGTTAGTGTTTACTATTAAGAAGTCACTGGTACCAACTCAGTCTACTAGTTCTTACTAGGTGGAGGCACCACATCACATATACAAACTCAAACTAGCACTCCTTGACCCTGGGGTAATCTGTCTCAAGGCCTAATAATTTCAGCCCACTGCAAGATACATCAGGCTGCGCTACACCTCAGGGACAGGGGTTACATGTAGGGCTTTCCCTCTCCAGCTTACCCACTTGTTCTCATTTGCTTCAATCCCTTCCTTGACATAAGAAGCAACCCCATTACACTCAGCTGTTCTTCATAAACAGACTGCACTCCTCTACCATTGCATCCCAGCTTATTCCCTCATTCTACCAAGTCTCTGTACGTCCTACTACATTGTAGCCCACCTCAAAGTTCACCCTCCAGCACAGGTATCTTGTTAGTCACACATCATATTCTCCATCATACAGCAAAGGACTGTGCTTCTACTTTCTATTTTGACTCCTTACATTATTCTAATTGAGTGACATGTGTAATTGTGTTAAATGCAGATTCTCTGTCTATGAGACACCCAACGTAACTTCATATGATCCTGACAAGAGTCTGAAGCCTTTTTTTTTCAACAAGTGGTCTTCTAAAGATATTATTCCTTTAACAAAAACACATGGCACATGGTACTGCTGTAATCATAACTGGCCCAGACAGAATATCTGTGTGCTTCAAGCTGATTTGAAATAATTGCGACACACCCAATCCCCACCTCAGCTTTCTGTCTGGCACTGTAAGGAGTGACCTGGCTGGGAGTCAGTCTTTTGGTGGTTATGCAAAACTCTCAAGACTGGACTCAAGAGCACAGACTGTGCCCTGAAAGGTAGGGCTTCAAAATAACAAGGCAGTCAGCACTGAGCTGTATACTGCCTTTGTATATACTAGCCAAGTATCACTTAAAAGAGGGAGGGAGGAAGGATGGATGGAAGGAAGGAAAACTTTTTACCCCCTCCTACACTGCTCTCTCAATGACCTCCATCAACTTTCTCCACATGTTTTCTGTCATCAGCGAAGGAGCCCCATACTACATGAAAGAATTAGGATTATTATACAGTAGTTTTCGTACAAGTTGTATGCTAAAGAGCTTTACAAACAACATGAAATTGGTAGTGAAGTGAAAGTAAACTTGCACTAGCAGCAAGATTGCACATCAACAGCCACACACAGCCCTGGATAATTAAAATTTTTATGGGAAGGGGAATATTGAGAAGGTGCACCAAGAATGAACAGATCTTGTGGGGGCTGTTCCCACTGGGTGTCTTGAGTGCTAAAATGAGGGCATTGCCCCAATGTAGAACAGATGGGTGGTATGATCAGGACACTGTTTCTGAAATTCTGCATCAACCACTATTTAGCTAAACTGCTAGTAGTTGCATAGAAGGCAAGTATTCTGAGTTTGACTGATGATGCCAAAGACACTCACTGTTGGCTATAAGAACTGACTAGATGGCTACCACAAAATAAACCATAACATTTCACCTTAAGGTTTAACATCTCTGCTCCATGGTTATACCATGTCAAGACATGTCTCTTTTGTTATGAAAATATTTATTCCCTCTGAAGTGATCAGATAATACAGCTGCTGTTTACTACCTAACTTCACAGAATGCTGAACAAAGGTGAGCATTCACAAGAAGTGTAGGAAAGAACAGTACTGCACAGAGAGGGAGACAGCTCGACTCCCATGGATCCTCTGCCCCTCCCCTCCTAGTCCTAGTATATTATGACCTTTTTAAATATTATGACTCAGTTTTAAAAAATTATTTACCATTACAATATTTATAGAGGGAATATTGGTTACATGTCTCACATACTGAACCCCTGTCTATCCACTGCCACTGTACCAGTAGCCTGGAAATCTGCCAAAGTCATCCCCCTGCCCAAAGGTGGCGATCCCTCCCTACTGGGAAACTATAGGCCCATGTCACTCCTCCCTTCCCTTGCCAAAGTCCAGGAATCCCTTATACTGTCCAGACTGTCAGACCTCCGCACAGCAAACAACTTACTCCCTCCAGTCCAGTCTGGATTCCAAAAACACCACTCCACCATAACCACCATTCTAAGTGTTAGCGACTCTATACTCTCGGCCATGGATAATAGTCAAATCACAGCCACCATATTCATAGTCCTGGCTAAAGCATTCGACTCAGTATCACACTAGCTGCAGCTCTGCAAACTCTGCACTTTCGGCATCAGCCCTCCAGCAATTGCCTGGCTCCACTCATACCTCCACAATAGGCAACAATAGGAGACAGCTCGACTCCCATGGATCCTCTGCCCTTCCCCTCCTAGTCCTAGTATATTATGACCTTTTTAAATATTATGACTCAGTTTTAAAAAATTATATACCATTACAATATTTATAGAGGGAATATTGGTTACATGTCTCACATACTGAACCTCTCTCTATCCACTGCCACTGTACCAGTAGCCTGGAAATCTGCCAAAGTCAATTGCCTGGCTCCACTCATACCTCCACAATAGGCAACAATCAGTTCAAATTGGCGACACTCTCTCCTCTCCTCTCTCTATCATATCTGGTATTCCCCAAGGATCTATTCTGGGACCTATCCTTTTCTCTCTCTTCATAAATGATCTTCCTTCCATCTGCCTCTCCTCTAATGTCCATCTGTACACAGCTGACATGGTCGTTTTTACCTCGGGGCCCCTCCCATGACAGTGTCCTCCCCATTCCTCAAAGTGACTTCAACAGAGTCCAATCCTGGCTGTTTGAAAACTGACTCACTCTTAATGCTGAAAAGATGGTCTCCATGGTTTTGGGTCCAGACAGAAGCTGGCAACCTCCCAGCCCCCCAGTGCTATCCACCTTGGACGGCTCACCACTGGAGCGAGTCTCAGCCTTCATATACCTGGGTGTATGGTTGGACTGCCACCTCATCTTCTCCACTCACTTCAATGCAATTTGCACTAAACTCTGACCAAAACATGCAATCCTCTACCACCACAAATCCTGCTTACTGATCCCCACCCACCGCAAGTTCATACACGAAACAATCTTGCCAATTATAGACTATGCAGACGTAATCTATGGTACAGCCCCTGCATCCTCCCTCTTCAAACTTGACACCCTGATCAACGCCTTCTGCCAATTCAGCACCACCTCCCCCCCACTCATCTTTGTCTGCTCTATGCCCCTCTCTTCATTGCCCCGCTCTCCCACAGGTGTACCATCCACTGGGCCTCCCTCTTAGGGAAATTCTGGTTTGGTCTCCTCCCCCATACCTCACATCCCTGCTCAACCACCCCCGCTAACTACTCTCTTCACTGTAGGGACCCTTGTATCTTCCACCTCCCTAGCCCTCGCACTCTTTCTGGTCAACTCACCTTCTCGTACCATCTCCCCCTTCTCTGGAACTCTTTGCCCTCTGACCTTCGCAGGGCCCTTTCTTGCTCAGCTTTTAGCCAGCTCCTCAGGCTTCTATCCAACCCACATTGTCCTACGTGCTCAAATGGTCTAAATGCACTACAGAGGCACCACTCAGCCCTCTCCAACTCACCAACATTGCCTCCCTGAGTAGGCCTCTCCCCTTCTCTCTCACACTCCTAAATGGCCAACTATTACATATTCAAAATGTGTATCGTACTGTCTAATTAATGTTTGTGTTAACTGCCTGTACTTCTATGATTGTGATAACTGCCTGTACTTCCTGTTTCCCTTGATATTACCGGTACAAACTGTACCCAGGTCGCACCTGGAAACGTACCTTTCTCGGTCATCAAATTTTAAATAAATAAATAAATGAAATTAGTCATGGGTTAAAACCGGGCTGCAGCCACATGGAGCCCCTTGAGTTGTGAGGGGGAATGGAATGCAGATAATTTCTACAGGAGATATAGATTATCATATATATATATATATATATATATATATATATATATTAGAGGCAAAAAACTCAGTTTAATGCATTAGTTAGGGTTGTTCCACAGCGACAAAAGTGAGGAAATTAGCTGTTAGGGTTGAAAACCCTAACTCCGAATTCACCCCCCCAGCACCACACACACACAGACACACACACACACACATTCAAGTATGGGGGAGGACCAAGTCAACACAACCAATGACAGTCATCCAGCAGCAGGTGACAGAAATAATAAACAATTGTCTAAATGTACTACGAGACATCCCCACCCACCTGACCAGGTACTGCATGCTCAGTGGAGATCAACAGCAAAACTGAGGCCATGTACACCAAATGTACACATCCCTGATTGCAGCTGCACACAACGTACCACACTTAGTAGTTGCATGGCCTTACCTGCTGATGCCCCACACCAGACCACACCACATGTGGTGGGCCACCTGAGCAATAGAGTTCAGCAAAACCAAGGAGTTGTACAGGTATAATATCTCTGATTATAACAAGGGTTTGAGAAATGCAGCTTTCTAATTGACTATAAACATTGTAACAGCCTTATGTTTAGTTTTTATTAACATACAGTACATGTAGAGCCTAACCATATGATGAACATGGTTTAATGTTGTTTAAAAAACAGTTTTATATGATAGCAATAAGCACTCCATAGAGATTATGTTAATGGTCAGTTTATCACTGTCTAGTGACATGTAGCACTCCGGCATGCCTCATTCAACATTAAACCCCTACAGGATGATTAACAGACCATATAACATAACTGTTGGTCATGCCTTATTGCTTAATTGTCTTTATGAGTAGATACTCTCCCTCTGCTAGGCACTGCAGCAGCTTTGCAACACAGTGTCCCACCCAGTTACACCATACACTGTCTAGTTACTGGAGAATGGCTGTGAATATGAACTCATAAAGATGAACAGTGTAACTTGATCATTACAGTCATCGAAACCTTAGTGTGATTATAACTGACAGAGTCAGTGTTAGAGAATAACCCCTGCTGTCCTAGTACACTTACCCCATTGTGAGTTAAATCAATACTAAAAGACATTCTGTTTATATCTACACCATACCTACTTGATTCCTGTTGTACCACAACTAGCATAGTTATCACTTTGATAGCATCAGTGACAGAAGTGTGGCAAACCCAAACACTAGGCATACAGCCTGAGTATGAAACAACTGTTAAAAAAAATTACACTGTGTCCATAAGTGGCATAGATCACTCATTGCAACAATAGTTAATGTATTACTATTTGAATAAGTTAGTCATGACAGATGCAATGAGATTGTCTTTATCAGGTACAACATACTCAGTAAGTGCCTACAGTAAAATCTATCCTATATACATCTCTGATACAGGTACATCATTGTTGGCTCAGTAGTGCTATGATATTTAGAAGTTGCTTGGCCTGATCTATGCAATTACAATGTTTCTTACAAAGAATACTTACATCTTTAGTATTGATAACACTGGTCTTCAGTATGTACATCAGCAGTACACCTTCATCAGTAAGAATGCATGTGATACTGGCAGTACGAATTTCACAGCTGAACAGGCAATGCTTTTCCATACGCGTTACATCAGCCTCTCTATGTTGAGTAAACCATTTGCAGTAAATGTACTACTATGTAAATCACTTTACTAAATGTAACACTACTTTTATCTTGAGCATGGTAGTGTCTTGACTTAATTTTATGTGCTTCTCTAATTAATGTATACTCACTAGTGTTAAACCTTTCTACAACTGTCATCATGCACCTTCAGCATTTATATTGACCAACGGCACAGTACCAGTTGTGGTGTGGTGTGGGCATCGGTAGGTAAGGCCATGCAACTACTAAGTGTGATGACAAGTAGTGCAGCTGCAATCAGGGATGTGTACGCTTGGTACATGGCCTGAGTTTTGCTGTTGATTCCATTGAGCATGCAGTACCTGGTCAGGTGGGTGGGATGTCTCAGTACATTTAGACAATTGTTTATTGTTTCTGTCACCCGCTGCTGGATGTCTATCATTGGTTGTGTTGACTTGGTCCTCCCCCACTTGAATGTGTGTGTGTGTGTGTGTGTGTGTGGTGGTGGGGGGTGACTGGGAGTTAGGGTTTTCAACCCTAACAGCTTATTTCTCACTTTTGTCACTGTGAAACAACCCTAACTAATGCATTAAATGGAGTTTTTGCCCTAATTTCTTCTTTTGAGAATGATAATGAGAAATAGTGAATGGACAGCGGCGGCGGGAGCATGGGGTCTAGGGCTCCGCAGACTCCCCACTACATGATGTCTTGTGGTATAGTAACAGAGCAGCAATGCAAACAGAAATGCTAACAGTGGCACACATGGTAACACAAAGCATGAATGAGAACAGAAAGGTAATGCACAGGTGGCGAGACCGGAACGGTGTGCCACGTGATGTCTTGTCACATAGTAACATGGTGCCTGTAACTGGAAATGTCAATGGGCATGGTGACGAAAGTGAAACAGAAAGAAACAGTACGGGTGTCATCACAAATGGCAAAGTAACAGTAAATGGAATGTTAAATGAAAACGCAAGGATAATGCGACATAGGGCACTCGCTATTTGCCTCCGAGACTCCGCCACATGATGTCTTGTGGCATAGTAACAGGAAGAGCAACGCAATGTAGAAGTGCTAACAGTGGCGCATAGACATGGTAACGCAAGCGCCGAATGACAATAGAAAGGGCAATGCACACGGTGGCATAGATGGGAACAGTCTGCCATGTGATGTGTTCTCACAGTAACATGGTGCCTGCAAATGGAAATGTCAATGGGCATGGTGACGCTAGGTGAAACAGAAAGAAACAGTACTGTAGACACAAATGGCAAAAATAACAGAAACGAGGCGCAAATGAAAACGCAAAGGATAACACACTATAGGGCCCCGCAGCTCCAGCATGTATTGCAGCAGCGGGAGCGAAATGAAGGTCCCCGTGACCCCACCACATGATGTCTTGTGGCATAGTAACAGGAAGAGCAATCCAAACAGAAGGCTTAACAGTGGCGACAAGGTAACGCAAGCGCAATGAGAAACAGAAAGGGTAACGAACACTGTATGATACGGGAATGGTGTGCCACGTGATGTCTTGTCACATAGTAACATGGTGCCTGTAAATGGAAATGTCAATGGGCATGGTGACTAAAGTGAAACAGAAAGAGAAACAGTACTGGTAGACACAAATGGCAAAAAGTAACAAGAAAGCAAGCGTAAATGAAAACGCAAAGGATGACACACGTGGTGGCATTGGGAATCAGCCCTAACTCTCACCCCATGACATGTGTAAAGCAGCAGAAATATAGGAGAATGGGGTGAGTTAGGACCCACTTATCCAATGCACAGCCCCAATGCCGGTTGGGGGTGGGCGGGGGCAAGGTTTTCTAACCCTAACAGTGAATTTCTCACTTTTGTCGCTGTGGAACAACCCAACCAATGCATTAAATGGAGTTTTTGCCTATTTCCTTCTTTTGAGAATGATAACGAGAATAGTGAATGTAATGCAGCGGAGTTGCTGGGCCCGCCACATGATGTCTTGTGGCATACTAACAGGGACAGCAACGCAAACAGAAATGCTAACAGTGGTGCACATGGTAACACAAGTGCGTAATGAGAACAGAAAGGATAACTACATGGTGGCGTAGACGGAACGGTTCCCACACGGATGTGTTGCACATAGTAACATGGTGCCTGCAAACAGAAATGTCAATGGGCATGGTGATGTAAAGTAACAGAAAGATAAACAGTACTGTAGACAGAAATGGCAAAAATAACAGAAACGCAATGCTAAAATGAAAACGCAAAGGATAACACATAGTGGCTCAGACGCCAACGGTAAAGTGAACGGTAACGGAACACGCAAGCGGAAAGGGCAACAGTAACAGTAATGTAAGCGCACAGGCTGGTTTTCCCTAAACCTCGTATATAGAGAAAGACAGTGAGTACAAATAATGTATGCATAATGATGAGTATCGCAGAAAATGAGAACTTGGAATACTAAATACTTTATATCTCAGGAACCGCATTTATCGAGAAAAAAATGTAAAAGCCATATTATTTACAACTGTCCTGGCTGATTTAGCTTAGTCCCCATTAGGGGGCTAATAATTTTTCTGACGCAGAAGTCCGTATCTCGCACCGTTTCCGAGATACGGGCCCTGAAAGGCGCGGCGAACGCCGTAATGTTATCCTATGGGAAAAAAAGAAAAGTTTGGAGCGCCATAACTTTCCCTCCCTGTAAGGTTTTTCACCAAACCACTGAAAGGCACATCTGTGGGCTGTTGGCTGTCTTCCCTCCAAATTTCAGGAAAAAAGAGCAAACCGTTATTTTGCAGCAGGGATCCAAAGAATTTCTGTAATGCGTCGGGCGCCGTAATGTTATCCTATGGAAAAACGTCAACTTTGAGTGCCGTGAACTTTGCCGCTGTGTAATATTTTTTAACCAAACCACTGAAAGGCACATCCGTGGGCTGTTGGCTGTCTTCCCTCCAAATTTCAGGAAAAAAGACCTAACCGTTATTTTGCAGTAGGGATCCAAAGGATTTCTGTAATGCGTCGGGCGCTGTAATGTTATCCTTTGGGAAAAAACGTCAACTTTGGAGTGCCGTAACTTTGCCGGCGTGTAATATTTTTTCAATACAACACTGAAAGGCACATCTGTGAGATGTCAGCTCCGTTCTTCCAAATTTCAGCGCTCAACTCCCAACGGTTCTTTTGGCAGCCAGTGCCAAAGAATCGCTGTTACTTTCCACAGATGGAAAACTACTGTCGCACTTATGAACGCCGCAAAGTTCGACACTTTCGTGAGCACGAAAGTAATTTTATGAAGTACTTTTTCCAGAAATTTGAAAACATATTTCTGGGGTCTTTACCACAAAATAAAGACATGGCAAGCATCCTCGGGTCCGACTAGGTGAATACAAAGAATTAGGTTGCTAGAGGGTCCCAAATTTAAATGCCAACCATTTTCTGATCACCAACTGAAAACAAATGGCCGATTTAAGTAAAGTAACAGGCCCATTTGGCAAAAGTAAAATGCACTTTACGAAAGTGTTGAACTTTTGTTAACTTTTCCCATTGACTTATAATGGGAAACTGTTTTGAATAACTCTTGAACCGCTTATATTTTTCATGAAATGCTTTGATAGGCACATCGGGATGCGCATGTCCTGAAGATTTCGGGCCAGTCACACAAACCGCATAATCTGTGGTAGGTGACAGATTCCAGAAAGCGAACGCAGCAAGATAGATCACGCGACAACTCAAGAGTTGTCCGATTCGCAATTTGCAGATCCTGGCGTTTGTGAGCTTGATCATGGTCTACTCAGCCAAATCCGTGAAACAGTTACAAAGTTATTAAGGTGCACAATTTTGGGGTTTAACACAGAAATGGCTACTCAACCCTAACTATAGTGGCACTATAATACAGTATTATGGTAAAGGAGCCATTTACATGTTAAACCCAATATTTTGCACCTTAATAACTTTGCCACCGTTTGACGGATTTACCTGAAATTTGGAATACATGATCAAGACCCATACACCTTGGGATCTGCCAAGTTTTGTACCAGTCGGATACATGGCTGCGGAGTTATTAAGAGTGATCTGCGCGCGCGTTTACGCTTTTTCTGGAATTCTATGGTTGTGCCTTCTACAGGTCGCACGGTTTGCGTGACCTGCCCGAAATCTTCAGGGAACGTGCAGCCGGGGTCCCCGATGTGCCTTTCAAAGATTTCGTGCAAAAATATTAAACTGTTCAAAAGTTATGGCAGTCCAAACTTCTGTTTTTTTCCCATAGGATAACATTATGGCATGAGCCGCGCCTTTGAGGGCCCGTATCTCTACATACAAAACTAGCCAGGAAAGTGATAATACATATGACTTTTAAATTTTTTTTCTATGTCATACGGTTACTGAGATATAAGCAATTTACTATTACAACTATTGATTTTTGTGTTCCGAGAGTCATTATTTTTCATACATTCTTTCTACTCACTGTCTTTCTCTATACAGCTTTTGGGGAAAACCAGCCTGTGCGCTTACATTACTCTTACCATTACCATTTCTGCTTGTGGTTCCGTACCCGTTTCACTTACCGTTCATGTTTACGCCACCATGTGCGTTACCCTTTGCATTTTCATCTGCGGTTGCGTTTCCATTGTTTTTAACATTTCTGTCTATAGTACTGTTCCTCTTTCTGTTTTGCTTTGCGTCACCATGCACATTACAATTTGCGTTTGCGGGCACAATATTACAACGCGACAAGACATCACCCCCACGCTCCCGCCGCTGCATTACATTCACTATTTCTCATTATCATTCTCAAAAAGAAGGGAAATTAGAGGCAAAAAACTCAGTTTAATGCATCAGTTAGGGTTGTTCCACAGTGACAAAAGCGAGGAAATTCGATGTTAGGGTTGAAACCCCCTTTGCACCCCTCCAGCCCACCCCGCAACTGGAATCAGGGAGTGCATTGGGGTCATCGGTCCTAACTGTCACCCCATTCTCCTATTCCTTAGCTTCTTTCCACATGTGATGGGGTGACGCTTAGGGCCGATGACCCCAATGTGCACCCCAATTTCAGTTGGGGGGGTAGGCTGGAGGGGTGCAAAGGGGGTTTCAACCCTAACATCGAATTTCCTTGCTTTTGTCGCTGTGGAACAACCCTAACTGATGCATTAAATGGAGTTTTTTGCCTCTAATATATATATAGGCAGTATAGCGCAGTAGTCTAGGGCTCTGAGCTGCAAATCTGGTGACATGCAGCAGACCAGACCTGGGTTTGAATCCCACATCTTCCACTTGCATACTGTGTGACCCTGAGCAAGTAACAACTTCCTTGTGCTCCCAGGTCACACCTGGAAACAAGCTCTGGCTTAGTGTGCCTTTCCTGATTAAACAGTTTCCCTTTCCTATATATATATATATATATATATATATATGGCAAAAAACTCCATTTAATGCATTACTTAGGTTGTTCCACAGCAGCAAAGTGAGAAATTCGGTGTTAAGGTTGAAAGCCTCTTGAACCCCCAGTCCACCCCAACCGGCATCAGGGTCACGTTGGGGTTGGCTCTATAACTCTCACCCCATCACGCGTGTGTGAAGAAGCAGAGGTATAGGAGAATGGGTGAGAGTTAGGGACTGATGACTCAACGCGCACTCGGCTGCCAGTTGGGGTGGGCTGGGGGTCAAGGGGGGCTTTCAACCCTAACACCAAATTTCCTCACTTTTGTTGCTGTGGAATAACCCTAACTAATGCATTAAACAGAGTTTTTTGCCTCTAATTTCCCTTCTTTTTGGGAATGATGACGAGAAATAGTGAATGTAATGTGGCGCTCCCACCACGTGATGTCTTGTGACATAGTAACAGGAACAGCAATGCAAACAGAAGTGGGAACAGTGGCACACATGGTAATGCAAACATAAATGGTAAAGGAAATGTTAATAGAAATGCAAGCACTAAGTGACGCCGAAGTGAACAGTGACGCAAACGGACATTGAAGCATGTACAAAAACACAGCTGGTAATGCGAACAGTGATGGCAGTGGTATTATGTCACAGCAAAAAGAACGTGAAAGAGAACAGAAACGGAAATGTGAACACAAGCGCACATGTAAACGCAAACCGTAACATGCACAGGCACGGTACCACAATTGTAAATGCAAAAGGGAAAGTTAACATGAAGAATAACACCAAAGGAAAGAGAAACAGAAACAGGAACAGAAGCGCGTACGGAAACGCAAACCGAAACACGCATGGGCACAGTACCACAATTGTAAATGCAAATGGTAACGGTAACAGCAACAATAACAGCAAAGGAAACAAAAGCGCAAAAGGAAATGCAAGCACATATGGAAACGTAAACCTTAATATGCAGGGGCACAGTAACGCAAATGCAAATGGTAACAGTAACAGCAAGGAAGACGCAAAACGAAAGAGAAACAGAAACACAAATGAAAGGGCTGCCGGAAATGCAAATGGCAATGCACACGATGACCCAAACAAAAATGCAAAGAGAAACGTAGTGGAAACGCAAATGGTAGCAGTAACGAAAACGCAAGTGCGAATGACAACGCAAAGGGTAATGCACATGGTGGCGTACACGGAAACGGTAATGCAAACGAGGACATAAACGCAAGTGGAAACAGCAACTGTAACAGTAACAGAAGTGCATGCCCTGTTTTTGACAAACAGGTGCATACAGAAACACAGTGTGTACAAAGAATGTATGCACTGTAATGGGGATTGAAGCTTAAAATGAGCGTTGGAAGTACTGAATTGCTAATATCTCAGCAACCGCACGACGTAGAAAAAAAATTAAATTTCACAAATATCTTGATTTTCCTGGCTAGGCTTTTGCTATTACATAGCCCACAGGGCTATGCAGTTCGCAACAAAAAATCTGTATCTCACATAATTGTTGAGATATGAGCCCCAAGAGGCACGGCGTACACCACCATGTAAATCTATAGGAAAAAAAGGCAACTTCAGAGTACTGCAACTTTGCAGCCGTGCAATATTTTTTCACCAAACCACCAAAAGGCACATCTGTGAGACGTTGGCTGCCTTCCCTCCAAATTTCAGCCCAAAAGACCAAACCATTTGTTTGCAGCAGGGTGGCAAAGAATTCCTGTCATTTTGGCCATAGCCTGAAAAGTAGTGTTGCAATCTGCAACCCTTTTCGCAAAAAGTTGCGAAAGTGTCATGCTTGCGACACTACTTTGTGACACTACTGTTTCCAGAAATTTGAAAAACATATTTCTGGAGTGTTTAACCCCAAAATAAAGACATGGCTAGCATCCTCAGGGTCTGACTAGGTGAACACAAAAATAATTGTGTCCCTAGAGGGTCCCAAATTTAAATGCCAAGCATTTTTCTGATCACCAACTGAAAACAAAATGGTGGATTTGTGACACTACTAGGGCCATTTGCGACACTAAAAAGTGCATTTGTGAAAGTGTTGAATATTTTGTTAACTTTTCCCTTTGACTTATAATGGGAACTTATTTTTTGAATAACTTTTGAACCGTTCAATATTTTTTCACGAAATCTTCAAAGGGCACATCTGAGACCTGGCTGCACATTCCCTGAAGTTTTCAGACCGGTCGCACAAACCATGCGATCTGTAGTCGAGAGCAAATAAATTGCAAAAAAGCATAATTGCGCAATTGGTTGTTGCTTAATAACTCCGCAGTCGTATATCTGACTGGTACGAATCTTGGCAGATCCCAAGATCTTCCATGCCCAATTGTACATACCAAATTGTAGGCAAATCCGTTGAATGGTGTCAAAGTTATTAAGGTGCAACATTTGACCCTTTAACCTTAGAAGTGCTACTCTACCATAATATATATATATATATATATATATATATATATATATATATATATGTATATATACTGTATATAAATATATATATATATATATATACATATATATATATATATATATATACACACAATAGGCAACAGTGTTTTTTGTATAGTTTTGGTATTTAAATATTGTTTTTGAGGTCCGTTTTATTGTTACTTTTCAAGTTGGTGTTATTACTCAGTGATTTGGCTGCTGTGTGTTAGCCTGCTCAACTGGGTGATAGGGATTGGTGATGTGAGAACAGCTCAAGAAAATTCCTTCTTTGATGTTCATTGGTTTATGAGGATGATGCAATTTTAGTTTATTCATCTGTGGTGCTTCTGAAGGTTTAGAAATTCATTTTGAAAAGCTCATTGTACAGAAATACTGTTTTTAGTCAAGTGTTTGTAATTTGTTTTCAGTGCTAAGTACTGCTCCACATGTATTGCTTTCAGCTTCTGGCTTTTTAGAAACTGCAAGTAAAAGTTTCACACTATGCAGGTTGTGTGTACTTAGGTAGATTGCTGATTTCATTTTCATTTTTAAAACAAGTTCCAGCTTGTAGTGCTTAACTGATGCTGCAGTGAGAATATCGGGTGATGACATAGCTACTATAGGTGTAAATGGATTTATTTTCACTTCAGCTATGTCATCGCCTGATATTCTCACTGGGGTGAGAATACATGCTTTTATTATCAATGAATACAAAACACCCATATTGTATAAATCACACACATGATGGCAGAGTAATAGAAAATACTCACTCCGCAGTCGCGGAGGCATGGCTATCCCACTTGTAAGCTCACACTCGTGATATCCATGCCTCACTCTGCAGGAGTGAGAATATTTTCCATATTCCACTCCTACCCATCATCTATCTCATATATATATATATTATGGTAACACGGTAGTGCTACCATAGTTAGGGTTGAGGAGCCATTTACATGCTAAACCTAAAATTTTGCACCTTAATAACTTTGCAACCATTCAACAGATTTGCCTGAAATTGAAATACACAATCAAGAACCATACATCTTGGGATCTGCCAACTTTTGTACTGTTCGGATATATGGCTGCAGAGTTATTAAGCATGAACTGTGCGCACGTTTACTCTTTTTTTAATTCTTTGCTCATCCCTACAGGTCGCACAGTTTGCACGACCAGTCTGAAAACTTCAGGGATTATGCGGCTGGGGTCCCCAATGTGTCTTTTAAAGATTTTGTGAAAAAATATTACATGGTTCAAAAGTTATTCAAAAAATAATTTCCCATTATAAGTCAATGGGAAAAGTTAACAAAAAGTTTGACAGTGTCGCAAATGCACTTTTTAGTGTTGCAAGTGGCCCTAGTAGTGTCGCAAATCCATCATTTTGTTTTCAGCTGGTGGTCAGAAAAATGCTTGCCATTTAAATTTGGGACCCTCTAGCAACGCAATTATTTTTGTGTTTACCTAGTCGGACCCTGAAGATGCTAGGCATGTCTTTTATTTTGAGGTTAAACACCCTAGAAATATGTTTTTCCAATTTCTGGAAAAAGTAATGTTGCAAAGTAGTGTTGCACTCACAACACTTTCGCAAATCAGTGCAAAAGCTTTTGCAAATCACGACACTACTTTGCAAAACTATGCCCAAAATGACAGGAATTCTTTGCCACCCTTTTGCAAATAAACAGTTTGGTCTTTTGGGTGGAAATTTGGAAGGAAGGCAGCCAAAATCTCACAGATGTACCTTTTCATGGTTTGATGACCAAATATTGCACGGATGCAAAGTTACGGTACTCTGAAGTTGACACTTTTTCTCATAGACTAACATTGAAGCGTCCGCTGCATGACAGGAATTCTTTGCCACCCTGCTGCAAAATAACGGTTTGGTCTTTTACACTGAAATTTGGAGGAAAGGAAGCCAACATCCCACAGATGTGACTTTTAGTGGTTTGGTGAAAAAATATTACAGGGCGGCAAAGTTGTGTCACGTCGAACTTCTCTTTTTTCCCCATAGGCTAACATTACGGCGTTTGCCGCGCCTTTCAGGGCCCGTATCTCAGAAATGGTGCGAGATACGGACTTTTCATCAGAAAAATGCTTAGCACCCTGCCAGGGGCTCAGTACAAAACTAGCCAGGAAAGTCATAAATCATATGACTTTTAAATTTTTTTCTACGTCGTACGGTTCCTGAGATATAAGCAATTTAGTATTCCAACTCCTCATTTTCTGCTCCGAGATCCATTACTATGCATAAATTCTTTGTACTCACTGTCTTTCTCTATGCAGCTTTTGGGGAAAACTAGTCTGTGCTTTTACATTACTGTTACCCTTACACGCTCGCTATGTCCGCACTCGCTTTCACTCTACTGCTTCGCTCACGCCACCATGTGTGTTACCTTTGCATTTTCATGTGTGCTTGTGTTTGCATTATTTTTACCATTTGTGTCTACAGTACTGTTTCTCTTTCTGTTTCACTTTGCATCACCATGTGCATTACCATTTGCGTTTGCGGGCACCATGTTACTATGTGACAAGACATCATGTGGCGGGAGCACGGGGCCCTCTCATTATCATTTTCAAAAAGAAGGGAAATTAGAGGCAAAAAACTCCATTTAATGCATCAGTTAGGGTTGTTCCACAGTGACTAAAGCAAGGAAATTCAATGTTAGGGTTAAAACCCCCCTTGCACCCCTCCACCCCACCCCCTCAACCGGCATTGGGGTGTGCGTTGGGGTCATTGGTCCTAACTCTCACCCCATTCTTCTATTCCTCAGCTTCTTTCCACATGTGATGGGGTGAGAGTTAGGGCCGATGACCCCAATGTGCACCCCATGCCAGTTGGGGGGGTGGGCTGGAGGGGCGCAAGGAGGGTTTCAACCTTAACATCGAATTTCCTTGCTTTTATCACTGTGGAACAACCCTAACTGATGCATTAAATGGAGTTTTTTGCCTCTAATATATATATATATATATACACACACACATACACATACTGTATATATCATATATCTATATACATATATTGCAAAAAACTACGTTATTGCGTAAGTTAGAGTTGAAGATAAGTGACAAACATAGGAAAATATGACGTTATGGTTTCCAACCCTAAAACACCTGCCTTACACCTTAAGCGAATGAGGGGTGGAGTCTTCCTTGGGGTTGTCAACCGTAGTACTCACCCCATTGCTGTGACAGAAAAGCTAAGATGGGATGGAGACAGGTGTGTATGTTTCATGAGTGCATACAGTGGGATGAGTGTTAGGGCTGACAACCCAAGGAAGACGCCACCCCTCATTTGCTTCAGGGGTGGGTCAGGTGTTTTACAGTTGGAAACTCTGGTATCCCAACAATTGTACATGAAAATAAGGGTGAAGGGAATCTGGGTGAGGCAATTAGGGTGGATGCAATCTGCATGGCCAGCACTTTGGCCCTGCTGTGATTGTGGGTGGACAGGAACATAGAGCTCTAACTGTAGTCCTCCCCCAAATGTGTAGGGTAGGGGGTGTTGATATTTATTTCAGGGTGTGTGTGGGGGAAGCCCCCCCTGCAATAGGACCAACATGCGATGCAACCAGCCAGGTGCACAGCACAATTTCCTGTTATGCACCTTGCTGTTGGCTGTTTTCCCATGTTCCAGTCATCCTCAGTGAAATTGTTTTTTCCCTGTCATGGGTAACCCAGAAACCCTAACATCATACTTCACTAAGTTTGTCACTTTATCTTCAACTCTAACTGATGCATTAATGCAGTTGTTTTGCAATGAATTTCCTTACTTTTTGAGATAGTGTAATCATAGCTTTATTTGCCTGTGGAAGTGCTGGGCCTGGGTATAGTTTTTGAGAAAGAGCAATTGTATCCTTATTTGCCAGAGGGAGTGCAGGGCCTGAAGGGCCCTGTTCTCCCATCCCTCCATAGATGTTGGACCCTGTGCTCCCATCCCTCCATAGATGCATATATGTATGTAGCTGTAGAAGGGCCCTGCACTTCCATTTATAGGACAACAGTGACCAAATTGTCAGCATAGGCATCTTATTACTGCAGCTTATGTACCCGGTACTGAAAATTTTCGAATCCCTGCCAAAACGTAATTCCGTGCAACTGCAACTCCACCCCGTGCCACAGATATGAAAACATATTTTGACCAAGATTTGAAAAATGGCAGCTGTGACATACATGTGGTGGGGTAATAAGAAGTCTGTGTTGAAAATTTGGGGTGAAAATATTTAACATTTCCGAAGTTACGAGTGTGCATAGCAAAATTGCAACAAATGGTTATAACTCAGCCATTTTTACATATTTTGACCCCACATTTTCAATATAGCCTTCTTATGACCCCACTTCATGAACAAGGTCAGAAAAATTGTCAAATCCTGCCCAAAAGGTGACTTTGCCAATCAACTGCAAAATAACCTTTTGGATGGGAGTTGTGAAATGACAGTAATATTGTTCATGAGGTGGGGTCCCTAACAGGCCATGTTGAAAATTTGTGGTCAAAATGTCAAAAATAGCTGAGTTATGCATAAAAGTTGAAAACCCCATTGAAATACATTGAACCACATTTACCTTAGTTTCTCATATTGCAGTCACCAGTTCCAGCAGCAAGACGTGTCTTCGATCGGAGAGTGGATCTTGAATTTGGGACCTGTCCAAGTGAATGAGGGTGTGTGGGGGTGTACTGGGGGTGTGAAGTGATGGGCGCTGAGTGGGAGGTAGGGGTGGGGGTGATGATCGGTGAGGGACCAATTTTTTTTTTGCAGGGGAAAAAAAATATCAAGGGATGGTTTTCTTCATTTCAGGGATGGACACTGACAGGAAGGTTGGGGTGCCACTAGACACCAGAGACATAGACCAGCATGGGACAATGACTGGAGAACAGGGGAGGGGGAAAGACCACTGGACTACCAATCAATTATATTTTATATGGGGGCGACAATTGGAGAATTGGGGAGGGACCACTGGACTACCAGAGAATATAATACAAACATCAAGGATGGTGATCAGAGAATGGGGGAGGGACCACTGAACTACCAAGCAATTGTATTTGGTATGGGGGATGGCGATCAGAGAATAGGGTAGGGTGAGGGACTACTAGACTACCAGCGAATATAAATTAAAACATCTGGGATGCCAATTGGAGAATGGGGAGGGACCACTGGACTACCATGGAATATAATGAAACACATCAGGGACAGTGGTCAGAGAATATGGGGGGAAGGGACCACTGGATTACCAGGAAATATAATAAAACACAATGGGGATGGTGATTGGAAAACAAGGGAGGGGAGCGGGACTACTGCACAACCAGGGAATATAATAAAGCACAGCAGTGACAATGATCAGAGTACGGAGGTGGGAGAGGGACTACTGGACTATCAATGAATATTATTTTCTATTCAGGGGATAGAAATCGGTGGGTAGGGGGTGTTACTAGACAGCAGGGAGCAATAACAGTTCACACTGTCACGGACCTTTACTGTTCACCATCATTTCAGCTCAAACCATAAAGTTCAAAATGTAAAGAGCTGTGAATGGTTATTTTCTGATTGAACTTTCCTTAACTAAACGAGTGACTGGGGAAATTATTCTCACCACACTAACTGATATTTCCAGTGGTAATTTTAAAATACTAATAAAAGAATCCAACAAAGTATGTGAAAGAGATCTAATTACAGGTCTTGTTCATTAGTTATCAGGCAGTACTTGGGTATAAATACTTGTTAACACAGGAAAAAAAAAAACCAAGATGGCCGACATTACAAACAACATTTGAGAATAAACAGTAAACTTACAGTTCAACAATAAATTTACAGTTCACGCTGTTTTCATTTATTGGCCTGTCTTACGGCTATCACAACAATTTTATAATTCAAAAATTGTAAAATATTTTTTTCACCAAACCATCCAAAGGCATACCCTTGGCAGAGATCCCATCACCCCAGAAAATTTCAGAGAAAGATTTTATTCCATCTGTTCTGTAGATGATGGCAATAAATATCATGTTAACCAATAGGGAAACAATTTATTTTCAATTTTTTTATCACTTTATCTCAAAAACCATGCAAGATGCCATCACAAAACCTTTCATGTCTTGAGACTCTGGCAGAATGACCATGCATGCCAAAGTTTGGGCTATTTCATTGAAGTACAGTATGTCAGTGTTATTAAGGTGCAAAATGTTGAATTTAACATTGAAGTGCTGTACCAACCCTAACTATAGTGGTGATACTGCTCCACTATATTATATGTTGGTCATGCTTTGATATACGCATGCCTTAGTGTGCATTGTGAGGAATGAGGTCACAGGCCAAGTGCATTCAACCACCAAGGTGTGCATCTATCAGAGCACGTCCACATGCCCCGCAGTGGATTATCTGTCATAAAATGGCCAAAATTGTTTTGGGGAGGTGAAAAATAAAAAGAAATGCAGGTGTGCGGTTGTTGTGGGATAATGCAAAGTCATGTCATGTGTTTTGTCTTACCCATTTTATAAAAATACATCTATACTGTGTGTGTGTGTGTGTGTGTGTGTGTGCGTGAGTGCATTTTATTTACATTTATATACAGTCTTTGAAAAAAAAAATTGTTAATGCAAATGCACCAGTTAGGGTCAAGTTAACACCAGAAAAGTAGGGAAATGTGGTGTTAAGGTTTCCAACCTTAATTCCCCCCCCCCAGCATCAAAAGGAAAAACATCAGGGTTTTGGGTCTCTAGGGTCTTGGTGAATAGTGTCGGGGTCTTCCCTGGGGTTGTCACCCCTAATACTCCTCCCAGCCCATAGCCTCCTGTCCGATGTAGAAGGTACAGCTCTGAGCCAGTGCCTCATAGTGATACACTCTTTAAAGGTAGAGAAGCATGTTTCACCTCATATTGCCAACTCAATCTGTTGTAGCTGTGTGAAGAAAGGAGATCGTATCTGATGTTGTTTGTTTGGGGAATGGAGTGGGCTACTGCACCAGTATCTTTATATATAAGGGATATGTGATAAATGTTATTAGTGGTGTTTCATAGTGTTTAATGGAGTGTAGGCAGATACTTTTAATTAGTGCAGGTATATACTTTTAATTGTTTGATTAGTGTAGGTATACGGATTTAATTAATGTAGGTATATAGCTACAATTGTTTAAAAAGTGCAGGTATATACCTTCAATTGATAGATACTCACAGGTATACTTTTAATTGATAGATTAGTCACAGGTATACAGTACAGGGAAATAAATGATGGCCTTTTCCATGGGGAAAAGTTCCCATCCATGTATTACATATATTCATTGAAAAAAAAAACTTCATCATCAATTCACCAGCTAGGGTTCAACTTAATGCCACAAGAGTAGGGACATGTGGAGTTAGGGTTTGCAGCACTAACTTCCCTCCCACAAACAACAAATGGACAAGACCATGCAAGCAACCACAGACAGTCATCATCAGGTAAGTCAAACAACATACATCTGTTTCCAGATAACAGAAATATAATAGCACTGATGTACTACCTTTGTGGATTTGTAGCTGCAGCTACAATACTCACACTATGGCAGAACATATGCAATCACGTCTGGCTGCAAAAAGAAATCCATGATACTCAAATCATAATTCTACTTCTGTGTGCATTAGTGCAGGCTCCTGAGCCACATATATAAATCCGTACCAAAATGACAAGAGTTCTTTTGTCTGCAGAAGTGCCATCCCCTATGGGGCCAGTGCTTCTACAGCCACAGCAATAGAATTCTATAGCCACAGCCACAATTTCAAGTTGCGAGGGCCCCTCATTATGGAAAATTGTACATATTATCCCACTCTTTAAGTCCGGTGATAAAACCTCGGCACACAATTATCGACCTATCTCCATTTTACCTGTGCTGGCTAAACTGTTTGAGAAACTGATTCATGGATAGATAAAAGATCACCTTGAGGCAAACACCCTTGTCAATTCCATACAGCCTGGTTTTTGGGCTAAACATAGCACCACCCCTGCCTTGTTAAAGGTTACAAATTATTGGTTTACAACCCTTGATCATAAGCATTCTACCACAGCACTCTTCTTAGATCTGAGCAAGGCCTTTGACACTGTAAATCAAAACATTCTTCTGAGTAAAGTTTCAAGTGTCAGGTTAAGTCCAAATGTAGTAAATTGGTTCAGGTGCTATCTCATGGGTAGACATCAACAACTGAAGATTGAAGGTCTAACCTCAACCTGTGTGGTTATCAGTAAATGTGTACCACAAGGATCCATATTAAGCCCTTTACTATTTACAATTTACATCAATGACCTAGGCCAGAACATTACTAATGCCAACCTTCATTTTTATGCAGATGACATGGTACTTTAGTCTGCAAACTCAGACCCACACCTGGCACTGTAGCAGTAATAGTAAATTGTTATTCTGATATTCAGAAAAGGATGACCCAGTTGAGCCTAGACTCATTTACAATGGGGTCCCATGGGCGTAACCCCCCCAACAAAAACATGTTACACATATAATGAGAATATATAGCATATACAAATTTACACTCAAAAACATACTTAAATTAACTTTACACAGTATGATCACAAGAAACCTTAGATAAGGCAGCGTTGCTCATTATTCAAGTTTTTATCGTATTCCAATGTGGAGCCATTTTCTGTGAACGTAAATAATGTGGTAGGTTGTTCCATAGTTTGGGAGCAATACGAACAAAATTTAAATCTCCTTTTGCTGTTTTCATGACTGGTACTACATATTCAATCAAATTTGCTTATCACAAACCACTCTTTACATTCCTACGCTTCATTATGTCTAATAGATATATAGGTACTTTCTTTAAATAACACTTAAGAGCCAAGTGAATTGTATGAATGCCTCTACATACAGATAAGCTTGCCCAGTTTAAAGCTCCATAAAGAAAGCAATGGTGGATATTCCGCGGGTGTCCAGAATATACCGGGCAAATCTATTGTAAATCACGTCTAATCTAGTTAGCACTAACATAGATGCCCCCCTAAATAGAATGTCTCCGTAATCAAATAAAGGGATGACTGTTGTATTAATTATTTTTAGTCTTATTTCTTGTGGGATATACTTTCTATGTTTGTACAAACACCCCAATTTTCTATTTAGTTTGCCAATTTGTGACTCTATGTGGATATTCCATTTGCACCAGGAATCCACCCAAACCCCCAGATATTTATAAGAATCAACTAGTTCAAGGGTACAATTATCCAATGTTTTTATAGGCAGAGGCTGTTGAATAGCCTCTGGCTTATTGCAGAACAACATTAGCTGGGATTTTGTGGCATTTAACACCAAGCCACAATCACAGAAATAACCCTGTAGCCTATCAAAAGCACTCTTAAGTTTCTCCTGTATTTGAACCATAGAACAACCCTCAACAAAAAGAATGGTGTCATCTGCATGCAAATGATGCTGGACACCACTTAATAGGTGTCCGACATCATTTGTATACAGATTAAACAATAGAAGCCCCATGACCGACCCCTGGGGAACCCCTGTTTTAATAGTCAGGTGTCCAGATTTGAAAGTATTATTCAAGGTTACTCTTTGCTGTCTTTCAGGCAGCTAGCTATGGAACCATCTTTGGGTCCCATGGCTGAGGCCAACAGATTGTAGTTTGTTAATCAAGACATCATGTTTCAGAGTGTAAAAAGCTTTTGACAAATCTATAAATATGGCCCAAACCATGAGACCCCTGTCCATGGCCACCTGTATATCCGACACAACCTTTACTAGTGCAGTAGAAGTACTGTGAAATGCTCTAAAACCTGATTGATAAATATTGTACTTTTTATGTTCCTCTAGATACTAATTTAGTTGATACACTAATAGTTTTTCAAAGATTTTTGAAACAACTGAGAGTAGTGATATTGGCCTATAGTTCCTCATGATATTTTTCGGGCCACTTTTATAAATGGGTACTACATTTGCTTGTTTCCAAGCTTGGAGGAAGTCCCCAGTTTGCAAGAAGAGATTATAGATACCTGCAAGATAGGAAGCAATAGCTGGAGCAGCCATCTTTAGAAAAATAGGATGGAATACTGTCCTCCCCTTGGGCCTTTGCAATATATATTTTTAATAATTCTTTTAGAACTTGACTTACAGAAATGGGTACAAAGGAGAAACAAGAGAGGCAAGGACTAGTTTGATTACCTCCTGCCAACTAGGAAAATGGCAGATCATCAACTGTTTGTTTACTTCCTGTCAACACAGGTAGATGGTAAGCTATTAGCCAGAGATGTTCTCATGTTTAACATAGAGTTCACTGAACATGTCTGCCACTCTATTCTAAGTAGCTTATAAAATTCCATTCACAGAAAAAGAGCAAGGCAGCTCAGTTGGCTTATTGCCCTGTCATTCTTTAACCAATCGCCCAAAGTCTCTTGGGTGTTTATTCTTATCCAACTTAAAGTTTGACAGAAAATAATCTGTTTTAGTTGTCTTATCTTTTTAATGTAATTATTTCTAGTCTGTCAATGTTTGTCCCATAACGATCTTGTATTAGGGTGTTGTTTTGCAAGTTTCCAAGCTTTGTCCCTAATCTTGTGAAAATTTCTTAGATCTGTAGTGTACCAAGGGGAATTGTTGTATTAAATTTTTTTATTTTATTTGTATTTATTTATTTCAATCTAGGATTAGAAAATACCTTTGAGCACAGTGGAGTTCATTTTCAAAGGTTCCACGTCAATAATGGGGAGGGGGTTACAAAACAGACAGAGTATAAAGCACAATAACATGTACAGATAATATCAAATACAGCGAACAGTAGAACAGCACAATACATAGTAAACATAGGTGATTGCAATTAGATACATGATTGGCATTCTAGGAATTTATAGACGAAAAAGTGGGCGGGCCATCCCATTTGGAAATCGGGACGGTGAGTCAGGGAATGAAGAGTAGCAGCAGGACAGAGAACGGGGGGGGGATGCAGCCAGGCGGCATTGTCAAGCATGTTGAGTGAGGCAGGAAGGGGTAGAATGGATGGGAGCGGGGGCAAAGCACAGAAGGAGAAGGTGACAGGAGGGAGGGGATGGTGAGGTGTGGGGAGGGAAGGAAGAGGGGGAGGGGGAGGGGGAGGATGAAAGGTGTGGAAAAGTCAGGGGTCATAGTGGGTGAGTTAGTGGGACAGAGTAGGAGAGTCAGGACCTGACAGGTAGGGGGAAGGGTGAGGGAGGCGATTGTGCAGGGGAGGAAGGATGCAGCCAGGAGCTTTGTCGAGGAGGCTGGGGAATGCAGGTTGCCAGATGAGGTGCAACGAATTTGGGCATGGGCACCACACACTGCCAGGAATCCCCTTCAAAAATAGTGCCAGGCGTCATCAATGTTAGGAATTAATGCCAATCTATTCTAATTTCTGGTTTGTAAGTCTACCATAAAGGCAGTATAATTGAAGGAGTTCAAGGCTTGATAGGATTTTACTTACACTACACTAGGTTTTTCAGTTTTCTGTCTTATACAAAAGGTGACCTGGCAGTTGCTAAAAGTGTCCAGCAGCACACCGTGCAAGAGATATTTATTTGGAGCAGAAATAAATATTAAATCCAAAATAGAAGATAGATTTGGATTCTTTGGATTAATTCTAGTTGGTGTATTAATTAATTGAGAAACTCCTAAGGTGAGTGATAGATCCAACAGTTTACTTGTGCTAGAAAGAGATGCCCAGTTTGTATTTAAATCATCTAATAGCAGAGCTTCATGACTATCCCTGTATGGAAATAGTAGTTCACAGATGTTCAGAAAGAGTTGGTAATTGGTTTTGGGGGGGAGGTAACAACCCAGTAACAAAATGGGCTTCTGGTGTGGAATATTTATTTCCAATATTAGTCTTTCCATACCCTGGATCTTGATGTCACAATTGATGCAATTTATATCCAGGGCAAGAGAACCATAGGCCAGAACCCCCCTTTAGTATAATCATTCTTCCAAATCTGGTAACCAGGAATTCTAATATCTGTATCCAACACTTTTCTATTCAGGCATGATTCAGATATTATCAATACATCTGGTTTAAATTCCAAAACCCATTCTTTAATAACATCAAAACTGCAGTCCTTACAATAAGCGCTCAATCTATTGCACATTAATCTCCATGCATCCAAGCTTCTCCTAAATGAATCCAAAACCAAATACATGGTCTTTGAACACAAATCTAACTACACCCCTTTCATCAGGCATTACTACCTTTTCTAAAGAATCACTCAAACTGGTAGGCTCTATCAAATATCTAGGCATGTAGATGGATAACAAACTGGCATTCAGTGTGCACACAGAATCTCTCTGTAAGAAGCTACGACAAAGGCTGGGTTTTTATTTCCGTAATAAACCTTGCCTTAACTGTGAAGCTAAGAAAGCACTGGTTCAGGCTACGTTCCTCCCCCTGCTAGATTATGGTGACCTTATTTATAGAAGCGCCACTGTTTCAAATCTGACTGGATTAGATGTGTTGTACCACAGAGTGCTTTGCTTTGTCTGTATGCTCACTGCCATTACCCACCATTGCCTTCTCTACAAGGAAATAGGCTGGCCATTGCTCTATACCAGAAGGCTAAGACATCTAAATCTTTGGTCCTTCAAAGCTCTGACTAACTCATTACCCACATATATTTCCTCGCTCCTCTGTAGGTCCCAAGGCCCATACACACTTAGACTACATAATGTCATCATGCTTTATGTCCCCAGGCATTTCTGAAACTATGGGAAGCTGGCCTTCAGTTGGGCTGCCCCTAAAGCCTGGAATGCCCTCCAGAAACTACTTAAGTTACCTACACTGGTCAGTCCTCGGCTCTTTCAAATTCTTCTTAACCACATTGCGTAGTTAAATATGTTTGCCGTTAGCACTGTAATTGTATACTGTATCATGAATAGTTCTCTCTGCTGTAGCTTACTCTAAACTGCTCTTAATTGCTGATTAATTTGCATGACACTGTACTCACTCCTTACATTTGTACAATGTACTTTTTATCAGCCTTCTCTGTTCCTCTTTGTATGCTTTGTCTTAAGCTAGTCTGTTATTCCCAGACCATATTTACTGTTCTGTATATCACCTTCTTAAGTATTATTTTTCACCAGTTGATACTATATCTTTAATTTATTATCCTTCCCATAGTACTTACTTCTATTTTTTTTGTTTTGTATACCTTTTTCATGTATTACGCACTACCAGCTGACACTATGCTTGAAATTGTTATTCCTAGTTTGCATGGATCACTTTTATTTTTTCTTTCTGTCCTGCCCAAAACCTCCTTGAAAATGAACCTTGCTCAGTGGAGTTTTTTCTAGTAAAACAAATAAATAAATACAAATAAATAAAGCCAACACTGGGGTGCCCAATACCTAGTGTCGGTAGGCACCTACAATTACAAAAACTGTCCCTCGACATCTTCTTTTTTCTTGTTTTTAAAACCTGAAATAAAGAAAATGGTCCCTCACTGTCTTGCACCACTGTCATAGCCTCCACCCCACCCAATTCAGCACCCACCACCCCTCACTCCCACCCCTTACTTATCTACCGGGGTCCAACACAGTAATCCTCTCTGGACTGGAGACACATCTTTACTCTCCACTGCCAGACCAGAAACTGAGGAAATCGGGTAACTGGGTCAATGTATTTCATGAATTTTGAAGTTTTACTCATAACCTGTTCATTTTTTAAAGAGATTTTCTGAGATTTTATCCCTACTTATGCATTCCAGCCGCTGATGCCCACGATAGTTGTAGCTGGTTTTCATATTTTTATTTGCAGTACTTATGTTTGTAGAAGAGATCATAGTTTGCACCTACAAGTTGACTAGCTGATTCCTTCCACTTCCTGATAGCGCTAACATGCCCCCATGCTCAGGTACATAATGACATATGACCAGGAAGAGTGTGGCCTTGTTAGTCAAGTGGTGGGCAGCCTTCATTAATCTCCAACTGGATATTCTTATGCATAAAAATTGCATTGAAATGGAGCCCCATTCACTTCAATGGGGCATGCCCCCATGCTCTCCCTGGTCACATATCATTATGTGCCTGAGCAGGGGGCATGTAAGCACTGTCGGGAAGCTGAATGTATCAGCTGGCCACCTCATAAGACCAAACTACAATCCCTTCCACAAATTAAGGAATGCAAAAAAATTTGATGAAAACCAGCTGGGATGATGATTACTGATATCAGCTACCAGAATATGTGAGTGGGAAAAATTGCTTTAATATTGTTTCCCCAAATTTTCAACATGGCCATTTTGGGACACCGCCTCATGAACAAGATAGGTGAAATTTTTCAAATCTGGCCCAAAAAGTCATTTCACAGTTGCTTCACATAATCACCTTTTGGTTGGGATTTGAACATTTTTCACCTTCTGGGTTCATGAGGTGGGGTCATAAGAAGACTATTTTTAAAATTTGGGGTCAAAATATTAAAAAACAACAAAGTTATGATGGTACATTGAAAAATTTCAGTGCTCACTCATAACTTTGGTAATTTTCAATATTCTGATGCCAAATATTCAGCATAGGCATTTTTCACACCACTTCATACCTCAGAAGTGGTTTCCAAGTGCATGTAGTGCAGTCCCAAAGTTTGCAGATAATATCCAGGAGCTCATTATAGTGCACTCGAAAACTCAAAAAACTTCAAACAGACTGTCTCAGATAAAGGTCAATATTTTTTTTTAAACTCATCTTTATTTTGAACATAAAGGTATACAACAACATAGGTTTGTTACAGATTTTTCTGACTATAAATCACAATTAGCAATTATCATATTGCATCAAAGTTGTAGGTGTGTCACCTTCAGGCAGTTTGAGGCTTCCCCCACATAATGGTTCTTTACCTGTGCTGTCAAGTTGTCTTCTTGTTTTAGTTTTACTTGTTCGTATATCCAGGTTGTACATTCAAGTAAAATGAACCTTTTAACCCAACAATTTATACACTATGTTCTAATAAACAAATAAAACTAAACTTGATATATTACCCAGCATAATGTATCATATAAAGTTGTCAGTATCCAGTTCATCAATTTTTACTTTTCAACATGCTTTTCCTCAATCCTAAT
Source organism: Neoceratodus forsteri (assembly GCA_016271365.2). Taxonomy (NCBI): domain Eukaryota; kingdom Metazoa; phylum Chordata; order Ceratodontiformes; family Ceratodontidae; genus Neoceratodus; species Neoceratodus forsteri. Next base: position 95,568,972 of record CM057450.1, on the reverse strand, counting down.
GCACAGTGGGGAACAAGGCAGAGACTGCGGTTTCTTATAGTAGTTGCACCTTGTTTTCATTTACTTCCCTTCCCCTCAAGAGGGTGAATTTCCCCTTCCTCCCACTTGGCAAAGAGACCTGTATGTTTTTCTATTGTTATCCTTAGTTTTGCCATAACTTCTTCCATCCTTTGAATGTTATTAATCCATGTTACCCTCATCTCTAAGGATGGGACTGTTGGTTTGAGCCAATTTGATGTGATTTCCTTCTGAGCTGCTAAACATAACATCTGAAATAGGCTCTGTTGCTTGTTATTCCCTATTTAAGTTACTTTAATTCCCAGTATGAAGTATTTAAACTCCTTTGAAATGTCCACACTCCAAATCATGGACTTCTCTTGCTGAACCCGATGTGATAAGGTGAGCCAATTTGTCCACATCCCCTCCAGCATACATTTGACAGATTCTAATTCATATGGCAGGTAATTGCTGGGGTGTGGAAATATTAAGTAAGGCATTTCCAATGGAATTCCCTCCAATTAGGTGAGGCCATGACTTTCCATCCCCTGTCCCAGAGAGTTTCCCAGTCTTTTTCCTAGATAGTGACTTCCACTTCTGTTTCCCACTTTTGTTTTAGTATTTTGAACTCTGAGTAATCTCTACCTAATAACATCTTCTATGCTGTTGACACAGTACCTGATCTCCCCTTCAACATAGCTGTCCAGTACAAAATGTTTTCTAAGGGGGAAAGGGTCTCTATCTGTTTTTGGGATTAGATCTTCAGATTCAGTGTAGTGTCTCACATGTAAGTACCTGTGTAAACCATTTGGGAGAAGGTTATATTTCTTCCGTAGCTCCATAAAGGTCATCACATCATGGTTTCTATTCAGAGACTGATACCTGTTCAATTTTAATATGTTCCATCTCGTATAACCTGGGTCTATATGAGAGGGAGTGAAGTTAGGATCTCCCACTGTTATTGAGAGTAGTCCCACCTCGTTAGGTATCCCAGTGATCTCCCTGGCCTGAGCCAATACCTTGCGTGTATGTCTAGTCCAATATTTTAATAGAGAACGAGCAATCCAGCCAGTAACAGGCAGACCTTCCACGCAAGTCAACAGTTTCTCACCTCTTGCACTTTCTCAAGACTTGAGAAAGCAGTGCATGGGACAATCAGTGCTTGACACGCATGTTAACCCCTTGTGAGGGAAGCTTTGAGACAGCGCGAGATGTACAAAACTGTTTACTTAGTAAGGGAGAGGTCTTTTACCTGTCACTGGATGGATTTTATAATTTCTTTATTAGAATATTGGACTTTATCAGAGACAGACTGAAGCTTATTGAGTTTGTGAGTGCATCATATTTAGCTCCTGGGTGTTTTTCACACCACCTCATGAATATGACTGGTGTAATTTTTCAAATCCTGGCTAAAATGTCTTTTCACATTTGTAGCACAAAATGACATTTTGGCCAGGATTTACCATTTTTCATCTACCAAGTTCATGAGGTGGGGCCGTGAGAAGACTGCTGAAAATTTATGTTCAAAATGTAAAAAAAAAAAAAAAAATGAAAAACTTATGAAGGTACATTGTGAGTTTTTCAGTGGTCACTCATAACTTTGGTAATTTTTAGAATTTTGACAGCAAATTTTCAACATAGCCAGTTTTTCACACTACCTCATGAGTGGAACAGTTGTCATTTTTGAAATCCTGGCCAAACTGTGTTTTTGCACTTGCACAAAATGATATTTCATCCAGTATTTTATAAATGACTCCTGTCATGTTCAGAAGAGGGGTAATAAAAAGATTGTGCTGAATATTTGGGGTCAAAATGTCACCAAAAAAATGTATGAAATAAAGTTGTGTGCAGGGATAGCCATTGTTCCTGTGGGGACCACGTTGCCTCCCAATGCCAGTGACCTGAGTTTGGGTGCAAGCTTAGTGAGCCAGCTAAATGGGCCAAGACTGGGGAAGGGGGTGCTGTGATAAGCAACACCAGCTCCAGCCTTGGAAGGGACAGAACAGTGTTCTAGTGCACAGACAACACCTTGTGGAGGGCTGGGTTGCCTTCCCTCACAAAGAGTTGATGTGCATGTCAAGCACTGATGGGCCCATGCACTGCATCAAGACTGTCTTCACCTTTCTATTTGTTTCATTTTGCACAGGTCCTGAAGAGTTGTGCATTAGGCTTGACAACCCCACATAAGACCCCACCATTGATTCACCAAGACTCCAGAGACCTAAAACTGAAATATATTTTAATTTCCCTCTTTCTGTGCTTTCCATTCTTTAACCCTAATGTCTGCATTAACAGTTTTTTGCTACAGATATTTATATATATATAATGTATACACATATACATACATATATATACACATATATATATATATATATATATATATATATTATGGTAGCATGGTAGTGCTACCATAGTTAGGGTCAAGTAGCATTTTTAAGGTTAGAGGATCAAATTTTGCAACTTAATAACTTTGCCACTGTTCAACAGATTTGCCTGAAATATGGTATGCACATTTAGGCATGGTAGATCTTGGGATATGCCAAGTTTTGTACCGGTCAGATATTCGGCTGTGGAGTTATTAAGTGACAACCAATTGTGCAATTATGCTTTTTTGCAATTTCTTTGCTCCCTCCTACAGGTTGCACAGTTTGTGTGACCAGTCCAAATACTTCAGGGAATGTGCGGTCGGGGTCCCCGATGTGTCTTTTGAAGATTTCGTGAAAAAATATTGAACAGTTCAAAAGTTATTCAAAAAACAAGTTCCCATTATAAGTCAGGGGGAAGTTAAAATATTCGACACTTTCGCAAATGCATTTTTTAGTGTCGCAAATGACCCTAGTAGTGTAGCAAATCTGCCATTTTTTTCAGTCGGTGATCAGAAAAATGCTTGGCATTTAAATTTGGGACCCTTTAGGGACACAATTATTTTTGTGTTCACCTAGTCGGACCCTGAGGATGCTAGTCAGGAATATGTTTTTCAAATTTCTGGAACCAGTAGCGTCACAAAGTAGTGTAGAAGGCACGACACTTTAGCAAAATTTTGTGAAAATTGCTGCAAATTGCAACACTACTTTTTCAGACTTGGCCAAAATGACAGGAATTGTTTGCTACCCTGCTGTGAAAGAACAGTTTGGTCTTTTGAGCTGAAAATTGGAGGAAAGGCAGCCAACATCTTACAGATGTGCCTTTTGGTGGTTTGGTGAGAAAATACTGCATCACTGCCAAGTTACGGTACTCCGAAGTTGATTTTTTTCCCATAGACTAATATGGTGGCGTCCGCCGTGCCTTTTGGGGCTCGTATCTTGAAAATGGTGTGAGATACAGAATTTTTGTTGCAAGTTACATAGCCCTAGAAAAATCAAGATTTTTGTGAAATTAAATTTTTTTTTCTACATCGTGTGGTTGCTGAGATATTAGCAATTCAATACTTCCAATGCTCATTTTAAGCTTCAATCCCCATTACAATGCATACATTCTTTGTACACACTGTGTTTCTGTATGCACCTGTTTGGCAAAAACAGGTGATGCGCTTCCGGTATTGTTACAGTTATTGTTTCCACTTGTGTTTATGTCCCCATTTGCATTACCGTTCCCATGTATGCTACCGTGTGTGTTACCCTTTGCGCTGTCATTCACACTTGCATTTTCGTTACTGTTACCATTTGCATTTCCACTACTGTTTCTGGTTGCTCTTTTGTTTCCATCACCATGTACATTGCCATTTGCATTTATGGCAGCACTTTAATTTGCATTTCTCTTTCGTTTTGCGTCTTCCTTGCTGTTACTGTTACCATTTGCATTTGCAATTGCATTAATTTGCCCGTGTGCATTACGGTTTGTGTTTCCATATGAGCTTGCATTTCCTTTTGTGCTTCTGTATCCTTTGCTGTTATTGTTGCTGTTACCATTACCATTTACATTTACAATTGCAGTACTGTACCTGTGAGAGTTTTGGTTTGCATTTCCATACGCGCTTCTGCTCCTGTTTCCATTTCTCTTTCCTTTGGTGTTATTCTTCATCTTAACTTTACCATTTATATTTACAATTGTGGTACTGTGCCTGTGCACATAACGGTTTGTGTTTATGTGTGTGCTTGCATTCGCGTTTCCGTTTCTCTTCCCTTTCGCATTCTTTTTGCTGTGACACTTAACATTTCCATTTCAAATACTGCTACCATCACTGTTCACATTACCAGTTCCATTTTCATGTGTGCTTCAATTTCCCTTTTGCGTCATTGTTCGCCTCAGCGTCACTTTGCACTTGTGTTTCTATTAACGTTTCCTTTACTATTTACGTTTGCGTTACCATGTGCACCACTGTTCACGATTCTGTTTGCGTTCCTGTTCCTGTTCCAATGTCACAAGGCATCATGTGGCAGGCCCACTGCTGCATTACATTCACTATTTCCCATCATCATTCTCAAAAAGAAGGGAAATTAGAGGCAAAAACTCAATTTAATGCATTAGTTAGGGTTGTTCTACAGTGACAAAAGCGAGGAAATTTGGTGTTAGGGTTGAAAGCCCCTTGGACCCCAGCCCACCCCAGCCGCATCGGGCGCATTGGGATCATCGGTTCTAACTCTCACCCCATTCTCCTATACCTCTGCTTCTTCACACATGTGATGGGTGAGAGATAGGCTAACGACCCCAATGCGCACCGATGCTCGGCTGGTGGGGGTGGGCTGGGGAGTCCAGTTTTCAACCCCAACACAGAATTTCCTTACTTTTGTCATTGGAACAACCCTAACTAATGCATTAAACAGAGGGTTTTTGCTCTACTATATATATATATATATATATATATATATATTAATTGCAAAGACTTTGTTAATGCACCAGTTAGGGTTGATGTCACAGTGACAAAAGTTTGGTAATTCAATGTTAGAGTTAACCCCTACCCCACCCCATCCTCCACACCAACAGACATTGGGGTGTGCCATGGGGTTGTCAGGCCCAACTCTCACCCCATTCCATGTGTAAGCAAGCTGACATGCTACAGTATAGGAGAATGGGGTGAGAGTTAGGACTGATGACCCCATGGCACACCCCAATGTCTGTTGGCGTGTGGAGGATGGGGGTGGGGTGGTAGGGGATTAACTGTAGCATCGAATTTCCAAACTTTTGTCACTGTGACATCAACTCTATCTGATGCCTTAACAAAGATTTTTGCAATGAATTTCCTAACTTTTTGAAAAAGTGTAATGTAACCAGTAAATGGTATATGTTGGTGGGAGCACGGGGCCAGCATAACAGTATGCTTCTGTGGGAGTGTGGGCCCTCTGGGCACTGTGCTCCCACGTACACATAACTACGGAGCCCTACAGCAGCCCTATAGGGCAAAGAACACTTGTAACACTAATTTGCCAATATCTCAGTAAACATAGCAGCTATGAAAAACATTCCAGTGCCATTGTAATCATGATAGTGAGACCTCTATGTGAGATATAGTCGACTAAAACCATATCTCATATCATTTCCGAGATACAGGCACCGAAAGCACTGTAGGCACCTCAATGTTTTCCTATGGGAAAAATGTCAACTTTGTTATGACATATCTATGGAACTGAGGGCATTGTTTATGCCTAAACATCATAATTCACACCCTTGGGGCACCCCCTTTATAACCTGCAAATTTCAAGCCAAAAGACCAAACCATTTCTTTACAGTGTAATGTACCTGATAACTGGTATGTGTTGGTGGGAGCATGGGCCCGACCAAACTGCCCATTTGTACATAATGATATGCGTCTGTGGGAGCGTGGGCCCTCCGGGGCTCTGCGCTCCCACTTACACATAACAATGTAGCCATACAGTAGCCCAACAGGCCTGAAAGGGAACCCTTGTAACACTAATTTGCCAATATTTCAGTAACTGTATAACCTAGGAAAATAACTCCACTGCAGGTGTAATTTATGACTTTGAAACTTCCACACATGCTTCAGGCGAAAAGCACAATCCACCTTGGCACAATGAAGTGACAAAGAAAACAACACATTGGAAAATGTGTTCATGCAGTGTTATCGCAATTACTTTAATGTGTTCGTGGCACTTCTATCTCTATAATGGGAATGGTGTCAAGCACAGAAAAATGTTGTTGAGGTTCCTTTTTTTTTATCGCAATTATCTTTGCATCAACAAAACATTTTGTTGTGACCACAAAATGGCAGAATGGTGGAAGACATTTGAAAAACATATTTCCAGACAACCTGGTGAAAAATTAATGCCAGGGTCATGTTCCTCAGGGCCCGATTAGGTAAACACAATTGTTGGTGTTTACCAAAGGGAATTATTTTTTGAGTTACAATGTTTTTTGTCCTTTGCTAACTGTAAACAAGATGGCAACAGCATGAAAACAAATTCAGGGAGCACGGCAACAAAAATGTGATCAACAACGTCTTTTGCAATGCCCATATAAATTTTCCCATAGGCTATAATGGGAGATGAAAAAATTGAATAACTTTTGAATGGATTAATATTTTTCCACCAAATCTTCAAAAGGCACCAGTTCAACCCAGGCCACATATGGACAAGTAAATTTGAATCCACTCAGATGCATTCTTCAGCCCATTATGCTTTACCAAAAAATGTGCAAAAGTTGATCGTTTTTCACATTTTGGATGCTCTGCAGTTCTGCAACTGCATATCTGACTGGAAAGAAACTTTTCAGATCCGGACATCTATGGTTCGAGGCTGTGCATGCAAATTTGCAGGCAAATTGGGCAAACAGTTGCAAAGTTATTAAAGTGCAAACGTTGGGGTTTAACACAGAAGTGATCATGCAATCCTAACTCTCTCTCTCTCTCTCTCTCTCTCTCTCTCTATATATATATATATATATATATATATTTAGAGATACATACTGGGCAGGCGTGTGATGTGGAAAATCTTTTCACTCCTGCAGCGTGAGCTCTGGATACTCACAGTGCCAAAGGCAAAGTGAGAGGATCCAGAAATCACGATGCAGGAGTGAAAATATTTTCCATACCACACGACTGCACATCATGTGTCCAATTTATACAATAGGGGTTTCCAGAACTTTTTATTTTTTGTTCACTTTGTCTTGTGGAATAAACAAAGAAGACACAGGACAAAAAAAACTTCTGCTAAAACAAGCTGAATCATTAATTTGCCATTTGGGATGAAGCAGGCTGTATTCATTGGTAATTGAGGTATTCATGGATGTGAAAGGTTTTGCTCTTTTTTTGCTTCTTGTCAGTATGAAACTGGCTGCTGTTAGCTGGCTTTGGTTCTCTGCAGGAACACAGGTGCTTTTCTAGGGCTAGCAGGTGAGTTGCAGGTGGAACTGATATACTGATTAATTTCCTAGGCTACTGAGGGTTTGGTGGGGTTTCTTCCTGAATTGCTGTGTTAGGGGAAACCTGCCTAGAGTGATGATATCTACTTCAGCAGAGTCCAGCTGAGTTTTCTGATTGGTCAGGATGTAATTAAGAGATCAGGATAGTGATTGTTTTAGGCAGGGTTTCAGCCTGACATCAGCACAGTTATAATATCAGCCTGTGAGGTAAGCACAGTATGTATAAATGTAAAATATTATCACACTGTGATAATATTTCTGGTAAAAGAAAATCAGTGTGATTTTCTACCAGGATTTACATCACTGTGTAAGATACATGGATTTATCCACTATTTGTCTCACTCCTATTATATAAATTATAGGGGTGCGGTCGCGCCCCTATATTTAGGGTTGTGAAGGCACTTCTATGTTAAACTTTAAATTTTGCATGTTAATAGCTTTGGACCCATTCAATGGATTTGCATGAAATTTGGAATGCATGGTGGGGCATGGTATATCTCTTGATCTGCCAAATTGCATTTTGGTTGGACTTATGGTTTTTGTGCACCAAAATGCTGAAAAATGCACCTTTCACCAGTTCTGTGGGCAGTTTTCTGGATTTTGTCCATGGCACTGCATGGTCGTCAAGTGGTCTGTCAGTCTGAAATTTGGCAGGTAGAAAGAGCTTGGGTCAAGGAACATGCCACGTTTTGTTTGGTGAAAAAATATTAATCCGTTCAAAAGTTATTAAACTTTTTAGCTCCCATTAAAAGTCTATGGGAAAATGTATATAGTTATTTTGCGAAAGAAGAATGGGGGTTTGGCCATCACAATCAAAGAATTTGCAGGCTCGCAATCAAAGAGTCTTTGATCGCAAGAAATTTATTGATCGTGATGGCCACCATCTTGTTTTCAGTTTGGGGTTGGAAATAAAGTAAATATTTCACCCCATGGGTGACTTGTGAAATAATTGAGGCATGGGTTTGGATCGGGGGCTTCCCTCTATCGACCCATGCCTCTGGTTTATTTTAGTTTTGTCAAAAAATAGCCGTTTACATTTTTACAATCTTTGGCCGTGGCTCGCTAATGATCTTCAGCTGCGAGCCTGCAAAATCTTTGGCCGTGGTCGTGGCAGATTATTTTGCAGCCTCACAGTCAAAGAATTAAATAACTAAACAAAAAATAGGTGGGAGAGAGCTAGAAACTCCTTTGACCCTGATTTAGCCAATTCAGCGTTTGATGTATTGACAAATGAAACCAGGGCTAGTACAGCTGCAGCCAAGGTTGATAGTTTTATTTATTTGTTTTTGAGCCGCTGTTTTCTCCCCCCCCCACAGGCAATTCATGGTGACTGCATGACTCTTATTCAGGTTGTCTGATTTCAGACTGTACCTGCCTTGAACCTGCATGCTCATTTTATTACAGTCTCTTGAATTTAATGCATGAGCACTTAGACTGTTTCCCATTTACCTCAATTTCTGCGAGTGCATGCAATCTATTCATGATCCATGACAGGCTGAGCGATTTTGACACTGAGTACCCTCTGAGCAAAAGCAGTCACCTTGTCATAATCTATAGACATAATTCATTTTTTAAGTGTGCGGATTAGAATTATTATCTGCAGGCTCAAGTAGTGCAAATCTGGATTAACTGTACTTCTGTCCTGTGGCAGGTAGTTGTGGGCAGTCTAGATGTCTGCAGTGCCTGCTTTTGCTCAGAGGTTCTTGGTGTCATCGCTCAGCCTGTCAGTAGATTGCGACTGCGATTCACTCACTTTCAGAAATTAAGATAAATGGCAAACACAGTCTAAGTGTTTGTGCACTAAATTCAGTGGGCAGCATAATAAAAAAACATGCTGGCTGTTTTTTTTTTAGAAATCTGAACCCACAACTTTTCAAATCTCCAGCTCCCTGCAACAGGACCATGCCTGAGCTGCTAGCCACTAGGTTTTTTTTCCCTTTACTTTTTGTTCAGGTGGAAGGTACTGTCTTCATTCAGAAATAGCTCACAGCTCCACAGGGGGTAAACCCCACAAAACTTTCTTCCAAGTTAACGTTCAGCTGTTAGTATGAATAAAATCCTAAAGCAGGAAGCATGAAGTGGAGACTGTCTGGCAGGGAATAAATTGACCTCCTTAACCAATAGTAATACGTTAACTACCACATATGCTGTCTATAATATACAAAAAAAAAAGCAGTGGACAATATTTCAATATTTTTGTGGGTTACTGTGTAGCAATCAAATTTTTTGACAAGGGGGGGATAAAAGATGTTGTGTAACTCACCAGTAGCAGCTACAATATCTTCACTGTTAGTTGCCTGAACAGATTTATGTCTGTAAATCACTGCACCACTAAATATAGAAAATATACTGTAGTCTTATCCACCTCTCTCATGCTTCTTATTGAGCACCTTGTCCTGTATTATTGTTTACTTCTCTACTTACAGACTTTGGTTTATTAATTGGGGTTCCATAGTGGCGACTTGTAAATGTTGTGGCTTACACTAAGATCTCCTGACAGTTCCTAAAGTTTGCGTTGCTCTGTGGTAGGTGCCTGGGTGTGCAGGGTTCAAATGAGGATAAAAGGCTTGAATGCTAGCCTTGTTGTGACAACTTCAGGCACTGTAAATGCAGCTCTCCAATTGAATAACTGCATAGCTATACAACATAACATTTATTTATATAACAGTTTTTACCCTGGGAGAATCAAATATGATGAGCACACTTGGTTTTGTCAGAATAAGGGTGGTAGCAGACTGATACATGTGTAGTACTGTAATTGCACAGTACATGACTCAAGACAATCTGAAATATAACAGTGCCATGGGCAAAGTGCTTACACTGGGTTATTACAGCAATACCTATAGTGGGAACTGTGGTCATGCCATACTGGCATGCTAGTCTCTTGATGTCCGAATTTTAATTTGTGCAGTGCTTTCTGCTGTGGCGGGGATCCCTCTGACAACAGAGACAGTCACTGACATGTTATACAAATACACCGTTGGTGTTATTTTGGCTACAAGCCATGCATTTGCGACCTAATATTGTTATGAAATTGTGTCTGTATTGTACAAACTGAATACATTGTTTGTCTTTTTCAAAGTAGCACTAAAAGATGCTCAGAATCAAAAACTGACGCTTTGCACTTCGTTAAGTATGCTAATTATCAAAAATGGAAATTAAATTTTACTTATGAGTAACAATTATGGTCTGCATTTAGAAATATCTTCTTATATTAAAACTCCCCTCCTCATTCCACCATGCCGATGGTCTGGTACACCACTTCATTTTGCTGATTCTTTCTGGGGTGCACGCAGCACTCGTGGAAACTGGAATCAGATGTCAGATGCTAACTGGTGCTGTTCTGCAGCTGTGTATTCATTAATTGTACAGTGTGCCTACCCTGCATTTGACTCATCAATAATAGTGAAGTGTTGATTACTTGCTGACAATGACTCCCCATCTACGTTTATATTAGTGCGATGAGTATGTTTGTGTTCACTGTCCATCTGCAGCACACAGGTATATACAAGGGGCTAAACCTGTTTTGGCATTGTTATATTGCACTGACATCATTGAACGTGCCAAATAAATGCTCCATGAATCTTCTGATGCCCTTCCGAAGGCAGCAGATACTGCAAATTTCGAATCCAACCACAGTACCAAACAATCGGCTTCAAATGTTACATCTGCTGACAGTACTAAGGTGAAATTATCATTTTTTCTTTCCTTACTGCTGTCCTACAATGACTGCTGTGATGAGCATGAAAAGAATGATTAGCCTGCACAAAGCTGTAATTCTTTATTTACATTTCATGTCTGTCATGGTAATTGATGTTCAAGACAGCATCCTGATGCTTATTCATCCTTGGCAAGCATATCTAAATACATGAATTTTATTTTTATTTGTGCTTCCACCAACACCAGCTGATCAACATATTGACATTCAAGGCTTCTCAAGGTGTGTGGCCAGGGTTACATCCCTCTGGCATCTTTGCTTGTATCAAACAGGTGACCCTTCAAGCTGCTGTTCCTCTTATTTTTCCTTTTTTCTTTTATTTAAGTCTAGGATTACAAGTACCTTTGAGCCAAGGCTCTTTTGCAAAGGTTCCACATCAGAGACAGGACAATACACTGGTACACAGTGGAGCAAAATGCAATAAGCAATAAAGCAGGTGCAGGGTTAGAGTAGATTTTTAACAAACAAACAACAACAACAACAACAAAACAGTAGCTGCTTCTCCCCAGCTCTCATCAGAATTTAGCAGCAATTTCACGATCTAAATAACATTATGTGGCTAGGCAGTGTGCCTTTGTTCTCCTCTGAGCTGTTGTGTGCAAAAGCTGGCTGCAGTGCAGCCTGAACCGTCTGTACATGTAAGCACACAACATTGATGAGAATACTATTTGCTCTGACGGACTGTCACAATGTGTTGTCATCTTGATGCTCTCATCATCTCATTTCTTTAACAGTTGCATGATACGTATTTATATATCACTGCAACACATTTAATTATTTGGTTTTGTGGTGGGATTTGAAAGTGTCCTTATCTGTAGTATTCACAAACGGCATCAGCAGCTTGAAGGTCAATTGCTGGAGACGTGCATAGATGCCAGGTTGGTGTAACCATGCATACATACGCACACATTGTAAATCCTTCTGAGTGGCCATTTTAAGTTGTAAGTGCAAAGATAAATAGTCAAACGACTCACACTTATATACTTTGAATCCCACCAGATTGCCAAATAATGCAATTTGAAATAGTCAGCTTCTTTCCACCTGTCAGCAGAATGTGGCTTCTTTTTGTCTCTAACTGGCTATAGTGCACTGAACGATGTGATAGCCTGAATAAGTGGTTAGCCTGCATGATATCTGTGTACTTGATATTCAAGATACTGTCCTGATTGTTATGCATGTGAAGGCAAATATATGTAACTCTGTGTGTGTTGTTTTTATCTATGGTTTCACCGACAACAAATTGATCAGCAAACTGACATGCAAGGCTTCTCAAGGTGTGTGATCATGGTTACATTGCTGTCCCATATTTGCATGTATCCTGTTGATGGTAGAGTTTGTAACCAGTTTTTATGTTGCGGTATGTAGATTACAGCACTATCACAGCATGCCGTTGGAAAATGTTCAGTGACAGAATATCACATCATCAAATGAACTAAATTACAGGTGGCACAAGTACAGAGTCGCCCTGCTACTGATATCGGTCAGAAGTACACTATTTGGCAGCAGACCATGCTAAACAGCTGGCATTTAAATAATTCAACTACAGCACATTACCAAAACAGAAGGATGACAGAACCATTGATGAATCAAAAAAGCATAGTAAATGCAGTAAAAATGTTTTTTACTAGGGAACTGCATCAACAGATACATCAATTAATTATGAATAATAATTGGTGTGTGTGGCCTCTGTGTTTAATAAAATGTGGTTTGAGAACAAGTTCATCTTCCACTATGATGCTTCCACATCATTGCTGTTACAAGTGTGCAGACAATAAACAAAGACACAGACACTGTGTTATTGCGAAGGGAATTAAGACAAAACGCAGTATGCCAGCCCGTTGGCAATGAGATTGAGGTGCTGGATGCCACACCTCACGCCACAGCGGCGACCCGGGTTTGGGAACAGACTTGGGTCATCAGTGGGTCGGCAGGGGAGAATCAGGATTGAGCATCTGTAGACAGCTCTCCTGATCCAGGGGAGGATTGGGGAAATCCACCATGCTGTAGCGGCCCCTGGGGACGCCCGGAGGTACTACATGCCGGTGGATACTTGGGGGAGAGCACAGCAGACATTGGCATGTACTGCCCGGACGTCATTGCACATCCATGCTCCAGTGGGATCAGAAATTAGGTGGAAAATGACTGTGTGTGACCATGCAGCTTGATGGCTGCACCCTGCCTCACTGGGAGGACTCACGTGGAATTGCACTGGGGGCGTCCAGGGCCGGTCTAGCTGGACAGGGTATGGGGAGGCCCTCCAGCAGGCTGGTGATGGCCATGCTGGATCCCCCATCATGTGAGTGAGTCTGGTGTTCTCCCGGCAGGCAGAGCCAGCAGCTGGATGCCCCCACCAGTAGTCACCACAGCAGGCGAAAAATAGAAATTATATATATATATATATATATAAAAAGACAAAATGCATTACATCAGATATTACAGATGAGTAAACACTGACATGATGAGTGAGGTTAAAATAATACAGCAGGTGAACTTATGTTTACTGACAGTGGTGAGAAGTACTTTGTTATGCTGCCGACCTTGCCAAAAAAAAGTCTTTGATTTTATTCAATTGCTAAACCATTGGAACTAAACACAACAACTGGCAGAACCCCCATGTGGGGCTATAAGAGCCTCCAGCCATTATAGAAATTCATTATGAATCATGTTTAGATAATAATGTGTGAAATCTGGATATTTAGTAAAATGTTATTGAGAAACAGAAATCTTTTTATAGTTCAGATTTTCTCACCTGATCAGCCAACACAACGAACAACCACAATGTATGAACTGGAGAGGAAAAACACACACAGTAGAAGCTTTGCACATGATCTTTAAGGAGAGAAATAGTGAATGGCAAATTAAATCTCATCACCAGGATGAGGCAAGTAATGAGCAGAAAACAACTAACACTAAAAAGCACACCAAATCGTCAAAGGCATGAACCAGTGTGATTCATGCTTATTTATTTGATTTCTAAGTAGCAGAATTAAACTGAGCAACAAGCATTGCAAAACAGCCTGTTAACAGTTCATATCTCAGTGTGACTCCACAGCAGTTGGCTGCGAGTGTGGGCTACTATAAGTCATAACTAACTCCAGCACGGGTGTGCCACTTCTTAATTCAGGGCATCAAAATCTACAGAGAGACAGCAGCTGCAGACAGACAAGGAGCTCATGATTTAAAAGAAATGTGAACGAGGGGGCATAAAAAAACAATTTCTCCCATACATAACAAGTCCATGTCACTAAGTGATTCTGTAGGGGAGGAGGTCCGGGGGCTGGCCATGGCAAGGACCTCTTGGTGTGTGTGTCTCTCTCTCTCTCTCTCTCTCTCCCTCTCCCCCCCTCTCTCCTCTCTATTAACCTTGTTGAAGTAGTTAAAACAACCACTTTTCTGTCACGGTCTTTAATCCCTGATATACCGTTGGCTGCTGTTGAGCATGTTGCACTCTCTGCATTGTCAGGCAAGACCTAAAATGACATCAGCGTTACACGGATCTTTCTTAGACACAGAAGTAAGGGTGACAAGACCATGAAAACGGCTCTTCAGTGCTGGATAGTTGCATACAAAATACTGATCAAATATTGTTAAAATGACATGGTTTCTTCACAACAACACAGCAAACAAAGAAAACTGAATGATGGTCATTAAAAAAACAATTTCCCCCACACCTAACAAGTCCCTGTCACTAAACAATTCTCCATGGGGGTTTGGAGTGGGGGCCGTGGCAAATATCTTCTGATATCTCTCTCTCTCCCCCTCTCTCCTTCCTCTCTGTCTTTAACTGTGTTTGTCTGGTGTGTTGGGTGGAGGGCCCATAAAATCTGAGTTTCTTGTGAACTTTAACAATGGCCAGAGTATTTTCTAATAGAAGTGAAGGCTTTTACTCATACTAACCACCTAATAACTTTACAACTTAATTACAGTATTAAACTCATTAAAGTGGTTAAAGCAATCAATTTTCTTTTATAGAATGAAACGCTTTCAGCAGTGGTTTCTAATCTTTGATATAAGTTTGGTTGCTGTTGTTTCAGATGCCAAGAAGGATAGAGTGAGATGGCACATTTCTCCTCTCACTCCTCTCAGCAAGCCACAAAACTTGTTACATCTTCTATTCAATTCAGCCTGGCTATTAAAAAAAGTTCCCATTTAATACAAGGGAAGGAAAAAACACTGTCCAGTGTCTGTTTACAAACATTAGCATAGTACTTGCTAGCACATACCAGAGAAAAAATCTATAGGTGGGAGTTTTTTTTTTATTTAACTTTTTATTGTAGATTGCTCCCTTTATTCTTTGGCGGTCTCCGCTATTGCTTCATTGCCACTCTTGGCAATTTTATTCAAAGGAGTCAGTGTGAGAGAGGAAAAGAAAAACAATTACACTAAGGAGAATGTAATAAAAAAATGTTTTCGTAACGATACACCTTAACAGTGTCAGAGGGGCAGTAAGGGGGAAGTGGAGCGGAGACGTCAAATATGTACAGCAGACACTTCACAGGCTGCACTTAAGACCTTTGCTAATTCTTTTTCTGATTTTTTTTCAGTTTGTATTACTTACCTTGACTGGCTTTAGTGCCTGCACTGAATTTTAAGGAGTGTTTAACTAGATGCGAGAGATTAAAAAAACAATTACTCCCTATCTTGCATCTCCTGGTTTCTCTCAAATAAAAATAAACTTGTTTTACACTTGCAGCCACTGTAGTTTATCACAAACTGTGTGGTTTTACCATTTCTAGTGCCATAGTGTAATTCACAGTAGCACGTACACTGAATCGTCTGCTAGGTCCTTTGTCTAGCCCCACAAGCAACAAGCTGACTTCTTTGTAAAATTCCAAATCCCTATGAAAACAGGTGAGAAAGAATATAACTCTACACAATGTGTTACTACTGAGAACTGAAAAGAAAAGAAAAATATCTTTTAAAATAACCACACAATTGGTGGGAGTTAGGGATGTAAAATAAATGAAGGACAGCTAAGAGTATCATTTAACCCTCTGGCAGGTGGTTGTCAACGGTGATGTGCCATGGTACAATAGAAGGGCATTTTCATATACTGGGGATAAGGTTGCTACCTCATCCTGGGGTGATCCACAAAGAACTTTGATTACAAGTATCAATCCTTTATTTACAAAAGCTAAATAATGGCATGATTGATTCAAGAAAATGTATCTCCCAATAGCACTATCATCAAGTATCAACCAGTCACCTTGTCCTCGATATATGAAAATGCCCTTCTATTCAATCATGTCACATCACCTTTGAAAACCAACTGACACAGAGTTATGTGATGCTGTTTTTCCTAAGGATCAATGGTTCCTTGCTCCTTCTGTTCTTATTTTTTTTGTTTTGTATGTGTCTGTTATTTTGAGTGTCATTTCACTGCCATGTCATGCAATCCATTATTTGCATGCATACCTGACCATCCTGCAGCAGCATGGTTGTGTCTGGTGTGCTCACGTGTGCAGATCTGACAATATGGATAAGTGGACATTGATGCCATATTAACTTTTGCAAAGCACACATATACTTGCACACATACGCAGACTACTGTATCAAATAGTGCAGTGCCCTGGGACAAAGACACTGACATCTGCTACAATAGGACGACAGTATTCCTTCAGTCAAAAAATCAAAATCTTTATTTAACCAGGCGAACACCATTGAGCAGAGCTCATTTGCGAGATGTACCTGGACAAATTACACAGTTAATATCCATACTCAATGTATACATCAATAACAAAAGAGGCAAATTGCATTAGTGCCAATCAATACACAAGAAAAAAAAACTGCAATAACAAAAGCAAATATATCCATGTGTACAGGTCCTTCTCTCGCATACATATTTCTTATTTCCACTGTGCATTTTTTGGTTGACTGTGTTGCAGTTCTGTTCCATTACTGCATTTGCCATTAAATCATGTCCTTGTGTCATTCAGTACTGATCACCTTGTACACATTTCCACCCCTCCCCTGAAATGGCACTAGCCGAAGACATATATTTGCAGAAGCACAGCAAGAATCAGAAGGATCATCACGTTATGGATCGAGCAATCCAACTGCTGCCTGCAAATTCTCTAAGTCAGAACTAAAAAGATGCTTTGTGATTCATCAGATTCGAAATCAGAGAATAATTCAGAATCTGAGACTGCAGCTACTGATGCCATTACGAAACTCAACTTCTGTCTGCGCTCTCTGACTGCTTTGACTTAGCTGGCAAAACAGCTTCAAAGTTAACTTTTACATTTCTAAAGTGTAGTCTATGACCCTCTACCTGAACATTTTTTAGCAAGAGATGACTTCTATGATCAAATTACTATACCTAGCCAGTTACCAATTTCATTGATTTAACATAATAGGTATGGCTTCATAAACATGCTGTATTGTATTATTTTCCTTATGCCAAGATTGATCTCCATAAAATGTGGCCCTGTGGTGGGTACGAACTACAGGCCTCAGCCCCAACAACATTCCATAAATGCCCTACACCTTATTACAGTATATTTACAAACCTTGAGGCACAGTTTGTTTCTGGTTACTTTCTCATCTTCATGATTGTCTTCCCATCAAAAGGTTGCTTGATTTCCATTTTCATATTTTGAAGCTACATCAACAGTGCTATCAGTCTAAAACATATTATTGTTTCTGATTAGATGCACCAGTATGGAACAGACATAATAGAAACATTCCGGGCAGCCTTTGATAAAGTTTACTACTAGGTACAAATGCCTGAACATTATGGAAACTCTATGGCTATGAAAAGAGTCAGAAAGGTGCACAGAGGCAAAGACACCTTTATGATCACTATATGTGTAAAAAGGAGTTCAAGCACTAAATCATGTCCTAAAGTTACAAATGTTAAATGTGTTTACTTATGTAGCCAAATACCCAGTTTCTTGCATGCCTAACAAGATTAAAACTACTCCAAGAGAAAGGCATACCTCCACCAGAAAAAAGTCAGCATTTACCTGATAAGGTTAAATTTGCAGAAATAAACTATTCAGTTTTTAATAACATGCTTAAAATGACATGTTAGCATAATTTGGCTTTTCCTTTTATTTTTCAATCACTTTAACTCTGTGCTCCAAATAACTCATCAACAATAATGCAGTTTTATAATGCTATTGTTGTTTACTTTTGAACAGTCAAGTAAAGATGATATCAGTCCTCAATATGACTTCACTTGTCTTAGAAGATGATGCAGCAGTGAATGTCCATATGGACTGGAGCATTACTTATATTTACTGGTAAAGTATTATGTGAGAAAACAAGAAAAAACACAGCTGAAGTTTACTATTTACACCGGTTGAGTATAAAAATGAGTTTCTGTTTAATTAGGCTGGGAGGGGAGTAGCTGGCAGTCACAAGGGAAGAAAGAGACTAGGGCGTCATCATGACTGATGACCCGAAATCATCCAAGCAGACCACTAAAGCAGTAGGTAAGGCTAGGGGAATGTTGGGGTGTATTAGTAGGGGTATCACAAGTTGGAAGAGAGAGGTAACAATCCCTCTTTACAAGACGCTGGTTAGGCCCCATCTGGAGTACTGCATGCAGTACTGGAGGCCGCACCTTCAGAAGGCTATTAACCAAATTGAAGCAGTCCAGAGAAGGGCAACCAAAATGATGCAGGGACTGCATCAGAAAACATATGAGGACAGAGTAATGGAGCTCAATATGTATACCCTAGAGCAAAGGAGGGAGAGAGGTGATGTGATCGAAACATTCAAACACCTTAAGGGCATTAACAAGGTGAAAGAGTCTAACATGTTTCAATATAAGAAAAATGGCAGGACAAGAGGACACAGCATGAGAGTAGAGGGAGGCTGATTAAGGGGTAATGTGTGGAAGTTCTTTTTCACAGAAAGAGTGGTGGATGCATGGAACGGCCTACCTCAGGAAGTGGTGGATATGAATACAGTGCAGGGCTTCAAACAGGCATGGGATAGGCATAAGGAAGCAATTCAGATGAGTATGAATAGATAGGCCACTGACAGAGCAAACGCCGATGGCACATTAATAAGGTAGAAAAAGAAATGGGCAGACTGGATGGGCCTTGCGGTCCTTATCTACCATCAACGTCTATGTTTCTATTAATTTCAATTTATGAAAGGTCTAACATGTCTAATGCTTCTGAAAAAGATACAAATATATACCTGTAATGTAACCATTATTTTGTAAACTTTCCTTAATAGTAATTATATTACATATATGTGTGCCACTGTTGAAACAGAAAACAAGCAATTGAAAGTATCACAAAGGAAGACTTCCTACTTTCTCCTCCTTGTCATTTAGCTACTATATAGAATGCAGATGTGAAACAAAAGAACCCAGAGATGCACTATGTTGAAAGCAAAGACTGCCTTAAAGCAGCAACATGTGTTTTTAATTTATATGCAAATGTAAGTAATAAAAGGCAGGCAGTTTGGAAATTACAAAATCTTAATAAATGCCATAGAACTGCAATAAATTTTGGGCATTATGATTTTAACCAGGACACTGATTGCTATCAAATAGGCCTGCCCCAACGGAGATGGTCCAGTATTGCCCTTTGAGGGGAATTATCCCAGAGGGCCTACCAGCAATACTGGACCTATCGGGTATATCAAGTGAGTGCATGAGTCCAGGGGACCTCGTACTTGCCTATAATAAGGCGGTGGGTGATGCCCTGGATTCAATTGCTCCTGTACATGTTCACCCACTCACTCAGTGCCCAAGAGCCTCTTGGTTTGACGGGTCCTTGAAGGAGCTGAGAAGAGTGGGGCGAAGGCTAGAGAGGACCTGGCGGAAATCCAGCCTGGATGCTGACAGGCTTAGATTGATGGACCATTATGGTGTCTATCAATCGGCAATCTCTCATAAGAAGGCAGAGTTCCTGTCTGGGGAGATTGCTGCTGTGCAGAATCGACCAGCTCAACTCTTTTAGACTGTCGACAGATTGTGCAATCCACTCTGTCTACAGCCTGGAAGAGATTTTTCACAAATAAAGTGTGATGAGCTTGCTCGGTTCTTTACAGATAAAATTGCCAGCATTAGGTCGGGCATCGGCCTAGCCCCCTCTTTAAGGCATTACAGAGAATGGCAGGAGGAAATGAACACCCATGCTACCTGGTTTGACTTTAGTAGGCCGAAGTTCATGGACATTGTGAGGATTGTTCAGGCTGTACGACCAACCAGTTGTAGGTTGGATCCGGGCCCTATGCCACTATTACTAGGCTGTGTAGATATTATCTGCCCGATCCTTGCTGAAATTGTCTGGAAGTCTTTGGAGCAGGGGGTCTTTCCTGATCCTCTAATGGAGGCAGTCATTCAACCACTCCTTAAAAAAAACCCTCCTTGAACCCAGATAGTATAGCTAACTTCAGACCTATCTCTAACCTGCTCTTTGTGGGTAAGGTTATTGAAAAGGTGGTTGCAATACAGCTAAATTACAATGTCTATGATACTCTCCAGTCAGGGTTTAGGAAAAGACATAGCACTGAGACTGCTCTTGTCTGAGTTTTAAATTGCCTCTTAATTGCAAGAGATCGAAAGGCTTGTACTATTCTAGTCCTTCTTGCTCTCTCTGCAGCATTTGATACTGTGGACCATGATGTGCTTTTGGAACACCTGCGGCTTCTCTGTGGACTGTCTGGTACAGTTCTACAGTGGTTTCGATCTTTCCTCACAGGCCGGACACAGAGGGTTGTCACTGGAATTTATTCCTCTGATGCCATCTCTCTGTCCTGTGGGGTGCCGCAGGGCTCCAGTTTGGCACCCATGTTGTTCGCAGGTTATATGCTGCCATTAGGAGATATTAGGCAATACAGTCTGGGTTTTCACTGCTATGCAGATGATACCCAGCTGTATCTGTCCTTTACTCCCGGACAGGTTGATGCGATCTCTGTGCTTAACAGCTGTCTATCTGAAATCAAAGACTGGATGAGTGCTAGCTGACTGAGGTTAAATCCGGATAAGACTGAGGTGTTGGCTGTGGACCTGGGTTGCCTTGAGGCAGGTCGTAGAGCTGGGGTTCTGCAAGCTTATGACTTGATGGTGTCCAGCTCTTGACCTCAGACCGGGTGCGTAATCTGGGCATTATTATTGATGACGGTTTGACCCTGAAATCGCAAGTGTCTGTCGTTGTTAAGTCTTCCTTTTACCATCTTAGGAATATCGCCCGGGTGAAACACCTAGTTCCTCTGGCTGACCTTCCTACCTTGGTCCACGCCTTCATGACCACCCGCCTTGATTACTCCGATGCCCTATACCTGGGGCTTCCAGGGGTTGATATCTGCCGCTTGTAGCTAGTGCAGAATGTGGTGGCCAGGCTTTTGACTGGGACATCTTGAACCAGTCATATTACACCTGTGCTGCGTGTACTGCACTGGCTGCCGGTTCAGTGGAGGATCACCTTTAAGGTCGGATTACTGACCTATAAAGCCCTACACAAACAGGGACCACAATATCTGCAAGATCTCCTTATTCCCTACTGCCCCTCTCGTTCACTCTGATCTGCCGACGAGGGATTGCTAGAGATTCTCAGGGTTTGTTTGAAGACATCTGGGGCACATGCATTTTCTTATGCTGCCCCTGCCCTGTGGAATTCTCTACCTCGCTAGATACGAGAATGCCTGACCATCGAGAGTTTTAAATTGGAGCTCAAAACATTCTTGTTTTACAAAACATATAGAGAATTATTTTATTAATGTTTTTAATTGTTGTTGTTTTAAATTGTTAATTTTAATTTGTACTGCGTTTTGGTTTTGAAAAGCGCTTAAAAACTCAAGTTTTACTTTTACTTTACTCTTTATGCTAGACTTTTGTTTTGTCCTGTCAAAGCAACTTTCAGAGACTATGAAGCAAAGTATAAGGATAGCCTCAGTAAATGACTGATAGCAGCAATCAGAATTTCTCCTGTGAGATTCAACATCGGAATAATTTCACAGTTTCACTTTCAGACTGCTTCGTCCTGAGCTGACCAGCACCATGCAAGGCTGATCAAAGACGATCAGAAACACCAAGTGAGCTTAAATAGGCTAAAGTATGCTAATACAGTAGCTAAATGTACTTTAATCCTGTTATAATACAAGGTAATGCAGAGGCAGTGGAGGAGCTTGCTGAATTTCCCCAGTGGTTCCAGGCCCCCTGCAAATCTTGAATAGGAATAGTTTCCTATGTTTGAACCACATGCATCCCTCCACACCCATCCTCCCTCAAGCCACAGTGAAGGACTACTTTTGCAATGCTGGAATAGGAACAGTATTATTCACAGAAGAAGACGTACTCGGTGTAGCTGCTCCACACCTTGTCCTGTGGTTCGCGGTACTGGCTCACGAAGGCTGCCATGCCAGTCGAGTTGCATGCCACCATGTGGAAGCCCACCATTGAGAGCTGGTCAGAATGCCTGCTTGAGTGCCGTGAACTTGAGGTAGAAGCAAAATGTGTACTTGTCCAGTGGCCGGTCTGGGTTGCAGCTCTCATTCAGGCTCTCGCTGAACACCTCCTTGGCCAGGGTAATGTGCCTGTGCACCATGATGCACACCACCCACTGGAACTTGGCATCCACCTAGTTGTCCCGCACCAGGGTGTAGGAGCCCCAGTAACCCAAGGTGACAAAGGCCGACCTCTTGTCTGATGAGGCAGAGCAGGCTACCCCCGGGTCGTCACTGCCCTGCGAGCTCTCCTCGACATCGCTCTGGCAGCCCTCGTCATTGAGCGAGCCCTGCTTGGTGACCCGGGGCTCAGCAGCCTGATGAGGTCAGGGAGCTGGACGTGCTCAGCCTCCCGCAGGAGCTGCTCCTTCTCTGGGAAGTGGTCGGGCAGGACGAGCTGCCGGTCGTGGAGGTAGTCCAGCACATACCTAAGGAGGAAGCTGTCCCGGTCGATGAAGAAGTGGCAGCGGTTGTCGTGAGGCAGCTCCCAGATGCTGGGGCAGGAAAACATGCCATACAGGGTGCTGTCTGGGATGCTGAGCAGGGTGCAGTGCTTGGTTACATACACTTGCCCTCCCATGTTCAGCTCCACCACCTCCGAAAATGGGGATGACACCTCACTGATGGGCAGGATACCACTGCTACTGTTATCCTTCAAAGCCATGAAGAGCTCAGCTCACTTGCAGGAGTCTCCCACTGTACCTTCCTCTGGCTGGCTTGGGACTGGAGTTACTCCCTAGTCACTTGTCAGCTGTCTTATCAGTCTCTGGATATTGCTGCTGCTGCTGCTCCTCCTGCTGCTAAGTTTCAGTGCACAGTGCCCACATTGCTGCTGCGAGTCAAGTGGTGGCGGTGGGGCAGGGAGTAGGATCCACCTTTAAAGTATGAGGGGCACCCATTGTGTTCAGCCCAATTTGTGCAAGAGAGATGTGAGCAGCAAGCCACAGCAGCACCACATGGGCTCAGCCTCACATTTCAAATAATAAGAGATATTAGACCGAGACAAAGAGAGAGAAGGAGGGGGGATCTCAACAGGCTGAACTCGGGGGAGCCTCACTGACATCACTCCCTCACTGCAGGCACCACCGCTCCAACTGTAGCTTTTCCTTACAATAAAGAAAAGCCCTGGGACAGCAAGGTGCAATGGGACTCGGACTGGAAGAGGAGTGGGAGTGGGTTCACCCAGCTTCAATCTGAGAAGACAAAGGCTCAGATTTAACTCACGTATGGGGAAAATTCTCACAAAAAGCTTAATAGTTAATTCTGAGATATTAGCACCCTAATATCTGAAACTTTCTTTTTTTTCATTGCTAACTAAGTATCTAATTGTGCAAGGAACTGCAAAGACTTTTGGACAAAAAGGTGAGCATGCCCAAGCCTGGAGCTGCTTCTCCAGTGCAGTTCATTGCAGCTAATCACCAGTTCTTAGCCTTATAAAGAAAAATGAAATTAGAATAAGGAAGTCTGGTAAACACTTCTAATGGAAACGTATAGTAGTAGGTGCACATAAATCATAATGTGCGTTAGTAGCATGGGCCACGCACACTAAATTTATTCCTTATCAGGTCAAATCCAGCAGACGTTTTGGCTCTGGCCAGAGTTTGTTACAACAAGGTGGGACTGAACATTGCAATGTTATAGGACTTGTGCAGAGTCACACATTGACTAATTGTCTAGGGTGGGATTTAAGCCTGCACGGGTAGCCTGATTCATTCTGTGCTGCAGCCACTGGAGCATGTTGCCCCCAAACTGATCAAAAGTTATAGGAATTCAGGGACCCACTGAGAACAGTTTCAATAAAATTGTTCAATAGACTTCTGATTCTGAACAGTTATTGCTCAGGGCTATATAGTTTCGGATTTAGGTGGTAACAATGTGTTGTCCATGTCTTTGCAAACATGCAGAACAGAAGATATTAATGTCAGCAACATCTATACTGTTCTTTGCGTGGAATTATCAAAATGTTCCTCATTTTAAAATATATGTAAATTGCATCAATGAATAAACTATACAAATTTAAACCAGTGGCGATATGCGTGTGTGTGTGTGTGTGGGGGGGGGTAATTGAATTTAGGTTTTGTATTTGTTAAAACGCTGTTAAAAATGTAGCTCATTTTGTTAACATGCTTCCCGGGAGAGTGTTTTGCATTATGAAGGCACATGATTGCTTCCCTTAGAATTAGAGTACAGTAATGAGGCTGATGTTATGCCAGGAAGGAAAACACAGTAGGTGTAGGCACTGCTTGGAGCCGTTTACAAAGTTTTGCTCATCTTTTCTTAGGGCCCATGCAGAAGACACATAATATAAGGAAATTATTACATGTCAGTTATTGGAACAACACAAAAATGCAAGTTTTTATCCTACAGCCAAATATTTGGAAAAATGGGATAACTTAGCATCAAAACAGTAGGCAGAAAAATCTTATCACTTTTAATAGTCAGTTGTTTCTTTTTATTTCTGAAATATTTTATGTTTCCATATGTTCATTATAAAGTACTATATTCTGGCATTGGTATTGCGTGGTACATAAAGAGCAACACTTAACCCAGGTGCTGACATATCAAGTTCTTCTAGTTCTCTTTGTTCATCATCAACCTCCTAACCTCACTTATTGTGACATTACAAGTGACTTATCTGCCAACAGGTGTTTGGCTCTTCTTTGGTCAGTTGTGATGTCACAGTCGATGTCATAGGGTTGATGATGTATTAAAGAAAATAGAACTACAGTAGCTATGGCAGCCCTTTATGTAGAGTTGTGTTCCACACATCACACCAAGTATTGTCAGCTACAAAAGCTTATTAGCAAAAGATAACAGAAAAAGGGTACTTTTAATAAAAGAAGTAGTAGTTTACTACTTTTTTTGCAGTTTTTTTTTGTTATTGCTTTTCAACTTTTATAAATTCAAACAAGGATGTTAAAGATGTTAAGCTAGAAACAGATTTGAGTTCACTGCTTTTGAAAGTTAACATTCATTATAGGCAGTACACAAGCTCGTTAAAGATCACTGGAAATATACAATGTGTTTTGTGTTAGTTTAACTGCTGAGGGGTATGTAAAACAAACTATTCTTTAAAGATGTTTTAACATTTGCCACTGTGTTGTTATTTTTTAACTGCTGTTTCTGCCGTGAGTTTTCAGAGCATCAACATTCTGCTGAAAAAATAAGATATGTCATTTTCATCCCAGCACATAATTTTTTTTACAGTTTATTTACCAAGGAATGCCCAACTGAGAGGCACATCTTGTTTTCAGTGAGTCCTGCCTTTTACTAAATTTGACACACAGGAGGATGAATCACTGAGAGGTTAGGATGTGGCTCTGGTGCAGTTTTAATTTGGATCTCCAGTTTCCAAGCCTTGTGCTCTCACCACTGCTGAACACTGCCTCCAGGTTTTCTGTGGCTAAGAGCGCAGGAATACTGAACCCCTTGCAATATACAATTAATGTTATCACTTTAAAATTACATGCTCTGTTTACAAGCAATCATAAAACTTTCATGAAGGGTTGGGGAAAATAATCGGATTAATGCTTAAAATTACAATCAAAATATTGGTTTTCTGAGAGATCAGGAATGGAACTGCATTAAAACAGTACATTGACACAACCCTGAGCAACATTTTTTTTTATTAAAACATTTTGATTGCTAGTACACTTGAAAATAAGAGGGTGTATATTTTAAGTTTGCAATGATCTTTGAAGAAAACACAGGGGTCATATTTAAAGCATTTACGTGTGCAACATGTAAGTTCATGCACATTATAAATGTTTTTTTTTTTTCTAGGGAGGGTTAGGAAAAAGCCTGCTTGGGATTTATAATCACAATATTATAGAATGCCCAACTGTTATCAATTATTTTTTTTAACTTTATTGCAATCTCTGGAGGACTGATTAGATACATTGAACAAACTGATGGTCAGAACCCTTAACCTTAATGTGAACTGTGAGAGCGATATTCCTGTTAACAGCTTTACTGTAGTGTATGGTGGAACACAGTTCCACATGGAAATCCATGCCTGGAACAACGCTGTTGTGCTGCACTCGGTGCATCACAATTTTGTTGTGCTGCACTGAGTACGTCACCGGTGCAGCATAACAAGATCAAATGCATTCGTGCATACGCAATTGAGCGGCCCACGGTGACACGGAAGTCAGAGCCCTGCTACAGATCCCGAAGTAAGCCTTATTTTTTCTTTTAGATGTGTTTGAAGGATCACGGAGTGCTGGTTATGGTTTCCCATACACTATAAAAGATTGTGTATGAGCAACCATACACAAACAAGGCAGTTGTAAGATCTCAAGGTTTCCATGGTAACAGACCTCTCGAGCTGTGCTGTCACGGTCTCCGGTTACCACGGAAACCTCTCAATCACAACTGCCTTGTTGTGTATGATTGCTCATACACAATCCTCTATATTGTCCATTAGGCTACATATGTCCCACTTCAGCCATTCAGCTGTCTTTCAGACATCCAGTTTTGCATGATCTGTTCAGCCCTTTGAACTAATAGTGTTACAGTCTGACTGTTCAACTCTTAAGTCTCAAACTCCATTGTTTATCTGTTTATTGAGTTCTGAGACTCCATTGCTAGTAAATACAATGTATATCATGTGTTTCAGAGCTGATCAATACTTTTCCAATAAACACAAATACAAGTGTGAAGATGCCGGTCATCCTTTTGTGCTCTGTACTGTAGCAAGCAGTCATTTTAGGAAATGGATACAAAGGCTGCACACTTGGATAGTGTCATGATGTTCTGCTTTATTGCCATTTTTTTCTGTTTTCCCCATGTTTCCCCTGTAGTACTAGTGGGTGGCACAGCAGGGATGGGACCCATCTGACAGTCTGACATTTGACCTGCTATCTGATGATGGGAAATCCAGCCAGATTGATGTCAGTCAGATAGTGGCAGCAGTGCTAGCACAAACTGTATTTGCTCTGTAATTTAATAGCAAGGAGCACAGCCAGTGCAACTATATACACTTTCTTATTTATATTATTCCATAATGGGTGTACCCATTGTGATGCTTGGCCAGCTGGTTATGATTGTTGTCTGATATTTGTAATATAAAAAAATACAGTAGGTGATTGTCTCACATAAGACAGCCTGTGCTTATGTGTGCCCCCCTCCACCAGGTTTAAGTGAAGCTACAGTGACAAGTGACCTGAAACCAGGAGGTAATTAAAAGACCAGAGAGACTTAATTAAGGGTCTCCTGTTTTTCTGTCTTAATTAGAACTGACCCAGCTGCCAGGATATAGGGCTTGTAAAGTTTTATGATTCCTATAGGAAGAATATTTTATACCAACCTGGTGTTAAAAGTTGTAAAACCCTTTGATATGCTTTGGGAATAGGAACTACACCAGATCAAAGAGAAAATGTTTAATTATGGAGTCATGTTTAGGAAGTGGAGTTTTGCTGATGTCACATTATTTAATATATCTCCTGACTGAAAATCATTGTCTTTTTTTTATTCTAAAAAGGAAGAGCTGGATGACTCACCAAGGGGATGGGGAGATGGAGTTGAAATGTATCCTTGTAACTGGGGAATATGTCATATACCATCTTGTGACTGTAGAGAGACACAACTCTCTGATAAGCACTTAGAGGTAATACATTGGATAGAAAATAATCTAACTGTATGTTGGTAGGAGTTTGTACTGTAATTTTCTTTGCTTTTCTTTTAAGTGATTGTATGCTTTTTGATATATTGTTCTGCATTTACATTTTTCATATTTTTATCATCTTTTAGTAAATTCTTTATTGGAAGGATACTGCCAGAGTGTGTCTTCCAAGTTCTTTTTGCATGTGATATATACATGGTTAAGTTTGACAGCTGTTCTGGAGAGCTTGATGGTGTTACTAAACTGGGAAAAGCTAAGAATATACCTAAGGTTTTTTATAGAGTTTGAGGTTGACAGCTGTTCTGGAGAACTTGATGGTGTTACTAAGCTAGGAAAAGGTAAGAATATACCTAAGGTCTTTTATAGAGTTTTAAGGGTTAATTTTGGAAGACTGGTTTGGTGCCCCTGGTGAAAGATTGTACCACAGTCCCTGAAGAGGTACATATCTGAGCCTGCACATTGGGTATGCTAGCATAAGGTTCACAGTTTGAATTCCTCTGAACTTGAGACTAAAGGTGATTTGGACCCAAAAACAGACAGGAGGGTTACCCTATTACCTGTTCACACTATTGCACTCTGAGGTTGGCACTGTGGAAGCAGAGGGCCTGACCTGCTGAGTGTGTTTGTAACAGATTTGGTTGACAGCAGTGGGATAAAATTGGTAACACAAGCTTTAACTGTTTAGTATGTCAGCTTAATACTGTACAGCTCAGTTGCAAAATAAGGCAGTGATTTATTTTAAAAAAAAAGAACCAGAACTATATCATTTTGCCTACAGTCAAGTTCCTACCTGTTTTATTTTTTTTTAAAGTGCAAGTTAGAGTAGCCATAGTTAGGGAAGAAGATGGCTTCCAACTACAGCAGGTACACTGCAGACTACTTGAGGCAGTTGTGCCAGGACAGAGGAGTCCTGCACGAGGAGAGAGCCACCAAGCAGAACCTCATGGATGCCCTGATGGCAGCAGATGCCAAGAGCATTGAGTCACAGACTGTGACTGTAAAGGACCAAACCTTGGGCATGGAGGGGCCAGCGGCCAGTACAGTGTCCAGATCTGGTGAGGAGGGCAGCAGGGCCAGTGCAAGTGAAGGGCCACAGCAGCAGGGGAAGGTCACCAGCATTCTGGAGCCTGAAGCAATCAGGCTGCAGATTGAGTTGTGCAGAATGGAGCTGGAGTTCCAGAGAGACGCTGAGTGAGAACGTCAAGACATGGAGTGAGTGAAATGAGCCGCAGAGGAGAAGAGGGACTGCGAACAGCCAGAGGCTGAATGTGAACAGTGAAAGGTGGACCGTGAGGAGTGTGAGCACCAGTGGCAACATGAACTGGAGAAGCTATGACTCCAACCACTGGCACCAGAACAGGTAAGTGGCTTGGGTTTAACTGGAACTACAGGACTGGGTTACAAATTGAATTCCAAATTGATAGCTGAATTTAAAGATATGGATGCCTTTTTAAATTCCTTTGTAAAAGTTTGTATTCAGGCAAAAATTCTTGGAGATTCCAGCTTTCCCTGCTACTTACCGGGAAAGCTCAGGATGCATTGGGTCAAATGGACAATGATGAGAGTAATGATTACAGCAAACAAAGCTTCACTTTTAAAAAGTTTGATTTAACTGCTGAAGCACATAGAGCTAAATTCCATAAGCTCAGGAGAAGTCCTGATATGAGTTATGAGGAGCTAGCCACAAAACAACGTCAGTGTTTAAAATGTTGGTGGGAAGGAATTGAAGCAAACATTGTAGATAAAATTGAAAATGCTATTTTGTTAGTACAGTTTTTTTGGGCATGCCCAGCAGAGCTGAAAACATAGCTGGAGGACCGAGATCCCAAAACAGTGCAAGAGGCTGCTGAACTCTTGGACCGCTATGCCAAGAGCAGACCTGCTCTGAGAGTGAATGGGGTGGGTGTGGCAGTGCAGAAAGGGAAAAGCACACCTTCAGGGCAGCTAAAACCCTCACTGCCTCCACTGAAACCAGTTAGCCCCAGGTTTCAAAGAAAATATTTCTCTGAGAAAAGAAACAAATGCTGGGTTTGTAAAGAAACTGGGAATATTGCCAGACAGTGTCCCAAAGGGATGAGCAATATGCAACATGGGGCTAGGAAAGATGTGGGTTGTTTATGTGTCCCTGGAAGCATGCCTGTGAGCATGATGGAACACATGCACCCAGTCACGGTGAATGGTGTACAGACACAAGGGTTAAGGGACACAGGAGCATCCCTGACATTGGTAAAAGGGTATCTGGTAGAGCCCAGTCAGCTTATACCCAATGAATTCATAACTGTACAAGACTTCACTGGTGAGGAGACCACATTGCCACTCTCTAGTGTTCTCCTAGACTGGGGTGAAATGGGGAACTGTGCAACAGGTGGCTGTAGCCAAAACTGTAGCAGTTGATGTCATCCTTGGCAACAATCTCAAACAGGGGATGGTGTGCACAGTTACCCATAGCCAAGTGGCAAAGAAAAATTGTAGTTCCCTGGACCCCACAGAAGCCATTGTGGAAACCACTGGGAGGCTGGTTCCCCAGCCTGTGTCTCCTGATATGGAGACTAATGAAAATGCGGTAGAAATTTCCCCTGTAGCAGTTAATCAAACAGCTTCAGAGGGTGACTCTGAAGAAGGAGGGATGACCCATTATCAGAGATTTAGGGATGGCAGTGATCCTGAGTGCCAGACGCTAGTGCTACGGACCCTAGTTTAGACACTGAAGGGGATCTGTCCCATGCCTTGGGAATGTGTAAGGAGTTTGCAGCTGCTCAGAAAAGTGACCATAGTCTAGAGAAGCTGAGGGCTTGGACAGACTCTGACAGAGCACAGGGAGGTGATGGTAAACATAAGGTTTATTGGAAAAATGGACTGATGTATACTCAGGCTGTGAAGACAAAGGGGTGATAGGCAGGCAGCTTGTCATTCTCCAGGGGTACCATGAGCAGTTGCTCAAGATTGCACATGATATTTCCTTGTCTGGCCATCTGGGAATCATGAGGACTATGCAGCAGTTGGCCCAGAATTTCTATTGGCCCAGCTTCACCCAGCAGGTGAAGGAGTATTGCAGGTCTTGTCACCAGTGCCAAGAAATAGGGAAGGTGGGTAAGAAAACCCAAGCTGCCCTAATTCCTTTGCCCATAGTGGAGGAGCCATTCCAGAGGGTGGGAATGGATATTGTGGGGCCTTTAAATACCCCCAGTTCCTCTGGGAAGAGGTTCATCCTGACTGTGGTGTATTATGCCACCTGGTATCCAGAAGCAGTCACCCTATCCTCACTGAGGACAAAGTGGCAGATGCCTTACTTGGGATTTTCTCCTGTGTTGGGTTTCCACAGGAGGTTATCACCAATCGAGGAGGTTCCTTCATGTCGGACCTGATGAAATGTTTGTGGGATAGTTGTAATATAAAAAAATATAGTAGGTGATTGTCTCACATAAGACATCCTGTGCTTATGGGTGCCCCTCGCTAGGTTTCAGTGAAACTACAGTGACAAGTGACCTGAAACCAGAAGGTAATTGAAAGACCACAGGGACTTAATTAAGGGTCTCCTGTTTACGTGTCTTAATTAGAACTGACCCAGCTGCCAGGATATAGGGCTCATAAAGTTTTATGATTCCTATAGGAAGAACATTTTATACCAAATCAATCAATCAGTCAATCAATCAAAACCTTTATTTATCCAGGTGAACATCATTGAGCAAGCTCATTTACAAGATGGAATGCATACAGAGATATTTACAATACAGCTAAATAACACAAGTAAAAAAATAATTAATGCAATTAATGCAAGTTAGTACTCAATGTTACATCAGTCATATCAGTTCAGAGTGCTTCTGTAATATTTAAGGAGGACATAAGATGAGGCTTAGTAAGAACTTCAGTAGGGAGAAGTGATTGGCTGCTAGTATAGGGAGCTGACGCAAGTACAGCATTTCAAAAGTAGTGTAATCACACAGTATCCCTAGATGTAACACTCTAAACAGAAGGATAAGGGTCTTAACAGTCAAGGAGAAAAGTAATTACAGCTCTTTTTTTGGCACATTTCAGCATGGAAATCAGATTTATGCTTGGTTTAGAATGGACACAGAAGCAGACTGCAGGAACCAATTGGAAGCCAATGCTGAAGAGCACTCACATTCCGATTGGATGGCTGCTAATGCCTTGCTTTGCTAATGGAGAGTCCAAGCTGAGGTTCTCAGGTGGCAGTAGAGGCAGCGCCAACTGCCCAGTGCCCGGGTTTCCCCCATGTTTGGGTAGGGAGCCTGTGGAGAGCATATCCTTGGCAGGGGATGGAAGAAGGGGTCGGTATTAAGCACTGGGCCATGGACAATGGAACATCTGAACCAGCAGGAGGACCAAAACAATAGGACAACAGAGTTGGGTATTCCTTGATGCCTAAAGACTGGCCCAACCACAGAAATTCAGAAATGAGTGTAATCAGAGTCCCAACTCTTGACACTCTAAACAGGAAAAAATAGAGGTCATAACTGTTAGGCAATAAGTAAGTACAGCTCTTTTTTGTGAAAGTTTTAGTCAGAAGATCAGACTTTAGCTTAGTATTGAGGGAGACACAGGAGCAGACTGCAGGAGTCAATCAGATGCCAGAGCAGAAAAGTGCTCACATTCCGATTGGGTATCAGCAGTGCCGCACCTCGCTAGTAAGAAATCTGGTCTGGGTGTCTCAGGCAGCAGCTATAGAAGCAACAACCACCTGGTATCTGCATTTCTCCCACCTGAGGGGCAGGGAGCCCCTGAAGGGCTAGTCTATGGCAGGGAAGAGAGTTAGGGGACAAAGGAAAGAGCTAGTAAGAGTGGAATGCAGTGGAAAGGGAATATGAAGATGAAATAGGGCAGTTAAATGGTACAGAGTAGGGGAATAAGAGCCACAGATTTAGCAACATGTAAAAGAAAGCAGGGTGAGTAAGGTGTAGTGGCCGCGAAAGCCATGAAGAGATAATAACCCTACAGGGATTTCTAGAGGGGAAAAACATTTAAGACATAAGACACTCATAGAGTTAAGGTCACCAAAGGTTACAAGTGATCATAAATTCAACTGCTCACAGAGGCAGCAGCCTGATGCTTCAGACAAAAATTAGGGGCTAGGGTAGCAATTGCATGGCTCACACACATACCGAGCATATAGAGATTTAAAGGCATTCATACTGCGGAAGCAGCTTAATTTCAAATTTTTTGTACTTTGTTCCATAATGTTGGCAACAGGAAACTAATGGCCACTCTGTCATAGTGAGAGGAAGCCTTGGGGATACAAAATGTGATATAGGATGCGCTTCTTAGGGCATACGTCTCTGGCTCACTTAATGGGAGACAGTCTATTATATATTGTGGAAGTCGCTTCAAGAAGACTCTGTAAGTCCAAAGGACTGTGTTTCTATTATGCCTAAACATAAGAAAGGACCACCCTATGGCTTTGTACAAGGAACAATGATGGGTAGAGATGGGGAGACTAATAATAAACCGGATGCCCCTGTGGTAAAGCGTATCTAACTTTGCAAGTGAGACTTTGGGACATTGACTATAAAGGAAATCTGCATAATTGTTCAGTGAAAGAAAAGTAGTTTGGACAAGGTGCACTTTTGCATCTCTAGTAAGAAACTGGTTAATTCTAAAGAATAGCCCCAGCCTCTGCCTTAACTTTTTTACAAGGTCCTCAATGTGCTCAGTGAATGATAGATTATGGTCTAACCACACACCTAGGTATCTAAACTTTGAGACAAACTCCAGTTTCTCTCCAAGAATTGTGGTAATCTGAGATAGTGCTCCAGAGCTGGCCAGATTCATCACATGTCTATAAGGCGAGAACAACATTCCTTTTGTTTTTTTAGCATTTAGAAGAAGTTTTTTATGGAGGAGCTGGTTCTGGAGCTGGTTAAATTCCTCCTGGAGGTTAGCACAAGTGGCTTCAGGTGCTGGAAGACTTATATACACAACGGTGTCATCAGCAAACAGGTGTATGCTGGCCTTGTTAATACTCTCATCAATGTTATTAACATAGATAGTGAATAGTAAGGGACCAAGTATGGATCCCTGTGGTACTTCCCTCAGTAGAGGTTTGAGTGGGGATAGCGCACCCTTAGCCTTAATTTGTTGATGCCATCCTACAAGGTACTCAGTAAACCAATGCAAAGAAACTGAGTCCAGGCCTATACTCTTCAGAGAAGAGAGAGAAGCAGGCTATGATCCACTGTATCAAAAGCCTTACTAAGGTCTAGAAATAAAGCACAGGCAAAGTTTCTGCTGTCCAGTTCTCAGTACCAATCATTTGTTACTTTGGCAAGGGCCGAAATAGTGCTGTGTTTAGTCCTAAAGCCAGATTGCATAGGGTTTAGTAGGTTATTGGATTCAAGGTAGTCCCTTAGTTGGTTGCTGACAATCTTTTCCAGAAGTTTTGACAAAGTTGGGAGGAGGGAAATTGGTCTATAATTGTTAAGGTTGCAGGGATCCCCTGATTTAAACAAGGGGATGACATAAGCAATTTTCCAGATCTGGGGAATAAGCCCTTGGGACCATGATAAGTTAAATAAGTGGTGATAGGAACAGCTAGGACATGATAGGTGATTTTAAGGAAATAAAGATCCAAAGAATCAGCACCAGCACTTTTCTTAATATCCAATTGGATCATGAGATCTTTGACCTCTTTCAGAGAGACTGGGTGGAATGAGAAGCCAGGTACTGTGGCATGAGAGTCTGAGCATGGGACATTTAATTGGGAGTGGACCAGGGATGCAGGGGAATTGTTGAAAGCAAGACCAGCTGTGGCAAAATGATTGTTAAATGCATCTAGGATTCCCGGTTTATCATTGATAGCAGTATTCCCAGTTGTAATCTTAGGTGGCAAGGAATTACCAGCATATATCCGGACATGTCCTTGATTGTCCTCCAGAATTTGGAGGAGCACTTTGCTGCAGAATCCAATTCAGTAAGATAAAATGTTGCCTTAGCATCCCTGACCATTTTCATACAAGCATTGCATGTCCTTCTGAATTGACATCAGTCTGAGTCAAGCTTAGTCTGGTGAGCTTTTTTCCATAACTTATCCCTACCAAGCAATGCAGCTTTCAGCTCGGCAGAGAACCAACAACATGTTTTGTTTTTTACACACATTTTTACCATGGGGCATACATATTTAGGGCCCCAACAAGTATATAATGGAAAATATCATATGCTGAGTTAACCGTGTTAGCTACATAGAAGTCTTGCCAACGTGGCGAGTGTTCCAACTCATAGACATAGGCAGCCACATCAAAGTTACAATGGGACCTTTTTGTAAGAAATGTAGCTGTAGGTCCTGTATGATGCAGTGATCTGACCATAGCAATGAAGCAATGGTCACTGACATCAGCAAAGAAGGTTCCAGCATGTGTGAAGAGATGAGGCTTATCAATTAAAATAACATCCAGCAGTGTGCTGTTGCTCATGTTCTTTTTGTTTGGACATGTGGGTTCATGAATTAGTTGCACCAACCCATGGGAATTGCAGAAAGTGTTTAAGGGTGAAGCAGACTTCGATAACCAGCTGAAATTAAGGTTTGCTAGGATGATAGTTTCAAGGTTCTCTTTCTCCATAATAGAGCCAAGATGTATAAGAAGGAGTGTACCAGCAGATGGGGTCTATAGCAACCAATCACTCTGAGGGCAAGGGAAGTAGATAAATCCATCTTCATGGTCAAACACTCAAATTAATTTCTGAAAGAACTAGAATCCCAGCAGGATATTGTAAACCTTTCCTAAATGTACACCACCACACCCCCTCCCCTAGTAGGCCTGTCCATTCTGAATAACAGGTAGGAAGGAATACGAATTTCCCCTGTCCTGAGAGGCTGGCCTAAGCCAAGATTTGGAGATTACCAGAACATCTGGCTGAGTATGGCTGACCCAAGCCTGAATCATGGAGAACTTTTTTAGGAAGCTGCAGACATTAACATGCCAGAAACTCATGCCTTTAGGATGAGCAGCATCTGAGGGGGATGTAATGGTAGCGTTAGGACCAGGGTTTAGCTCAATGTTACCCGAGCATAACAGTAACAGAAGTAATATCTTTAATAGGGCGGTGATAGTTAGTTTATGAATTCTGGTCCTAGTATGTCTATAAGGCTTGCCAGGTTGGGTAAGCCAGTCACCACCCCTGAAGGTTAACCGCCAATGAGCTGGTGTTGAGAATGGGAACAGGCGAACATACACCACCCTATCATGGTTCTTCGGGTGTTGACAGCCATCCCCATAGGAGAATGAGGAAGTATAGACAAGCTCAGTTGGAAGGGTACCAGAGTGGGTGTAGATAAGGCCAATCCTGTAGCCTAGAGGAAGAGAGGGGTGTCTAACTCCAGGCAGGAAAAACAGCAGAAGCAGGGAGCAAAAGAGAATAAGACAAAGAGGCAGAAGTAGCAGAGCTGTAGTGCTTAGAGGATGTGTAGAAAATAACTGAGAGAGTCAGTAGGGCAAGAGCCAGCCTATGGAGGTGAAACAAGGAGAGGGAGAGTGGAGCAATGGAGGGGGGCCCCAAGTAAGTGAGCCCAATGAGGTGCAAGCAGGGTGAATACCAAGGTCCAGTGGGTGGAGCCAAATCCTAATTAATAAAGGTAGGTGGTCTGGGTGCAGGGATGGATGCAAATGTTGGGCAAAAGTCAATGCAAAGCCGTGGACGCTGAAGCCCAGAGACTGAAAATCCAACAGAGAAAAGGCAGGGCCAAACAGTGGCTGAGCGGAGAGCAGCAGTCCAATTAGAGGAGGGTGGCAGCCTATCAAACCTGCACAGTGCTACCTCAGAGCAGCCGGGACTCTTAACCGGATTTGAAGGTGTCCTGGTCATCAGGAGGATGGAGGTGCAGGTGGCTGGCAGGATTAGCCGTGGCCGCTCACTGGGAGCCCGATCAGGGGCAGTGGATCTAAGTTAAGATATAAAACATAGGTTAAAATACGGTGTTTTAGCTAGGTTGGGGGTACCAAGGCAACTTGAAAACTATTGGGGTTATGTTGAGGGTAGCAAGAGAGGAAGCTCAGGTATGGAACTGTAAAGTAGATAGCAGAGCAGATGCTAAACAAAGCTGATAGACAAGCAGCTGGTGAAAATAGGAAGATGTCTTTAAAGGGAGGACAGGACAAGTGTTAGGCCTAATAGCTGCACTCTGTATCTTTAAGAGGAGTTGCAATATTAGTGAGAGGGGAGAATGAAGATTGCTAGGGGTGGTGCCAAGGGGGGAGGAAGAGTATTTAATAAAGGCTGGAGGTGGGGGACGGGAGGATGGGTGCAAAAATTCAAGTAGGAAGGAGACAGAAGAGCCGAAAGTGAAAAAGAAATTGGATTATTTGCAGGGCAAAGCTTACAACTGTGACCCAAATAGAATCTGGTCTAAACAGAAAAAAACTGTATCACTTTAAGCTTAGTTTCTGATCCAGGGTAGATTAGCACTGGACAAAGAGAGCTGTAATACTTTACAGTCTACAAATCTGCAGCCTACATGAACTTGCACTTCAAACTACCTTTGGAGGACAAAATTGCTGTAAACAGGCTTAGGTTCACATTTAAGTTAGGATTCAAAGGACAATTTTGAGAGACTTAACCAGTACTACAATCAGAATGTAACATTAACTTGAAGTCCAGAAGAAACAGCAGTAGCAAAGAATTAAAGAACTGCAGCAGCCTGTCAGCAGGCAAAGTCGATGGTTCTGGCCAGTCAAGTTTCTGCAGCGTACCTTCAGTCTGGTGATCAGCGGGCAGTACAGTGAGGAAGGTAGCTGGCGGACAGAAGGGGTCTGCCTGGCTGCTTGCAGCAGCAG
Source organism: Neoceratodus forsteri (assembly GCA_016271365.2). NCBI lineage: Eukaryota > Metazoa > Chordata > Ceratodontiformes > Ceratodontidae > Neoceratodus > Neoceratodus forsteri. The sequence goes on along the minus strand of CM057450.1, from coordinate 95,531,129 downwards.
AGGCACCCATGTCAAGGGTGAAGCTTCGCTCTGGTGGTCGGGCAGTACAGCGAGGAAGGCAGCCAGCATAGAGAAAGGGCCCGCCCTGCTGCAGAGGCACCCGTGTCAAAGGGTGAAGCTTTGGTCTGGTGATCAGCAGGCAGTACAGCGAGGAAGGCAGCTGATGGACAGAAAGGGCCCACCCCGCTGCTTGCAGCAGCAGAAGCACCCGTGTCTAGGGTGCAACTTTGGTCTGGTGATTGGCGGGCACTACAATGAGGAAGGCAGCCGGTGGACAGAAGGGGCCCACCCAGCTGCTTGCAGCAGCAGAGGCACCTGTGTCAAGGGTGAAGCTAAGGACCTGGAGTTAAAAGTTGTAAAACCATTTACTATGCCTTGGGAATAGGAACTACACCAGATGAAAGAGAAAATGTTTAATTAAGGAGTCATATTTAGTAAGTGGAGTTTTTGCTGATGTCACATTATTTAATATATCTCCTGACAGGAAATCATTGTTTGTCTTTATTTTTTATTTTAAAAAGAAGGAGCTGGATGACTCACCAAGGGAGTGGGGAGATGGAGTTGAAATGTATCCTTTTAACTGGGGAATATGACATATACCATCTTGGGACTGTACAGAGACACAACTCTCTGATAAGCACTTAGAGGTAATACATTAGATAGAAAAGAATCTAACTGTATGTTGGTAGGAGTTTGTTCTGTAGTTTTCTTTGCTTTTCTTTTAAGTGATTGTATGCTTCTTGATATATTGCTCTGTGTTTACATTTTTCATATTTTTATCATCTTTTAATAAAATCTTTATTTGAAAGATACTGCCTGGGTGTGTCTTCCAAGTTCTTTTCGCATGTGATGTATACGTGGTTAAGTTTGACAGCTGTTCTGGAGAGCTTGATGGTGTTACTAAACTGGGAAAAGGTAAGAATATACTTAAGGTTTTTTATAGAGTTTTAAGGGTTCATTTTGGAAACCTGGCTTCTTTCTCGAACATCACCGCTTGCAGTCTCATATTTCCATACAACCATTGACAATTTTTCACATGGATATCCAGGCCAGATTAGCTTTCAACCAGCAGTCACATCATTTGCCTTGGTCAGCTCTCCTCACTTCACAGATCTAGCCAGTACATTAAACAAAACCACCTCGTGGTCACCAATTGCTAGCATAACCATAATAAGGTGCACAGCTAACACAAATATGCACTTTCTTTTCCTCCCACCCAGCATCACATGGATTTTGGTGCCCCTGGTGAGAGATTGTACTGCAATCCCCAAAGAGGGTACATATCTAAGCCTGTACATTGGGTACACTAGCATAAGGATCACAGTTTGAATCCCCCCAGAACTTGAGACTAAAGGTGATTCGGACCCAAAAGCAGACAGGAGGGTTACCCTGTCTGTTACCTGTTCACACTATTTTGCTCTGAGGTTGGCACTGTGGGAGCAGAGGGCCTGACCTGCTGAGTGCGTTTGTGACACCCATCATTTTGAACCCTGCAGATAAAATCCATGTGATGCTGGGTGGGAGGAAAAGAAAGTGCATATTTGCGTTGGCTGTGCTCCTTATTATGGTTATGCTAGCAATTGGTGACCACAAGGTGGTTTTGTTTAATGTACTGGCTGGATTTGTGAAGTGAGGAGAGCTGACCAAGGCAAATGATGTGACTGCTGGTTGAAAGCTAATCTGGCCTGGATATCCATGTGAAAAAATTGTCAGTGGTTGTATGGAAATGTGAGACTGCAAGCGGTGATGTTCGAGAAAGAAACCAAGCTACACTGTAGCACAATGTGTGCTCGAATGCATAACTACGTACTAGAAAAGGTATGCTGCATTTGCCTAGGGGGGTTTCAATGTTACAAGGCTGCACTTCAGTTACTGTGCTCAGGAGAATGTCTTTTCTTTTGTCTTTTTTCTCTGTTAGGTCTGCACAACAGACATGGTTCAGTTCTAAGAGAGGAGACCACTGGAAGGCTTGTGATTTGTTAAGAAGCAATGAACCCAAAGGAGGGACTCCCCCAGTTTATAAATGGGGAGCTTCAGTTGCTTGTTCACGTTGTTGACCTTCCATATATTCCTAATTATATACTTCCTCAGCAACACCAGAAGTTAACTAAAGGTGGGATGCCAGCCACAGGTAAGGGAAAACTGGTCTGTGTAAACTGCTGTTTGTGGTTGGCTGAGAAAAGTATTAAAAATCAGTCATTTCAAGATCTAAGGCCACTGTTAAAGGATGTAAACTGTGAGCCAAAGTTATGAAGTGTTTGTAGACTTCAATTATCTAAACTTCTGCAACAGCAGGTACTTTTTGACTGGCTACGGATCGATTTCTGTTAGCTTAGGCATGGGTGTTCCTTAAAAGACAGGAGCCTCTCCTCGGTTTCTTTTTTTTTTTTTTAGTCTATTTTACTGAAGACTGTTCAGTTGGTTTTAACCTCCATGACTAAATGCATGCTAATTCACAATTTAGAAAAGCTATCCTCGTGGCTTAAGGGACTCCTAGTAAAGGAGCCGACTATCATGATTAGTATTGGCCTGGCTTGGCATGAAACACTGTATCTGTGACTTTTAGTGGCAAAGGGACTCCTGGCAATGGAGCTGATTACAGTGCCATGGGGTCTGGATTTGCCTGGCTTGGGCCAGAGATAAAATATTTATCTGAGTCTCTTTAGGGCAGAAAATAAAGAATTGTTGCAAACTGCTAACGGCACAGAGGATGCTTTAATATGGATTATGCAAAGGACTCCCACTTATGTCTTTATGTTTTTTATGGAACCTACACATTATGTAGAGTGGAAGTGGTCTTAAATAAGTTTTAAATCATAGGAGCTCCTGGCTTCATAAAAAAAAAGGGGTCAATATATTTCATAGTTTTATTGTGTGTTCATAGTATCTGTTAATAGTGAATGATTTAACATATTTTTATATCTGTACTTCAGCACTAAAATATGATCCTCTTGCCAATATCTGCTAAAAAATTTCTTTCAATTGTCCAGGTTCAAGGTTTAAAATGTACTCTGTTTTTGCAGATATACATGATGAAACCCAGTTTAAGGCTTAAAATATAAATAGCTTAAAAGAGGGTATTGTTTCTAAAATTTTGTTTTGTTCTAGTGATACCTTGGCATTGTGGGGTGGTGGGCGGTGGGTGGTGGGCAGCAGTGCTGCAGCCACATTGACCAAAACAAGGTTAGAGTGGCTGAATGGCAATGGGGATGGGAGGTCCTGGCAGCATCTGTAGCTGGATGAAAATATTAAGATTTGTTTATTGTCGGGTGGTTTTGTGTGCACTGTGCTGTTGCTGTATGCCGCTGTATGTTATGTTGGTTGCACCATTAATACCCAGTCTGTGCCCTGATGTATGAGGGGACTTTGAAATCTAAAGCATTTCCCATAACATACTAACAATTTCGTTTGTCTCACTCAGCTCAATTTGGGGCTAACCTTAATAATTCATCTCCGTAACTCTATCTTTTTGGCCAGAATATGCTTCTCAGCCTCCCCTTCTATTTTTTGTTTGTTTCCCAGATGATAAATTTTTTTAACATGTGGGTACATTCAGTCTGTAATGTATTTTATTTATTGTTGTGGCCCAAATCAGTAAGTGATATGAACTGCACACTAAATTTACCCAAATGTAAAGAATAAAAGCCAGCAGTTATCCGGTAACTAAAGAAAACATAGAAGAGGAGGATGAGAAGTAGCAGGCTCATACATTGTGCTTTTCAGGGACCGGTTAAAGTGACAGCAGAAGAGGAAACATTAATGAAAATGAATCAGGCTAGAATATACCTCACCTAAGGCTGTGATACATGACAAGCTGCTGGTCTTCACTGAGCATGAACACTGTGCATACAAGGATAATTTAAATAGTTATCCTGTCTGTGTAGTGGGTATTTTTATCAACAGTTAAGTGTTTGCCAAACAATTACTGGGTATCCTTTCATAACTGTTTTTATTTGCTATGCTGAATGATTTTCCCTTGTATGTATCCTATGATCTACCAAGCTCCCCTCTTCTCGGTCATAGCCTTAAATCACAGCACTGTACTCCCTCAAGAGAAGAGAAGAAATGTGGTAAGGGCATTCAAGGCCAAGATATGGAACAGACTGTTCCTTACCTTGGGCATGAATGACCTTACCAAACACAAGAAAGTACTGAACCCATAAGTAGATTGCAAAGCAGTGTCGACAGTCTCAGATCATTAGGGTATGGATGATGTGATTGGGTTTTCAAATATTCTTCTTTTGTCAGCATCAACAGTCTTAGATCCATAGGATAAGGATGATGTGATCTGGTTTTCAAATCTTAGTTTGTACATGTCATCAGTCTTTGATCCATAGGATATGGATGATGTGATCTGGTTTATAATTGTTCTTATTTTTTCACCATCAACAGTCTTACATTCTTGGGGTGTGTGTGCGGATTATGTGTTGTGGTTTTCAATTTTTCTTATATTGTCAACATCAGCAGTCTCAGCAAGGTACTACTGTCAGCTCCTGGGACATTTGGCGGCTACCATCCCAAGTGTCCCTCATGGTAGACTCAACACGAGGGTTCTTCAGTTGACCCTCATGGTCCAATGGGATCAGAAGAGGAAAAACTTTGATACCTTGGTCCTGTTCTCTACCCCAGTGCTCTGCACCTTGCGATGGTGGAAGTCCATGGACAGTCTACTGAGGCGCATATCATTCTGTCCCATGGTTCTGGACCTCATTTTAATGATGGATGCCTCAGTGCTGGGCTAGGGTCACCATAGAGTACAGTGGTTTTGAGCCTTGCCATTATTTTGCACTGTCCTGGAGGAGTGTAGCTTCAGCCTTTAGTGAAGCTCCTGATTAAACGGCTCCATATTCCTGCACGCAGGTTTCAACAATCTAAAATTGGAGTCAGTGATGAGAGACATTCTCAGCTTGGAACGTGCTGACTCCAAATTTTTTTTTTGTGTAACATTTTTATTTGCATTTCCAAACACTTACAACAAAACAAGTAAAACAAATAAAAGTCTCACTTTGCCACAGGCAAGAAGCCATAAAAGGCTAACAACTTTTCTACTTCACCACAGTATTTAGTATACATTTAGCCCTTTTAAATACTTAAGATATAAACTCAGCATCCAGTGGCGCATACCGTTTCCATTTCTAAAAAAAAATAAAACCTCCTCAACCGAAGCCAAATTAAACCAAATCATATCATTAACTATTTACAATGATCCACATTCAACAGCTCATAAATACTGCAGAGCAGTTAATAAGAATCCTCATTAGGTTACCAAGACATTGAAGATGTTAATCAGGGACACCTCCAGAAACAGTGAAAATATGTGCCCACCTCCTTATTACATCAGGGGCATACTTCTGAGACCTCCGGGCGGCTTTTGTGGACCATGACTGGAGGGTAGAAGAGCCTGTGGACAAACTTGTAGGCCGACTCCTTGTATTTGTTTGATAGCAGTAGGCCCATATGCGTTTCCACTATTAACTCCCAATTTGAGTCTGAAATTTCGACCCCAAGGTTCCTCTCCCACCGTACTCTCCTACTCGAGCTATCCTCTATCAGACCTTCTCTCAGGATCCGCACTACAGCGCCTATTATTCCTTTAGGGTTGCTCTGGGCCTTACAAATTGCCCCTTCCAAGTTCATCTGCCGCATAGGCTGAGAGACTGGTTCCCCCAGCCTACGAGCAAAATCTCTCGCCTGCAGAAATCTGAATGTATGACTGCCCGGGATCCCCCATCTTGTCTTTAGCTCCTCTAAAGAGGAGACATGCGGACCCTTATACAGGTCCCTCACACACTGAATACCTCTTTCCTCCCATACCCTAAAACCCTGGTCCTCCAGTCCAGGCAAAAAGAGAGGATTGCCACTCAGGGGAAGGAGTAACGTCTCCACCTTGTCATCCCCCACCCTTGCCCTTATCTGTTCCCACCCCTCCAGGGTCCATGCAACCATCGGGCTGGGGCTTGGATGGTGTGAGTATGCCCTTCTACCTCCCTTCCTCAGAAAGGCTGAAAGCCGCCTTTCACCCCTCCCTCCAGGTCTAGCCAGCTTGCTGCCTCGCCGCCACCCAATCTTTAATTATCCTTGCCTGTGAGGCTAAAAATAGCTTTTAACATCTGGGAAGCCTAGCCCCTTTCTCGTCTCTAATTTCAGTCTCTGCAGGCTGATTCTGGGCTTCTTCCTTGCCAGAGATACCGAGATCCCTGTCCAGTCTCTTCATATCCTTTTGGTGACACCCAAGGAAGCATCTGTAAATAATATAGAATCCTGGGCAGGATATTCATTTTATGATGTTCATCCGCCTAACCATGACACCGGTATGCCCTCCACCTTTTCATGTCCCTTAGCACTTCCTCAATCATGGGTGTATAATTCAATCTGTATAAATCAACTAATGATCTTCCAATATTAACCCCCAGGTATTTCAAGGCCCCTTTCACCTCCCGCAGCCCCCATTTTTGTAGGTCTACTGGCTGTCCTCCACCCAAGCACATTGCCTCAGATTTTGTCAAGTTTATTTTGCAACTGGAGAACAGTGAAAAGCTCTCAATTAAATCTAGCACAGCAGGTAGGGATTCTTCTATCTGACTCAGGAACAACACCATATTGTCAGCATATAGGGATAATTTATGCTGCCGCCCGCCCGCACCCAGAACTCCCTTCACCCTCTCACATTGTCTGATGGCTACAGCCAAGGGCTCCAAGGCGAGGTCAAACAGCAGAGGAGAGAGAGGGCATCCCTGCCGCATCCCCCTAAAGAGTTTAAAGACTTGTGAAAGGCCACCATTCACCCCAACCGCCGCTTTTGGTGACCGATACAAGGCTCCCACCATGTTGAGAAACCCCTGACCAAGCCCATAGCGCCCTAAGGCCTCCATCATATATTCCCACTCGATCCGGTCAAACGCCTTCTCAGCGTCCAGGGCCAGAACTAGAGTGGGCCCCGGACGCCGAGAGGAAACATGCACCACATTCAGCAATCTCCGGACATTATGATATGAGTGCCTCCCTTTTATGAATCCAGTTTGATCTGGGTCCACCAGGCTAGGCATCAGTATCTCGAGTCTGCCTGCTAGAACCTTCGCATATATCTTGGCATCCACATTCAGTAATGAAATAGGGCGGTAGGCGGCACACTCCCTGGGATCTTTACCCTGCCTAGGGATCACACATATAGTCGCCATATCCATAGATGGTGGCAGGAACGCCCCCCCCCAGTGCCTCTATATACTTCCCAGAGCAGATCCACTACCTGATGGCCCACTGTCTTATAAAATTCAATGGGGAGCCCATCTGGGCCAGCTGCTTTGCCCGACCTGATACCCCTGATGGCCTTCCCTATTTCCTCCTTAGTGATATTAGCCTCAAGGGCTTCTCTTTGCTGTTCAGACAGCTGCCTTAACATAATCCCGTCCAGGAACTGTTCCATCTTGCCCCTAGTCCCTTCTGCCTCTTTTTGATAAAGCTTACTATAAAATTCCCGAAATCTTTCCCTAATGACCTGAGGGTCCCTCGTTACATTCCCATGCCTGTTCTTTATTTCCAGTACACTGGCTTTCCCCCTTCTGCCTTTAATCAAACTAACAAGAAGGGGGTCAGGTTTGTTCCCCCATTCATAGAATCTCTGCTTCACTAGCCATAGTTGTCCCCTTGCCTGCTCCTCAAGCATATTATTCAGCTCTCCTCTAGCTGCCGCCAGCTCCGGTTCACTGGCTACGACCCCTTTGAGTACCTGTCTCTCCAGTTCCTTAACCCTTTGGAGTAGGGTCTCATATTTTCTATTTCTTTCTTTCTTGTACCCCGACACAAAGCCAATAATAGCTCCTCTCAGGTAGGCCTTCCCCGTGTCCCATAAGATCTGTGGAGAGGGAGCCATTTCCTTATTCAGGTCTACATATCTCTTCACCTGTGCAGCCAAAAACTCCCTAAATTTCTCATTCCCCATCAAGTATGAGGGGAACCGCCACATATTTAACCTCTCCCTTGAACCTTCCATTTCTATCGTCATAGTGACCATGGCATGATCAGATATATGGATAGGTTCATGTTGCACCTCAACAACCTTTTGATACCACCCCCCTCAATGTAGATATGGTCTATCCTCGACCAGGTCTTATGGGGATTAGAAAAAAAGGTATATTCTCTTATTTTTGGGTTCGCCGTCCTCCTTACGTCTATTAAGTCAAGATCCAACAGACCCTCTCTCCATTCCTTTAAAAATGTGCCCCCTTTGCCCCTACCCTTTGAGTGATCCAACACCGTGTCAGGGGTGCAATTGAAGTCTCCCCCCAGAATTAACCCCTTAAATTGTTCTTTCGCCATTACTGCTAACATATGCCTATAAAACTGGGGCTCAGTAACTGCAGGGGCATATACACTCCCAAACGTAGTCGGAATTCCTCCCAGCATCCCCTCCACAAACACATATCTGCCTTCCCTCTTGTCAGACACTGTTCTGGTTACCTGAAAGGGGAGATCCTTGTGTATAAGAACTGCAACCCTTACACGAGGAGAAGGAAGCTGCATACACTTCCCCTACCCAGTTCCTGACTAACTTTCTATGCTCCGACGGAGTCAAATGAGTTTCTTGCAAAAGGCCTACCTGCGCCTCCAACCCTCCTTAAAGCAGTAAGAAGCAGGGTCCTCTTGATAGGGGACGATACACCCAACGCTCCAGGACACTACTTTTACTTTAGGTTGAGAGCCATCACCCTTATAAACTTCTTTTACTCCTTTCCTTCCCTCCTCCACTTTACTCTCAGCCCTCCTGTCTAGTAACCTGGTAACTTTTTCGATATGACATGTGGATCGAATACAACAATGTTTAACACAACAACCCCCAACCAACAGATAACCCCACAACTTATTTACAGTATACCCAAATCGAGCCCATACAAGGTGTGTAGACTTGCTTGCCAGTATGCCCCCAGAAGCAAAGCAGGGCTTGAACCATAGAAAAATAAAAATTTCTACGTTCAACCTTCCCCCCCAGCAACTGAAAGACTTCTTTCCGCCATGTAAATCCACATCCCACGCACAAACACATATATGCCTCCTCCCCCGCCCCCGAGCTGTGGAACAGCCTTTTAATTAAGAGGAAATCTGGCGCGGTTCTTTAGGGTCCTCTGGGTCTAAAAAAAAAAAAAAAAAATTAAGAGCCCCTCAATTTCACAGACCCCCTCGATAGTCCATCGTAGTTCCTTGTCCCTTTTTAAGCGCCAAGCTCCTCCAGAGTGCCTCCATGACAGGGCCGCACCATGAGGGTCCCCTAGTTAGGCCTCGAGACCCAGTCATCCACCACAGGCCTCCGGAGACCCTCCGTGCTTTTCCTCCAAAAGTCATGTCCACGTCCACTGTTTCATAAACAGTTGCATATGATGGGGTAGGCACCAAACATAGCCATATAACTTATAGGATATCAGACCTGAGTAAGTCTCAAACATAAGAAAGTCAATCACCCGACCTCTAGTAAAACACTGCTGGCCACCACGCTCTCCGTAGTTTCAGAAGATGAGAAAAGATAAACACCGGACACATCCCTGGCTACCCCATTTTCTTTTGGAGCTCCGCAACAAAACTCTTCGCCTTTTCCACTTCCCAGAAGCTATAGGTGGCCCCTTCATGCTTGATTTTCAGTATGGCTGGGAACACTATGAACCAGTCCAGACCCAACCTCTGGCAAGTCGCAATCACATCATTAAATTCTCTTCTTTCTGCCAATTCGAGGTGAATAATCTTGAGAAAGAAATAAACGTACCCCCCTCATACTGAAGCTCAGGGAGAGATTTATAAGCATGCCACATTTCCTGCCTGTCCTGATGATTATGGAAGCGTATGATCACTTGTCTAGTGGCTGGCCATTCTGTGGCTTGGGCAGGACCGCCCGATGTGCTCGCTCTAGCTTCAACCTTCCTCCTTTTGGCTGCATTCCTAGGAGCTTGGGCAGGGTTTTGGCACAGAAGCCCAGGATATCGGGGCCTTCCTTACCCTCTGGTAATCCCCTTAGTCTCAGATTATCTCTCCTTAGATAGTTCTCCTGATAATCTAGCGCCTCCCTCATTTCGGCCACTTGTTTCTCCAGCTCGGTGATCCGTCTGCCCAGAGGGTTCAGTTCATCCGCTGACTCCAATTTGAAGAACGAAGGCTGGCAGTCCAAATGGAGTTTCAGCATTACAGAGCAGCACTGTAAATATACAGTTTAAACATGTACAGTACTGACAAAGACACAAAGAACTCACTGGTTGTTGTTTATAATGTAGTTAACATTTACAAGCCACAGTAAATAATTTCCTATCTCCTTTAAACGGTTTGGTCTTTTAACTTGAAATTTTTAGGGGTTTGAGGAGATATCCTAGAGATATGAATTAGCTTCTTTAGGTGTTGGAAAATTAATTGGTTGCAGAGATATTCCATGACAAAGTTGATATTTTCCCCATATGATTACATTGCATTGCTTTGGTCTTTTTACATGAAATTTTCAAGATTTTGAGGAGATGCCCCACTGATGTCAATTATGTTGTTTAGCTGTTGGGGAATTAATTGGTTGCAGAGATATTACATGACAAAGTTGTCATTTTCCGCATAGAATTACATTGTGGACTCTGATGTGTTGTGGCGACGTTATGTCGGGAACAAAATGACATACACACTTTTTGCTGCTGGCAGCTTACATCACCTTTCAGTGATGTATGCTGCTGCAAGAATATTATAAACTGCACAGTACCTGTGCAGTGAAATTTTTCCCGTAGGTTGAACGGTTCATGAGATATTTATTTATGAATTTTTTTCCATGTTTATTCTATTTTTCCTGGTACACTGCCATCAACACCCATTCTGGTCACCTTACCTCATTCTTCTGTGGCTGCCGTGCACTGTCTACCAATACTCACCAGCTTAACCCCCCCCGAGAAGGGGCAGCAACACCATGGCCTGCCCATCAACGATGAAAGAAGGTGTCGGCATCACTGACATTTCTACCCTGGCTTACCACCCAGGGTGGGGTTCAGGGCCTGTGGTGGTGCTGTGGACTGTAATTCAGTTGGTGGAGTGGAACAGCGGTGGAAAGTCATAGAGGCAGGCACCAGGGCAGCATCATCCTGAACTGCTGGTGCTTTTCTCCCTTTGAGAGGGCAGGGATGTGCAGTGACATCCAGCATCCACCCCACCCCCAGAACGACTGGATAACCTGGTTACTGCACTACTCCCAGAATCCAGCAGGGGTCAGTCGAGTGCTGGCCATCCTCCCATCCCTCCCCCTTGGAGCAGGAGAGCAGTCCACATGACAGTCCATCCTTCACCCCCCCACACCTGACCTCCAACGACCCAGCTATGCTTATGGGCAACTTGGTGGGAGCGCTGGGTCCGAACCAAGATATTTTTTTGGTAGTTATAACACATTTTCTCAAAAGGTAAGGAAATTCTTTGCAAAAAAACTACATTTAATGCATCATTTAGGGTTAAAGCAGAAAAAGTCAGGAAATGAGAACATCAGGGTTGCCCCCTAACCCCCCACCCACCATCCTCCACAGACTGACAGACAATTGGGTGTGTCATTGGGGTTGTGAGGCCTAAATCTCATCCCATTCTCCTTTACTGTAGCATGTCCACCTGCTTACACATGGAATGGGGTGAGATTTGGGCATTGCAATGTCAGGTGTTCCTTTGGGTCTGTATACTACGGCATGGGAGCATGGGTCCCTACAGGCAAAGAAGGGTAGTACTATAGTATCTCAAAAACTTGTACTCCCACACACAAATACAGATACTATTAGGGAGTGATGGGAGCTCAGGGGCCCAGAAGGCCCTGCACTCCCACAGGCAAATAAGGATACAATTACAGTAGCTCCAACATTATGGATGGATGGCACTGTGTGCTATGACATGCAAATATGTATACTATTATGGAGTGATGGGAGCACAGGCCTCATGCATAGGTGGTAGCACAATACCCAGAGGGCCCTGTGCTCCAACATGCAAATACACAGAGGATTATGGAGGGACAGGGGGCCCTGCACTCCCACAGGGAAATAAGGATACAATTGCAATCTCTCAAAAATTGTGGATGGTTGGAAGCATATGGCCCAGAGGGCCCTGTGCCCCTACATGCAAATAAGCCTATGATTATACTTTATCAGAGTAAGGAAATTCTCTGCAAAAGACCTTGTTAATGCACCATTAGGATTCCAGTGACAAAAGCTGGGAAATGTGGCCTTAGGCTTTCCAACCCTAACACCCCACTGCCACCCTGGGTTTGCAACCATAACACCCTACCCCCATCATAACCCTAACACCCCACCCCCATCCAGGGAGGAACAGGTGTGGGGTGTGCCATGGGGTTGTCAGCCCTACTGCTCATCCCATTTTCATACACTGTACACATCTCAGCTTACTTACACATAGAATGGGGTGGGCATTAGGTTGGAATCCCATGGTGGGGATGGAGTGTTAGGGTTGGAAACATTTAGACTGCATTTCCTAACTTTTGTCACTGGAACCCTAATGGTACATTAACAAAGTATTCATGGCAAAAAACTCTGTTTAATGCATCTGTTAGGGTTGTTCCACAGCGACAAAGGCAAGGAAATTCGATGTTATGGTTCCCACTCCCTTGCACCCCACCCCCACCCCACCCCACCAACAGGCGGGGTAGTCGGTCCTAACACTCACCCCATCCCATGTGCAAACAAGCTGAGATGGTGTAGTATAGGAGAATGGGGTCCCTAACTGATGCATTAAACAGATTTTTTTGCCATTAATTTCCCTTCTTTTTGAGAATGTGTACCATAAATAGTGAAGTAACGGCAAAGCAAACAGAAGCGCAAATGTTAACCCACATGGTGACAGAACTGTAAACGATAATGCAAACAGTAATTTAAACACAAGTGCAAATGCTAATGAAAACAGAAACGCAAATGCAAACATGCATGGAAATGCAAACTGTAACGCACACTGGCACGGTAACGTAATTGGAAATGCACACACTTATGGTAACAGCAACGATGACAACAAAGGAAACACAAACAGAAATAACACAAATGGAAGCGTGTACACAAATGCAAATGGAAATGCACATGGTGATGCAAAAGGGAATGCAAACAAAAACAGTAATGGAAACGCAAATGTTAACAGTTAAGCAAATGCAAGCACAAATGAAAATGCAAAGGGTAACGCACACGGTGGTGCAGACGGGAATGGTAATGCAAACCGAAACGCAAATGCAAGCACTTAGAGAAACGCAAATGGTAACGTGCACAGTCATGGTACCACAATAGGAAATGCAAATGCTAACAGTAACAGCAACGATGATGCCAAAGAAAACGCAAACAGAAGAGCATACACAAATGCAAATGGTAATGCACATGGTGACACAAAATGAAACACAAACAAAACCAGTAATGGAAACACAAATGTTAACAGTAACACAAACGCAAGCGCAAACGAAAATGCAAAGGGTAATGCACACGGTGGCGTAGCTGGGAACGGTAATGCAAATGGAAATGGAAACACAGGTGCATATGGAAATGCAGCTGGTAAAGCACACAGTCACGGTACTGCAATAGGAAATGCAAATGCTAATGGTAACAGCAACTATGACGCCAAAGGAAACACAAACGGAAGCGCATACGCAAATGCAAATGGTAATGCACATGGTGACACAAAATTAAATGCAAACAAAAACAGTAATGGGAATGCAAATGTTAGTAACGCAAACACAAGTGCAAATGAAAATGTAAGGGTTATGTAATTTAGGGCGCATGGGACGGAATGGTAACGAAACGGCAAACGCAAACACAAACGGCGTATATGGAAATGTAAATGGTAATATGCATGGTCGTGGTACCACAATAGAAAATGCAAATGATAATGGTAACAGCAACAATGACGCCAAAGGAAACGCAAACACAAATGAAAGCACGTATGCAAAAGCAAATGGTAATGCACATGGTGATGCAAAATGAAATGCAAACAGAAACAGTAATGGAAATGCAACTGGTAACAGTAATGCAAAAGCAAGCGCAAATGAAAACTCAAAGGGTAACGCACATGGTGGCGTAGACAGGAACGCTAATGCAAATGGTTATGGAAATGCAAGTAGGAATGCTAACTGAGACAGTAATGAAAGTGCACACCCTTTTTTTCACCAACAGTTGCATAGAGAAACACAGTGAATACAAAGAATGTATACATAATAATGGGTCTCGGAGTAGAAAATGAACACTTGGAATACTAAATTGCTTATATCTCAGGAACCGTACAATGTAGAAAAAAAAATTACAATTTCATATAAATTATGACTTTCCTGGCTAGTTTTGCACTTAGCCCCAAGGGGGCTAAGCATTTTTCCGATGAAAAGTCTGTATCTCGAAGTGTTTCTGAGATATGGGCCCTGAAAGCTGCGGCGGATGCCGTAATGTTAGTTTATGGGGAAAAGCGTCAAATTTGGAATACCGTAACTTTGCATCCCTGTAATATTTTGTCACCAAACCACCAAAAGGCACATCTGTGGGATGTTGGCTTTCTTCTCTTCAAATTTCAGCCCAAAAGACCAAACCATTCTTTTGCAGCAGGGTGTCAAAGAATTACTGTTTTTTTGGCCATAGTGCCGCAAATCATGACACTTTCATAGCCAAAGTGTCACAAGTGCTTATTAATTACTTTGTGACACTACAATTTACAAACATTTTCAAAATATATTTCTGGGGTGTTTAACCCCCAAAAAGACATGGATAGCATCAACATGGTTTGACTAGCTGAACACAAAAAGAATTGTGTCCCTAGGGGGTCCCAAATTTAAATGGCAAGCATTTCTGTGACCACTAACTGAAAAATAAAATGGCTGACTCACGACACTGCAGGGGTCATTTGCAACACTAAAAACTGCATTTGCGACACTGTCAAACTTTTAGTTAACTTTTCCCATTGACTATAATGGGAAACTTGTTTTTTGAATAACTTTTGAACCTTTTAATATTTTTTCACGAAATCTTAGAAAGACACATCAGGGACCCTGGCTGCATGTTCCCTGAAGGTTTTGTACTGGTCATGCAGACCATGTGTCCTGTAGGTATGAGCAAAGAATGTGTAAAAATGCATAATTTATGTTTTTTTCGATGCTCTGTAGCTATGCAGCCGTACATCCGACTGTAACAAAACTTGGCAGATCTAGAGATCTATGGTACCAGACTCTGCATGCTAAATTTCAGGCAAATCTGTTATACAGTGGCAAAGTTATTAAGCTGCTAAATGCCAGATTTAACCTTAAATGGGGTACTCAACCCTAACATACTAACACACTAACATACTAAAATGCCAGCAGAATAGACCTAACGGTCTTTCATGTCTGCTCATTTGGTCAGCCCCCACCCTGGGTGCTGACCTTGCTGTCCCCCTCGCCTTTTCTGGCTTCTCCCTTCCCAGTTCCGGATATTCTTGCTGCATTGGATTTTGCTTCCAGAACCCTTCCCCTGTACCTGTCCCACCCCCTCTTGAACCCCTCCACTGTCTCTGCCTCCACCAGCCCCCTAGGTAGTGCATTCCATGGCTCCACCACCCTCTCAGTGAAGTAGCACCTCCTCCTTTCTCCCCTGAATCTTCTCCCCTCCAGCTTCCACCCATGCCCTCTAGTGGCCCTTCCTCCTTCCTTCAAGCACCCTTGACTGTTCCTCCCATTTACCCTCTTCATGTACCTGAAGACCTCTATCATGTCCCCGGTCCTTCTCTCTTCCAATGTGTACATATTTAGCTCTTGACCTCTCCTCATAGGTCCTGTCCCCAAGCCCCAAATCATTTTGGTTGCTCTCCTCTGGATCCTCTCCAGGAGGTTAATGTCCCTCTTTAAGTGTGGCCTCCAAACTGCATGCAGTACTCCAGGTGCGGCTCACCAAGCAGCCACTACAGTGCCAATATATATATATATATATATATATATATATATATATATATATATATATATATATGCTAATGCAACATTTAGGGTTCAAACAAAAGTGGGAATGTGGTTTTAGGATTTCCAACCCCAAATCTTTGAATTGCACATTGGGGACACCGGCCGCATGTTCCCTGACATTTTCGGGCCTGTCGCACAAACTGTGCAACCTGTAGGCACGAGCAAAGAATGAGCAAAAAAGCGTAAATGCACTACAGAATGTCACTTTATAACTCCGCAACCGTATATCTGACTGTTACGAAACATGGCAGATTCAGACATCTATGGTACCGCTCTGGGCCTCCCAAATTTCAGGCAAATCTGTCATACGGTGGCAAAGTTATTAAGATGCAAAATTTCACACTTTAACCTTAAATAGGGTACTCAACTCTAACTATAGTTGCACTACCGTGCCACTATATATATATATATATATATATATATATATATATATATATATACACACACACATATATATATACTTGGATTCATACTTGGATTTGACAGATGTACAGAAGGTTTTAACCCATATTAGTACATCTCCAGCAAGCTGGTATTTAACACCACTTACTCGGTAAATAAGAGTCTAAATTTCTTTTAAAGGATTCATGGTTACTAGCATTCACGATATGATTCGGTAATGAATTCCATAATGGAATGATCCTTTGTGTGTAAAAGAAACGTCTGTTGTCTCTTTGGATATGTAAGTGAGAGCTGATGTATATGACTTGTCAAATTACAGCTTCTGTTGTTAACTGTCATATCCACATCAGACATTAGTTTAATATCTTTTTGTATTTTATACATGAGTAATAAATCACCCCTTACTCTTCTCAACTCAAAACAATACATATTTAAATCAAGTAGTCTTTGATCATAACCTTTATCATTCATTCCATCAATCATTTTTGTGACCCTTCTCTGAATCCCCTCCATTCTGTTCACATCCCTTCTCAAGTATGGATTCCATAAGGGTGAACAGTAATCAAGGTGTGGCCTGATGTAAGATCTGTACAAGGGGATGATACAGTCCCTATTTCTTGTAATGAATGCCCTTTTGATGCATCCAATTATGTTATTTGCTGAATTTACTAACTGTCCGCAATGTTTCCCAAATGTTAGGTCTGATGTTATGATTATTCCAGGATCTTTTTCACTAGTAACAGAATTTAGGACTTTCCCATTGAAAGTACATTGATGCTTTGTGCTATGATCCCCCAGGTGCATAGTTACACAATTATCTGTATTGTACATCATGTTCTTTTTTTGTGCCCAATTTTCTAACAATTTTAAATCATTTTCTATGTTCTTTATATTTTCATGAGTAGATGTATTACCTGCTATCTTAGTATCATCTGCACATTTTATTGCAAAATGACTTGAGTTAGATGTCAAATCTGAAATAAAGATGGAAAATAGTATTGGTCCCAGCACTGAACCCCGGGGCACACCGCTCGTGACCTGACCCATTTCTGAATAATGACCTCTAATGCAAACTTTTTGAGTATAGCCTTTCAGCCAATGGGCAACCCAATTTACCAGGATGCCATTTATCCCAAATGTGTACATCTTGTCTATCAGGATAGAGTGAGGTACCTTATGCTTTATAGAAATCCAAATAAATGATGTCAACTAGTATTTAGTTGTCTAACATTTTGCTTACTTTTTTGTAAAATACCAAGTTACTTCTTGTAACAAGGGATAAAGAAGTGTGTCCCAATATTTCAGGCTAACCTCATTTTGGTCTAAAACATAATGTATCTGTGTAACAAATATTGACCTATGAAGCTGGATCATATAAAACTTGTAAAGCTACAAGTCAAACTGAGCCACAAGTTGCAATGTTAAGGTGCCTTTTGACATTTGTGCTGACCATGTGAGTAATATCAAACAGATGTCTTAAGTGTCTGCAAAGCAGAAACATAGGATAGTGTTCAAATTATCCTTTGACTATCTTTAGTGTTTGTTATCAGGACAGGCCAAAAAGGTTGTGTGCACATTCTTAAGTGCAAAGCTATTTCTTCC
The DNA here is from genome assembly GCA_016271365.2 of Neoceratodus forsteri. NCBI lineage: Eukaryota > Metazoa > Chordata > Ceratodontiformes > Ceratodontidae > Neoceratodus > Neoceratodus forsteri. The sequence goes on along the minus strand of CM057450.1, from coordinate 95,513,185 downwards.
TCCTAGACCTTGGTAACTGGTAATGACAACTATTACTAGCCTTATATAGTAATATAATTTACACTATCAATACATTTGTGCTTACCAAGGATAAGTTCATAGATGTACTAAAAAGAGAATTGCCTTTTAAGTTAATGTTTGTACTTGTTTTGAACCAATCATAGACAACCATAGAAACTGATAATACTGTCTTCCACTATATAAGTAAGCCACCATACACTGTTAGTTTGAAGAATGAAGAATGAAGGATGTATCACCTATAATCTCTTGCTGTGATTATTGTTATAATCATTAAATTCTTCCACCTTCAGTCTCGTCTCCGTTCGTCTCCTTTCTAAGTATTTGTAATAGATAATTTACTAACTGTAATTTTTTCCAGCGCTACAATTGGTGCCTTAAAGACTCGGATCGCTGGTGCTGCATGCTGAGAAGGCTGCCTAACTGCTGGTTGGTTAGTCTGCGAGCCCTAATAAGAAGGTGACGACGCTCAGAGACGTGGTGCTGCTGGCTTTAAGCGAGAGAAGAGGGTACACACAGACAGTCACAGCCACTTGACAATCAGGTGATGTATGCTTTGTATGCTTCTCAAATTGTTTTAAATATAAAGTAATGCTTAACTCTGTAGGAACTCTAGGGGCAGAGTAGGTAAGTGAAGGTGCTGGGACTTGCAAGCCGGACCTCACAAGGGAGCCATAAGACATAGCTAGACAGACCAGGGCACCAGTGCACAGGTGCACCTGGCTGTAAAGGCTAGGCAGGCAAGAAAAAGATAAGAAAAATGAGTATGGAAACAATAATAGGTCATTTTCTAGGAAAACACCTAAAGGGTGAAGCATACGAACTAGTGCCTGATGATCAACAGGCACAATTGTATTTTACTCAGCAAGTGTCCCTTCATAATGAGGGAGTAAAAAATGAAAAGGAAATCTTTGCAAATGCATTGCAAGGGCTGTGGCAGTATAATCAGACTATTGTGTATCGCCAGAATAAAGAAGTAGCTCAGATTAGGGATGAAAGGGATCAAAATGCTAAACAACTAGAAGAATTAACATTGATGTATAAAGATAGCATCCCAATAGATCAACACCAAGAGTTAGAGCAGCAGTGTATTAATTTAGGACACAGCTAATAAAAGCACAAAGGGATTTGTGTCTGTTAAATAGGGATCATGCCCTTCTACAGATTAAGCTAGACCAACAGTCACAAGAGCAGGCTAGTGAAACCAGGCAACTGTATACAGAACTACATGGTGCAATGGAGAAGATTCAAGAGTTAAGTAATATAGAAGAAGGGGTGGTAAAGGTTAAAGTGGCACCCGTGCAAACACGGGGAATGACGGCCACCGGCGGACCTATGTCTGCTGCCACAAGGTATCAGCAAGAACAATATGCTTTAGAGCTGCAAAACAAGTGTGCTAAACATGGATTAAAAAGTGAATACACTGAAAAAATGGGAAACAAGGAAGAGGCAGAAAGACATAAAAAGCAAGACGATAGCTATGATAAAAAGTATGCAAAAGTAAGAGATACTTTGAGAGAGGATGATGAGGCACGTCAGGCTATAAGCAGAGAAAGTGATGAAGAAGGGCCCACTACCCCCCCACTAGGAGCTAAAAAAGTGGAATGGGTAGAAAGGGAGGAAACACAGGAAATGGAGAAGGATGGAGAAGAGTGGAAGGCAGTGGGAGGTAAAGTGGTAAAGACAAGAAAGGTGGTACGAGAGCTCCCGCAATCACCAATAACCATTAAAAAGGAAGATAAAAGCCCTATAGTCAAGGATCTGACTATAGAGGAAATGACCAATTTGGGCCAAATGCTAGGTCCAATTGATCACAAAACCAACCTACCTGAATTATGGCAGAAATTAAAGCAGTTAACAACCACCCTCCGCTTAACCAACCAAGATGTATGTAGGTTGGTTATGTTTAAATTGTCCCCTGCCTTAGCAGAAGCTATGCCTGAGGAGGTCCAGGGGACACACAAAAGGGCCATGCAAAACGTAAATTCATGGGCAGACTATAATGAAGTAGTTGAGGCTATCAGAAAAGCAAGAGGGGAATCTGCAAAGCAAGAAGTTGATTGGGACAGAATACTGCAATAAAGCCACAGTCGGGAGAGGGACCACGGGTCTTTATCCCTCAGCTTTTGAGGTCTATCAGAGGCACGGAGGCAGAATTGCCTCGGAAGATGATACTGCCTTCCGAGACTTTATGGATTAGGCCTATGATTTAGACCCCACCTCACGGACAGTTGTAAAACTGGCTCAACTCAGGAGGAGCGAATCACCCTCCTAGAGACTTATCTTAATGAAAAACAGCGAAAGGTGGAAGTTGCCGCCGTGACATGGACAAATGAAGGACCACAAAAAAAAAACCAGAACGTGCTTTAATTGTAAAGAGCCTGGGCATATAATAAGTGATTGCTGGGCAAAGGGGGGAGGTAAGGAAGGACAAGGACCTCGGCAAATGGGAAGGGGCTGGGGCAAAAAAGGCAAGATGCAAGAGATAAACCAGGACGAGGGGGTGATAATGCACAGGATTTGTTGGATCAGTTAAAAACAATATTAAATGCAGTGGAATGAAAACAAACAACCGCGCTGCCTCAAGAATTTGGTGATGAAGACATCATCAAGTGGCTGGCAGCAATCAAACAGTTGGTTGAAGAATAGGGATGTGGAGGTCCCGGGGCCCCTGACTCATGATGGGTATGTGCGCTAACATTTGATAACCAGGGGCGACCAACCGTGCCACTTAAAAGGGGAAAAAAATGGGTGATGGCTTTAGTTGATACCGGGGCAGCCGTCTCACTTACTACTATGCACATACCACTGGATCCAGAAAAACCTCCCTTACAAATAGAGGGCTGCACAGGACACACAGCACAAGGGTACATGACTTACCCACAAATAGTTGCTTTAGGAACCAAGGTAGTTGGGGAGGGAAGATTCATAGTAATGGAGGGAAGCCTCACAAAGCAAAATATAATAGGAAGTGACTTTTTAAAGAAACACCACCTAATTATTGATTTAGTCAACAAGTGCTTGCGTCAAGTAACAGTTAAAGGGTATAGTATTACAACAGTACCTGAGAGTTATATTTGGGCTTCAGTTAAATCCAATAAAGCATATAGCCGGCCCGAGGTAAGCCAAACAGAGTAACAACAAATAATAGACAAATACCCCAGTGTCTGGCACTGATTGTGGGACAGTCAGTGACACAGAAATAGCAGTGGAAGGCCCCGACCCTGGACATACTAAACAGTACCCCATCCCACAGGAGGCAGTAACAGGAATAGAACCAGTAATTAATGATTTATTGTCCCAAGGGGTATTGTGACCCATTTGCTCAACAGCAAATAGCCCTATATGGCCCGTTAAAAAACCCAATGGAAAGTATCGACTAACTATAGATTACAGAAAATTAAATAAAGTAACTCCACAAGTTAGCCCTATTATAAGTACGGCAATTGAAATGTTTAACAAACTTAAACCTACAAGTAAAGTTTTTTTCGGTCCTCGACCTGGCAAACGGATTTTGGTCCCTGCCCCTCAGCCGACAAGATCAGTATAAGTTTGCTTTTACTTTTAAAAATCAACAATACACCTTTACTCATTTGCCCCAGGGGTTCCACTCCTCCCCAACGTTATTTCATCACTATGTGCAACAAGTACTCCAAGAGGAGGGGTTGGAACATGAGATAATTCAATACGTGGATGGTTTGTTGTTGCAAAGCAGAAATATGGCGGTGCACACCCAATTATTAGACCGAGTGCTTAAAGCCCTAGCTAAAAGAGGTCTTAAAATTAATCCAGAGAAGGTACAAATTGCTAGACAAGAAGTGACATTTTTAGGAACCATAGTGTCAGAGAAGGGTAGGCGTGTTGACCCTGCCAGGGCTACCCTTATACAAAAGTTACCTTTTCCAACAACTGTAACAGGGCTTAGAAAACTGTTAGGAATGACCAATTTTTGCAGAGATTATATTGAAGGGTATTCTGAGATCACTAAGCTGTTGTATGCGTTACTTCGAGACAACCCACAAAAAAGAGGACAAGCTAATATGGGAAGGGGAAGAGTTGCAGTGTTTTAAGAAATTAAAGCAAGCGTTAATGCAAGCTCCAGCTTTAGCCATCCCAGATCATGCAAAGCCATTTATTATACAAGCTGTAGCAACAGATGACACCATAATAGCAGTACTATTACAAAATCATTGGCATAATTTGGTCCCAATAACATACTTATATCGACAGTTGTCTAAAGTGGAACAAGGTTTTAGCCAGTGTGAAAAAACATTATTGGCAATAGCGTGGGCAGTACAAGCCTTCGAAGAAATAGTTGTATTTAGCCCTATAATTATCCAAACAACTCACACATCCATTAAATTGTTAGTGGAAGGAAAGGCAAAGGGAGTCAGCCATAGCAGGCAAGCTAAGTGGCTGCTAGCACTACAGGATAAACAAGTTACAGTACAAAAACTCAATAAGCCCCACATGATGCAGTACTTGACTACCAAGGAGAACTCCATGATTGTGGGGAACTCATGCAACATGAGGCATATTTGTCCCCCTTTGTAGAGAAACATGGAGATGACAAAGGTCATACAATGTTGTGTGTTGATGGATCGCGATACTGGGAAAAAGGAAATGCCTATACTGGGGCGGCTGTGTATTTTAATACTGGGGATGATGATGAAATGAGGCCCCTAAATCAGCAGCGGTTGCTCATTAAATTATCACCAGGAGATTCGTCTCAGTACGCAGAATTGGTAGCCACATATGAGGCAATAAAGGCAGTCCCATACGGGCGCATCACAATTTGTACTGACTCACAGTTTGCTATAGGCTCGTTAACCACATGGTTGCCCATATGGGCTAGAAGGGATATGAAAACAGCTACAGGGGAGCATGTGCAACACAGACAGCTTTTAAAGGCAATTGTAAAGGAAGGAGAGAAGCTCCCAGGGAGAATAGCTTTAGTTAAAGTAAAAGCTCACACTACCAGTAAGTACGGAACCTTCGAGGAATGGGGAAATGAGAAAGCAGATAAATGGGCTAAAATCGCTGCCAAGGAAGGGGACCCTTGGAAGGGCATCAGACCACAGGATAGCCAAGGCTCAAGTAGTGTTAGTGAGGTTAAAAGGGTGGATACTCCGCCTAACTTACAGGAGCTCCAAAAACAGGACCAGTGGATACAAGAGAAAATAAAACAAGTGCAAATGGATCCGAAGGTCCATGGGGCCTTCACAAGAATAGATAATGTTTTATATCAAAGGGGGGAAGACAAAATCCCAAAGTGGGTAGTGCCCAACTCTTTACAAAAGGACATTGTATTAGAAAACCATCGGTGGGCGGGACACCAAGGACATGATAAAACCTGCCAAATTATCAAAGGTAAATATTACTGGCCCGACATATCTAAAACTGTCCGATCTGTACTATAGACATGCTTAATATGCCTCCAGCAGGACCCCAAGTGAGCAAAATACCCCCTACAGCGATTATCTTTAGCAGAAGGACCATGGGATGCATTACAAATTGATTACGTTAAGCTGCCCACCGCAAAGGGGAGTATAAGTATATGCTGGTAGTGATAGATATGTTCTCAAATGGTAGAAGCATTTCCAGTTAAGAGTGCCAATGCTATAACAACAGCTCAATTTTATATACGTAAGTTTGTGCTAGGTGGGATTTCCTAATATCATAGAATCTGATAGAGGAGCCTATTTTGTAAATCAAGTGATGCAGGAAATGTGTAAGATAATGGGAGTTCAACAGCGACTACATTTGCCATATAGGCCTCAGGCCTCAGGGATGGTGGAAAGATTAAATCGGACCTTGAAAAATGTCCTTAAAAAGGCAGTGTTGGATGAAGGAAAGGACTGGGTTTACACCTCCGGGATTTTGATGGCCATTAGAGGACAGTCCAAGCTAGTACAGGATTAACCCCTTATGAATTGATGACAGGAAGAAAATGAGGTTGGTTCAGCCACAGGATGTGCCCCACCAGGCTCAGCTACCCAAGATAAGGTTAAACATGAGCAGTTTTTAAAGGCAATACAGTATCAACTAGACAAATATTTAACCTTTGCAGCCAGGAACATGTGTGGCACATGAGCAAAATAAGCAGTAGACAGCCGGTAGCAGGATGGGGCTACCTATAGAGGAGGGAGATGTAGTGATGGTGCGAAATTGGGAACAAAAATCCTTGGAAGGATGCTAATTGGTTAGGACCGTACCAAGTGTGCAAACGGTTAGGTGAGAGTACGGTATATGTGGTTAAAGTAAGTGGCAAGCAAGGGGCTGGAGGAAGGAAACAAGAATTCTGGGTACATGTTGATCAGTGTAAAAAAGTGTCAAACAAGCTGGTTGAAAATTAAAATACTACACTTGATGTTTATAGCCATGAAGACACAAAGCATCATTATCATCGGCTTGGTGACAGCCATAAGATTTTCTATAATCCCCAGCCTAAACATTAATGTGGAACAGACTAATGTCACGTGTGAGTATGAACAGTCTATTACACTGTTAATCAGTTGGAACTGGGACCCTGTTAATACAAACACCTACACGACACGAGCATGGAAAGCCACCTGGACTAAAAACAACCGTACTTTCATATCTACAAACTGGTGTGTTGACATTTTTAACAGCTGGTCCAGCTGTGCATCAGAGCTCAAGACTGGATCACCGCAAAGCTACATGGACTGGGAACAAAAAAATAGGTCTCTTGTCATAAACAGAGCCACACCAAAGGACAATGGTGTTTATGTGTTAACTCTGTCCTACTGTCTTTGGGGTGATAATAGTGTTTGTACCCATGCTGGTTTAAACAACTCATTACGTTTTGCAGTCTCAGATGCCATATACTTAACTGTAACACCAACTGAATGTCCAAATGTGACATAAGGGCCAGAAAGTGGATTTAATCAACACTTACTGATCAAATGCTTGTGAATAATGTGAAGTACAGCAGAGTACATATAAATCTAGATTTTCTCTGGTTGGAATATAAATGTTAACAATAGTTGTGCAGATACTGGTGTGTCAAAGTTTTATGCCACTATGTTAATTGACATGTTAAATGCCATCATTTGGAGCTGTGATACCTCTCCTGTTTCTTAATGTACAGTCATTTTTAAATCGAAAAGATACTCATTTGATACAAATTCATAAGGCACAAGTAGTTGTAAATGAATTGCTCAGTGAGAGTGATAATGAGCACTTAATTTATAGCTATGCAGGGGGACCCTTGGGAGTCCTGTCTTTTAAAGTTTTACTTGTGTTGCCAGTGGTCTTAGTGTTCTTGGTAATTATAGGCCTGTGTCGCTTAAGACTTACTATTCGTAAAGTACGTAATGAGATGTACATGCTCCGAGGAGCTGCATTGTTGCACAAATAATAATTGGAAAATATTGGGCCAAGGGGGGGGCTTGTAACAAGGGATAAAGAAGTGTGTCCCAATATTTCAGGCTAACCTCATTTTGGTCTAAAACATAATGTATCTGTGTAACAAATATTGACCTATGAAGCTGGATCATATAAAACTTGTAAAGCTACAAGTCAAACTGAGCCACAAGTTGCAATATTAAGGTGCCTTTTGACATTGGTGCTGACCATGTGAGTAATATCAAACAGATGTCTTAAGTGTCTGCAAAGCAGAAACATAGGATAGTGTTCAAATTATCCTTTGACTATCTTTAGTGTTTGTTATCAGGACAGGCCAAAAAGGTTGTGTGCACATTCTTAAGTGCAAAGCTATTTCTTCCTCCTAGACCTTGGTAACTGGTAATGACAACTATTACTAGCCTTATATGTATTATAATTTACACTATCAATACATTTGTGCTTACCAAGGATAAGTTCATAGATGTACTAAAAAGAGAATTGCCTTTTAAGTTAATGTTTGTACTTGTTTTGAACCAATCATAGACAACAATAGAAACTGATAATACTGTCTTCCACTATATAAGTAAGCCACCATACACTGTTAGTTTGAAGAATGAAGAATGAAGGATGTACCACCTGTAATCTCTTGCTGTGATTATTGTTATAATCATTAAATTCTTCCACCATTAGCCTCATCTCCATTCGTCTCCTTTCTAAGTATTTGTAATTGATAATTTACTAACTGTAATTTTCTTCACAACGCTACATTTGTGAGACAGGATCTATGTTTTATACATATATCTATATATATTAAATACCATGGGGCTAAGATTTCTAGTGAAATCTAGTTGTTTGTAAAGAAAAATCAGAAAAAATTATTGTCTTTTTTACTTTTTCAGCTTGTCTATCCATTTTACTGGTTGCCATTATTTTGAAGGGGACTGCTTTCTGTCATTTCATTGGTTGCCTGTATGAGATTGTGATTGGTCTGTTTTATAGATACATTGATTGGTCTACTATAGCACTGTTCATCACTCATGAAAGGCTAGTCAGTGAATAATGTGGCCAGTGCTCAATGTGTCAATCAGCATGTGTACGTCAGAAGCAAGTGGGATGGCATTCAGGCATCAGGTATGAGTGATCCACATGGAGAGAAGGCCCCAACACCAAGTCAGGGTCTCTAGCATTATCCATGGAACTTAGTGCTGCAGTGGTAGTGGATGAGGAAGGGTTTTTTTTTGCAGTGGGGTTGGTTCTTTAGGAGATGTCATGACTGTGATTAATTGTCAAGGAATTTTTCCAGGTCTGCTAGTGATCTGCATACACAATTCAATGTGGGGTAGCAGGCAGTGGAAGTAGATAGTTTGCTGAAATGAAGTACTTGTAAATGTCTGGTGGTCTGGAGTAAAAAGTAACACCGGTAACTGCTTATGATGAGAATGACAGAAGTGTGTTATGCACACTAGTTTACTCACTTGCTGTCTTCAAAAGGATATGCCCATTTTACCTACAATGCCACTAGCCTATTTATAATACTTTTATTTTAATAAAATGGAAATGCTAATGCTCTGATAAATTTGCTACCTCAGGGGAGCTTTCACTTTTACAAGTACTGCTAGAGGCTTTCACTTTCCTGCATTACCATTGCACTAGCAGTATACAGCTTCTGGCTTCTCAGAAACTGATCTGGCTACTTAGATGAGCTAATGATCTACAATTAAGTAGTACTGAATGAATTAGTCCATCAGCCACAAACTGATCAGTGGGAGGAATCCAATTACAGAATGTGGTGGAGTTCTGACTCTACAGGCTGTTTGGGAGGGGGGGAAGGGACAGAGCTAGCCTCTGCTAGTCAAGAGGGAGGCACATTCAGTGCACTTGGAGGGTGAAAGGGAAATGTGCCTCTTCATATTTGTGTGTATTTAGTTAGGTTTACCTGTAGTTTTATCAGCTTCATAGATTTTGTTTTATAAGTATTACTTATGTTATAGTTCACGGAGTCTACTGTATTGCACATTTTAAGGGGAAGTCTGTTTCATACTATGGGACCGCTTTTACTTGTACATTAAATTAGATAGGTTTGCGGTACAAGAGAAGGGGAAAAGGGTTTGTTTTTTCTTTTTTGGTTCAAGTAACATTTGAAATCCTGCCACTGTTTCACTGGGACAGTTTGGGGCCAAAGCGAGCACAGAGGTCCGACAGCTGAACTAAATACAACCCCCCCCCAAAGATAAAGCAGTGCAGTTTACAGGGTTTAAAAGCTGAAACGTCCTGTGGGGAAGGGTTACCCTGCCTAAAGAGGCTTGGATAACTGACCTGCGCCATCATACATGGCTTATTGACTCTGTAGCTGGATGGGGACTTCCGGTAGCCAAGAAGCATGCCACTCTGGCCATTTAAAAGGGAGTGGCATGTTGGCTTGCAGGCATTCACAGGCCATTCAGAAGGGGGAGAAGGGACAAGGCTAGTCTTTGCTAGCCAAGAGGGAGGTGCATTTAGCATATTTGGCACACTCAGAGGGTGAAAGGGAAGTGTGCCTCTTCATATTTGTGTGTATTTAGTTAGGTTTACCTGTAGTTTTACCAGTTTCATAGATTTTTTTTATTAGTATTACTTATGATTCAGTTCACTGAGTCTACTGTATTGCACATTTTAAGGGGGGGGTCTGTTTCATGGAACCACCCAGTTCCCTTGGATTACTAGAATTCCATTAGGTTAGTCATAGAAAAGTAGTGGGCAGCCAGTAAGGAGCTTATTAGGAGCTCTTTACAGATGACATCATTGTTTACTCAGCTAAACTGAGCAGAGAATGGATTATGCCATTTAGAATTCTTGCAGCAGCATAAGCCACTTTGGAGTCAGCTGCTAGGGGGAGTTTAGAATATTCAGATTGGAGTCAGTCAGTACGTAGTCTGCAGTGGTGTGAAGTGGAGCTCTGAGTGAGCAGCAGTGCTCAGAGTGGGGAGGTGCCTGCCAGTCTCCTCTGAGACTGGGTAAAGAACCTCCGGCAGTTTCCCACCCTAGTGTATGACACCCAGCAGTACCAGAAGAAGTGGTGGAGACCATTTGCCTGCAGGACCCTAGTGGGTAATTTCACAGAGAAGTCAGAGGGACTTCAGTTTCTGTGGATCCAAGGGGCAATCCCCTGAAGATCCTGAAGAGAGTCAGCTACCCAGAAAGAAAGAAAGAAAGAGTTTGCAGTTGAAGCTATGAGAAGCTACCAGTAAAGTGAAGAGATGATTTTTATTCGTGTTCCATTATCTGTATCAAAGGGACAAACACAACCATGGGTATAGGTTCATGGGACTGTTCTTAGGGGTTGGTCTGAGGTGTATGTGCACAGAGATAAGGCTAGAGTTCACCTGTCAGGGCCCTGCATCACCACAAAAATGTGCTGAATGTTCAGTTTTAAATTTGGGAGTCCTTTAGCATTTCATGGGAAATGAAGGTACATTTGGTGTAACCCAGAAGGAATGGCAGAGACTGGTTGGGGCCAGATTGGGCATAACCCCAGTTTATTCCTCAGTCAGGGCTAACTGGTTCACGTATGGGCACCAGTCTAACCTGGGCATGTTAACAAAGTTCATTGCATCAGGAAGAATATGTTGAAATGTTGTTTAAGTGTGTGGCAACTACCACAAGATGTACACTTTTTGGGCTCTACAACGCTGCAGCATCAACATCTTCCCAATGTGACCCTACAGTGATGGATTTATATCGACTGCAATTTGTGGTTGACATAAATCCATTAATGTTAATTGGGGGGCTTCACACCCTGAACCCCCCAACTTAGGGATTATAAACTCTGAATCAGAGTTGATTCATGGATGGGGTGCAGGACCCATGGAAAAGAGTGCCAGGGTCCCGGGTGGACTTTATAGTGAACTGCCGATGTTGTCAGCATCGACGTGTTCACTGTAAAGGTTCCGCTGCTAGATTGGTATACACACTTTTTGGGAAAGTAAAAGTTGAGAGATTCCTAGTACAGAGGGATGGACAGTTTGAATGTGTATATGAGGAAAAATGTGTTCTAAAAATGCCTAAACAGCTGTTGTTTCTGGAAAAGAAAGTTTCTTGCGCCTGTGTGTACAGTGCCAAACCTGGGGGACCACCCCTTTCTGCATTTTTCTTACCATCTGTTGGAAGAATAAAGCCTTCTAACCCCATGTAGTCTTCTCAAATTCATAACTCTCTGCATTTAGCCTGCTCAGTAGAACTGCCCGGAGAAATGGAACTATATTCTAATGATGGAATCATCATTGGCTCATGTCAATATTCAAACTGCTGCCTCCATCTGCTACATGTTCTATCAATGTTTCAGATTTCTTACTCCGCCTCACAAGTCAAGATGCCCAGGAGACTCCTCAGCACATTCGTTGGCTATATTGTGAAGTATAATTTCTTAATTATACATACCTTTTCTTACTACTGCCTTTATTTGTTGTTACTTTTATTCTAACGTCTAATTTTGTGTTAGTTAGTTTTAGCGTTAATTTCTCGGTTCCTCATGGTTCGGTATAACTGTTGGGGAACCGGGTAGTTTTATTTTAGTTGCAGAATTTTTCTGCTTTGTTTCTTATATTTTTTATAATTTCAAACTATTTTAAAATATTGTTTGAAACCGCTAACCTGGTTTCTTCATAACCGCTAACCTGGTTACTGTGTACCGCTGACCCGGTTCCGAGAACTGCTAGCCTGGTTCCTATTCACAAATTATCGGTTCTTTTTGGGAAGCCTGATCGGTTCCTGAACCGACCGCAAAAAAAAAAAAAGAGAATCTTTAGTGGTTAAAATTTTTCTCCTGATAATGGAGCCTATAGAAAAAACAAAGAAAAAGACCGTTCCCCCAGGGTTTAAAAACTGTGTGAAATGTGGGGAAGTGTTCACCAGAGCAGACAAGCATGAGAGTTGTGTGGTCTGCCTGGGAACTGAACATTTAAACTCAGGGGGTGGGATATTCAGACTGCGCCAAAAAGATGCGCAATAGCGGGAGCAGGCATAAGAGCAGTGCGCCATTGCGCAACAGGTGCGATATTCAAACCAAGTGCAGGCCAAGGTGCACCTGTGCAACACAGCTGAATATTGCACCTGATGCACCATGGCGCAACTAGGGATGCACACTGGTGCAGACCGATGCACAGTAGCACATCCAGAGATGCACAGGGACAAGGACAAGAAGCAGGAGTGCACTAGCCATGGATGCGCCATGAGTGGAGGAGCATGCAGCAGGCCAGACAGATCAACCCCCCAAGGCCCCCCATGAGTTGCACATCCAGAGGTGAGCTGAACGGACCACCAGCCCATGAACCCCAGCAACGATTCAACAGCAGATGCGGACCAGCAGTCCTCACCCACAGAGCAAGGTGCCCCAGCACACTCTCCTGGCAAACAGTGACAGCAACACAAGAAGGGCCAGGATCCTCCTGTGCCACAGCACCACACCAAGCTGACCACTCCCTGTACAGCGATCCCAAGACACCCGGCCTAGAAGCATGACCAAACAGTGCATGGCACCGAAGGTATGCCACCACCACCACCACCGTGACAATGCAACCCTGTGCCCCATGGTGCCATGCATGACAGCCCCACCGTGACCCCTCCAGCAGCAGGCAACACCAGCCACTGATGCCACCGCAGCATACACAAGGCCCCCTGCATGGCCTCCACAGTGGCACAGCAACGATGTTGACCTTGCATCAGTACCTGAGGGACCCCGCATGTGACAAGGCCCACCCTGGATGCCACCACCAGCAGGATGGCACCCTGAACACCCACCCATGCACACACCCTGTTCCAGCACTGGCCCCACCAGACAGCACAGCAGCCCACTGTGGTGCATGGAGGCATGTGCCACACAGGAAGCAACACAGGGCACGAACAAATCCCCCCACCCGGTCCCAAGGGTACCGCATCACAGAGCCACACATAGCGGGGCAACAGATGCTGCTGTCACAAGTCCAATGGTGCCATGTACCCATGGCCTGCACACCACCATGGCGCTGGTGAGCCAGCCATGTGGTGTGCGCACCATGAACCTGTCCACTGCCAGCATGCAGATGGAGCACATGTGACAGACAGCAGACCACAGGCACCTCCCCAGACACCATAGACAGCATGGAGGGGGGACAACAACAGCACCACCCACAGTGTCACCAGAGGCAGACATGCAATAGACTGGGAGTCAGGATGCTAGCTGCCAGGGTGCCGTGCCCAGAGGATGGCTGGCATGGACTGCCACCAATGTCATGCCAGCAGACATGCATGCGGTGGAGGGGTCAGCATGACCATGCGTACCACAGACACGCAAAGGGGCACAGCCGTACGGGCCAGGCACACACTGCCAGGGGTGACTGGGACATAGCGCTTGCACCAGAGACCGCTGCACACAGGCATACAGTGCACAGAGCACAGCACACATACCACAGACAAGGACCATGGCCTCCACCCACACCAGTGGAGAAGCCCTGGCAGACACACCCACAGCCAGACCAGCACCACCCCTCAGTCACCATACACACCACTGCAGCAAGGCACCAGACGGCCACTGAAAATCAGAGACCACCACAGTTGTAGTATGAAACATATATATATTGCAAAAGGTAACAGATTCAACATGAAATATATACAGTACTATATACAAAGTGGGGGAGGAGAAGTACAAGGCTACAACTTGGGGTGGACAGGCAAGGGGCAAAGGGGAATAGCAAGGAGGGGACAAAGAGGTGTTAAGGACAGTTCAAGGAGGGGAAGGAACAGAGTGGGTGCTGCAGGCCCTACTGGTGGCCCCTCTCATCCCTGTGCTCCCTGCGGCGCCTTCTGTGCAACCGCCGTTCACTACACTCCATGCCCTGCAGCAGCTCCAGTGTGGCCCAGGTAACCTGCAGGATCTCCTGAACATGATGATCCAGGGTCATCCAGCATTGTCCACCTAGGACAAGGGTGCAGAGTCAGTACGTGTGAATGGCCAGACCCCCGCAGCCCACCCAATGTGCATGGCATACAGCTATGGTCTGCGCCCCTGTGATGGCATGCGACCACCCACAGTGGGTGCACCCACATGACCTACCTACCCAGGCACCCAAAGCCATGCAAACTGCTGCACACCCCCACTGCCCATGCACTGCACAGCACCATTGTAGCCGTACAGTGACATGGCTATGCAGTGTGATGGCAGTGGCACAGCCAGGCACCCAGTGCATGCACAGCCCACCTGCAACACCCAGCCACACATGCAGTCCCACAGGATAGTGCAGAGTGCACCATGGGGCGTGCACGGCAGTGGGGCCATGTGCAGGGGGCCATGCCCCACCACCACCCCTGCAACCCACCATGCACAGATGTAAGGGGAAACACAGCACTCACCTGCATCCTGGTCAGCAGGGCACTACTGACCCCCGGCACTACCACTGTGCCCTGCCTGCAAGGCCACTCCTCCAGTGCCAGCCTGCTGTCCTTGCTCACGGGCCAACTGGGCCTTACAGTGGTCCTCCGGGCCTAGAGTGCAAACATGGAGAGGGTATCATCAGTACAGGCCAGTAACATGGCTCCCCCCTTGCTGTGTGTATGCCCACACAGCCCAGCCATGATGCGGTGGCACAGGGTGTACACGAAGCACCTCCAATACCGGCAACATGTGTATGGTCCCCCCCATGGCATGGCCTGATGACCACCGCGATACCAGGACAGACAGATACTAACAGTGTTGTGAAGGAGCACCTACCTGGCCGTGGCACTGCGCCCTGCTGGGCACATGCCTGCAGTCACCCTAGGTGGTCAGGGTCCCACTGCTGGAGGTCCCCATAGGGATGGTGACACTGCTCAGCGGTCCTGCTGCACCCCGTGGCCTCCTTAAGGCTCTCTGCCACCTCCTGCCACACTGCTGTCCATGGCCTCAGGAGGGGTATCTGGCCAAAGAAGGCACCTGCATGGGGCTCCACTAATGCCACCAGGTTGGCCAGCTCAATCACCGTCCACACTAGTGCTCTGGTGCGCGGCATAGTGCTGTAACTAGCAGGAACAAAATGGCACCCTGTAGTGCATGTGCCCCACGTACAGGTGCAGCGCAGTACTGCACTGACAGTTGTTATCACACTGGCATTGGACTGTGCAATATGGGTGCAGCCATGCGTATGCTTAGCACCTAGAGGGCAGAGGTCAGCCTCAGGGTCAAGGGTCTGTCTGCACACGGAGCACCACAATGCTATTGGGAAGCCCTGTGTGTAGCATGGTAGGGTACATGTGTGTGATGCCATGCAGTGGCCTACCATGCTGTGGTGCCATGGCACCCACAGTGCACCATGGCATGAGCACCCCTCAGAGCATATAGTGCACTTGCACCACAGGCACAGTAGTGGCCATGCCCTGTACTGCCTCCCACGCACAGCACATCAGCAGCGCCGCTAGCGTCAGCATCAGCACCATGGGCATGCGTGGTGCAGTGCCGATTGCGCACATCACAGTGGTGCGCCATAGCCTGAGCATGCTCAACACCATTGTGCAAGGTGCAACAGCATGATATTCAACCAGGATATGCAAATCAGCTCATGAGCCATTCCACGGTGCATCCACTGCATTAGCATCCCATTAAAGTTGCGCCTGCCCTCATTTGCATGCGTTACGCTATAAATATGTCACCTGAGGCTGCATGGGCAATGTATCGGTATTGTAATCCTTTGAGGTAAGTGGCATGCTGTAGGGATGTGGGGACAGTGGTCTGGGAGGGCTGTATGGGACTGCACAGTCCAAGGTAACACCTGAACATCCCCCAGGCACGAGCATGACCGAGCGAGAGGATGAAGAGGAGCAGGGAAGGGTGCGAAGGAGGAGGCCCAGCTTTACCAGGGCAGAATCTGATGCCCTGTTCAAGGCATACTTTGACAGGGAGCCACTGCTTAGTGGACAGAGGGGAACACCACAGGTCTGTGCTGCGGCGTGGGGTGAGGCGGCACATGCCATCAACCAGCAGGTCAGCCACCAGCAGTCCATGCAGGAGTGCAAGAAGAGGGTTGGCATGGACAGGAGGTGGATAAAGATAAGGTGGCTGCCATCAGGGTGGCACATGCTTCCACCGGTGGGGGCCATCAGGACGTACCCCACCTGATGCCATGGGAGGAGCAGGTGGCCAGCAGCATGCATCATAGTGCCATTGAGGGTGTTCCTGGCGGTGGCTTCCAGATGGGTGGCAGCCCATCACTACATGGTAGGTCTGGCGCTGGCAGTGTGTGGGTGGTAGGGGGGCAGGTCCCAGGGCCAGGCAGAGCCACCAATGGTACTGTGTTCCTTTACAGCTCCTGAGCTTCTGCATGGGGCAGCAGTGGTGGGTGTGTCCACCGAGGGGGAGGCCCTGGACACGGTGGAGCACCCATCCACCTCCACAGGTGTCCAAGGGACTGACCATCTGTAGCCCTGCATGTCTGTCCAGACTGATGCCGGTGGTGTGGGTGCAGACATGGCCCTGCCTGTGTCCCAGCGTGACACCACCCTTGGTGTCCAGTGTGCTGAGACATGGATCGGGGCCAGCTCCAGCACTGATGATGGCATGATGCACGTCCCGGACAGTGATGTAGGTGGGACACAGGATGGTCCCATGGATGGCATCCGCCCAGGCGGTTCCACGTGTAGTGCTGGCATGGCTGCCTGCACAACAGCCCATTCCCAGGCTGCATCTGCATGCTCCAGTGGGGCAGCACTGATGTGCGGCCAGGGTGGTGGGGCTGTTGTTGCTGCTGCGGCCATGCCAGTGTTGCCTGGTGATCGGCAGCCGGAGGGGCAGCGGCAGCAGATGGCCATTATCAACATGGGGACAGGGGCAGGGGTGGTGGCAGTGCACCGTGTGTGGATGTACCCCAGGATGGCACGCTGTGCAGTGCCCACCATCAAGGGGTGCTGTGCAGCAGGGCCAGGAACTCCACAGAGGACAGCATGCTGGACATGCAGATGACCCCTTGGATGACCATAGCTGTCTTCTCCAGGCCTCAGTAGATCAGCAGATGCGGCTCATGGTGGCATTGGATGCGCTCAGTGCGGTTCTGTGCCAGGCAGAGGAACGGCATAGCAGGGACCACGCCTTGCTCCTGACAGAGTTGGCTCAGCAGCGGGTGGATGTGACCGCTGCCAATGACAGGCAGACCACTGTAATGGTGACTGTCATGGTTACACTAGCCAACCGATTGGGTGCCCAGCTGCCACACACCCTGCAGAGTGCTATGTCTACCCCCGTTCCCAGCATTGTGCAACCCCTGCTATGTCAATGCCGGGTTTGGCTGTGGGTATACCTAGCATGCCTGGTGCGGGCATGTTTGGTGGCCTGCAGACCCCTGTGCAGACAAGGTTGCATTCACGCAGCGTCACCCTTGGGGGTCCGTTGGTGCCACCCCATGAGGCCACTGGTCAGCCTGGCATGGCTGGCAGGTCTCAGCGGGGCTACCCATGCATCTGTGGTGGCCGTGGTACTGTGCCTCATGACTGACCTGTCCCCCTCCATGGCCACTGTCTGCCGCTGCCCTGTGTGCACTGTGGTGTTCTTTGAGCGATGCATGGGTGAGGTGCCCAGCCCTGCACACACATGGTCCCTGTGCACTCCCTCCTGGCTGCTGGCCACTGTGGCATGTGCATGATGATGCCTGCATAGCACTGTCCACCACAGTGCAATGGTGCTCATTGTCTGAGGCATGCACAGTGCCAGCCACTGGGCATGGGTGTGTGTGGTCCTGTGTGGGTGTGGGGGTGCCTGTTGGGGTGGGCATGCTTGTTGCCCTTTGGGCATGTCTTGTGGTGTGTGTGTGCATGTGTGTGCGTGCCATGTGCTGCCCTGCCCGTCTCTGCCTTTGTGTGCAGTCCCCCACCCATTCCCATGCCCCTGACACCGTCCTCCCCTGGTGTCCACCCATGCCTGTCTGTGGGCTGTGCCCTTGCCCTTGGTGGTTGCACATGGCTCCGTTGCCTACCTGTGTTGTCCAAAGTGCTCCTCTGCGATGGTGTCCCAGTGCTGCTGTGCCATCCGGGCCAGCTGGGGGTCCCTTCGCCCAGGGGGTGGCTGCCCGACACAAGCTGGACCGGTGTCCTCTTCGTCCCCACCGCTGTCCCCCTCCTCGACCTCAATGGCTATCCCACAGTCGGTGGTCATGATGTGCAGGATACAGCAGGCCAGGAATAGCCCACAGACCTTTGAGGGGCTGTACTGTAGGGCACTGCCTGATGTGTGCAGGCAACAGAACCGTGCCTTCAGCAGCCCGAACACCCACTCGATGACATTCTGTGTTGTGGCGTGTGCCTCAGTGTACTGTTGCTGTGCTGGGGTCGAGGGGCGCTGGTATGGTGTGAGCAGCCAGGGCCATAGCAGATAACCACTGTCACCTGTGTGTAGAAGGGATTCGTTAGTATGGTGGTATGCATCACTGTGCCATGGGCCATCATAGCCATTTCCCATGGCACCCGTGCCAATGCCCCCCCCACATCTGCACCCATCGTCCAGCGTACTATGCGTACTCACCTACCAGATGGCCAGTGGGGATTTCCCCACTCTCGAACCTATGGCACAGTGCAGATTGGTGCCAGATGAAGGCATCATGTGCTCCTCCAGGGTGCGTGGCACAGACATTGATTATGCGCCCCCTGGCATCGCACACCGCCTGGCAGTTGACATTCGGGTAGCCCTTGCAGTTGATGTACGCTGCTCTCTCCGGGCCAGGTGGCATGCAGATGCCTACATGGGTGCAGTCTATGGCCCTGAGCATGCCAGGCAACCATGCTACCCTGTGGAACTCCTGTATGTGTGCTGTGCACTCTGCCTGTGTGCTGGGGAAATGGATGTACTCTGCAGCATGTGGCAGCAGTGCTCTGAGGAATTGTGTGAGTAGGCATGATGCGGCTAACTGGATTATGCCTGTCATGTCCCCTGTTGGTCTCTGGAAGTTGCCCGTGGTGAGCAGGCACATGACGGCTGTGACCTTCATCTCCACAGACAACGCACAGCTCCGTCGTGTGGGTACCTGCATCTCATCACTGCACAGCTCACAGAGTTGCCTCAGAATTGCCCAGTTCAGGTGGTACCAGCCCACAATCTCAGTGTCACTGTACTGTTCGAAGGTGGTGCGGGCTCGGTACAGCCTGTTCTGGGTGTACCGCAGATGGGCCCGTCCATGGTCGTGCCTCCCTGCTGTCTGCCTTCTCACACCCCTCATTACCACCTCCATCTGGAAGGTGGCACTGGCCATGTCCCTGGCTGGTGTTCCCCTCCCCGGGTGGCTGTCTACCTGGTTCCCCCCACTGTATGTTGTTGGTGCTGCCCCTGCACCGGGTTCACCTCTGGCTGTTCACCTCTGTGTGCCCTGTCTCTTACCACTGCCCTCTGTCCTCTGTGGCACTCTCAGGCCCTCACACACACACACACACACACACACACACACACACTCACTCCTTCTCTCACTCACACACACCTCCAGTCGGCCCTGTCCACCTCCTGGCCACACCTGCCCCTTGCTTCCTGTCTTGCCTCCCTGCCACTCTGTCTCCGTGCTCCCACCTATGGCTCCTCTGTGGCGCATTCATCCTCCCCTCTCTTGCTCTCTTTTATTTTGGCTCATTTCCACTGTTGTGCAACTTCTGCTTGCTCCGCTACTGCACACGTTGCCTACTGATGAATATCGCACTGTGCACATTATTTCTGGTTCCGCCCCCTGCAGTTACGCATGCATTCATTTCTGTTGCGCTTTGGCACATTGCATGTTGTGCTACACTGCCGCTTCCTCTGAATATCGCACTATGGCGCATTTACGCTCTTGCATGGGCGCATCCCTATTGCGCATGGCACAACTGCTCTGAATATCCCACCCAGACTGTGAAATTTTTAAGTCATGCCCACAGAAAACTGTGGAGAAAGGAATGGAGAGGTTGCAGAAAAAGTTGGACAAAGGTGCTACAGGCTCTAACCAGCCAACACCTTTTAAATCAGCAGGTGAAACCGCAGTTTCTTCTATTACCACCCCTGATAAGTGTGAATCAACCTCTTTGAAAAGGCTGAGTGGGCCGGCTGATTCTCCGGTCCCCTCCAAAAAAACTAAGAAGACCAAGCACATCGAACCCCAGGGAAAACCAAAAGGGGATTCTTCTGTGCTTCACAGTCTGCCTACTGCTGAGGAGATTGCCAAGGCCATTAAGGTCACTGAGGCAATTCAGGGGTTTATACCTTCTCCAACTCCTACTCCTCCTAGGGTTCAGGAGTCTACTCCCTCCTCAGATCCCCAGTCCCAGGACTTGGACATTGGAGATTATGAGAGACCAGAGGACGATTATGGTTAGCCCATTGAACCGGAAATATCACCAGAGCAGGATTTTGGCTTTCCTCCCAGGCCTGAGGATTTTTCCTCACACTTTTCCTTAGTAAGGAAAATAGTAGATGCCCTTGACCTGGCTACCACCAAGGTCATAGAAGACGAGGAGGAGGCAGAGTACATGGAAATGATGGGGTTAACACCCACTAAGAAAATCTTTCTGCTTATCAATAAATTCTTTAAAAAGTATTTATTTGCAATTCTGCAGAACCCTAACTCAGTCACACCTCTGGATAAAAAGGCTGACAAGAAGTACCAACTGGACAGAAAAGGGTCTTAATTCCTCTATTCTCACCCTGATCATCAGGGTATAGTCCAGCAGGCAGCCTGTGAGAAGGCGAGGGTTCCTTTATCCTCTCATCCTCCTGAGAAGGATTCTAGGAAAATGGCCAGTATGTCCAAAAAAGGGTATTTAGCTGCCTCTCTGGGGGTCAGACAAGCTAATTACCAGGCCTACACTGCATAGTATCAAAACACTGTGGCAGTCAATTTTGGCCATGTCAGAGAAGGTGCCCTTCCCTATCTCTGATGACCTAGCAGAGACAGCCAGGTTTGGACTGGAAGCATCTAAATACCAGTTCCAGATAGCAGCAGATGCCAGAGATAATGCTGCTAGGATCATGGCTCTGACTGTAGCCCTGAGAAGTTTCGCTTGGCGAGGGCTACAAATTTAACACAGGATACCCAGGCTAAGGCTATGGACTTTCCTGTGCAAGATCATTCCCTCTTTGGTAAGCAAACCGAAGAGTATATGAAGAAGGTGGATGAATACAAAGCCACCTATAAGAATAATTCTTCTAAAGAAAGGTCTCCTACTTCATACAGGCCTTATGGAAGGGGAGGCAGAGGAAGGTCCCCATACTGTAGGCCCTTCTATCAGGCTCCAGCTGTCTCACAGCTATAGCCATACCCACAGCGGACTGGGTATTACAGAGCCAGAGGCAGGAAGGGTTCCAGGAGAGGTTCCCAATCCACCCAGGCTCAGGCACCATCAAAGCAAACTCCCTGATTTTTTAGTCAAGGCTACCTCCCTAATACCAGTAGGGGGCAGACTGATTCACTTTTTCCAGGCCTGGCAGGCCATAACCACAGACAAATGGGTTTTGGAAATAGTGAGTCAGGGACTGTCTCTGAGTTTCAAGTCTCTTCCCCCTCTAAAATCAAAGCTGTTTAAGCCAGCTTCTCTTCACAAAAAACAGCTCCTGGAAAAGGATGTTTAAACCCTGCTCCACATAAAAGAAGTGGAGTAGGTACCAAGGCTTCAGAGGGGAAGAGGTTTCTACTCTCACTACTTCCTCATCAAAAAGAAAAATGGGGAGTGGTGGCCTGTTCTGGACCTAAGGCATCTGAACAAGTATCTTGTAAAACCAAGATTCAGAATGGTAACCCTGTCTCTGATTTTGCCAGTTATTCAGCAGGGAGATTGGTTGGCATCCCTGGATTTAAAGGATGCTTATTTCCACATTCCCATAAGTGAGTCTTACAGAAAATATCTCAGATTCAGGCTTCCTTCAGGCCACTACCAGTTCTCAGCCTTGTCCTTCGGTCTCACCTCAGCACCAAGGGTATTGACAAAATGCCTGGCAGTGGTAGTAGCATTCCTGCGAAGGTTGGGAATTTCAGTTTTTCCTTATCTCAACGACTGGCTAGTCATGGGAAAGTCTTTTTAGCAGGTGGCAGAACACCTGCAAACAAAAAATCTGTTACAGTCTCTGGGCTTCCTGTTAAATCAGGAGAAGTCCATTCTCACACCAGTTCAGGTCCTGCATTTTACTGGAGCAGAACTGAATACCCTGAAGGGAAGAGCCTTCCTTCCAGAGGAAAGGGTTCAGTCTATTCAGCAACTGATTGCTTCATTCAAGCTGGGAAAGTCCTGTCCAACAAGAAGATACTTGCAACTATTGGATATGGCTGCAGCAACAGGAGTTGTCTTGGGAACAAGACTTCGAATGAGGGACATTCAGTTTCATCTACGGGCACACTGGTGCCAAAGAAAAGACAAAATGTCAAAATTTATTCCTGCAACACAATTTGTAATTCAGTCCCTACAGTGATGGACAGATGTCCACAACCTAAGGGCAGGAGTCCCTTTTCAGAAGGAAAATCCCTCAGTCTATCTCTCCACAGATGCTTCTCTGTTAGGATGGGGTGCTCATATAGGGGAGCACTCTACCCATGGCACTTGGTCAAGTGTGGAGTCTGTCCTCCACATAAATCTGCTGGAGCTCCGAGCAGTGTTTCTGGCCCTGAAAAGTTTTTCTCAGCTCATACAGGGCAAAGTGGTGCAGGTCAGGACAGATAGCACCACTACAATGTACTACATAAACAAGCAAGGGGGCACAAGGTCAGATCCCCTGTGCACCGAGGCCATGAAAATCTGGGAATTGGCCAACTCACTACAAGCTTCTCTGCAGGCCATTCATGTACCAGGAAAAGACAATATACTGGCAGATGCCCTCAGCAGGATCAACCAGGCACATCATGAATGGTCTCTGAACAGACAAGTTCTGGATTTGGTGTTCAGAAGATGGGGCATCCCATGAGTACCACACATTGCCCCTCTTTTGTTGCAGGCCTCCAGTCAAGGGTACAATCCCTCTGGATGGCCTAGCCCTGGACTGGTCAGGAAAGTATCTGTATGCCTTTCTTCCCTTCCTTCTCATCTTCAGAGTGCTAATCAAACTCAGGTCACAGCTTACATCCATGATACTGATAGCACCAGATTGGGCCAGACAGACATGATACCCCCTCCTGTTATCCATGTCAGTGTACAGACAAATCCTCTTACCCAAGAGGCACAATCTCCTGACTTCCCATCAGGGGAAGATTCTGTATCCAGACCTCAGAGCTCTCAGGCAAACTTAAAACTCTCTCAAGCTATTCTGGACATTTTAAAGGGATATAGAAAGCCTTCTACTAACAAAACCTTTTATGCTAAATGGAAAAGGTTTTCCTTCTGGTGTGATGCCAAGCAGATTTCTCCTTCTCTAGCAGGAGTACCAGTAGTGCTAGAGTAACTCATTGAGTTACACTCACAAGGCCTCACATATGCATCTCTAAAAGTGCACTTGGCATCAATTTCAGCTTTTCTTTCTGCAGGGAAAAATGTTTCCCTTGCATCTAATCCCATTTTCAAAAAGTTATTTAAAGGGCTACGTCACTTGCATTCTCCTGTTAAAGAACCAGTCCTTGTATGGGACCTGAACATTTGTACTGCTCAGCTCATGAAACCTCCCTTTCAGCCAATGTCATCAGCTCATCTGCACTATGTCACCTGGAAAACTGTGTTCCTGGTGACAATCACTCCTGCTAGGAGAATAAGTGAATTGCAAGCATTATGTGTTGAAAAGGATTATTTATCCTTTCATAATGATAAAGTAGTGCTTTGAACTAATAGGAGGTTTCTTCCTAAGGTGGTTTCTAATTTCCATTTAAATCAGTCCATAACATTGCCAGTCTTCCTCACAGAACATGTCAGTTCAGGGGAGCACAGACTCTGTAGTCTGGATGTAAAAAGGGCATTGAGTTACTATCTTACCCACACCAAGGATCAAAGATGTATCATAGTATCATAGTAAAAGCCAGCAGAATAGGCCCCATGGTCTATCGTGTCTGCTCGGAAGCTAGCCCCCTACTGGGAGCTCGCTCCTCCACCCCCCAGTCCCAGAGGTGGCCCTCCGTGGCTTCAGTTTCCCCCTGTACCTGTCCCAACCTTTCTTGAATCCTTCCACTGTGGTCTTTTCCACCAGACTCCTGAGCAGTGCGTTCCATGGTTCCACCATCCTGTCTGTGAAGAAGTGTCTCCTGCGCTCCCCCCTGTACTTCCCCCTTCCAGTTTCCACTCATGTCCCCTGGTAGTTCCCCCCTTGTTAAGCTTGAACACTTCCCTGGCTCCACCCTTATTTATCCCCTTTACATACTGGAAAGTCTTTATCATGTCCCCTCTGTCCCTCCTCTCCTCCATGCGTACAGATTGAGTTCATCCAGTCTCTCCTCATAGGTCCTACCCTCCATGCCCTGAATCATCCTGGCTGCACTCCTGTGGACCCTCTCCAACAGCACTATGTCCCTCTTAAGATGGGGTCTCCAGAACTGCACACAGTACTCAAGATGCAGCCTAACCAGGGCATTATACAGAGGGAGGATCACCTCCCTCCTCCTGGAGATATTCCCCCTGGTTATGCCGCCCAGTATCCTGTTTGTTTTTGCTGCAGCTCTTCGACAATTCTATGTGTTATTCATTTTGCTGTCCACCACTGTCACTAAGTCCCTCTCGCCCGATGTGACGTGCAGTGTGGTCACCCCAGGGTGTACGGACGTCCCAGGTTTCTGACCCCCACATGTAGCACCCTACATTTCCCTGCATTGAACTTCAACCCCCACTTCCTTGCCCACCTCCCTAGGGTATCCAGATCCCCCTGCAGGGCCTCTCTCCCCTCCTGCCCATCTGCCAGTGCTCCCAGTTTTGAGTCATCCACAGAGACTCAACCTACTCCTAACACCCCACCCTATGTCCGAGACATAAGAATTGAACAGGAGTGGCCCCAGGACCGAACCCTGGGGGACCCCACTGATGACCCTCCTGGGGGAGGAGACTATCCCTCCAACCACCACTCGCTGTATTCACCCCGTAAGCCAGTTTTCCACCCACCTGAGTAACTGCTCCCCCATCCCCCCCAGCTTTGCTAGTAGGCCATTGTGGGGTACTGAATCGAATGCCTTACTGAAATCCAGATAGAGGACGTCCACCAGCCTACGTTGGTCCAGGGCACCTGTCACCCAGTCATAAAACTCCACCAGGTTAGTCTGGCACGACCTCCCCGGAACAAAACCATACTAACATACTAACATACTAAAATGCCAGCAGAATAGGCCTAACGGTCTTTCGTGTCTGCTCGTTTGGTCAGCCACCACCCTGGGTGCTGACCTTGCTGACCTTGCTGTCCCCCTCGCCTTCTCTGGCTTCTCCCTTCCCAGTTCCAGATATTCTTGCTGCATTGGATTTTGCTTCCAGAACCCTTCCCTGTACCTGTCCACCCCTCTTGAACCCCTCCGTCTCTGCCTCCACCAACCCCTAGGTAGTACATTCCATGGCTCCACCACCCTTCAGTGAAGTAGCACCTCCTCCTTTCCCCTGAATCTTCCCCTCCAGCTTCCACCCATGCCTCTAGTGGCCCCTTCCTCCTTCCTTCGAAGCACCCTGACTGTTCCTCCCCATTTACCCTCTTCATGTACCTGAAGACCTCTATCATGTCCCCGGTCCCTTCTCTCTTCAATGTGTAATATTTAGCTCTTGAGCCTCTCCTCATAGGTCCTGTCCCCCAAGCCCCAAATCATTTTGGTTGCCCTCCTCTGGATCCTCTCCAGGAGGTTAATGTCTCTCTTTAAGTGTGGCCTCCAAAACTGCACGCAGTACTCCAGGTGCGGCCTCACCAAGCAGTTATACAGAGGGAGTATCACTTCCCTCCTTCTGGAGGTGATCCCCCTAGCGATGCATCCCAGCATCCTGTTTGCCTTGGCTGCTGCCCTCCTACAAGTCTCAGAGTTGTTCATCTTGACATCCACCACCACCCCCAGGTCCCTCTCAGCCATTGAGACTTGTAGTATTTCCCCCCCCAGGGTGTACACTTGGCCTGGGTTTCTGGCCCAGGTGGAGTACCTTGCATTTCCTGCATTGAACCCTCAGCTTCCACTTTCTAGACCATCTTTCCAGAGCCTCCAGGTCCCCATGCAGGGCCACCTCCCTCCTCCCCATCCACCACGCCCCAGTTTTGAGTCATCTGCAAAGAGACTCATCTCACCCTGATTCCTGTCCTTATGTCAGATAGGTAGGCATTGAACAGAAGGGCCCAGGACTGATCCCTGTGGGACCCCACTAATGATCCTCCTTGGGGATGAGATTATCCCACCAACCACGACCCTCTGGGTCCGTCCTGGAGCCAATTGCCTATCCATCTGATCATCTGGTTCTCACCACCATTTCTCCTAGCTTATCCAACAGGCCCACGTGAGGAACAGAGTCAAATGCCTTGCTGAAGTCTAGAAAGAGGACATCCACTGGTCTACCCAGGTCCAAGGCACTTGTCACCCAGTCATAGAACTCCACCAGGTTTGTCTGACACGATTTCCCCGGGATGAATCCATGCTGTCTATCGTCCAGGCATCCTGACTTATCCAGGTCCCCCCCTAGCCTCTCCTTGACAATGCCCTCCATCACCTTGCCCACCACCGATGTCAGGCTGACAGGCCTGTAGTTCCCTACACCTCCTTGATCCCCTTGTGGATAGGCACTACATGCGCCACCTTCCAGTCTTGGGGCACCCACCCTGTCCTCAGAGAGATGGTGAAAGCTCTGCCAGGGTTTCGCCAGGACATCTGCAAGTTCCTTCAGCACTCTAGGATGTAATTTATCCGGCCCGGTGCTTTCTCCGTCTTAAGGGAGCTGAGGGCTTCCTCCTCTCTCTGCTGTGATTTCACTTCTGGTACCTCTTCTCCTGCTTAGCCCTCCCCCACCTGCCAGTGATGCCTCCCCTCTCCCCAGACCTGCCGATCAGTAAGGGTCCCCCCTCCTCATTATCTCTGTCTCTCCCATGTATGATGCAGCATCCTATTTTCCCTGGTGAAAACCGAGGTGAAGTACTCATTTAGTACCTCAGCCTGCTCCCCGGTCTTGTGCCCATCTCTCCCTGATTTAATCCTGCTAATCTGCCCCTTCACCCTTCATCTTTCCCCAATGTATCTAAAGAACCCTTTTCCTCTCCTAATTTCCCTGGCCAGGTTCTGCTCCTTCCTTGCCTTAGCCGCCCTCACCACTCTAGTGGCCCTTCTAGCCATCAGCCTGCCCTCAATCTCTTTCCCCTTGAGCACTTGAATTTCTTATAGGCTGTTCTTTCCCACACCACCTCCTGGACCTCCTGGTCCACCAACAGGGTTTTTGGGCCTACGCATTTTAGTCTTACTCTTGCACAGGTGCTGGTGGCATCCTGCACCCTCTCCTGATGATTTCCCACCTACTATCAGGCGTCCATGTCTGACCCAATCCCATCCAAATGCTCCTTAGGATCCTTCCCATTTCTTAAAATCTGCCCCTGAAGTCGGTTACTTCAGTCTTTGTGCAACCTTCTACCTCCTAGGTCCAGGCAGAATCAGACCGTGGCATGGTCACTCCCGCCAATGGATCCTTTACCTCAGGCCCCAATCTGGTCACTGTCTGCCAGGACCACATCCAGTACCCGTGCCTCCCTGGTCAGTTCCCTCACCTGCTGAGTTAGGAACGCATCTTGAAAGACATCCGGCAACCTCTGTTCCCTGGTCACAGAGGATGTCATAGTCTCTCAGTCTGTTCCTGGCATGTTTAAGTCCCCTAACACCACCACCATTCCTCTGCCCAGTCTGCAGTGTCTCCTAACATCTGCCACCAGACTGTCCTCCAGCTCCTCCGGGCAGGGGGGTCTATACACCACTCCTATTTTCTCTCTTGCCCCCTTGTTATCAAGGTGACCCAAATCGCCCACGGTTCCCTCCGCCCCTCTACTCCCCCATGCCAATGCAGTTTTTGACTATCATTGCTACCTCCCCTTCCCTCCCCCTGTCCTTCCTGAACATAGTGTAACCCTCCAGGTTCAGGTCCCAGTCATGACTTGCAGTGGCCCAAGTCTCAGTGACCGCTGCCACATCCACTGCTCCCTCAGTTAACATCGCCTGGAGCTCAGGCATTTTATTGCCCAAGTTCATGGCATTTAGCAGGACTACCTTCCACCCTTTCCCTATAGTTCCATTTCCCCTGCTCGTGTTCCCATGGGGATTCTGTTTACTCCTGGTCTGCACTTTGCCAATTGGCCTTTTCCTGCAATCCTCCTGGTCTCCAGGGGGTTGGAGACAGAGTCCCTCCTTTATCGGCACCCCCTTGACAGCCTTTTCTCCCATCCCACCCCCCTTCACAAGTTTAAACCCCACTTTTCACCAATGAACTCCTCTATTTTCAACTTAAGATTCCCTCCCTCCAAATTGAGATGTAGTCTATCTCTAGCATACAGCTCCTTATCCTCCCAGGTCTCCCCAATCCCCATCAGCCCATACCCTCTGGCCTCACACCACTCCCTGAGCCACTGGTTTATCTCCCTAATTTTCCTTTTGTGTTCCCCACTAGCCCTTGGCACTGGCAGGATTTCTGAGAGAAGACTGCATCCTATGTCATGACAGACCCTGGCGAGCTCCCTGAATCTTGCCTGTATCTCTAGTTCGCTATTTCCCTCAATGTCATTTGTACCCAGGTGGACCAGTATGTCTGGGGAACCCCCCACAGTCCTTTGCTAGCTGATATACCTCGTGCTTAGCCCTGTGCACCATTAGTCCAGGGAAGCATCTTGTTCTAACTGGCCAGGCTTCTCCCTCCCTATCCCATTTGATACCCCTGATCATAGAATCCCCCAGCAGGAGCACTCTGACCACTCCTTTTCCTCCATTCCCCCCTTCCATGTCCCTCATCCTTTCTACCGGCCCCTCCACCCAGCTGGCTCCTTGTTCCTCCCCCTATCTGGGTGCCACATGCCACCCCCTCCTTATTTACCATGGCCACCCCTCCCTCCAATCCTATGCCTCTTCTCCTCCTGAGTGTCCTTCTGTACCTTGCTATTCCCCCTCACTGCTTGCAACTGGTCCTTCTCCCCATCTACTAAACTCAGCCTGGCTCATCCTCCCTTCCTTCCTGTCTCCATTTAGTTCCTCCTTGCTCGTCGTGCGTCTGGCCTAAACCCTCAGCTCCCTTTACTGAATCCTCCTTGTACTTCTGGTCCTTCTCCTTTACCTTTCCTCCCAACTGGTCCTTCTCCTTGGCTTTCCTCCCTCTTCCCCTGCCCATCCTGCTCTGATTCACTGCTCCCCATTCTCCTGCATTCCAGGTCCCCCCTGTTCTTCCTGCTGTCTGGCCCTGCCTCCTGCCTCCCACTCCCACTCCTCTTCCTCGTCTCTAACCACCTCTGTCGTGGCTACATCACCCCCTCATCCTTGAGCAGAAGAAGAGAATTGAAGCGGTTACTGAGTGTAGGTCTGATCCACCTCCGCCTTGCTTCCTTCTGTCCAGCACTGGCCATCTGCCTACTTCCTGAGAATGTTGTCCCTCTGTCCCCCTTTGTGAGGGTTCCTGTCACCTGCCTGCTTCCTTTGTAGTGTCCTTGGACCCTCTGCCAAGGTCCCTATGTGACCCTGAGTATTCTCCTGCACTCCTTTCCTATACCCCCACCCCAGTGCTTGGTGCAACCCTGTGGAGATTTCCAGCCCCTCCCCAACCATACCACCCCTTCCCCAGCTTTCTCCTCATCCCTGCAACCTCCTCCTAAGTTGTGCTAGTTGTAGCACACTGGGCAACCACCAAACTTCCAAGCCCAGTCCAGTATCATGGCTGCTCCACACCCTGTGCACCCCACCACCCTCCCAAAGATGCCGGCCCTAATGATGTGGTTCTCATCCTTCCAAATAGGTTTCCTTGGGTGAGCCACCAGGTTCCCCAGTCCAAGATACCCTACTGCCTAATCAGGTCACCCCTAATCTTGAGACAGTCCCACTGTCACCAGTAACTCTGTTACTAGGTGCAGTAACACATTAAACTTATAAGGAAATGAACTCCTAAGCCTCTCTCCCAGCCTTAATCCAACCCCCAGTGGCTAGAAGCTACATGAGCTGCACCAGCAGCCTTTTCTCCAATTGCAGGGCAGGTGTCTCTATAAATTTGGAGACTTCTGGGAGGGAGGGTGGGAGGGGGCTGGGCAGACACCTGACAAGAGAGAGTGTATCAGCCCTGTGTTCCTCCAAGCCCTGCAGCTAAAGAACCAGGCCCAAGCAAATCCCACCAAATAGGTTTTAAATCAGCAGAAATAGGCTTCTACCAGCGAGCCTGTTACACAGTGAAACATCCACAAAAGAGCCCCACTTACAGCCACCAAATCAGTTTACAAACATCCAGCATCCCCCCAAACAATACCCTGCTAGCCCCTTAGAAGAAAGAAAGAAAAGAACTAACCTACCAAGTAAAATCCACAAGAACCCTGTGAAAACAACAGCAGCAGCTACTGTCCTGGAACACAACTGATCCTTTCCCCTTCCAGTTCTTTCAAACCATATTGCCTGTCTTCCAGTTGCCCCAACCTTTCCAGCTGTCCCCCCAGCCTCTCTTTGATAATGCCCTTCATAACCTTGCCTACCACAGACGTTAGGCTAACAGGCTTACAATTCCCCTTCTCCTCTCTGGACCCCCCCTTGTGGATAGGTACCACATGAGCTACCTTCCAATCTTGAGGCACCCACCCTGTCATCAGCGAGATGTTGAAGAGTGAGGCCAGTGGAGCTGCCAGCACAGCCGCCAGTTCCTTCAGCACCCTTGGATGCAGCCCATCTGGCCCCAGTGCCTTCTCAGTCTTTAGCGACCGGAGGGCATCTCTCACCCTATCTGCTGTGACTTCACCCTCCCATCCCCCTTCCTCATGCATCCTCTCCTCCCCTTCTAGATATGACCCATCCCCTGCCCTAGTCTCATCCAGTCCTTCAGTCTCCAACTGAACTCCGGGTTCAGTGGGCTCCTCTACCCTCCCACCGGGTTGGAAAGATCCCCCACCTCCCCTGGTAAAGACAGAGGCAAAGTACTCATTTAGCACCTCTGCTTGTTCCCCAGTTTCCTGCACCCATCCCCCCCAGTTCTAATCCTGCTGATCTGTGACCTCACTTTTCTTTTCTTTTCTCACCTATGTATCTATAGAACCCCTTTCCCACCTGTGGATATCCCTAGCCAGGTTAAGCTCCTTCTTCACCTTGGCCCCCCTTACCACCCTGGTGACCCTCTTAGCCAGAAAATCATACTCTCCCATCTCCCTAGCCCCCCTTGAGCACTTTAAGCTCGAATAGGCAGCCTTTTTCTTCCTCACTGCCTCCTGCACCTCCCGGGTCCACCAACACAGCTTACTGGCCCTACATTGCTTACACTATACCTTTGCAAAGGCCCTTGAAACCTCCTGCACCCCATTCTTAATGGTCTCCAACAAGCTACCAGCATCCATGTCTAGCCTTATCTCATCCAAGCACCCTTTAAGAATCTTTCCCATGCCCCCTGAAATCTATTACTTCTGTGTTAGTGCAAATTTTCTCTCCCCCTAGGAACATAAGAAACCAGACCGTGGCATGGTCACTGCCTGCCAATGGGCTGCTCACCTTCAGGCCCCTTATCTGGTCACTATCTTCTAAGACAATGCCCAGGATCCAATCCAGCCTAGTAGGCTCCCCCACATGCTGGACTAGGAAGGCATCCTGGAAGACATCCATCAACCTTTGCACCCTGGCCACCGAGGATGTCATAATGCCCCAGTCTGCCCCTGGCATGTTCAGGTCACCCATGATCACCACCCTGCCCTTTCCAAAGCCACAGTGACCCCTGATGTTCTCAGTCAGATCATCCTCCAGTTCCACTTCCATTGCAGGGGGTCTGTACACCACCCCTATTTTTAATCTTTTACTCCCCCCCTCATTTGTAGGGTTACCCAAATTGCCTCCACATCTCCTTCTGCCTCCTCAATTCCACCAACTACTATGTCATTTTTGACTATCAATGCCCCCCCTTCCCACCCCCATCCTTCCTAAATATTGTGTATCCCTCTAAATTTAGGTCCCAATCATGCCTCTGGGTGGCCCATGTCTCAGTAATTGCCACCAAGTCTGATGCACCCTCAGCTAGATTGCCTGGAGCTCTGGCATTTTATTGCTTATGCTCCTGGCATTGATCCGTACCGTCCTCCACCCGACCCCCTCTCCTGTCTTCTCAGCCCAGCACAATCCCCCATCTCTCTTCCCCCCTCAGTTCCCCCTAGTCTTTTAACGCTATCTGCAGCCCGCTTTGCATGATCTAGTCCTGAACCCTCAAGCTTCCTCACTGGGGCTTTCAGTCTTTCTATCCCTCCCCCCTTTACAAGTTTAAACCCCACCTATCACCAATGAATCCAAAACATTTTAGTTTAAGGATCTCCTTCCCCTCCAGGTTGAGATGCAGCCTATCTCTGGCATATAGCCCCTTGTCTTCCCATGTATCACTCCAGTCCCCCACCAATCCATATGCTTCTGACTTGCACCACTCCCTGAGCCACTGGTTCACTCCCCTAAGTTTTTGCTTATTTTCCCCACTTGCCCTTGGTACTGGCAGTATCTCAGAAAAAGAGATTGAGCACCTTGCCTGTATCTCCAGTTCACTGTTCCCTTCTAAATCGTTTGTTCCCAGGTGAACTAGAAAGTCTGGGGATCCTCTGCATTCCCTTGCCATTGAGTATAGCTGGAATTTGACCTTATGTGCTGATAGGCCTGGGATACCTTTAACCTTGACTGGGCTGCTTTTCCCCTCCACAACCTTCTCCCACTGGATACCTCTAATCATGGAGTCACCCAGTAGCAGCACCTTCACCTCTCCCCCGAAGTTACTAGCCCATTTGTGCCCTTCCATACTCCTCCTTCTGTCTTCATCCCCTGGCTTGCTCCTTGCACCCCCCCCCCACAGCCTGAATGTCTCTATTTTGTGCATGCCCTTTCAGGTTCCCTCTTCTGCCTATGTTCCCCAGTTTTCTCCCCTCACCCCCTGTAACTTGGGGGTCACAGGTCTGTATGTGCCCTTCCAGACTCTTTCTCCTGACTATGGCCCCCTGCTTGCTCCTCGCTCCTACCACAGCTTGGGCATCACTAGTTTGATTGTGCCCTTCCAGGCTCCCTCTTCTGTCTCCCTCTCCCAGCTTGCTCTTCGCACCCCTCACAGCCTGAATATCACTAGTTGCCCCCTTAACTCTTTCCTGGTTGGTCTGTTGCCATTGACTTCTCCACCCAGGCCTCCTATTCCTACTTTCCTTCTGCAGTAACGGACCCTTGTGCCCTAGTGCTCTCTACAACCCCCTCTTCTGGAAATTCCAGTCTCAGAGCTGGCCTACCCAGAGTGCTCCTCTCCTCACCCCCCTCCTTATCTGCTTTTCCCTTCCTCAACTCTGCCCTGTCCTGGGTCCTGGCCTCATCCACCCTGACTCTGTTCTGTGCATCTCCTTCTGCCTTACCTCCCTCAGACCCGGGCTCCTGCCCCTCTCTCTGCCTGTCTGGTGCCCTGGTCTCATGTTCCCCATGCCCTCCCCTCCTTTGGATCAGGCCCCCCTCCTATCCCCTGCCCCTTCCAACATCTGACCAACCCTCTCCATCATCCTGCACCCCTGCCCGCTAGCCTCTTCCACCTCATTATCCGGGTACAGCAGGGTGAAGCAATTTGTAAGAGTGATGCCTGCCCCAAGCTTGTCCACTCCTGTCCCCTCCCCCTTCCCTTCTTTGGCTGTCTCTGGGCTGTCACCTCCTTTTGGAGTGAAGACCGTACACTGGTATTTTCATGTCTCTCCTCCCCACCCTGGAGTGACCATGTGGTCCTAGTCCTCTCACTCCCACCCCATACCCTGGGGTATGCCATTTTGTCCTTGCCTATCATCATATGGTTCCTCCCCCCTTCCCTCTCCAACCCACCCCCTCCCTCTTTCCAACTGCTTCCTGATCCCCTCAACCTCCCACCTGAGGCCTGCCAACTGGTAACACACTGGGCATCCCCCAAACCTCCATGCCCAATTCAAAATTATGGCCGCCCTGCACCCCATACACCTAGTCACCCTCCTGAAGATACTGGCTCTTGCACCATTCGATCCCATCCTCACTGTTAGGTGTAGGCAATATGGACCCCACTCAGCAATAAAAGTACCCGCCAATCCGTATACACTCAATCAATCTACCCTTTTACCAGCAGTAGCCAGCATATGCCTGAGCAATTGATGCAAATAGTGCTCAAGATGCAGTAGCCAGCACTACCAAGTGTCACCCTAACAGGATTAGGATGTTGCAAGACCTTAGGGACTCACCCAAAATGTAGGCAAGCCTTGGGTGGTGGGTTGGGCGGGTGAGAAACCAGGCTAATAAAATACAATCAGCCAAGGAGTCCTCTGGCAGTGACACCTCACACAATCACCAACTTGTCTGCTAGAATCCCTTACTCCTGCCCAAACTAAATGTAAAAGCACAATAAATGGCAGTTAAGACCAGCCCTCAAATACAATTACAAACACCCAGAAGTACCAGCTAAGAAAAATCTTTCAGATCTACTTACACTCAAAGCCACCAGCTAAAGGCTCCTTCTCCCTCTCCAAACTAAGGATGTGATAAACAACAACTTTTTTTCACTTATGGGGATGTGGGAAAAGGCTCTCCAGCTTCCAAGAGATCAGTCTCTCACTGGATTGTTCAATGCATTCAGTTTTGTTACACAGTGTCTGGAAAACAGGCCCCAGCAGGCCTCAGGGTTCATTCTACTAGATGCATGGCTGCTTCCATAGCAGCTTCAAGGGATATCCCTTTAGTGGAGATCTGTAAAGCAGCTACCTGGAGAACAGTGCCCACCTTTACTAAGCATTACAGTTTGGACTTGCAGTCTAGAAGTGATGCCAGGTTTGGCACAGCAGTCCTGCAGAGCCTCTTTCCTAAGTAGGTTCTCTGCCCACCTCCAAAGGTACTGTTTTGAAGTCCAGAGTTATGAATATGAGAAGAATACATGGGGTTAGAAGAAAAAATTACTCACTTTAGTAATCGTGTTTCTTCCAATGTATTCTTCCATATTCATAACTCTCCTTCCCTGCCTCCCCTTCCAGAACCAGAGCCTCTGCATGGTCTTCTAGCTATCAGTCCCAAACACAGGTTCACATACCTTTTAATGCCGTCGGGTTTTAATGTATCCTTTCTGTTTCCCAGGTTATTCTGGTTATTATGAATAGTAACTGATACAATAATCATTAGTATCAGGCTTAGTTTATAGGTATACAGTATATTCGTGCTGCATTAGGCAGCATTCAGGTTAAGTAGTTTGAGATAGGTTACCTTGTGGGCTTCCTAGAAATCTGAGATGTTGATAGACCATGCAGCAGATGGGGACAGCAGTTTGAATATTGTCATGAGCCAATGATGATTCCATCATTAGATATAGTTCCATTTTTCTGGGCAGTTCTACTGAGCAGGCTAACTGCAGAGAGTTATGAACATGGAAGAATACATTGGAAGAAACAAGATTACTAAGGTGAATAATTTTTTCATATTGTACAATTCCATCTTCAGTAGTTGACGTTAATCTGTGTTTCCTGAGTGTGAATTGTTATGGGGCCCCTTCAGAAGTTAGACCTAGCATAGCCCTGGCAGCTCTCTCACAGAACCTGGAGTAAATATAAATGTTATTTTGCACCCTAACCCCCTGATCCTTTTAGACTGCTGAGCCAGGTGTTTGCCCCAGTACCAGGGGTAATGCCTATTGTTATGTTATCTTATTGTCTATTGCCTTGTCTGTGTATAAGTTAGGGGGTTCCAGCTTCCAGACACTGCTCTTAGCTGTGGTATAGGTTGCATTCATATTATGGGATCACTTTTAGTTATACTTTAAAATAGATAGGTTTGTGGTACTAGAGTGGGGGAAAAGGGTTTATCTTTTCTTTTTTTGGTTTAAATAACATTTGAAATTCTGCCTCTGTTTCACCAGAACTGTTTGGGGACGAAGTGAGCACAGAGGTCTGACAGCTGAACTAAATACAAAAAAAAAAAAGATAAAGCAGTGCAGTTTACAGGGTTTAAAAGTGAACCAACTTGTGGGGAAGACTTGCCTTGCCTAAAGGGGCTTGAATAATTGACCCATGCCATCATATGTGGCTGACTGACTCTGTAGCCAGACGGGGATTCCCACCAACCCTCCCTCCTCTCAACCCACCCACCCAAAGGGTGGACGCCCCTTTGTTCCCCAGAAAATACACATCACATCCTGCAGAAAGGGACACGGGAGGAGAAAAAAGGGTGTTGAGCAGTGCTGCACCCCAC
Organism: Neoceratodus forsteri; assembly: GCA_016271365.2. Lineage (NCBI taxonomy): Eukaryota > Metazoa > Chordata > Ceratodontiformes > Ceratodontidae > Neoceratodus > Neoceratodus forsteri. The sequence goes on along the minus strand of CM057450.1, from coordinate 95,476,571 downwards.
ATTGACCCCTCGTAGTGAGGTAAGTTACAGGGAACAACCCAAAACAATCCACAAGAGACCTACGATATACCAAAACAAGAGAGATGGTCATAGTATACATTTGATACTAGGAACACGGATGGGAATTTAAAAGTGCAAGAAGGGGGAGAGGGGCTAGATTAAAGGGGAAGAAATGAAGTGGATAGGAAGGTCAGAAATAAGGGAAGGGAGCAGGGCACTGCATGGACAATAATTGTAGCAGGAAGAAGGCAGGGAAATCAGAGGAAGGATGGAGAGAATGGGCTATTGGACATGATGGGCTGGCATCTTTGCTGGTAGTCAAGCCTGGTAAAATAGGGGAGGCACCGGGCACATGGTGGGATGCAACAGATACGGGATGGCTATGGTCCTGAACCTTGCATGGAGGTATGGTGGTTGTTTAGTGTGTAGGCAGCTTGCACATCTCCAAGAAGAGATAGACTGGCTAATGTGGGAGCTGAGGAGGGTACATGACAGGGACTGTAGCACAGACAAGAGACAGGGTGAGCAAACCAATAGAAGGGGAGGTGAAAGAGGGGGAATACAGCCTTTCACCCAGGGGCCTCTCGGGCAGGAGCAGGCCAGGATCAAGTGAGAAAGCAGACTGGTGAGTGGCCAGTGGTCACAAACAAGGACAGGGAAACATTGGGTAGACATAAGGGGACACAGCTGGGGGAGCATCAGGTATAGTGCAAGCAAACAAGTACATGCCACTGGAAGACCTTGAAGATGGATGCAAGGGGGGGATGAGCAGTACAGATGAGGGGTATAGTAACATGTGGGATATAGTTGCTGCCAGCAATAGACCAAGAGAAGGGGAAGTTGCAGCAGGGGAAGGGAACATAAATGGGGTCAGGAGAGTCAGAGCGCAGCCTCAGAGGAAGTCACCTGTAAAGGGCAGGGACTTACCTGCAAAGACCACAGGATCTGGGAAGGGGATAATAAGGAAAACTACAAGTAGTACCAGGAAATGGGCAGGGCAAATGGGGTAGCGGAGGGCATGGAATACATTCCAGGAAAGATGCAAGCAAAGGGGAGGCTGATGCAAGTAAAGGAGAAACAGAATAGAAGCAAACAGAGCATGCTTCTTCTTTACCCAAAACAGAAAGCAAAGGGATACAGGAGACAAATATGGTTAGCATAACAGACAATGGGCAAAGGGAAGGTAGGGAGGCAGAGACAGAATATTCAAGGATGAAGCAGGGAAGAACTATAGGCAATGGCAAAGACAGGGAGGCAACAAGGGAGCAAGGGGGTAATAAGGAAAGGGGAATGAGGATGTGGTCAGGAAGGCAAATGAAGGGGCATTAGAAGGCAGGAAAGAGTAGAAAGAGGGAACAAAAGAGTTATAATTGGGAACTCAATAATTAAGGGCATCAGGTGGAGAGGAAATCAGAGCAAGAAGTTGTCTGTCTGGGTGGAATGCATGCCAGGGATGACTGCACACAAGGCAAGGCACATCATCCCCACAAGAAACAGAAGGCAGGAAGGAAAGCCCTACTTGATAGGTGCATCTGGGCACAAATGACTCAGAGTGAAACAGTCTTAAAGAGGTCCAAGCATGATTTAGAGAACTGGCAAGGGTTTATAAGGAGGAAGCATGAACCATTGCCTTCTCCAAGGTACTGCCTGTATCTAGGACAAGTACAGACAGGAAACATAGAATCAAGGAATCCAATGACTGGTTGAGAGAGTGGTGTGAGGCTCAGGGGTTTGGGCTGGTAGGAAACTGAGGGGAAACATGGGCAAACAATAACCTATATGCACCAGACAGGCTGCACCTGAGCAGAGAGGGTACGGCTGTCCTGAAACAGAAATTAGAGGACTTTCTGGCATCCAGCTATGATTTAAACTTATGGGGGGGACAAGACAAGGAAAACTAAATCAGTCAGAGGCTCAGGGAAAGGGAGGACAAATGCCCCCCCCCCCAGACAGATGGTTGTAATAAACATAGGGAAGTTCCTGGAGGGGAGAAAATGCAGGGAAAGGGCAGAGACAAGAGGTGGTCAGGGGAAGGGATGGGGAGTAGTCTCCACTAATGTGAGGAGCTTGGCAAAAGAAATGCCAGGACTTTAAGCACTGATGTTGAAAAGGGCAGTTGACATAGCCACCATCACAGAAACATGGGCTAACCAAAACAGAGAGAGGGATTTAATAATCCCAGGATATAGGATATATAGGGGGTATAGGGAAAGTGGCAAGGGAGGAGGGGTAGCCTTATACATAAGGAAGGGAATACAGTTCAGCAGGGAGGAAGGAAGGGAGGGGAAAATGGAATCCATGTGGGTAAATTTGATTGATGCAAAGAAAAGGGGTGTTAGACTGGGTGTGGTGTATATGCCACCCTCCCAGACAGAAGAGAAGGACAGGGATCTACTAGAAGAGATACGGCACAACTGCAGCAGGGGCAACACAGTGGTTGATGGAGATTTTAATCTATCAGGGGTGGACTGGACCACTATGACTTCAGCTAGCAGAAGGGAACAAGACATTCTGGATGTGCTCCATTATGCATTCCTGATGCAGCAAGTAAGGGAACCATCTAGGGAAGGAAACATCCTAGACCTTGTGTTGTCCAATGGAGAAAAGGTAAGGGAAGTGAGAATTGAGGACCCCATAGTAGGGAGTGACCATAGAACAGTATAGTTCTCCTTCGATCTGGGTAAAGAGGAAGCAAGTAGCACCATCAAGGTCTTAGATTTAAATAGGGCCAACTTCAGTAAGATGGCAGATGTGCTGGGGAGACATGTTGCCATCATAAAACCAGGCATGGACACCACCCAGCAATGGGAAATCATAAAACTAGGACTGGTGGAGGCCACAAACTCCTGCACAGTGAAGAGAGTTATGAAGGCAGGGGCCAAGAAACCAAGCTGGTGGACATGGGTGGTACAAAGGTAAAGGAAAAATGGGCAGCTTTTAGAGCCTTTAAGAGAACAGGCAGGGTAGCAGATAAAGTGGAGTACAACAGGATGGCTAAGGAGGTGACCAGGGCAGTAAGGGTAGCCAGAGCTACAAAGGAGCAGAAGCTGGCACAATGTATTAAGAAGGGTGAAAATGGGTTCTTCAGGTACATTACAGAAAAAAAGGAACTGCAGGGAACAAATCTCCAGAATCAAGACAGAGGAAGGTTGGGTGGAAAAGGCGGCTGAAGAGGCAGAGGTACTGAACAGGTATTTCTGTTCAGTATCCACAAGGGAGTGGGACAGACCCATCCCACATGGACAAGACAGGGAAGGGGGGCCAGGGGAGGAGAGCCAGCAGAAGGAGAGATCTCTGTGCAAAGGGTGCTAGAGGGGCTAAGGTCCCTAAGAACAGATAGAGCACCAGGCTCTGATGAAATCCACCCAAGGGTGCTAAGAGAACTCACAGAGGTTCTGGCAGCACTACTGACTAACCTGTTTAACACATCACTCCAAGAAGGATGTGTGCCCCTGGATTGTAGGATGGCACATGTGGTGCCCATCCATAACAGCAGCTCTTGGGATGAGCTGGGAACTATCAGCCAGTCAGCCTCACTTCAATTATGGGGAAACTAACAGAGACTGTCCTAAAAGAGAGGATGGTGCCATTCTTGGAGCAGAATGGTCTCCTGGATGACTGGCAATATGGCTTCACCCAGGAAAGGTCATGTCAAACCAACCTGGTGGACTTTTTTGACTGGGTGACTAGGACTCTGGATGGGAGAAAGGCAGTTGATGTCCTGTGTCTGGACTTTAGCAAGGCCTTTGATGTGGTGCTTCACAGGGGATTGATTGGCAAGCTGAGAAGCCTGGGGCATAGGGGAGAACCGATCAGATGGATTAGGGGATGGCTGGAGAACAGGCAGCAGAGGGTGGTGGTTAGGAGGGGAACTTTCAACACCCTAAACAGTCATCAGTGTCATCCCATGGGGCTCAGTGCTGGGGCCAGTGTTATTCAATATCTTCGTGTCGGATATGGCAGAGGGGGTACAGAGTAGGATGAGCCCATTTGCTGATGATGCTAAACTGGGAGCGATGGTAGAGGAAGTGGAAGGTGGAAGGGCACTCCAGAGTGATCTAAACACATTGCAGAAGTGGTCTGATGGTTCTAAGTCATAATAGTGATCGTAAAACAGTGATCGCTGTTATGGTGAGTGTATATCGCCGAAAAGCAAATCGGCGATATACACTTTAAAGCGACCCAACATCCGGATATGAAAAAAGTGTTTTTGCGAGGGGGGATATGCCCCCCACACCCCCTGAATTAGGATTCTCAACTCCAGGGGGGTGCATGTCAGGAAGGGGGGGAAAAATCCAGATGTCAGGCAAAAATTAAGTGCTGCAGCTCACGGCTGCCGCAAAGTGAAACCTGCTCCTGGTCCTGAACCCAGTACCTGCTCTGTCAGAACTAGCCTCCCACACCACTATGCCACATGGCTAGCTTGGCAACAGAAGGTACTCCAGCCCCTGACAACCCCTTCCCTGTCCCTCCCCTTCCCCATGCTATTCCCCCCCTTTCGTTCACCCTTCCACATAGTCGCTGTCCCATGCCCTCACTATTCTACAGGGTAGACCAGAATAATAGTGCCCAAAATGAGTTGCTATTTTGTAGTCGCTCATTTTGTGCTGCTGTTATTACGTGATACTGGTCTGACACATGGCAACTGGGGTTCAATGCCAGAAAGTGCAGGGTTATGCATTTCAAAACCAAGAATCCAGGGCACAGATACCAGCTGGGGCATGAACAGCTATCGGTCTCCACTGAGGAATAGGGCCTGGATGTGATGGTCACTGGTCAGATGAATCACTCAGCACAGTGTAGGAAAGCAGTGGCAAAGATCAACAGGATGCTGGGGTGCTTAGCAAGGGGCATCACCTCAAGGAGGGAGGAGGTGATCCTGCCACTGTACAGGTCGCTGGTGAGACTGCACCTTGAGTACTGTGTGCAGTTCTGGTGCCCCTTCCTAAAAAGGGACATCAAGCTATTGGAGGGGGTGCAGAGGAAGGTGACCAAGATGCTAAATGGGATGAGGGAAAAGCCCTACAAGGATAGGTTGGCAGAGCTCAATATGTACACATTGGAAGACTGAAGGGACAGAGGGGACATGATAGAAACCTTTAAGTACTTAAAGGGCATAAATAGGTTCAGCCCTGAAAGTCTGTTCAAATTCAGGAAGGATGGGATCATGAGAGGGCATGGTCAGAAGCTGGAGGGGGGAAGGTTCACAAGGGAGATGAGGAGGAGTTTCTTCATGGAGAGTGTGGTGGAGGAGTGGAATGCATTGCCTGAGGATCTGATTTCACTGACATCAGTGGAGGGGTTTAAGAGTAGGTGGAGTAGGGTTAAGGGTAGAATAAGGCTAGGAGGGGAAATAGAGGAGGAGGGTGGCAGCATCAGTGGTATTCACTGAGAGCTGCACAATTGAGCAAATGAGACAGACCGTAAGGCTTGTACCTGCTGTTTTTTTTATATATGTATGTTCATATAGATACAGAAGCTTTTTCAATTCTAAAGAATCCAAGCTACAAATAAACATGAATGATGTAGCCAAGCTACAATAAACATTTATTTGTAGCTTGGATGGCAAACAGCTAAAATACTTGTGCTATATGGTCCATAGACATCTTACACCCATGGTACAAACATATATATACACTGGTGTGTGTGTGTTTGTGTATTTTATATATATATATCATACTGGCTCGGTAGGACCAGTATAGTTATGGGTTATGCAGCCACTTCTATGTTAAATCGAAAATTTTGCACTTTAATAACTTTGCAAATGCTTGTCCAATTTGCATGAAATTATGCATGTGTGGTGTGGTACCATAGATCTCTGGATGTGTAAAGTTTCGTTTCAGTCGGATTTTCAGTTGTGGAGCTCCGGAATGTTGAAAAGTGTGAAAAAATCCTCAACTTTATTGAATTCTTTGCTCGTCTCAACAACCTGAACAGTTTGTCTGTCTGCTCTAAACTTTTCAGTATACACGGGGACTTGGTCAAGGAAGTACCTTTTGCAGATTTGGTGAAAAAATATTAATCCATTCAAAAGTTATTAAAGTTTAAAGTTTCCTATTATAGCCTATGGGATAAAATATACGTGCACCATGAAAGCTTTTAACAGCTTTCACAAAAGCAACATTTCCTTTTGAGCTATGCTGTTTCGTTGTTGAGCTGCTGCTATCTTGTTTTCAGTTAGCGAGAGAAAAAAGTGCTATAGCTCCAAAAATACTGCCCCCAGGTAAACACTGCAGGTTGTGTTTACTTAAATCGGGGGCTGAGGAACACATAGGGAGTATCAGATTTCCAATCTGTCCCCCAGAAATGCTTTTTCCCTGATCGGGCTGCCCGTAGTTTTGAAACAAAAGCTGCCACACCCATTTCTTTCACAATTTGTGAAAGATGCTGCAATTTTCAGCACTACATCCCTCCCAGCACAACTGATGTGGCACACTGGGAGCCTACCCCAGTGTGCTGAAGTAAGTTTAATTTTACTAAATAAACCTGTGAAAAAAGAAAACTGGCCCCCAAAGTCTTTTCTTCGATGCAGAATCCTGCATTAAAATTTTCAGTGCAGGATCCTGCATCGAAGTAGCTTGCCCATCTTTTTGGCTGACATCAGGGTGCCCAGTCCCCATGTCAGCATGTATTCGCCCCTGTGCTAATGTGGCACACTGGGAGCCAACCCCAGTGTGCCAAATGTTTTTTAAATAAAAGTAATCTGTAAATAAAGAAGACTGTCTCCCGATGGCTTTTCTTTCCTGTTAAAAAAGGTCCCTCGTCATCTCCCCAGTCCCCCTCCCTCCTCCCCATCCCCACACTCCCACTGTGCACCCACCTCCCCACACCCCTTACCCCATACTTACCTCCGGAGGTCAGGAGCAGCGATCCTCTCTGGACGGGGGGAACGTCTGCACTCTTCAAAGCCCAACTGCGATCTGAGGAATCAAGGTAAGCCATATAATGGGAGTCAGTGGGGGGGAGTTCAACTTATGTTGATATCTTGGCCTGGGATTGGAATTTTGCCCCAAATTTTCAACATGGGGTTCTTGGGACCCCACCGGATGAATACAGTCACTGTCATTTTGTTACTCTGTTCTAAAAGGTGATTTCGTGGTCGCTGCATGGAGTCATGTTTTGGGACTGAATAATGAAATGACAGTGCCAGTGTTCATGAGGTGGGGTCCCAAAAAGCCCATGTTCAAAATTTGGTGCAAAAATTCTTAAAAATGACTGCATTAGGAGTGTGCATTTTGCAGTTCCTACGCACACTCATAACTTCATCAATTTTTTATATTTTCTTTCCAGATTTTCAGCTTTGCCATTTTTATGTTGCTTGCACGCATGTGCAAGAAACATAGTGCCATCATTCGAGATTTCGGAGGTGTGTCACCTCCTCCTCCAATTCAGTCAGTGTGCTGGCAGGCACGGCCCCGTAAGCCAATGCATTTTGGGCTGTCTATGACATGCTCCAAATGCAATAACTCTGATTGAAAGAGGGCTACGCTTCGGTGAGCACCGACAAAACGCCATCCCCCCACACATGAGCTCTGCCTGCACGCACTGTATAGCCGACGGGTGCCCAATCCTGTCGGCTGAGCTGCATCCCCGTAGTAGTTGCCACGCCAGAGCCCACCCCAGCGTGGCAAGTGGGTCCCTTTGCCAATCCCCCATTGGCTGAACACCCTCGTTCTTTGCCACGCTTGGGAGCCCACCCCAGCATGGCAACAAATTCATTGCCGACGGGGTGCCCAATCCCCTCGCTGAACGCCCATCATTTTGCCACGCTGGGAGCCCACCCCAGTGTGGCAACAAATTCTATGGCTGAGGGGTGCCAATCCCGCCAGCTGAACACCCCCAACATCCTCGTGCCATGCTGGGAGCCCACCCAGCGTGGCAAAGATCACGTGTCTTTTTTTTTAAACCTGAAACCGAAAAGCGGTCGCGGGCGCATCCCCAACCCCCACAACCCACACCCACCCACTGCACTCCAGCTCTCCCACACCCCACCCCATACTACCTCCGGACTCCGCGTGACGATCTTCGTGGACCGGGAACACGTCTGCACTCTTCAAAGCCGACCGTGAACTGAGGAAATGCGGTAAGCTGTATAATGGGCTACAGAGGGGTTTCAACTGTTGTTGCATATCTCAGGATTTTGAATTTTGCAAATTTTCAATGTGGGTTTTGGGACCCCTTCTCAGAATGATGTCACTGTCATGCGCTATTCGGCCTGAAGGTGATTTTGCACAGTGACTGTGCAGTGACTGCGAAATCACCCTTTGGGCCTGAATACCACCATGACAGTGACATCATTCATGAGAAGGTGTTCCAAAAACCTCATGTTGAAAATTTGGTGCCAAAATTCCAAAAAATGACTGTTTTACGAGCGTGCGTTGCGCAGTTCCTACGCAGGCTCGTAAGTTCACAAAATTTCAATATTTTCACTCCAGATTTTCAACATTGCCATTTTACCACACCTTCTTATGAGTAGTACATCTGTCATTTTTCACATCTTGCCCAAAATGTGTTTCCGCCCATGTAGTGCAGAATGGCGCAGTCGGTGTGCAAAATCAATGTACGGGACAAATGAAGAAAATCACAGTGACACTGTTCATGAGCAGAGGTCTTAAAATGGCTATGTTGAAAATTTGGTGAAAAAATTCCTAAAATGACTGTTTTACGTAGCGCATGCTTGCAGTTCCTACGCATGCTCGTAAGTTATGAATCTTCAATATTTTCACTCCAGATTTTCAACATTGGCATTTTATCACACCTCCTCATGAGCAGTACAGCTGTCATTTTCATATCCTGGCCAAAATGTGTTTCCCGCCCATGTAGCTGCATACAATGGAGCAGTCGGTGTGCGAACTCAATGTATGGGACACATTAACAAAATCACAGTGACACTGTTGATGAGCAGAGGTCTTAAAATGGTTATGTTGAAAATTTGGTGAAAAAATTCCTAAAAATGACTGTTTTACAAGCGTGCATTGCGCAGTTCCTACGCATGCTCGTAAGTTCTCAAATTTTCAATATTTGCACTCCAATGACTTCCAAATACCTAAACAGCACATAGAAGCAAGCAACATTCGGCATTGCCAAATGCTTGTTTCACACCACTTTATGAACAGTACCACTCTCATTTTTCACATCCTGCCTGAAACATGTTTTTACACCTGTGGTGCAGAATGACATGGTTACTGTGCAAAATAAACTTTTGGGATGTATTAACAAAATCACAGTGCCACTGTTCATGAGTGGAGGTCCCAAAAAGCCCATGTTGAAAATTTGGTGAAAACATTCCAAGCAATGACCGCATTACGAGAGTGTGTTGCGCTGTTTCTACACTCGATCGTAACTTCACCAATTTTTAATATTTTCACTCCAGATTTTCATTATTGCCATTTTTTACATCTTGCCCAAAACATGTTTTTACACCTGTGATGCAGAATGGCGCAGTCGCTGTGCAAAATCAACTTGCGGGACAGATTAATGAAATCACAGTACCAGTGTTCATGAGGGGAGGTCCCAAAAAGTAAATGCTGAAAATCTGGTTCAAAAATTCAAAAAATTCACTGCATTATGAGTGTCCGTTGTGCAATTTCTTGTGAAATTCCCCATAGGATAACATTGTGATGCCCATGGCAGCTTTCGAGGCCCATATCTTGAAAATGATTCGAGATCCAGGTGGAGGTTTCAAAATCATGAATACCACCGAAGTGGAATTTTTTTTCGTAGCTGCTACAGTTACTGAGATATTGGCAAATTAGTCTTCCAAGGGTTCATTTTCGTGTCTGTAGGCTTGCGTTATGTCCCTGTACTTATGTGTAAGTGGGTGTGCAGAGCTCAGAGGTCCCATGCGCCCACATTTGCATACCATTACGCTAATATTTTCAGCGTTAGGAGAGTGCAGGGCCCAGAGGGAACATGCTCCCACAACCACATACCAGTTACATTACTTTTACATTGGAACTGGCATAAATTTTTTTCAGTAAACCAGCAAAAGGCAACTATGGATAATATTACTGAGATATCGGCGTCTGTGCCACCTTTCAGCATCCATATCCCAAAAGTGGACCAGGAAAGTGCTAGTAGTGTCGTGACACTACCTTTAGCTTTGCAAAAGTACCGGTAGTGTTGCAACACTACCTTTAGTTTTGTGAAAGTACCAGTAATGTTGCGACACTACCTTTAGTTTTGTGGAAGTGCCAGTAGTGTTGTGACACTACCTTTAGTTTTGCAAAAGTACCAGTAGTATTGCAACACTACTTTTTAGTAACACAAAAGTACCATATGTTGACCTATGGGAGTTTTGCAAAAGTTGTGGAATTCCATGAAATTAAAGCCCCAAATGAACCAGTTTCTTTGACATTTCATATCAAAATAACGGTTAGGGCTTTTTTGGCTGAAATTTGCAGTGTAGCAAGTCCTGGCCCCACAGATGTGCCTTTTGGTAGTTTGGTCACACAATTGATGATGGTTTCATAGTTACAGTGCTCCAAAGTTGTAAAATGTCCCATAGGATAACACTGCACTGCCCACTGCACCTTTTGGCACCAGTATCTCAAAAACAGTTTGAAATACAGATTTGTTTCAGTGTGGTAACCTTAGTACACCTTTGGGTAGACTAAGCCCCCGTGGAGGTTTTGAAGCCTTGATTACAACTGCAGTGGGATTTTTTTCCTTGGTTGCTACGGTTTCTGAGATATTGCCAAATTAGTGTTGCAAGGGTTCCTTTTCATGACTATAGGGGTGTGGTATGTCTCTGTACTTATGTGTAAGTAGGGCCTGGAGGACCGCTCTCTCACATATTTATGTTTTTTTTTTATTTATTTGAATTTTGATGACCGGGTAAGTCCCACTGAGATACATATATCCCTTTTTCAGGGGTGACTCGGGGAAATACAGTTCCAGTAGGAGAGAAGACAACTTACAAAGGAAACCGATAAACAGTTACACAGAATAACATACAGAGTAATGTTTGCTCACAAAGAAATACAGTTCCAATCAGAGAGAAGACAATTTACAAAAGAAACTGATAAGCAGTTACACAGAATAATGTACAGAGAAATGTTTGCTCACAGTCGTAATGAACAAAAAGAAGAGTAGTTACAGAGAGTAAAGTTACAGACTTGTGTTTATCTATTAGTCCTCAAGTGCCATGGTTACAGATAGTTAAGATGACTGCTACCAAACAAATCATAAGTGCCGTGGTTACTCATTTGCAGACAAAGTAAGAGTACAGGGTACTGAAATATGACAGGACATATGCATATCATTATGTAAAAAAAAATGGAAGTGTGAGGGGAGCGCAGGTCCTGAGTGGGAACACAGGGCTGGGAGGGCCTGTGCTCCCACATATGGATATCAGTATGCAAAAAATGGGCTATGTGAGGGGAACGCAGGGCCAAGAGGGCCCAGACTCCCACAACCACATACCAGTTACATTACATTTTCTTAAAAAGAAGGGAAATTCATTGCAAAAAACTTTCTTAATGCATCAGTTAGGATTGATAGTACACCGACAAAAGTCTGGAAATTCGGTGTTAGGGTTACCAATCCCACGCTCTATCCCCACCCCCACCCTCCACATCAACAGGCATCAGGGTGTGTGCTGGGGTCATTGCCTAACTCTCACCCCATTCTCCTATACTACAACATCTCAGCTCACACATGGAATGGGGTGAGAGTTAGGCCGACAACCCCAATGCACATCCCGATGCCTGTTGGTGTGTGTGGGGGGGGTTGGGCAAGGGGTCTGACCTCAGGTAACCTCATGAGTGGCTTAAGGTCAAACAACTCAAATGAAAATAAATCATTTATTCCACAAGGTCCCTGTTGCATATTTCATTTATGCAATAGGCAGGGATCTTTTTTTTTCTTAATAAAGTTTTTTTGTTTTTATTTTAAGTGTGAAAGTTTGATGGGGTTTATTTATGAAAGAATACACCTCCACTTCTGAGAAGCTGCACTGCCATGGCCATCACCTTGGATGCAGCATCATGAGAGCATGTTGACCATGTGGCATTTCAGGTAATTGGTTAATCCAGTGTTTTTTTTAAAATGTTATGGTAATATAGCGGCAGTTCTTAGTGCGTGAGGTATCCCATGGTGAGTGAGCAAGTCGGGTGAAAAGTGGAGTGAGGCAGGTCAAGGAACAGTTTCTGCTGTTCTTTTTTTATGTACTCTAATGTGTAACCTAATTATTTAGCGCGTCTGTTGGTGCTGTAAGAGATGACCATTAAAACAGATGGAGTGCTGCTGGCCAGAGATAATCTCTGCAGTTCTGGAGTCAAATATCCTGTATTTAAAATAAGGTACGGCTTTTATTTTGTTTGTGGAGGTGAAGAGAGCAGGCTGGGATGAAAGGAGTAATGTGAGCAGTAGTTTTAGGGTTGAAGCAAACTGCAGTGTACTGCTAAAAAATAGAAATGTATAGTAGTGGTTACCAGTGAGTTTTGAGAGAGCGAGCGAGTCAGCAGAGCATGGGAGGGTTGACTATTTAACTAGAGCAACACAAGAAGTGAATTCCAGGAACTAAGAGGTAGAGTTTGTAAGAGTAAGGTACCATTTGTTTAAAATGTTCTTAGTTGTGCATTTGGAGGCGAGGGAAAGTGGCGTGGACCTGTGGAGCGTACTTTCACTTTTCTATGGAAGAAGTGCCGATCGGTTGTGGGGGAGACACGTCATGGTGATGTGCCTTCAATATACATAAACACATCATGATGTTATCTACTATGTACATAAATCCTCATGATGTAGCTACTGTGTACATAAACAAAACTTATGTACTCAATAGCTCAAATATCAGGATTTATGTAATGGGTATTTTGTCCACACCTGTTATATAAATATATATACCACACACACACACACACACACACACACACACACACACACACACACACACACACACACATATATGTTTTGAGGTACCTGGCCACATGAAAAGTAATATCTTTAAACATGAAAAGATATCAATATATTTTCTTGATGTGTTGTGTTATAGTGATATCTTCCCTTGTACCATTGTATCATAGTGCATTACATACAAAAGAGCCAGCAGAAGAAGGCCAAATTGGTCTGTCAGGGCTGCTCATTAGTAATGCAGTGTCCCTGGCCTATGTCTTTGACACTGCCCCCCATCATTCTTTCATAACCTCCCACACACAGTTCCATGGGTTCCCTTTATGCCTATTCCAAGCCCTCTTAAAACCGCCCACCATTTTCTCTAAGACTACCTCTTCTGGCAATGCATTCCATATGTCCATCACTCTCTCCATGAAAAAATGTTTCCTAACAGCCACCCTAAACCTCTCTCCAACTTCAAACTGTGCCCCTCATGTTTCTGTTGTCACTTAGCTTGAAGAGGCCTTCCCTATCCACTCTATTTATTCCCTTCAGGTACTTAAAGGTTTCTATCATACCCCACTCTCTCTTCCAGGGAGTACATTTTCAAGGTTCCCAGCCTCTCTTCAAAAGACTTCCGCTCCTGTCCCCTAATCATCTTGGTTGCCGTCCTTTGGATATTCTCCATCAAGCTGCTGTCTTTCTTATGATATAGATTCCAGTACCTTACCCCATATTCTAAATGCAGTCTCATCAGTGACCTGTACGAGAGCAGTGTGATCTCACTCTGCCTACTGCTGAATCCCCTGGCAATACACCTCAACATCTTGTTCACCTTCACAGCTGCCTTTTCGTATTGCGAGGAGTATTTCAAGTCACTGGTGATCACCATTCCAAGATCCTTTTCTTCCGATGCTGCTATCCATCACCCCCATTCTTAAATAGAAGTAGAAGTAATAAATCTCCACACAAACCACAAGCACACATAGTACACTGCAGTTGGCTTCAAGCCTAGCAGTAACTGTAAAAGAAGCAGAAAGTTAGTCACACATTGCAAAGTCACAAGTGCTTTTACACATTCCCAATCATGTTTATCTCAAAACATATTTCTGTATAAACAATACATGACATAGCCTGACTGAAGATAACATATTTATCTTAATTCAAGGTCAATGATCTTAATGAGGGACTCTGGCCAAAAGTGCTACATTGCATAATTAGAATAAGTATACCCCCAATAAATCTCATACCAAAACTTAGGTTTCTACATTACTTCATTTTAAAGTTATGAGCTATTTTGTAACCCTGATTTCATTACCTATTCAAAAAAGCCAGTTTCAGTGAAGAGCTGCTGATGATTTGTTTTATTTGAATTTTGGTAACTGGGTGGCCTGCTGAGACATTACAGTACCTTTTTCAGGGGCGATCCAGGAAATGCAGTACATTGACAAAGCCATGATAGTTACAGTGAATACATTTATGACGTTACATTATTTACAGACAGATTTAGTTTAGCTGCTGTATTGGTTCTTGTAAGAACAGATCCAGAAGCAAATGGTTTGATAACTTCAGTTATGGTTTAAATGAGTATTTTAAACCAATGATAATTCTTTCCGGGTTTTTTATGTATGATCTGGGTATTAATAGTATGTGATTTTCTAAATAACTGCCATAAGCTTCCAAGGAAGGACTTGGTTGGTCCAAAAGCTTAGGCACTTTGTTCTTTTTGTAACATCTATGTTGGTCCAATAAGAGGTATCAAACCATTTGCTTCTGGATCCATTATTTACAGAAACACCTACTAATTAACAAATTACATATAGGTAGGTGGTGGAGTACATTGCCATGTACACGGCAGTTACAATGGTTCCAGCTACATTATTCACAGATTTACAAATTTCAGTATGATGTCATCTCCTGAACTCACAGTATAGTCCTCCCTGTTAGCAAGCATATAGGACCTATTTCTCTAAAGTTTAAAGATCACGTGCAATGGTTTTCACAAGTAAAAGTGCCATTCAATAAACATTGCTATAAAAACTACGTGTGTTTCAGGTTTTGCAACAAAGTTGACAAATTCATATTTTTAATGCCTTTTTGGTGTGGTCCATTTCACCAAGGTTGCTGGATGTTGAGTCAGTATGCCTCCGGGCAGCTGATACAGTTTGGGGTGCTACTTTACTGTGCTTGTTAGGAAGATGTTTTGCTACTGGTATAGTAATGTTGATAACTTCATTGCTGTTTGTCAGTGTCTACTTTATGATAAGTTTTAATAGGGTCCTTATATACTGTTAATTCCTACTAGAGGTGGAAGTATTAGTCCTGGTAAAATGATAATTTTAATAAAGGAATAATATACGAAAGGTGTGTGTCATGTTGGGATAACATCACACCTCAGGTGGTTGGGCATGAGGCCTCAGGTGGAGTGCATCTGACACCTGAGAAGTGGCATTTTCCTAGCATGACACACACCCTGAAGTGCATTATTGCTGTTGTACCATGGTTCTTTTGTTGAAAACAAACAAAAATGATTAATAAATACACTTTAGAGTACATTTTTTCTAACATTTTAATGTTAGGACATAGAGTAGTCCCTTCAGTTAACTCTTATTTTGGTAATGGTTAGAGCAGTACAACAGCTAATTTGCTGATTTACACACAGCAACAAGGACTCCTGGGTCGATTATAAAGGTAAATTACATTTTGTTTACTCAAGATTTAGGAACTGAGAGCTGGCCTGGTGGCGCTGAGGGTTGAGGCACTGATGCCACACCTTGTATCATGCTGGTGACCCCAGTTTGGGAGTGGAATTGGGTACCAGGGGTCAGCAGGGGGAAGAGAGGATTGAGCATCCAGAGGACTGCTCTCCTCTCCTGGGGTGGGAAGCAAGGGGCTCACCACTTGGCAGTGGCTCCCAGTGGAGGCTGGGGGCACTGCACCTGAGAGGGGATGCACATGGGGTGAGGCAGTGGTGGATGTCTGTGGGAGGGTGCAGAAGCATGCCTTCCACATGCTGATGTCACTACATGTCTGTGCCTTGGGGAAAATGAAAAGTGGAAAACCTCAGCAGCCAGGGAGGTGACGGTGACTCCAGAGGCTGAACCCATATGCCCCATGCTGGGTCTGAACCCGATCTGACTCCCCATGTCCACACCTCCTCCTGTAAGGGTCTGGTGGGAGAGGGGGGGACCCAGCAACCAATTCCTTGGTTGGGGGATGGGTTCAGGCAGGTTGATAGAGGTAAGGTCACGTGAGTTCACCTGAGAGATGCCTCAGTAGCCAGTGAACTAGAGCAAAAAAATAGTTGACAAAAAAAAAAGATTTAGAAACTGAAATAACAGAAGAATTATGAGCAGAAATACTGACTACACCAACTGCTAAAGTAAAAAACAGTAAGCTGCAGCAAATTCAGTTCAGCACTATTCACAGAACGTACCCACACCCCTTCAAAATTGCACAGAATTAATAGCACCATAACTGCAGGCTGCCCAAGATGTTCACATACAACAGGAACACTAATTCATTTAATTCACACTTGCTCATACATTACAAATTGTTGGCCTAAAATTATTACTTTACTAGAAAAAATGACAGCATTAAATCTCACTGTTTTTATTAATTTTTATGTACAGCTCTTTGACAAATTTGAAAGGCTCTTAATTAAAGAAAGCTTATTATTATTATTATATATATAGTCACAGTAACTATAATTCTGGCAAGCAAATGCATCTTATTGAAGTGGAAGGACCCAATACCCCCTGCCTTTGAAACATGGATAAACTTTATGATGGATATTATGAAATTGGAGAGAATCTCATACATAAAAGAAAAAGAAGAGACTGTGTTTGAAAAAAATATGGGCCCCATTCCACGAGGTGATACAACAAGGGATCTTAGAATGAAGAAAATGAAACATAAAACACATGAGAAATTATCATAAGGCTTACAAAAAAGGGAGACAATGTATATATATATATATATATATATATATATATATATATTTATATATATTATTCTTGTATGTTTCATAGCTTACATCAGTTTAGATTAGTTTATCTAGTAACTTAGACCCTAAGGTAGGTAGGGGGTTATGGTGATAAAATGGGCATTAAAAACTGAACCTTTGTACTCAGTGGATGAATTTGCATAATTTTCTATCTGAACCAAAAAAAAATCTTTACTCAGCAGTAGTCTCCTATTTTGCTGGTCGTGACTACGGTGTAGCACCTAATATGTAACAACATGTAGCAAGGCATTGTGGGCAAAATATGAAGCTGTCTTCCATTTTTCTTACTTGAAGATACAGTCTCCTATTTTTAAAATTGGTTACAACATGAGATCTCAGATGTTTATTTTCAAAATGAAGCATTGTGCATACACCGTATAGATGGCAAGATTTATTTACTGAGAGATGTAGTCTCCTAGTGAGTACAGAAATGCAATAGCCTGTATAATAATTTACATAGTGAGGAATTGTGGGTACAGTAAATAGCTAATTTTTCTATCTCCCTACTGATGACATTCAGTTATGTGTGTGCTAGGACTAGATCTGTGATGTTATGCTGGAATAACATCACGGGTCCAGACCCAGACTGACCAATCAGAGCCCAGCATGCTTTCTAGCCATTGTATATTGTGGAGTACAAAATAGATGAGCCTGGATGTAGGTCAAGTAACAGTCAGCCAGGGAGAAAACATTGGGCTTGCTGCTGCATAGAAACTTGTAGTGAGGTTTCAAAACAGCATTACCTCTCCCACCCCCATTTATAGGAGAGATGGAATAAGAAGGGATTAACCCACAACAGAACATGGGTTTACTGAGCATTAATTCATGCCGGGGGGGGGTTGTGAGGCATGAGACCGCAGGCCAAGTGACTTCAACAACTCAGGTGTGTATTAATGCTCAGTAAACCCATGCTCTGTCGTGGGTTAATCACCCTATAAAATTTGCAACTTTAGTTTAGAGGTTTACCTAAATAAATATTAAAAAAAAAAACACTGTTTACATGCATTGTTAATAAAATAGTTCTTCTGCCTAATGGGTTTGTTCTCCTGAGGATGCTGTAGTTGTAGTTCTCCACTAGGTGGAGTTGTCCTAATCAGGATGTGGTAGTTGTAGTTTTTTACATGTTTCTCTGGTGGGAGTGATCTGAAACTGTCACTATACATTGCTGTCACTTGGGAATTTGTAGTGTGGCAAGGCAGCTGTGGGTTTACAGAGAATAATCAATGGTCAGGTGACCTGTTTTGACAAATCAGAATACAGGATTTTTGGCACCCATTTTATAATTTTTTTTTAACTGCCATCTTGAGAAATCACCTCAATTGAATGACAGGTGTGAATGATCACAGCCTTTCACCATGTCAGAGGTATCCAACCTGTAAACCTCACAGCAATGTGCTATGACTTAACATCCAGCCACCCTGGAGAAATTGACTACAACAAACAGGCACAAAAAAAAACAATACAAATCTCTCAACTTTGTTACAAAACCTGAAACACACGTACTTTTTAAAGCAATGTTTATTGAACAGTGCTGCCTGTTTTACTTATGAAAACTATTGCACATGATCTTCAAACTTTTGGAGAAACAGGTCCTATAAGCTTTCTGACAAGGGAGGACTAGACTGTGAGTTCAGGAGATGACATCATCAGTAGCTCTTCACTAAAACTGGCTTTTTTGAACAGGCAACAAATTTAGGGCTGTAAAATGACTTGTTACTTTTAAACAAAGTAACTTGGCATGAGGCTGACTATGCTAATCCAAGTTCTGAATTTATTGATGCCAGAAATTTTGACCGGAGTCCCTCTTTAAGATATCTCACGTGTGGCTTTGACATGCATGATATTTCATAATATCATTGGTCTCTCATGAAGATATATATGATATCTTCAATCAGGCCATGTCCCATCCCCTATATACTGTATATGATGTACTTTTACCATATATGTGTTTCCTGGTTTTCGAGTGCATTATAGTGTTCTGTACTGTTACCAGTTCTTTGACTAAATTGTTTAATTATCATTTGCCTTTATCTCTTCGCATAGTACATGAAACAATGTATTTTTTACTATCGTAACCTTGTTATAAACATAACAATTAACAATTAGGAGTGCATAAATATTGTAATAACCTGCCTTACTAGCTCAGTGAAGTCTCTTGGCTTTGTCTCAAGCCTCATTAGTAGCCTATAGCTTTTCACAATTAAAATATTTTTGTACACCCAATCATGAATAATTTTCTTGCCATATAAACACACTGTCTTACATCTAGATCATATCTTCTGTCTACTAGCTTCACCCCCAAATCACATTATATATGAGCTGAGGGAAAAAAAGCAATATTCAACATTTTTTCTTTCTATCACATTAAACATCCTTAAAATGTCATATCAAAACATTTTTAACAAAATTACCACATTACACATCTCATCTATAGCACACTTATTCACACACAAGGAACACGTTGTATAACACTTAATATATATATTTTTAACATCCTTTGTGTTTGAATCTCCTCAGTGGCACATTACCCTGTAAATGAAGACACTACCTAACTAAATACTGATATTATTAAGCTCCCCTCTTTTCTCCATTCCCTCAATGTCACATCTACCTGTGTGGAAAAAGAAAACCATGTATAATTACTCTTATGGTTCATTTTTCTTTTATTACTTTAATTTCCACCTATAAAACAAAACAAAACCAGAAAAATCCTATTACTTCTAAATAAGAATATGTATTGTCTGCTAAATGTCATATTGGAAAAGAAGCAAACACTACTCAACCACAAGGAAGGTGCGGGGTTCAAAACTTGAACAGCAATACTCACAAGAAACCCACACTCCTCAGATGGCATCAAAAGCTTTCTTTTAAATAAGGATAAAAGGCTGCCATGCAGCGACAAAAACAATTGCTCACTGTGAACCTCAACTGGTTTCATGCTCTAGCATGTCATCAGGTCATATTGATCTGTGGGAAAAAAATAACCTGCATACCTACCTCACGATTCTTACTAGTTTTCTACAATTTCAGCCTGTAAAAAAACAAAAAAAACCTGCAACGTCTCTCTGAAATTATGCACTGTGTTTTATTTTCATATCCAATTTCCATGTGTAAAAAAATTAAAATCTTGCTACTTTTTTTGCCAATTTCATCATAATGCCACCTGTAAAGAAAACTGACCCAATCTTCTGATCCACAATGTAAAACACTTTATTTTTATTTTTGCCTCCTTAACAGCCAAATTTCATCTGTGGGGAAAAATCAAAATGCTCATCATCACTTGTCTACTGCTAAATGATCAAAATCCAACCCAGAATAAGAACCTAAAAAAAAAAAAATCGTCACCCTTTTTCTGCATGCATCCTAGTTCTTACTCTTTTCATACTTCAACCCCCTCTCTCTATCTCCCTAACCTTTATTCCACTCTCCTGAATTGCCCCCTGGTTTTATCACCCCACCCCTCATTAAACTCTTACTTCTTCATGCTTCCACCTACTCTTGGTTCCCCCAATCCCTACCTCCCCCACATTTGTCCCCCACATGCCATGGCTCAGTTTAAACTATTATTAACATCCTGCGTGAGCCTAATACTCCTGCAACCCTTTGTGCAGCTGTGCATTGTTACTTCCTAATCCCTTAAGACCTGTATCTTATTTGCAAATCTTGTATAATACTGTGCAGTGGTGAATAGCTATATAGCTACTGTTTTACTGCATTATAGTATATGCAATTTAACCTATGCACTATTCCTGTCCCTCAAGAACACATCTGGAAACTAGCTATTCTATAGCTCAGTATGTCTTTCCTGGTGAAACTCTTTATATATATATAAATAAATAAATAGGCCTCCAATTAATCCCATGCTCCCTGCCAAAGAAATCCAGTGTTCTTCACGACACATTGATTGCCACTCACAAAACCACCAAATGTCCATTAATCCTTTCTTTTCTTACAAATTACCAATTCAAACTTCACCCTTCTTCACTGGGCCACCAAGTAGTCCATGTTTCTTTAAAACAGAATACAATGAAGCAATCACCGCCACCTGATCCGATAACCACATGCCAACTGCATTATCATGGTCCACTGACTGCTGACACCTCACTGAGGCTAGTGACCCCTTCCATGAAACCGCCAAGATCAAGAAGTATAAGCTGCTTCAGATGTGTTCTATCTCCCTTCTCAAACAGCTTGGTTCTTCCTTTACAAAAGCTAGCTGCTAACTGACTTTGTGCATGCACAGTGAGCTTGGAGAATGCCCAAACAGCCATCAACCAATCCCATTACAGCACAGAGCACAACCAACCAATCACAGCTGTTCACAAATGGAATGTTGTTATTGGTTACCTACTGAATCCAACATTCCAGCACCAAACCTGCCTATCAGTATGAAAGCATAGTAAAACCACATTCACACAGTCTCAGTCTCCCTGTAGACAAAAGCAGCACATTTTCCCCACCTCAATCCCAAAACATATATTTGTATAAACAGAACATGACATGGCCTGACTGAAGATATTTCATTTGGGCCAATGATACTAAGATATTTCACTTGTGGCTTCACCACTCATGAGCTATCATAATATCATTAGCCTCTCATGAAGATAAAAATGATGTCTTCAGTCAAGCCATGACATATTTCATCTTGTCCCTCTCCTTTCACACCACTTCCCTGCTGCTGGCTCAGCAGTGAAGTGGTGGGAAAGGTGAGGGACAAGAGATTGGCCTTCAACAGGTTCAAGAAATCTGGGCAGGAGGTAGACAAGGAGGTGTACACAAAAGCATCTAGGGAAGTGAGTAGGGCAGTCATGGCAGCCAAAGCAGCAAGGGAGCTCAGATTGGCTCAGGGGATCAAAGAGGGGGAGAAAGAGTTCTTCAAATACTTAAGGGAGAAGAGGAGTTATAGGGACGAGATTGTTAGAATCAAGAAGGAGGGGAATGGGCAGAAAAAGGGGAGGACTAGGCAGGGCACTCAACAAGTACTTCTGCTCGGTGTTCATGAAAGAAAAGGATGGACCAATACCACAAGGAAAAGGAAGGCAGGGCGGGGGGAGTGCAGAGGTAACAGATGGGGTTATCCAGGAGAATAGGGTTCTAATAGGCCTTAAAGCCTTGTGTTTGGACAAGGCACTGAAGGAATTGGCAGAAGTTGTTGGCAGGCCCTCTAGCTAACCTGTTAAATACCTCCTTGGATATAGGGAATGTGCCCAGGGACTGGAAAGTGGCTCACGTCGTGCCCCTCCACAAGAGTAGGCCCAAGGACAAGCCAGGCAATTACAGACCTGTAAGCTTGACTTCTAGAGTGGGGAAGTTGATGGAGACCATTCTGAGGAGAGGTTGATAACCTTTCTGGATAGTAATGGACCACAGGATGATAGACAGCATGGGTTTGTCTTGGGAAGATCTTGCCAAACTAACCTAATCAACTTCTTTGATTGGGTCACCAGGGCAGTTGACAAGGGCCATGCTGTGGATGTCCTGTATTTTTATTTAATTATTCAACAAATTGGAAAGACCATCAAGCCAAGGGCTCTTTTACAGAGGTTCCATATAAAGTCACAAGAATAACAAATTACAAAGGTTTCAGTAAGTAGTACAACATGAGGAAAGTAATTACATAAACAAAAGAATAATGTGGCAAGATAAATATTGTGTCAAGTGCAGCCAGTGGCCTTGTCTGACGAGGGGTGGAAGGGATTACAAGGAGAAAAGGATAGGGGCAAATTGGGGCATGGAAGCAGCAAAATAAGAGCAAGGAGGGAGCTGCCACAATGTAGCTTATGTAGGGAAAGACCCACGGGGAGAGAGGGAGAGAACAAGGTGAGGAAACAGAGGGGAGGGAGGAGGGGAGGGAGTGAGAGGTAGAGGAAAGGGGGATGAGTTAGGATGAAAAGAGGGCAGGGATAGGGATGGGAAAGGGATGAAGGAAGGAAGGAAGTGCTGTATGTGGAATAGCGCAGCAACAGGGTAGGGCTATACAGGGGTGAATGATAAAAGAGGGAGGTCCCAGTGCATTTAGCTGTCTGCAAAGATTAGGTATAGCACTCACAAGATACTCTGGAAACTAGAAATTGATGCAGCTTCCGCTTAACTGGTCCCAAGGATGCAGTCATCACAATCTCAGGAGGAAGGAAATTAAATAGATTAGCTGCTCTAACTGCAGTGGATCACTGTCAGAGCGAGGTTCGACAGCGAGGGACAGTAAAAGTTTGCCTCACTGAACTTCATGCGTTACAAGTGCCCGAGAAGGGACTGAAAAGCTGAAGGTAACCTGGTGGTAGGAGACCAAGAGCTGCCTTCTTAGCTAGAAGGCAGGCTTGATATTCAGTACGAGCCTGGAGTTGAAGCCAGTTTTCTTGCCTGTAAAGGTCACAAGTGTGAGTACGATACGCAGCAGGTTATCCTGAGGAACAATCCAGTGCTGGTTTGGTGAACAAATATCTGTTTCAAAGTTATTAAATTTTAAAAATTCAGGTTCTGAGCATGCTCAGTTCAGTCTTTGGGATAGATGAGATTCCTGGTCATGAACAGCTCACAATAAGGGATTGTGAAAAGGAATCCCTTTTCACAAGAAAATCCCTGTTCATCAACTGCTATTTTGTTTTCTTGCTTAGCAAGGGGGGAAAACTAAACCTTATAACTTGTCCCTGGGAAGTCTTTTGAGAAAACCAAGGCATGGGTTTTGATGAGGGGGATGTCCTCTACCCGCCCATGCCTTTGGTTTTTTGTAGTTATTTAAAAAATGGTAGTTTTAAACCTTAGGAAAAGGGGTCAGCTCACGAAAAGGGATCACGAAGAGGGATCGGTTTATGAAAAGGGTTCACAAAGAGGGATTTTTAAAGGCCACTGCAAAGAAGCAGTTTGGAATTTCAGGCTGAAACTTTCAATGTAGAAAGGGCTTGTCCTAAGGATGTGACATTTGCTGGTTTGGTGAAACAGTTTACATTGGTTCCATAGTCATGGTACTTGAAAATCCCTTTTCATGATCCCTTTTTTTGCAAGCCAATCCCTTTTTGCAATCCTTGTTCATGAGCTGTCAAAATCCCTTTTTGTGAGGGGAGGGTCACATGATCCTATGTCATGAAAAGGGATCGGCTCATGAAAAGGGTTTGCGAAACGGGATTGGCTCAAGAAAAGGGACTGCAAAAAGGGATTTTAAAAGGGAACTGCAAAAAAATGCTTTGGAATTTCTGGCTGCAATTTTCTGGGTAGAATGGACTTGCCCTAAGGATGTCACATTTGCTGGTTTGGTGAAACAATTTATATTGGTTCCATAGTTATTGGACTTTAAAATCCCTTTTTGTGATCCCTTTTCGTGAGCCAATCCCTTTTCACAATCCCTGTTTGTGAGCTGTCAAAATCCCTTTTCTCTGAGGGGGGGGGGTCATATGACCCTACCTCACAAACAGGGATTGGCTCACAAAAAGGGATTGTGAAAAGGGATAAGCTCGTGAAAAGGGACTGCAAAAAAAAAAGGGATTTTAAAAGGGCACTGCAAACAAATGGTTTGGAATTTCAGGCTGAAATGTTCAAGGTAGAATGGGCTTGCCCTAAAAATGTGACTTTTGCTAGTTTGGTGATAACATTGACATTGCCTCCATAGTTATAAGATTTAGAAGTTTGGAAATTTCCCATTATGGAGTGATGGAAGTGTGATGGGAGTGCAGGTCCCAGAGGGCCTTGCGCTCCTATAGGGGAGATGGATACTATTATGCAGTTATGAGGTTTCAGGGTCCTTTTTAATGAAGTAGTAGGAGTGCAGGGCCCATTGGGCCCTGTGCTCCCTCAGGGAGATGACAGTTCATCACAATGTCTGTATAACTATGGGCCCTGAGCTCCAAAAAACATATAAGGGTAAGACTACACTTTCTCAAAAAGTAAGGAAATCCATTGCAAAAAACTTTGTTAATGCATCAGTTAGGGTTGAAGCAACAAAAGTAAGAAAATGAGATGTTAGGGTTGACACCCTAACACCTCCACCACCTGACCACCCAACCCTCATCATCCACAGACCAACAGGCAATGGGGTGTGCCTTTTTGGGCCTAATTCTCACCCCATTCTCCTATACTGTACCATGTCAGTTTTCTTTCACATGGAATGGGGTGAGAGTTAGGGCTGATGCAAGGCACACCCTATCACCTATTGGTCTGTGGATTTTGGGGATGGGGTGGTCAGGTGGTGGAGGTGTTAGGGTGTCACTATTGCTGCAGCACCTTCCCCATCAGCCTTGTCCCAGTTAACCTGCTCACTGAATTCACACCTGAACTTAGCTCACTGTCACGGTAAGTCTGCGTGTTCTCCAGAGGTGCAACAGATATCCCTGCAATCAATGTTACCTAATAAATTATTTGTTGTTTTAATATTTTGACCCCAAACATTCAACATATTCTTCTTAGGACCCCACCTTATAAAATCCATAGCTGAAAATATTCAAATCCACGCTGAAGTGCCATTCCATACCACAGGTGCGAAAACACATTTTGGACAGGATGTGAAAAATGACAGCTGTACTGTTCATGAGGTGATATGAAAAAGTTGGTATGTTGAAGATCTGGAGTCAAAATATTGTAAATTACCAAAGTTATGTGCCTGCATAGAAACTGCGCAATGCATGCTCATAATGCAGCCATTTTTAAGATTTTTTTCACCAAAATTTTCAACATGGCCTTTTTGGCCTCCACCTCATGAACACTGGCACTGCCATTTCATTAATCAGTCCTGAAAGGTGTGAGAAAGGACAGCTCTACTGTTCATGAGGTGGTGTGAAAAAATGGGTATGTTGAAATCTGGAGTCAAAGTATTGTAAATTACCAGAGTTATGTGCCTGTGCAGAAACTGTGCAACGCACACTCGTAGCACAACCATTTTTTGGAATTTTTCCACCAAATTTTCAGCATGGGCTTTTGGGACCACACCTCATGAACACTAGCACTCTTATTTCATTAATCAGTCCTGAAAGATAATTTCATGCAGCAACAACGAAATCACCTTCCGGGACCAATTAATGAAATGTCAGTGACAGTGTTCATGAGGTGGGGTCCCAAAAAGCCCAAGTTGAAAATTTGGTCAAAAAATACCTAAAAATGGTGAAGATATCCATATAAGTTTAAAATGTTACTGAAATACATTATATGACACTCCTCAGTTTGCGGTTCGACTTTGAAGAGTGCAGACATGTCCTGGTCCACAGAAGATGACAGCATATGACCACAGCAGGTAAGTATAGGGTAAGGGTATGTGTGGGGTGGTGGGCGCTCAGTAGGGGATGGGGAGGGGGATGATGGGGATGGCAAGGGACGGTTTTCTTTTTCACGTTACAAAAAAGATGTCGGAGGACTGTTTTCTTTTTTCACAGGTTTACATAAATTGAACATACATATCGGAACAGTGGGGGTGGCTCCTCAGTGTCCCATAAAGCTAGCTGTAGGGGAGATTTACTTAAATCCGACATGGGGATTGGGGCCCTCGATGTTGGTATCAATCAAACAAAGGGCTGCAGGGGGAGTGGGCATCCCCGTGTCAGATTATATGACATTTTTTTTAAATAAACTATACTAGAATTTGCTTAAATGGGAGGATTCTGTAGATAGCCAATGGTCCCATTTAAGTGACCATGCTGATAAAGAGACGTTGCCTTTTTCTGACATTTTTTTTCATTTTTTCTAACCACGTAAAGCATCTAATCACCCCGGCCCCCACACAGAACATATACAGTACCTGTACTCATGAACCACAACAAACAGAACACATAAACATTGAGTGATTGAGTGATTATAGCTCTTTTTTGAATACAGTATTTGTTTGCTTGCTGATTAAAAGGCAACTTTATTAGAATGGGCATACTTTTCAGTAAAGTTCATTTTTAAAATCACTTATCTGGCATGCAGGATATTCTGGATACAGTACTCAGGCTTATCATTCCAGACTGCCGTGTGTTGATTCCAATGGCTTATTGCTTGCTGCAGCAAAGAACTTGGTTATTTTACTCTGTCTTGCATCCACTGCCAGCTGCTGACACACCACGCTTTCCAGCTCGAATATTGCCTTCCAATCCATCTTGTTGTTCTGGAGGCACCGATCACGTAAAGAGCTGGCATGGAGCAGGTCTTCAGCACTTGTAACATTAAGGAAGGGGGTGTCATCTTCATCATCTGGCACATCTGAGCTGCTTGCAGCGTTTTCATTTAAGGACAAACAGATATCATCCACGGTGAGGTCCCCCCTCCTTTACCTCACTTTCATCCACCGCAGGAAAAGCTTCAAACTCTTTGGGGGTCATTCTGATTGGAACTGCGACATTAGCGAGAGGATCCTCTTCTTTATTGACCTGAGCGTCCCAATTAAAGGTTACCATATGTCATTAATTAACATAGAGTTCAGATGCTCAGGAGAGCATCCCGATTACGTGGGCATCCCCTTCAAGTGGGTCCCCTTTAAGTGGCGTCAACTGTATTTCAGGACACTGTGGGTGGGCTCCCAAGTGTGCCACACTGCAGGGGGGATCTAATAAATGCTGACACTGGGATTGTCCCCCCCTGTGTCTGCAACCATTAATTTAAAGAACTGGGGGGGGGGAGTCCAGCACCTTAACTTTGTGCTGTATAATGTATTTGGCACAGGAGCCAGTTGCACTATAGGACACAGCTGTCATTTAGTAAAGGACAGCTGTGTCCTATAGTTTGCATTATATGATACAGCCGTCCTTTACTAAACAAGAAATGTGTCATAGTGCAACCCGGCGCCTATCCACCAAATACATTATACGGCACAAAGCTTTAGACCTCATGCCATGATATTTATGGTTGAGCAACTTCAGATTTTGCACTTTAATATCCTTGCAACCCTTCAACAAATTTTCATAAAATTTTTCATGCAGGGGTCTCATTGGGTAGATCTCTTGACGTGCAAAGTTTCATTCCTGTTGGATCTGTGGATTCTGAGATCTGGAAAACGAAAGAACATAAAAAAAAAGTATTTTTTTCTGTTTTTTTGTCATCACCTTGTGCCCAGATGGTTTGGAATTTTGGTCTGAAATTTTCAGGGTAGAAAGGGCTTCGCCCACAGATGTGCCTTTCGCTGCTTTGATGAAAACGTATTAATCCATTCTAAAATTATTACATTTTAAAATTTTGGTTCTGAACATGCTCAGTAAGCACTTCAAGATAACTGTATGAAACACAAAATTAATCCTTTTTTTATGGGGCCAATCCTTCTTCATAAGTGAAAATTCCTCTTCTGTTTGCCGCCATCTTGTTTCCATTTTTTTCTAAAAAAAAAATAAATAAATAAATAAATAATTCAAACCCCACAAAAATGACATCCTGCAGAGAGACCAGCATATCTGTTTTGCATATTATGACTCTGTTAGGGAGATTCTGCACTTAACTGTTGGAAAAATGACGTCAAAAGGTGTTTTTGTTTTTACATTTTAAATCATTTTTTGTGACTCGCTTCTGCTTTTTTCGTATGACCATTTTCATTAATATGAAAAACGATCCCTTCATATGGGTCCCCAATATTATTATAGTACTGTATATTAATTCTATTTTCATTTTATACTGTTATAGGACACAGAATAGAGTGGTAACTAATGCATCATAAATATGAGCTTGGTTCTTCTAGTTCCTGACATTAAACAGTGATCACTATTAAACATGCATCAGACTATGTTCCAAAACACATAACTTTCAGTATTGGAAATACGTAACTGAGTGGAGTTGCTGACAGTTTGTATGAGCACAACCTCTTTTAAACCTTTGTAGTACCTTATGGTTTACAGTGATTACTGTTTAGTATGAATTAGAAAATGGTTTTCAGTCATAAAAATATGTAATCGAGAGGAGCTGTAGATAATTAGGGTTAGTGCCTATAATAAACTTTTCTAAGTTCTACATTTTTAAGCAATTGTTGTTTCAAGGAGCACTCCACATATCTATATACCCCCATACACTCTTCAGCACTCATTACTGTGGCATAAGATGCATAAGGTGTAATCCATATTTCTTTTTCTTTTGTGCTAAAGAACCTTGTTATCCAGAACTATTATTGAATAGTGTTTGTGTGCCACCTACAACTTTCTGTGCTGTTGTAATAATCAGCACCGTTTATGAATTATTGTATTGTTACCCAAAACTAGCCTTAGTCAGCTATATACCCTTATCAATGTGTACGTGCAAAACCAAGGATGATCTAACTATCCTAGATACTAGCTGCTCACTGAAACCCACCAATAGAATTGCTGAATTTTGGGTTTCTGCCTTTTGGCAGAGACCGTTACCTAGTAACATACATTGTTATCTCTAGTATAAGACTGTGTGTGTGTGGGGGGGGAGGCATGGCCAGCAGCCATCGTGAATGGACGTGTTTCCCCCAAGCTCCTTAGGGAATGCTTTATTTGATTTATTTAAACCTCTGGAGTAGGATCTTTGGTTCTTGTTGACTGCAACTACAGTCCTATATTTGCAACACATCAGTTGTATACATTTTGGCATTTTTGAAACAATGGGGAATGCAAAAAAGAACACCGACAGTGCTGGAGGCAGCAAGAAAGGAAAAGCACCAGGGCTGAGTGGCAGGAAAGGCACTGCAGCAACATCCAGCATTAACACTGCAGAACCCACTACGTTGGATCTATTAACAGCCATTCAAGCCCTCGATAAAAGAGTGATCACCATGGACAATAAATTTCAGGACTTTAATTCTAGGATCCTAATCTGAAAATCCCAGTTAGCAGCAGCTCTATCTGAAGCCAGAGATGCAGCGGCAGCAGTGCTCAAAGTGTCATCTGGAACTACTACACTTGTGAAAGAAAACAAATAATTAAGATTTTGACTTGAAGTATTGGAAAATCAAACTCGAGCCTCACACTTAAGACTGCTTGGTTTATCACAAGGTCTAGAGGGTGAAGATCCTGTGACGTTTATTGGGCACTGGTTAAGTACAAATCTAAACATGGAGCCAATCCTCGCAGTGCACCGAGATTATAGAATTACTCCCAGGACAAGAACAGTCGCTAACACTCCACAGACATCATTAATACGCTTTGCAGGACCTCATGGAGGTGACCAGACTTGGGCAGCAGCAAGGAACACTTGCCCATTGGAAACTATGGCGGGACAGAAGTTGTCCATCTTTCCGCATCCGAGATTTGAAACTCGAGGCCGTCGGAAATCTTTTGGCTCAACATGCTCTCTCTACGGTCTCTTGCAGTCTCTCACACTCTGCTGTACCCACCACGTTTACAGATTATTTATTCTGGCAAACAGTACTTATTCTCTGACACCAAGGACATCAGATCTCTCCTACAGAAAATTAATACTGACTGTGGAGCTCGAGGTGCTACTGAGGCATCGTATGAGGAGGGCTGATTAATTGGGCTTTCAGTAATTTGTTGTGAATCAACTGGTGGGTTATGGGGGGATTAAAGGTGTCATGGCTACAGCCGATTTCCATGGTGGTAACCTATTTCTCACTGTTATAACTTATGCTTTAGTTATGGTAAAAAACTATTTAACTGACAGTTATCATCACGGCGGAGATTACATGTTTCTATTGCACCTCGTGGAGTTTCTCCCCCCCCAAATGGTTTCTTAGAGCAGTATCTTCACTGCAGTCAATTGTATTGTATGCTTTTTCCCCCTCTGCTCTATATCAGGTTATTCTAGATGCATTGTTGGACATTTAAAAAGGTTTAACAAGTTTGTTGCGAGAGCACGTAGGCTGCTATGTTCTTATCTCTGAGATGCTAGTTCTTAAATTTAGAAAGTTTAACTTAATTCCTGGGGTGTTAAACTATACTTAGATTATTTGTTGGTTAACATATGCACTTGCACGATCATTGCTCCAAGCATGCCATGTATAAGAAGTCCATTATAAAGTGTCTCTAGTAGCCTTGGAACCCTACTCTGCAGCCTGATTTGAATGTTATGGTAGTTAGGGGGTTCCTGCATGTCTTCTCCTTTCCTCTTGAGGAGATAGATGGTAAACATGTCAATGCATTACGCTGGTAATCTTGATCAGTATTTGGATCACAAGGCTAAATGGTATTCAGCATTACTGATTATGTTTTGGAAATTATTGTTTTAACTTGGTCCATCACATGTGTGGCCATTTACTGGCTTTTGTAACTTGGCTAAGATCATCAACCCGAAATGAAAGAAAGTAATTGGCTGCAAGGCATCACATGGGACACTTTGGACATGCCATTAATTGTACAATAATGCCGTCCTCAAAGTGAAGTACCATAGTGAACCACAGAGCTTCAAAAGCAGCACAGGAGGAAATCTAACTGTATCCGATGGGACCGGCACTTTTCTGTCTCACCCACCCATCCACCCACCCAAATACTCATAACTGTGTCTGCGCATGAGTGATACAGAATCACCAGTACTGATCAGGGGAAGTATCAGTGATGTGAACTGAGACAGTGGAGCAACCAGCGAGGGGGCACCGGAGCACAACCCACACTGAGAGTGAGCACAAGTCGAAAAATGATGTGCGCTCAACTGTCAAATGTCTGCAGTAGATGGGCTGTACAATCTCAACAAATCCTGTCCAAAAATTAACCAGGAGACCCCAAAGACCTGTAAGTCATTCAGGAAAGCAACAAGCGGTGAAGGGAACCCGACGCATGAAACAGGGGAGGTAGGGACATCAGAGCGACGGGGTAGGCACACAGACAAGGGCTCAGAATATGCAAAACAGATTGACTCGCACGCAGTGGAAGTCACAAATCACCATATCACGAACCTCCTAGGGTGCATATTAAAATATTAGCTGCACACATGTGAGAAATTGTCACAAAGAAATGTTAACACATAGTCTTTTCACAGGTATTTGTAGTATTGTTTTCAGAACATCACCATATAAATGGCAGTCTGGCAAATGTTCCAAAAGTGCAGGAAGCAAACTGAAACACTGCAAAATCTGTTTCTATAATCTTATTCACAGTATCAAACTAAGAGTCATAGTAAGCATATTGTCATAGAAGCCATGTTTTAAGTGCATTAAGCCACTCCGAAGGTGGCATCTACTGGAGAATTAATGCATGGATGGGCCATTGTAGGCACTCAGCCTTTGGCCTCATGCCACAACGGTCCCAACCATGCATTAATTCATAATTAGATGCCACCTTCGTCATGGCTTAATGCTTACATAATGTTTCAATATGGTGAATTTTATTGTCTACTTGTGGCAGTAGACAAAAGCTTGGTTTTTCTCCAATGTGATGGAAATCTGAGCATGTCATTCAACCATCCAAAGTATTGATCGCTGTTCTCAATATGTTGAATAATGTACAAGCTGTGGATTAATTGTGAGTTTGCACTTACTAAAAAATAAAGAGATTTTACATAAAAAAAAGACTGTGTGTAAGACTGTTTTTCTCTGAGTTTACATGATGACACCATGGTGTTCGGAGGCTTATGAACTCCCAGCAGGTATACTGTTTATCTGTAGTTTCTGGAATAGACTTTCTTTGCTGCATCTGGGCTTCTGTGCCATGTTTTGCCACAGGTTTAGACTCTGCTGAGTAGCAAAGTGGTTACTGCGGCAGGACCTGATTGGACAGAACCAAACCAGTACACCTTTATGGTGTAGTGAGGAGAATGGAACAGGGATCACAGCAGGCACTGGTGCCACTGCCCCTCATACAGTGTGGATGGCTACTGAAAGGGGCCACTGCATCCAGAAGGTACAGCTGTCTAACTGTGAGATTCAAGGTGAACTTGTAAGCCTTGGACTTTCGATTAGTGCAGAAAAGGGAAACCTCCAAAAATGGCCATTAATACTGAGCTCAAATTGGATGTTCTACATTTTCTATCCTCCCATGGACATGAGCAGATTTCCCACCGGACACGAAACTGCACACTAGTCCAGTACATTATATCACAGCCTGTATATGGAGACTAAGTCTGCGACTAAGAAACATGACCAGAAAGGGGTAATGGTAGCCACCCTGTATGCTATAGTCCAGGCAATGGAGTCTGAAGTCCTAGCTATGAAAAAGAGTAAGGTTCCAAATGCCGGGAAGTGGGAAAGCACCAGAGAGATTTGGAAAGAGAAATTAAAAAACTTGAGCAGTAGAAACAGAAAGAACCTGAATGTGTTAGGCAGGAAAAGGATGCAGAAATCCTTAGGTTGAGGGAAGAGAATGAGAGGTTACAACAAGATAAGCAACATGTGTTACAGCTGAATGATTTACTTAAGAGCATGAATGACTTGCTGAAACCTGAGTATGGTGAGCTGGATCGAGAGTTTGAAGGATGTCAGAGTGAATTGGAGAAGCATCATAGGGAAGCTCACGATGTGAGCACTGTGTATAGAGTTTTACAGGATCATGTGAATAAGAGACAAGTTAAAGGCAGTGGGGGACATGCAATGTGTAGAATTAAGGTGATGAAATTACATCAGCAATTGGAAGTATTAAGGGGTCATGTGAAAGCAATGCCATTTGTGCCTCCCATTGCGCTGACATCATCTTCTGATGATGACAGCAATGAATATAGCGATCCTTGGGACTCCAGAGGGTTGAGACCTCACCCACCAGTACCTTCCTTGAGCAAGAAGGATAAGCAGGAGGTGGACAGCCTGATTGCGAAGGCTATCTCAAAAAGCTGGGGTCTCTGATGCACAGGCCAAGGTGTTAAAACAAGCTATCAGTGATGCACTGAAGAAGGAAGTGGAACAACAGATGCTCCTTCAGGAAGTGGCCACTGCCATGGCTGAGGTAGTCGCCAGAACCATTGTCATGCAAGGAATGCCACAAGCGGGCCCTAGTGCCTTGCAGTGTGCAGCAATATTGCCAGATGTTCAGCCTTCTGCCTGAGTACCAAGTCCAAGATTTAAAGCAAACTGTGAACCCTGTGTGGTGGGTGAAGTTGCTGGAAGTCATAAGTAATGACATTATTGCTCCCCTTGAAAGAGTTGCAGCTCACCTCTTGGTGGTGTGACCCAAATATGGTTGGCATGATGCTAGTGAACAAGGTGAAGCAGCATGTTGAAGAAACCCCAACCCAATATGAGAGTCATTTGTGGCTTGGGTATGGTACCAGCAAGGAGTTGGCTGGTGAATATCCCAGCCAGGATTCATTTGAGTACAAGACCCTATTTTTGAGAAACCTCCAGCCCACCATCCATGAGTAGGTGGAAGCCACTGTATTCCCCAGACAGGAAACTCTTCATGACATCATGGAAAAGGTGGAGCATGTGTACCATGTACACACCAGGTATCTGGGCTGGGTCCAAAAGTCTAAAGTTGCTGCCGTGCAGAAAAGTGCAAACTCCTCTGCTCAGTACGAGGTGGAGGAGAAATCAAACGATTCCCAGCAAAACAAAAATGTATACAAAAAGAAATATCAAAAGGGTTAACAATGAACAGAGACAGTAGCCTGATCCCTCTTATAAGGATTTGGAAACCAAAGTGAATCAACTTCAGGAATACAAATCAAATCAAATTAAAACTTTATTTATAAAAGGCGCCTTTCCGAACCAAGGCACATGTACAATAAAAGTACACACGTTTTTATAAATATCCAAATAAAAATTAAAACTAATAAATACAATAGCAGCTTTAGTAGTTGAAAAATGCCAGGCTAAAAAGATGCCTCTTCAAAGCAACTTTAAAGCTTTGGACAGTTAAGCAATCTCATACCTGACGAGGTAGAGAATTCCACAGGGTTGGGACCACAGAACTAAATGCCCTTGCCCCAGATGTTTGTAAACGAACCTTGGGAATCTCTAGCAATCCCTCATTGGTGGATCGGAGAGAGCGGAGGGGACAGGAGGGGTGAAAGAGATCTTTCAGGTAATCGAGTCCCTGATCATGTAGGGCCTTATAGGTTAACAACGCAACCGTGAAGGTGATCCACCGCTGTACTGGCAGCCAGTGCAGTCCACAGAGCACAGGCATTATATGACTGATCCTAGAGGTACCAGTCAAAAGCCTGGCTGGCGCATTCTGCACTAGCTGCAAGTGGTGGATATCAACCACCGCTAGCCCTAAGTAAAGGGCATTGCAGTAATCAAGGCAGGAGGTAACGAAAGCATGAACCAACGTTGGAAGATCATCGGGAGGAACCAGGTGTTTTACCCAGGTGATATTTCTCAGATGTTAAAAAGAGGTTTTGACAACTGCTGACACCTGCAATTTTAGGGTCAGGCAGTCATCAAGCATAATGCCCAGGTTCCGCACCAGGTCTGAGGTAGTTAGCTGGACACTTCCAAGCCATAGACCCACAGGAGAACCTGCCAACACACCCGCCTCACGATGACCTGGGTCCACAACCAACACCTCAGTTTTTGGGGGATTCAACCACAGCCAGCTCACATTCATCCAGTCCTTGATTTTGGCTAGACAGCTGTTAAATACTAAGACAGCATCATCCTGATCAGGCACAAAAGACATGTACAACTGAATATCATACAAGGCCCAAATGGAATCGAAACAGATTGTAGCAGCCATCTCCAGATCAAATGCTGATCCCGAAGAGGGAGGACAGCAAAAGACCCTGTATTCCACACAGAAGCTCTGTGCCTTGGGCCCAAGTTTCTATGACACCTTACAGGCATGGACGGACCAGGACTGACAGTGTCAGGCCCCGGTTCGAATGCCCACTTCTCTTGTTTCTGACGACTCTGGTGGACCATGTGTAGAAACGCTGGTTGGGAGTCACCAGCTTGAACTGCTTCTGAGCACAGCAGCAGCCATCTCAGTGTTACATCAGGATGATCCTGAACAGGGCCGCAGTAATGGGGGGGAAGTGGGGAAGTTGTCCGGGGCCCTGAGCTCAGGAGGGGCCCACCTGAGGAGCTGGCATTACCCTTGGCATTAGCTGGTTTGGGAAACAGGGGCCCATTTCCATTGACTTGTCCTGGGCCCCAAAATTCATAGCTGCGGCCCTGATCCTGAACATTCTCTTTGGTCTTCGGAGAAAGTGGGCTTTGCCCAGACCTTCGAGAGAACCATGATCAAAACCTACGAATCCAAGCCAATACCGATCAGCATTGGTACGCTGCAGGTGCAGCACCATTTTGGTCTTGTGGTTCTCCCCAACCATCAGAATATCTTGGGTACTGATTTTCTCTCAAGATACGGGTGTGTAGTGGACCTAGTCAACATTCAATTGCTACAGGTATCCGGCATTACCCAGCTATTCCTTATTTCAGACTCACAAATGGTGGCAACAGTAAAAGTCAATGGCACAGAATATGGCATCATCTTGTAAGATTTGGCAGATTGTACACCTGATGGCAGAGCACAACACAAGAGACAAGTGCTTACAGAGTAAAGGTTTATTCCCACGTACTGTACAGTACAGCAAAAAGGACAGCTTATCTCAGCTGGGAGTTTGGAACCCCCAAAGATTGCAATGTAATCATAGACAAACTCAGTGAAAAACAGGATTACACAAACTCTTATACTCAGAGGTAAGAGGAAGGTGAATAGCAAATACAGCTATTGGTGGGCAGTTAGCTCGGAAGACCGTTAGCTTATCCTTATTTCTGCATGTAGACAGTGACAAAAGTAACTAGCTACAACTATTTAGAGAACAATACAATAGTCATAAAAAATGCTGATCCTACAGTAGGGCAAAAGCTGTAAGTGGCGCTCTAACACCACCACCATATAACCATGCTGGCTAACAATGGCATAACACATGATGTACTGACTGATGGCAGTTCTGAGATTTGTGTCATGGGCCCTGATAAGGATTGTGAAGGCCAGTTCTGGGTTACAATACAGAGATGCTTAGCTTGCACAAAAATAAAGTTGTGTTAGCTGTATAATTAGAACTACGTCATGTGGCCTGTACAAAGCAATGCTAACACTATTTGGGCTACCTAGCACATTAGCCCTGTTAGAATATGCACCTACTGTATGTATTACAGAAGCACAGTGATACTATACTATATCCTACTTTGCTAAACATATTACAAATATTATATGCTGCAGGGTAGGTCCAGCCAATAATCTCCATGTTTCAACAACATCCTCCTTTCGAGGATTTGAGGCCTATACTGGAAAGGCACCAAGATGTCTTTGCTAAACACAAACATGACTGCGGCAGAATGGATACTCTCATATGGGTAAATGGTGAGGACCCACCGAGAAAGCAGAGGCCATCCCTTCCCTGAAGTCCACAATTGAATCTCTTTTGAAGCAAGGGGTCATCAGGCCTTGTGTGTCCACTGTCAATTCTCCATTTTGGCCTGTGAAGAAACCCAACAATTGTTGGAGATTAACTGTTGACTACAGGAGGTTCAATCATGCCCCACAGTGGCATCAGCACCAGATATGACAAGCCCCTCAAGTTTTAACATAGATGGTTCAGCACCCTGGACATTTCCAATGGCTTTTCATCACTGCCATTGGCCCCTGAGTGCCAATACAAGTTTGTATTCACCTTTGAGGGATGTCAGTATATGTGGACCTGCCTCCTGCAGAGATTTCACAATAACCCCTCACTCTTTCACATCCACATAAAGGACACCCTATGGAGGTGGACAGCATTCCATTTACAGTAGAGGCAGTCCTAAAGGAACTCACTAAACTAAAAGTGGACATGGCAGTGGGACCAGATGGGATACACCCTGGAGTATTAAAGGAGTTAAGGGAGATCCTGGCTGAACCACTGACGTCACTGTTCAACAAGTCACTGGATATGGGGGAGATTCTAGAGGACTGGAGGAGGGCTGATGTAGTCTCTCTCCACAAGAGTGGGAGCAGAGAAGAGACTGATAACTACAGACCTGTCAGTCTGACCTCAGTAGTGGGGAAAATAATGGAATCACTGATAGAAGGAAGGATAATGGAACACCTTAAAGCCAGCGGAGCACAAGATCCAAGGCAGCATGGTTTCACGTCAGGAAGGTCATGTCAGACTATTGATAGATTTCTTTGACTGGGTGACCAGGGAGGTGGATCAGGGGAGCAGTGTATGTAGCCTAACTTGACTTCAGCAAGACATTCAACACGGTTTCACATAGAAGGCCAGTGAACAAGTTAGGTAGCCTAGGGCTGGGTCCCAGGGTGGTGAACTGGGTTGGGAATTGGTTGAGGAATAGAACATAGGAGGTAAACGGAGCTAAATCTGAGGTAGGAAGGGTGACAAGCGGGGTGCCACAGGGATCAGTTCTGGGACCAGTACCATTTAATATCTTCATCAGTGACATTGCGGAGGGGTTGGAAGTGAAGGTATGCCTCTTTGCAGATGACACCAAGATCTGTAATAGGGTAGACAGCCTGGGAGGAGTGGAGAAAATGAGAAGCAATCTAGCTAAGCTGGAGGAATGGTCCAAAGTGTGGCAGCTGAGATTTAATATCAAAAAATGCAAAATCATGCACTTGGGGTGCAGAAACCCAGGGAAGGCATGCATGATGGGGTGGGGGGTTGTTGAAGACCACACAGCAGGAAAGAGATCTAGGGGTGATCATATCTGATGACCTAAAGGTGGCCAGGCAATGTGCCAAGGCAGTGGGGTTGAGCAAATGGGATGCTGGGGTGCATAGGTAGAGGTATCACCAGCAGAAGAAGGGAGGTGGTAATGCCACTGTACAGGTCATTGGTGAGGACTCATTTGGAGTACTGGGTCTGGTTCTGGAGGCTGCATCTCCAAAAAGACATTGACAAGGTGGAGGCAGTTCAAAGGAGGGCAACAAAAATGGTACAGAGCCTACACCAGAGATCATACTGGGAGCGACTGGAGGAACTCAGTATGTATACCATGGAGGCTAGGAGAGAGGGGGTGACATGATTGAGACTTTCAGGTACCTAAAGGGAATAAATAAGGTACAGGAGGGCAGCATCTTTCAGATGAAGAGATGCTCTAGAACAAGAGGACATGACATGAAACTGGAAGGGGTAGGCTAAGGGGCAATGTGAGAAAGTATTTCTTCATGGAAAGAGTGGTGAAGGCATGGAACAGCCTCCCAGCACAGGTGGTGGGAATTAAGTCAGTGAGGGAATTCTAGACTGCATGGGATAAACATAAGAGTACTCTGGGGGTTCAAAGGAGGATATGAGGCCAGAGATCAAGTGGTGGCTGAGCCTTTGGGTTATGAGGGGAGAAAAGGGCAGTCTGGATCGACCTGATGGGCCTTATCTGCCATCAAATAAATTCTATGTTTCTATGTTTCTAAAGGGGTTTTCCTCCCAAGGATGCCTCCTGCAGTATGTGGATGACCTACTATTGGCCACAGCAGAACTTGAGAGACACCTATGACTCCTAGAGGAACTCCTGGCACTTCTGCAAAAAGCAGGCCTCAAGTGCAACCTAGCAAAGGCACAACTTTGCCACCCTGAAGTCTCCTTTTTGGGCCTGCACATTACCATTGAGGGTAGAAGCCCTGTCTAGGTCAAGGTCCAAGGCATCCAAGACTTACCCTTATCTATGAGTGTTTCCACTTTTAGGTGTTTCCTGGGTATGGTTAACTATTTCAGAGATTTTATCTGTAATTTTGCACAGAAGGCCACATCCCTGTATGTGTTACTGAAAAAGGACATTCCTTGGTTATGGGGACCAGAACATACTGATGTCATCACATCCTTGAAGTGAACATTAGCCTCAGCTCCAGCTCTGGTCAATCCAAACCTGAAATTGCCCTTCCATTTAGAAATGTCCACCACAGACACAGCAATGTTTGTGGTACTGGCACAGAAGATAAATGGAACATTAAGGCCTATTGCCTATGCTTCCCAAGTCATATCCCCAGTGGAACAGACGTATTCTCTTTGTGAAAGGAACCTCCTTG
The DNA here is from genome assembly GCA_016271365.2 of Neoceratodus forsteri. Classification (NCBI taxonomy): domain Eukaryota; kingdom Metazoa; phylum Chordata; order Ceratodontiformes; family Ceratodontidae; genus Neoceratodus; species Neoceratodus forsteri. The sequence continues at coordinate 95,436,980 of CM057450.1, read as the reverse complement.
CTATGGCTTGGGCCACTAAGCATTTCACATATGTCACAGGCTTCTCGCCTGTGATATTACACACCAATCACAGCCCTACCAATTTTTTTGCTATCAGACATAGTTAAGGATGGTAATGTCTCTAACACTAGGCTTACACATTGGTCACTCCTCCTACAAGACAGAGACATTACTGTACACTCCACGAAGATGCCATCCATCTTAGCACATGGACTCCCTTATCAAGGAGAACTGTATGAGTGCAGCCTGGATCCACCTGTTCTACCAGATCTGAGCCCCTTTCTGCCCACCACTGCTACTGTATTGGCAGACACAGCCATACACCACATCTTCTCTGATGGCTTATCCTTTTATCAAGAAGGACAACAGGTGGCAGACTTTGGAGTTCGGGTCCTTTGCACCAGTGGTGACACCATTGAGATATCCAGGCAGTGCACAACTCGATCCTCACTATACGCAGAACTAGCAGCCATTGCCTGCACTCTGGAAATGCTTTAAGATAAAGAGGAACTGGACACCATCCTTGTCTCTGATTCAGCATGGGTATGCAACTCTTTAACGCTGTCTTCCTTTTTGGAGGACCCATAACTATGCTTCCTCAGACATAAGCCCTGTTAAATATAAGGATTTATTCCACTACATTGAAAGCCTGACTGAAAAACTTCTCTTTAAGCTTTACATCCAAAAGGTGAAAGCCCATACCAAATCAGCCCATTTTATGAGTACAATGATCAAGCAGAGATCCTAGCCTAGCCAGGCACTCAAGGGTGGGAGGTATGGACAATGCCATCCCCTACCAAGACCCAGATTGGGGCCCATAAAGTAGCCACACATAAGAGGACCCAAGCAATCCCAATGGATCTGATCACATCACAGATCCTGAAATAAAAGAGGTATTTGAGAACCTCTCCAAAGAGACAGAGAAGGAAATGTCAGTGGAAAACCCCTTTAAGAGCCATTCCAAAGATATAATGCTCTCTGCAGACCAGAAGTTAGTTTTGTATGATTCAGGGGATGCAAAATTGTGGGTGGTCCCCAAGGAGCTCCAAACAGAGTTAATTTACCAGGTGCATGATACACCTACAAGTGGACACCAAGGTGTAGACAAGACACTACAGAGACTAAAAACCATAGGTTGGTGGCCTGGTCAGTCAGAAGATGTACAATGCTATGTGGACAACTGTATCACTTGCGCCCAAAACAATACCACCCCTGGCAAGAAGAACACTGAGCTATTGCCAACAAAGGTAGTGTGGTCCCTGGAATTCCATACAAATTGATTTTATTGGGCCCTTGCTCATTACCAGCAGGAGCAACAAGTATGCGCTTGTAATCACAGACCTTGTCTCAAAATGGGTTAAGGCCTTCACTTGTAGAAACAATACTGCAAAGACTACAGCCAAGATCCTGGCAGAATAGGTATTTTCCAGATGGGGCCTACCGCTCAAGTTGGATTACGACAAGGGAGACAGTTTTATCAGACAATTGATGCAAGAATGCCTGGGATTGCTTGGAGTCAAACAGAAGTTTCACATAGCCTATCACCCCAGTCTTCCAGACAAGCAGAGAGAGTCAACAAACAGATTAAGTTGATGCTGTGTAAATTTGCAAATGAAAATTACAGCAGCAAACTGGTGCACTCTTTGAGATGATGACTGGCTGGCAGATGAGACTGACAGAACATCTGTGGTTAGACCTCAACACTCCAACCATAGATAGTGTCAGCTGACAATGTTGTTCAACAACTGAAAGACAATTTGGTCCAAACCTATTGCTTTTCCACACAAAACATGAGCAAAGCTCAGGAGAGATCCAAAATGTACTTTAACAGAACTATCAAAGAAGTCAATTGGCAAGTTGATGACCAAGTCATGGTATTGTGATATGGTGCATAAGCCCATTCATTGACAAACAAGTGGGCCAGTCCCTTCTACATCATGAATAAACTGAGCCCTGCTGTCTATTTAGTCCAGCTGATGAACAAAAAGTGGCCCAAACAAAAATGGTACCATGCCAATCAGCTGAAACTGTATAAAGGTGTTTAATTCTCTTTCCTGGAAAGGGTGGTTGGGGGGACCTGTATTTTTACCTATTTCTGTTTGATTTTTCAGAATGTTGGGAATCACAATCTAAATTTTACTGTGTGCTTTGGGAAGTGTGGTAGAACCAGCCTCGAAGCATCTCCAGACCCTTCTGTGACACCTGAGTCTTACCCTTCCTGAGACCCACATCACTGCATCTTCCAATGGGGGTGTGGCCATCTGACTTCCATTTACCCATGTGACCATGACTGAAGGAAAAGATGCCTATCTGAGGGCCATGATGGTATCTCTAGATAACGCCAGTGTGTAGATTGAATGGAGAACTAGTAATTTTATTGAACAGGGCCTCCAAGTGGTCTGCCTTGTCAAAGGGACCTTTCAAAGGTTGGCCCTATACCCATATTTGTTCAAATGGAACTTTGTGCATACACCAAGTCAGCAGCATGAATGGATCCATTCACATATCTGGACTGTGTAGTATGGTACGGGCTGCATGCACATTGGCTCACACTGTGGACCAATGGGTGTACAACCCTATCGTACGGTGTCAGTCGGAGGGCAGCGGGGTGGCAGGTGGGTGGGATGCTGCCGCCCGCCACTGACGGGGGGGGGAACGGGGTGGTGGGGCTCAGTGGGCGGATGGGAAGGGGGGTACCGCTGGACCACCAGGGATATTGGACCTCTCCTTTTTATTACTTATGCCCACGATCGGGCTGCAAGCGGTCCACTGGACCACCAGGGATATAGGACATTTATTTTATTCAACATATGCCCTTGATCAGGCTGCGAGCAGTCCACTGGACCACCAGGGATATAGGATGTGTACTTCATTTGCACATGCCCATGATCGGGCATTGGGGCACATTTCTGCGATGTGCAGGGGGCGTCGGTCCCTGACGGCTGCAGCCTGGAAGGGCGCCAGGTGCAAGTCACCGGGGATTGGCACACCTGTATGCAAATGGGGCCATAATGACATGCAAATGGCCCCATTTGCACCTTGCATGCATTATGGCCCCATTTGCATGTGCACTTTTTTCAATATCATGGTTGTTGCGCCTAGCGCAACGGAACTTGCGCTAGCGCATCCCCCTGCTCCACTCTGGCCACTTGCACTGGCGAGTGCCACTGCGCCAGGCACCCTGTGGGTGGCCAGGGTGCGATACTCAGCAATGCTGTGCCATGGCACAGCTCCGTTGAATATCACCCTGTCAATGCCCCTGTGCAGCTAAGTTGCACTACGCCCAGGCTTGCGCCACAGCCTGGCACAGTCTGAATATCCGGGTCCTGGTGTATAACATGCATGATATAGCACATTTGTTTAATGAGACCCAAAACAAAATCAATGAATTGATTTACTATAATAATAAAGATGCTAAAGAGAAACACATAGGCAGGGAAATTGTTTGTTCAGCTCATGGTAGTTATGCCATAAACACTATCACTAATCTCTTCTGGGATATGGAGTCGGGGCATATCCCTGATCTGGTCCAAGATAAACGTATGGCTCGATGGCACTACCCATATTGCAGAACTCTAACCTGTACTAGCAAGTGCATGGCCAGAACCATTTCTTTTTCTTTAGCTACCACTAGGAACTTGGGTTATGTCACACCACACCCAAATCAAGGACCCTGCAACACGAAACACCATTGTGATATTAAGGACACCATGTATGTTTCCTTTATGGTGTCTCTACCAATCTTTGACAAGGACTCTTCAGTCTTCAACAAGCTGGCATAAAGTCCACTCTGTGGGCCACCTTGAGGGCAGCATCTACAGAGAATGGATCAACCTTCATCCTTTGCTGGTGTTTCATCCTCAACTGGATAACTGGGTAGCCCCACATACAGACTGTTGTGCTATAAAGGACTACCACTATTTGTGTCGATGTGATGTCTTTGATGTAACTACATAGGTGTGTGGTTACTCCATGAACTCTACAGACTGTTCATACACTTTTGATGATGACCTGTTCAAATCTACTTCTGCTCCTGTCAATGTCACATTGCCTACTCAAGCTACTCCAGCATCTCCTGAACAGCATGTGTCACGACAAGCTGTGCAACATCTCACCCGCCAGATGATGAATGCCTCCATTGCCTGCCCTGTACAACTCATAAAGTGGTGCTTTCCTCAAGTTCGAGTTACCTACAACAGTGAAGGACAATACTGTGTTGTAACCAACTACAAGAATTTCTCCTACAGACCTCTCAACTGTGGTGCTGACATGCCCAACTTCTGCTTTGTACCACAAGAATGCACTATCATTGGCCATACTAATATCACACCTGTTCCCACCCTGGAACTTGATTACATTGATAGTGACCCTGACTATGTCAATGCTATAGAAAAGTATTTACCAGTTTTTAATGTGCATATTGATCCACTTACCCTGAATCTGAAATCCTTTTTAGATAGAAAGGATATGCATCTCATTCATATCATCAATAATATTACTAAAGCTGGTAATTCTCTTAATGAACTGTCTCATGATGGTTATTTAAGTACTGCATTATCTAACACTTGGTTGCAACTTACATTTAAAGGTTTTATAATAACTGGGGAACATTTTCTCCCATGTGGAAACCCAGTTATATTTCGCCACACGTGTCAGGTTTCCCTCTGTCTGAGCATATGCTTGCTGCTTACCGGGCGACAGTATCTCACCACTGATCTCTCTAGTGGCACTACAACTTGTTTCAGGACAGCTCTTCCAACTTCTGAGGATTGTACTTTGTAATTCTAAAATGTGACAACCCCAGAAGCTACTGGCAGTGCTTCTCACTCTTCACGCTGGTAAAAAAAAGAAATAAAAACAGCAAAGCTACATGCAGTGCTTCTCGCGCTTTATGCTGGTGAAAAAAAAAATTTAACAATGGCACTTTCCACCCTGCCACTGTGCCTCAACGTGACCACTACCAAGGCAAACAGAAGAAGAGAGGTGAGAGAGGGATCTGCAATGCTCTTAAAAAAAGCAGTGAATGGAGTTTGGGTAGGGGACTACCAATGATGTGTAAATGCCTTTGAACAGCAGCACCATCTACTGCTCATACTGAGTTCTGTAATTGCTGTGTAGTGTTTTGAAGACAAGAAAATGCTACCCAGCAATTACATAAAACAATACATGGGGGGAGGGAGTGCAAAACTTGAATTTAATGCACCCCCTTGGTGTGGGATGCTTTAATAAACCCCTAGGGCTTCACCCTTGGGGTTTATGTAACATCCCACACCTGGAGGTGCATTAAATTCTCATTATGCACTCCCCCATGTATTATTCTATATGCTATCATTCAATTATTTTTGATTATTTTCCTTGTTATTCACTTAAGCTGCTTATGCCTCACTCTTCAACAACACTGTGCTCAACTACAGTTTCTTTATGCCACTCATTCTGCCAAGATGTAGCCCACATTGCTTACCCTTTTGGTGTTGCCACTTCATAAGGCAACAAGAGGAGGAATATATTGCATGGGACACCCCACATATCTATATACCCTCATACATGCTTCAGAGCTCATTAGTGTGGCATAAGACACATACGGTGTAATCCATATTTCTTTTTCCTTTATGCTAAGGAACCTAGTTATCCAGCCTATTATTTGGTGGTGTTTGTGCGCCACCTACAGCTTTCTGTGCTGTTGTAATAGTCAGCATCTTTTATGAATTGTTGTATTGTTACCCAAAACTAGCCTTAGTCAGCTATATACCTTTATCAGTGTGTATGTGCAAAACCAAGGATGATCCAACCATCCTAGGTACTAGCTGCCCACTGAAACCCACCAATAGAATTACTTTATTTTTCATTTATGTCTTTTGGCAGAGACTGTTACCTAGTAACATACTTTGTTATCTCTTCTATAAGACTGTGTGTAAGACTGTTTTTCTTTGTTTACATGATGACACCATGGTGTTTGGATACTTCCAAACTCCCAGCAGGTATACTGTTTATCTGTAGTTTCTGGAATAAACTTTTCTTTGCTGCATCTGAGTTTCTGTATTGTGTTTGGCCACAGGTCTAGACTCTGCCAAGTAACATTGCTCTCAAATGTCAAATCAGATTTTCTAATTTTACAAGGAAGTTGTAGGAAATGCTAGTGATAATTTTTAAAAGCAACAAAAGTATGCAAACTCAACAGCTTGTATAGTCTAACAGGTTGTAGTATCAATCCATTTTAAAGGCACCTTTATTCACACAGTCTGCTAAAATGAATTATACGATGGTAGAGCAGCATCTCAAATTGAAATTGACATTTGGAAGCATTAACCCATTATACCCATTAGCGACATATGGCATCAGAACCATCCATTGCTTAACCTGACCCAAAATGGCAGCATCAGATAGAATGAGTTAAAGTGAAAGGAGGGGTTAGAATAGAGGAAGAGGTACTGTTAACATAACTATCTGAGCATTACATAGCTGTATTATTAACAATATGCACTCGCTATGTGTGTGAACATTTCCAAACAGTTGAGAACCCCAAGGAAGACTGCACCCCTGATTTGCTTCAGAGATGTGGCTGGGGCTTTGGGGTTGGAAATCCTAAAACCACATTTCCCTACTTCTGTTTGAACCCTAAATGTTGCATTAACACAGCTTTTTGCAAAGAATATATAACTACCATGCCACTATAGTTAGGGTTGAGTACCCCATTTAAGGTTAAATCTGAAATTTGGCAGCTTAATAACTTTGCCACTGTATGATGGATTTGCCTGTAATTTGGCATGCATAGTTTGACACCATAGATCTTCGGATCTGCCAAGTTTCATTATAGTTGGATGTACAGTTGTGGAGCTACAGAGCACTGAAAAACACACAAATTATGCATCTTTGCGCATTCTTTGCATGCACCTACAGGTCACACAGTTTGCGCGACCAGTCCAAAACTTCAGGAAACATGCAGCTAGGGTCCCCGATGTGTCTTTCAAAGATTTCATGAAAGAATATTAAACGGTTCAAAAGTTATTCAAAAAACAAGTTTTCCATTATAGTTAATGGGAAAAGTTAACAAAAAGTTCGACAGTGTTGCAAATGCAGTTTTTAGTGTCACAAATGACCCCTGTAGTGTCTTGTTTTCAGTTGGTGGTCACAGAAATGCTAGGCATTTAAATTTGGGACCCTCTAGGGACACAATTCTTGCTGCGTTCACCTAGTCAAGTCCTGAAGATGCTAGTCATGTTTTTTTTTGGGGAGGGGGGTTAAACACCCCAGAAATATGTTTTTAAAATTTTTGTAAACCATAGTGTTGCAAAGTAGTGTTGCACATTCGACTCATTCGTGATTGTTTTTGCGAAAGTGTTGCAAATCATGACACTACTTTGTGACACTATGCCCAAAACAATAGGATATCTTTGCCACCCTGCTGCAAAAGAACGATTTGGTCTTTTGGGCTGAAAGTTGGAGGGAAGAAAGCCAAGATCCCACAGATGTGCCTTTTGGTGTTTGATGACAAAATGTTAGATGGCTGCAAAGTTATGGCACTCTGAAGTTGATGATTTTTCTCATAGGTTAACATTATGGAATCCATGGCGCCTTTTGGGGCATGTATCTCGAAAACGCTTCGAGATATGGACTTTTCATCAGAAAAATGCTTAGCCCCCCCACTGGGGCTAAGTACAAAACTAGCCAGGAAAGTCATAAATAATATGAGATTTTAATTTTTGTCTACGTTATACGGTTCCTGAGATAAAAGCAATTTAGTATTCCAAGTGTTCATTTTCTACTCCGAGGGCCATTATTATGCATACATTCTTTGTATTCACTGTGCTTCTGAATGCACCATTTTGGGAAAGAAAGTGTGTGCATTTCCGTTACTGTTACAGTTAGCATTTCTGCTTGCACTTCCGTAACCGTTTGCATTAGTGTTTCCATTTACATCACCGTGTGTGTTACCCTTTGCATTTGTGTTTGCTCCTGCATTTGTGTTATTGTTACCATCTGTGTTTCCATTACTGTTTTTGTTTGCGTTTCCTTTTGCATCACCGTGTGCATTACCATTTGCGTTTGCATATGCGCTTCCGTTTGCGTTTGCATTTGTGTTTCCTTTGGCATCATCGTTGGTGTTACCATAAGCGTTTGCATTTCCAATTGTGTTATCATGTGCGTTACCATTTGCATTTGTGTACACACTTGCATTTGCTTTTGCGTCTCTGTTTCCTTTGGCATAATCATTGGTGTTACCAACACTGTTTATGTTTCCAATTGTGTTACTGTGACCGTGTGTGTTACCATTTGGGTTTGCGTACGTGCTTGTGTTTACATTTCTGTTTGTGTTAGTGTTCCCTTTGGCGTCATCATTGCTGTTACCGTAACCATTTGCATTTCCAATTGCATTACCGTAACTGTTTGTGTGTTTTTCACATTTGCATTTGTGTTTCTGTTGTCCTTAGCATTTGTGTTTTTGGTAGTGTTTCTGTTGTCGATTCTCCTATACTGTACTGCCTCAGCTTATTTACACATGGAATGGGGTGAGAGTTAAGACCGATGACCCCAACGCACACCCCAATGCCTGTTGGTGGGAATGGGGTGGGCGTAGGGTGCAAGGGGTGGCAACCCTAACACCGAATTTCCTCACTTTTGTCACTGTGGAACAACCCTAACTGATGCATTAAATGGAGTTTTTGCCATGAATATCTCTCTCTCTCTCTCTCTCTCTCTCTCGCTCTCTCTCTCTCTCTCTCTATATATATATATATATATATATATATATATATATATATATCTATATTATAATAAATATGCACTAGTTATGGCCAAAGTGACAAAAGTTGGGAAATGTGACAATGGGTTTCCAACCTATCACCCACTCCCCAACCAGGCAGCATAGCAGGTGTAGGTGTGCCTTAGGTTCTTAAGCCTAATACTCACCCCATTCCATCTGTAAATAAGGTGGACTGTCTCAGAATGGGGTGAGCAGGTCTGAGAAGCCTAAGGTACACCTGCTGTGCTGCTCTGGTTGGGGTGGAGGGGCATTAGCTGAAAACCCTAACACAACATTTCCCAGCTTTTTTCACTTTGACCCTAACTAATGAAGTTTTTTGCAATCTATTTCCTTACTTTTTGAGATAGTATAATGTTATACTTATGTTGCTGTGGGAGCACTGGGTCCTCCAGTCCAGACCCTGTGCTTCCACCCATTCATCATTTTTTGGTATCCTTAAGTTGCTGTGGGAGCTCAGGGTCATCCAGATGCTGTGCTCCCATCCAGCCATCAATTTTCATTATCCTTATTTTTGCTGTCGGAGCGCAGGGCCCTCTGTACCCAGCGCTCCCATCCATCCATACATCATTTTCTGGTATCCTTATTTTGCTGTGGGAGTGCAGGGTCCTTCATATGCTGTGCTCCCATCTATCCATCATTTTTCATTATCCTTATTTTTGCTTTGGGAGCACAGGGTCCTCCAGACCCTGTGCTCCTATCTATACATGATTTTCCCGTACCCTTATTTTACCGTGGGAGCACAGGGCCCTTTAGACCTGGGGCTCCCATTAGTCCATCATTTTCTGGTATCCTTATTTTGCAGTGGACCCTGTGCTCCCATTCATCGATCATATTTCAGTACACTAATTTTCCTAAAATTAAAAATAAGCATTGTGCAAGTAAACACAGTGGCTTACATAGCGTTCTAAACTTGTGCCTCTGTGTTTGAGGGATATGACACTCATTATAAGGCTCAGTGCCCCTCATTGTTCCTTATTTTGAGTGTTCCTGCCCCTCATTTCATTGATAATCTTACTCCTACAACCAGCGACTACAGTATGAGAAGTAAGGTAACTGTGGTCGGAACAAGTTCCCTTACCTTTTCACACAGTAGTCACTGGTTCCAGGAGTAAGACGTGTCTTCAATCAGAGACAGTGCATCTTCATTATGGGATCCATGCAGGTGAGTGAGGGTGTGTGTGGGGGGGTCTAGGGGTGGGGGCAGTTCATACACAGTGGGAGGTTGGGTGGGGGTGCAAGTGGAATCAATGTTGGACTTTTTGTTTTACAGTAAAAATAAAATAAAAGACACTGAGTGATCATTTTCTTTATTTACAGCAGTATACCTGCATTTGTGTATGTATATGTGTGTGTGTGTGTGGGGGGGGATGCCACTGGGCACTAATGAAATTCTGATTTTTTCACTAAGTAAGATATGTGTGTTGGGTGGGTGGCAGGGGAATGGCAATAAATATAAAATTTTTTCCAAAAAATATGACAGCCGACTCTGTTGGGGGGCACTAGACACCAGGGCTGTTAAATAAAACAGTAATGGGGACTGGTGGAACAATTGAAGGGTGGTGGGACCACTGGACACCAGGGAAAATAAATCTATTGAGTCCTGAATCATTTTCCGCAATAAGAAATCCTTTTTTGCCATCGTTTTCCGTTCTGGCTAAAAAGGATTTATTGTCATGAAAAAGGATTTGGCACTTAGGGTTTTTTTTCAGTCCTTTTCACCACTTAGGATACTTTTCTGTGAACCCTTCTTCATGGTGGTGGAAAAGGACCCTGTCTCGCAAAAAAGGATTACTGACTTAGTTTGTTTTTTAAATTCTTTTTCATGAGACCATTCCTTTTTCACCAATCCTTTTTCATTCTCACAAAAAAGGAATCGGCTCGTGAAAAAGGATTGAAATAAAAAATCTAAGTCTGAAATCCTTTTCTGTGAGCCAATTCCTTTTTCATGAGAGCGCAAAAGGATTGGCAAAAAAGGAAGTTAGCAAGTGGCGAGAAAGAATTTAAATACAGGTAAAAAAATGTATTGGCCCATGTCAGGAGTTTAAAAACACATAATACACCTCATGAAGTCCCAAGAGCAGAACACATGTTTTGGTGTCGGTGCAAGGTACCATATGACTGAGTTATGGAACTCTTTTATTTCACAAACTTGAAAACAAGATGGCGGCTCATGAAAAAGCAGTTTTTTTCTCACAAAAAAAAGGATTGGTCCCTCAAGAAAAAGAATTCTTTCTCGTGAGACCAAATTCCTTTGTTGTTCCAGGAAGCTATCCTAGAGAGTGAATTTCCCATTGAAAATAATGGGAACTTAAAAAATTGAACAACTTTGAAATGGATTAATATTTTGTCACCAAACAAACTAAAGGCACTTCTGTGATCCAAGTTCTTTCTATCATATAAATATCACTCCAAAATTCCACGCCATCTTGGAGCAAGGTAATGACAAAAAAGCTGAACAAAAGGGCAAATTGTTAGGTTTTTTTCACTATCCAGATCTCGGAATCCGAATATCTGACTAGAATGAAACTTGACACATCAAGAGATCTACATCATAAAACAGCACATACCAAATTTTGTGCAAATCTGTTGAACAGTTGCAAAGTTATTAAAGTACAAAATTCGAGGTTTAACTCAGAAACCTCAGCTCAACCCTAACTATAGGAGCGCTACTGCACCCTTATAATATTGGGTCCTTTTCTCCATTGAAAAGAAACATAGAAACACAGAAACATAGACTTTGACAGCAGATAAGGACCACTTGGCCTACCCAGTCTGCCTACTTCCCTATCTATTGGATAAGCTGCAGATCCTAGTTAACAAACAGCCTACTTCCTCCTACCCCCCACTAAAATTGCTTTATGTCTGTCCCATGCATTCTTGAATTCCCCTACTGTTTTTGACCCCATGACCTCCTCAGAAAGGCTGTTCCATGTGTCCACCACCCTCTCCATGAAAAATACTTCCTCACATTGCTCGTGAGCTGTTCCCACTCTATCTTCAAATTATGCCCCTTGTTCTTGCACATGTCTTTTTCTGAAAGATGCTACCAGACTTTGTTGATTCCTTTGAGGTACTTGAATGTTTCTATCATGTGCTCCCTTCCCTCCTTTCCTCGAGGTATACATATTAAGCTCCTTTAGTCTCTCTTCATACGGCTACTGGTGCAGACCCCATCTTGTCTATGTCCTTGCAGAGATGGGGTCTCCAGAACTGCATGCAGTATTTCAGATGGGGTCTCACCAACTATCTGTACAGAGGGTTAACAACTTCCTGTTTTCTACTGGTGATGCCTCTCCCTATGCTTCCCAGTATCCCTCCAGCCCTCCTTATTGCCTTCTCACATTGCTTACCTACTTTTTTTTTTAGTTTATTTATTTTTATATCCTTGGCTGGGGGGGTTGTGCCTTTGGTTTCCACTTCCAGCCCACCCTCATGGCTGCCACCCCGGTCATGGACAGAGCTCAAACCTCCCCATCACAGCCCTCCTGGCCGCATCACAGTGGGTACTTACCCCACACTGCAAGACCTGGAAGATGGACTCAGGAGGGAGCTAACTAGTGCATGACCATGACAGCACTGTTGGGGCAGCCTTCATGCTGCTGAGAGAGATTTCTTGTGGATCTTCTCCACAGGAAGGGGTGTGCAGTGACGCCAATGGAAGGAATGCGCACACATCCACATGCACTTCTCCCAGCGTCTGCCCCCTCCCGCAACTCTTTCTGCACTGCCGATGCATTGCCCCCAGTTTCCACTAGGGGCCAGCCAAGCACCGGCCACTGTTGTCCCCCTTCCCTGGAGAAGGAGAGCAGTCCTCCAAATGCTCAACCCTTCTGCAACCCTGCCAACCCCCAGCAGCCTATACTCGTTCCCAAACATGGGTCACCGGTGTAGCACAAGGTAAGGCGTGCAGCACCTCAGCCCTCAGCGCCACCGGGTCAGTCCTGCTTGCCCACCTTTAACTCATCTGATATGACTACCCCCAGGTCCCTTTCCATTTTTGTTGTTATTAGTACCTCCCCCCACATTGTGTGCTCTTCCCCTTGGTTTTTGTTTCACAGGTGCATTACTTTGCACTTCCTTGCACTGAATCTAAGCTGCCATGCTTTTGACCATTCCTCCAACCTTACCAAGTCCCTTCTCATCCTTTCCACCCCCCCTTGTGTATCAACCCTGTTGTAGATCTTTGTGTCATCTGCAAAGATACATGCTTTGCCTTCCAGTCCCTCTGCAATGTCACCTGGTCCCAGTACTGAACCCTGCATTACCCCACTGGAAACCCCCTTTCTTTGGAGTGGCCTCCATTTACTATTACCCTCTGCATCCTGTTGTGCAGCCAATGTTTTACCCAGGCTACAACCCTGGGACCCACTCACAGGCTGGCTAACTTTATTAATCTTTTGTGTGGGACTGTGTCAAATGCCTTGCTAAAGTCTAGGTAGGCCATGTCCACAGCCCCTCCCTGGTCTACTACTTTGGTCACCCAGTCAAAGAAATCTATTAGATTTGTCTGACATGACCTTCTCATCATGAATCCATGCTGCCTTGGGTCCTGTGCCCCACTGGCCTCTAGGTACTCAACAATTATTTTCTTCTGAAGTGATTCCATCAGTTTCCCTACCACTGAGATCAAAGGGTTATCATTTATTTCCCCATGCACGATGGTAGCCAAATAGGGTATTATGACCCTAACTAGCTGCCTATATAGGACACAGCAAAAAGTGTATATAAAACAAATAATGAATACCATGTTGGGGTTGAACAGGCTCATAAAGGCCACTCGCCCTTCAGGATTGTGGCTTTATGGCTTGTTCAGCCCCATAATGGTATTATTTCCTGATATACCACACTTTGCCATCATTTATTCTCTATAAATGTTACAAAAAAACTATTAATGCAGTCATTAGGGTTGAAGAACACAAAGTGCACAAAGTAGGGAAATGAAAAAACATTAGAGTTTTGGGTCCCCAGAGTATTGGCAAATCAGTGATGGGGTCTTTCTTGGGCATGTCAACTCTAATACCATCCCCCTCCCCCAGCCCATAGCATCCTGTCCAAAGCGCAAGGTACAGCTCCAAACCAATGCCTCATAGTGATACACTCTTCAAAGGTAGAGAAGTATGGCTTGCCACATGTTGCCAACAGAATCTGTCATAGTTTTCTTCATTCAGGGCCCTGCATGAAGAGAAAAGATCACGTCTGACCTTGTTTGCTCAGAGGAGGGGATGGGCATTAGGGCTGACATCCCCAAGGAAGACCCTACCTCCAATTTGTCAGTACTCCGGAGACCCAAAGCCCTAATGTTTTTTCATTTCCCTACTTTATGTGCTTTGCATTCTTCAACCCTAATGTCTGCATTAACACAGTGTTTTGCAGTTAATTTCCTTTAATATTGGAGACAGTCATGACTCAGTGCATGGGCCCATCAGGCCTCAACATGCATATCAGTATCTTGTGAGAGAAGGCTCCCTGGCCCAGCACAGGGTTTCATATCTGCACCAAAACACTGCCCCATCCCTACTCAGGCTGGGGCAGATGCTGCACGCTGCAGCATCTTACCACCAGCCTTGGTCCATTAAACCGGGTCACTGAGTTCACACCCAAACTCAGGTCACTGGCACAGTGAGGCAGCATGGTCTCCACTGGGCCAACGGACATCTCTGCAAACAACTTTACTTCATAACTTTTTTTTTTGTGACATTCTGGCCCCAAAATTTCAACAGCCTTTTAATAGCCCCTCCTTCTGAACGTGACAGATGTAATTTAATATTGCACTGGACAAAATGTAATTTTGCACCAGCAGTGCAAAATCACATGTTGGCCAGAATTTGAAAAACAACAGCTGTCACGTTCATGTGTGTCAAAAAGACTCTGCTGAAAATTTGGGGTTTAAATATTGAAAATGACCAAAGCTATAAGCATGCACAGAAAAATTACAACATACAGTACCTCAATAACTTGGTTGTTTTTTAATATTTTTAGCTCAAACTTTCAACATAGTCTTCTAATGACCCCACCTCATGAACCCAGTAGGTGAAAATTTCCAAATCCCCACCAAATCACCATTTCATGCCACAGGCATGAAAACATGTTTCAGCCAGGATGTGAAAAATGACAGCTATAACGTTCATGAAGCAGTGTAAAAAAATGGCTATGTTGAAAATTTGTGGTCAAAATATTGAAAATGACCAAAGTTTTGAATGTGCATAGAAAAATTTCAATGTACGCTCATAACATGATTGTTTATATGTATTTCTTCACACAATTTTCAATGTGGCCTTTTGGTGACCCCGCCTCATGAACACTGGTATTGAAATTAGGTTGATCTGGCTCAAAAGGTGATATTGTGCAGCAACCATGAAATCATCTTCTGGGCCTGATTAACATAATTTGACTGCCAGTGTTCATGAGATGGGATCCCAAAAAGGGCATGTTAAAAGTTTGGTGAAAAAATTCCTAAAAATTACCAAGTTATGAAGATAGTTTCAAAACGCCATACAGCACTTACATGTTTTTCTCATTTCCCAATTCAGCATTAAAGAGTCAAGACATGTCTCCGGTCTAGAGAGGATTACAGTGTTGGGCCTCAGCTCAGTAAGTACAGAGGAGGGGGGGGGGGTGCTGGGTGCTGAGTGGAAGGGTTAGGATGGGGGATGGGGATGGCAGCAGACAATGAGGGACCATTTTCTTCATTTCAGGTTTAAAAAGAAAAAAAAACAGATGTTGGGGGATGGTTTTCTTTTTTACATGAACAGTACGTTTCCAATGCTGGAAATTGGACACTCTGGTGTCAGCATGCTGCTTGGGGGGCACCAGGGATGGGTACCCTGATGTCCACATTGCTGGGTGGGGAGCTTGTGAAATTTAATAACAGGGACTGGGCCCCCCCAGTGTTGCCAGTTCAGATAATGAGTTTGGGGGGGTGTATGGAGGGGGAGTGGGGAACAACCAAACACCAGTGTTGGGCACCCTGGTGTCAGAATATATAAAAATAAATAGACTGGCACCGGGGATTGGGGCCCTCTGGTGTCCAGTTTATTGAATAAAGCCACCTATGTGGTTCATGGTAGCGGAGCTACACACAGAGAATGCTCAGCAGGGCCGGTCTACACACTGACATATAGCCCGGGCCCTGCTGAACGAAAACAGCAGGGACTGAGAAACGACAGACTCTCATATGACAGCAACACAACTTCATATTGTTGCATAAATTTTGTTATCTTTAGAACACCGATTTTTTTAAACTATGCATGCTCAGAAAGGGAACAGTTTTCCTTAAATAATTGAAAAAGTACTGAAGTTTGAGACATAAAAAACACAAAAACACACATCTTGGGCCAAACTCTATGAAACCTGCAAGTCTCAGGTTTTTAAATCCTCCTAGTCTTTGCTCCTGTCCCCCCCCATTCTGCTTCTCAGCTCCCTGGACTCCACTAACATAACCCCAGGTACCTTTCCTGCAGCAGTTTCTACACAGAGTTACAGTGCCATTTTGTCTCCTTGGCCATGTGGCTGGGTCAGAGGGTCGGCATACTAGAACTGATAGTTTCTAGTACATGTTAACGTACTATGCATTGCCTTCTTATTTCTTTGCTTTAGCCTAGCATTTTAATTGCTGTTTAGTGTATGTGCCTAGTGTCTCTGACCTTCCCATTGGTTCTTAAAGGCAATGTTAAATCTGTAATGTACAGCCGTACAGTGTATTACTAGCTAGAGTGCTAAACGGGAGTTTAAAGTCACTTATTTAGTAGTGTCGAATTGTACTAAGGTTCTAAATAGTGGCTGTATGCTGCACAGTGTATATCCCTGCTTTTTTAGCCTGCTGTGTAGTGAGCTTACCCTCAGTTCTGGGCACCCATGTTTGAATGCTGCTTACTACTACTTGCACCCTAGCTCTCCTCCCGTACTGGGCATCTTGCTCACTCGCCCTCTCCTCCCCTAGTCTCCTATTACAGCCCTCCCCTCCTCTTCTGCTTAGCCCTTATCCTGCCTGCTTCTCTCCCCAGGAGCCCCACAACAGCGCTGCTGGACTGCGACAAGGGTCATTGTGGGCAGGTGCAGGCTTTGCTCTTGTTCCCCTCCCCCCATCCTGCTTCTCAGCTCCCTGGACTGCACAAATATCACCCCAGGTACCTTTCCTGCAGCAGTTCCTGAACAGAGTTATGGCACCACGCTTCATGCGGCACAGTTAGATTTGGCCCACTCACCTGCCCCTACCACCCTCCCTCCCAGAGGTGGTCACTCATTCGTATGTTCGTATTACCAATCAGCTCACTTCTGCACCCTGTCCTGTCCTGAGGTGGACCAGTCCACTCTTCCCTTACCTTCTACTTGATTACTTCCACCCTGTGTTTTTCACAATTTGGATCCCTTTCTCTGCATTCTTTAAGGAAACTGGCTGTACGATCTCAACTCACTGTATCTCTGTGCCTCAGCTACACGGCATTCACTTTTTTGCCTCTATATACCCCTCTTTTTGGGCTACTGAAAACACAATTATTTAGTTTCTCTTCACTACTTATTTCACTCAGTTACTGCAAGCCTTATGTCTGCCTCATGTTGTTCCATGCCACCCCTTCCCCTTATTATGGCCCTCTCTACCTTTACTGTCATCCTGTGTTGTTGCTTAATACTAACCTCCTATATGTTGTTCTGCCTCAAGCCTGCTCTCTACTGTCCACCTTCTACTATCCTGCTGCAAGACTCTAAGGATTTCACTTTCTCTAATCAGCTAATATCTTATGCCAGTTGTCGCTTCTCTCCTCAAACATCTTTCGTCACACTGTGTCCTAAACTGTAAATAAATGCCTAAAATGTCCCCCTCATTTACTCTTTCCCTATATTCATCACAAATTATATTACCTATGCCTTCCTGCACTTATACTAACTGGAGACATTGAAACAAACTCTGGACCAATGGCCCCTCTCTCTCCCACTCTGATTCAACCTGGAAAGTGAATAAAGGACTTCATATCTCTCAGATGAACATAAGAAGCCTTCTTCATAATTTTTTAGCCTTAGAAGCCTGGGTGGACTTTTACCAGCTGGCTATTTTATGCCTCTCTGAGACATGGTTAAAGCCCTCTATTCCTGACTCAGCATGTTCCTTACCCAATTAGAAACTTCTTTGATGTGACCGCCCCTCTCCTAAGCGTGGGGATGAGGGTGGCTATACACTTCAAATCTCACCTGTATCTCTCTGCTCTCCCCTCCCCCTCCCTCTCACTCTGTGAAGTATTGCACATTGTCCCCTGCCTTGGGGACACCAAGAAACATCATACTGTCTGTGCTTATAACCCCGCTACTGGTGGTGATGGTGTCCCTGGTCTCTCAGAATTTCTCTCCAGCACAATTACATCTGCCAATTGAAATGAAATTATTATCTTTGGTGATGTAAACCTAGACTGGCTAGGTAAATCCAATAAAACCTATGATACTATCATCAAAGATTTTAACCTACATCAACATATCACTGATCCAACCGGAGTGTCATCTAACTCTAGTCCATGTATCCTAATAGATTGGGTCTTAATCTATAGAACAGACAGGATATCTAGTGCTGGCAAACTCTTTGATGCCATTTCAGATCACTCCCCTATCTACTGTATCTGGCATGCTATCTCCCTCCCTCCCCTCCCCCGAAAATCATCTCTTTTCGTGACTTTGCTAACTTCAACCAGTCAGCTTTCCTAGCAGATCCCTCTAGAATCGACTGGTCCTATCTTTACACTACTAATGATGTTCAATTGTAACTGGACTATTTCTTAACAGAGTTCTGTGCTCTTCAAAACCTACATGTTCCCAAAATCTCTCGTCAGATTCATGGCACAACAACTAGTTGACTTAAAAAAGTCCTTCTTACTCAATTGAAAGTTAGGGACAAAAGCTGGGCTCACTACAAGGCTTCAGGCCTTCTCTCTGACCTTCATAACTACAGAGCAATGAAGAAGGCTTGTAAATGTAATTTATGCCTCGCTAAAAGCAACTATTGCAAAAATCATTTAACTACTGCCACTGGGGATCCCAAAAAGTTCTGGACTCATATCAAAACCTTTCTGGGGGCAAAACATACACAATCAGTAAATTACATGATCATAAATGGTGTGCACTGTAACAACCCTATCACCATAGCAAACTCTTTATTTTTTTTTTGTATTATCTTTTTTACCTCCTACAACACTCCAGTGTCCACCTCTCCTTCGGGCCCTCCTAGCATCTCCACTCCCCGGTCATCCTGTTCCTGAGTGCTGCCCTCATACCACATATCGCAGCCAGCCCTTCGAGTTGTCCAGAGTAACCCATCTCCAGGCGAGTCCCCCTCCTCTGAGGGGGAAGGCACCGGGGCAGGGAGTAACCCCAGCACTCTATTTTTCCCTACTGACTCAGGGGTGCTGCTGTGGAGGAGCAGGCTCCCGGAGGTTCCGGTGGTGTGGAAAATGTGGAGGCCATCATCCAGTGGGCAACGAAGTTGTTTTCTGGCTTTTCCCTGGTTGTCCCTCCTGTGCCCCTGCTTAATAGTGCCTCTGGTCTCCACCAGGGGCCACTACAGGAGTGGGGATTCCCACTCGACCCACCCCAGGAGAGGAGAGCAGTCCTCTGGATGCTCAATCTTCTCCTTCCCCGGCCAGCCCACGATGACCCAAGTTCGTTCCTGAACCTGGGTCACCGGTGTGGTTCGAGGTGTGGTGACCAGTGCCTCAGCCCTCTGTGCCACCGGGCCAGCTAGCAAACTCTTTTAATAAGCACTTCTCAGACCTATCCACTTGTACTGCTCCTTTTGCCTTATCACAGCCCTCCTTCCCAAATCCTAATGATGATATGTCACACTCCTTCCCCCTGTTTCACTTCCATCTCATTACCAGGAAAAAAAGTTCTAAAACTACTGAGTCCATCTCTATCTGTACCAGTGTTAGAGCTGAAGGTCTTGAACTAAGACTCAAGACTGGTCACGCCTTTTCTCACTTCTCCCCTTGCCCACCTTGGAATTACTGCTATGCTGGGTGAATCCCTGGAGAAAGTGGCAAAATTTAAGTACTTGGGCTTTTGGTTGGACTGCAATCTTTTGTTTATCCTCCACGTGGATGAGCTTTCCAAAAAACTAAAACAAAGACTGGGATTATTTTTCCGCATTAAGCGGTTGCTCACCGATCATCAGAATTAAGGCTAGTGCGATCTGTCTTCCTACCTTGCTTAGATTGTTATGATTTCTGATATAGCAACTGTCCCAACACTGTACTTACTAAACTGGACGTACTGTACCATAGGGCCTTAAAATTCATGACTGTCTCACCGTATAAAACTCACTACTGTTCGCTCTACGCCAAGTTAGGCTGGACCTCATTAGCTACCCGAAGGTGGCGCAATGCCTCTATCTGGACCTTCAAAGCCCTCTCTCTGATAACTTTAAATTTATGCCATGTGCGTACCCTCTCAGGAAATATGCGTTCATACTGCTTGATGTACCCCAGATTAGAACCTGGTTTGGCTCCTCCTCTATCAGTCATTCCCTGCCCACTCTGTGGAACTCACTCCAAAGGATCTTAAAGTTGAAACACCTTGCCAGACTATCCTCCTTCAAATCTCTTTTAAAACCCCTACTAAAGGAGAATTGCCAATGCTACTCCTAACTCCTCCCTCTATGAGGTCCTGTATGGCACTTATACCTTCTTAGATTGCCTCAGAGTGTCCTGTCACCCCCTCTCATTACTTATCCCCTATCCCTCCCAACAACCTCTATCCCTCCCTACATCCTCTAGCCCGCGATCACCCTCCCTACATCCTCTACCCCTTGGGCACCCACCTTCCTTCTCTCTGTCATAGTACCTCCCTGTCATAGTACCTGAGACCCCCCTTTCCCATACTTTCCCCTACCCTTAAACTTTGCCATCTTCCTTACTTTCTTTTCTAGCAGCTAAATTGCTCAGGCAGTAATGCTGCACTAATGTTATGGTCTTTTATACTGTGTATCTGTTATGCCTGCTTTGATCTTGTATTAATTTTGAATTGTATCTGTGTTCCCTTATTGTACCTTGTGTTGTCCATCCACGACCACCTTGCAAATGAGTGTCTCAATGGTGTATTCCTGATAAAAAATAAAATTAAATTGAATTGTTAGACTTTTTATCTTGTCACTCTGCAGTGATATTGTCCCAAGCATCTGGAAGGTCACCAGCGTAACTCCAGTCTTCAAGAAAGGGGACCTCAAATCCATTATTAACTATCGGCCAATTGCCATACTCTTGGTGTTAGGTAAGATCCTTGAAAAGCTGGTCTCTCAACAAACCATTGCCTATTTACATAATCACAACCTTCTCTCTGACTCATAACGTGGTTTCAGAAAAGGACATAGTACCACCACTGCTCTCTTAAAATTCACCAATTATGTCAATACAGCTATGAGCAATGGCCTTCTAACAGGGGTGGTCTTTATAGATCTAACAAAGGTGCTTGATCTGGTCAATCACCCACTTCTTCTTGCTAAAATGCTATTCCTAGGCTTCTCCCCTGATGCTGTTGCCTGCTTTAATAGCTATTTGTCTGATAGGAAACAAGGGTTAAATTTAATGCTTCCATCTCTAATCTCTACCATAAACATTGGTGTCCCCCAGGGTTCTGTCCATGGGCCTTTACTTTTCACTTTCTTCATAAATGACAACACAAAAATTCCCTCTTCTTCTGCATCCCTGCTTTATGCAGATGATCTGGTACTCTATCATAGTACAAATCTCATCACTGACCTAAATACCTCTCTCACGTCTGATTTCCTCCTGATCCAAAGCTGGCCCATTGAACACAACCTAGTTCTAAATGCTAGTAAAACGCAGCCCGTGTTGTTTGGTTCAGGCAGCCTAAGGAAATGCAAAGGGAGGCTGTCTATTATGAGTGCTGATGGTTCCCTTCTGGTTATGGTTAGCTCATTTAAATATCTTGGGGTCATGCTTGACCCCTCATTAGACTATGACCTTCACACTTATACCACATACCAGTCTGTTAATTCTAAACTTGGCATTGCTTATAGAACAAGCCATGCTTTTAACCCCCTCTGCCAGAACTGCCATTGTGCAAGGTGTTCTTCTCCCTGCCCTAGTCTACGACTCTGTGACCTATGGTGGAGCTGCAAAAACCTATCTTCTCAAGTGGGATGCCATCTATAATAGTATTTGCCGCTATGCTCTTGCATATCCCTGCCTCACTCACCACTGCAAACTTTATAGTGACCCAAATTGGCCTTCCCCTTTGGCCCACCAATCTCTATCTTTTGACAGCCAAATAGATAGTATCATTCATTCTGGTGCGCACTCCTCGCTTGCTAATATGCTGACTCTAGCTAACTCCTGTTATAACCTTCGATCTGGGGATCAAACTCTTCTAAGTGTACCTAGGTGTAAAACGCAGATGGGGACCTGTGCCTTTTCCCATGCAGCAACCTAGTTCTAGAACTCCCTATCGGTAAGGCTTAGGCTCTCCCCAACTCATGACAACTTCAAAAGAATACTACGTATTCACCTTATGACAGTAGACTCTTGTACCTGATTCCAACCTCCTTGACTTTCCTCCACTTCTGCTCTCTGCCACTGCACTCATTTCTCCTCTCTCCTCATACAGTAGCTGGGGGTACTTGCCCAAGCTCTCTCCCTTCACCTAAAATTCTGGTAACCCCTCTCCTGACCTTCTCTATGCTACTTTTTCTCTCCTCATTCCCTGTGTATATCTGCCTCTCTTTCTCATACTGTAGTCTGCTCTAATTAACTCCTTCCTTTTCTGCTGTTACCCAAGCACCTAGATAGTTCACCCATTAAGGTATGCTACTCTACCTCATTTGTAATTATATTTTTGGCATTCGATTTCTTCGTATGTTTTTTTCTTTATAAAAATGTTGTATATTTTGTTATTGTCTTCTACCTATATTTAACTTGTATTATCTCTTATTTATGTTGTTGACAAATGTAATGACTCTGTACAAATTGTCCTATACCATTTTGTATTGTGACCTGTAACATATTGTATTGTAGTTTTGACTGTTTCTCATTTGTACTCTATTGGGTCTTGCCTGAAAATAGGCATTTCTGTATCTAGCACACTTACCTGGTTATAAAAAAACAAAATAAATAAAATAAATAGTTTTTTAGTTATGGTTGAGCAAAACAAGTTCTGATCAGAGCCAACATGGCGGTTATGCTGCTTTAAAGGGATACTGTCCACTTAAAATGATCAAAGTTATGCCTGTGCATTGGAAAATTTAAATGTACACTCATAACTTTACTGTTTTTTAATATTTTGGGCCCAAATTTTCAACATAGCCTTTTTATGAAAAACACAACACTGGCACCAGACTTCAGCTTCAGAAAAAGCAATTTTTACTTGTGCAAAAAAGCATACAATTACTGATAGCAAACCATGCAAAAGTAGCAGAACTCCTGGCCAAGTTTTGCCAAGTGGCTTTTTCAAGGAGTGCTGGTCCAAGGGAGTATCAAGGCTTAAAAACATCCATTAACCAATCCAGTGTCAATGTGCATTTTAAAGGTACATTACCATATATATATACCTGAATTGTTACCTTAAGTGCAATACATACAAGTGCAATCAGACATCAAGTACATATCCTCTTTGATAGGTTTACAGCTTCAGAATATAGCTATACAAAGTGACAGTGCTAAGTACTATGCTGGCTAAATGGAGATATACAATAATACTTAAAGGCCATAATCATATTTGACTCCAATATATCTATATACATATTAAATTAACTGATCTATAGCCAAAGTAATTCATTTTCAAAAATTATTGTATAAACATATTTAAATATATATATATAGACATATATAACATCATATATAGCCATACATCATACTATTTCATTACAAAACCCCTGACTTCCACTGCTGTCCAACGACTAGCATCCATTACTCATAAACACTATTGAATTTCTACAGGGGAAAGAAAAGACAAGGAGAGAAAGAAAAGAAGAAAAGTAACGGAAAGGGGGAAGATGGGGGGTGGGAAAGAAAAGAGAAAGGGAAAAAGGGAAATTGAGGATGACTCTACTTATTTGCAGATGAAAGGTACCGCTATGGGGGCTACATTTGTCCCCAGTTATGCCAATTTGTATCTGGGAGCTTGGGAGAAATTAAATGTCAGCTGTCCCAAGACCAACCCTTGTTTGATTGCACTTGTTTGTATTGCACTTAAGGTAACAATTCGGGTATATATGTAGTAATGTACCTTTAAATGCACATTGACACTGGATTGGTTAACGGATGTTTTTAAGCCTTGAAACTCCCATTGACCCACACCCCTTGAAAAAGCTGCTTGGTGAAACCTGGTCGGGAGTTCTGCTACTTTTGCATGGTTTGCTATCAGTAATTGTATGCTTCTTTGCACAAGTAAAAATTGCTTTTTCTGAAGCTGAAGTCTGGTGCCAGTGTTGTGTTTTCCATGTTTTGTTACTGGGCACAGACTTGTATAGAGTGGAGCACTGAGTTTTGGTTTTTGTTCCTGCATAGCCTTCTTATGACCCCACCTCATGAACAAGTGTGGAGAAAAATTTCTAAATCTGCCCAAAAGGGAATTTCGTGCAGCCACGACGTCTTTCCGTGCAACTGGTACGAAAACACATTTTAGTCAGGATGTGAAAAATGACAGTTGTCATGTTCAAGAGTGATGTGAAAAAATGGCTATGTTGAGAATTTGGGGACAAAATAGCAAAAATTACCAAAGCTATGAGCATGTGTTGCAAAATGTAAACATACACTTATAACTTTGCCATTGTAAAATATTTTGACCCCAAATATTCAACATAGCTTTCTTATGACCTCGCCTCATGAACAAAGGTGGAAAGAATTTTCAAAACCTGCCCAAAAGGTGATTTTGCACAGCTACAATGTCATTCCGCACCACAGGAGCATAATCACATTTTGGCCAGAGTTTGAAAACCGACAGTTGTATCATTCATGAGCTGATGTGAAGAAATGGCTATACTGAAAATCTGGGGTCAAAATAATGAAAATGACCAAAGCTATGAGTGTGCGTTGCAACATTTCAACAAATGCTCATAAGTTTGCCATTTTTAAATATTTTCACCGCAAATTTTCTACATAGACATCTTATGATCCCACATGATGAACAAAAGCAGTGAGCATTTTCAAATCCTGCCTGTAAGGTGATTTCACTAAGTGACAGCGAAAACACATTTTGGGCCTGATTTTCATAATCCCACCACCATTGGTCATGAGGTGAGGTCCCACAAAGGCCATGTTGAAAATTGGGGGTAAAAATATGCACAACTGCCAAAGTTATGCATCAAAGTTCAAAACCCCACTGAAATACATTGAACTGCACTTACCTTAGTTTCTCATATCATAGTTGCCAGTTTAAGCAGCAACATGTGTCTTTGATCGCAGAGTGAATCTTCGCCGTGTGACCTGTTTAAGTGATTAAAGGTGTGTGGGGATTGTACTGGGGATGTGGGGTGGTGACTACTGAGTGGGAGGTCGGGGCGGGAGGGGGAATACTGGTGAGGGACCATTTTCTTTTTTACAGGTTTATGGGAAAAGGAAAAAAAAATGAGGGATGGTTTCCTTTATTACAGGTCCTATATGGGGATGGTGATCGGAAGGTGGGGGGTGCCACTAGGCAACAGGGAAAACATTATAGTGGAAGGAGATTGGACGATGGGGGTTGCTCCTACACACCAGTAGAAATGTTATAGGGAACAGAGATTGAAGGGTTGGGGGTGCCACTAGACAACAGGGAAAACATAGAACTGTGTGATAACTGTGCAAGTTATCATCAGGGCTTCAGTCAACTCCATTTTGGGAGTATGTGGTTACCACAAATTAGGCAAAAACTTCCAAAATAAAGGGGGAGGAAGTCATTGACTTCCAAATGTGAAAAAAAAACAAAATTGGATGACTTCCAAAACTGAAGACACAGAAGCTAAGACATTATGGATTCTTCTAAAAGAAATTGTATTTTACCACTAATATTTGTATTAACATCCATAAACTGATCCTTCCTAGAATATTGGCTTTCAAATTGTGGGATCTGGAAAGCATTTTGATTTCCAAAAAATTGGAATGACTTCAAGATTTTGACTCATGGAAGTATCTGACTTCTATAAAAAAGAAATTATCTGAACCCCTGGTTACCACTGAGCCTTCAGGATCCCATTACCCAGTACAGCCTTGTAGGACAGTGCTAGACCGATATCTTGCCCTTGTGTCATGAGCATGGTGGGAAATTCAGTTTGTAAGCAGGTGATCAGTTTTGGCAGTAGTTTTAAAAATCTGGCAGCCAATTCAATATTTTTTAATTGGCTTCATATAAGGGGCTCAAAAATCACTTCATTGGCATTGGGCAGGTACTCAGTTGGCTGTTGGGTATGAAAATGTGGTAGCAAACCCTCATTTCTCCCTCCCCAGTCACAAGGATAGGGGAAGGTGATGGTGATCATGGTTGCATTTGCTATATACCATTTTTTAATATGTTGACCCTGTATGAGGTACCATATTGATGTTGCATTGCCCTGTACCTGTAGACTGTCATAGGGTCATGAAGGTAGGGGATGTGGTAGGTTGGCTGGGACTTGGGCATAACAACTCTAATAGCACATTTTCAGACATTGTGGGCATAGTGTTTGCAAACCTAATCCAACCTTTGTGAGGTTTGAGTTATGTGCAGTAGCAGCCCCAATGAGCATTACCCTTAGGCTGCCAACAGAATTAGAACCTATAGGAATTTTGGTCTGATAGATCAGTCCATGGCATGGCAAGGGTTAATGTAGTGTTTTACAATAAATTTTCTTTTTAAGAGATTTGCTCAGTAACTTCATTGACCCATGACCTTACAAACTTTACGAAAAGCAGGAATTGTTTCCTAACATACTTCTCACAGAACCCTTTCCGGTCTGTGAAAAGCCAGAAGGACATCTGCTGAGGGGAAAACAATGGTCCTCCCATGGACTGTTGTGTACCACAGCCCCCTGCTCCACGGGCCATGGGACCAACTGGTCTTTCAAACTGAAAGTCGATAGTCCAGCTGAGGTCAGGACCCCCCCCCCCAGGTGGCACAGCACCTTGCACAGAAGTACATAACGTATCAGTACAGCCACAAATAGTGAGTTCCAGCCCTAAGTGGTGGCAGGTACATGCTGCATAGTTTGGTGTCTTAGTACACACACTTTGTGGTGCATACCGAGTCCAGTGATGCACAGGGCCCATTGTGTGTCAATTTATACCTCTCCATCACAAATAGTAAACTATCCTTAACATTTAAGTATTTTAAAAGTTATATTACATTAAATTTTTGTTGAATAATTAAATAGATTAGTTCAGCATGTATGTTTTCAAAATGAATATCTTGGACTTCTAGTTCTGCTATGGCCCTGCAAGCAGCATGAAGAGGAAGCTCAACCCCCTCAATCATAAAACCCTGTATTAAAAGTAAATTACTTCAGCCACACTTTACTACATAGTGACAGGGCTCTCTCAGGGAGAAATGTGAACAAGATCTATGGTCCAAAATGTTCTTCTAGCTGTAGATGCAGAGCTATTCAATCACTGAAGCATTTCGGGCAGCAGAAGCCCCTCTCTGGCTGATTCCCAGAATACAGACATATAGAGGAACAGAGAAATGAAAAGACTCACCCGTTCCAGATTTGAGATTTTACTACAGGAAATCATGGTGTCTAGAGCCGACAACATAAAAAAAGTTGCAGCATTAAACAGCAGCCATTGAAAAGCAGGTTGATGCAGTGGAGAAATGAATAGGCCTTGTAGAAGATGATATAGTACAACTTGGAGCTGCCATGGATGCTCTCATACAGCAGTCAGAGCCTATGCACCAAAATGTATTGATCTGGAAGCCAAATCATGTAGGGAGCATAGACAGGCCACATGACAGATTTCCTGGATCTCTGAGATTGCTGGTGCTGCCATCAGAGATGGAGATACAAATTGAAAGAGTACACGGATGCGCATTCCTAAACCTTCAGGTTTAAATGCCTTTACCTGCTCCATTATAATGAAATTTTCAAGTTTGCATATAAAGATCTTAAAAATAGCCTGAGGCAAAAAAGATGTCTTATACAGTGCAGCTCATCTTTGTTTCCACCATGACTACCTCCAGAAATAAAGAAGCAATGGCAAGGTTATGGGGACATACTTAAAACATTGAAATAAAAGAATGTCTGTTTCCATACCCCAGCTCCTACCAATCAAAGTTCCAGGTGTTCAACGAAGACAGGCTACATGTTTATGACACCTCTGCTAAGGTGCTGAAAGTTTTCAAGGACAAGGGATGGCAGCTATCCCCGAGATGCCAGACTGTCTCAACAACTAATAGACCACAATTCCAGTCCTGGAATCATGCAAGCTAATAGAAGATAAAAGCTCCATGCTGAAAGGCTGCAGGTAGTATAATGAACAGCATTCGTTCTCCTTTGCAAAGTTTCCAACAACCTACAGTATCAATAGACAATGACATGGCTACCTGACTCTTTGAACCATGAATTCACCTGTATTAAACATGTCTAGTGGACTGCAGACATTACCCTGCATACTGAACTAGATAGTTGATATCTTGTCCTCAGCGTCCTGCAACATGCTACATTGTACTAACCCTCTGGTTTTATTCCATCTAGCCATGCCTCTGGTTTTATTCCCTCTACCCATATGATGATAGAGAGGGGACCTTGAGAGTGGCCAAGTCAATATATGATTGGACTTAAATAGTGCCTGAAAATGCAGCATAGGGGCCATATGTTTCTATTGCTGCTGTTTACCTGCTTTACATATGAGTATGCAATGAAGCTAGCAGAACAAGACCATTAGGTCTAGCGACTATGCTCATAATGCAGGGTCCTTAGTGTCAGCCACTGACCCTGCCCCCCTCCTCAATCAGCTCTTCCCCTCCGTCTACCCCTCTCTTGAACCTTATTTTTCCCTTAACTCTGTCCCAACCTCTCTTGAAGCTGCCCACCATTTTCAATGACACCACCTCCTCAGGAAGACATTTCCAATTTGCCACTACCCTCTCTAGCATCTCTCCTAAACCTACCCTCTACAGCATGAGACTGTGTCCCCTCGTGTTTTGATTCCTACTGAGACTGAAGAGATCCTCCTTGTTCACCCTATTTATTTCTTTCAAATACTTGAAGGTCTCAATCATGCCCCCTCTTTCCTCTCCTCCAGGGAATACATGTTCAGGATCTCCAACCTTTCCTCGCAGGTCCTACCCTACTGGCCCATGATCATCTTAGCTGCCCTCCTTTGAACCATCTCCAGCAGGTGTATGTTCCTTTTTAACTTTATGTTTATTGCTTTCAAACTGAACATAAAAACAAACATTCAGTCCTTATACAGGGTACTAAATTGTTACAGTACATAATTGTTATGTACAATAGGGGCAGGTTATACACATTTAAAATACATTAAAGAGCACCTTTCTTGGTGCATTACAAACCAAAAAGGAGACTCACTTACCTGAATGGGAGTTCCTCCATGCCAGTTTTAAAATGTTATGATTTGCTCCCTAAGGAAGGGAAGGGATCATATTTTTGCCCTGAGGGGGCTGGCTGCACGATCCCTTCCACTTTCTGATTTGCCAGTCTGTTCCCACGCTCCAATGTTTTGTGATGTTACTATAGGACCAGTGCAGGGACACGCTCTAGGTAAGTCTATGGAGCGTCATTTTAAAACCTATTTTTATGACTTTAATCAGACTTTTGGTACAAATCAAAGCCAGTATTCAAGTACCCCCCTCAGGAGCAAAATATGATCCTTCTCCTTCTTTAGTGGGCAAATCGTAACGTTTTAAAACTATGTATGGAGAAACTCCCATTCAGGTAAGGGAGCCTCCTATTTGTTGAAATTCAAGAATAAAAATAGGAAGGAAAGGTGCTTTTTAAGAACATAAGAAAAGCATTGGCAGATGGGGGACCGTGCGAACCATCTAGTCTGCCCTAGAAATTAACCCCCACATGCAGCCTTCATCCTAACTTGTCCTTTATGTTTGTCTCATTTGAGTTTGAACTCCCTGATTTTCTTTGATGATACCACCTCCTGTGGCAAGCTGTTCCATGGGTCTATCACTCTCACTGTGAAGAAGTACTTCCTGAGGTTGCTTTTGAAACTTCCTCCTACCAGTCTCATATCATGCCCTCTAAGACCCATGTTATCTTGCACAGCAGATGTGGGGGGAATTAAACTATTAATAAAAATCCCAAAGTGTCCAATAAGTTACTAGCCTCTTCAATGGCTGTAGGTACTTTCTGAGGTAGGGTTACAATCATAAATAAACAAAAGCAATCAATATGGATTGCTATTTAGCCTGGTGCATAAATAATGTAGGTAGTCAATTAGGAAATTGTGACCAACCTGAGCAATTTACAGCACCTGTGTTTTATGCAATGAACAAGCAAACATTCCTTTGTAAACAGAACACCACATTTGAGGAGAAAATCATATTCAAAATGGAGAGACTTGTCTCTTAATATATATTCCCGACTTTGTACGCTAATACATGGGTGATGAATGCAGGATGATTACAAAAAATGGCGTCTCCTACTTCCAGGACCTGTCAGTCACAAGAATCCCAAAAGTTACCTTTACAATAAAGTTTGAGCTCTCCCAAAATTCTCCCCACCCACAGTTAACCCAAATTAATGAAATGTATAAACTTCACACAGGCCCTACCCGACCAAGCAGGAATCTGTTATTCCCATAAGTACAAGTCAGGCAGCACATTAGAAAGTCACACATCATTTTCAGTCATCCTTCCACTCTTCCTGGGGTTCCCCTCAATTGTCAGACCGAGCTGCAAATTCAACTTCAGTTTTTTCCATTCTCCGACCCGCGTCCTGGGAGTCAGTGAATTGCTGTGTCTTACCTACGTAGACAATTCTCAGCCAGGCAGGTAGGAGAAAGGAGTGCACAATCACCAATGCATGGAGTCTCTGACTAACTGCATTGAAGTGCTTCCTATGAGCGCATGTTTCAAAAGATAAGTCTGGGTACAATTTTTTATTGGCTCCATCAATGCCCAACGGATATTCGGCTCTAGCTACTGTAAGCACTATATCTCTATTGTTGGAACCCAAAATCTTTATCAAAATGGTGCAGGGCTGTGTTGGTGAAGTCGATCTTACATGTAAGTTTACTCTGTAAGTTATTTTTTAATGATGACCAGTCAAAATCCTCAGTACAGTGAAGTTGCTGTTGTAACCAGCTTTTAAGAAAACTAAACAGGTTTGTTTCCTCCAATCCCTCCAGAATGCCAACTACTCAGAGATTACTGACCCTCATCTTGTTTTCCAGTTCTTCCATTCTTCCACAAAGCTGCACATTTTCTGTAGTAAGGTTGGTTACAGAAGCTGTGGTGGTACATTTGTCCAACTCTGTAACCATACCTGTTAGTGAATTCAATGCCGCACCATGCGCTTCTAACTTTCAGAGAGTTTTTTTTTTCAGTTTTCAAGTCCAAGGCCCACATTGATTTGAACATAGTCTACCAGGGAGGCAGCATTGCTGCAATAGAGGTGCTGGCTCCAGTTCTGCTCAAAGATTCAGAGACCTTGCTTGTACTAGGCTGAGCACCTTTCGTTGATCCTTGTATTTGAGTTTTTGGGTGACTCATAGCAGAAGAGGTATTGTTGTGTTTAGCAATTGAAGAGCTATATTTCTCTTCTTGATATAAGCCTGAATACCAGAATTAATATGTATATATTTAAGAAATGCAGTTCCGAGGTTGGCCCGGTGGTGCTGAGGGTTGAGGCGCTGGACTCCACACTTCGTGCCATGCTGGCAACCTGTGTTCGGGAACAAGCACAGATCATCAGAGATCGGTGGGGATGGGGAAGGCTCAAGTGTCCCAGGGACTGCTCTCCTTCCTCAGGGTGGGGGAACTCACCCTAGCCAGTGCAGTAGCAACCCCTGGCAGTAGCCAGGAGATTGCACTGCCTGGCCGGCAGATGCAGGGGATTGGGCTGCAGTGGACATCTTTCAGGTGTGCACAGGAGCATGCACATGCCAAGCAGGATGTCATTGCACATCTGAGTCCGGGGGGAACTTAACCAAGAAAAACTCCACTGACGGGGACAGGCGACAGCACCCTGCCCAGATGTGCCACACTCCAGATCCGGGCCTTTCCTCCATCCTTGGCTGGGCACATTAGATTACAAGATAGAGCACCCTGGGAGGATAGGGTGGCCCCACCTTGGGGGGGGGTCTGGCCACAGTAGGATGGAGGGAGGGCTTTAGGTAGGAGGTAGAGCACTCAGGCAACAGGGATGCCTGAGAGAGGTCCTCGGTGGCGGAGATAAATAAAGCCTACAAAAAAAAAAAGAAATGCAGTTCTGTGCAAGAGAACTCTGTGAAGGTGTGTCCTGACTGGTTGGTGTCTCTCTAGTGCCGCCACCCCCCCAGTGTATGTCCTTTTTAAGGTATGGGCACCAGTATTGTATGCTGTACTCCAGGTGTGGCCTCTCCAATGACCTGTAGAAGGGCAGTATTACCTCCTGCCTACTTTTGATTCCCCTGGCAATGCAGTCCAACATTTTATTTGCCTTTGCTGCTGCTTTCCTACGTTGCAGGAAGTGCTTCAGGTCACTAGTGATCATCACCCCTGGTCCTTCTCCTCCTTGGATGCAGATACCCGGACCACATCCAGACTGTACTCAGTCCTCGGGTTCTTGGCTCCAGTATGCATAACCTTGCATTTCTTCACCTTGAAGCCAGATTGCCAAATCCAGGACCACATCTGCAGATTTACCATACCTTCCCTCAGGTCTTGTACCCCCTTCTGCTGTGTCCACTCTCCCACAAAGCTTGTTGTCATCTGTGAATAGACTAAATTTGCCATTAATGCCATCCCAATATTTA
The DNA here is from genome assembly GCA_016271365.2 of Neoceratodus forsteri. Taxonomy (NCBI): domain Eukaryota; kingdom Metazoa; phylum Chordata; order Ceratodontiformes; family Ceratodontidae; genus Neoceratodus; species Neoceratodus forsteri. The sequence goes on along the minus strand of CM057450.1, from coordinate 95,404,346 downwards.
TTTATTTTATTTTATTTCGTTTTTGTTGACCAGGTAAGTGCACTAGGTAGATTCTGCCTATTTTCAGGCATGACCTGGGGAGGGGGATACAGATGAATGCCAACTGACCTTGAACCAGATTAAACTGCTGGTGGTATTTTTAGTGAATGAGGGAAATTTGGCCAGGGCACCGGGGAAATTCCCCTACTCTGCCTGCAGTAGTGTTGTCACTTCCTGTAGCCAGGATGGAGGGACCCATTTTGGAGCCAGACACAGGAGGCAGAGGAAGTGCTGATGTTGAGGTGGATGAAAAACCCAGCAGGGCTGATACTAGCCAACTAATCTCAGTGGGACCTGATGAAAAGGACTCTAAAGTTGGAAATACTACTTTCGTTGCAGAAGACAACTCTAACCATCCTATGGCTCCTCTTACTCAGAATAGAAGAGATTTACAGGTACTGTATTTAATCCTACACCTGTATATTCACCTGAACTGTCACAAGAGAGTTTGTGACAAGTCTTTAATATGCACAAGGATTTTATGAAACAATTGATGCAAGAGGATAATGCTTTAAATATGGATATACCAGATGCCACCTATCCTACTGCTGCAGGACACATTGCTGATGCTGTACCCTCTCCTCACATTATCAATGCAAGCTTTTCTTCTGTGAGCCCTCAGCAACCTGCCTCATTGCACCTTAGGCAGATGAACAGAAACCAGCATGACTTTTCCACTACTTGGTCCCCTGCAGCAGCACTAAAAGCAGCTGGCTGGCAGAGACCCACTGAGAAAGATCCCTGGTCTTCACTGGGACCTGTCAGTGCTGGGGAGATAATCTCTGTGGCACAAACATTTGCGCAAATCCCTCACCTGACGCCGGCTTCCTTACAGCAACCCTCTGCAGCTCCCAGGAGTGTTTCTGACTCGCACACAGCAAACAAAGGCACCTTTTACCCACAACAGGATTTTCTCTCTCTCTCTCTATGGGCCCCAACAGTGCACAATTGGACTCTTCTTCCTCTGAGGATGAATTACATCCTGCTACTTCACTGAGAGACTCGTTCCCACAAACAGATACGGGGAGCATGGACAAGCCTTTCAAATCGAGTGACTTATTTACAGCTGTGGGGCAGCCTGCTCAGCGATGCAACGCTGTAAGGCTGAAATATTTAGGAGATGCGTCCACTGCTCCAACCAGGAAAACAGTTCTCCATAATATGTTGAAAGATATGTTAGGCATTAGTCCATCTGAGCTTTTGCATTCATTCACGTTCATGGGGAACTCACTTATGATGTTAGTTTTAAAATTGTGACAACATTGAAGGCATTTTGGGCAAAGTATGAGCTAGTGAAAAATTCTCCTTTGTGGGCCTCCTTTCTTCTTATTCCTCTCACTAAGTCTGCAGTAATATTTATTACATTATTGTTCAGAAGTGAAGGGGTTAGCATTGCTGATGTACAGTACTGGTTATGTCAGCGGTGTGATATTTTAGATACCCCCAGACCAATTTTGGATGTTGATTTTGTATGGACTGGAGGGTGGAAAATTAAAGGATACCTAAACAACATTTTGAAAACAAATTATTCAAAAATCTGACCTCAAACGGGACTAAAGGAAAGGCTGCTGAATTTGTTAATGCTAAAACTACATTTATATAAGTCACCTAAATGTGGTTCCAAAGCATTTGAAAAATGTAAAATCAGCTTTCCAATTTAAAAACAATGCCTTACCTGCTTCTTAAAATGGCCACCAAATGTGTTGAGTGATGATATCATCGGAGGCAAAGTCAGAGAGCTATATGGCTCTCTATAGTGCTAACTAGTTATTTTTTCCCTTTGTATAGAATTGTTTCACCAAAATGGTCAAAACCATGTGCATTATTTAGATCAATACGCATGTTAGGCTATGGTTCTGTTCATTATGTTTACTTTAACATGCTGAAACTGTGTTTTAATCCAACCGACTTTCTCTTTGGGAAACCACAGTGCAGTACAAATCTTGAATAACCTGGTGGTCTAGCGGTTATGGCGGATCCAGGTTGCTACAATTGGGGGGTGGGGGTGCTGGGAGTGTGTGCATACTTGATATGCACTTTTTAACATTTTTAAGAAACCTTTATATTTTCTGTTATTATGCTTCTCTATTAAGTTTTTGACTGAAACTACAAATGTAATCCTTATTTTTGAATGTAAACATTTGTACAATCAATAAATCAGACTTCTTCAACAAAGTGAAATGCAGCAGCAGCAAGCGAGTACTTTACAATGGGGGGGTTACAGCTGCACCCTTCCCCACCCCATAGATCTACCACTTGTTTGTAGCAAAGTTCTTTTGTAGTCCAATGCCAGAGTTCATACTTTCTTGGAAATCAAAAATAGGCTTGTCTTGTCTTGTCTTATCTTCATTTTTCATGGGAAATAATAATAATAAGAAGAATCAGTACTTTTATAGTGCTTTTCATACATATTGTATCCCAAAGCGCTTTACAAGCAATGCTAGAGTGGTAGTGAAGTGACTGAATGTGTAGTGGCAGCCACTTCAAACATTAATACCCACACACAGCCTTGGACAATTGCATGAACTGGTTTTATGGGAAGGGGAATGTTGACCAAGACAATAGGGTCAGGTAGTGATCATGGTGCTTGCAGCCCCACATCTTATTTCTCACAGTGATCTGCTCATATATCCCCCCTTCTGTCTTCTCCCTTCCCTGAATATAGCAGTACCTTACAGGAGTGTCCTTCTTAGTCCCTCTCTGGTATTCATTCTCACTACTCCTCCTCCTCACACCAAAAACTAGTGAGCTCATCACCCTTGTGCATTATGAATGTAGGTAGTACAGTCCCCAGGTTGTTTGACATATCAAAAATAAACAAATCTTTACAGTATGTCAGGCTGACAGCAGCAGGGAACAAGGGGAATTATAGGCTTACGTGTCCTTAAAAGATCTAGGTTACCTTTGATTAGGCACTGTTAAGTGATGGGTGTGCACATCATTATGCATGTCATTTAATAGTGCCTAATCATAGGTGGATTAGATCTTATATGGGTAGGAATGCCTATGGTTCCCCTTGTGCCCTACTGCTATCAGCCTGGCTTACCAGAAGATCATGGTTATTATTAATACGTAAAAATGACATGGGTGACTTTACTAACTGGATTCATGATGCGGAAGGGTAGTGAGACCACCAGTTTTTGATGTGGGGAGCACAAGAGAAGAATGGATGCCAGAGAGGGACTGAAGACATCATTCCAGCAGGGTACAGCTATATTCATGTAAGGGGAAGACAGGAAGGGGGATGTTTAGCATATCATTGTGAGATGTGAAATGTAGGGCTGCCAGCACTGTGATCACTACCTGACTAGGAAAGAGAGCAGCCAGCGATGACAAATACTCAGAATGGCAGGGCTACACTTAAAGTGTTACTTGAATTCAGTGTAGGGAGATTACCCTCAGGTGGGGGAATGACGTTTGTTAGGACAGTATTGAGGGAGCTGTGTACAGATCATTCAAGATTTAGAAGGGTGGTAGCGAACTAGCTCACATTGTGGAGTAGGGCACTAAAATGTACTGGAGAAGATTTGCAGGGAACCGTCCTGTGAGGTTCTGCAGATCACAGGTAAAGGAGTAGACTGACATTGGAAGTCTGGTGGATTCACTCAAGGCATTAGTATGCCTCTCTTGCTGATAATATTGTTATCCATAGTAAGTGCAGCCCTTATGAGGGCATGAACAGCAGTTTTTCTGGTGAGTCCTGAGGCTTATTGCTTGGCCCTCCATGATGACCCAATTATTGGTTAATGAGGGGGGACAAAAACACAACTGGGGAATTGTACATACTGCCTTCATTGTGCAGAAGAGTGGTGATCCATTCAGTGTTTACTGTGGGAGCAGAAGTCAAACATTGAAAAAGTGGACTTCAGTGTGATTTGTGAGGTATTTTTTAACAGTGCCAGCTGATGATCTGTATCGGTGTAGGTAAGCACAACTCTCTGAGGTATACGATTACAGTATGAGGTGTGATAATTCTCTTCATGAGACCGCAAGCTCATATACAGCCCCAGGCAATACTCAGAACACAGTATGGATGGTGGGGTGTTCAACAGAAGGCAGGCTACGTGCAGGGGGTTCACTTGGAAAAAGAATACAAGAGAAGTTTTTTGGTGGATTAGCAAGAATGCATGAGCTTTGGAATTGGACCAGACCAGTACTTTGCTGTGTGACTCTGAGCAAGTCACTTAACTTCCTTGTGCTGCCAGGCCACATCTGTAAACAAGGTTTTAGCATAGTATGTCTCTCCTGGTTAACAAAAAAAAATTCAGGGCATCACATAACCACTAGATCATCAGGTCTTTGAAGTGTTGTACTGTTCTGCAGTTTGCCAAAGAGAAAGTCAGCTAGATTGCAAAACATTTTCAGCAAGTTAAAGTAAATAAAATGAACAAAACTGTAGCCTAACATGTGTACTGATCAAAATAATCCATATGTTAACACATGGTGTTGATCATTCTGGTAAAACAATTCAAAACAAAGAGAGAAGGAAGAACTAGTTAGCCTATAAGAATCTATATTGGTCTCTGGCTCCGATGATGTCATCATGACTCATCACTTAACACAGTTGGCAGACATGTTATGGAGAAGGCAGGGCTGTTTTTTGTAAGTGAAAGGCTGATGTTTACATTTTTCAAAAGCTATGAAACTGCATTTATGTTATTTACATAAATGCAATTTTAGCATAAATGTAAACAGTAGCCTTTACTTTACCTCACAATGAAGCCAGATTTTGGAGTATGCAATTTTAAAAAACTGCTTGTTTAGGTACCCTTTAAAGTACAACTGCATCAGAATGAAAAAGGCGTTGTACATCTCCCTAGCAGTTTTTATACTGGGAAGGATAAGGGCATCTGTTTCTACACAGGGCAGCCCCAAACTTGCCATAAGTGTAGGTCTAGGACTCATCTTAGTTATGCTTGTGATACACCTCACTGTAGTTTATGTTTGGCTTATGGGCACGTTAGTCTTGGCTGCCCTAACCCCCCTACTTTGTAATCTTTGTGATGAGCAGGGCCATACTTATCAGCAATGCCCATGGGCAGACTACAATAGATTAGATCAGCGCCCACAAGATCAGGTTTCTCTTATCACAAACTCTCAGTCACAGGCCCTTAAGCATAGGGAAGAGATAGTCTCTCTAACAGTAACCCCTCCAGTTCCACGAGAACCAGAGATACCTGGTACCTCAGCATCTGAACCTGCGGTACTACCCCACCTCCCTTCCTCTCCTTTAGCATCTACAGACACAGCACAGGACAACATCCTTGCTTGTAATGAACTAACCCCCAGAGCAGAAGATGTCTTAGGCACAGCTTCAGACCATGGTCATATGCAACCCCCCCCCACCCCCAGCTGCTCAGGGATTTACTCCTGTGAAGAGCTCTAGAAGAGGGAAAGGGAAGAGGAAGTCTGAAGCTCCTACTCTTAGAAAGACAATCCTTACCAGGAATAAATTTCAGGCTTTAGCAAAAAAACACAACCAATGGGGGGATAGTGAAGAAGAAGAAGAAGAGGAGGACTCTGATTCCTCCAGGGCGTCTTGTTCTAAAATGGAGGTTCCCTTAGAAGAGCAGGGCAAAACTCCCAATGCTGAGTAGAGACTCCCTCCAAAAAGGTGATTTATTTCTTCTTTCTCTCTTTTCTGCCTAAATCCTTATGCATACTGCTACTACAATAAGGTGCCTCACTTTAAAGGTATGCAGTATGAAGTCCTTTCAAAAAAAACTTACCACTATACAATTTTTATCTGATCTGCCTCATGATATCTATTTACTACAGTATATCAGAATGAAAACAAGGCATGAAATCAATCAAGCAAAATTGAAATGGTCAAGAGGCCCTTCATTCTGGGCTCATGGTGAGGACTTATGTGCTGGGTTAGGCATTCTTTTCTCTGGATATCATTTCCTCATAACAAAAGTTCTTGACATTCTCCCTGGGCGAGCTTTGTTACTTGACTGTCTTTTCAGGCAATTAAAACTAAGAATTATTAATGTGTATGCCCCTCAAAGCATTGCTGCCAGATCAGAGTTTTTTTATTTAAAATTCAACCTTACTTACATACTTCCAGGCAGGTGATTTTAGGAGGAGACTTTAACTGTGGGTTATCCCTGACTGATAAAGGGGTACAACAACAAAAAAAATGTTTGGGGACTCTGCTGGACACAATACAATTTTAGCTACTGCTAAAATGAAGGATGGATTTTGTACAATACACTCAAAGGGAAAACAAAAACTTATTATAGGGGCACACATGCCACAAGAATTGATTTCCTTTTTTTATCTGACAATGTTGCTGTGTCTCATGGGGCAGTTATCTCTTGTGAGACCTCTGATCATATGGTGGTCTCCTTAACTTGCTTTCCTACAGGGGGACCTTTGCCTTACACCTCCACCACCAGATGGAAATTCAATAACACTTTATTAACTGACCCTGCCATAGCTGCAGCATGTCTAGAACATCTGAGGGCCCGGTGCACTAGTCTTGATGCCTATCCCTCTCCCTTAAGCTGGTGGGAGGATACAAAATTGGATCTAAAGAAATTATTTCAAAGTAAGGCTAGGTCTAAAACTGTATCAGTATACCTTACATATTCCAAATTAAGGCAAAAATTGCAAGACCTTATCTCATCTTCACATGATAATCAGGTAAACAATGCTCATGCCGTTAAAAATGTCAAAAGTCAAATGGAATCCTATCAGTACAGTAGGGCCATGTCTCTAAAAATGGAAGCACATAGCGGCACTCAGAACTCTAAACCCTCTTTGGATTTATTTAAGGAATGCTCAGACAGAGTAGCAGCCACCCATATAGAGAAAGCTTATTGGACCCAGACACAAATATTCCTTGTACTGCATTACCTCATATAAAAAAAGTGGCTCAGAAATATTTAGAGCATATGTCTGAGGAAGCATCACCCATTAAGGGGCCTTCTGATTTTCTTACTGATATCATCATACCAAATATCCCCCAGGAGCAAGTGTCTTCTCTTATTGTTGCAATCTCGGTATCAGAAACTAGACAGGCTATTTCCCGTCAAAAGAAACTTACTTCTCCAGGGCAGGATGGTCTCACAACTGAGTTTTACCAGTGCTATATTGAAATATTTCCCCTATTTTTACAATAGTATTTAATAATTTATTATTTTCACATTCATCTCCAAAACTATTTTTTGATGCTATCATGATTTTATTTAAAAAAGGGGATAGATCAGGTATAAAAAAACTGAAGATCACTTAGCTTGCTCAATGTTGATTATAAAATCTTGGCATCTATTTTATTGAGTAGGCTACTTTCAATGGTTCCCCTTCTCCTCACTGAGTCACAAACATGTGCTGTTCCATGTAGATCAATAAAACAAAACCTATCCTTGTTAAGGGATATTGCATATTCTTCCTCGATAGCTAATCCTTCCATGCTGATTTCTTTAGATCAGGAGAAAGCATTTGATCGGGTCAGCCATAATTATTTATTTCAGGTCTTGAGACATTACCACATTCCACAAACATTTATTCTTTGGGTTAAACTGTTATACCATACTGCCTGAATTACACCTCATATAAATGGCTCCCCTGGGCCTCCCTTTTTAGGGCAAAGAGGGGTATGCCAAGGCTGCCCCCTAAGTCCCATACTTTATGCATTTCAAATAGTCCCTTTGTTGCAGAAGATTTTACAACACCCCAGAATTCCTCGTATACTTTTACCTCCAGGGGCGTCACTTCCAGCTATTACAGCTTATGCAGATGATTTATGTATTTGCACTACCCCTTCTCTCAGGGACTCTGACCTGACAGTGATCATTACTAATTTTGAAAACCTGTCTGAGTCAAAACTAAATTATAATAAAAGCTTGGTTCGATATTTACCACCAGAAACGGCACCTGTACAATCTGGTCTGTTTGCTGGGATACCTGTGGCTACTGGACCTACTAAAATATTATGGCTTTTTTAGGTAGTAAAGATGACTCCTCTCATAACTGGACATTTACTAGTGAGAAAGCTAACAGAATAGTATTTTCTTGGAAAGGCCGATCCATCTCCAAAAGGAAACAAGTATACAGTACCTAATAAAAACTCTTATCCTACCTCAGTTTTTATATGTTGCCTCTATCTACCCACTGCCCTTGGCCCTAGAAGCTAAAGTTTAAAATATGTTTTTCCAAGGATTTTGGGGCAGCAGGTTAAATCCTGTCAAAAGGCAGTATACCTATCCAAACTATTGTTTTGGGGAAGTGCGGATGATAAATCCCATAGTTTTTTCATACTTTATTTTTTTCGCATGGCATATTGCACATTTTACATGCCTCTCCATCATTCTGGTATTCTAAAGCCAAGCATTCAACCATTCCTTTGCTTTTGGTATGGAATCAAGCACCCTTTGAACTTCCCAGAAATTTTAGGAAATTTGTTCACTTACTTTATTTGAAACCTGCATTTTTCAAACTATGGCAATGGCATACATCAACCAGAAAGCAAATGTATCATTATGTATTAGGCAATAATTATTCTGAAAACCCTTTCATTCAGGATTTACAAGGAAATAGTTTAGACTCCAGCTTGTTTTTTCAGCAGCTTACTGACCATAGAATTCCCTTGAGACTCTGGGATGTTACCTGGTTATCATGCCATGGGAGCCTTGGTGTCCATGGTAATCACAAACATAAATCCATAGAGGACAGAATGTGTCCCCAAAGCACTTGTTCTGGGGTTCTTGAGACAAAGTATCAATTTTTTAAGAATGTCCATGCAGTGTATCCCTATGGACTTTACTATTGCATAAATGGAAGGAAAAAGATCTCATCCCCCTACCTTATGAAATCTTAGTTTATGGTGTTTTCAATTCTAATTTATCCTTATATCACCCTAGCACTCTAAGATTTATATTTGCCTTTTGTAGGTTCTATTTATAGTAAGCACACTGTGCATTCTTGTTACAGCAAAAATGTTATACAGCAGAACAAGTTTTGTTTCAAATTCAATCACAATTACAAGCCATTTATTATAGTGAAGAAACTAAAATCTCAAGTATTGTACATAGAAGGTATTGGACGAATTGTGGGTGGATCCTGACTTAGTAAGCATTTTTTTAGGGATTTTAGGATTAATGAGTTTCATTTTTGTGTGGAGACTATAGCTTTATGTACATCATTATGCTCTTTTTCAACTATTCTACTATGATGCACTGTAAATATGATTATATGCAGGAAATCAGTTTTGTTATCACTCTGTATGCTGGGAAAATTTGATTTTCTTTATTTTTATGTTTTGAGTGATGAAACATTGTTTTGTTTGTACATTACTTTTCTGTTTAATAAAAAATTCCCTTACTCTTTACGAGAAGTGCTATGGGATCTTTATCATCCACCTGAACTACCACCAGAACAGGTAGATGGGACCTCAGTTTAACGTCTCATCCAAAAGACTATCATTGATGAAGACATTGAACAGCACCGGTCTTAGCACCGAGCCCTGTGAAACCCAACTGGTGCCCTCCCTGGTGCTGGAGAGCTCATCTCCCATTACCCCCTTGGTCGTTTATCTAAATTTTTCTCCTGCCTTCCCCCTTTCCTTTTCTCCTTCCCCAATCTCGCTTCCTATGTCTACACAAATATTGATCTTCCTACTTTGCCTTCCACCTTTCTCCCCACATGTGGCTCTATCTGAGTACATGTCTGAACTACTAGATAATTTCTACACTCCAGCTTTAAATTTTGGCATGCCAGCCTTGGGGGATGGGAGGCGAGTACCTGGCTGGAGTCATGCTGCTGCAGGAGGTTGGTGACCCAGGACCTGAATCCTTTCCCCTTTTTTCTTTCTAATGATTTTGTTGCCGAGGTAACAGGAACTGCAGTTCTAACTGATTAAAGTTGGCTAAGATGTAAAATCCTGTTCTGTGCAATGCAAGGCTAAAGTCAAATGACTTGGGCGGCTCCCATGAGATGAGGAATGGCAGGTGGGAAGCCTCAGTTTGGTAATCCAATTTTGGGGACTGTGGAACCAAACCTTCTGAGCCACATCCTAACTGCTCAGTCACTGCTTACTTTAAACTGAGACATAATCTAGCTAGGAGTGCTTTGGAGACAAGTCATTGAACCCATGAGTCACATGGGGAATCTCTCCCTTTCTCTCCTCTACTTTGTTTTAGCCAACATTTCTACCTAATCATAAAAGCTGGCCCAGAGTGAGGGTGGTTGTTAAATAATGTTTTTTTCTTTTTATTGCTACTGACACTTAGGCTTTTCCTTATTCATGGATATGAGACCAAGTCTCCACAAGGACTGGTATAGGTTCATTGATACTAGGTGGAGAGGGTGGTATAGACTCTGGCTGCCCCCTGCTGTTTGTGCTATTTATAATTATTCAAGCTGATTAGGGGGAAGGGGAGATAGCTATCCATAATTACTTTGGCTGGTTATGGGGAGCAAAGTACAATTGCACATGGACTTTTTGAGTCTAATTCACTATCTATGGACTCTTGGGGTGAGGCTGCCTAGTTTTAAGGCAGTCCCCACTACCAGCTCCCAACCAGAGCCTTGGAGTATGAGGAGTGAAACTGGGGAGAAGTATAAAGATCTTACCATTAAGATCTTCTACCTTGGAACACCAGTTGTCTGTTGTATTAAAGTTATTGTTGCTCTATTGGCATTGCAGCTTATTCTATGTATTAATTTCCACAGGGTTGTTAATTTTTTTTTTGCTACAGAGCAAACTGATTTAGCAGGTCCCAAGTTCTTGAGGAGGCAGAGCGCTCAGGTGACCCCCTAGTCTCACTCATTAAAGTCCTTACTCCTGACATAATGGAATATGGCTGAGTCAAACACTACCATAGTGGCTTAAAATGTTACCGGTTTAACCAACCCAGTTAAGCAAAGTAAGGTTATGTCTTTTGTGAAAAAACAAAATCAAAAACTGGGCAGATTGTTTCCTTCTACAGAAAACATAGCTGCCCCCCTCTGAGCATGATAAACTTAAAGATCAACTCTGCCCTTCAGCATGAGCTTTCATAAATAAGATGTTTCAGTTGTTACAGGTTACCCGAGTGTGTGTGTGTGTGTGTGTGTGTATGTATATATATATATATATATATATATATATATATATATATATATATATATATATATTTTCAATTTCAATGTTCCTTTCCAAGATTTCCAGCACATCTTGGTAGTCCATCTAAAAAGTCTATAGAGAAAATATTTGAAAACATTTGCCTGTACCCCATTTACCTCACAGTGCCTTTGTTTATGACACTATAGTGCTCACCATGACAACATGCTGTGATGTCACAAACAGCAACTGTGTGGTGAGCAGGGGAGAGTCAGTTACATTTTGAAAGACTCAGTGAAATAATTGCTGCATTATCTACAGTACTTAGTAGACCAACAAAAGGGAAAAGTAAAAGACAAACAAAGAACAAATAGCTAGAAAACAATAAAGTTAAAACATAAATGTTGTAAATAAGCTTTTTATTATAATAGAGAATTGCTCTTAAAATCCTTTGGCTATCAGAGAGTGGTAGCTTCCTCTTATAGAAATGGTCCCTGCAGAGGCACTGCCATCTTGATTCCCCAATGGGTGACATTTGCTGTATTAGTGAAAAGGGTGGATAAGGAGTGCAGATATGCCATACTAAAAGGTCACTATAACGGAACACTAATTAAACTAGTATCAGTCTATGCCCCTCCTGGGTCTAATTATGCCTTTTATTGTAGCCTTCTGTTACAGCTATAAGAACAGGGAGAAGGAGTAATAATCTGAGGTGGGGATTTTAACCTGACACTGAACCCCCAGTTGGACAACTACTCATAAATACCCAGAAAGGAGCATAAGATGGCTAAGAAGGTGAGAGATCTATTAGCTGAACTACAGTATGTTTCTTAGATGTGTAGATGTCTTTATAATATGGCATGACATTATTCCTATTATTGTCCCCCTCACCAAATATTTTCTAGATTATATATTTTTTTCCATTTCTAAAGAGCACAGGGCATCCAACTAGAAATTTGGATGGGAGTCATGGGACTGACCAATCATGCCCAGTACATCTTAAACTAAAGCTGGGGATGTCTAAGCCTTCCACCTTCTGGCACTTAAATACTTCTCTCCTGAAGGACCTGGAAGTGGTAGAGATAATTCCTCAGGCAATCTTACAGTTAGTTGCAAAAAATAACCAACCAGACACTCCTGCAGTGGTTCTCTGGGATACAGTAAAGGAAGTACATAGAGGGAGATTGATAGAAATAGCTTCCAGGAAAAACAAAATGCAGGAGACTAAGCATAGAGAATTGGAAAGCAAAACTGCAGACCTGGAGGCACAGCAGAAAAAGAAATTAAATGAGCTGAGAGGCCTTGAACTGATAAAATTATAGAAGGAATATGGTAGTATATTTGTCTACCAGGTGGAACAGAAATTGTTGTTCCTATTACAGCATTTTTATGATGGGAGACTGGATTCCCTCAGACTTCTAGCAGGTTACATGGATACATTTGGAGGCAGTATAGCCCAGTGGTTTAAGGCTCTGAGCTGCAAATCTGGAGACTTGGGTTTGAATCCCACAGCCTACACTTGCATATACTGTGTGACCCTGAGCAAGTCACTTAACTTCCCTGTGCTCCCAGGTTGCACCTGTAAACAAGCTTTCAACTTAGTGTGTCTCACCTGGTTAAACAATTGGAAAAAAAAAAAAATAAAGGTTGTTTGAGGGCTCAGGGAGCTAGAGCCCAGAAAACCTGGTTGGTCCACCCGACCTCTGGGCACAAACTACAACAGGTAAGATTTCTGAAGCTTTTCAAAAGTTCTAGATGAACTTGTACTCTCCAGGTCACCCGGCTCCACTATGTAATATTACTGATTTTATATCTAAACTGAATCTCCCTCAGCTGTCTCCAGAACAGAATGAGGCTTTAAGTGCCCCATCTATATCACTGAGATTTTAGAGCAGATTGCCAAACTCAAAATCCATAAATGCCCCGACAGCAATGGTTATGCTAATGAGTTTTACAAACAATTTAAAGAAGAGGCAACCCCCTTCTTACAGTCGACATATAATGAGGCCCTTTCTAAGGATGGAAGGCTGGCCCCATCTTGCAACAGAGCAGTCATATGGTGATTCGTAAGCCTGGCAGGGACCCCACGCAATGTGGTTAATATAGATCCATCTGTCTGCCAGGCCTTGTATCCCAGTGGAGGGATGTCTATCCTATCATCTTTTTCTTACTACTATAAATCTGCTGCACAACAGTATTTCTCTACCCTATCCTTTGCCTTTTTCTAGCCCTGACATAGGTTGGCCATCTACGTCACTCTTTTTCTTTCTCTCTATACCTTTTCCCTACTGCCTTATTTTTCTTATTCAATGTATCCATCCCTCACCACCATTCCCATGTAGCACCAGGTCCAAGTCCAGCATGCCAACTGGCAACAAAATTATTAAGGTGCTTGTAGGGCATAACATGCCTAAGAATGAATAAAAGTGCATTTAGAACTGCTTAAAGTGCATTTGGAACAATATAAAGTGCATATGTGCATTTGAAATATTCTTGGGTTAAATAAATAAAATTAATGTAGTGCATTAGGTGCACAGAATTAAGAAGTGCTATAGTGCCGAGATGAATAAATTGAAATACACAAATAAATGAGTGAGGGGCTATTACCTTAAGCACTTGGATGCACTTCTTATTAAATAAATTATTGTATTGCAGCTATTCAGTATGGCAGCCATTATAAGCAAGACTTAGCAGAAGCCTGTAAAGATCCCACGGCAGAAGCAGCAGACAATGAGCTTTTGAACACTGCTGCTCTGCTGTACAATGAAACAAATGTAAGGGACAGGAATGTTCCTATTTTATACAGTACTGTATTAACTTGGGTTAGCCCCCGGTATAAAATAAAAAGGCCAAAACTGATAAAATAATGACTCAGACAGGAAGTCCACTGAAACAACATGTTCAGACGTGAAACAGCATGTCCAGACATGTAGATAGGAAGATAGTGGCCCCTAGTGGCCTATATCTGTAATGAATTGTTACATAACCATACTGACCAGTGGGAGGAGTTTACTTACATAATGGACCCTTACGTTTAAAATGGTAATAGCACTGGCCAGAGAAATCGTTATTTGTATTAGTTTATATTGTTGGAAAGCTCTCTATAATCCAGGCTTAGAAACAACTACTTCTTTTTGTATAGACCTAGTTGTGAGCCTCTAGAGAGAGACAAACTGTTTAATTGCCTTTTGTGGGTGGGCCTACAATTAAGAGGGAGGGCTATATAAACCCCCCAAACCCATGCATAGGCAGATGAACAGAGAAGCTGGTCTCACATGTCTGAAGTAAGACAAAAGGAAAGACCTGTACCTGGATAGGTACTGGTAGCAACACAGCAGGAAAAGCTGAATTGATTCCTTGAACTGTTTTTGAAACCTGAAGGAAGGTGAAGCTACTTAAAGGAAATAGCATTGTGCTATTATTTTTCTTTATTTGTTTTGTAAATATTATTAAGTTTATTTATAATTTTTATACTTTTGTATAAAATAAAGCCACACCGAGATGTGTTGTACCTGATATACTGTGTCCAGTGTTATCCTTACCCACAGTGAGCGGATACCCCAGGGTAACCAGTGGCACGGTGGTACTTAATTATGACAATCCCTGTATGTCCCGCTCTGACCAGAGTGATGGCAGAGGCAACAGGTGGACAACTACTCCCAGGATTGGAATTTGAGAGGAAGCCAAGGACCAAACCAGAATGGTGTTCCTTGGGGTCATACAGAGAAGAAGAGGAGGAAGAGGAAGAGAGTGAGAAACTGGAGGAAGTTTAAGTTGAGGAGCCCCCAGAGAACATGCAGGATCTTCTGAAGTGGCTTGATAAGAAACAATTAGACTGGAACAATATCGGGAGAAGGACAACCAGGAATGGGAGAAAGTGAGACAAGATGAGAGATGGGCAGATATGATGAGGACCCTACAAATTATCGGGACTAGTAGAATCACTGATAGTGCTCAGACTATTCCCAAGGACATAAAAATAATGAAAATGTCTGCCACTGACGACATAGAGCCCTATCTCACTATTTTTGAAAGGGTAGCAAAAGCATGTAGATAGCCTCCTGAACAGTGGGTGGTAAGACTGGCTCCCTATCTCACGGATCGAGCCCAGTTGGCATATGTAAGCAGTAAGACAGGATGAGGCGTGCATTATGGTGTGATAACCGCACTCCTAGGGGGCGTAGTTAAGCACAAGGCCAAAGGCCGAGCCCCTGTTGTCCATAGGAGTGCGGTTATCACACCGTAATACACAACCCCGGAGTGTCTTATTGCACTTATAAAATGGCCCTTTATTTTTAGAAGCTTTTTTTTTTATTTTGAAACACATGTTTAAATAAGTAAAAATGTAAGTGAATCTGTGCTTTTAACATAAAATAGTCCTTCCACCTACTGGTACAAGATTAAAGTAGCGTTATACAGTGTGTTCCTCCCTGCTCACTTAAGCTTCATATTCTCCTGCCAGCCACAACAATTCACAAATGCTGTTTTCCTCATTCTAAGTATGACACATAGCCCCCTTACTTTATGTTATTCTTCTCACTCTGTAGACAAAACTAAAAGGAAGCCATAACAGAGGCTTCTCAGTTCCCCGATGCTGCAAGCATGAGTGTGGTTCAAAGCTGCCACGCTCACTGACAGCATCATGAACTGCTTGCTGTGTCCTAAAAGCTAAACAGCAGGGTAAGTCATTTACCACCTTTACCCTTTGTTTATATAGTATTAGAAAATGGGTAAAAGTAATTCAGCCTTCTGATTGGCTGAGACACTTCTCTAGCTGGGCATCTATCAGACAACAGATGCCCAGCTATTAAAAGTACCAGCCCAGCCAACCCCATCACCACAATCCTGCTGCCCACTCTCATCTGGCCCTCAATGCTACATAATTTAACTGCCACAATCTCCCATGTCCCATTATATTTTTTTTTATATACAAGACTAACAGAGAGCTAATGGTGCTCTCGCTCTTCGATCCTCCCTCGTGCACGTACCCACTCACGCTCCTAAAATCAAACACCAGCTTGTAAATAACTGTTCTACCTAAACTCCACCACATCACACTGATCAACAGTGTTGCATCTGATACAAACCATATTCAAAATAAGAAACATCAATTTCCAGTGATGCCCGATACTGCATAGTACAACTTGGCTCCACTGCTCAATCGTCTGTATTCCACGTTCTCAAATTAAAATTCAAACCGCATGTCCACCCCACCATACAAGAGCCATCTCTCGCACACCCTGCATAATCAAAAAATCACTGTGACTGCAATTTCTTCTCTCCATACCACTCTCCGCCCACAGTCCTTCTCTACCATAACTGTCTCGATCAGAATGTAAATTTCTGAAAAGAAAGGAATCATACCTGGACGAGTGACGGCTTCACCTACTTACTGTACCTAAAAGACAGAGCATTGGCCCAGAGGGCAAGACAACCATGCAGAGTCCCGTGGTGTGTAAAGGTAACAGCCACGTTTGTGATGGAAAATCAGTTCTGGATCTAGGGAGGCTGATGGAAGATAGTTCTGGTTGTAGGAGGACTGATTTGCTTATTGTGTGATGTGGTTTAGGACAAGGATGGCTGTGCGTATATAGAGACTTACTGTATAGTCAGCTGATGTCTCTTGGCTAATGAGATTTCTAGATTTTCTCATGCCATTTTATATGGACCATGAGAGTGAGGAGAGATACGACCTAGTGAAGAAAGCGATCCTGAAGTGGTTTGATCTCAGCACGGAGACCTACAGACAATGCTTCAGAGCCCTAAATCAGCACGGTAATGATACACTGCGAGAGACATATACCCGGTTGAATGAATTATGCAACAAATGGCTACAACTGGAGGGAAAGACCTTGATGGACCTGATAGAATCTGTGGTAATGGAGAAATTCCTACTAATTTTGCCAGCAGATATCCAAAATCTGGGTTAGGGTACATCACCCAGAATCAGCAGAGGTGGTTATTACATTGGCAGAGGATTTTCTGGTGGCCAGGCAACCAGCCAAGAAGGGGTACAAGACAACGGACCCTACCATCACCTTAACGCAGCAACTGGTAAGAACCTCTACTTATATTCCATCATGCCCCTCAGAAATAAAGACAGGGAGGCCAGAAGGTAGAGGGGGTAGACCTTATAATACCAAAATCATTTGTTGATATTGCTGTGGGAAAGGCCATATTGAAAGATTTTGTTATAAAAAGAAAAATGAGGTTGCCAATTTGGCCCTTTTGAACTGGGGTAACTTTGCCATGACTGTAAAAACACTGATTATACGATGGACTCAAAATAAGACACAATCCTGTGTTTTAATTGGCTGGCTGGCAACTTTCTGCCATGGTCAATCCTATGATATGCCCACGGCAAATGTGCCAGTCAGCCGCAGCTCTCAAATCCATCAAACCTCCAAAGCCCACAGAAACAAACTGCCATCTTTAATCCACTAAGCAGTTGCAAACCTCACTCACGCTCTGCAGTCACACCTGCAACCCGTCAACAAGTATTAAAAAACGGTCTTCAAATACATTCTTCTGTACCTACTACACAGGGAGATTGGTACACACAACACGGTAGCACCTCGCAGACACAAATTCTACGAGCAGTTCACTGCACTGACGGAAGCAGAGGGAGTAGCACCCTGACTGAGCAGCAGTGATCTATGGGGGAACACTGGTCCAGCGTGTGTATCTGTGTTTCAGAAGGGAGTCATGATCGACCAGTGCACAACACTTTCACGCAGTATGCCAACCTAAAATCATCACAACCTCTTTCCTTTTTTATTTTCGGTCTCACAGCCTCCGGTATTCTTCACTCCTTCTGCTCTGTCCCTACAATATTTGCAGCTCTGCTTCGTAGTACGTTAGTACAAATCTGCTACTCTCCTATGCCTTAATCCACGCTGCAAATAATAACCTCGATAAAAGTAAATAAAGAAAAAAAAACTTTCACTGTGGGTCACTTTGCACAATTACCTCCCGACTAGAAAACTGCCACAATGCTGGAAATCCGACCCTAAAATCAACCGTTCAACCCTGACAGTTTTGCTAGACAAAACAACACGTTACTATAAGTAAACACCACGCTAACACATGGGAAGAGCAAGAAGCATTTTTTGCAAACATTTTTTATTTGTTTCTTTCCACAAGTACAGCAGACTGTTCTACTCCATATTTTTCAGTGTGTGTGTGTGTGTGTGTGTGTGTATATATATATATATATATATATATGTATATTTATAAAATGAGGAGCACATCATCCTCAAAATCCAGTGTTCTGATTGTATAAAACACATCACATGGCTGTGCGTATATCAGAGCGTGACAGCACACCTGCACTTTTACCCCCATAAAAAACAATGTTGCCATTTTATAAGATAGATAACCCACTCTAGGATGTGCGGTCGCGCTCTGATATATGCACGCCTTGAGTGGTTGATGCACTCGGCCTGCGGCCTCGTGCGTACAATGCACACCAAGGCATTCATATATCAGAGCGTGACCACACACCTAAGAGTGGGTTATCTATTACTTATATATACACACACACACACACACACACTATTCAATTAATCTTACATCAGGAACTATTTTCTTTCAGCATAAGGTTATTTGTAATAAAAAACAATATTTTTCGGGTAAAAAAAAACTTCACATTTTTTTAAAACAATTATATACTGAAACCAAGGTATAATCACAATAAACCACTCCAGGGTGTGGGTCATGCTGGGATTTACCACGTCTGGCCTGGATTTGGCCACGAGGCTGCACCGCACCCTGTCGTGGTTTCTTGCTTAAATAAAAACATGATGGGATTAATAGACACTGGAAGCAGACAGACCCTAGTACACCCGATGTACTAGAGAGAAACCACATGGTAGAAGCTTTTACAGGAGTTACTTGTGTCCATGGGGATATACATTGGTATCCTACCACCAAGATAACATTAAACGCTGAGGGAAGAGAAAGCGTAATGACTGTGGGGATTGTACCTAAATTACCATTACCAGTGGTTATTGGTCAGGACTTCCCATATTTTGATGAACTACTTACCCCTAAAGAACAATTTACTGCTGTTACCACAAGGTCTCGTACTAAAATTTGGAACTTTGAGGATACTTTTCCTTTTTTTTTTTAACTTCTGATATTTTATTCATGTCCATATCATTATTACATTCAATTCCAAAAGACATCTTTTAAAGACATCTATACATTAATTCAAATCCATTCTTATTTATTCCTTACTATATTGTTATCTTCTGCCCTTCTACCTCTTATATTCTTATATATACTAATGATTCCTCAGATCCAGCAGTAGAATCAACTTATGGGCACACATTATCAAGCCCAAGGCTTTTAGTTGATAGTTTCAGTTCTTCATAATGTGGCCCATGTAAATGTCCCAGTATAGAGTTCGAATCTGCTTCACTTCTTCCATCTTGTTGCTTTCATTTCTCTCCTGGGAGTTCTGCTTTCTCAATCAACTGCCTTTCTTATCATTATGTAATTATTTTTATCTAGCCCTTCTAGTGAAAAATTTTACAATCTCATCAACTTCTTTACTTCAAGCCAATGCACTGTGATTAGTATTTCAATCTTATGTTGAAAATGTATTCATATACATACCTTTACTAATACATATATATGTCTTTATACGTGTGTCTCCATCCCTGTTTTCCTGACAGACCCTCCTATCTCAATAAGCCATTATCCTCCAGTCATTCGCCTCTCCCTTCTGTTTTTATGTCATCTCTCTTTCCTCTCCTCTGCAATTTATGTACCTTCCTCCCTTCTTATGTTCCTATCTCCTATTCTCACCCCTTCATCTAACCCTTCTTTCCAGCAATACTAAGGTCTCCAGATTTCCAGGAATCTATCTTTTCTTAGCTGGATAGTGTATGTTATGTTCTCTAATCTTTCCATTTCCTCCACTTTGGAGGTCCATAACTGGAAGGTTGGAGGTTTCTGCTGTAACCATTTGGTTGTAATGCATTTTAGTGCTGCAAGCTGTAGTATCTGAAACAGCTCCACTCTTCTCCTTTTTTGTGAGGAGAGGGTTGGCATTACTAGGACTAAATATTGAAATGTGTGCGGTATTATCAATCCTCCCATTTGGGTCATAACCCCCTGGACTTGAGACCAAAATCTCTGTAATTTTACACCCCCGCAGAATATGTGGTAATGAGTACTTTGTGTCTCCCCACATGCCCGCCAACATGCCGATGATGCTTGGGGATTATAGTGTTTGGTAATCATTGGGAAACGAAAGTAGTGGGTTAAAATTTTCCAGTTAAATTCTAGCCATGTCATAGCTGAAGTTACCTGCCATCCTCTCTGTAAGCGACGCTCCCAGTCTCCCTTCTGTATTGTCCCTGTGATTCTATCTCCCACCTCTTTCTGATATCTTCTAACACAGGGGTTTCCTTTTTCTCCATAAGTATTTTATACAGGATGGAAAGGTAGGGTAATTTATCTTTAATTCTTCTGGAATCCCACCAGAACTCCTCCAGGGGGGGTCAGAGCCCTATTGATTTTTTGAAGATTTTCTCCAGAATTAATTAAGTGTCGAATCTGGAGATATCTATAGAAATCTTCCTTACGTAAAGCAAAACGCTCCTGCAGCGTGGCATATGCCAAGCATGATCCTCCATCTACTAACTGTCTGAAGGTAGTTAAACCCTTTTGCTCCCAGTAGACATATCCCTGATCCAGCCTTGGGGGGCACAAAGTTAGACGTATGTCTGATTAAAGACAAGGGACCCAGGGTATTTGGGGTATTTGTTTTTTTCCTGAGTTTACAAAGAACGTATAGGGATTGTTTTACCCAAGGATTAGAGATTAAGCACCAGTTATGTGGGTCAACCCGGCAAGTTGGGTAGATCCATATTTTACTGTTAGGAATTGACTCATTTTCAGTACAATACCACCCCGATCCAACATGTTGTTTAGCCCATGTGACTAGCTGAGCCCCCTGCGCAGCCAGGTAATAGTGATACATACCTAAGCCTTCCTTCTCCCTTGGCTTCATCAGGGTACCAAGTGCTATCCTTGGGCGTGCCCCCCCATGTGAATTTGGATATTTCTTTTGTAATTTGGGTCCAGAACTGGGATGGTATGGAGATAGGGAGTGTCTGAAACAAAAATAATAGCCTGGGCAATACATTAATTTTACTGATCTGTATTTTACCGTAAAGGGAATGAGGCAAAAGTTTCCATCTGGCGAAATCAGATCTAAGGGTCTGGAGCAACTTAAGAAGATTGTTTCGATATAAGTTAGATGTGTCCACCGACACCTGTATTCCTAGGTATTTAAATGTGTTTTTTTTAGCCCAGGTGAACGGGAACATTTCTCGTAGTTGTTTATTAAGGGTACCACTCACCACCACCCCCTCAGATTTAGTTAAGTTAATTTTATAGCCTGCCAGGGAGCCAAATTTTTCTAACGCTTTTCACAGATGAGGTAAGGAATACTGTGGCTCTCGCAAAAAAAAGAGAGAATCATCTGAGTAGAGTGCTGTTTTATGTTCCCCTTCCCCTGCCCAAATGCCCTTGATATGTGGGTTGTCCCGTATCCAGATTGCTAATGGTTCCAGAGATAGGGCAAATAATAGTGGTGATAGGGGGCACCCCTGTCTGGTGCCTCTCATAAGAGGCAGACGGTTCGAGAGCATACCATTCACCTTAACCCTGGCCTCCGGCTTATGGTACAGTGCAGCAATGGCTGATACAAAATGTTCTCCCAGCCCAAACCTTGACAGGGTGGATGACGTGAAGTGTCAATCCACCCTGTCAAAGGCCTTCTCCGCATCCATGCTGATTGCTAACTGCAGGGCCACTGAGCCTCTTTGGGATGTGAATATATTCAAAAGACGCTGTATATTGTCTTGTAGGTACCTTCCTGAAATAAATCCTGTCTGGTCTGGGTGGACCAGAATGGAGAGACAACTTTGCAGTCTATCTGCCAAGATGCCTGTAAAAATTTTTAAATCCACTGGTAACAAAGTTATAGGGCAGTATGAGCTACATAACTCCGGGTTCTTGCCTGGTTTTGGAATTACTGAAATCTAGGCCAGATTCCAGGATGGTGGCACCTGGTCCCCCTCTATCAGTATCTCATTGCAGGCCGCTAGTAGCATGCCCACCATCTGAGTCCTAAACTCTTTATAAAACTTGGCTCCAAACCCATCTAACCCTGGTGCCTTACCATTCTTTAGTTTTTTTATTTTATTCATGATTTCTTGGGTAGTGATTAGGGTATTCAGCTCCTTCCTCACCGTGTCTGGCAATGTAGGTAATTTAAGGCCATTCAAAAAAGTTTCTACTGCTTCCCTGTGTCCTGGAAAATTATCTGCCCTATATAGGTTTGCATAGTATTTTTCAAATCTCTGAACAATTTCTCCTGGAGAGGTGGTGGTCTGTTCATTATCTTCCCCCTGCAAATGAATCACTGCTCTGCTTGCCCTTTCTTGTCTGAGTTGCCATGCCAAAAGTCTCCCGGCCCTGTTGCCTTGTTCATAGTATTTCTGTCTAGAATACCACAGTTGCCTTTCAATTTGGGTGTCCAGTATCTTGTTTAACTCGTGTCTAGCTTTATTTAGTTCTTGCTTAACTCTGGGATCCTGGCTCACCTGGTGAGTGGATTCAAGCTGATGGATTTTTTGTTCAAGCTGTATCCTCTGCTGAATTCTCTCTCTTTTTATTTTAGAAGCATATTTTATTATCTCCCCCCTGAGACTACATTTAAGGGCATCCCATCTCATTCCCTCCTTCGTGTCACCTTTCGGGTTATCTAACTCAAACTGTTGTATTTTGTTCTTTATTAACTCTTTAAAATCATCCCTGGTGAGGAGGCTCACATAGAGTCTCCAGCAGGATTGTGTCACTATTGGGGCCATCGAGACATGAAGGGAGACTGGGGCATGATCAGAGATCACTATTGATCCTATGCAGCACTGTTCTACTTTTTGCACCCAATTAGTGGATATTAAGAAATAGTCTATCCTAGAATAGGCACCGTATCTTGGGGAGTAATAAGTATAGTCTCGCCCCCTAGGGTGCAAGAACCTCCAACACTCTGTCAGCCCCAGTTCCTGGCCTAGTCTAAGAACTAGTTTCCCGGTTCTGGTTATCCCTCCTGGGGTCTTCCCTGATCTATCTACTCCCGGATTAATGACTTCGTTGAAGTCTTCCCCCAGTGATTACCATACTTTGTGCATCTGTAACCGATTCTTTTATTATTGTCTCTAGGAATGCCAACCATGGAACTTCTTCGTTTGGTGCATATACGTTTACTAGGGTGCAATCTCGACCTCTATAGCTCCCTTGTATCTGCATGAATCTTCCTTCTGGGTCTGTTCTAACCTTTGAAATTCTTAGGGGGACATCTCTTTTTATCAGGATTGCCACTCCACTACGTGCGGGCTGTCAATATAATGTGAGGCATATACAGTTCCTACCCATGTTCTTCTCAATTTCAAATGCTCTTGGGCCATCAAATGCATTTCCTGGAGGAAGGCTATCGTGGCTCCTTGTCTTTTTAAGTCTTGTAATATTTTAGCCCGTTTCACTGGGTTGTTAATACCCCTCACATTTAGGGAAACAATCTTTAAATCAGCCATTCTCATTCCCTTGTGTTAAGTACAGCTTACTAATGTACTTCCAGGGATGGGGACACACTTCCAGAGTATATTTTATATTCAATCTGTGCATTGTTTCTAACATATAACTTTAAATCATTAAACCAACAAATTATTATAACTCAACTCTAAACCAGTAACTTTTAGCTCCTTAATCAACCTCCTTGACTTCAAGATGTAATTGCCCTCTTTGCCACCCTCTGCAAACCCCCTGATGCTAGAAGCATGGCTGGATGACCCCAACACTATGGGCCTTCCGCCTGGCTATGGGCCAATAATAGCCCCTCCACCAGAAGGGCAGGTCTTAAGCATCTTCACCATGTGATCCAGGCACTTTGTGGGCTGTATATCGAACCCCAATATGAAAAGGGATTTCCCTTTCAAGGGAACCCCAGTAACTAGTGCACCTGGTTGACCTTTTAACCTCTTTCTCCCCCTCCTGCGGTGATTTTTAATGATCCAGTTTTGTTTTCCCCTTGATCCCTCTCTCGTTCGAGGCCCCCCTCTTTTTCCCTTCCCCCCTTTTATCCCCTGTTCTAAGTTTTGAAGCTCTTGTTTTACTTTCCCTTATCTTCTCAGTCTTAAATCTACCCCGGGTCCTCCTGTTTGCTTGCCAAGATTTCTCTTTGATTATTATCTGGGCCATATGATACCTTCAGTATCTGCACATAATTCTTATTGCACTCTTTTCCCCTCTCTAACTTCTCCCATTCTGTGGACCCCTTTTCCCCCTTCCACCCCCTCCCTATCCCCCTCTCTCCCTAGTTAAAGAAGATCTACCTTCCAGTTTGGTGCTTTACCATTTTTGTAATTTCAAACCTGTTGATACCTTGTAACCTTGGAAGTGTTACCCCCCTATGTCATAGTCTGGTCCCCAAAATTTCCTTGCTCCAATTGTGCCCGAGCCTCAGGATCTGCTAATGATCTTAGTGTACTTCACCTTTTATATGCAAAGAGAAGGGTGAGAACCCCCCCTCCCCTTTTATATCGTTTATTTAATTCGGATCCATCCCCCCCTTTACCCGCTACAGCAGGTGTAACTTTTAATCTCTGCAGCAATTGTCTTTGCCTTTCCCCTATAGTCACTCACTCTCGGGCATCAGCCCAATGTCCTCTGTCCTCAGGTCGCTAGTTCCATTGTCGAGATCCTTTGCTCTGAAACCTCTCCTGGTTCTTCATTTTGTTCACCTTCTTGTGCAGGCTCCACGATGTTTGCTTCTCCTCGCGCTGTAAGTGAGTCCCACATAGAGGAAGTTCCTGAACGGTCGTGCAGCTCTTTTCTTTTAGTTCCACCTTGGTGCCAGGCCCTTTCTAGCAAGAGCTCCCTGTGCTGTGCTGCACCCTCGGGAATCTGTATCCCCATCGAGGTCAGGAACTTTTGTGCAGCCTGTAGATCTGTGAATCATTTTACATTGTTCTCATTAATCACTTTTAGTCATGCAGGGTATTCTATGACTGCTTTAACCCCCTTTTGTTACAATTGGCGCACTATTGACAATAATTTTCTGCGTTGAACTAATAACTGGGGGGAATAGTCCTGCTCAAAGTATAGGCGAGTGTCCCCAGAAACAATTTATTTTTTGTTCCATGCCATCCTCAGGATCTCCTCTTTTATACGATAATCCAGGAATGCCATTACCAGGGACCTGGGTCTAGCTTTCAGGTCCTGCGGCTTAGGTATCAGCGAACGGTGAGCACGGATGATATTTAGTTGCTTATCAGCTGGCCAGCCCAGGATCTCTTGCAGAAAGGATTTCATAAATTGTGGCACTGGGCTCGTTTCTGTCCCTTCAGGTAGTCCAGGAATACGGACATTATTTCTTCTATTCCGGTTTTCAAGCTCATCTAATCTCACCTCCAGTAACAACCCTTTCTTATGCAGGTCTAGTAAAGCAGCATTATGCACATCCGTAGTTGCTGTATAATCGTTCAGCGCTCTTTCCATCTGTTCTACTTTCTGCGCAGTAAGTTCTATTTTCTCTCGATCTTCGTTAGCTTTAGCCTCCAGTCTCTCTAATGTAGCGTTCATCTTTTGCAGAGTATCACATAATTGTTTACAGGTTATTGTGTAGTCTTGTTCCTCCATCTCCTCTATATTGGTTCCCTGCTTCGGTGATATGGGTGATGTATAGGCCGCGGCCTGCTGGGCAAAGTCCAACAACATTTTGTGCTGTTTTATCTGCTGTGCACTTGATTTTTCTTTATTTTTATGCCTGGATGTCATCGTAGCTTTAATTGCTGCAGGTTTCATTGCCGGATGGTTCCGATATCTTTCTGATTGTGGCAGATTCTGTTCTTGGCAGGCTGGAGTGTCTGGATCAAGCAGCCATTCAGTCAGTGCGCTCACTGGAAGTCATACTTTTCTTTTTGAGGAAGAGGTATTTGCAACGGCAAAGAAAGAGACCAAATCAAAAGGGGAGAAGAGAAAGGCACAGAAGAACTGGAGGCAGAATAATGGAATACCATCTGTTGTAATGGATATTGTCTTTCAAAAATGTGATATTGCCAGTGAATAATGTAGGGATGTTATGTTAGCAGACTTATTTTTGCAAATAGGTCGGACAAAGAACCAAGGGGCCCCAGAATATAAATGTAAAAATAATATTCTGCATAGGATAAGTATCGATACACGTACTGTTGAGAAGGTGGAACAATTGGTAGTTCCTGAACCCTTTAGAAATCAACTGATGTATTTAGGCCATGGCCTCCCTTAGGCAGGACATACAGGACGAGACAGAACTCTGTCTTGAATTTTACATTTCTTTTGACCCAATATTCATGATAATGTCTCCAAATATTGTAGAGCTTGCCCGGAGTGCCAGAAAGTAGCCCAAATAAAAAAAGGACAAGGTGTCCCTTATGCCCTTACCAGTAATGAGTACGCCATTCGAGCGAATGGCCATGGATATCGTTGGCCTCCTACAGAAAAGCACCCAAGGCCATAAATACATTTTAGTCATTTGTGATTATACTACTCGGTATCTAGAAGCCATACTCTTATGCTCTGATAAAACCCCTAAGATAGCGGAAGAGCTTATTAGAGTGTTCAGTAGACTAGGGGTACACAAGAAGATCCTAACAAATCAAGGGAGTAACTTTCAGGCAAAACTGTTAAAAGAATTGTACCATTTTTGGGTGTAAGGGCTATACGAACCATACCTTATCACCCACAAACAGATGGCTTGGTGGAATGGTTTAATCAAACCTTGAAACAGATGATAAAGAAATGTGTACATGATGAGTGGAGAGACTGGGGCAAGTACCTACCCCTCTTATTGTTTGCATACACAGGGGTTCCCCAAACAACCACCGGATACTCCCCTTTTGCCTTGCTATATGGGAGAAACCCCAGAGGTCTGCTAGATATTGTGAAAGAGTACTGGGAAGAAGGAACCAAGG
Source organism: Neoceratodus forsteri (assembly GCA_016271365.2). NCBI lineage: Eukaryota > Metazoa > Chordata > Ceratodontiformes > Ceratodontidae > Neoceratodus > Neoceratodus forsteri. The sequence goes on along the minus strand of CM057450.1, from coordinate 95,377,232 downwards.
TGGGACAGGCTAATATTATGGATTACATGGGACAGTTAAGAAAGAGACTAGTAGCGTACTCCAAAAAGGCTCACCTGAATAGTGCTGCTTCCCAAAAACTGCAAAAAGCATATGATGACTAGCATTGCAATGTTAAAGAGTTCCAGGAAGGGGACATGGGTTTGTTATTGCTTCCCACCTCTGCTAACAAGCTTTTAATGAAGTGGCAAGGCCTGTACTCTGTTTTAAGACAACTCAGCCCAGTAACCTATGAGCTGAGAACACCTGATAAATACCCAAGTAAAAAAGTGTATCACCACAAACCTGTTGAAAAAATGGGTAGAGAGGGAAGAAAACCCAGTTAGCCTACATATACTCCCTGAGTCTGAGCTAGGAGAAGTGTATAGAAGGCTGGATGAACAAGATAGCCTGGTGGAAATTACAGTTAGCCTCACACTGCAGGCCCATCAGAAAGGAGAACTTTTCTGGGTATTGCATAGCTTTGCCCCCTTATTTACTAGTATGCCAGGGAAGGCAATGGGGGTAGAACACCACATCAAGATGGATGCCCCTCCCATAAGACAAAAACCATACCAACTACCAGAAAAATCAGGCTGGGGGTCAAGCAGGAAATCGAAAAATTAAGGCAGCTGGGCATCATAGAACCATCGAATAGTACCTGGTCCTCCCCTATAGTGGTGGTCCCTAAGAAAGAAGTTGGTATAAGACTCTGTTTAGATTTCAGGAAGGTTAACCAGATCTCTAGCTTTGATAGTTATCCCACGTCAAGGATCAACGATATGATTGACAATATAGGGAATGCCAAATACATCACCACCCTAGACTTGACTAAAGGATACTGGCAAATCCCGTTAACCCCTGATTCCAAGGAAAGGACCACATTTAGTTCACCACTAGGGTTATACCAGTTTACTACCATGCCCTTTAGCCTACAGAGAGCACCTGCCACATTTCAACGATTAATGGACAAAGTCTTGACTCCCCATACTGTGCCGCCTGCTTGGATGATGTGGTGGTATTCAGTACTGATTGGCAAACACACCTAACACAGTTGACTGCTGTGTTACACGCCATACAACAGGCAGGTCTTACCAGCAACTCAGTCAAGTGTGCTGTTGCCATGACTGAGACTAGATATTTGGTATTCATGTTGGGGAATGGGACTGTATGCCCAGAAATAGAAAAGGTAGAGGCTGTAGCTCGGAAACCTATTCCTAAAACAAAAAAAAATGTGAGGTCTTTTTTGGGACTGTCGGGGTACTATCGGAGGTTTATACCAAACTTTGCCTCCATAGCTACCCCGTTAACTGACCTAATGAAGAAAAGGTGCAGTGATCTAGTAAAATGGACTGATGAGTGTGATGAAGCCTTTCGAGCCATCAAAGTGGCCCCTGTGTGTCCACAGTTTTGAAATGCCCTAATTTTGATGTTCCCTTCGAGGTGCGTACAGACGCCTCGGAGAGTGGAACTGGTGCTGTACTAAGTCAAACTGTAGAGGGAGAAGAGCACCCAATTCTCTACATAAGTAGAAAATTACATGACAGGGAACAGAAGTATGCCATCATAGAGAAAGAGTGCCTTGCCATAAAATGGGCCATAGAAGCTTTACGTTTCTATTTATGGGGTACCGAGTTTACACTGTTGACTGATCACAACCCTCTTTGTTGGATTAACCAGATGAAGGATCAGAATGCCCACATAATGAGGTGGTACCTCACTTTACAGCCTTATAGATTTGTGGTAAAACACCCACAGGGAGTCAGCACCAAAATGCAGACGTCTTATCCAGACATAGAGCAGACGTAAGAAATGAAAAACAAAATCTTTGAAAGATATACTGCTGATGATGATTGTTAGGTACTGTAATGATTTAATAGTGCTGTACAAAGCCACAGGGGATAGAAGTATTTACAGTAAGTACAGTTAATTCTGTACTGTATTATCTACTTTGTTTATGAAAAAGGACCCTGGGGTGGAGCTTCTAAAGCGAGGGTGGGTGGATGCTCCAACCCAAACCCCTATTAGTACAATATGTATACTTAACATTCTGGGGGTTTGTCACTTAAAAACAATGTGTTGTTGATTACTGTTTTTTCTTGAAAAGGGAGGAGTGTGGCAGAACTGCATTCTGCCAGGCCTTGTACCCCGGTTGAGGGATGTCTATCCTATCATCTTTTTCTTCCTACTATAAATCTGCTGCACAGCAGTATTTCTCTACCCTATCCTTTGCCTTTTTCTAGCCCTGACATAGGTTGGCCATCTACATCACTCTTTTTCTTTCTCTCTATACCTTTTCCCTACTGCCTTATTTTTCTTATTCAATGTATCCATCCCTCACCACCATTCCCATGTAGCACCAGGTCCAAGTCCAGCATGCCAACTGGCAACAAAATTATTAAGGTGCTTGTAGGGCATAACATGCCTACGAATGAATAAAAGTGCATTTAGAACTGCTTAAAGTGCATCTGGGACAATATAAAGTGCATATATGCATTTAAAATATTATTGGGTTAAATAAATAAAATTAATATAGTGCATTAGGTGCACAGAATTAAGACGTGCTATAGTGCCGAGATGAATAAATTGAAATACACAAATAAATGAGTGAGGGGCTATTACCTTAAGCACTTGGATGCACTTCTTATTAAATAAATTATTGTATTGCAGCTATTCAGTATGGCAGCCATTATAAGCAAGACTTAGCAGAAGCCTGTAAAGATCCCACGGCAGAAGCAGCAGACAATGAGCTTTTGAACACTGCTGCTCTGCTGTACAGTGAAACAAATTTAAGGGACAGGAACGTTCCTATTTTATACAGTACTGTATTAACTTGGGTTAGCCCCCAGTATAAAATAAAAAGGCAAAAACTGATAAAATAATGACTGAAGCAGTAAGTCCCCTGAAACAACATGTTCAGACATGAAACAGCATGTCCAGACATGTGGATAGGAAGATAGTGGCCCCCAGTGGCCTATATCTGTAATGAGAGGTGATATGATCGAGAACATTCAAACACCTTAAGGGCATTAACAAGGTGAAAGAGTCTAACATGTTTCAATATAAGAAAAATAGCAGGACAAGAGGACACAGCGTGAGATTAGAGGGAGGCCGATTAAGGGGTAATGTAAAGAAGTTCTTTTTCACAGAAAGGGTGGTGGATGCATGGAACGGCCTACCTCAGGAAGTGGTGGACATGAATACAGTGCATGGCTTCAAACAGGCATGGGATAGGCATAAGGGGGCAATACAGATGATTATGACTACATAGGCCATTGACAGAGCAAAGCCCGATGGCACATTCATAAGGTAGAAAAAGAAATGGGCAGACTGGATGGGCCTTGTGGTCCTTATCTGCCGTCAACTTCTACGTTGCCATGTTTCTATGAATTGTTACATAACCATGCTGACCGGTGGAAGGAGTTTACTTACATAATGGACCCTTATGTTTAAAATGATAATAACACTGGCCAGAGAAATGGTTATTTGTATTAGTTTATATTGTTGGAAAGCTCTCTATAATCCAGGCTTAGAAACAACTATTTATTTTTGTATAGGCCTAGTTGTGAGCCTCTAGAGAGACAAACTATTTAATTGCTTTTTGTGGGCGGGCCTAAAATTAAGTGGAAGGGCTATATAAACCCTCCAAACCCATGCATAGGCAGATGAGCTGAGAAGCTGGTCTCACTTGTCTGAAGTAAGACAAGAGGAAAGACCTGTACCTGGATAGGTACTGGTAGTAACACAGCAGGAAAAGCTGAATTGATTGTTTGAACTGTCTATGAAACCTGAAGGAAGGTGAATCTAGTTAAAGGAAATAGCATTGTGCTATTGTTTTTCTTTATTTGTTTTGTAAATATTATTACGTTTATTTATTATTTTTATAATTTTGTATAAAATAAAGCCACACAGAGGTGTGTTGTACCTGATATACTGTCCAATGTTATCCTTATCCACAGTCTTATTACACCATCTCCATCCACAACACAGACTATAAACTCCTACCAGCAATATTAACCAGGCAGCTGAAGATGGTAATCCCATCCCTAATACTTTCAGACAAAATTGTTTTTGTGATGGGATGCTAGGCCCAAGACAACATCAGATTTTCGGTACAGATTACTGACCATCTAAATCAGACAGCTGAACTCACTTTTTCTGAGCAGTCTAGATGTTGAAAAGACTTTTGATCAAGTCTCCTGGAATTATTTATGTGGGGTCCTTGCTGGGTTGGGTTTCTCCTTGCAATTCCAAACCTTTGTCTCTACCCGTTATCAGTCTCCCAAAGCATCTTGTCCTGGAACTCACATTAGGCAGATGCACCTTACAAGGCTGTCCCCTTTCCCCTATTCTGTTTACTCTTTATATGGAGCTCCGACCCAACACATTCATCTACATGCAGGAACCTAGGGTATACAGATTGGAAATCAAGAACATCAACTGGCCCTGTATGCAGACAATGTACTGTTGTATTTAACTAACCCTGAAGTGTCTTTTGGTCACATCATGGAAGTGATTACCCAGTTTTCTACCTTATCTGGGTACATCTTAAATACGTCAATAACTGAAGTATTGGTTTTCTGCCATGTTGTCTCCCCTCAACTTAGAATAAACTATCCTATGAAATGGGATTTAAAATCCCTAATATATTTGGGGATCCAAGTAGGCCTACACCCAGACACACTATTCGCAGCGAATTATGTCCCACTGATGCAGGCCTTAACAGCAGCCCTTCATAGAAGGAGTATCTTATCCAGGGCTTTTTATTCAAGAATTCTGGCTCTAAAAATGAATGCCTTACCCCACCTGTTGTACATTTTTCAATCTGTGCCATGTCTGAACCTGAAAGTGGTTCTCAAGAGGTGGCAGTCTCAGTTCCATTCCTTTATTTGGCGAGGGGCCTGGTCCAGGGTCCGGAAGCCTACTTTATGTTTATCCAAGACCGGGGGAGCTGCCCCACATCATCTGCAAGGATACTGGGTAATGGCCCAGTACTCTACTGTCCTCTTGTGGGGAACTACTTCATATCAGGCACAATGGAAAAGATTATACATGCAAGTTAGGGAAGCTCTCCCACTGTCTACAGTCGTATTTGTTGTCTTACTCCTCCAACAGATGGAAAAGTCTAAAGGTAGTAACATATGCTCTACGTTAGTAGGATGAAAACTGAGGCTACTAGGAAACAATCTCAAGCAAGGCTTTGGAAGTTTAGATTGTGGGCTTGGAATACTCTGTTTGGGTGTCCGGTCAAAAGTGTGTGTGTGTATATTACAGTGCGGTAAAAACTGCTAAGTGAAAATAGTGTGAGTGAAAAGAGCTACTGGGGAATTATAGCATGGGCATAACAATGCTGTAAAGGTAGCTCTTTTCACTCATGCTGAGCACTCTAACATTTCCATTGTGTGCTGGGTGAGAAAGCTGGCTATGTGGCTTAGCAGTTAGCGTGACAGGCTGTGAGTGCCTGGGACTGCCAGCGGAGCCAGGTTCAAGTCTACCTCCTGCCCGTGAATCTTTTTTTTTCATGACGTTTCGTACGTTTTTGAGGATGTTTATATATAGTATGGGGGTGGGTTGGGGTGAAGCCCCCCCTTAAAGAATAGTGGATAAAATAGTGGCATCAAACAGATCCTGTTGTGCACTGCATTTGTGTGGACTGGAGTTTGTGATGTGTGCTGGTCGTGTTTGTTTTTGGTGTTGTGTTTGATTATGTGTTGCTGCTCTAGTAGGCACTCTGGCTTAGTGAGTCCATCTGGTGATCTATATATTGTGACTTTCTGTTTATTTGTCATGCAGTGTTTGCAGATGTCTAAATATATTGTTTGCCAACTTGCACTCGCATGTCTGTTTTTTTAGCTGTATGTCACTGAAGTTGTTTTTCGTTAGAGCTATTTTTCCTCCCGCTGTTTTGCCGATGTGCTTTTGTACTGCACTGTTATTGATTAGTGCTTTTGTAGTGCACTGTTATTGATTAGTGCTTTTGTACTGCACTGTTATTGATTAGTGCTTTTGTACTGCACTGCTTTTGATTAGTGCTTTTGACCCAGACCCTTCAGTTTGCCACAGCACAAATAGACACATGGTACAGAACTCGGGCTCGTTTGGGCTTTCAGCCCTCCAGCCAATGATAGAGGGAATCAAGTTTGTACCTTTGAGGACTATCAGTGACTTTTTCACTTGAAACCCACTGACCAATTTCATTATTTTCAGCTTAGAGCATACATTACTGCGATCATTGTGGGGAAGAGGGAATCTAAAGTTCCACCTTTGGATTTAGCAATTTTCCCACTCATCTGGAATGCTTCCACAGTTAAAGGTTTAATCTCACATCTGTATCTCTTCTAACAAACCTAGGATCCTCTACAGATTATATCAGGTTCTGATGGGAGGCAGATCTAGGAACTGCCATCTTAATAAAGCTTTGGCCCATGGTGTGGGAGGGGGGTTCACAGAGCCTCCTCCTCTCCTTTGTGGAAAGAATTTTATGGAAGGTATGCAGCAGATATTTTTGGTACCCTTATTGCAAAGTAAGTGAGACCTGAAGATACAGACATCTTGCTGGTGCCTATGTGGCATGCAGAGGGCATCCTATGCCCATATATTCTGTGGATGTCAGAAGTTAGTAGACCTTTGGGTAGGGGTTCAGAGAGCTATAGTTAAGGTGTTAAATATTACCTCTCCCCTAATGGAGTTAAACCTGCTTCTGCGGATTCAAATACATACGCTTCAAGGTAAGGAGGATGTCTATTTACGGCATGTCCTCTTAGCCAAAGCCATGAAAGCAATTAGCAGGAGATGGCCACAGGTTGTCCTCCTGGTTTGAGAGGAATGGAAGGAGACAGTCTACCAGCTCCAGACAATGGAAAGGGGCACCTTTTGGGTACAGTAACAAATGCCCACTTACCTCAATAAATGGACTAGGTGGGAAGTGTTTGACCAGGAGGGCAACAAACTTGATTGCTCTGGATTGGAGGATCTTGTTAGAGACAGCATACCTTGAGCCACTTTATGGTTTGGGCATCTTAAAGGGGTTACATAGGAGTGATGGGGAGGAAGGGGGTGGTTCTGTCCTTACTAACAAATAGGTGCATTATGTATTTCCTGGGGTTATATAGTTATTGACTCCTGAGCCATGTACTGATAAACTGAAGTACACCAATGTCTCTCTCAGGCTCTGTAAATATTTTAATTGTTATTTTGTTGTATTTTCATTGAAATTTGTAGTCACATATATGATGGATACATTTGTCAGTCTTTCTAGATCCAGTGTTGACTGTTGTGCTCAAACTTGGCATGTGTTAGCTGATGTAACAAACTGAAGTATAAAAATATTTATATCTTTGTGCAGCACGTGTCAAAATCTTCCTGCAGCATATAGATTTTAAAATCCTCTTTGTAGCACATATATTTTCAAAACTTTTGTAAAGGATTTATGTGGAAATATTACAAAAAAATAATGCAGCACGTAGATTTTGAATACTGTTGAACAGCATGTAGAGTTTCAAATCTGTCTTGCAGCACAAAGAGTTTAACATATACTTTATGACCTCACAAACATTTTAAAAATTGTTGCAAAGCATGAAAAATATTATTCAGCATGAAGAGTTTAAGAAATACTTTATACCTCATGGATATTTTCAAAACCATTGCAAAACACTAAAACTTCCATGCAGCATCAATATTTTAAGGAACAGTTCATAACCTCGCAAAGAGTTTGAAAATCACTGCATGGAACAAAATACGTTGTGCACCATGGATATTTTAACAACCTATCTAAAATATTCATTCTATATCACTATCAAAGGAGAGCACTCATATCCTTTTCACTCTTGCATTTTCCCATGGACCCATAGTCGCATTCATTGCAATGATATTTTATGTACAGTAACAAACAGCTGTGCATCTCTCAAGACAGATTTCTGCCCCAGTTCAATAACTTAAAAAACTCTGGCCTTTCCTAGAACTAAATTGAAAACATTTGCCAAAAGTACTTTTAAATTAAGGCATTGGGCCCAACTATAGAAGCCCCTGCACCAGTCGCAACTTGTGCCAAAGCAGTGGACTGCGCCTGACGCAGGTGCAGCAAATGCAAGTTGTGCTATTCCAGAAAGTTTGCAACTTACACCAGACATTCTGGAATAGCTGCAACTTGCAGTCAGTGCCAGAAATAGTGGTGCAGTTGGAGGGCTTGGTGCAAGCTCTGGATGCGTCAGCAGACACAGGCCTCTGTGCTTAGCATACTTTTATTTCCCATGGTTGTCTGTAGGGTGTAAGTCCACACTATCATTGTTTAGAAAACTGAGCAGAAATTTGTAAGAAATTGATCAGCCATTTCCCCACAATCTGTGACTGTGTTACTTGTCATCTCTGAGGTGGTGGTGGTGGTGGGGGGGGGGGGGGCTACAGAATTTCCTGCAAATAGTGTAAAAAATGTCTGAAAATGTCCTTTATTAGATGCGTGATATTCATAGTCCCTTTTAGCAGTTTTTAGTTTCTGTGTACATCTTTTGACAAGTAGTGATAGGCATGAATACTATGTTGTGTAATAATATAATACATTTTCCGATAAGCTCCTTTGTTTCTGAATAAGTAATTGATGTTTATGGTGGGCCATGGAGGATGCAGTGATGTATTTGTCTAATGGGTAGCAATTTATTCTGTAGTGTGAGTAAATGTACTGTGTTGTTGTTCCAGAAATCATGAGCATTTTGATCATGTAGGTCAGCTTGCCAGTTGAATTGTGACAAGAAGGCACCCTGTATATTATTGCAATCTCAAGGTGCACCACACATGGACCCTGTGGGCGACCGGGCAAAGCTGTACAGTAGCCCTAGTGTAGTGTGCCAGATGTTTGGAAAACATGCCGCTACTGTGCAGAACATGTTCCCTGATAATGTGCCCCCTCACAATCCCTGTTCGCCCTGTGAATATTGGTATACTTGTCCCTATGGTATACCACCCCTTCCCCGATCTTTCATTACAAAGGAATACAAAAACAGATATTCTCCCTGGTGGTCTAGTGGACCCCCCACCCCAACAGGCAGTGATCAACCACCCCGTTCCCCCCCCATCCCCAACACACTTCCATGACTGGCACAGCCCTCCGCACACCACCATGGCCAGCCGCAGAATGCATTCTGCGTGTGCAATACACTGTACAGTATACAGTATACAGTCATTACAAATGCATTCTGTGGTTGGCCATGGAGGTGTGCAGAGGGCTGTGCCAGTTGCAGAAGCATATTGGGGATGGGGAAGTGGGGTTGTTGACCACTGCCTGTTGGGGCAGGGAGGGTGGGGGTCCACTAGACTACCAGGTACTGCCACCATTATGTGTGGGCACATTTAGGGATCAGAAGGGTGGGATGTGCATGGAGTTGTCTACTGCTACCAGAGGGATTTTGGGATCACTGGAGGGCAGGCACACCACCAATCACCTGCGATACCATTGGGGAGGAGGGGCAGTAGCCTACCAGGAGAGGGTTGCTTACTGTATGAGCTCCTGGTGCCATAACACTACTCTGACAGTCCACTCTGGTGGCACCCCGACCCATGCCATATCCTTGCGGTGGGTGTCCACCGTTAGTCCATCCCCCCAGTACCACCTTCTGTGGCCCTGGTACTCCCCTACAGCCCTTGTCCCACCGCAGCCCACTGGTACAACCCACTTAGACCACCTCCTGGCTGGTCTAAGTGGTGATCCCTCCTGCGTCCATGGTGGGGCTTGCAAAATCCCCAAAAAGTGGATGTTGCAGCCCCGCCATGACGCAAGCCCCCTTGCGACCTGGCGCACTGGGTTGTAGGATGCACCCAGGCACAAAGGGGCTTTGGCGCAGCTGTGTCTGGATTAGATGCAGGCTGCATTAGAAAATCCTGTTGGATGCAAGCTGTGACACAAATCACCACTTGTGTCAAACATCTTTGCTGCAACTCCCTTGCGTCAGGCGTACCCAACTGAAAATCAAGCCCATGGTCTTTCTCTACAAAATTAAATGTGTGAAACACAAGTATGACTTTTTTTTGTCTAAAAGGTTCCGTTTGTGCCATACTTCTCTTTTGGAATCATTGGTTTCACTCTGACTTTTTATCTTTATGACGCAATCAATCTGTTTAATACAAATGAAATTCTTTTTTTTTTTTGCATTTAAAAGAAAAGTGGAATGGCCATGACCCTTAACAACAAATAGGGATATTTTAATATTGAATAACAGGGGAGATTACCTACACTTCTGAGCTCACTTATGCTATAACATTTCAAAGCAATAATATAAATGTAGCATTGGGAGGTACAGCACACTTATGCATGGGGCTTGTAGCTTTGGGCAATACACAGCATGTTCACCATTCTCAGCAACTTACATGCGTGGGATTTCACTCAGACTAGGAAAACCCCTGTAATTCAGCAACTTAAACTTTAGTAACATATGGGTTTGGCTTGGAGCATTGGACTTGACTGTAATGTCAGGTTAAAAACAGAATATATAATAAATGGCCAGAAATATGTATGTTGCCTTTCAAAACATACCAGAATTACCTATCCTGTTGCATGTGACGGGTTTTGTTTGCTGATAGCCTAATACAGCCGGCCTCACCTTTAGAATGCCTACATTCATTTTTTTTTTGGGGGGGGGACATAAATTCATAGTAATATCACAGATATGTGGGTAAAAATAGTTAAAATGCAAGTTTCTCGACGTCCTACCTAAGTCGACATTTCCAGGTAGAAAGAAATCAGGTTGCATGGAATCTACATAGTTGTGCCTCTCTGTAGGTCTGTTTATCTATATGTACAAGTTATGGTTTAGTCAGTTTTCAGAACTAATGGTAAACAGTGTGGGTAGCCATCAAATTCTCATCAGTCATTACAAAAATAACACATACATTCACATACAAAAACAACATGATTTAAATTTTGTCAGAATCAAAATTAGAACCCTGATTATGTGGATGGGGGTGATATGAAAAGCTACGCACTATGTGTGGGTTGACTGATAATCATACAGATTTAGGCCAATGGTTTCCCCTAAACGACAGTAGGTTAAGTCCAAACAAGAAATAAAATCAGCAAAATCCATGCTAATATCTCTTTCCTGTCTTTTGGTCTGGTTTTACACAAAACACTAGCAGATTTAAGGTAAGATTCATTTATTTTTATAATGATATAAAATGATTGACAATAAAATTAATTTATCATTTTAAGAGTCGTGTGTTAGAAGAAAGGGCTTGTACAGTGGAATAAGACATATGATTATATTGATATTCCAACTGTATTTTAGACAGATACATAATCCATTGCTATTGGTATCACCTGACATGCTGAAACTCAACAGACTGTGTAATGGTAAATACAAAACACATGTAACCAGATCGCCATGTAACTTTTGGTTACTACCCCTGCCTTGTGGACTCAACAAGGTTGAGGGGACTGGGATCTGTTTTGGGTGGGAAAGGGGAGTTATTTCCTAGATATAAAATAAGTAGCACAGTGCCTCCACCTAGACTAAATTATAGTGGGCCAGTTGTTTGTTTGGTACAACCCTCTGGGATGCTATACCTACCCACCTCCCTTCACAGTCATCCCACACACAGAATACCACTTTCAATTTTAATGCCTTATAACACATGCAGTTAAAGACTGTAGCTAACAATATGCTCACCAACAGTAAATGTTTTATTACAGGGGTAGGGGAATGGGAAATGCAGAAATAAATAGCAATTGCAATATTTGATTGACGGGTGAAACCAATAAACTGAATTAATAATAGTGCCCACCCCCCACCAGCAACACAACAGTTTCCCCAACTCCCCACTGGTACCAGTGACCTCTAAAGTCGGTCTGGATACCCAGAATGAGGTGTTGCAGACCTGACCAGAGCAGCTGGGTGGCCGACACTGGTGCACTTGTAAAAGTAAGCTGAAACTTAGGAGAAATGTATTTTTCACTCTCCAGGTCAGGGCAGGCCCTGCTGTGGACAGTCTCACAGGGCCAGGCAATGATGGCAGGTGCAATCAGTCAAGCTGGGGACCTCAGACTGTACAAACAAGGAGGCAGCTTACTTGGCTATGAAAGAATCTGGCAGCTTGTCACCTTCAGGGATCATGTGGGCTCTGGCAGCTTGTCACCTTCTAGATCAGTTCTTCAAAGATGCTGGATCAGGCCAGTACTGGGAACCAGGACCACATGCCTACCCCATACATCCAGGCATCTAACTCTAGGTGAAGATGATGGGTAATGCCTAGCTATGCCACTGCCTGGCCGATTCCCCAGACCATCCGCTGCTGGCAGGTGGTGACATTCTGGAGCTCAGGAATCACACAGTCTTTTCCTCTCTGCAGGGAGCATACTTCAAGGTCTCTGGGAACAACCAACTCACCCCTTAGAGCTAGGAGTAGCAAACAGTCTCTTTATGTGCTCTCAAACTGCAGGCTCAAACCACAATGGCTTCTCTTGCTTCAGCTGGATTCCTCAGGCAATGGGAATTCTCTGGAGTGTCACTATATTCTGGATGTTGAACTCAGATGGCATTTTAGATGTTTGGCAGACTGCAGCTCAACCATCATCACAGGCTGAGGGCTTCTCTCAGATGCTGCAGAGTTTTGGCTGCAAATGAATCTCAAAACCTTTGCTCTGTCTTTCCAGGTGATAGAAAGCTTTTGGCAAGCCTCCTGAAGCTCAATTGTAGAAGCCTTAGGCCGTCTTCCAACTTTTTCCTAGGCTCACTCTGCAATCCCCTGTTTCTCTCAGAGAACTCTGGCAGAACTGCCGCATGTTGTGTTTCTCCCACTGCCTCAGGAGAAAGAGCTCAGCAGCCCACTGGCTGACACAGCTGTCCATCTATTAAATTAGTATGTATAAGGTTCATTCAACACCTAATTGGGCAAGGCTAAAGGCGACAAGAAATTTGTCCCGTCCCCCTACCCAGGAGCCATAGCAGCAGTCACCAGAACTGCTCGAATACTGATTGGATGCCAGAGGGTCAGGTGTTACCAAAATGGCATCCATATAAACAATGGATAGGGTGCCCCAAGTTTAAAGTCTTGTTACAGGCAAACAAAACAGTTTTAATACATAACTGTCCCACAGTCCAATAGCTACCTGGCTGCCCTGTTATCCAGTTGTGGAATGGGATTTGAAAGAGTCCTACTCTGTCACTAGCGCTGTAGCACTAGGTCCCCAGGTGACAGGTGGAAATATACATTCACTGAGCAGTCTTGACTATTCTTAAAGTAATAGTACACATTAAGGATTTAACATTTTACAGGGTTCACTTTCCCTTTATCCTCAAGTGTGTTTCCGAACCCCTCACTTGTGTTTCTGGGATCCCAGAGGTTGGGACACACATAATACACTAGTACTGAGCTGCAATTGCAGATTTAACAGTGGTGCCATAGCACTAATGGGATCTATGAACAGACCGCCAGCTAGCATGTTCAAGTAGGAGCCAGCTTGGATGTGTGCACATTGAGTTATGCTGCACTTCAGTACTTGCCTAGCGCCAGCCCCACTGTACTGTTGGCTGGCAGTTTCAACTAGTTACACACATGCCACCATTCCTCTGCTATACAGGCACTCAGGGACTGGCAGGAGCAAATAGAAAGGGCACCAGTGGACCAGGGACTGGCAAGACCAGCTTGCTGACAGGCAGACCAGGTAAGCCCCACATGGGAGGGGATTACATTCTCCCCCACATCTGCACCAAGTCCATAACAGGGACCTGGCACCAGATAGACATTAGCCATGGCAATTCAAAAATTCAATGTCTGACTAGACAAATGATTCCTAGATAGCACAGACAATCAGTATCCTAGTCAAGACACACAGAACTATAAATCGCCACAACAGAAACAGCTCCACTGCGTGAGTGTGCCAGGAATACAAATACACAAAACCAAGCAAACACCGGCACCACTCAACTGCATAACAGCTTTATTTAGCAAAATAGATAAAACATGCTTCCCAACAGCTTGGGATGTCACTTGAAAACCCCAACTGGGTTTGCAGTTAATGCATCATCAGGGGAACCCCCGATGGTGAATTAAGTGTGAAACTGGTCAGGGTTTTCAAGCTATTAGTATACATTTGTCCAATGGGCAACAAGTGTTTGTGGTGTCTGGTGCAGTAGCAGCTTGTTTGTCCTTCTGGACAGATTTTGTAAACAGGCAAGTCTGGTATTTTCTCAATAACAACATAAGGCGTGTTGCATCATCTGCCAGCAGTTTTATGCTTTACAGGGAGTCCTATGTTCCTCAGTAACACATGGTCATCTGGTAGCAATTCATGAGCTTTGGTTTTTTTCTTTCTTTCTTGGCTCTGTTTCTTTTGGCTATGGCATCTGCTGCCAACTTGTATGCAGAGTTTAGCTGTTCTTTTAGCCTCTGTACATATTGTAGGTAAGACTCTGGCCTAACTCCATTGGTAGAGATACCAAAACACAGGTCCACTGGCAGTCTCACTTCCTGACCAAACATTAAACTATATGGGGAAAATCCAGTTGCATCATTCTTTGTGCAATTATACGTATGAACCAGAGCACTCACTTGCTGGCTCCATTTACTTTTATCTTTTGGGTTCAGAGTGCCCAACATGTCTAAAAGAGTTCCGTTGAACTTCTAAGGCTGGGGATCACCTTGAGGGTGATATGACATTGTGCAAGATTTGCTAATACTCCACAGAGACAGTAATTCTTTTATCAAGTGACTCTTGAAGTACCTCCCCTGGTCAGAATGGATTCTTTGGAGGGCTCTTATACAAAAAACTTCTCCACAAGGATCTTGGCAACTGTGAAGGCTTTTTTATTCTTTGAGAAATAAGCTTTTGCATACCTTGAAAAATGATCTGTGATGACAAGAATGTTTGCAATGTTCTTAGAGTCTGGTTCCAGGCTAAGGGAATCAATGTAAACAAGCTCCATGGGTGCACTGCTCACAATATTAATAAGCAGGGTGGCCCTCTGAGGTAATGTTTTCCTTTGGACACATTGACTGCAGCTTTTGCAGTATTGCTCAATATCGTGCCCCACACAGGGCCAGTACAAGTGGGCACAAGCGAAATCCAGCATGTGGTCACTCCCCAGATGGCCCATATCATCATGCAAAGCCCTGAGCACAACTCTTCTGAATTTTGTTGGTAGAACAAATTGCATAAGAGGACATTCTTGTGAGTTTTGGACCTCCCTGTACAACAAATTGTCTTTAAATTTAATTTTTACACATTCTTGTAACAGCAATTTTGCATCTGGGTTAATGATAATTACTTGGGCAGCATCACCCCCTTTCTGCAGGGTGCTGACAATGTCACTTATACTTGGATCTTGTACTGTTCTCTCTGTACATCTTGATGAATCAATTAGGGCAGTGATTTCTAGTCTAGGGCAGCTAAATTTCAGTAGTCAATTAAGATACAATGACCAGAAGCACCAAGACTATCCCCCAGATGAGTGGCGGATTCCGAGACTGGCTGCATGTCTGTATCAAACGTTTTACACAATGCCTTCACAGTCTGTTCTGGGATTCATGCCCAGGTATGTCTATCAGCAGAGGATGTCACTGGGCATTGGGACAGTGCATCTGCATCAACATGGTTTAGTCCAGGCCTGTACTCAACAGAGTAGTCATAGGTGGACAAGGCTGATAGCCACCTATGTCCAGCTGCATGAAGCTTTGCAGTAGTTTGCACATATGTTATGGGGTTGTTGTCTGTTTTAATGGTAACGTATGCCCCATAAAGATAGTCATGGACTTGGTCCACAATAGCCCACTTCAAAGCAAGAAATTCTAATTTGTGCACAGGATATTTATTTTCAGCGCTATTTAGACTTCAGCTTGCAAAGACAACCAACTGCAGTCCTTCTGGGTAGCTCTGATAGTGGACTGCCCGAAGAAGCGTTGTAGGTCTTTGAAGTTTTTTGGTTTAGACCAAGTGGTTAAAGCTTCAACCTTACTGGGGTCAGTTTGGATACCTTACTAGGGTCAGTCTGGAAGCCTTGGGTTGATACTATATGTCCCATGTACTTAATGGAATTTTGGAAAAAACGACACTTGTCACTGGAGAGATTGAGCCTGAACTCCTGTAGTTGATCTAGCACTTTCAGTAATCTGGCCTCATGCTCCTCCATGATCTTTCAATTACAATGTCTATCCCTTCACCAGTTAACTGCTTCTGAAACCTGCAACACAGGTTTTGGTGCGGGCTGTGGTGGGATTTGTACCAAACTGATTTTGCTTTAAAGTTGGCCATTTATGACCTCACTGCACTGGATGGCTGACTTGCTGGCTATCTCTCAGGGGGAGTAGGAATGTTAACAAGCAACCCCTGAGCCCTACAAATGGGACAGGAGGGTGAACAAGCTGAAGGTTTTTGTTTTGTTTGATTTTGGTTAGATGGAGACAGAGAGAGATGGAACTAAGAATTTTTGTTAAGCTGAAAACAAGCTGTTCCTTTTTTTCTATTACTGAAAGTAAAGCAAATTTAATTTGATTTAAACTGGTTTCTGGAGTGTTCTCTTTTAGAGTGTTCCACAAGAAGTTGCCAGTTTTGCTACCCTGTCACACTTGGTTGGCTTTAGTAGTGGGATCGAACTTCCCTTGTCTAAAATAGGGGTAAGATGGACTCGGGCAAAGTATTGAAATGGCTGGCAGAGCAGCAAGCACAACAGGCCCAGATGCAAAGGGACTGGATGGTTCAGTAAGTGCAACATCAGGCTCAGATAGAACAACAGCAAGCTCAGAGATAACTGGTGCAACATCAGGCTCAGACAGAACAACAGCAAGCTCAGAGATAACTGGTGCAACATCAGGCTCAGACAGAACAGCAGCAAACTCAGAGATAACTGGTGCAACATCAGGCTCAGACAGAACAACAGCAAGCTCAGAGATAACTGGTGCAACATCAGGCTCAGATAGAACAACAGCAAGCTCAGAGATAGCTGGTGCAACATCAGGCTCAGACAGAACAGCAGCAAGCTCAGAGATAACTGGTGCAACATCAGGCTCAGACAGAAAAACAGCAAGCTCAGAGATAACTGGTGCAACATCAGGCTCAGACAGAACAACAGCAAGCTCAGAGATAACTGGTGCAACATCAGGCTCAGACAGAACAACAGCAAGCTCAGAGATAACTGGTGCAACATCAGGCTCAGACAGAACAACAGCAAGCTCAGAGATAACTGGTGCAACATCAGGCTCAGAAGGACCAACAAATGGCACAACACATCCAGATACATAAGGACTAGATGGTCCAGCAAGCACAATTGCTGGTGCAGAGAGATCAGCAGCAGGTGCAACATAGGGCACAGAGAGATCAGCAGCAGTAGGAGTTTATGAAGCAGGTGCTGCAAGTATTGAAAGAAACTATGCACCAGCTTCAGGTTACAGGGAATCCTGTCACTATAGGACCCCACCCCATGCTAACAAAAATGGGTCTGGAGGATGACCCCGAGGCCCACCTTATGACTTTTGTGAGAGTTGCCAGTACCACATCCTGGCCACAAGAAAGCTGGGCTACTTGCATTGCACTATACCTGATTGGTGATGCCAGGCTGCATAAAGAAGCCTAACGGACACTGCCACCAGAGACTATGATCAGGTAAAGGTAGTTATTGTAGACCAGGTCAGAATAACCAAAGAGAGTTACCAATGGAACTTGTGCACCTTGGGTTTCAAGGATGGAACACAACCTGGAGCGTTGGCACAACAATTACAAGACTTGACAACTCAGTGGTTAAAACCAGAGGTATGCACTAAAGAGGTGATGGATTTGACTGTATTGGAGCGGCACCAGAACATTTTAGCAGACTGAATCCATGATTGGACAAGCCAACAAGAACAGACCACTCTGACTGCAGCAGTGAAAATCACAGACTATTTCCTGGAAGTTAAAAGACCAAAGGTCACTAAGAAGAGCAGAATCTACAATAAGCCTCATGTTGTGACCCAAGGAGAAGATCCTTACAGAAGAGGGGAAAAAAGACTACCCAGTTAAAATAGCATGTCTTGAATAGCACGTGTCTAAACAGCGCAGTCAGGACGGCGCAATGCCTGAATAGTAACAGGAGTAGAATAGCGTATGTCAATTACTGCTACCCCTGCAGCTATTCAGGCACTACTGAGGAGGCACAACTAGAGGAAAAGTGCAGTTGCTGGCTGAGCTGTATTCCTGTAGTGGAGAGAGCTGGGACAGCAGCAGCTCAGTCAGCACAGTGCGGAAAACCAGGATTCAGTTCCTGGTCTCCCGATACAGCAGTTCATTTTTTCCTCCCCACCTGAACTGTAATTTTTTTTCTAAATGCTGAAAAGGGATTTTCCCCACTCCCAAGTATATCCTTGTTACTGAGATCCACCCCCTCAGAGTTGGATATATAAGTTTGGGAGGTGCAGGGGCAGTGCCCCCACATCAGTGGGGTGGTGCGTGGGGCAGAGCCCCCCCAAAAAACAAGAGTTGCTGCATTGTTTTTTCACCATGGTAACGGTCATTGGCGTGTTTTGGGACCACTACCATTGGCGCTATTGTGTATTGTGGGATTCTGACTTGCCGCTGTTACTGCGGGCGGCGTTGTTACTGCATGGTTGTTGACAGCACTGTTGTTGTTAGAGCTGTTCAGACCTGGTGCTGAAAAAGGGATTTTGGCAAGCTGGTATGGGTAAGTGGTCATATGGTGAAATATTACTTACCCGTCCTCTTCAAAAATATAACCGCAGGGCCTGTTTTAATTCTCCCAGTCTCAAGACCATGCTCTCCAGTGACCTAAATGGGGAGGGGGGTGCAGGACATAGACCTGACAGTAACACTGTACATTTTCACTGTGGTAAAGTGAGGCATATCAGTAAGTTTTGTGACTGCATGGACTGTGATTTTATGGACTGCATAGCTACTGTGTGCACATATGAGTCCCAGGTCAAAAACACGTATACAATACCAGTGCAAGTAAAGAACCAAACAGTTGCAGCTCTGGTGGATTCGGGCTGTGGGCAGACATTGGTTAAAGAATCTGTGGTAGGACCCAACCTGGGTCAGTGGGGAGATCTAATAAATATTGCCTGCATGCAGAGGAATACCATTAAATACTCTACAGCCTTAGTATGGCTAAAAGTAGGCAAGTGGGCAGGAATATTATTTATTTTATTTTTATGTACTTATTTATTTAGTTTTTGTTGCGTGGAAAAGGAAGACTAGGCAAGTCTGCCTATTTTCAGCCTTGTCCCGTGGGAAGGAGGAAGATTCAGATGCAAACTGACTTGCAGAACCAGATTAAGCTGTTTGTGGTGTTTTAGTGAATGCAGTAATAAAGTAGGGAATTTCCAACACTTTACCCTGTTCAGTAGTCTTGGAGTGGGACTGGGAAGGGTTTCATACCCTGTTGCAGAGCAATGTTGAAAGTTTGCGCCCACCAGAAACCACACAGATAGAGGAGCTAGAACATGTATTTTCCTTTACTGACTGAACTGTTTGGCCCAGAATGGAGGCCTAAGAAGAGCCAGGGTCAGAAACAAAGGGAGAAAAAGGAAAGGGCTCCTCTACCTGAGAATGTGGTGGCTGGGGACTGCCAGGAGCTGGGTTCAAAGATGGTCAAAGGTGACTCATATGAGGACACAGCATCCACATCTACCGGGGTCATGAGATCCTTCCAGAGGTCAGACCAGACATTTTTGAAGGCCTGGCCAACATAATATCTGAACAAAGGGCTGATGAGATGCTCAGGAATGCCTACAAGAACTTGGCTATGGTAAATAGTAAAGTGGTACGAACATACGAATGTACATACAAACATATGAATCTGCCAGCAGAAACAGGCCTCATGGTCTATCAAGTCTGCTCGAGTGCACAGCTAGCACCCTTAGATTGCAGCTGCCCCACCCCCTCCCCTCTCACCCCAAGGAAATCCTTAGACCTACCTACCCAGACCTCCCCCATGCCCTGTCCCATGCCCTTCTGAAACTACCCACCATCTTACATGCTATCATCTCCTCAGGTAGGGCATTCCATTTCAACTCCACCCTTTCTATGAAATAATGTCTCCTCATCTCAACACCACCCTACCACCAAAGTAGTAGACCAGGGAGGGGCTGTGGACATGGCCTACCTAGACTTTAGCAAGGCATTTGACACAGTCCCACACAAAAGATTAATAGTCAAATTAACCAGCCTGGGAGTGGGACCCAGGGTGGTAGCCTGGGTAAAACATTGGCTGGACAACAGGACACAGAAGGTAATTGTAAATGGAGTCCATTCTGAAGAAAGGGGGGTTACTAGTGGGGGTACCGCAGGGTTCAGTATTGGGTCCAGTCCTTTTTAATGTCTTCATCAGTGACATTGCAGAGGGACTGGAAGGAAAAGTATGCCTTTTTGCAGATGACACAAAAATCTGCAACAGGGTTGATATACAAGGAGGTGTGGAAAGGATGAAAAGGGACTTGGCAAGGTTGGAGGAATGGTCAGAAGTATGGCAGCTAGGATTCAATGCAAAGAAGTGCAAAATAATGCACCTGGGAAATAAGAACCCAGGGGAAGAATACACAATGGGTGGGGAGGTAGTAACATTAACAAAAAGGAAGGGACCTGGGGTAATCATATCAGATGACCTTAAGGTTAGCAAGCAATGTGAGAAGGCAGTAGGGAGGCTGGGGTATACTGGGATGTATAGGGAGAGGCATCAGCAGCAGAAAACAGGAAGTTGTTATCCCTCTGTACAGACAGTTGGTGAGACCCCATCTGGAGTACTGTGTCCAGTTCTGGAGACCCCATCTCCACAAGGACATAGACAGGATAGAGGCAGTCCAGAGGAGGGCAACTAAAATGGTTCAGGGTCTACAAGAGAAGCCGTATGAGGAGAGACTAAAGGAGCTTAATATGTATACCCTTGAGGAAAGAAGGGAGAGGGGGACATGATAGAAACTTTTAAGTACCTCAGTGGAATCAACAAAGTCCAAGAGGGTAGCATCTTTCAGAAAAAGAGACGTGCAAGAACAAGGGGACACAATTTAAAAGATAGAAGGAGGGCAGTTCAGGGGCAATGTGAGGAAGTATTATTTCACAGAGAGGTAGTGGATGCATGGAACAGCCTTCCTGAGGAGGTTGTGGGGTCTAAAACTGTGGGAGAATTCAAGAATGCATGGGACAGACATAAGGCAGTTCTTGTGGGGGTAGGAAGAAATAGGCTGTTGGTTAACTAGGATCTGCGGCCTATCCTGTAGGTAGGGAAATGGGCAGACTAGATGGGACAAGCAGTCCTTACCTGCTGTCAAAGTCTATGTTTCTATGTTTCATCTCTCTCCGAAATCTGCCCCCTTCTATTTTTAGCCCATGCCCTCTCGTGTCCCTTCCCTTCCTCAGTGTAAATAACCAATCAGTGCCAGATTTGTTGATCCCCTTCACATACTTGAACATTTCAATCATATCCCTCTATCACTCCTCTCCTCCAGGGTGTACAAACTCAGATCCCTCAGTCTGTCCTTGTAGGTTTTGATTACTATCCCCCGTATCATTTTTGACACCCTACGCTGCATCCCCTCTAGCAGTCTAATATCCTTCTTCAGATATGGACGCCAGTACTGCATGCAGTACTAAGACAAAACCAAAGTTGTTGCAAATGCACTCTTTGCCTCTAAACAAAAGGAGACCCCCTGAGGAAAACTCATTATGAGTCAAAGCACTGGGGCGGGTTGCCAAGTATCTTCTGTGGACCTTCAGTCCGGCCATTTAATTAACAAAGGACATTTATTTCTTTACCTTGGTCTGGACCTGCAACTTTTGTTTAGAGGTAAAGATTGCATTTACAACAAATTCGGTTTTGTATTAATATATGGGCTGACTACCTTTTATGTGACTGCACCACCCGCATACTTTGCCGATCTCAGCACAACCATTTGTATCTGTCTACACTTAGTACTCCAAGTGTGGCCTGACCAAGGACCTATAGAGGGGCAGAATCACCTCCCTATGTCTGGAAAAGAATCCCCTTGCAGCATATCCCAGCATTATTTTAGTTTTAGCTGCAGCTTTCCTGTATTGAGCAGAGTTGTTCATGCTCTCTGTTACCATCACCCCTAAGTTCTTCTCTTCCTTAGTGACCCCCAGCCTCACCCCCCAACCAATATCTTTTCCTTGGGTTCTTGGCCCCAAAGTGCATAACTTTGTACTTTGCATTGAAGCCCAGCTGCCACCTCGCTGATCACTCCTCCAGTTTGGCCAGGTTCCCCTTTAGTTCTTTCCACCCCTCAACATCATCTACTACCGCCCCCATCTTAGTACCATCTGTGAACAGACTAATCCTGCTCCCAACTCCATGTGAGATATCTGATATGAACAGCCCAAACAACACTGGACCCAGCACAGAGCCTTGTGGTACTCCACTCATCACTAGCCTAGGTGTTGAGAGTCCCCCACCACCACCCATTGCTGTCTCCCCTTCAGTCAGTTCACGATCCAGTTAGCCATCTTTTCCCCCACCTCCACAGAATTCAGTTCCCCCCTCCAGCCGCCCATGAGGTACTGAATCAAAGGCTTTGCTGAAGCCCAAACATAGGACGTCCACTGCATGGCCCCATCCAACTCTCTTGTTACCCAGTCATAATACTCTATTAGATTGGTCTGTTTGACAAGACTTTTCCGATATGAACACATGCTGCTGCCCATCCTGGATGCCATTCACCTTGAGAAATGACACCAGTCTCTCCTTCAGTATCACTTCCATAAGTTTACCCACTATGGAAGTGAGACTGACAGGTCTGTAGTTGCCTGACTCATCCCATGAGCTGCTCTTGTGTGTAGGCACCACATGGACCATCCTCCAGTCCCGTGGCATGCATCCCGTGTCCAGAGAGGTGTTGAACAGGTCTGCCAGCTGCCTGGCCAACACCTCCACCATCTCTCTCAGCACTCTGGGGTGGATGCCATCATGAACTGGTGCCTTGCCCACCCTTAGTGTCTGCAGACCCTCTAGTACTCTACTCTCCGCAATCATCCTGTCAGTCATCCCTTCCCCCCGACCCCACCTTCCCAGTCCACAGAGGTAGTGGACCACCCTTCTCCTGTATGAACACAGAGCAGAAGTATTCATTCAGTGCTTCTGCTTGTTCCACTCCCTTTCCCACCCATCCTCCACCCCTCCTGATCCGCACTGTTTGGTCCCTGCATTCCCTTTTTTCTCTCACGTATCTAATAATAGATAAGAAAAAGCATGATATCTTCCAAGATTTTAAGTGAGAGCTGATATTTTATACTCGGTAAGATCCTGAGAAACAAATTGAGACTTCACATTACCAGTTGGTGGTTCCTAAGTCTACAAGAAGGGAGGTGCTGAGGCTGGCCCATACTTTATTTAGTGTGGGTCATTTGGGCAGGGAGAAAACTGAGATACACATACTTGCCTGGTTCTCCTAGTCAGGTGTATGGAAGGAAGTAGTAGAATTTTGTGCTTCATGCTCTAAGTGTAAGTTGGTAGACCCCATAATAAAAACTGCTCCTTTGATACCTATGCCCATAATAGACACACCATTTCAAAGAATGTAGGTTGCTATGGTGGAATCCTTGATAAAAAATACATCTGGGCATCAGTATATATTTTTCATATTGGATTTCACTGCCAAGTACCACAAGGCTATTTCTCTACATTCCACTGCAACCCAGTCAGTGGCAAAAGAGTTGATAAAAGTGTTTTTCTTAGTTGGGCTGTTGAAGGAGCTCCTAACTGGTCAAGGCACCAACTTTATGACAGAATGCATGAGGAAGGTGTGTGCTTTACTGAAGATTAAGTCCATCCAGACATCATTGTATCACCCACAGACTGACGGCATAGTGGAATGCTTAATAAATCATTAAATGGTATGCTGTCCAATTCATGTCAACTGAGGTAAAAAATTGGGATGAATTGATACCCTATTTAATTTTGCCATTCGGGAGGTGCCACAGTTGTCCACTGGGTTCTCACCCTTTGAATGATTGTAAGGGCGCCAACCACAAGGGATGTTGGATCTCATAAAAGAGATGTGGGAAGAAGAGGCACATAGCCCACCTGATGTGCTCCAGCATGTATTACAAATGAGAGAACAATTGGATACAGTTGGCAGGTTTGCCAAAGAAAATTTAATAAAAGCAAAGGCTACAGGAGTTGAAGACCTGTGATAGAGTACTCCTTCTGCTTCCTATGATTCTATGATTCCTAGCTCTGAGAGTAAACTCCCAGCAAAATTGCAGGGACAATATGAGGTCATCAGAAAGGTGGGGCCAATTGGTTACAAAGTCTTAGAACTGGACAGAAAAACAGATCTACCATGTTAATTTGTTGAAACCCTGGAAAGACAGGGAGGCGTTGATCTTTAATCCAGAAGATCTTAAAGGGGCCCCAGGTCTGGTGACAGACGAGGACATTGATGACAGAACCCTGGACTTAGGACCTACAATTGTAATGGGACAAAATGCCAGCACAGTAGACAACTGGCTTAACCAGACCCAAAAGCAAGAAACCCAGAGGATTTCATACTGGATTTCATACTGGAAACTTAAGGAAGTCAAGAAGGCAAAGCCCAGATAGACTTCCCCCACAATTCAGTGGCAGCAACATGCGTCACCAACTTCAACAAAAAACCTATCCAATCTATTCTTAAATATCTCCTGACTATCAGCATCCACCACCTCCTGTGGCAGTCTATTCCACATCCTAATTGCTCTATACTTAAATCCATTCCTTCTTAATTCAATCCTACTCATTTCTTCCCTCAATTGTTTATGTGCCCTCAAATGTTATGATTTTATCCTCATCTCCAATCCCAGTTATGATTTGAGATCATCATCCCCTAACACCTTATATAATAACAATAAGTCTTCCCTTGCCCTTCTATTAACCAATGACCGCAATCCCAACTTATCAAGTCTATCCTCATATTAGATCCCCTGACAACCCGAAACTAGTCTGGTAAATGCTCTCTGGGGCCTCTCCGTTAATTTTATATCCTTAATGAGGAAAGGGCAAGAGACAGTGGAGCAATAGTCCAAGATGGGTCTAACCATTGTCTTGTACAGTGGCAACAAAACTTTCCTATTTCTTGATTGAAAACCCCATTCTTATACAATTTACCAGCTGCATAGCTTTATTTGATGTTATTCTACTGTGGGCACCATTTTTTAGGTCATTTTGAATATAAACCCCCTAAGTCTTTTTCACACTCTGAAACCTTCAAACTAAGGCCCTGCATGTAATATGTCTGCTGAATATTATGTCTACCAAAGTGCATTATAATGCATTTTTCCTTATTGAAACTCATCCCATTTATGTTTGCTCATTCCATAATGTGAATTAAATCCTGTCCAAAAATTAATCTATCATTGAATGTATCAACCATTCCCCCAATTTTGACATCATCTGCAAATGTTATTAACTTATTGTTACTTAAAATTTCCAAATTACTTATAAAGACACAAAACAACAATGGTCACAGCACCGAACCCTGGGGAACACCACTCCCCACCTTTAAAGGTTCTGACAGATAACCCTGTATTCTCACTTGCTGCTGCCTATTTGTTAACCATTGTTCAACCCATCTTACAATAATTGAATCAACCCCCATACCAATAAGCTTATCAATAATCTTACAGTGTGGAACCGTATCAAATGCTCTACTAAAATCGAGCATTACCATGTCCACATTCTTTCCTTCATCAACTCTCTTACGGATAAACTCACAGAAAGTGATCAGATTTGTTTCACACAATCTGTTAGACACAAAACCATGCTGACTTTTATCTATTAAACCCCCACTTGTCATAACATCAATAATAGCTTAGATCAAAATACCTTCAATAATCTTCCCTACAACAGAGGCCAAGCTCACTGGCCTATAATTTGTTGCCTCACTCTTTTTTCCTTTCTTATAAATTAGCACCACATATGCCAATTTCCATATCTCTGGCACCAACCCCTCTGTCAATGATTTTTGAACCAACTTGGTAATAACCAGTATCAACACATCCACCAGCTCCTTTAAGAAATATGGATGGATCCCATCTGGTCCTGACTCCTTCTCAGCCTTTAATCTCATGATCTTTTCTTTAGTTATAATTTCTTTCGGATCCAATGTACCTATACTCAGACGCCCCTTATCTACGACACCATCATATTTCTAATACAGCGCTCCAAAGCATCTACTAAATTCATTCACCATAACCTTTGGCTCAGAGGTCCCAACCCCATTTATATTCAATGGACCAACCTTACTGCTTCCTCCCCTTCTACTATTCACATACGCATAAAAGCGTTTGCTATTATCTTTACCCATTGCCAATCTAAATTCCAGCTGTTTTTTAAATTTTTAATTTCCTTCTTCAACTGTTTCAGTATATTCCTATACCTATTTCGAGATGCTACTGATTTATATTTCTTCATTTTCTGGAACATTACTTGCTTTTTCCTACAAAGTCTTATTATAGATCTTGTTAGCCATGATGGCTTTTTACCTTTGTGGTTATATGCATTTCTTTGTGGGATATACATATCTATTATCTCATTCATTGTATCTGAAAAAAGTTCCCAAGATTCTTTCATAGTCAGATCTTTCATCATGTCTTCCCAGTCAGTTTTGCTCAACCTGTCTCTCACAGCTGCATAGTCCCCCCTATTATAGAGATGCTGTACTGTACTGTACTGCCCTTCACTATCTTGGTTTCCCAAACCATCCTAAACATTATAGAATTATTATCACTTGTGCTCAGTTGTGGATGAATACTGATCTGTCGGATAACATTGGGTACATTAGTTAGAATAACATCCAATACGTTATTCCCACTTGTAGCCTCCTGAATGCATTGTTGAACACCCACTGCCATTAGGTCTTCCTGCACTCTATGATCTAAGTTGTGTCCTGCCTTCTGTTCCCCCCATTCAATGTTGGGCATATTTAAATCCCCCATTAGCACCGTATCAGTGCTTTCAGCCAAAAACAACGTGCTCCACAAAAGCTTCAGTATCCTCCATGCTAGTATCAGATGCTCTATAAAATGCTGACATCCTACATTTTTCCCCCTAGTACCAAACAGTTCAACAGTAGCAATTCCGATACTACCCAAGTCACAATTTTCACCAATGACCCAAAATTCTACTTCATCTCTAATAAAGAGAACCACCCACTACCCCTTTTCCCATCTTTGTTCTTAGTTACCAATCTATAACCAGGTATCTGCTGATGCCATTAACTCTCATTTGACCACTAGGTTTCCACAGCCCCTACCATATCTAAATTTTCCCTCCTCATTATCATCTCCAATTCTGTCATACAAGTTTCATTTAAACTTCTAGCATTACAAAACATTACCTTTATAGCTGATATCCTATAAATTTTTACTTGTCTTGGCGTATTTAATTCATTGTCCCTGGTTGTCCCCTTCCCTTTTAGTTTAAACAATTTTCAATCTCCCACCTCAATCTCATCCCTAAAATCCTACTGCCCCTATAATTTAAACACAGCCCATCCTTACAGTACAGGTTATTTTTATTCTCAAATGTACCCCAATGTCTTATAAATTGATGACCACTCGCTCCTGTTCATTTATGTAGCCACTCATTTGTTAAAGCAATTCTCTTTTTCTTATAAACAGATGCCCTAGGCTCAGATAATATCTCTGAAATCACTATCTCACAACATTTTTCGAACAATTTCTCTACTAGCTTGATATAATCCTTCTGCATTTCTGGCAAGGTTTTCCACATTATATCATTAATGCCAATGTGAATCACTGCCAGAGAGTTTTCCTCTGCCCCACTGAATATATTATCAGCCATACTATATAAATCCAAGGCTCCTGCTCCAGTAAAACTACTAACCACTTTGTTAGCTTTATCTTGGTTATATATGTACTGGTCAGTTTATTTAATAATGGAATCTCCTATGACAATAACTTGTCTTGGATTTGCTTGCCCTCCACCTTCTGTTTCTACTACATCCAAATTGCCATCCCCAATTGCCATATTAGACTGATCTACATTTCCCAGGACACTATAACTATTTTCCACTGGAATTCCATTTAACACACTAACCTCATTTTCCATGTCTTTTGTAGGACCCTGTTTGTCCTGCCTTCCTCTGTCCCTATCAATATCCTGTATTTTCCCAACATCCTCTCCTCTTAAATGTGCTGGAACTGGTCCAAGAGGGCTCACCCCACTACGTTTTCTTTTAACCCTAACTGTATCACCTGACCTCCTTCTCCCCTCTCACTCACCTTTCTTTTTCCCTGCCCCCTTTCTGAGCTATTTGCCTCCCTACCAGCCTCATTTTTATTTAAACTTGACAAAATCTTCAGCCTAGATGTTAACTCCATCTGACTGTTCTCTAACAACTCCAATCTTTCCATAACCTTGGTTAAGCTGGCATGCAGTTCTCTATTTAATTCACGTTTTGCACAATCAAAACTGCTATAGTCAACCCCCAATTCTGCCACCTTATACATGCTACATCCTTTACAAATAATCAACAGATCCCCTCCGATGTCAACAGTGAATCTGGCAGATTGCAGACATCCATACTCTTTGTCACTATTTTGCACCAATCAGAGTGTTCTATCTCCTTCTCCCCACTCCCCACTAACATGCTGGCAGAGAATTCTGGGGATGCATGCTCCCCAAACCCAGGATGACCACATGTGATCCAGCACCACACAAACACAGACACAGATGTCTCGATCCACCAACAACCATATAGATACTGGAAAGAAGCTGAGAGACAGTGCAAGAGGAAATCCAGTCTATGCTGGAGTTAGGAGTCACTGAAAAATTCCAGACTGAATGGTCTAGCCTTATTGTACTAGTCCCAAAACCAGACAGGACCACCCAGTTTTGTATAAACTTCTAGAAAGTTAATACTGCCTCCAAGTTCAATGCATACCCTATGCCAAGGGTAGACAAACTTTTGGACAGATTGGGGAAAGCTCATTACACTAACAGAGTAAAATGAGAAAGGATTGCCCACCAGCTGTGGCTGTGTTAGGTAAAATCAAACACTGTGCATCAATAACACCTTGCAGCCCTCCTAAAGTATTAATCTATTGAAGACCAAACCAAAGTGTGTCTTGTCAGTAAAAAAAAACATTTTATTTAAATACAAGCACACATGTTACAAAAAATAATTATAAATAAAGTGCCACCCCAGAAAAAATGCAGGGGGGGACAGTGTGGTACGCTGCTTGACTGGCACTCAGTGGAGGCTGGGTGTCAGTGCATGTTCAGGGTGCAAGGCTGCCTCCACGGAGGCAGAGTCCAGCCACTCAGCCCATTGCATGTTCATGGGGCCCAGGGAGAAAAAGGTGAAAATGGAATTAGTAGGCTCCATGATGGCCCAGTCATCCGGGACTGGAGAACGAGTTCTCAGAGAAGGGCTGGAGCAACCTGCCAGCTCCGTGTTGGCAGAAGAAATGTAAATAAAAAAAACAACTTACAAACAAACTGCACCATCTAAGCCATGGCCTTGGGATGGAGTTATTTTATTTAGCAAGATAAAGGGTGGCACTGACCAGCTGCCAGGAATGTGTCTGAAATTGCTGGGGGTCTGTTTTGTGAGTGACCATTGTTACTGTTATTTTGGGTGAGGCTCTTCCTCTGCATGTAACTGTACTGTTTACAGCAGTATGAATGGATTTTGTAAAAACAAAAATCATATTTTTACCTTTGTGAGCAGCTCAGTTCCAGAGTGTTTGGCTATGTTTACCTATGTAATAGGAAATCAGCTCGTACCTACATGCAACCTTTACTGTCAAAACATTTTCTGCCTAGTTTTTATAGCTGCATAGCAAGATATGTGACCCACCCCCCAAGTCTAGCATCTAGCTATGAAATGATCCCACTCAGGGATCACCAGATGTGCACATTTGTTTGTTTTTATGGCTGTATAGTCCTGGTCTCTGTAAACAAAGTCTCTGCCACTGCCAAGTATCTCCTCACCTCCCGGTTCTTCCCTCAGTGTCCCACTCTGGTCCCTCGAATTCCCCTGAAGCAAGAAAACTATCCATCCGCTGTCTCATAACTTTGGTATTTTTAATTTTCTGGTAAAAAATCTGGCCTCAAGTATCTGTAGTGATCTTTATCCCCCTGTACCCTTCTCCTGGATGCTTCTGGACCCGAGCTGTCCTCAGATCAGTAGGCTTTTCGTGGGTGGAATTAGTTGTAAATTATGCAGTACTTATTTCTTGTCTGCCGCGTTAATGATTCTGTTTATAGCACCACTTATTGAACATTTTATAAATAAATCAATAATTAAATTGTTAGTGCACATGAGGGATCACACTTTGTGCCTGACTGTTGCTGAGGAGTGTGTGTGCATATGTCCACGTGCACATGAGTATTCACTACAATCCAATCCACACACTAATTCTATACCCCTCGTCAGATGAATGCATTAGCAGCTGTTTTGGCTCTGACCAGAATTTGTTTTCTGTTACTGAGAGTAAAGCAGATTAAATTTGTTTTAAACTGGTCTCTGGAGTGTTCTCTTTGAGAGTGTTCCCTGAGAAGTCGCTTGGTTCACTACCCTGTCACAGTGCCATACTATAGTGATACAGCCAGAGTTTGAAAAAAAAATGTTAACTGGCTCAGTCAAGCATTGTGCAGTTAGGGCAGTACTGGCGGTCAGTGCATGCTGAATAGATGGGTTTGTTTATGTGATGGGGACTGCCAAAGTAAAGTGGTCAGTATATCGGTTTCACTTCGAGTGCTGTATAGATGGGTGTGTTTGTGTGATGGGGGGGTTGCGACTGCCAAAGTGAAGGTGGTCAGTGTCTGTGTTAGTTTCACTTTAAATGCCACATTATAGTCATGAGTTTATTTGCGTGATTCAAACTGCTGCTTTGCTTTTAAAAAAACAAACTTTAAACAGTTTGTGTGATTTGAGCTGCTGCTTTGATTTAAAATTCAAACAAACTTAAAACGGTTTGTTTTCATGATGTGAGCTGCTGCTTTGCTTTAAAAAAAACAAACTTAAAAACAGTTTGTTTGTGTGATTTTGGGGGGCCCACTGCTGAAGGACTGCAAGAGGTGATGTGGCAATTGAGCTCTTTTAACTATTTCAGTCATTCTTTGCTAATTACTTGATAAATTGATTCTGATATACAAGGACATCTAGCTGAGCACAAGTCGTTTTACTTCAGCATTATTGTACCATGAAACAGATCCCCAGGAACTCATACAGTTGAAAGGCACACTTTATTCAAAACATCAGCTCTGCTGGACTGATGTGTAAATATTATTTGAAGCCACCTGATATCTGTTTTTTTTTAGCTGAAATATATATGCATAGATAAGGTTGGGAGCACTTTTGCAATAGGTTATTTGACATTTTGTATCATCATACAAATGGAATTTAAAAGGTCACTTACATTTGACAAGTGCTCAGGACTGTTTTATACAAGGGAATACATTAAGATGAAAACAGGAGCCATTTTTTACTGTAGCATAAAAACATAAAAACAGTGGATGTCTAATCTACTTGTGTCTGAAAGAGACTGTATTTTTCACATTGCAAGTGTTTCAGTGGTAACTTTTACTACTTAAATGGGTGGAATTAGTTGTAAATTATGCAGTATTTATTTCTTGTCTGCCGCGTTAATGATTCTGTTTATAGCACCACTTATTGTTTTTGAATAACAAAGTAAATGTTGATATTATGTGGCCCTGTCTGGCTATTTTCTTGTTGAAGCAAATTAATGAATAAACATTTTTTTAAATAAAAACACAGAAACATAGACAAATGACAGCAGAAAAAGACATTGCTTCATCCAGTCTGCCCAGCTTAGGAAGTTTAGCAAATGTTTAGAAAGTGCCATTCTAGTAGTGGTTTTGCCGTGATCAGCTGTGCAGATCTCTACCCTGTCTAA
Source organism: Neoceratodus forsteri (assembly GCA_016271365.2). Taxonomy (NCBI): domain Eukaryota; kingdom Metazoa; phylum Chordata; order Ceratodontiformes; family Ceratodontidae; genus Neoceratodus; species Neoceratodus forsteri. The sequence continues at coordinate 95,345,389 of CM057450.1, read as the reverse complement.
TAGAGCACCACTTAATAGAACTCATGTGCTTGCCCAACTGTTTGCAGTCTTTCTGGTTATATATAATACCTTTTCATTACTAACAAGCATTTGTCAATGCCGAACATTCACTTGCAGGTTTGTGCCAGGATGAGTAATGGAGGGTGCGGGGCAGATGGCACACAGAGAGAGGGAGCAGGAGGGTTTAATTGGATGCCAGGTTTGGTGGACTGCAGAAGGGACTAGCATGAAAAAAACGCACCCAAAAGGAGTCACACCACACTGCTTCCAGTGCTTTGGAAGAACCTTTACTGTGACAACATAACAGTAACAAGTGAGGATACAGAGTAGGATAACTTTACTCAACGGTATGGCAGGTCATATGGGATGAAATGATACAACGGCATAATATATTGCACGTTCTTCTGAAGCTATGACAGCAGTGTAATGCCCTTTTAGGTGCGTTTTCCTCTGTGCTATGGTGGGCCATGCAGGCTTACATGATACAGCACCATAATACATTTCAGTTCCTCACTGACGGCAAGATAGAAGCGGCATTTCACACAGACACAGAGTATAATTCAGATCTGTACTTACAGCAAGATACAAGTGGCATGTTACACAGAAAATTATAAAGACCACAGAAATACACCATGACACGGGGCACACTGACTTGCACAGGCTAATCACTAGCAGGTAAGCAGTACACTGTATGTGATCTGGTGCTTCCTGTATTGCTGCATGTTACTGGTGAAATGCTGTTGTAATACATTCATCTTTTAAATAATAAAACATCTTCTGTCCCAGTACTTGAATGGGTTTAACACACTGATCCCCTACCCAAGTTCCATGATAAAAAAAAAAAGACTAATTCTGCTTACCGGAGTGTCGTTTTACTGTGGAGCAAGTGATCGCCTCTCTGGGGGTCTCTGCCTTCCTCAGGTGTACTCGCAGCCATGTGGTGGAGCCCCGCTGCTACTTCTTCTGCTGCTGCTACCTTGGTGCCATTTTTATCCCTTTAATTTAGGGACAGCGTAGGTGTGCAGATAGGTTTTTAAAGCTCTGTAATTCCTGTGCCTCACCTGCTATTTAATCTGAATCCTCCGAGTTGCCGTAAGATCCTGGCACCTATAATAGCTATTGTTTTCTGCTGAACCGAGGGTTACTTTAATTAAGGAATTTGTTGCTTTTGCTAGTGTCTCACCTGTAGTAATTCTGTATCCACTGGGTTACCTCAGTGACAGGAGACCAGCCTCACTGTAACGAGTTGCCTGCCGTGTAAGTTAGGATTTTTTGCATGTTTACTTGCCTCTTCAGTCATTACAGTGTTAAGGGATTACATGAATTTGCCTTAAATCAATCAGTGCCTGTGCCACAGTCTTATAGTTTTGTCTCAGTTTTGACCCAGCCTTGCTCCAGCCTTCCCTGTCCCATCTCTGTTTTTCCCTTAGGATTTCCTTCCCCACTCACACTCTTGTTGTTCCTGCCCTCCTCCCCCTTGACTCTGGTTATAAGGCTCACCGCTGCTCTGTCTCTATCCACAGGGAAGCCGACTGGATCCTACGAGGGTCCACACTGGACAGTCATGAGGGCTGCCACTACCTGCCCTCCCCCACCCTCCAGAGCGAGCCCGCCAATGAAGGTAATTTAACAAGACCTGTCTGTACCTGCGCCAGTCTCCGGTGCTTTGCGGTTTCGCAAAAAAGACTAATTCTGCTTACTGGAGTGTTGTTTTACTGTGGAGCAAGTGATCACCTCTCTGGGGGTCTCTGCCTTCCTCGGGTGTGCTCGCAGCCACGCGGTGGAGCCCCACTGCTACTTCTTCTGCTGCTGCGGAAATACACCATGACACGGGGCACACTGACTTGCACAGGCTAATCACTAGCAGGCAAGCAGTACACTGTATGTGATCTGGTGCTTCCTGTATTGCTGCATGTTACTGGTGAAATGCTGTTGTAATACATTCATCTTTTAAATAATAAAACATCTGTCCCAGTACTTGAATGGGTTTAACACACTGATTCCCAACCCAAGTCCCGTGATAAAAAAAAAAAAGACTAATTTTGCTTACCGGAGTGTTGTTTTACTGTGGAGCCTCTCTGGGGGTCTCTTCCTTCCTTGGGCATGCTTGCAGCCACACGGTGGAGCCCCGCTGCTACTTCTTCTGCTGCTACCTTGGCACCATTTTTTTCCCTTTAATTTAAGGATGGCGTAGGTGTGCAGATAGTTTTTAAAGCTCTGTAATTCCTGTGCCTCGGCTGCTATTTAACACGAATCCTCCGAGTTGCCTTAAGACCCTGGCACCTATAATAGCTATTGTTTTCCACTGAACCCAGGCTTACTTTAATTAAGGAATTTGTTGCTTTTGCTAGTGTCACACCTGTAGTAATTCTGTATCCACTGGGTTACCTCAGTGATAGGAGACCAGCCTCACTGTAGTGATTTGCCTGTCGTGTAAGTTAGGATCTTTTGCATGTTTACTTGCCTCTGCAGTCATTACAGTGTTAAGGGATTACATGAATTTGCCTTGAATCAATCAGTGCCTGTGCCACAGTCTTATAGTTTTGTCTCAGTTTTGACCCAGCCTTGCCCCAGCCTTCCCTGTCCCATCTCTGTTTTTCCCTTAGGATTTCCTTCCCCACTCACACTTTTGTTGTTCCCGTCCTCCTCCCCCTTGCCCCTGGTTAAAAGGCTCACCGCTGCTCTCTCTCTTTCCACAGGGAAGCCGACTGGATCCTATAAGAGCCCACACTGGACAGTCATGAGGGCTGCCACTACCTGCCCTCCCCACCCCCAAGTGAGCCCGTCAATGAAGGTAATGTAACAAGACCTGCCTGTACCTGCGCCAGCCTCCGGTGCTTTGCGGTTTTGCAAAAAAGACTAATTCTGCTTACCGGAGTGTTGTTTTACTGTGGAGCAAGTAATCGCCTCTCTGGGGGTCTCTGCCTTCTTCGGGCATGCTCGCAGCCACGCGGTGGAGCCCCACTGCTACTTCTTCTGCTGCTGCTGTTGCTTGTGCATAGGACTGGCCCCACTGGCTGTGCCGGCTGCCCCACCGCCCCACCACCAATAGCTCTCCCCACGTGGCCTGAAATAATCAATCAGCCCACTTTACCATTTGCAGGCTATATTTTCTCACCACTAGAGGACTCTCCACATTCACCTGCTTAGTGTACTAGCCTGACAGCTTACAGAGTTTAAAAAAGGTACAAAAATAAAATAAAAGATCCATCCCTGGATCCCTCCCCTAACCTTAACTCTGCCAGAGTGCACCCCCACCCTTAGCACCTCCAAGCACCCCCAAAAGCTAGCAGTTGTCCCCTGGGCTCTGCTATTACTGACTTATAACCTGGAACATAGGTCACTGCACCTCCAGACCCCTTCTCTCTAGGGTGCTCTTTCACGTAGGCTTCGATCTATCCACCCCTGTTCAAAGGAGCACAGCCTTGTCTTCCTGCTACACAGTGCGTGTTCAACATCTTCCGCACTGCACATACTTCTGCCAGCTGTCTGGAGGGACCCGTTCTTCCCCGGGCACCTTCGCTCCCTCGCTGGCTTCTTAAGGCCGGACCATGGCTCCTCTTGTGCAGCCTGGAAACTTAACCTGCTCTCAAGGTCCCACAGCTACCCCCTACCCTCTCAAGCCCCCCTCGGCCTAGTTATCTGCAAAAGGCCTAAAAATAGCGCATCTCAATATACACAGCATTCTACATAACCTAGCAGAACTGACGGCCTGGGCGGCCCTCTAAGAGCTGGACATCATGGGCATTATGGAAACCTGGCTGAAGCCTTGCATTCCTGACCCCGCATGTGCCATTCCGGGCTACAGCCTCATCAGGCAGGATACGGCAGGTAGTAGACGTGTGTGGGGGGTGTGCTCCTATACTACAGGGGGCACCTAAATGTATCCACTGTTTCTCAGTCACCCCCCAATACCATAGGCTGTGAATTCATTCACTCCCTCCTCCTGCTCGGAAACACTAAAAAGGTGCATTTGGTCTGTACCTACAATCCTCCTAAGGGAGGTGTTCCAGGGCTCTCCTCTCTACTTGACCATCTTAAAGCTAAGGTAGACTCAAATGAGTTGCTAATCCTGGGGGACTTCAACCTCAACTGGCTGGGGCCAAATACCAAGCAATACGAGCCGCTACTCGCAGGCCTCACCCTCAGTCAGACCATCATTGTACCTACCAGGATCTCCTCCTGGGGGGACAAGGGCTTGCTAATCGACTGGATACTGAGCAACAGACTGGAAAAAATCCTCCAATCTGGTACACTCCTGGATGCCATCTCTGATCTCTCTCCTACCTACTGCATTTGGGGCTCCATCACCCAAAATTCCCTGCAGAGTGATCCAGATGAGGGACTTCTCCAAGCTCATCCTCAATGACTTCCTTGAGGACCTACAATGTGCCGACTGGATTAGGGTTCATAGCACCAATAACTCTGCCGACGCCCTGGACCACTTCCTTGTGATATTCATTCCACTGCAAAACAGGCATGCACCCCTTACAAAAAGGAGGGTGAGGGGCACTGTCACGAAGTGGCTCCTTGGAGGCCTATTATCCCTAGTGAAGCAGAGAAACAAATGCTGGATGAATCACAAAATCTCCTGCAACATCAATGACCTCCTAGAATATCGGCGGCTCAGAAACTCCTGCAAGTCCGCCATACGCACCGCCAAGAGTGAGTTCTGCAAATCTGCCCTGCTTACCTCAGCCTACAACCCCCGGCGCTTTTGGCAAAACATTACAAATTTGGTTGCAGGTTCCAGCAAGAAAACACTCACTGACATGAATGTTGGTGGGGGGCGAACTGTAATAACCCCCAGACTATAGCCTCCGCATTCAACGGCATGTTCTCCAAGCTGCCTGCTCCACCTCCCCACAACTCTCCACCCCTGAACCTCTGGGCGAGCACCCCCGTCCACCATTCTACCATAAACTAATCTCAGTTAGAGAGACTCAAGCACTCCTCACTGGCCTCTCACACCATATGGGGGGGGCGGGCCATGATAACCTCGAGCCTAAGTTTCTTAGTTTGTGGGCGCCCCTCCTCGCATGGCCTATTACTGACATATTCAACTCTTCCCTCATCTTGGGAATTATACCTGACGTTTGGAAAGTGAACTGACTGGAGCCATCTTTGTTGACCTCTCAAAGGCTTTCAATTGGGTTGACCACAATCTCCTCCACTCCACTCTACACTCGCTTGGTTTCTCCCCCCCGAGCCCTTGCATGGTTCTCCAACTACCTTGGAGGAAGACAGCAATACACCTGTTTCAACCATGCCCTCTCAGCCCTTTTCCCAGTTAGCTGCGGGTTCCCCCAGGGGTCCATCCTTGGTCCCTTTCTGTTCTCCCTTTACACAAACAAATTGCCCTCCATTGCAACCTACAGGCTCACTACACTTTATGCGGATGACCTTGTAGTATTGTCTAGTTTCCAGGACATTGCAACCATAAACGCCCAACTCAACACAGACTTCGGTCATATCCAAAACTGGCTCGTGGGACACAAGCTCACCATAAACCTAAGCAAGACCCATGCCATGTTATTTGGATTGGTGGCCAAAACCACCTCCTGCCCTACTCCCCTTGCTATACATGGGGGAAATGGCTCCTTCCTGCCGGTCATTGACTCCACCAGGTACCTAAGTGTGACCCTTGATCCTAAACTTGATCTTACTGAGCATCTCCGGAACATTTGTAAAGCCTCGAACAGCAAGCTCAGTCTTGCCTACAGAGCCAAGGATTGCCTCACTCCGGCTGCTCGGCTCGCCATAGCCAGGGGGATTCTCCTTCCCACGCTCTGCTATGGGCTTGTAGCCTTTGCTCCTGTCCCAAACTCCAGTCTAGCAAAATGGGATATGGTCTACAACAGCATATGTATGTTGCTTCACACTCTCTGCGCCTCGCCTTACACATCGGTGTGAGCTCTACTCTCGACTGGAGTGGCCCCCCCCTGAAAAACACGAGCCTTTGTCCTCAGCAACTTCATTGATAATACAGTACAAACTGCTTCCCCCTCTGCTCTTGCCCTTCCCCTCAAACATGGAACCCCTGCCTACCGCTTAAGGTCTAGCTCAGCCTAGGTCTGCCTGGTCCTGAGGACCCGCTCCCTCACTGGTGAGTGGGCCTTCTCCATCTATGCGCCAAGACTATGGAACACCCTTCCTGCCCCAGTTCGCGCTGCCCTCTCCCACCCCTGCTTCAAATCATCCCTATGAAATTTCCTCAAAGCGGCTTCCACTTGTCTTTCTGCCGTATGGATCCAGGGGAGTCTCTCCCTCACCCCCGACCCCTCTCCTCCATGTTGAAAATGGCCTCTGCCACTCTCTGTTGATACTCCTGCTTTAGCACTTCCCGTCCATCCTCTGGAGAGGCGCCCCCTTACATATTAGCTCCCTCCCTAGTAGCACTTTGATGACCCCACTTTCTCATGCTCTGCCCTCAGGGCATGCAACTGTATGTCAGTACTCTTCTTTCTTGGAAGTTGACTCCGCCATGGTTATCCTCCAGCTGTTCTCTGCCTCTCACTATGAGTTATGTACCTTTCTGACGTACTGCCTACACTCTGCCTTGTTGTTACCTGTTGATTTTCTACCTCCCCATGTGGCTAAAGTACCCTGTGGATGTACTGCCTTCTTTACCGTAGAATGCAATGTGTACTGTTTGCTGTCCCACCCACTTGTACGTGGGCCAGTATGGTTACCCTGACTCTGTATCATGTTTTTATTTTGACTCTGTATCACGTTTCTATTGTACTCTGGTACCACTTGTATGTGGGCTTGTATGTTACCCTGACAATGTACTATGTCTCTGTATTGTAATCTCCCGGGTCGCACCTGAAAATAGGCACTTGTTTTCTAGTATGCTTACCTGGTTAACAAAAACAAACAAATAAATAAATAAACTACACTCTCCATGTTTATTCACTTACAGCACTGGCAATCAGTGAGAGTCAACATAAGTGACTGACTTATTCTTTTACCTTCAGGAGCTAACTTTGTTGTCGGGTTTGAGGACACATGCTTGCTCTCTGGTGCACCCTTATACAGTGTAAACACAGGCAGTAAACAAGGCTTGCAACCGATAGCAAAACATGGGGATGTATGCTTATGTTTTGCTATTCATTGCAAGCTGTGCTTACTGCCTGTGTTTACACTGTATAATGGTGCACTAGAGAGCTTGCATATGTCCTAAAACCCAACACCATTGTGCCCAACTTAAATATTTGAATGGAATAATTGCTTCCGGGAAGGGAAAATAATTATAATGTTGTGAAGGGCAACAGATTGGGACGAGCTGGGATGGGAGGTACTTTTAACATTATCTCTCTCTCTGTCTCTTTCTGTCTGGGGGAGTGGGGTGCACCGATGGTCAACTTGTTCCCTCTCTCTTTCCCCTAGGTGTTCTCAGTGGGTAGTAATTACGCCTGCTGCCGCTCACACGGGTGATCTGTCACTCACCGGGGAAGTGGCATGAAGAATGGAGAAAGTGATGTAAGAGTTGCTGAACAGGAACCATGGAGCTCAGGTGAGCCATCTCTGGGGATGACAGGCAGATCAGACTCAGCATGGAAAGAGCAATGGAAGGGTTTGTTTACGGGAAGCAGGGAGGGGTGCTTAGAACTGAAACAAGACATTCTTAACGTGGCATGTAAAGAAATACACCAAGCAGGGATATATTAATGTCACAAGGGATTGGGTTTAAGTGAATATAGAAAGTTCAGAGTTGCACGACTGCTGTGAACTTCTTGGGTGTGCTCCTCCCATTGTCTCGCTCACTGTAACACTGAGCCTTGCAATATAGACAAGTGACTGCTATTTGCAACAGGGAGCAAGACACAGTATAGAAACAGAAGACTGCCCCAGGAATCTCTCATAACTCTGGGCATCCGCATTATAGTCAACTCTAATGCACATGCCCTGAGTTACACTACAGAAAGAAATTAAACGCTCCTCATTGGAGCAGTTTGTTTCTTTCAACTACACAAAGTGCCACATCAGCAAGCAGAACTAGTGTCATGACCAGAGTGCCTGGTCATTGGTCTACACTGCCAAGTCCATTGTTGTTTCAGCTGTAATTGGCTTGGCAGTGATACACCTCAAAAATTTCGTTAGTAGCAAGATGTTCCTCACGCAAGCACAAGTTAATGTAAAAATGAATGACATCTGTAGTCTTATCATAATAATCAGTTAATTTACCTGAGATCTGAGAGGCACTGACTTGCTAGATTTAACATATTACGGGAGATGTGTGGTGTGAGCTGCTGCCTGTGTGTGGTGGGCACTGCTAGGGAAAACTTGAGTTGGCTGTGAAAGGGGAAGGATGGCTTCTTCAATACCTTCTCTCTGTCTAGGATAACTTTGAGCCTGAAGAGACAACCTGGCCTTATTTAGAGACTTACTTGGGAAAGCTGCCCTGATCCAGGAAACCCCACAATACATGTCACTCCATGCTTTACTGAAGGTGAGCTAAAGGGCTTTATTCAGTGCAATCTGATTGGCAGAACAATGGTTTTAGCAAAACTTTGCCCAGCTTTGTCCCTGAAACTGAGGGACACACAGGCTACCACACCAGCCAGCAGTGCTTCTGTGGAATAAGAAACAGCAACCCAAAGTTCAGATTGAATGTTGAATAGTTATCATAGGTGAATTTTTGGTAAACATATATTACAGAAAGGAAACAGCAAATATTTACAGTTTTTTTGGGAACAGAGGGGGTCTGGGGTCTATGGAACAATGCTAATATTGTTCTCTATTTTTTTAGATGTGATCAAGAGCCAGACTTTACTTTTTAGTGCCCCACCCCATTGTAAGATGCTTTTTGTTGTTCTTGTGTAAAAATCGAAATAAATAAAAAAAAAGTCCGCAAATCATCATCGCTAGGTAACTGTTGCCATGCTTGTCATTTTAAATTTGCAAGTTCAGGTTCCCCAACTTGTATTTACCATCCGAAACACCCTTGTTTCCTATTACTAGGTGGAACAATTTATCACACTTGATGTTATTACATAATTTGGCCAAACTGCCTTTATTACCACCTTTCTCTCGCATAGCAAATACAATTATGTGAACTCAAAAAACAGGAAAAGGGAGGTAATGCAACCTGTAGGATGAGAATATTTGCCCTACTACTACTATTACTATTACTGCTACAGCCATTTCAAATACAAACATTAAACCTATTATAACTATAATGTTGCACAATTAAAATAACAGAAACACTCTAAAGTGTGAGAGGATCACATTTTTATATCATTCCTTTTGTTTTTTAATTGTCGCAGTTGGTATGGTGAAGCAGTCATTCATTTTGTATATTTTATAAACTGGTGATTACAGTAAACTAGCATATGAATTTACAGTGACTTAATCAGACACAGTGGTTCAACACAATGTTCACTATGAGAGCAGCATGTTGCTGTAATGAGCAGCAAGTGGTCTGCAGTCTCGCCAAGTCCTCGTCTGCTGTCATTTGGCTCCCGCATAATGTTTTCTAATGTATTGGTCTTAAGTCAGACTACTTGACACAGCAGTCTGTTTTTTATTTCATGTGCTCAGGACTTGTAGTACTCAAAAATGGCTTAATTTTCTCACAGTAAACAATTGAATCATGGTCATTGTTGTAGTCTTTAATTCTATCTTTGAATTACAATGTGAGATTTACATTTAAATTCCTGTCTTCATTTTTGTTACGTAAAGCTAGATGTGGGTGTTTGCTCCAGATACAGTAAGTGCACCAGTAGCAGTGTCCAGAAAGGCATTGCCAAGAAAACCATATTGTTCGTGTTGCTCTAGTGAAATACATTGTAACTGACTCTACTGCAGCATCTAAAATACTCTGTGCATCTAAAAGGAATCTCGCTGCTCACAAGTATCGTAAATTACGATCATTCATTGTATATTTCAATGTGCAAAACTGGTGTGTATGTGGTGATAGTGGTGATGGTGGTGGGGTAATCTTAATAGCTCTACTTCTGTTGCGTTATTTATGTAATGTATGATATGTGGCCTGATGCACAAATCCATTCCATTCTAATCAAATTAATTGGTTAGACATAGCTCTAGCCAAAATTAAATCAAATATACTGTTAGAATTCACAGAGTGGGTATTGGGATTTCCCACAGCAGTTTGACTTCAGGCAGAAAAACACAAATTAATATTAATAGCAGCTGCCCTGAAATGTATAACTGCTAATTGATTAAAGGAACAACCACTAACACTTGAGGAGTGGATAGGATATGTCAGTGGCATCCAAGAGATGGAAATGCTCACAACCAAATTAAATCTGAAGGAAGGGTGCCACCGTGATGGATGGCAGGGCTGAGTTTGCAGGCAGTTTAACAGGGACAGGAGTGTATAAGAGATGGACAAACAGATTTCACAGGACAGATAAAGGACCACAAAAGAACTCTTGATTTTAATGAATGCAAATTCAGAACAAGGAGGCATGGATATCAGATAAACCAGTTTAGGAAACATGCTGAGAATACCATAGAAGTGATTTGGGTTTAAATTTACTGTTTGGGAATTCTAATTATTTTAATTTATGTTCCAATAGCTGAACTCTTGCTTAGTTGGTCAGTATAGTTACTGATTTTTAGTACACATAGTTACAGGGTACAGCAATTGAGTTGGACAAAGACATAGTTTGTTTGGATTGTCCTAGTCACGGCCTGGAGGACATCAAAACAAAATATTTAGTAATAAGGAGCATTGATGTAAATGCACAAAGCAATATTTGTGATGGATTTATTCCCCAGGTTCTATCTGAGGGGACACAATGGATTGGTATACTGGATGTATGGCTGACTGTTGATCAAATAAAGCTGAGTTTTAAAAAATTAATTCAAATATTATTCACACCATCGACCTGTGTATGTCTTACAGTGTCAGTGTATAAATGTGCCTGCAGGGGGCAGTGTTTCTGCAGCCAGAACAAGTACTGTTTTTTTTATCTGTGGCTGCAGAAGCACTGTGTATTTTATTCACTGTGAATGCAAATCTGTGGCTGCAGTAGAAGTACTGTTGTAATTTGTTTATTAAACAGGGACACCGGATTACCGTACCATGATGGATAATGGGCCAATTCCATTTTGCAGATTGGAAAAAACAATATTGTCACTGGTGTCTGCCAAGCAAAAATTTGACATCAACTATTGTGGCCCTATCCTTGTACCCATTAAAAGTTATTAATAATATGAGCTATGAGCTCTACCTGTACCACTAGCTGCATTGTGTCTTGTACTTATACAGTCCTATCACTATTGTCCATCCCTTTCCACCTCATTGAGCCAAATGTACAGATCTTGTTAGTGTGTGTGGGTCTCTCTCTTTCTGTCTGTCTTTGTCTGCCTGTCAATTTGTGCTTGCTCTGTATTCTCCAGTGTACCCCCAGGATAACATGTTGAAGCCAGCCTTGGCTCAATGTGTCTCAATCATCCCTCAGGTGAGACGGCAGCGGTGACAGTACTATGGCCCTCATCACCCAGGTGTGACAGAAGCAGCATTCCTATGGTCCCACATTCCTAAGCAATGATGGCAGCAGCACCACTATGGCTCTCTATCCCTCTGGTGAGACAGCTGCAGCAACAGCACTACAGAGCCCATCCCTAAGGTGTGACAGCAGCAGTGACAGCATCATGGCACCCATCTCTCAGGTGTGATGGCAGCAGCAACAGCACTACAGCCTCCATCCCTCAGGTATGACAGCAGCTGCAGCAACAGCACTATGGCTCCCATCCTGCAGGAATGATGATAGCAGTGACAGCACCATGGCTGCCATCCCTCAGTTGTGATGGTAGCAGCAACAACACTATGGCCCCCATCCCTTAGGTGTGATGGCAGCAGCAACAGCACTATGGTATCCATCACTTGGGTGTGAGGGCAGCAGCAGCAGCAGCACTATGGTATCCATCACTTGGGTGTGAGGGCAGCAGCAGCAGCACTATGGTATCCATCACTTGGGTGTGAGGGCTGCAGCAGCAGCAGCACTATGGTATCCATCACTTGGGTGTGATGGCAGCAGCAACAGCACTATGGCATCCATCACTTGGGTGTGAGGGCAGCAGCAACAGCACTATGGTGTCCATCACTTGGGTGTGAGGGCAGCAGCAGCAGCACCATGATCCCCATCCCTCAGGTATAGAAGCAGCAGTAACAGCACCACGACCCCCATCCTTCATGTGTAATGGCAGCAGCAACAGCACTATGGCCCCATCCCTCATATGTGATGGCAGCAGTGACAGAACTATGACCTACATCCCTCTAGTGTGATGGCAGCAACACCAGCACTGTGGTCTACATCCCTCAAATGGGATCGTGCAGTAACAGCACCACAGCCCCCATTCCTCAGTTGTGATGGCAGCAGCAATAGCACTACAGACCCATCCCTCAAGTGGGATGGCAGCAGTGACAGAACTATGGCCTACATCCCTCTAGTGTGATGGCAGCAACACCAGCACTGTGGTCTACATCCCTCAAATGGGATCGTGCAGTAACAGCACCACAGCCCCCATTCCTCAGTTGTGATTGCAGCAGCAATAGCACTACAGACCCATCCCTCAAGTGTGATGGCAGCAGTGACAGAACTATGGCCTACATCCCTCTAGTGTGATGGCAGCAACACCACCACTGTGGTCTACATCCCTCAGATGGGATCGTGCAGTAACAGCACCACAGCCCCCATTCCTCAGTTGTGATGGCAGCAGCAATAGCACTACAGCCCCCATCCCTCAGGTGTGATGGTGCAGTGACAGCACTATGGCCTACATCCCTCAGGTGTGATGGCAGCAGTGACAGCACTATGGCCTACATCCTTAAAGTGTGATGGTGCAGTGACAGCACTATGGCCTACATCCTTAAAGTGTGATGGCAGAAGAGACAGCACTATGGCCTCTGTCCCTCAAGCTGACAGCGGCAGTAACAGCACTATGGCCTCTATCCCTCAAGTGTGACAGCAACAGTGACAGCACTATGGCCTCTATCCCTAATGTGTGATGGCAGCAGTGACAGCACTGTAGCCTCAATCCCTCAAGTGTGACAGCAGCAGCTACAGCACTATGGCATCGGCATACGGATGGAACATCATGGTGATAATTGCCATGGAGAAAACACGCTGGACAAACTGCTAAAATTGAATGCGGTCACTAGTAGAAATGGTCACGGAGCAAATATAGCTTCCACAGCCAAAGACTGTGACTGCATGACCCTCCCACAGAGTGACTTTTTGTCCATAACAGGGGATGACCAGAATGGTACAGAATGTATAGACCTATTGTAAAACCCTGCTGGTCCTCCTTTTCTTTCCCCAACCTTAGCATCCTGTTTGAGATCCTTTTTGAGTTTGTCATGGCGTGCAGGCACAGATGAATTCATCGCTATAAGTAGTGCTATACAGGGGTGTGCCCAATGGAGAGCTCCATTTCTAGCAAAAGGCGAATCAGTCAGCAGGTTGCTGATGATTCACTCTCAGCTGTTCGGGCTGAGCAGGACAACTTTTTGAAGGACTGGAGCTGCGCCAATAGTGGAGCGGCTTAGGTCCTTTGAACTTACATTCCTGCGTTGCGCATTTACACTGCTGTAGCATACAGCAGTATGAACATGTTGAGTCCAGGCATTCCCCCGCATAGTTAAAAAAAACAAACTGACTGGGGTGCCCAATCCCCCTGTCAGCATGCCCCCTCCTCCCAGTTCATTTGCCGATGGGGGAGCCCACTCCCTGTCAGCATAATGTCTCCCCCTCGCAATTTCTCCTGTGCAGCTGCACAAATCGACAGGGGTGCCCAATCCCCCTGTCAGTATGCCATCTCCCAGTTAATTTGCTGATGGGGAGCCCACTCCCTGTCGGCATAATGTCCCCCCCATTAGTTGTGTGCCGAGGCGGGTGCCCAATCCCCATTGGCTCTGGCCCCCTCCAATTTGTTGTGTGCCGATGAGTGTGCCCAGGCCCCCATTGGCTACAGCCCCCTCAACCATCAGGTGGCACACTGGGATCCCACCCCAGTGTACCAAATGTCCCTGTAAAAAAAGAAAATCTTCCTGCGATGTTAAGTTTTTTTTTAAACCTGTAAAACAGAAAACGGTCCTTCGTTGAGTCTGGTGGTCCCTCCCACAACCCATGCCCACCCTCTGTGCACCCACCTCCCCACACCCCCTCAACCCATACTTACCTCCGGTGCCTGGCGTGATGATCTTCGGTGGACCAGGAACACGTCTGCACTCTTCAAAGCCGACCACGAACTGAAGAAATGCCGGTTAGCTGTATAATCGCATAAATAGGGTTTTTTTCAACATTGGTGCATATCTCGGGCATTTTTGGATTTTTTTCACCAAATTTTCAACATAGGCTTTTTGAGAGCCCACCTCCTGAACAGTGGCACTGTCATTTCATTAATCAGTCCCGAAAGGTGATTTCGCGGTCACTGTGCGAAATCACCTTTTGGAACTGATTAACAAAACAACAGTGCACTGTTCATTAGGTGGGCTCTCAAAAAGCCTATGTTGAAAATTTGGTGAAAAAAAATCCAAAAAATGATTGTTTTACGAGTGTGCATTTTGCAGTTTCCACGGACGCTAGTAACTTCATGAATCTGTAATATTTTTACTCAAGATTTTCAGCATTGGTATTTTTTTACATCTCCTCATGAACAGTACAGCTGTCATGTTCAACATCCTGGCCAAAATGCATTTTCGCACTTCCAGCGCAGAATAGCATGGTTGCTGTGGGAAATCACTGTTCAGGACAGATTACATAAATCACAGTGACACTGTTTATGTGCGGAGGTCTCAAAATACCTATGTTGAAAATTTGGTGACAAAAGTCCATATAATGACTGTTACAAGCGTGCGTTGCGCAGTTTCCACACACACACGTAACTTCGTGAATTTGTAATATTTTCACTCTAGATTTTAAACATTGGCATTTTTACACCTCTGTATGAATAGTACAGCTGTCATTTTTCACATCCTGGCCAAAATGTGTTTTTGCACTTCCTGCGCAGAATAGAGCAGTCACTGTGGAAAATCAGTGTTCAGGACAGATTAGGAAAATCACAATGACACTGTTCATGAGTGGAGGTCCCAAAATACCTATGTTGAAAATGCTGTGACAAAAGTCCATAAAATTACTATTTTATGAGTGTGCATTGTGCGATTTCCATGCACACTCATAACGTCAAGATTTGTAATATATTCACTGAAGAGTTTCAATATTGTCAGTTTTGCACACCTCCTTATGAACAGTACAGCTGTCATTGTTCACATCCTGCCTGAAATGTGTTTTTGCACGGGGGGGGGGGGGTTATTGTGGGAAATCAACATTCAGAACAGAGTAAAAAAATCATAGTGACAGTGTTCATGAGTAGAGGTCACAAATGCCTATGTTGAAATTTTGGTAGCATTATTCCACTAAATGACTGTTACGAGCGTGTGTTGTGCAGTTTCCATGTATACTCGTATGTTTGAACATTTTTAATATTTTCACTCCAGATGTTCAATGCTGCCTTCTCTTTACACCTCCCTATGAATGATACAGCTGTAATTTTCACATCCTTCCCGAACTGTGTTTTCACACATCTGGTGCAGAATGGTGCGGTCGCTGTGAGAAATCAATGTTCAGGACAGATTAACAAAATCACAGTGCCACTATTCATGAGCAGAGGTCCCAAATGCTTTCATGAGGTGGGCATCACAAAAGACCATGTTGAAAATTTGGAGTGCAAATACCAACAAATGCTCAGGCATTAGGGTTTCTAACCATAACAAACCCCCCCAACCCAACCCCTGGTGGAGCTCCAGTGCCCTCATCTTTTCTGAACTGCAAACACATCTTTACTCTTCAAAGCCAGATCATGGATTAAGGAAACAGGAATGCACTTCACTGTATTGCAACGGGAATGTGAACTTGGTGGCATAACCTGTTCTTTCTGCTGGGAACTGTAGTGATACCAATCTGTGTGTACCAACATCAATTCCAAACGACAAACTTTGGCATTGACAAATGCTTGTTTCTCTTCGCTTGCAGTACTGATCCACTCCCTCTGATGTCTCAGTTCCTTGACCAGCATTGCTCTCCCTCAATACAGGCCCTTCTTTTCATTTCTTTTAATGCCACATCATCCTCTGGTTTTCCCAGTCTGTCACCAAACGCAGGACTTTCTGGCTCTTTGTTTCGTGCAACAAGGGGTTTCCTTAGTCTGCCTCAGGAAATAACAAGCTTTTGCATCCGTAACTGTCTTCTCCTCTTGTGCAGCTCCAGTGAAGACTGTCTTGTAGCACCACTTAGCGAAACCCCCTTGTCCAGGAAGTGACCCCGCAGGTAGCCTTTCTTCGTGCGGGCATCCACTAGCACGTTGAGAATCTCCTTCATGACCGTGGACTTGGTCGGGTTGGCTGCGGCAACTCCAGCACCTCCAGCCTGCTTGGCCAATGGCTTGCTTGCCACGGTGGCCATAGTCTTAGCTCGATTTCCTATCCCACGTTTCAAGGATTCAGAAGGAAGGCAGCTCCAAATGTGACATCGGCTGCATGGAGAATCCTTCTGCTGGTTTCAATACAGGAGAGGAAGCCTGATGTCGGGAAGGGAAGGGGAAGCAACGTTAGTGGAACCTTTGTGCAGAGGACACCTGATTGAACAACAAAATAGACTTTTTGCAGGTAGCACTAACCTTGACAATTTGTCTGGCGCTCAAAATATGCGGCAACTTTTCAATCACAACTAAGTCTGACAGGCTACGTTTTGACAGGTTTCTTTTTGTCCTCTGGACATAATGTCTGCGTCTTTTTGACCGCGATATTATGTCTGGGGATGAAATGGCTGTACATGATGGCCTGTATCCCTCAAGTGTGATGGTGTAGTGACAGTACTATGGCCTCTATCTGTCAAGTGTGATGGTGCAGCAACAGTACTATGGCCTCTATCTCTCAAGTGTGATGGTGCAGTGACAGCACTATGGCCTCCATCCCTCAAGTGTGATGGCAGCAGCAACAGCACTGTGGCCTCCATCCCTTAAGTGTGATGGCAGCAGCTACAGCACTATGGCCTCCATCCCTCAAGTGTGATGGCAGAAGCTACAGCACTATGGCCTCTATCCCTCAAGTGTGATGGAAGCAGCTACAGCACTATGGCCTCCATCCCTCAAGTGTGATGGCAGCAGCTACAGCACTATGGCCTCCATCCTTCAAGTGTGATGGTGCAGTGACAGCACTATAGCCTCCATCCCTCAAGTGTGACAGCAGCAGCAACAGCACTGTGGCCTCCATCCTTCAAGTGTGATGGCAGCAGCTACAGCACTATGACCTCCATCCCTTAAGTGTGATGGCAGCAATTACTGCACTATGGCCTCCATCCCTCAAGTGTGATGGCAGCAGTGACAGCACTATGGCCTCCATCCCTCAAGTGTGATTGCAGAAGCAACAACACTACGGCCTCTGTCCCTCAAGTGTGATTGCACAGGGACCGCACTACGGCCTCCATCCCTCAAGTGTGATGGTACAGTGACAGCACTTTGGCCTACATCTCTCAAGTGTTATGGCAGCAGCAACAGCACTATGGCCTCCATCCCTCAAGTGTGATGGTACAGCAACAGCACTTTGGCCTCCATCCCTCAAGTGTTATGGCAGCAGTGACATCACTATGGCCTATTCCTCCAGTGTGATAATGCAGTGACAGCACTATGGCCTCCATCCCTCAAGTGTGATGGCAACAGTGACAGCACTATGGCCTATTCCTCAAGTTTGGTATGCCTCCCTATCTTCATTCTGCTGCATTCCCTTATATTTCCTGAAGGCCAGCCTTTTGGCTCTGACCTTTTCTGCTACTGTTTTTGAGAACCAAAGTGGTTTCCTTCTTCTTTTGCACTTCCTTTTCTGTCTAACACAATGGAATGTTGCTTCAAGTATTACATCCTTAATGCTTGCCCACTTTGCCTGTGCTCCCTCACCTGTATTTCTTTTTGCCAGGGCTAGCTTAACTCTGTTGGCCATCTTATCAAAGTCAGCTCCTCTGAAGTCCCATATTTTTGCCTTGGAATGGGATGATTTAGTTCTAGTGGCCAAATTGAACCATACCATGTGATGGTCACTGGCCCCCAGGTGACCTTCTACCTGGAGATCTGTGATCCTTTCTCTGTTAGTCAGTACTAGATCTAGGAAGCCCTGTCTCTTGTGGGTTGTTGTACCAGTTGTTTGAGGCCCTCCCCCTGCAGGAATTCCACTATGTGTCTAGTTATGGCAGATGTTCCTGCTGGTATTGACCAATCTGTATCTGGCATGTTGAAGTCTCCCATTATCAGAACCTCCCCTTTAGCTGTCATGTTTTGTATATCTTCTAACAGTAATGTGTCTATGTCCTCCCCCGGTCTGGAGGCCTGTAGACAACCCCAGTTTGAATGGCTGTCCCATATCCTGTTTCCAGGGTGACCCACAGTTCTTCTGGCTCCTTATGTCTAGTCTGAATTTCTGTAGCTTTGATATTTTCATTGACATAAAGGACCATTCCACCCCCCCCCTTTTTGCACCTTGGTCTCTTCTGAACAGTACATAGCCAGGTGCTGAAGTCTCCCAAGTGTGGTTGCTGGTGAACCATGTCTCATTAATGGCTACTATGTCCAATTTAGCCTCTGTCATTATTGCCTGCAGGTCTGGGATCTTGTTTCCCAGACTGCGGGCATTTGTGTACATGATTTTCCATTGTCCAGATTTCAGTGTGTCAATAGTTGGGTGAGGTCTGGCATTTCCCCTGTGCATTGTATGGGGAGTTGGACCTTTTTCCTTACCTGGTGATGCAAATGAACTACAAACATGCTGAATTCCTGTTTGACCACTAGCTGAGGGCGGAGGGGTGTTCTTCCCATTCAACGTACCGGGTGCTGCACCCCTCTCCCCATTTGCTAGTTTAAATATTCTGCAAATATGTCAAACTTCTGCCCTAATGCACTGACTCCCTCCTTAATCAGATGCAGTCCATCGATTTTAAAGACTTTCGCTCCCAAAACTGTTGCCAGTTACCTACAAATGTGTGTCCTTTTTCCTGGCAACAGCCCTTGAGCCACATGTTTAGCTCCCATATCTCCCCTTCTCTGACCTTCTGTCCATCTGCCCCCCTCTTTCAGACTGGCAGGATCTCAGAGACGGAGATGCTGGACAAAATGAATGATAGTTTGTCACCCAGCCTGGTCAGGTGTTCCTTGGTCTCCACAACTGACTGGCTGATGAGATCATTAGTCCTTATGTGTACCAGGATGTCAATGTTTTTTCCTGCTTCCTGTACAATTTTAGCAATGTGGTCAGTGTCTCTCCATGCTGATGTACCTGGGAGACATCTGACCATTACCCCTGGCTGGAGACAGGTATCAACTCCCCGAATCATTTAGTCTCCTATGATGAGATTGGATTTCCTTTTTTGCTTTTTTTGTTTTCATTCCTGTTTTGGGTGAGTTTTGTCGTGCTAGCTCCTGTGCTGCAGTGTCATGCTTTGCAGTGTCCTCTGTCCCCTTTGTTTGACTTCAGAGATAGAGGCAGATACCTGTTTGTAGTTTTTATATGGTTTGTGGAGGTGATATGTTGGAGAGCACCGAGTGATGGGACACCCGATTTAACCCTCCTAACCACCTGCCAACCTCCTGGACCAACTACCCTCTGCGGTCGAGGTGCTTCTGTTGGTTGTTGGGGAAATGGCAGGTGGTTTTTATAATATATTTCCTCCTGAATATGCAATTTGAGGTGCACAATCTCTGCCCATGCTGACTGGAGCTGAGCCCTTAGATCTCCAATGGCCCAGCATGTAGGGCAGTGTCCTAAATCCTGTATAACTGCCCTTTTGAAAAGTGTCCCACAGTACCTGCAGGTAATAATATCCATTTCAGATAAGTTGCTGGGTTTATAACCTGGTTAGAGTAATTAGAAGGTAGAAAATGAAAGCAAAGTTTGATTTTGTGTTTTTGTTTGTTTGTTTTTGTATAACTTGCTATAACAAATTAAATTACTTGTGCCCCTCTAAATGAGGTCACTGTGTGGATACCCCTCTGATCCTCCCCTTCCTGCCTTACTACAGGAAATGTCATGACTGTGCTACCCTATAAAAGGAGTGTAGTGTGGGGTGGTTGGGGATGGGGGAGGGTGGCTGGGCCCTTCCCCTGCCGAAAAAGAACCATGGATGAAAGAAACAAGGAGGTAAGAGCAGAAACAATCAGCTAGCAACAAATGCAGTAGACCTGAAAGCTTATCCTAATGATAGATAAAACTGTAAAACCTGTAAAGCACCACCTGTAATAATTTCACAGAAGATGTGCCCTTTAGGAAACACTTTGCTACAGAGAAAAATAAAGCAGAAACAGAAGATATATCTTGCAAAAGACAATTTGAATCAGAAGATTACAGCAGTAATAATAATAATAAAATAATAAAACTTTATTTATATCGTGCCTTTCTAAAATCAAGGCACCTTACAATATCCAACGACATTATAAATAAAAAACAATACATAATAATCTGAGCTCCTAAAATCACAGTATTAATTAAAATAGTTCTTCGACCATAAATTAATCTTTAGGGCCTTTTTAAATTCCTCCATGGATGCACACTGACGAAGTGGCCGAGGTAGAGAATTCCAAAGGGTCGGAGCAGCATTCATAAAGGCATGAGCACCTGATGATTTTAAAGAAACCCTCAGACTCTCTAGTAATCCCTCATCTGCCGAGCGGAGAGATCGCATAGGGCATTAGGGGACCAAAAGCTCTTTCAAGTAGTCTGGACCTTGTCCATGTAGTAATCTGTAAGCACACACCTGTAGGCACATCCAACAGAAGGTATACCCAGCAACAACAATTTGAATCAGAGAAAAATAAAGCAATAAAATGTTAGCAACAAACAGAAACAATCCCTGTGAGTACAAAAGAAAATAGTAATACACAACAAATCTGCCTAGCCAAAAGAAGCCTTAATCCTTTTCCTTGTTCTGGTAAGGTTCTTTTCTCTGTCCTTACAAGCAACCTAGAAGAAAAGAGCTCAGGTGAAACTAGGTGCCTTTGCCAGAATAGCTAGTCTTCCACCACTTACCTTACTTTCTCGTATAGCAGTCGGTGGTTCCAGCAGCTATACGTGTCTTCAGTGAGAGAGTGGATCTTCACACGGGGACCTGTTCAGATGACTGAGGGTGTGTGGGAGGGGTGCGGGAGGGCGAGTGCTCAGTGGGAGGTCGAGGTGGGGTGGGAAACAGATCGATGAGGATTTTTACAGGTAAAAAGGCATCAAGGGATTGTTTTCTTTATTACAGGTACAAAAATAAGGCACGACAGGGGTTTTGGAATTGGGGGGGTTGCCACTGGACACCAGGGACAAACATTAATATTACAGAGATGGTGACCAGATCATGGGGGGCAGTGGATACCAGGGAAAATGAAAAAGTGCCATTTGTCAGTTTCCAACCAATGACATCAAAAGTCAACATTCCAAAAGATGACTGAACACAAGAGGGCACATCGCTATCAACAGAATAATACTAAAAAAAAAAACACAAGATCTGAACAAACATTATATTGTTATTAAAAAAGTGGTTCACTAATGATAACATAAACATTTTAAAGCTTTTCCATTCCTCGTTAAACCATTTCCTTGTAGTCAATGCAGAAGAATTATTTTCACAAGGTACTAGCTGTGTTCCATAGAAATGTAGACAATGTCAGCAGAAAAGGACCCATTGGCCCATCTAATCTGCCCTAAAAGTTTCCTACCTACTGTGTTACTGCAGACATGACATGATCTGTGACCTTACCCCCCAGCCCTGTTACTAAGGTTCCCCTGTGTCTATCCCATACATGCTTGAATCCTGCTACCATTTTGGTACCCACCACCTCTGCTGGTGCTCTGTTCCATATGTCCATCACCCCTTCCTTGAAGAAGTACTTCCTTGCATCCCTTCTGAGCCTCCTCCCCTCCAGCTTAATATCATTCCCTCTTGTCCTTGAGCATCTCTTTCTATGTAAAATGCTGCCCTCCTGCACTTTATTCATGTCCTTGAGGTATTTGAATGTTTCTGTCATGTCTCCCCTTTCCTTTCTAGCCTCTAGAGAGTACACATTTAATTCTTTGAGTCTTTCCTTGTAGGGCTTCTGATGCAGGCCATGCACCATTTTGGTTGCCCTTCTCTGCACCGCCTCCACCAAATCTATGTTCTTCTTGAGATGGGGTCTCCAGAACTGGAGACAGTACTCCAGGTGTGACCTCACCATTGATCTATACAGAGGCAGCACCACCTCCTTCTTTCTGCTGGTGATACCCCACCCTATACACCCCATCATCCTGCTAGCCTTTTCCACTACCTCATCACACTGCTTTGCTACCTTCAGATCATCAGATATGATGACCCCTAGGTCCCTTTCCTGTTTTGTTGTTGCCACCTCCTCCACCCAATTGGACATATCCCCTAAGATTCCTGTAACCTATGTGCATAATTTTGCACTTTTTGGCATTGAAGCCTAGTTGCCATACCATTGACCATTCTTTCAGCTTTTCAGGTCATTCCTCATTTTGTATACCCCCCCAGGTGTGTGCACTCCATTGCAGATTTTTGTGTCATCTGCAAACAGGCATACTTTCTCTTCCAGCCCTTCTGCGATGTTGCTAATGAAGACATTGAAGAGGACCAGTTCCAGAACTGACCCCTGTGGTACCCCGCTGGTTACCTTGTCTTCCTCTGAGTGTACCCCATTTACTGCCACCCTCTGGCTTCTGTTACTCAGCCAATTTTGTACCCATTTTACCATCTTTAGATCCACTCCCAGGCTGCCTAGCTTGTTTACCAGACTTTTGTGTGGAGTGGTATTGAAGGCCTTACTGAAATCTAGGTAGACCATATCCACCACCCCTCCCTGATCCACTTGAAGAAACCAATCAGGTTTGTCTAGCAAGATCTCTCCCCTGTGAACCCTTGTTGCCTCGGATCCTATAATCCATTGCCCACAGGGCATTCCATAATTTTTTCTTTGAGTAGTGTTTCCATAAGTTTGCCCACTACTTACGTCAGGCTTACTAGTCTATAGTTCCTGCTGCCTCTCTATTCCCACTTTTGTAAAGCAGGACTACATTCGCATTCCTCCAGTCCCTTGGAACTACCCCCCATAACCAGTGATAGGTTGACCAGGGCTGTCAGAGGTGCAGTGAGCACCTTCCTAAATTCCTTCAGTATCCTGTTTGTACATGTTCCCATCTGTTAGCATTAATTGTATGTATTAATTTGTACCCTATGTTTTATGCCCCACATATTTATTAATAAGTATTATGTAACTGTATGTTTTTATGTACTCTGATCAGCTATGAAAACAG
Source organism: Neoceratodus forsteri (assembly GCA_016271365.2). NCBI lineage: Eukaryota > Metazoa > Chordata > Ceratodontiformes > Ceratodontidae > Neoceratodus > Neoceratodus forsteri. Next base: position 95,322,084 of record CM057450.1, on the reverse strand, counting down.
ATCTTCAGCCCATGGACCTACCAGATTAAATAAACAAATCAAATCAATCCTGTGGTGAACCCCGTCCTGCCCTGTTGCCTTATCCACCTTTCGTCGCTCTAGCTCCTTGAGGACTCCCTCCTTCATTAAAGGGCTAGTGTCTCCCTCCCTTCCCTTAATGTCCTTTTCCTCTATCTCTGGCCCATCACCCACCCTCTCCTTCATAAATACTAAACAAAAGTACTTGATCAATATGTCTGCTTTCCTCTGGTCCTCTTCCACACACTCTCCTCCTTCCCATTGTAGTCTTACTATCCCCACCCTTTTCTTCTTCTTTTCGCTAATATACCTAAAGAATGTTTCATCTCCCTTTTTTATGTTTCTTTGCACCTGCACAAGAAACATTTTGTTTCAAAGAATGGCATTTCAGAGGTGAGTCACAGTCCAGCTTAATGCAGAGCAATCTACAATGGGCTCATCCCTGACAACAAACAAGCAGAGTATGACAGTGTTCACAGTTTCATGGGCATGAACTTTGTGTACTTGAAAGGACTGAAGCACTCCAACGAGAAAGTGCTTCAGTACTTTCCTTTGCATAAAGCCGGCTGGCAAGCAGCAGAGCAGCTTTATGTACATCACTGCACTAATGGTGTTGTTCATGTAAATTATAGCCAGATTTACCATTACGCAAAGTACGCATGTGGGCAGGGCCCTGAGTTCTGGGGGGCCCATCTAATCTACTTTAGCATGTGCGAGCGCATGAAATGCATGTTTTTTTGTTGTTTTGCTAGATTCTGCAGCAAGCCTGAGCCAAGTCAAGAAGATAATGGAGTGTTGGGGGGGGTTGGGTCGGCAGGGCTATACACCACACGGGCGCACCACCCACACCCACCGTTCAGTCAAACTTCTCCTCCAATCAGTGCAACTCACTGATGCGTACTACCTTCCCACAAAAACTGTCACCCCCTCCATGCCCTCCCTGTTGCCTACCAGCCAGACAATACATTCAAAAAAATGTGCACGTGCATGTATGACATCAGGAAGCAGAAGCAGCACATCACGTTTGGTACCTTCACTAATGGTCCTCTTGTTGTGTCTGGAGTGACCTGCTGCTGTGAACTGGGCATGTGAGCCATGCAGCGTGAATCAACCATGCGAACTGCAATCAGACTCATCCCAGTGGGTTCATCAGTACAGCCGGCTGCTATGACTCCAAACTGGGTAGTGAGCCATGCAATGAGCAGTGGTGTGACCATGTGATGTGCAAATTTATCTGCGAGTGATGATGCTTGGGATCAAACTCAGCCCCACTGGATTTGTCAAAATCATGAATAAAGTTACTACAGCTGCCTGGTGTGATGGTGAGTTACAGCTGCAGAAGTAGTAAATAGCTCAGGAGAGGGAGTGAGGGAGGGAGACAGACACGACTGCAAATTCAGTTCAGTTTTCCTGATTATCTCTTTTTTCTTCAGCTTTTTAACATTTTTTTTGGCTTGAAGTGTACTTTCCTTTTTACTCAAGACTAAGCAATCTTCCGAGTCGAGACTACAGATTTCAACTTCAGCATCATCACTGTCTCTCTCATCCTCTTTGTCAGGCTACACAGCTCTTTGTAAAGTTCCTTAACTTCTGTAAAGGTTTCATTATGAACATACGAAAATGCCAGCAGATGCAGGCCTCACGGTCTATCAAGTCTGCTCAATTGTGCAGCTATCTCCTCACCTTGCAGCTGCCCCACCAACCCCTCCCCTCTTCGTAATTACCCCCATCTCGCTCTTTCCCATACCCTTTTAAAGCCATCCACCATGCTACAGGCTACTACCTCCTCAGGAAGAGTATTCCACTTGCCCACTAGCCTCTCTGTGAAATACTTTCTCCTGACTTCCCTCCTGAATCTCCCCCCCCAATCTCAGCTGGTGCCTCCTCATGACCTTCCCCCTTCTGATCTAGAAAATTCCTTCTGTACTAGTCTTGTTTATCCCTTTTAGGTATTTACAGGTTTTGCTCATGTTTCCCTATCCCTCCTCTCCACCAGGGAATACATGTTCAGCTTGCCCGGCCTCTCCTCATAGGAGTATCCCTCTAATCCCTGGATCATCTTTGTCACCATATGCTGTACACCCTCCAACAATTTGATGTCCTTCTTCAGGAATGGGCACCAGAACTGCATGCAGTATTCAAGGTGTGGCCTGACCAGTGACCTCTAGAGGGGCAGGATCACCTCCCTATTTTTAGAGGTAATTTCCTTCGCTATGCACCCCTGCATCCTGTTGGCTTTTGCTGCTGCCTTCCTGCACTGAGCTGAGTTGTTCATACTCCCCATAATGAGCACCTAGATCCTTCTCCTCCTCCTCCCCATTGCATTCCAGCTGTGTCCCCCAACTGATAGCTTCTCCCCTGGTTCTTAGCCCTGATGTGCAATACCTTGCACTTTTTGGCACCTTTAGAAGACTGCGGATGTATATATATGTCGAGAATCTATATACGTTCACACATATTCAGTTCTCAGAGGGTTAACCCCAACTGCCATGCCTCCAACCACTCTGTAGTTTGGTCAGGTCCTCCTGCAGCCCCCTCCACCCTTCAATGTCATCTACCACTGCTCCCATCCTTGTGTCATCTGCGAAGAGACTGATCTTACTCTAGATCTCATGGGAGATATCAGCAATGAAAATTCCTGCAGCACCCCGCTCGTCATATCCCTTGGTGATGAGAGTTCCCCCACCACCACCCTTTGCTGCCTACCCTTCAGCCAATTGGTGATCCAGTTCATTAGTTATCCTACCCAATACTGCAAGTTCTATGAACAACTTGTTTAATAAAGTTTATCCACAATCACTTCTAATCTACTGATCTCATCATTTCAGACATCCGTGGTTTTTTGTCTTTTCAGAGGATTGTCTGCTGCTTCCAGATCATCTCTGTCAGGCTGGTTTCCCCCTCTATGTTCAGATTTTGTCAATTAAAAAATAGCTATTTGTAGCACTTCTTGCTTTTATTAACACTTTTTTGTCAGCTCTTTCTCTCTCTCTTCTTTTTTTTTTTTGCATTTTTTTGTGTATCTCCAAGTTTGCCACTTCTGTTAGTCTCGGGTGTCAGAGGGTGTATCAGAGCATACTTTTGCTATGCTGCTATCACGTGGACTCTCAAACAGCAATATTCAATGTGCAAAACCTTAAAACATCAAATCTGGATAGAGGAATACATCAAACTTCCTGGTTTACATTTTTGGGGGGCATACATGAATAGTTTTGCATACTTAAATATATTTAGTGGGTTTGCACAGCTTTCAATGTTTCTGTATTGACATTATGAAAGGACCAAAAATTAAACAGAAACCTGAGAACTGGTTCACTGCACAATACTTTCAGTCATCTTACAGTTCCTGACTTGTTTGTTATGGGGAAAGAATTATGCTAATTTTTGCTAACTATGTTAATAGTTATGAAAAGGTACAACCAACAATAGCTGCTGGGTTAAGAACTAAATTTCATTGTTATGAAGCAATTGTAAATATACACAGAATTCAAGTAGGTTTATACTAAGGCATTATAGTGAGAAACCCATACCATGTTCTAATTTAACAGCAAATTAGAAAATGGGTAAGAGCAACTCTGGCCTGTGACTGGCTGGGAACATTCTTTACCCAAACATTGATCAGGCAACACTGTCTGCTAGCAATTGAGAGTCAGTATGTGGCTCATGTTTCCCTACTCAATGATTACTTCAAACTTTGCAGCAGCAACACGGTGGTCCTACTGTTCCTGCCCATCTTCTGCTTTCATAGCTGGCCACGGCTCACACTATGCTATTCAGCATTTTCTATCACACAACAAATAAATCATTATAATGATGACAGGCATGCTTTGATGAACATGGTCATCTGATTCATTTATAGGATGAAGACGTGTGTGTGTGTGTGTTGTGTGGGCATGAGTTTGTGTATGTGTGTGTCTGCATGTGTGTGTGTGTGTGTGTGTGTGCATATGTATGTGTGTGTATGTGTGTCCATCCAGCCTGGTTCAATAGTTTAATGCTACTCATTCCCCTGAGCTCACTTTTTCTGCTTTCATGCACACAAGCCAGAATAAGTTACTTGGCTGTTTTTTCTGACTCCCTGGCCTGGTCAAGGTAACTGCAATAAAAATGTTTCCCCCTCCTGTAACTGTAATTGTAAGGAGTTACTGTCAAACTACGGTCACCAGCCTTTCACATGCACTCACAAGTTGCATTGCGGATGTGTGGAAAATGAAACTGGAGATGCAGTGCAGATGACTTGCAGGTCCCTGCATTGTGGCCCACACACAATGACTTGTAGGCTGCTGCATCCCCCTGCAGATCCCCCCCTTGCAAGAAACATGCAGAAATGCAAGAGAAGATCTGACAGCTATGCATGCTTGGGGTGGGGTGGTTGCTGAGGATAAGGGTCAGGCAGGTAGTGGGGAGGGCACTAAACATCGGTATGCTGGGGTCAGGGAGCTGGAGAAGGGGGTGGTCACTAGATGCTGGTGATAGTTCAGAATAATGGAGATGTGAAGGAAGGGGTACAGCTAGCTATCAGGGGATACTTCAGTTGATACTGGGTGTCTGGTGTCACAAAATGAAGCATTACAGCATTGCATTATAACTTCGTACTGCATCTGTGGGTGCTCACCAAGCTGTTAGTGCGTACTGTCCTTGATAATGCCTACTGAAATTTGGATGGGTGATTTGCATTGTGCTGCACTTTCAGGGGGATATCCCTTCCCAAACCCCACAGTGTGTGCCAGACATTAAGTGTCACAACTGCAAATGGCAGCACATGAAAGTCCTAACCCCTGACAAATGGAAACAAATTGTATATTTTGACTCAAACTGTGTTATGTATTTGATTTATTCAACATCAGCTTATCAGTTAGACTTCTTAAATCAGATGTCTCTGTATGGATTTAATGGTTTCTCTTTAAATTCAGTACCTGGTTTCAGGGCACGACAAAGCTGTTATAATGCCATCAGCATTTGGGAAAGTCTGCAAAACACTGCAGCAGGTGAGAATGTGTTTAGTAACCTTAAGTTGCTTTGCTTTCTGCACTTATTCTGAGACTGTCTCCTGTGTATTTAAAACAGTGTTTTGTGCCGTGGCTCCTCTACATAGCTTGAAGACCTGAACTGTTTGTTTAAATCTCCTGGGATGCATAATTGTCATCAAGAAGATTCTGGTGGTCATTAGAGTACGTCAGCTTGAGAGGAGGGGCAGTTACCCTACAAAAAGACTTGCGCAGGTACTGAACTGTGTTGTTTTGCTTTCTGCACTTCTTCTGAGACTGTCTCCTGTGTATTTAAACAGTGTTTTGTGCCATGGCTCCTCTACATAGCTTGAAGACCTGAACTGTTTGTTTAAATCTCCCAGGATGCATAATCATCATCAGGAAGATTCTGGTGGTCATTAGAGTGCGTCTGCTTGAGAGGAGGGGCAGTTACCCTACAAAAAGACTCATGCTGCTACCATGCAAGTGTGAGTGGCACGAAAGCCACTGGAGTTAAAATTACAAAATAAAACATGCCTTGGCTGTTTTATTCTTTTGGCTGTGTCTCTCGTGGTGATTATATCTTAAACACACTAAGAGAACTAAATGTTTAAAACAATTGTTAGCGAGGCCGAATAATACGGAGTGGAAATAGTGCATCTTCAGCAGTAATTAACGGATCTTCCTGGCAATAGAATGGGGAAGCCTGTGAAGTTGTAAACTGTTGCTTGGGGAAGATATTTTTGGTGTGAGGGAAGAAGTAGACTGTAAAAACTTTGCTATAATTTTCCCAGCCCTGTTGAAAAAGAGTGCCTTGTAATTTGAAGATAAGAGTTGGACTTATCTGACCACGGCCAATCTTCCATTTGAATGAACAGTTTTTGACTACAAATTAGTAAATAACAGTTGGTACTTTGTTTTTTCTTTATAGTTCTGTGGGTAAATCTGTAATTGCTCACAATGTGCTAGTTGCAAGGTACTAACTCACCAATAATTTAATAATATTCTTGAATCATTACTCTTTAAATGATTAAAAGTAAATCCCCCTCTTCTAGATTGGTTTTAAGAACTAAGGATTTGAGTACATCATGTTAGTTTATTGTTATCTTAAAAATATTTACTACTATTATTATCATTACAATTGTTGTAACGATTTTATAGATGCTATCTGTCTTAGTTGTGTTCTCTGTATTAGTTGTGATACTTGTGTAGTTCTAATATCATTCTGCTAGTTGTGAATTCTGGGGTAGTTTCATTCTAAACATATATATAAAGATCATGGTCCAAACCAGACGACAAAGAAGGGGAAATTGACGACTTATAGGTACTGACTTAAATATCAGTTTAGAGTCTGATCATCAATCTGGTCATTCCCCTGCAAATTCTCCCATAGAATTAGAATCATCTACGTGTGTTGATATAGATGTAGGTAGTGACCTTAGAGTCAGTATTCTGGACGGTTTTGTCAGAAGTAGTACCCCTACCCAAGCTCAAGCAATAAATCAAAATTGCAGAAAATCAAAGAAACTAATGAATCTAAAGAGTAAAACTATTTCTATAGTTAAAAGAGACGGAAACACGTTATGGGAAATATCGAATAATAGGACTAGGATTTCTAAATTAAAGATGGATATAGCGGAGAAAAGTTCAGAGGTTAGTATTACAGCAAACAAGACAAAACAGACAAAAATGAAAGATCATTTTGTTGGGAGAGAGCAATATTATGCTCATTTGACACCTAATGATATAGTTGGTTTTGAGTTAACTGCCAATAAGGCATGTATTAATCAGGCCAATAATTCTGTGTGCTCTAGTAAAGATAATAAAGTTAAGGAACATAAAGAACTGGGGATACATGTTTACAAGCAGTTGTTGATACCACTTTAAGCCCTGATGTTTTGAAAGAAACAGGTCCAGAGTTGCATATAACATTGGAGGCTTCCAGGAATATGAGTCCGGAGGAAAATTCAAGTATATGTAACTCACTGGAATTTTCTCCTGATTATTTTTTTGAATTAAATCCTAAACCCTCATGGCATAGAGACCTGAGAAATTTTGCCAGTGAATTGCAGGATATCATAAATGGTCTCAAACAATTTACAACTCCTAAACAATTAAGGCAAGCTTTTCAGGCACAAAAAGATTACACAATTAATTCTAGCATTATCTATCCATTTTTCCTTAGTGAAGAATTAAAAACATTTGTACAAAATCCACATATTGTGCACATGATGATTATAGACCATCTAATCAATCTTAAATTTGAATTAGATACAATTAAAGAAAACATAGCTATTAACAGAAGTAGACTGGATGAGGTGTTGCAACAATTGAATAAAATCATCCCTCAGGAGAGTTCTCCCTCATTATTTATAGACAATTTAGATAATCAGGAGGCAGTAAACGAGCAATTAAGACCAGATTTACCCTCCATTATTTTTCCTGAAACCGCAGTATTCAAACGAAATAAGAAAGAAAGGAAGAAAAGAAAGGAGAAATTCAAGGAAAAGATAGTCAAGAAAACAGACTCAGAAAAAATAGAGGGAGTTTTGTCAATAATGGACAGCATTTCTGACAAAACTTTATTACAAGTAGATATGCAACATTGTCCTGTAACTAAGGAAAATAATGTACAAACAGAACACACATTTTCAAACTTCAATCAGAATCAAATCTGCCATAATACACAAAAAGATAGTACTACCCCAAAGAGTATTAAAACTCAATTGAAGGAACCCAGTCCAAAAGTAAATCAGTTTGGGGGTGATGAGGAGGTTCGGGAAATGCCTTACAGGTCAACTGAAGTAGTTACTGAAGGGGATACTAAAGATAGAGGCATTATAGTTCAATTGTCAACTACTTCCTCATTAAATAATTTACCCAGCAAATTAGCTACAAATATTATTGATTGTGCTATATTAAATTTGTATGGTTTCCAAATTGATGTTAATCGGTCATTTGTGATACCATGGGAAAAGATTGTGAACCTATTTAGGGCTGCAACTGGTGCCGATATTGTGTATGAGGATATTATTCAGCTATGGAAGGATGAAGATTGTGAGGGAGTGGCTAGTTTATTCATCTTCTGCAAGGCTCTGAGGATAGCGAATCAAATTTGGATCAACAGGGAATCCTTGAAAAAGATGGGATACATGTTCGCTTATGTAAATAGAGATATGTTGAATAAAACAAAATCAAAAGACAGATCACACCCAGTTTCAATTTCCATTTTCGGACTAAATGTCTCCCCAAAAGTTATGAATTTTAAGTTAAAAAACATTCTGACTAATCTTTTCTCGCATATATTAAAGATACCAAAGAATGAGATTAGAATCCTGGAAGTGAGGAAAGGACAATCCGAGCCAAGACTAGGTCATGTAGAGGCCTTATTAGAATCAAAAGAACTAATAGACATGATTATGGAGAAGGCCCTATTACGGGACAAGGCAGGTATACATATAATATTAGGGGAAACGGAAAAAGTTCCTAATAGTAACATGTTTAAAAAAACATTAGGGAATCAGAAAGGAGATTATCCAATGCTATTGCAACTTTATGGTGTAGAAAGGATTAAGAATGAGAATGATATAAAGCTGGAAAGGTTAGTAAAAGACATTGGTGCAAATACTACAAGTCCCAGTGGAGGACTTTAAAATATTACGGGTAGCAAGAAAGAGAGGAGAATCATATTGTGATACAATTATCTTAACAGTTAAATACATTTATATAATAAATTAGTTAGTAATTTGGCCTTGTTGGACTCTTTGGGGTTACATTTAGTGTTGGATAATGATGAAGACTTAATAAATGTTGCTAGAAATGTCTCTCAGGGAAACAATAAAAGTTTGGAAAGTGAACCAATTAGAGAACTACAAATTTCAGCTATAACATATAATATAGTAACATCTAAAAAATTTCTAGAATTAGCATCTTGTGATGACTGACTGCACAAATCAGATCAATTTTCTGAATGGAATTCTAACAAAAAGTTAGGGTTGGTTTCATGGAATATTTCCAGTTTAATAAATAAATTAGCAAATAGCGAATGGATGTAATTTATTTTAAATTTTGACATAATCTGTCTTCAGGAAACATGGCACTGTAAAAACTCAGATATCTGCCTGAATGGTTACAGTATGTTCCACTCAAGTGGGGATAAAACAACAAGTAAAGGAAGGTTAGCAGGAGGGCTAATTACTTGGATTAAAATAGAGGGTAACGCAGAAGTAAAATTGATATGCTCTAATAAAAACATTTTGATTATACAAGTTAAGAAGAAAAGCTTTTCATTCTGCTTAGCAAATGTCTATATTCCTCCCCCAAATTCCAAATATTATGATCATTCCATATGGGTTCAATTAGAAGATATGCTTTATAAAAGCTGGGTACTCTCTGATTTTGAGGAACTCCTACTTTGTGGTGACTTTAATGCCAGAATAGGCAGTTATGATGGTTATGCTGATAGCGAATACCATAACTGGGTTTATAAAGAGTCTACTACTCAAGTGACGAGTTCAAAAGATACAAGAACTAATAGGATGGGAAAGAATTTAATTAAGATCTTAGATATATTTAATTTAGTACCATTAAATGGTCGCCTATTAGGTGACAAAAAGGGTAATTATTCACATTTTTCAGTGAGAGGGCCATCCCTAACTGATTATTTTTTTTGGAATGGGGATGTGTCATTATGGGAAAACTTAATAATTACAGATAAAGTGGATAGTGATCATTTTCCATTAGTTTTACTCTCCAAACAGTTGATTTATGGTTCTGAGGAAACTCATATTCAACCACAGACAGAAGAGATACGTCATGATAAAATCATGTGGAATGATAGAGTAGCTGATCAGATTCATAATTTAGTAATAGATAGATTGGATAACGCATTAACATTTATTTATGATAGTGAAACTATTATTCAGCATGTTTGTTACTCAATGTTTGGAAGAAATTAAAATTTTATTAAGCAAACCATATAAAAAACATTTCAGACGGGATATAGTACCAAAAACTTGGTTTGATAAAGATTGTCGAGAAGAAAAAAAGATACTTAATAACATCTTAAGAGGTGTTAAGTTACAAAAGAATGTTCTCACCTTTAAAGATTTAAATAAACGTAGAGAAAAATATAAAGTTTTCTTTCTTAACAAAAAGAATGTTTATCAACAGAAGCAATGGCAAGAGATGTTAAGGGTCATAAATCAAAAAGACTATAAATAATTTTGGCTTTTAGTAGTGAAGGGTTCAAACAAAGTTAAATTTGAAATTGACATATACATTACAATGGAATATTGGACTCTATATTACTCAAAAAAATTTTTTCGTAATGTGTGTGATGATTCTTGGATAAGGTTATAAATTATGATACAATTCAATTTGTCCCTTTCAATTTTGAGGAGGTTCTTCAGGCAATTGTATTGATAAAACTGAATAAAGCTCCAGGGCCAGATCAAATCCCCTTGGAGGTTTATTTAAAGACCCCGGTAATATGGGCCAAGCTTCTTACAGTATTATTCAATGTATGTGGTAGAGAATTACATCTACCAGTATCTTGAAAAAGTGCAATAATAATTTCAGTATATAAAAAAGGTAATAGGTCTGATCCAGCAATGTATAGACCAATCTCTCTTTTAGACCACTTGGGTAAAATTTTTGCTAGGCTGATTTTTAAGCCGGTTAAGAGTTCAGATGTCCAGTATGGGTGATCAGAGGCCCAAGCAGGATTTCAACCAGGTTACTCAACTATGGATAATTCTTTTGTGATTTGGCATTTATTTGAAAAATATGTTATATTACAGAAACATAAACTTTATGCGGCTTTCATAGATTTCAGTACCACTTTTGATACTATATCCTGTAATAAGTTATGCGAAATAATGATTAAAAAAAGTAATTTCAATAGGGACAATTGCCATTATTAGAGAACTCTATTCCCATACTTGGGCACAGGTGAAAATTGGCAGAGTAGGCCAACTATCTGACCCTTTTCCAACTAATAGGGGTGTCAAGCATGGTTGTGTTTTGGCACCAACCTTGTTTTGCATTTACATCGATGTATTGCTTAATAAATTGGAGAAGTCGGAAACGGACTCTCCAAAAATTTTAGTGCAAAATTGTGCTTCTCTCGCTTATGCAGATGATCTGATGTTATTTTCATTAACTCGATCAGGCTTACAAGCCAAACTGAATATTTTGGATAACTTTTCGAAAGAATATGATCCACAAATTAATGACTCAAAAAGTCAAGTCATATCCTTTGGAGTCAGTAACTGTTCATGTAAATGGAAGATTGGGGAAAAATATTAGATAAAGTTAAAGAATATACATATTTAGGCCTTCAACTTTCGGATGATGGGACATGGGTAAAACATACAGAAAAGCTGACTTCGAATCTTGAAAAAACAGGAAATTCATTACACAGGTTTAACAAAAATTATGGAGGGAACTCATTAAAATCCCTTATTAAAGTTATTGAGGTGAAGTACAATGCACAGGCACTATTTAATGGGGAAATATGGCAACCAAGAGAGGTAAATAAAATTGAAATTCCAATAAACAAAGTATTACGTTTAAGCTTGGGGCTAGGAAAGTCGGTTCCTATGTGTATTATAAGGGCAGAACTAGGACTAGTGTCTCTAGATGCATACTTTGCAGCCAGGAAAGTTTATTTCTGGATAAAAACATCATACAACTCATAGACTAACCTACTGTTGTTTGAAGGAAAAACATAATTGGTTAAACCTGGGTCATTTAAAATCAGGCTGGTTAAACTCTGTACATAAAACTCTACAGGACATTGGGTTGGATTCTCTAAAGGAAAATGTGGAGAAAGGTATTACAATAAGTTTTAGTTATCAACCCTATATCACTACCAGATTACTGGATTTTTATAAACTCAAGGACTTGGAAAAAATTTCCAAGTTAAGAATCTCTCCCTGGTTTAGAATATATGATGTCAATCATTTCTTTAGATATCACTATGAAATGCTTACTGATCCAAATCAAAGACACTTGTATGCAATACACAAGTTAGAATTATTTCCCAGTAATATTATGGAAGCGAGATATGGGGGAGAAACAGAGAGACGTCAAACTATGTTCCTGCACAAGAACAAGTTATGAAAATTTAAAACATGTTATTTTTCAGTGCCATTGGTACAAAAAGCCTAGAAATAAATGGATTATACCAATTTGTAAAACTATTTTATCCAATGACCAGGATCTATTATTGAAAGTATTGTTTACTACAAATGATGAAATAATTATTAAATCCACTACAAGATATTTAGTAAATATTGTAAATATCGAAAGGAGGATTAAAAGTAAAGAAGCAGTAGAAAAAATGTATAAACATGAACATATGTTCTGGTTACATCACGTTTATTTTTTAAATCCTACATATTCAAAGATTGGGGTGGAAATTTTGGAATGGCTTCTACTGTCTATATCTGTATATAAATGTATGTTGGTTTTAGAAGGTCAATGACCAAGTAATTAATTTTTATTCATTATTGAGGAGGTGTACACCATAATAAGGAAATCACTTACCTCAAAACTGTATAGCAATATATTTGAAGATTGATTGAAATTTTAATATGTTTAGTACCATTGTAGGGAAAACGTAATATATAGAATATGATGCTGTTTCTATATTGTCAATGAATTTTATTTAAGAAAAGTGTACAGAATTATGTATATGTAGTGTATGTATTTTTTTTTACTAATCAAAATTTATATTTATAATTGCTTGTAATGGTCTTTGACTGAACAAATAAAATAAATTTGATTCCTTGATAGTAACCTTAAGTTACCATTCAGCTAACACAATACACCCCTGCCTCATAAATCATGCAAGGAAACATTCAGCATTGACACTTGCTTGTTACTGACTTGGCAGTGCTCTCCCCTTTTTGTGCCTTAGTGTTCCTAACTGCCTTGGCTGTCTCCCTTAGTTTCTCCTGATAACCCTCTCTCACTCCCAGTCTTCTTCCTTCTGTGAGTCCTTGTACCTTTTGAATGCTTACTTCTTTGCCTTTACTTTCTCTGCTTCTTCCTTGGAAAACCATAGTGCTCTCTTTTCTCTCCTGCTCTTAGTAATCTGCTCTTAGTAATGTTCCGATATAGTGTGCTGCTCACTGCTCAGTGACAGATTCTGTTATAATTGAAGATATCTTCATAGCCTGATAGTATTATTATTATTATGATACCTGAAGTCATAACTAGTTATAACGGGAGTCAGATTTTGAAGATGGTGGAGAACATGGAGCTTCTGTGAGAGGACTGCAGAATGGAGCTGAAGCTTGGCTCTCCATTTAGACAATATTTATAGGTGTTTTTATAAACTACCCAATCAATAAGCCATTTTTGTCAACTCTGCAGCCAGGAAAGATATAGTTTTAAGTTTATAAAACAAAAAGGGCAGTGCTGAGTTTATTTTCTGTTTCTACAGAGACACCCACAGAAATACCTGCCTTGTTGGATATCTGTCGGAGATCTCAACCTCATAGCTTGGATTTGGTCTGGAGTGAACAGACGATGGAAGAATGGATGCATTGTGAATCCTGGGAAGGAGTGACCTAAGTGCAATGCCTGCCGTAATTCAGAGGTGCAGTGTAGTGGCGAGCGGAGGACGGAACAGGGCGGAGCTGACATATTATTGCCCCATTACCAGGCTAGAGCTGGATTCAGACAAGGAGAGAGACTGACTTGGCCTGATTTGGACGATCCTGAGAAAGGGGGTCAATAATGCTGCTGGTGACTGGAAAATGGCAAATTAATGCTCTTTACGTCTGAGGAGTTTTTTGACACTCCGAGCTCTGCTGTTTAATATCCTGTGTTTAATGTCTGAAATTTGTATTTATCTGCACGTACTTGCAAGTGCTAGTATTCTTACATTTTAGATTTATTTTTGCTGTTAGATCATATACATATACTTGAAACCCATATTCATAAACTAAGTTTAATGAGGTTACTATAGAATCTACAGATACTGTGTGACTGGAAGGTGTCTGTAAAGAATTTAAACATTTGCCCATCCAGCTCATGCTTGTGTAAGCACATACACACCACAACGATTTAAACTATATTGTGCTTATTCACCTCAAAGGAGGAGTTTCTGCTTCGGCACTATCAGAACTTGAAACCCAGTAATAACAGGTGTGTGCGTGTGTGTGTGTGTGTGTGTGTGTGTGTGTGTGTGTGTGTGTGTGTAATGGCTTGGTAAGTGAAGTGAAAGCTTAATAAAAGGGCACCTTGATCCTGCAATCAGCAATACTGAGTGAGATCAGCAGAGATGAACTGATTCCAAAGGATTCCTTCTGAACCCCGCCCTGGTGGAACAAGTCATACAAGGTAATACTGTGGTGCGTTCTTTAGTGTTTACTTTATTAGGATAAAAGCATGATGTGTTATGAAAAGTCAGAAGTAAAAGGAGTGCTGAACTGGTAGAGCACCATTCCCTCCACCCCTCAACAAGTGGGATGCAAGTTCTGTATTGGGCAGGAAAGTCCTGTTAAGAGATTCTCACAGGCAGGCAGGTGGGGCACCACTAGACACCAGGGCTAAATGAAATAATATGGGGATAATTAGGGGGCCCCGACCAAAATTACATTATTTTTTTCAACAGAAGACAAGATGGCAAACGAAAAATAATTTTTTCCTCATGAAAAAGGATTGTCAACCACAAAAAATAATCTTTTTTCATTTTGACCAAATTCTTTTTTTGTTCCAGACCTCTATCCAAAAGTCTGTACTGAGCATGCTTAGATCCTGAAATTTTAAAATTGAATAACTTTGGAAAGGATTAACATTTTTTCATCAAACTACTGAAAGGAACTATTGTGGGCCAGTCACTTTCTCCCCTGAAAATTATAGACCAAAATTCCAATCTGTCTGTGTGCCGGGGTAGACAAAATAACAGTAAAAAACAGCAATTGTTTTTACATTTTTTCGCTATTCAGATCTCGGAATCTGCATATCCAACTGAAATGCAGCTTTCCAGGTCAAGAGATGTACCCCACGAGACCATGCATGCAAAGGTTTGTGCAAATCCATGTAAATGGTTGTGAAGATATTAAAGTGCTAAATTTGAGGTTTGACATAGAACCCCCTGCTCAACCATAACTATAGTGTCGCTACCGTGCCACTTTAATACTGCTGTGGAGACCACTGTTACCCTTGTAAGAGTGGTCTAACTTATATTCTTATGGTTTTAGAACCACTCACCTTTGGTTCTTGGTTCTTATACTCTAAGAATGTGCATGAGACCACTCTTACAAGTATAAGAGTGGTCTCTGTGGTGGTATTCACATACATCACAGCCTACCCAGTACCACAGCACCAAGACAGACTGCCCTGCACAAACATGGTCAGTCACCCCACCACACCCACGTGCAGCAGTGGTAGTGTGACTTTTAAGGCACTTTGATCCTACCCCATAAGGTCAGCTCCCCTGAAACTAACACAGAGAGCCCCCTCAGCAGCAACAGAGACAGACCTTGCATCAACATTGCCAGTTTCCTCCAATTCATCCAAGCAAACCTGGCCAGCTCCCCTGCCCGCAGCCACAACACAGACCACCCCTGTGCCAACAGACAGCCCCTGCAGAAACACTGCCAGTCTCCCACTCCACACAAGCAGACTTGGCCAGCTCCCCTACTCACAGTCACAAGACAGATCACCCTGCACCAAAAGAACCCTGTGGAAACACTTCCAGTATCAACCACCCCACCCAAGCAAACCTGGCCAGCTCCCTTGCTTGTAGCAGCAACTCATAACATTTGTAAAATTGAAAAGGCAACTATGCCACTCAGTCCCCCCACCTCACCAACATTACTTGGCCATTTCCAACCCAATCAATAAAGTTAGCATCCCCATCTCACCCAAGTGATAGTGACTAGATCCCCCACCATGCAAATACAACCAGTCACTCACCCACCCAAGCAAACAAGGCCTGTTCCCACATACCACTAACATTACATGGCCAGTCCCCCCCAAATAAACATAGTTGACACATTTGGCTCCCCCCCACACCAGCACAGGTTGACCACTCCCACCCCACCTAAGCAGACACAGACAGCTTTCACAACCCACCTATATGGCCAGGACCCCTCACCCATGAACAAATGCAGTTGACTACCTCACCCCCCACACCAACATTGGCCTACCCTGCACCAATATACATGGCCAATTCCACCTACCACACCTAAGTGGACACAATCAGCTCCCCCACCAAGGTCAGTCCTACCACCCCACCAACATAGCCAGTCTCCATCTCCCCCAAAGAGCCACATATCCCTCTGAGCCTGATCTCAAGCCACCAGAGACTTAGCTTCCAAACACACACAAACCTTGCAACAGAACAAACACTTCAGACTTCAAGTACTTTCAAAACAGCCACATGTAAGCAGATATGCACCCTGCAGCAAACACATTAAACAAAAAAAAACATGCTTTTCTTCAGGACGAAGAATGGGTAGCTAAGGAGTGAAGAGAGGGTCGGCAGGTGTCTAACTCCAGGCATCCCAGTCATTATAGCCAGTACCACCCCTTCAATCCGTCAGCTTCTTCACATCCCACAGCAACACAGGCCTACCCTGCACCAACATGGATAATTCCACCCTCTCCACCTAACAGGACAAAGCTGGCTCCGCCACCCCAACAGTATGGTCAGTAACCTCCCCCCAGTGAACAGTCACCTCCCATACCCTCACACCAACAAAGGCCTACCCTGTACCAGAATGGCCAGTCCCACCCCATAAAAGAACATGGCAGGCTCCTCCACCCCGACACAAACAATTAGACCAGTCCCCCCCACCCCTCCAGACACAGCTGGCTCCACCACCCCACCAATAAGGCCATCACCCCCCTGAAACACAGTTGTCGCTCTCACATCCCACACCAAACATGGAATACTCTCCACCAACATGGCCATATCCATCTGCTCCTTCTAAAGGGGCACAACTGGCTCCCCCATCCCACCAATATGGTCAGTACCCCCCAAAATGAACATCTGTTCCCTCACCCACCTCAGCAATATGACCTGTCCCACCCACCACACCTAAGCAGACATTGCTGGCTCCCCCACTTTACCAATACAGCCAGTATCACCCCCCGCCATGAACACAGTCGACTCCCTCACCAACACAGGCCTACCCTGCATCAAACATAGCCAGTCCAACACACCCACCCACTTAAACAGACGCAGCCATCTCCACCACCCCACCAATATGGCCAGTAACTCCCCCTAAATGAACACAGCCAGCTCCCTCACCCACAACCCCCACATGACCACTCCCAACCACCACAGCCAAGAAAACACAACCAGCCCTGGTACCAACATTGCGGGCACTCCCCCCCTTGACCGTCCCAGCTTGGTGTGTGCCCATCAACCCTCCCATCAGGATGAACCCTCCAGCCCTCCCCACTTTTCAAGCTCCCCCCTTGACCCTCCCAGCTTGGTGAGCTCCTCCCACACCAACACATCCAGCTTCCCCAGTATCCAACATGACCACCTCCCCACAAGGTGGCCTGGTCCCATGCACCCACACAGCACATCCCCCTTGCACCCACACAGCTAGCTCCCCCCTGCACCCACACAGCCAGCACCCCCTGCACCCTCACAGCCAGATCCCTCCTGCACCCTCACAGCCAGTTCCCCCATGTACACTTACAGCCAGCTCCCACCACCACTACAGTCAACTCCCCCTGCACACACTGCTGTTAGGAGCACTTGCCCCCGAATGCATTTTTATTTTACTTCAGGTGCTTTTTGAACTCAGGGTGGATGAGGATAACATACAGAACCTCCAAAGCCAATAAAACAGCATTTAAGTTAGGACTCTCTAGTCTCTATGACAAGGGAGACTCAGATATTTGTAGTTTTCTACTTGCTCTATTTGATTCCCAACCAGGACAATTTTTATTTATTTATTTTATTTAGTTTTTCTTGCCAGGTACGCATACTAGACAAATTCTGCCTATTTTCAGGCACAACCCGGGGGAGGGGGACACAGATGAATGCCAATTGACCTTGAACCAGATTAAGCTGTTGGTGGTATTTTTAGTTAATGGGGGAAATTTGGCCAGGGCACAGGGGAAATTCCCCTACTCTGTCTGTAGGGGGGATCCTTGGCTGTCTGCTTTGCGATGGCCAGTCCAACTGCGATGTCAGAGAGAATGGATGCAGAAGGTGCAGGGGAGTGAGCCCCCTCTCCTGTGCTGTCTTCACAAGAGGCCACTGAGGAAACTTGCACGGTTGCTGAGGTTGTTGACCTCAGCATTTTGGCAGTGGATGTTCCGGTAGCTACTACGGGGACTTGCCCCATTCTCCTGTCTGGGGCTGATAAGGCTCATTTACTGGCTCAACATACTCAATTATTGCAACAGATGTACTTACTTGACAAGACAATTGCTGCTCTCCTGATGGATTCGGTCTTGGACCCTATCTGTTCCCCTTTGCCTGTTTCCGGTCGGACTGTTCCTGTGACGGGACCTGCATCGGATGGTGTACCGCAGGATCCCATCATTCTATTGCCCATAGAGGCTGTATCTCCAGTGAGGGGGGCTGGCAGTTCCAGCTCTCAGTGTCAAAAGCGCCCTCTTGATCGACCTAACCAGCCCAGTCTTCCACATGGACATCGTGGTGTGTCTCCCTGACGCACTCAGCAGACTCTTCCTGAGGGTGATAAGCTGGCACAGGGACATGCACCTGCAGGTACTGTTTATTTATTTTCTTTGTGATCTCAAAAGCTGGGATGGAGCAAACAACCTGGCGGGCTACCGGCCGCCTTACTGTCCCCTATCCTGGACTCTGAGGGTCTGGCATCAGATTCTCCTCACCCTAGCTCGGCACAACCTTGGTCTCCTGTGGCAGCATTAAAGAATGCTGGATGGGAACTTATGCACACTGGGTCTTGGTCGCGTAATTCCCGGGACCCTTTGTATATTGCGATGTTACAACATGCTGCTGCACCAGTGACCACCGACATTTCAGCCCTTCAGAGCTCCAACTAACCCCGGAGTAATCCATCTGATGTGTGCAATGACTTGATTGTTACTGATATGATATGTGCTGAAGTTGCTGATGTTTCTGTACCACAGCCTGAGATAAAAACTAGTGAGGTAGTTCTTCCTCCTGTTTTATCTAGTCAGGTAGGGGCATAGGTGCCGGAACGGGGGGCCACTAGGGCTATGGCTCTACCACTTTAATAAGTGGCCCTATCACTTTTTGCTATCATGGTAATATATTTAATAGGTGAAATTTACCCCTTATGTCCTTGGCCCTACCACTTTTCAAACCATTCCGGCTCCACTGGGTGGGGGGGGGGGATGCTCCCCCTGTGGTGCCTGAGCATTTAGGCCCTGATCCTGTGCTCTTGCTGGAACCTGATGCTGCTTCTGGTAGGCCTGTGGGATTTAAGCTCACTGATTTATTTTCCAACAAGGGTGAACCTGCCCCAAGACGTAATGCTGTACGTCTCCTCTATAAAGGTGGATTGGACTGTTCCCCTGATAGGGTGTTAATTGCCAAGAATCTGCTCAAGGGTTCAATAAGATTTTTTTCCTCAGAGATCTTTGCCCTGATTAGTTCAGGTAATGCTAATTATGATGTTAGTTTTAAGAATGTGTCCAGTTTAGATCGTTTCTGGGCCCAGTTTGCCACCTGTAAATCTTCTCCTCTCTGGTCCCCTTTTCATGTTCTTCCGCTAACTAAACCAGAGGTGAAAAATATTACCATTATGTTTAAGAAAGAAGGGGGACATATAGAAGATATTTTATTTTGGTTGAAACAGCGTTGTGAGGTCTTAAATAGACCTACTCCTACCTTAGACAGTGAACAGATTTGGGATGGTGGGTGGCGGGTTAGAGTTAAACTATACTCCACCAACTCTGGGCCCAATCACTTACCTAGTTTTTTTTTTATCTGGGAAGGGATAAGGGGTTGATTTTTTATGCAGGCCAACCTAAATCCTGTTTTAAGTGTGGCTCAAGGGCACATTTGAGCTCAGCCTGTGATACAGTTAAATGCTGTCATTGTTTGGACTTTGGTCATGCTTCCAGTTCTTGTTTAAACTTATTTAAATGCAATTTGTGTGAAAATACGGGTCATGCCTATGGTCACTGCCCTTGGGCATCCCACAATAGGGGTGACTGCCCCTCCCATGAGGGTTTGATTAATCTGGCCCAGCAGCAGCAGGCCAGGTGGATTGCAGAACATGATTTGTGGGTCGGCATGGAGACCTTGCGTCAGGCTCAGAGGCTAGAACCCTCGGAGATGGTATTAGAAAAAGAAGCTAGTTTACCCAGGGTGTACTGGAGTCTGTCCATGACCCTAGTGATGATGGGGTGGTTTGGGTCCGGTTCAGACTGTCCCTGTGCCTGAGGTTCCTAATGACATGCCCCATCCTCCTCCTCCCCCGCAGCAGCCCCGCCTGAGGCAGACCCCTCGGCCTTTATTAAAGTACAGCAAAAGAGGACTAGGAAGGGATCAGCAGTTCTTAGTCGGGGTAAAATATCAGGGATTAAGACTTGGAAATCTGTCAATCCATTTGCAGTACTATCTACTGATGGTATGGACAGAGATTCTGCAGGTGAGGATACTGACACTTCTTCAATTGTTTCTAATATGGACACGGAAGGGGGTGGTGACACAGACCCTATCACTAAAAGGATGAGACAGTGTAGGGGGAGCAAATCACCCTAATTTCTCTTTATGGATTCCTTGATGATTTTTTCTTTAAATGTCAACAGTATCAAGTGTGACAGGAAGCTTGGGGGACTTATGCTGTCTCTGAAGGAGATGCATTGTGATATCACATGTCTGTTAGATACCATGTTAAAGACTAATCAGGAACTCTGTCAAGCCTCCAGGGCTTGGCCCCATGGACCCTCCTTTTGGTCTTCTGGTACCGATAAATGTGATGGTGTAGGTATTCTATTTTCTAATTCGGCCCTCAAAGTATCTAGACTTGTGGATATTTATCCAGGGAGAGCACTGTTGCTTGACATTTCTCTCCATTCTGAGAGGTTCCGGTTGATTGCCCTATAGGCCCCACGGACTAAGGCACAGACAGTGTCCCTCTTTCAATTGGTGCAGCCCTTTTTACACACTTCCAGATTGGTTATTCGGGCTGGGGATTTTAATTGTGGCCTCCATCAGTCAGATAGGGGACTCCAAACTTCAAAACTTATTTGTGATTCTGCTGCCCTATATAATATTCTTTCAACTGCTTGTCTTAAGGATGCCTATTGGGCCCTCCATCCTAGGGGTGGGCCCACTTATTTCCGGAGAGAGTGTAATGCGAGGATTGATTTTATTTTCCTTTCTGACATGCTTCAAGTAGCTCAGTGTACTACTGTTGGGAGTGAATTCTCTGACCATGCTGCCCTACGGGTTCAGATTTCTTGGTCTGCTGGTCCCCGTTGTAGGAGGAATACGTGCAGGCTAAATGAATCTGTATTACAGGACCCCAAGGTCCAGACATTATGGAGGAAAGAATGGGCTGCCAGATTGTCTGTAGCAAATCTTTATGATGATTTGTCTGCCTGGTAGGATGACTCCAAGGTTAGATGGCGACAGATTTTTCAGAGAAAATCTGCTGACGCCCACTCTTGCCAATACAAAAAATATCTAGCATTATGTCAGCAGCTCCAGCATGTAATTTCCTTATCTGACGGTTCACATCAGGATTATAGCCAGCAAATTTCTGTCCTTAGTCGTCAGATGCGGGAATTACTACAATAGGGCTAGTCCCCGGGACAAGAAGCTAGATTTGGGACCAGGATGTGTAAAGGGGGATTAGATTCCCTTCAAGGAATGTAACAGCAGGGTTGACTCTAGGCTTATTACTGGCCTGCTGTCTCCCTCTGGAGATCTTGTGAGTTCCCCAGAATTATTGGTTAATATTGTTGAGACCCATGTGTTAAATATGTTAGGGACTGAACCTGCTTGCCATTCTGCAGAGTTTTTTTTGACTCCCTTAACTTATCCCACCTCTCACCTGAGGAATGTGCTCAATAGACAAAAGAAATCTCTGAGGAAGAGGTAATTCATGCTATTCAGGGTTTGAAACTGAACTCAGCTCCTGGGTCTGATGGGCTCTCGACTGGTTTCTATACCACCTTTATGGCTGAACTGGCTCCGGCCTTAACCATTCTGTTCAATAACATGTTAACCAGAGCTGAATTCACTCACTCTATGAAGGAAGCTATCTTGGTTTTGATTCATAAGAAGGGATCAGTGACTGACATTAATAATTGGAGGCCGTTAAGCCTTGTAAATACGGACAGTAAAATCATTGCTAAGGTCTTATTGGCTAGGCTTGTTCAGGTGGCAAGACTTATTAGCCCAGTGCAGACTTGCAGTATCCCCGGTAGGTCCCAAAGTGATAACCTTGTCCTGTCACGGGAATTGTTAACTTTAGGGGATATGAACCACATTCAGGGCTGGGTGCTTGGCATAGATCAGGAAAAGGCATTCGATAAGGTTTCATACCAGTTTTTATTTTCAGTTTTGCCAGCGTTTGGCCTCCCATCTATCTTTATAGGATGGATTAAAATCCTCTATTTTGAGGCTGTTCTTATTCCTAGTGTTAATGGGTGGTTGGGAAATAGGGTAGTTGTGAAATGGGGGGGTCCGACAGGGTTGTCCCTTGAGCCCTGCTGTATAATTTTGGTATTAATATGTTAATCAGGGCGATCCTTCAATGTTCCAAGGTGCTGGGCTTACATGGAGCACATTTCCCTGCCCTTGTTAAAATGTTGGCTTATGCGGATGATTTGGTCCTGACTGTGGCTTTCGATATGGATGAAGCAGCTGTGGTGAATGTTCTCCACCAATATTCCACTGTTTCAAGCTCTAAAATTAACTTCGAGAAAAGTATTGGATTTCCACTTGTGAACCTTCCCATCCCTGTTTCTGGCTCCTTTGCTGGGATAAAGGTCTCTCCTGATCCCATCAAGATCTTAGGTCTCTGGTTTGGAGCTGGAGATATGCAATCCCTTAACTGGAGCACAGCCTTAGGGAAGGCAGAGAGGCTAGTAGCAGGTTGGAAACAACATCAACTGGGTAAAAAGAAATGGGTTTATTTGCTTAAAGCTTTGGTGGTACCAGTATTTTTGTACCTGTGTTATATTTTCCCCACCTATGAGATCATTTACTGGACTTTATAGTACTGTATTTTTTTTCCAGAGCTTTTGGGGATCTCGGTTGAACCCAATTAAGAGAGGTTTGACCTATTGGCCTATTAAAGAGGGAGGGGTGGGAATGTTGAATCCTGTGGCTTTTTTTTTATAGCATTTTTTTGAGTTACAGTTTTGGTCTTGCTTTAAAACTGGGTGAGAAGGGATGAAAACCTTTTATTTTAGGTTGGCTTCTGCCTTGTCTTTCCCCATGGGAACAAGGGAGGCGAGGTTTTTTAGCCAGAATCCCTGGACTTCCCTCATATGGCTCTGAGGCTGTGAAGATGGCTATTTCCTATCAGTTCAGGCCTATGATTTTTGTATCTTAGGTAGGAAGGTCCTATATGAAAGGATTTGGAGGCAGGATGCCCAAGACCCTGTTGAATTCCCCTTATGTCCACCGGGTCAGCAATCCTGGATTTTGTTGCAATTGTCAAACCCTAGGATTCCTCCGTATGTGTGGGATATGGTATGGTTGGGCAATTATGGCAGGCTAAGTGTGAAGGGGAATCATAAACACAAAATGTTAACTGACAGGTACTGTCCCAGGGAGTCTTGTGTCGCACTTCTTGAAACCCAACAACATTTATTTCTGGATTGTCACTTTGCCTCTGATTTCTGGCAGCTTTTTGCTACTGCCTGGCTTGAACCCCTTTTTTTCAACCTTTCTTATGAAGATATTGTGTTTGGAACTAACATTGTCTTGACCAAGAAATATCATGCCAAAACTGTCTATATTGTTTTAGCCTTAATGAGTTACTTTCTGTGGTAGGCCAGATGTCTGTTGATCTTACATCAAAAATGGATATCACCTCAAGAGATCATACATAATGTTGGGAAAGCTGTTTGTGCAGTACAAGTGTCTGACTTCTCCAAGCAAACTAGCTTTCAATTTAGACACTTATGGCGTAATTGGGATTTATAGAATTTGGACTGAACTGTCTGGATTCTTTTTTTGTTTATTTTTTTGTACTTCTCTGTTCTTTTTAATTATGTGTTGTACTTTGTAAACTATTTTTTGTATTTGTTCTTGTAATGAAGTCCAAATATTCTCAATAAAATTCCCCTACTCACCTCTAGGGGAACCTTTGACATTCTGGTCTTTGTCCAAGATGGCTGTCCCTGTGGATCCAGGAGGAGGACTGGAAGGTGCAGATGCTGTAGAGCTAGGAGAGAAGGCCTCCTCTCCCATCTTGAACTTGCCAGAGGCTGAACATTTGTTTGAAGAAACACAGATTTTAGAGGATTCTGCAGAGGACATTGTGGATGTTTATATCTGTACAGAGGATCTAAGTGTTAACATAGAAAATGAGGAGAAAACAATCTCACCAGGAAATACAGAGGAGAAGCAGCAAGAGCTGCTAAATGCATTAAAAGCAGAAAAGAAAGGTACCAGAAGGAGAGCGAACACCTTGCAGCGCAAATAGCTGATCTACAATCGGGAGTTCCCCCTGTCATCGACAGAACTTGAGCTGTCAAAGTCCGGGATGACACAGCAGCATCAAACACCCTGACAGGTGGGGTGAGTCATTTTCCTCTATCAACTCTAACTCTAGAAACTGTGATGTACAGGCTGGCAGCAGTAGCATCGCATTTGATGCATGCCTAAAGCCTCAAGAAATAAAACAAAATCTAAAGGGGGATAAAGTGGAGGAACTCTCTCCTTTTGAAATAAAAAATTGGCAGAAAGTACTCCCGAAGGCAGAAGAACTGAGTGGGGAATGCAAGGCCCCAGTAACTCTATTGAAAATGGCTGGATTTGTTTTCAAGCAGCCTGAAGGGCTTGTTAGCAAAACAAATAAATCAGACATTGTAAAATACCAAACTGCAGGACAATCGCAGGAAGGGCTTACATGTTATTCTTTTAAAGAGGGGCGTCAAAGAGCTGGGAGAACTGAGGAAGTTAAGGACAAGAGAGCTGCAATAACGCTGGCTAAAAGAAACATTGGGGTGATTCCTGATTGTAATACAATAAGAGTGATACAGACCTTGCAGGCAGCACGCCCCTCCCCCTGCAATGCTTGGTCCCCTCAGAAGGCCTTGGTGGAAGCTGGATGGAAACCGTCTCCTGGGGGAATTTGGCTGCCTGACCCCACTTGGGACAGTACATTTAATTTATCTCATGCTTCTTCTGAGTGGATACCAAAGTTGGATGGACAGACTAAAGAAAGTTCCAAAGACAGTCCACAGAAGGTGGGAGAAGGGGCACCAGTTCGGCCAGAATAAAATAAAGGGCCTAGTGTTTCAGAAGGAACAGAAGGACATTTAAAAGCCCCATCTAATGCTCAGCCCACACGGAGTATGGGATCTGCACCTGATCAGGAGGCTGAGGCTGGGCAGGACACTGACTCAGTTAAAAAAACATTGTTATCAGAACTTTTTGCTAAAGTTAAAAAAGAAGCAACACCCAGGATAAATGCAGTGCGCATTAGATATAAAGGGGGACTTAAAGATAGACCAGACATCTATCATGTGGAGAAAATACTGTTAAAAGACTCTTTACATTTTACCCCCAGGGAAGTCTATGCTTTCATTAATATATTGGGGAAGACAATTTTGATGTCAGCTTTCACTCTGCCTATGCTCTAGATTTGTTTTGGGAGAGGTATGGGCAAGTTAAGTTCTCCCCTACATGGACCCCCTTTGTTGTTATCCCATTGACAAAACCACTGACTAAGTATGTGATGGTGATGTTTAGAAACGAGGTGGTCCATGTAGAGGACATCACATATTGGTTGGCACAGAAATGTGACATTCTGAGTGAGCCTGAAGCAAGCGATTTTAGATAGTGAATTATTTTGGACTGGAGGTTGAAAGTACAAAGTGAAATTAAGACAAAATGAGAATGGCATTGAGCATATACCAAACTCTTTTATGTTGGGAAGGGATCGAGGGGTCTGCTTTTATGCTGGGCAACCTAGGGCGTGCTATAAATACAGCTCTAGGACCCATTTATTGAGCACGTGATAGGCCCAGATGTGACAATTGCGGAGAGAGATAGGCCATACCACCATGCAGTGCGCAAACCACACCAGGTGCGATCTATGTGAGGAATATGGCCACGTGTTTGGGAAATGGCCATGGGAAGCACGAAACAAAGCCTCTTGTGGTAGCCCTGATTTGCTTATACAACAAGCACAGGATGTGGAAGCTGCACAACCCTCAGAGGTAGACACAGCTGTTCAGAATCCTCCCCCCCCATTCTTCCTATGCCAAAGGAGGTGGATTTAATAATTCTTTCAGAAGATACCCCTGGCCCATCAGATCTGCAAAAACCAGAGCCTGGATTTGCTTCAGATTTAGAGCTCTTCACACCAGTCTGTTATGAAGAGTCAGTAGGCTCAGAGAGTGGGAATTCTGCTTTACCTGTACAGTCACCTCTACCTCGCAGAAGGTCCACTGGGAATGTAAGAGCCAAATCTCCCCTGGTCCTGCCTCCTTTGGAAACAAATGACTCATATGCTGCCCTTGTTACAACCGGGGGGATTCTGACATTGAAGTAGGGGACTCAGATTCTCAAAAATCCCTTTTGGAGCCCCAAGCTTAAAATTCAGAGCAGAGTACCTATAAGGGGAAAAAGAAGAAGGAAAGGAAAAAAAAAACTAGTCATAAGCAGACTTGGGTGTGATTTCTAATTAATGACTGGTTGTAAAATAGGGTCTGTGAATGCACATAGTTTATTGAATGTGATTAAAAGGCAAGCTGTATTTCAATATCTACACAGGAAGCAATTGAACATATGGTTTGTACAAGAGACATGGATGCATTCTGAGGAGCAAACCTGGATGTTTAAAAAGGAATGGTTATGGGGACCCTCTTATTGGTCTTTCGGAATGGACAAGGCAGATGGGGTGGGAATTTTAACTCATATTCCTTTAAACATCAGAAACTAGTTGATTCAGTCCCAGGCAGAGTGTTAAATTTGGATGGGTTATTGGGGAGATATGGATTGTCGATTCATAAATAGTTACAACTCACAAACTAAAGCAAAAAGAGTTGGTCACTTGAAATCCATCCAACCTTATTTGGTGAACACACATAAGATATTTTTCCATCGGGATTTTAACTGCAGTATTTGAAGGGAAAAAATGGAAAAAAGATGATGGAAAAAAATTTTACTGTGACTCTAACACTTTAACACAGATAATAGACATAGCAGGTTTGATAGATTGTCATACATATCACAAGCAAGGCCCAAAATTCACTTCGATGAGGCATTCTTATAAAACAACTATTGATTATATGTTCCTTCCCCCAACTTACCTGAGGGAGATTTATATATAGAGCTGGTAGAATTGTCTACTCATCTTTTTTTAAGTTTACATTTAGACCATGTGGGTGGCACACCCAAAAGGGATGGTAGGTGGAAGCGTAACACCTCGGTATTAACAGAGCCTAAAGTACAACTGAGTATGGGAAACCTTCTTGCAGCCAGACTGTCGGTGGAATTTCTGTACTCAGATATAAGGGAATGGTGGTCTGAAACAAAGCAGAATATTGCAGTTTGGTTTAAAAATCATGGGGGGAAAGAGGTAATGATAATTTTTTGAAATATCTGTCTTTAAGAAGATATCTGCATAAATTGTACACCCTAGCAAACCACTCAAAACACAATTACTCAACTCAAATAACTGAAATCAAGAAAGCTATGAAACTATATCAGTACACCAGGGCTAAAAGGGATCCCTTTGAGTCATGCAAAAAGATCAAAGAGGGCATGACTTTCAACTTTTTTTCTCCCCAAATGGGCTCTGAGTTACTGTAGTTCAATCGATGGGATAGAAGAATTAATTAAACAACATTATAAATCACTAGAATTTGAACAACCAATTCAGGAACAAGAAATACAGGACTTTCTGCAGGCTATAAATATCCCAGATTTCCCAGAAGAAGTTGACAAGCCACAGGCCCCAATAATGGCACAGGAAATAGAATTAACCATAAGGGCTCTGAAAAATGAGACCTCCCCAGGGTTGGATGGCATTCCAAATAAATTCTATAAAACTTTTAGCTGGGAATTAGCCATCTATCTGGAAAAAGCATACCTTCATGTTTTTCCCATGAACTCCATTCCTCCCTCCTTCACAGAGGGTTTGCTTATTTACCTTTACAAAAAAGGAGATAAGTCTAACATTTCAAATTGCAGGCCTATAATGCTGTTGAACACGGATTATAAAATTTTAACTCACATATTAAACACTCGTATGAAGCACTATGCTTCGCTGGTCATTTCACCACAGCAGTTTTGCAGACTTCCAGATAGGAAAATACAGTACACACTGATGATTATTAGAGATGCAATAGAGCCTCTCAATTTATCAAGGGCTACTGGATGCTTGGTGTCGGTGGACCAGGAGAAAGCTTTTGACAGAGTTTATCATCCCTTTCTATATGAAGTCCTTAAAGTATATCATATTCCTATAAAGATAATAGATCAGTTAAAATCCCCTATATTCTTCCTTCATTGTAAGGCCTTGGATAAAAGGACAGGTCAGATCTGGGTTTGAGGTTCCCTTGGGGGTTAGGCAGGGATGCCCTTTAATCCACTTCTATATATTTTTTCCTTGAACCCACTATTATACATAATTACACAACAAACAAAGTGGCAAGGACTTTCTGGTGCGGGCATACAACATAGTCTGCAGTTGCAGGCATATGCAGATGATATCTGTTGTTTTTTAATAATCATGAACAAATTAAAGTTTCTTTTTACAGGAAATTCACAAATATGGGAAAGTTTCCAATTCAAGACTAAACTACAAGAAGAGTAAAGGACTTTTTCTGGGGGAGGGGGGATTTATGGCTTCAGTGAATGTGGCAGGCATAAACGTCTCCCAGGGAACTAACAGAGATATTAGGCATATTATATAGATTACATAGATTACATAGATATTACAGAGCATTAAAAGACATTATTCCATTAGCTCACCATTCATATATTAAAAATACCCTTTTATGTCCCTGCTTATAAGAAATTTATCAAGCTTTGTTTTAAATTCCATCATTGTTTTGCATTCCACAACCTCACAAGGCAGTGAATTCCAAATCTCAGTCACTCTATTATTTAGCCAGTATTTTCTTTCATTAGTTCTAAATCTTTCCTTAACCAGTTGGAAGTGATGTGCTCTGGTATTGTATAGTTGGTCTCTATGTACCAGTCCCAAGAGATCCCACAGATAGGTATCGGTCAGGGCCCTATAGATCAGACACATATCTCCTCTCAGTCTATGGTATTCTAATGAATACATATCCAAAAACTGCAGCCGCTGCTCATAGCTCTGTCCTTCCGTACTCTTAATCCTCTTGGTAGCCCTCCTCTGGACACTCTCCAATGATCTAATGTCCCCTTTTTTTGTAAGAAGCCCAGAACTGCACTCAATACTCCACATGAGGGCACACCAATGCAGTATACAAGGGGATCACAACCTCTCTATCCCTGCATTTAATGTGCCTCTGTATACAATGTGTTATGCTACTTGCCTTTTTAATAGTTTTACTACACTGCATACTAAAACTGAGGTCACTGCTGATAATTATCCCAGATCCTTTTCTTCTTTTACAGCCTTTAGTACAGTACCCCCCAAGGTATATCGGAATTGCTTGTTATTATTTCCAAAATGCATGGCCATACATTTATCGATATTGAAAATAGATTGTTTTTAGGAGGCCCATATCACCAGGTTATTTAAGGCTGCTTGTAAGATAAGCTGATCTTCCACATTGTTTATTGGACATCCAATTCTGGTATCATTTGCGAATTTTGAAAGCCAGACCCCTTGGTGAACCTATATTGATGATATATATAAATTAAAAAGGTAAGGTCCCAGTACAGAGCCCTGGGGGAATCCCACTGGTCACTCTGACTTGGCCATAGAATTCCACTTTTATACAGACCCTCTGACTTCTTTCATTTAACCATGCCTTAACCCATTGAGAAACCCAGTTAGGGAGACCTAATTCTAATGGGGCCTTCACAAGCTCCTCATGGGGGACTTTGTCAAATGCCTTTGCAAAGTCAAAGAAGATAACATCAACTGAGTTTCCCATGTCCATAGATTTACTAACCTTGTTGTAAAATTCTAAGAGGTTGGTTTAACATGACCTCCCACTGGTAAACCCATGCTGAGTTCTATCCATCTTGCCTGATGCTACTAGGAATTCTATGATGAAGTCTTTTACTATACCCTCCAGGATCTTCCCTAACACAGAGGTCAGGCCGATGGGCCTATAGTGCAAGACCTCCTGTCTAGATCCTTTCTTATGTATTGGGACAACCACTGCTTGCCCCCATACCTCGGGGACTTCACCCATTTCCACAGATTTTTGAAATAGCCAGGAGACTGGGCCAACCAGTACTTCTGCCTTTTCCTTGATTACTCTAGGGTGGATATTATCAGGTCCCTGTGCCTTGTTCTGATTTACCTTCTTTTTTTGTTAGTACTTTTTTCCCTAGCCACCAGTCTGCTTACCTCACACTTCCAGGCATCCTCTTGAGGTTCCAGCCACCATCCCTGGGATCCTCAGTGCCACATTCAGACCCACGACATACCCCCGTGGCTTGCCTCCTGTGGTGGGGAGGTGGAGAGCTCCCCTTGCACTCTTGCACCCACACAGGATCCAGTAGAGCCGCGCACCCTTGGTGCTGAACAAGTCCCCCATGGAGATGGCCATCAAGCCACCACAACTGGTGCCCATATTTCCCTTTTTCTTGCCCCGTGGATGTCTGTGGTGTGCAATGATGCCAAGGGACAGGATCGTGCATGCTATCGCATGTGCCCCTTCCCGACGTCGGACACAGCATGTCCCCTCAAGTCTGCCAATGCCTGCCATTGCCCCCAGCCACCACTAGAGGCCACTAGGCCACGAGGCATTCTGCCCCCCCAGAGAAGGAGAGCAGTCCTATGGATGCTCGATCCTTCTCTTCCCCTGCCAACCCCCAATGACCCAGGCTCATTCCTGAACCCAGGTCGCCGGTGTGGTGCGAGGTGTGGCGTCTGGTGCCTCAACCCTCAGCGCCACCAGGCCGGCCATGATTTACTTTTTTAAGTCTTTTAAAAACTTTGGCTGTATCTAACTTAAAACTGGGTCCCATTTGTGTTTTTCCTCCAGAATCCTGTATATGTTGTGGGCCTGCATTAAACAGTGAGGAAAAGTATTTATTATATTCCTCAGCTAATGCACTATTCTCTGTTATAAGAGCTCCGTTCTGTGCTTTTAGGGGTCCAACAGTATTGTTTTTCCCCTTTTTGCTATTAATATATGAATAAAATGTCTTATAATTATCTTGGACTTTAGTAGCTAATGTATGCTCATAATTTCTTTTGGCCAAGACAATACCCCTTTTTGTAAGTTTGAGACACTTTTTATAGCTCTCCCAGCCAGCTTCTGTATTGTTATTTCTTGCCTGGTGGTATGCTGCATTTGTATTTTTGATTAGTTCTTTAACAGATGGGGTCAGCCACAGTGGAAGGGAATTTTTAGTCCCATCATATTTGTTTTTGGTTGGTACATGCCTCTGGACCAAGTAATTTAAAATATTTACTAACCAACCCCACATCCCAGAGACTGTCTGGTTTTTAAAATCTGATTCCCAGTCCCATGTAGCCAATTCATATCTCATTTGCTTGAAATTAGCTAGATTGTACCTATGGAGTACTGTGCTACCTTTTCCCCCAATGTGCCAGCATACTGAAAGCTAATCATGGAATGGTCACTGGAACCCAGTGGGGGATTCAAACTGCAGTTAACAATTTTATCACTAAGGTTGCTTAATACTAGGTCCAAAATATGATTACCCCTGGTATTAAATGTTACATATTGGTCCAACCCTGTAAGGCTGAAGGTTTCCAAATATTAGGATTCTATAGTTGTACTTACTTTTAATGTATCCCATCCAATACCAGGGAGGTTAAAATCCCCAACCAGTACTACATTCCCAGCTAGGGTCAACTGGTTAATAAAATCTAGTATAACCTCATCCTCTGATGCCCTAGTGGACGGGGGCCTGTAGATCACACCGAGGTTGATCTGAGCTGCCCAGAGTGGACTAATCTTAACCCATAGGGCTTCTATATCTGTCCACCTAGATATATCTATACTTTTCATAGGGATACACTCTGCAATATACAGAGCCAGAGTGAGAGACTGAGTGTTTCCTGAACTGTTTACTGACTTTGCTGCTGTAACTAAAGAACTGAAGTTACAAGGGAATCTGGGGGAGTGACTGTTGAGGTCATTGAAGGGGTTGGGAACTCCCATTTAAATCCGCGTGCTGCTCACTCTGAAATCAACTAATGTGCAGCTGTTCCTCCCTAAGCTGTGTTCCCTGGTCTGAAAAGTGGAGGATTCCATCTGCAAAGGAGCCCAGAGTGAGAGACTGAGTGTTTCCTGAACTGTTTACTGACTTTGCTGCTGTAACTAAAGAACTGAAGTTACGAGGGAATCTGGGGGAGTGACTGCTGAGGTCATTGAAGGGGGCAGGAACTCCCATTTAAATCCACACACTGCTTGCTAGCGTGAGTGATAGTGAGTGGCGCGAGTGCCACTCGTCCACAGAAATTGTTGGTTTAGAGTAAGTAAGGGAGGTTAACTGTGTTTTAACTAAAGTATATTAAAGTACTTACTTATAGTGCTTAGTTTAACATTGGGGGTGCTTGGCAACTTAAATTGATGGTTTTTAGGTTTATTTATTTATATTATATGTAGAACAGACGTTCATGTTAAATTATTTGGAAATTTATTGCATAAATTGAAACTCTAGTTAGGATAGTGTTTATTTTAATTTTGTTGTAGTATTATATGGTATTAGGAGCATTTATACATAATCTTGTTGTATGGTGTTAATTCTGTGTATGATCCTGAAAATGTTGTTGTTTCAGCTAGGGATTATGTGTCTGGTGGGTGGTTATATGTCTCCCTCTGCTCCAAGGGGTACTCTGAGTAATAATGATTGCTCACTGATTTTTTGGAGTGATTGGTTGCAGGGGAATACATTGAGTATAATTACTAGGGGGAATCAATTAAGCAATCATATAATTTGTTCGGATATGTTGACTGATTATCTTGAATCTGATTTAACTAAGTGGATCTCGATATACAAAGGTTTATTGGTAGGTTGGGGACAAAATACAGTTTATCCAGACCATTTTACAGTTAATCATAGTAAGAAAACATCCTTGAAAATACAGTTATATAAAGTTTATAAAATGGTGGTAATGATTAGTTTGATTGTAAGTGGGGATATTCATCCAAATCCAGGACATTATACTAATTTGGAATCGGTAAACTTTAACTCTGGTGATGTATTGAATTCCGATTTAACAGCTGACATTTTGAAAAAGGATGGAATGTGTGTGGTTCATATTAACATCTGTAGTTTATTAAGAAAAATTGCCCATTTAAGGGAATGGACTATTAAATATAGCCCAGAAGTAACTATAATTACAGAATCATGGTTGTCTGATAAGATCCCTGACAATATGGTGTATATGAATGGTTATAATTTATGGAGGAAAGATCGAACAAAGAGGGGGGTGGAGTCATTATTTATGCACTTAGTTCTCTGGATGTATCTGTAGTTGACTGTCAACAGGACTGGTGTGGTTCTGAAGTTCTTCCATTATTATTTAATTTTCCGTTTAATAAACCTTTAATGTTGTTGGGTATGTATCGTCCCCCAAAAGCTAGTACTGAGGTGTTTCAAGTTTTGCAGGATTTTTTGGGAGATTATTTAAATAGATGTGAGATTATGTTAATTGGGGATTTGAATGTAGATTGGAAAACTGCAGATAGTAATCATAGTAGTGTTGAGATGAGTAATATTCTGGGTATGACTCAGTTAATTACAGAGGTAACTAGAGTCAATACTAAACAACCACTTTCCTCCACAGTATTAGATTTGTTATTTACTACAGACCCAGATAGGTATGTTGCTAGTGGTGTTCTTCCAGATTCCTTTTCAGACCACCAGATGATATATGGTATTAGAAATCAAAAGAAATTAAGGAAATCAGTAAAAACAGTTCACTATAGATCATTTAAATATTTTGATTATATAAATTTTATGTTAGAGTTGGATGAATTTAATTGGGAAAGGCTGGATCTAGTCCCTACAGTTGCTGATGCCTGGATGTTATTTCAGGAGGATTTCCTGACAATTTGTAATAGGCATGCTCCACCCAAAATTAGGAAAATAAAGTTTGATAATGCCCCTTGGTATAATTCCTACCTATTTAAAATTAAGAAACAGCGGGATAGGGCATGGAAGGTGGCTAAATCTACAAAAATTGACGGTGACTGGGTGAAGTATAAACAGATGCAGAATTATTATAATTGTGAACTTAAGAGGGTTAAAAATGATTATTACAATAGGGAGCTAAATTCTAATTTGACTGATGATCCGAGGAAATTTTGGCAAGTTTTAAAAAAGGTGAAAGGGGATCAACAAGTAGATTACCCTGAGAAATTTGAAATTGGGAAAGTTGAAGTCCCTATGGGCCCACAGGTTGTGGATGGTTTTAATGAACACTTCACAGCCATGGGCACAAAAATCTTATTACAAGGTAAGACTAGTCTCTCCCCTTTAAATTTTCAAAATAAAGTCACTGAAGCTGTCCCTTTAAGGGACAAGGAGTTTGAGTTTGAATTAATATCCCCATTAGAAACACAAAATGCATTATTCAAAATTAATGTTAGGAAGGCTGGTGGGTTAGATGAGATCCCCAATATTTTATTGAAATATGCTGCCCCGGTTATCTCATATCCTTTGACTAATATTTTCAATATGTCCCTTACATGTGGGGAAATTCCTGAAATGTGGAAAACGGCCAGAGTTATTCCTGTTTTTAAAAATGGATCCAGGTCTCTAATGGAGAATTATAGGCCTATATCATTATTACCAATAGTAGCTAAGGTGTTTGAAAAACTGATAGCTAAACAATTACAGATCTATTTGGAAAATGGTAAGCTGATTAATAAGTTTCAATCTGGCTTCAGGTCCATGCATGGCACAACTTCTGCTTTGTTAAAGGTTACTGGGGACATTGTGGGTGCTCTGGATGGGGGATGTCGGTGGGGGCAATTTTTGTAGATCTATCTAGGGCGTTTGATACCCTGGACCACGACATCCTCCTGTCCAGACTACCTGCTCTGGGTGTCTCGTCAAAGGTGATTGGGTGGTTGGATGCTTACTTAACTGGTAGGAAACAAATAGTCTCAATAAATGGGTGGGGATCTGGTTTTAGGGAGATAATTTCTGGGGTACCCCAAGGATCCATCTTGGGTCCAATATTATTTAATTTATATATGAATAACTTTGTTCTAACTAATCCTGATGTATAGTGTTCTGTATGCAGATTACACTATTATCTATGTGAAGGGTTTATCATTAATGCAGATAGAGCTTACTCTTCAAAAAGCATTTAATGAGCTTCAGTTATTCTATAGTGAATCCAAACTTGCACTTAACTCAAAAAAATCTCAGGTATTATTGTTCTCTAGGGAAAATAAAGAGATCTATTCTGAGTTGGGTTTGAGTATAGTGACTGTGGATAACATTGCTCTTGAACAAGTGCAGTGTTATAGATATTTAGGAATGTATTTGGACAGATCATTGAGTTGGACTCTCCATATAGATCGTACAATTAAAAAAGTTAGTAGATGTTTGGGTGCACTTTATAGAATTAGAAATTGCATGGATGTCAGAGTAAGGAAACAAGTAGCTACGGTTACGTTGATTCCTCTGTTGGACTATGGGGATATTATTTATATAGGGGCAACTTTAACCCAGTTAGCTAAAATAGACGTTCTTTTCAATAAGATAGCTAGGTTTATTTTGGACGTGCTTAAGAGAACCCATAGAAGAGAGTTATATCAGTCTTTGAACTGGATGAGTCCTCATGATAGAAGGATATTTCATGTCTTGACATATATGGTCAATTCAGTTAGGGGTGAAGTACCGGAATATATTACTGACAAATTTCAGGTCAGAATAATCAGGGGAGGTTTACACTCTGCGGAGGGTATGGAATATGTTTTGCCTAGAAGAAGGACGGATTTGGGTAGAGAACATTTTTTCTATTCAGATCCCAATATATGGAATTCATTGCCAACCCATCTTAGGCCAATTAGCTCTAGTCCTAATTTAGGAGAAATAAAAAGTTGGTTCAAATCTGAAGCTGATAAAAGGTTAAATGTTGAGTAATTATGTATATTATGCTCCAAAATATGTTGTAAAGTTGCACTTTATGAATGGGAATATGTGTGATGTATATGTCGTTTATTTGTATGGATGTTAGTGTTATTGTAATTTATTTATTGTGGTGTTATTTTAAGTACTGTTGTATGTCATTTTGTGACATATTTTTTATGATGTTGGTAATATGAATGTATGTATTAAGGACCTCACTGGAAATGAGCTTGTCTCAGTTGAGTTTCCTATTCTTTTGCTTGTCAATTGAATAAAAACTTCTACTACTACTACTACTACACTCTGCAATATACAGAGCAACCACCCACCTCTTGATAGGGACCTATCTTTATTATACAGTGTGCAACCTTGAATAGGTTTATCCCAGGTATCCTCGGGTTGCCACCTTGTCTCTACAATGGCACAAACATGGATGTTATGAGTGTGTAATGTAACTTGGAGCTCATCAAACTTGTTTGTAAGACTCCTAGCATTGACTGACAGAAAATTCCACTCTATTTGTGATATCCCTGGTTTTGTACCCCCCACATCCCCCTTCTGATGGAGTTTAAATGGCGATGTATGGTATTTTTTAATTGCTGCGCCAATAGTCATTTACCCATTTTGTTTAGGTGCAGCCCATCCCTTGCATACAGACAATCATTTTGAAACTCTTGCCAATGATCAATAAAGTAATATCCTTCTCTAGCAGTCCATCACTTAAGCCAGCCATTTAATCTAAGTATTTCCTAGTTAACTATGTTATTTGCTCAGGCAACAGGTAGAATCCTAGAAATCAAAACCTCACACCCTCTGTTTCTTAATGCAGCACCCACTGCTTCAAAATCCCTCTATATATCAGGGATATCCCTTTTCCCCACATCGTTTACTCCTACATGCAAAACTGTAACATGAGTGATAATGTTCTCCAGTAGGCCAGGCAGGAGCTGTTTAATATCACCTATGCCAGCTCCTGGCAATACGCTAACAGTTGTGTACTCATTTTGTTTTTCACATAAACAGTATCAGTATAGGGTAGCATAGAATCACTTATAAACAGAATGTCACGAGGGGTATTATTTCCTGGGGTTTGAATTTGCTGTGCTGTAGGCTGAACAGTATTCTGGGTGCTTGTGCATACATTATTTGGTGTCATGGGGCATGCTTCAGTGTTTAGTGGTTGAATTACTTCAACATCCTCTGATGTAACTAAGGCCTGGGATCTATTTGGGGTCAAAATGTTTGATACACCACCAATATTTCTTCTACCTCTTTTTTGTGCCATTTTTTGGGACCACAGACCATTCCTCAGGATTTTCAGTCGCTAAATGTTCTCCATCATTCCCAGTAACATGTTTTATATCCTTGCTAATACCCTCTGCCATGGAGTCAATAAAGTGCTCAAGTGTAGAAATTTCTAACTGAACCTTCAGCCTGTTTTTGAGCACCTTATTTCAGTTTTAAGCTCCTTGATTTCAATACAGTTACTACAGAGATAATTTGCCACTTCCTCCCCATATTTAAACATACCACATAAACTACAAGCCAGCATATTGCCTAATTGTACTCACAAATACTAAATTGCTGTTCCTCTCAGCTTTCACAGCTGACACGCACCAAACACGCGTGTCTCTGCGCGCGTCTCCGTGCACACTGAGTGCTGCCCTGCTCACTGCAGGGCCAAGTGATATATATCGAGTAGTGACCAGGAAGTGATGCAGTGGGGTCATAAGCACTCACAAAAGTAGTGAGAATAAATGTTAAAAATGTAAAGCCAGATTTCTCCTCACTGCGCATCTGTCAGTCATGCATGACCCAGGTGCAGGAGAATAGTGGCCTCAAGGCAAAAAAAGATTTACACTAGCACCATCTGTAGTTCCAGAGTCACCCCTGTGAACTACTATGCTCTCTTCCTGCTTCCCATTTGCTGAAGCAGGGCTCCACTGTGCAAGTATACTGCACTAAAATAGAATTACAGACTAAAACAGGCTAAAACTATAGCAGCAGTGCCCAACACTCTCACAACTCACTAATTTAACTTCTACACTCACCCGCTCAATGCAGGGCTGAGTGATATAGCGAGTAGTGACCCAGAAGTGATGCAGTGGGGTCACGGGCACTCGCAAAAGTAGCGAGAATAAATGTTAAAAATGTAAAGCCACAAAATCTTCCCGAGGAGAACTGGAATAAATCTATTCAAACAAGCATTTGTCAATGCCGAATGTTGCTTGCTTCTATGTGCTGTTTAGGTATTTGGAAGTCATTGGAGTGCAAATATTGAAAATTTGCGAACTTACGAGCGTGCCTAGGAACTGCGCAACGCACGTGCGTAAAACAGTCATTTTTAGGAATTTTTTCACCAAATTTTCAACATAGCCATTTTAAGACCTCTGCTCATGAACAGTGTCACTGTGATTTTGTTAATGTGTCCCATACATTGAGTTTGTACACCGACTGCGCCATTGTGCGCTACATGGGCGGAAACACATTTTGGTCAGGATGTGAAAAATAACAGCTGTACTGCTCATAAGGAGGTGTGGTAAAATGGCAATGTTGAAAATCTGGAGTGAAAATATTGAAAATTTGTGAACTTACGAGCTCTGCGTCAGGGAACTGCGCATAGCGATACGCGCAGTAAAACAGTCATTTTAGTAATTTTTTCATTAATTCAACATAGCCATTTTAAGACCTCTGCTCATGAACAGTGTCACTGTGATTTTCTTAATTTGTCCCGCATATTGATTTTCGCAGACAATCGATCATGCGCCATTCTGCGCTACGTGGTGGAAACACATTTTGGGTAAGATGAAAAATGACAGCTGTACTGCTCATAAGAAGGTGTGGTAAAATGGCAATGTTGAAAATCTGGAGTGAAAATATTGAAATTTCGCGAACTTACGAGCCTGTGTAGGAACTGCGCAACGCACACTTGTAAAACAGTCATTTTTTGGAATTTCTGCACCAAATTTTCAACATGGGGTTTTTGGGACCCCTTCTCATGAAGAATGTCACTGTCATGGTGGTATTCAGGCCCAAAAGGTGATTTCACAGTCACTGCACAGTCACTGCGCGAAATCACCCTTTGGACCCGAATAATGCCATGACAGTAACATCATTCATGAGAAGGGGTCCCAAACCCCATGTTGAAAATTTAGTGCAAAAATTCCCAAAAATGCCTGAGATATGCAACAAAGTTGAAACCCCCCTATCTAGGCCATTATACAGCTTACCGGCATTTCCTCAGTTCGCGGTCGGCTTTGAAGAGTGCAGACGTGTTCCCGGTCCACTGAAGACTGCCGTGCCGGAGTCCAGAGGTAAGTATGGGGTGAGGGGGCGGGGAGGCTGGGTGCGCAGTGGGTGGGTACGGGTTGTGGGGTCGGGAGTGCCCGCTGGACCGCTGCTTTTCAGGTTAAAATAAAAAAAGACGTCGGATCGCTTTCCCATGCTGGGGTGGGCCCCAGCATGGCACAAGGACATTGGGGTGTTCAGCCGATGGGGATTGGGCACCCCATCGCCTATGGACTGATTGCCACGCTGGGGTGGGCTCCCAGCATGGCACCTACAACTGGGGGGGGAGAGACGCAGCTCATCCGATGGGGATTGGGCACCCCGTTGGCTACACAGTACATGCGGGGGCGCGCACGCCTGCGTGTCGGGGGGGAGCTATGCTTCTTATCCCTGCTCACTGAAGCGTAGCTCCCCCTTTCAACTGTATGCCACTGCATTTTGGAGCGTGTCATAGACAGCTCCAAAATGCATTGGCTTATAGGGGCTGTGCCTGCCAGCTCACTGACTGAATTGGAGGAGGAGGTGACACACCTCCGAAATCTCCAATGATGGCACTATGTTTCTTGTACATGCGTGCAAGCAACATAAAAATAGATGTTAAAATCCAAAGGTGGAAACACTGGAAGGTATCGAAACTCAAAACGATAAGAATTCTGAAACAATTCATAATTCCTACGTTGCAATATGTTGCAATGATTTTTCCCCCTACTCACACAACATAAGACAAAATTACATAGTTTGTTCTTCCAAATGTTATGGGGGAATAAACTGAACCTGGTTAAAAGATGTTTCACATACCTAGACAAAACCGAGGGTGGACTAGGAATGATTGACCCAGTAATTTTCTTGCATGTCTTATTCTTTCTGCAGTCGGTACAGAATGGGCTAACCTGTACAGGAGCAATTCAAAGTGATTGGATAAGATTAACTTTGGGAAGATATTTTCAAGCTTGGGGTGGAGTAGTGCCTAAACTAAATCATCACATACATACACCAAGTTATTTCAAACCAGCAGCAGCACAAAAGCTGTATAAACGCTATGTCACAAAATAATCCATACTAAACAGTTCCATAAAAAATTGTATAGAGAGATTCTGGCTAAAATATACCC
The DNA here is from genome assembly GCA_016271365.2 of Neoceratodus forsteri. Lineage (NCBI taxonomy): Eukaryota > Metazoa > Chordata > Ceratodontiformes > Ceratodontidae > Neoceratodus > Neoceratodus forsteri. Next base: position 95,281,331 of record CM057450.1, on the reverse strand, counting down.
CCTTAGAACCCAGTTTCAAGAATTGTCCCATGGTGGATAACCCACTAATTTTAAAACAACTTACACACCCAAGGATACCCCAAAAAATGAGGGAGAACTTCCGGCTCACAGTTTATGGTAGGTTAAACTTAAGGGGGAATGCTAAGCACAAGGTTCTGGATGAACGAAACTGTCCATACATGGAATGTATAGATAAAACTGAAACTGTGGAACATTTCCTATTAGAATGTTCATATACCTTGGCACTGTGGGACCACTTAGCCGTTAAATGGAATATGAAGTGGCTTAAACACCTGACCTATGATATACTAGTGTTGGGGAAATACGATTTAAGGTTTAAAAATTTGCATTAGGATACATTATTGGTATTTTTTTGTTGCATTCAATATTATCTTTAGCAGGCTAGATGCCAATGGGTTTTATACCAAAAGAAAATGCCATATGATGGTCTGGGCCTTATAGTGTCACAAGAATTAGAGAACGTTTATGCTAAAGATGAATCAATTTATTCATCACAGAAGGTGTTACATTGGTGGAAAGGGTTTAATTATTTAATTAAATATAAAAAATAGAGAAGGATAGGAAGTAGCTTAAATATAAGTAAGTCATAACAAAAGGTGAAATTTGGATTATAAGGGAATACTTGATGTAATATGGTATGATGGTCATGAATTTATTGATATATAAGATGTAACCACATAAATTGTTATATGTGTTTTTACAATAAAATCTCCCCTACTCTTTTCAAGAAGTGCCATGGGATCTTTAACATCCACCTGAACTATCACCAGAACACGCAGATGGGACCTCGGTTTAACATCTTATCCGAAAGACGTCACCTCAGGAGTGCAGCACCCCCCTCATGCTGCACTACAGTGTCAGTATTGGGATTTAACCCAAGTGCCTGGTGTGAACTCATTTGGGCCATATCTACTTCATTTTGAGTAGGCCTAGAATAACACTGAGTTGGTCTATTTTTGTATTCTTATTTTTAATAAACCAACATTGCAATTTGGCTTTTGGCAGGAGTTAATAGGAAAAAAGATTTATTTCTTGGCAGACTCTGTTTATAAATATGACAACTCGGAGTGACCCCTTAGTAAATCACTGAGGCACATCATTGCCCCCCCATGAGAATATCATTCCTTCCCTTTCACACAAACCAACTGTCTCCCCTGTACCAAACTCAAAATGTTTCCCACTAGCCTCCAATATACCTACCATGAGGTTGTGCACCATGTTAAATACATTGGTTAAGCATTAGATAAGTGTGTCTACTGTATGCACAGTCCCTTCACATGAGGTCACCACAAAACTTTGGGGATACAGTCAAGGCTGCTTATTGTTCCTGATTTCTGTTCTGACAACCCTGCCACCCTTGTTTGAGACTTACTTGATGATTGGTACTATAAGGGGCCATTTTAATTTACTTATTAAATTTGCTGTCTTGCATTAACAATTATACACCCCACCACCCAGTTAGCTCCTCGTTTGTTCCAGTTCTGGAATGAAGTGATTCTTGGCTCCATGGTCACTCCACCATGCACATCCTGGGCCAGATCATCTCTCAAATTTGTACACTGCTCACAACTTACATCGGGGAAAAACAAGTGAATGAGTGATCACAAGTTAGATTGGGAAAACAAGTGAGGGAGTGACTGCAAGTGTTATTGAGTTATTTATTTAAACTTTGGTAACTGGAAAAGGCACACTGTGCTGGGGCTCATTTCCAGGTGCAACCTGTGGAAGCGGGGGTTACAATACAAACAGAAAGAGAGAACAGTACAACAGTAACAGCAATTATAACAAAGTCAAGCAAATACAAACAGAGGGAGAGAACAGTCACAGCTATTATAACAAAGTCAAGCAATTACAAATGGAGAGAACAGTAACAGCAATTATAACAAAGTCAAGCAAAGACAAACAGAGGGAGAGAACAGTCATAGCTATTATAGCAAAGTCAAGCAAATACAAACAGAGGGAGATAACAGTAACAGCTGTTATAGCAAAGTCAAGCAAATACAAACAGAGGGAGAGAACAGTAACAGCTATTATAGCAAAGTCAAGCAAATACAAACAGGAGAGAACAGTCACAGCAATTATAACAAAGTCAAGCAAAGACAAACAGAGGGAGAGAACAGTCAGAGCTATTATAGCAAAGTCAAGCAAATACAAACAGAGGGAGAGAACAGTCACAGCTATTATAGCAAAGTCAAGCAAATACAAACAGAGGGAGAGAACTGTCACAGCTATTATAGCAAAGTCAAGCAAATACAGAGGGAGAGAACAGTCACATCTATTATAACAAAGTCAATCAAATACAAACAGAGGGAGAGAACAGTCACAGCTATTATAACAAAGTCAATCAAATGCAAACAGAGGGAGAGAACAGTCATAGCTATTTTAGCAAAGTCAAGCAAATACAAACAGAGGGAGAGAACAGTCATAGCAATTATAACAAAGTCAAGCAATTACAAATAGGGAGAGAACAGTCACAGCAATTATAACAAAGTCAAGCAAATACAAATGGGGAGAGAACAGTACAGCTATTATAACAAAGTCAAGTGCTGTGGAACAAGACTATGATCAAAATCATACATCCAGTAACTCCAGCAGTCAGGAAAAACAAGCAGAGTAGGCAGGTTAACAAATCAAATAGAGTGTCAGGAGGAGGAGACTGGGAGGTGTTCAGGTGGAAAAGGGGGCTGAGGTTGAGGGACTAGGTTGAGGGATTGGGGAGGAGGCAGCACAGGAGCAAGAGGGGAAGGAGTGTGTTGAAGCAGACACTATGGTGCTGGGAGTGTGGGTGAGTGGCAAGTGGCTGGGGAGAGCTAATTCCAGGGGAGGGGAGTCTGTCGGAGAAAGCTGACTGACCAGAAGTTGAGTGGGGGTGAGACAGGGAGAAAGAGCGGGAGTCCATGGAGTACAGTGGTTAGGAGGATGGGCCCACTGGAGACAGGAGGGAGGAGAGATAGAAGAGGAGGGTCCCAAACCAGTATTCAGCTATGAAAGCCAAGCAATGGGTCAGGTGATGATGGGGTAGAGGTGTAATTGCAAGGGAGGAGTATAGAAAGCAGTGATGCATGCGGGGGAGGGGTTTGAAGTAAAGCAGCAGAAGGAGTTCAGGAGAGTATCAAGTCTGGACAAGGAGGTGGAGGCAGCAGTATCATAGACTATGTCAGCATAGTTACTGGGAGAATCATTTTCTTGACTAGCTTATAATGGATGGGGAGGAGAGGGGGAGGCTGTCTCTGTTTCAGTACAATATGTCTAATTTAGGTCAGAGTTCAGAGCATATAGCAGTAATGTGGGAGGAGAAATCAAGATTGGTGTCCAGCCAGATGCCAGGGTATTTAAATGTGGTGACTACTTTGAGGCTGGAACTGTCAGGGGTGGAGAACACAAGGAGGGTCTGCAGTTTATCCAGCTTTTGTCTTGTCCCAAATATCATAGAGGTCATTTTCTTAATATTGACTCTAAGATGGTTAGCATGGAACCAGCTGAGGACATTGCTAAAGTCCTGCTGAAGGGGGTCCTGGATGTCAGCGGTGGTAGGTCCTGAGGAGTATAGGATGGTATCATCTGCATACATATGGATGAGGGAATTGGTACAGAGGGGAGGTCATTGATGAAGAGGGAGAAAAGGATGAGGCCAAGGATGGACCCTTGGGGGGCCCCTCCAAGGATGGAGAGAGGGGGCGACAAGATGGAGCTCACCTGGACAGATCATTGCCTATTGGTGAGATAGTATCTGAACCAGCTGATGGCTTGGACAGCCAGACCAACTGAGAGTAGATTGTTCAGGAAAAGAGGGTGAGAGATTGAATCAAATGTTTTGGCCAGGTCACTAAAGATTGCAGCAGTGATGTGACCCTGGTCCATTCCCGACTGGACGGCATTTGTGACCCGCAGAATGGAGAAGGTGGTTGAGCTGCATTTATGGAATCCTGATTGATAAGGGGAGAGAGAGAGGGAGAGGGAGAGGGAGAGAGAGAGAGAGAGAGAGAGAGAGAGGGAGAGAGAGAGAGAGAGAGAGAGCTTTAGAAGAATCTAGGATCCTAGGTGATGGGTTTACATGCTTCACTGGCAAGCATTTAAATTAGCCAAGAGGGAGGCACTGAAAAAAAGCAGGAAATCCCAGCTCCCCCCACAAAACAGGGTAGTTAGTGAGGTAAATACTAAGGTAGAGAAGTCGATAGGGAGCAGGACAGGGGCCAATGGAGAAAAAGGCAGACACTAAGGGCAGGGATGGGGCTAGAAGGGGTAAGGCTATCAAAAAATGGATGGTGATGAGTACCAATGCACATAGTCTGGGTAACAACCTCCCTTAACTAGTGGCCTTGATGGAAGAGGGACACCTAGATACCATGGCAGTTACAGAAACTGGTACACAGAGAACCATGACTGAGATGTCAGCATACCAGGGTACACAATCTACAGGAGGGACAGAGAGGTAAAAGAGGAGGAGAAATAGCTCTCTATGTAAGGGAAGAGATCAGAGCAATGGAACTATAGGGTAAACAGGGAGGATAGGAGGCACTGTAGGTCACAATGGAGACAGGAAATTGCACCATAATCCATACGGGAGTTGTATATAGACCCTCTTCTCAGGGGGAGGAAGTGGACAAGGAAATGATAGAAGCCATTCTTAGAATGGCAGAAAATGGGAGATATTGTCGAAGGGGACCTGAATATGCCAGATGTTAACTGGAGCACCTTTGCTGCAGCCACATCCAACAGCAGGGTAATTTTCGATGCCCTACAGGGGGCATGCCTCAGACAGCTACGGTTGGAACCCACTCAGGAAGGAGCAATCTTAGACCTGGTACTCTCAAACGGGGATGGAGAGAGGATCTCAGATTTAGAAGTGGATAGCCATCTGGGAACAAGCGACCACCAAACAGTGTGGTTCATGATAAACATAGCCATAGAGTCAAGTCACACAAAGGTGAGGGTATTGGACTTTAGGAGGACTGAGTTTGGCAATATGGGGGAGTGCCTCAGAAAAGCACTAGTAAATAGGCAAGAAAGTGGGGTGGAGCAACAATGGGGAAAAATCAAAGCTGCCATCACAGAGGCAACAAGACTTTGTGTGAAGCAAATAAAACAAAATGAAGAAAAAAAACACTATGGTTCTCAAAAGAGGTGACGGAGAACATTAGGGGGAAAAAGATAACATTCAGGAGTATAAGGAAACACAGAAGGAGCAGGACAGAGGACTGTATCATAGGTATCATAGATATGTACTGTACAGAGCTTTTTAAGACTTTTTGTCCATTGGTGCTCGCCAAATTTAAACTAAATGCCTCCCACACGGTGCAGTTTATTGAGTTTAAGTTTAAAGCTCTCTGCTGATGGACATCCCACCACTTCCTTGGGTAGGGAGTTCCATACTGAAATCACCCTCTGGTTAAACCAGTATTTGTGCCATCAAGTTTGGCAGTTTTCACCCCTTAGCTGGAGAGAATATGATCTAATGCTGTACACTGTCTCCCTAAAGTTTATCCCCAAGCTTTCCCAAAGATCTTGATCAGTTAGGGCCTTAAACAACAGGCACATGTTTCTTCTTAGCCTCATATACTCAAGGGAGAACATGTTAAGATCACTCAGCCTAGTGTTATAATCCTTATTTTCCATCCCTTTTATGAGGTTTATGGAGTGCATTGCTTTCCTCTGCACCCTCTCCAGTAAGTGTATCTCCTGCTTCTGATGTGGTGACCACACTTGAGTGCCGTACTCCAATATCAGTCTCACTAAGGATCCATACAGGGGAATCAAGACTTCACTACTAGCTACATGTTTTAATATACAGTTAAGTACCCCATTTGCCTTCCCTGCCACATTTTTACAGTGGGACTTAAACTGGAGATTGTGTGTTATTGTAATACCTAGATCTCTTTCTTCAATCACAGCTCTAAGGAGTGTATCACCTATATAATATGTATGGTTTGTTTTTCCCCCCAAATGCATGACTGTAAATTTGTCCCTGTTCAGAGGGAGCCTGTAAAACTCGCATCATTCATATCAATCAAATCAATCAATCAAATCTTTATTTATCCAGGCGGACACCGTTGAGCAAGCTCATTTACAAGGTGGACCTGCGTTTGTAAAAAGACAGTTATACACACATAACTTAAAGATGAGTTAAACAATGTACGGAAGGCAAAAGAATAAACTTACTAACATGAGGTGGGTGCAATAAATACAATTCCAAGTATTCACATAGGATTACATGACATTAAATACAGCCTTTAATGACATAGGATTTAGAGTTGCATATTTGTCCATGACTTTACAGGACGGTACAAGTTTAATAGCATTACAGGCCCCGGAGGGCAGTTCAGTGCATGGGGGGTGACCAGGGCTTCGGGGAGCCCATGTTGTTCATGTATTTGGGTGGCAGAGGGAGAAAAAGGAAAAAGAAAAAAGAAAAATGTTTACGGTTCTAGTGGTCAGCATGGCAGCTGAGTGCTGAGTAGGTTTATGTATGGCGGGGAGGGGTTCGGTTATAGCTGCATATGGTGAGGCTAGAGCATGAGCTATCAACAGGACTACTATGTACTATGGAAACATTTGCAGATTTCGACAAATGTTCTGTCATACAGGTTCCTAAACACGGAGATACTGATAGGAGAGCTAAGTTTCAGTGAGCCTTGTATCCTTCTCCAGAGTGTAGGCAAGGCATGGCTTATAGCTGCCCTACCAAAGTGGTTATTGATTCTGGGGATTTTTAGTGAAGTTAGTGAGAGGCTTCTTATGGCATAGGTACTTGGCGGACACAATGGGAGGCAATCAACAATGTAGTTAGGGAGTTTGTTGGTAAGTGCACGGAGTATCCAGAGAGCTGCATTTCTATGTCGCCTGTATTGTAGAGACGGCCACCCTACTGCAGTGTATAACAAGCAGTGATGTGTGGAGGACAGGAGGCCAGTAATGAATCTTAATGCTCTATGATACAGTACATCCAATTTTCAAGGTGTGAGGCAGAGCATTGTCCATATATGATGTCAGCGTAATCGATTAAGGAAAGGAAGGTAGAGTGAACTAGCTGTCTTTTATGGATACTGTCAGGAGATGTCTGATTCTATAAAGTAGTCCAAGCTCTTCGCTTTAGTTTTTCATCAATTCTTCAATGTGCTCCATAAAGGAGAGTTTGTTATCCAGCCATAGACCCAGGTATTTGAATTTAGTTACTTAACTCAAGATTTTCACCTAGTAGGGTGGTTATAGGAGGAATTGTACCAGCTAGTGTGGATTTGGCCCCAGTGCTGGATGGAGAGAACAGCATGGCCTTTGTTTTTTTTGCATTTAGCAATAGTTTTTTGTTGATAAGCTGGTTTTGTAGCGTATTGAATTCGACTTGGAGTACTGAGCATGCGGCTCCAGGAGAGTCACGACTTAGGTAGAGCACTGTATCATCAGCAAACAGGTGGATATTGGCTTTCTTGATTCCTAAGTCCAGATTATTAATGTAGATATTGAAACAGTAGGGGCCCAATATGGAACCCTGAGGGACTCTCTTTTAGCGGTTTGAGCGAGAAAGTTCTCCTTCAGCTTTGATTTGTTGCTGCCTACTAGACAGGTAGTCCTGGAACCATTTCAGTGAGATAGAGTCCAGACCTATGGTGTTTAGCATGGAAAGAAGTAGGCAGTGGTCGACGTGTGTGAACGCCTTGCTGAGGTCTAGAAACACTGCACAAACAAATTTTTTTTATCGAGTTCCCCGCTCCAGTCATTAGTAACGTTGGCCAGTGCCGAGTAGTACTGTGCTTAGCTCTAAATCCGACTGCATGGGGTTAAAATGCAGAGTTGTCTAGAAAGGATCTCAACTGTGTATACACAACTTTTTCCAGCATTTTCGAAAGTATAGGTAGTAGGAGATTGGCCTATAGTTGTTCAGGTCTTGGGTCCCTGCTTTGAAAAGCGGAATAACATGGGCAGTTTTCCATTCTGTGGGGAGAGAGCCTTGAGTTAGGGATAGGTTGAATAAGTGTGAAATGGGTGCAGCAAGTATGTGATAAGCTATTTTTAGAAAGTATGGGTCTAATAAGTCAGCTCCTGCACTTTTCCTAGTGTCCAACCGTAGCAGCAGGTCTTCAACTTCTTTTATGTTGATTGTGGAAAAGGAAAAAGTCATACTAATGTTAATTGGTTCATATGGCTGGGCTTTGGAAAGCGGATGGAGACTGCTTACTGGTGCATTATCAAAAGCCATGCCTGCTGTGGCAAAATGGTTATTAAAAGCTTGGAGAATTTCAGATCTGTCAGTGACAGTGACATTGTCAATCATAATTTTAGATGGTAGCATACTACTTGGTGAGTGTCCAGATAGTTCTTTTATAGTGGACCAGAATTTGGTAGGGTTGGTGGATGCAGAGCATAATTCCTTTTGGTAATAAATAGCCTTAGTTTCCCTGATCATTTTTGTACAGGCATTCCTAGCTGACCTAAAGAGACACCAATCAGCATCAGCATGTGATTTTCGGCATTTTTCCATAGCTGGTCTCTTTTGAGCAAGGCGTTTAGTTCTGGTGTGAACCAACGGCAGGTCCTTGTTTTTATCCGAGTTTTGATCAAGGGAGCATGGGTATTGAGGGCACTGGCTATGATTTCGCAGAATATCATAAGCCTCACTCACTGATTTGGCTAGGTAGAAGCTCTGCCAAAGCAGAGAGTTTTTAGATCATTAAAATAAGCCGTGGGGTCAAGTTCCGCTTGGATCTTTGATAGAGAATTTTGCAGGGGATAGTGGCTTGGTGATGGTTCTGATGCCAGCTGTTATACAGTGGTCGCTAACGTCAGCTGGCAGGATACCGGCGTGTGAAAAGTATTGAGGCTTGTTAACAAGAAGCACATCCAGGGGGGTGCTCCGCATAGGATTTTTTTTGTTGATACGGGTTGGTTCAGTTATAAGTTGGGTGAACCCATGTGAGTCACAGAATCGCTTTAGGGGTAGGGATCCATTGGTTAGCCAGTCATAGTTTAGGTCACCTAGTAGGACTGTCTCCATGGGTGTTGCATCCATTTGTGACGACAGGTGAGTCAAGAGCTGTGGTCCTGCTTCAGGAGGTCTGTAGCAGCCAATTATGCGGAAGGCCACAGAATGAGATGCTTCAATTCTGAGAGACAGGCATTCAAATCCTCCAGCCACGGATGTAGCGTCTAATATGGATACTGTGAATTTATTTTTAACATAAATTGCTTCCCCCCCCCAGCCTTTCTGTCTGCTCTGAAAAGTAGGTAATTTGGGAAATTAACCTCGCTGTCCGGTGTAGATGCTCGAAGCCATGATTCCGAGATCACAAAAATATCTGGAGAGGAGTGAATGATCCAAGCCTGGACAGAATCCAACTTTTTTAGGAGGCTGCAGATATTAGCATGCAGGAAGCTGATTCCTTTCAAAGCAGTAATTTCGGACGGTGATGAAAGCAACTTTGTGGGGCCAGGATTAAGTTCAATGTCTCCTGCACACAGTAGTAGAAGGAGGAGAATTCTCTCAGATAGACAAGGAGATTTTTAAGAGTACGGGTCTTTCATGCTTACAGGCTAAAGCGCATGGGTCCAGTGGTCGGATGGACCTCTTGCTGTGCCCTATGGATACGTAGCTTAGGATCCAGGCAGTGTAGTAGTAACCTGTACATTGTTTAGGTACCAGAGGTTTGGGGATAATCGTATGCGTAAATTGCTGTACCACTGTTGGTAATAACAACGTACTTCGAGTTAACCAGTGTTAGGCAGGGGCAGCATGGTAGATACATGGATTTATTGTGTGTGAGGACCAGTGGGGTGGAACATGTCTCTGAAATTAGGTCGGGTCTGTCAGGGAGTACATTTATATTATGTAGCAGGATGATATTAGCTAGTAGGCAAAGCCAAATAATGCTGCCCATATTTGTTTTTCTCAAAGTGGGGTAAACCGCTACAAGAGTTGCCAACCAGAATCTCTTATGCTATCACAATTTTGTGCAAAAGGTGCTACTGTGGAAGGCTTATTTTTTTTTTTTTTACTGCTAAAACGCGGGAAAGAAGGAGAGACGCCTATTCCATATGGGCCAGGCCAATAGAGGGCTGTAGGCGGAGCTAGTGGGCTATAAAATAACACCAGAGAGGGGGATGGGGGTGGTGAAAATTGTGGCCCTGCACCTTCAGGCAGGGAGAGTCCAGTGCGGAGGTCTCAGGCGGCGCGTGAAGCGCCCGACCGCCTCGGTGGCCGCCGTCCTTCTGCCGTTTGCAGGAGTCCCTAAGGGAGACAGAAGGGGGACTATTAGTGCTAGTCCCAGTCGGCTGAGGGCGGGCCGAGCAGTGTGATGCAGAGCTAGAAATTTGCAGGATAATAGGAGCGATTTCCTGGGCGCCACTATGTCTAGCTGGCTTCTGCTCTAAAAACAAAAGAAGGGCTGTAATGACTTTAAACACACCCTCCCTTAACACTTCTGGCAAATGATTACACTCATTTAGTCTTGTTTTCAGTTAAACCAACATTTTACAAAGTCCAAAATTTCCCCTGTAAGCAAGAGAGCAGCCCTTTTCGCAAGTTTTAGCTTAAAACAAAGGTGTAAGGCAAGCCAATCGGAATCCGCTTAGAAAGGCGCTGCTTGATTGGCTGTGTCACTGCACTTTTCAGGCAGGGAGAGTCCGGTGGAGGTCTCAGGCGGCGGCTGTAGAAGCGCCGACCACCCGGTGGCCGCTCGTCCTTCTGCCGGCTTGCAGGAGTCCCTAAGGGAGACAGAAGGGGGACTATTAGTGCTAGTCCCAGTCGGCTGAGGGTGGGCCGAGGAGTGTGATGCAGAGCTAGAAATTTGCAGGACAATAGGAGCGATTTCCTGGGCGCCTCTATGTCTATCTGGCTTCTGCTCTAAAAACAAAAGAAGGGCTGTAATGACTTTAAACACACCTCCTTAACACTTCTGGCAAATGATTACACTCATTTAGTCTTGTTTTCAGTTAAACCAACATTTTACAAAGTCCAAAATTTCCCTGTAACAAGAGAGCAGCCCTTTTGGCAAGTTTTAAGCTTAAAAACAAGGTGTGAGGCAAGCCAATGAATCCGCCTGAAGGGCGCGGCGTTCGGATTGGCTGCGGCTTCACGTGGTACCTTTCAGGCAGGAGAGTCCGGGTGTGGAGGTCTCAGGCATGCAGTAGAAGCGCCCGACCGCCCGGTGGCTGCTTGTCCTTCTGCCGGCTTGCAGGAGTCCCTTTCAGGCAGGGAGAGTCCGGTGCGGAGGTCTCAGGCGGCGGCTGTAGAAGCGCCGACCGCCTGGTGGCCACTCGTCCTTCTGCCGGCTTGCAGGAGTCCCTTTCAGGCAGGGAGAGTCCGGTGTGGAGGTCTCAGGCGGCGGCTGTAGAAGCGCCGACCGCCCGGTGGCCGCTCGTCCTTCTGCCGGCTTGCATATACATGATTCAGTGCTTCCTGTAGTGCAGCAGAATCACCTGTGTTCTCTAATTCAGCCCCTAGTCAGCAATCATCTGTGAATTTAGTCATCCACATGCTAGTATATTCATATTTAAGTGGTGTCACATAGATGTTGAAAAGACATGGACCAAGAACTGATCCCTGTGGAATCCTATGAGTTGTTTCAATCCAGCCTGGGAACTTGCCCCTGATGCTGACTCAGTGCTTTCTATCAGTCAGTCATGAATTGGATCCATGTCACAATGTTATCATGGAGGCCCAAGGCCTTCAAAGCTTGAATTAACTCATACTGAGGCAATTAATCAAAAGCCTTGGTAAAGTCCAAAAACACCATGTCAATTGATCTGTTCCTGTCCAAACTCTTAGTAACTCTGTTATAGAACTCTAGCATATTGGTCTGACAAGACCTACCCTTTCTGTACCAGTTAAAGCAGAAGGAAGTGGGGAAGGCAGTCAGAATAGTAAAGACCTAAACAGAGGAAAAGATAGCCAACTCAGTTAAGAAGAGGGATAAAACCTTTTATGGGTACATTAGGGAGTGAAGAAAGATTGGGGAGGGACAGTGAGGCTTAATAAATGGGAGGGGGTGGGCAGAGGGTGACAGTGACAAAGCAGAGATACTGAGCAAATGTTTCTGCTCAGTATTCCAAAAGAAGAAGAGGGGGAGGTACCTAAACCAAATAATGGAAGCACACTGGATAGGGGGGTCAATACCAGTCCATTCACAGAAGAAAGGGTCCTGTAAAAACTCCTAAAACAGAAGGTGGAAAAGCAATGGGGCCTGATGGGATTCACCCCAGAATTCTAAAAGAACTAACGGGAGAACTAGTGGCACCACTGTCTATCCTTTTTAACAAATCATGAGAGGAGGGTGTGGTACTTGAGGACTGGAGGAAGGCAGATATGATTCCCCTTCACAAAAGTGTGAGCAAGGCAGAGGCAGGAAACGACAGATCTATTAGTTTGACCTCAGTGGTAGGGAGAATGATGGAATCACTTCTGAAAGAGAGAATTGTTGAGTACCTAGAGACCAGCGGGGCACAGGACCCAAGGCAGCATGGATTCACAGTGGAAAGGTCATGTCAGATGAATCTAATTGATTTCTTTGACTGGGTGACCAAAGTAGTAGACCGGGGAGTGGCAGTGGATGTGGCCTACCTAGACCTTAGCAAGGCATTTGACACAGTCCTGCACAAAAGATTAATAAACAAGTTAGCCAGCCTGGGAGTGGGTCCCAGGGTGATAACCTGGGTAAAAATTTGGCTGGACAACAAGACGCAGAGGGTAATAGTAAATGGTGTTCACTCCAAAGAAAGGGGGGTTACTAGCAGGGTACCGCACGGTTCAGTACTGGGATCAGTCCTCTTTAATGTCTTTATAAGTGACATTGAGGAGGGATTAGAAGGAAAAGTATGCCTCTTTGCAGACGACACAAAGATGTGCAACAGGGTTGATACACAAGGGGGCTGGAAATGATGAGAAGGGACTTGGCAAGGTTGGAGGAATGGTCAAAAGTATGTCAGCTTAGATTCAATGTAAAGAATTGCAAAGTAAGGCACCTGGGAAATAAAAACCCAAGGGAAGAGTACACAAAGTGGGGGAGGTATTAATGACAACAAAAATGAAAAGGAACCTGGGGGTAGTTATATCAGATGACTTAAATGTAGGCAAGCAATGTAAGAAGGCAGTAAAAAGGGCTGGGGGGGATACTGGGGTGCATAGGAAGAGGCATCACCAGTAGAAAATAGGAAGTTGTTATCCTTCTGTATAGACAGTTGGTGAGACCCCATCTGGAGTACTGTGTGCAGTTCTGGAGACCCCAATCTACGCAAGGACATAGACAAGATGGAGGCAGTCCAGAAGAGGGCAACTAAAATGGTGCAGGGTCTGCAGCAAAAGCCATATGAAGAGAGACTAAAAGAGTTTAATATGTATACCCTTGAGGAAAGGAGGGAGAGGTGGGACATGATAGAAACTTTCAAGTACCTTATAGCAATCAACAAAGTCCAAGAGGGTAGCATCTTTCAGAAAAAGAGATGTGCAAGAACAAGGGGGCACAATTTGAAGATAGAGGGGGGACACTCAGGGGCAATGTGAGGAAGTATTTTTTCACGGACAAGGTGGTGGATGCATGGAACGGCCTTCCTGAGGAGGTCATGGGGTCAAAAACAGTGGGGGAATTCAAGAATGCATGGGACAGACATAAGGCAATTCTAATGGGAGGTAGGAAGAAGTAGGCTGTTAACAAAACTAGGATCTGCAGCTTATCTGATAGGTAGAGAAATGGGTAGACTGGGTGGGCCAAGTGGTCCTTATCTGCTGTCAGAGTCTATGTTTCTATGTAAACAGTACTCATAATTGCAAAAGACCTCAGTGGCAGAAGGAACATCTGCAAGAAGACTGCACACATGCTTCGGTGTACCTTTTAAAGTCCTCAGATCATGGACACTCTGAGACCAAATGCTAATTCTGTTTTGGCGCTGTTTTTCCGCTGGCCAATCAGGAATCTGTTGTTCTCTCAATTTTTCCATGAACATGGAAAACCAGTGTCCCTGTTTATTGATGTCCTTAAAAAAAGAAAAAGGAAATTCATTGCAAAAAAAGTATTACTACAAATGTTAGGGTTCAACGTAATGTCAAAAAGTAGGGAAATGTGGTATTAAGATGTTCAACCATAAATGACCCTCAAGCAGCAAAAGGAAAAGACCACACAAGCAACTACAGACAGGCATAATCAGGTAAGACAAATAATATGCTACTGTTTCCAGGTGACACAAATATAGTAGCACTGATGTAGCACCTTTGAAATATGCAGACAGCACACTGCACTTAAAAAAAATATACTCCATCAGGGTTGTTTCAAAACATAACAGTGTGGGTGTATATGTTTTGCAGTTTGCATGTGCATCTGCAGGATACTGCATTTCTGCAGTCAAAAATAGGTGTGTACGTCTTGCACTATGCATGGGTATCTGTGGCTGCAGAAGCACTGGCTCCACAGGGGCATGTGCTACTACAGACATACTGTATGTAGTGTTGTGAATTATGTATTCATGGATTTCTATCTGAAGCCAGATGTGTGCGTGTATGTCTTGCGCTATGCATGGGTATCTGTGGCCACTGAAACGGTGGCCGGTCTGGGGTCTGCACTTCTGTAGACAGAAGCACTGTTGAGGTTTGACTATTATGGATTTCTATCTGCATCCAGAAGTGGGTGTGTATGTTTGGTAGTGTGCATGTTTGACTGTGGCTGCAGAAGTGCTGGACCCTGATGATGGACTTCTTTTCTGCAATCTGGAAACAATTAAATGTTGTTTGTCGTACCTGTTGATGTCTATCTGTGGTTGCTTGTGTGGTCTTGTCCTTTCACTGCTTTGGGGGGAATTAGGGTTGAAAACCCTCTCATCACATTTCCCTACTTTGGTGGCATTACATAGATACATAGAAATTGTCAGCAGATAAGGACCGCTAGGCTCATCTAGTCTGCCCATAATCCCTAAACTTGTATACAGTCACTGACCCTAGGTGATCAATGGCTTTTCATCACTCCCTCCCCACCCAGTGTTCCCTTGTGCCTGTCCCAGGCATGTTCATACCCTTCCACTGTGCTTGCCCCTACCACCTCTTGTGGAAGACTGTTCCAAGTGTCCACCACCCACTCTGTGTAGAAACACTTCCTCACATTACCTCTTAATATACCCACCTCCAATTTCATAATGTGTCCCCTTCATTCTGATATATTTTCTACATTGGAAAAGATCCCCACCTGCACATTGTTTATGCCCTTGAGGTACTTGAAAGTTTCTATCATGTGCCCTCTTTCTCTTCTCTCCTCCAGTGAGTACATATTGAAGACTCTTAGTCTCTCCTCATATGTTTTGTGATGCAAGCCATGCACCATCTTTGTCGCCCTTCTCTGGATAGCCTCCACCCTGTCTATGTCCTTATGCATGTGTGGTCTCCAGTACTGCATGCAGCACTCCAGGTGAGGCCTTACCAGTGTTTTATACAATGGCACCAACACCTCCTGTCTCCTGCTAGTAATGCCTCTGCCTATGCACCCCAGCATGCCACTGGCCCTCCCTGCAGCCTTTGTGCACTGCTTTGATACCTTAAGGTCATCAGATATGATAACCCCTAGGTCCCTTTCCTCTTTGTGACAGTCAGCACCTCCCCCCCCTATTCTGTAGCTCTCCCCAGGGTTCCCCTACCCAGGTGCATTATCTTGCACTTTTTTGAACTGAACCTTATTTGCCACACCTCTGACCATCTTTCAGGTTTCTCCAGGTCCCTCTTCATTTTGTGCACCCCTTCTGGAGTATCCACTCTGTTGCAGATCTTGGCGTCATCTGCAAACAGGCAGACCTTTCCTTCCATCCCCTCTGAAATGTCACTAATGAAGACACTGGACAGGACTGGTCCCAGTACTGATCCATGTGGTACTCGGCTGGTCACTTCTCTCTCCCCGTATTGGATCCCATTTACCACCACCCCTCTGTCTTCCGTCCATCAGCCAGTTTCTAACCCAATGTATCACCTTATGCTCCATGCCCAGACAACTCATCTTGTTAACCAGCCTTCTGTGTGGGACAGTATCAAAGGTTTTGCTGAAATCTAGGTAGGCGATATCTACCGCCCCTCTGTGATTTCACTTCCCTAGTCACCCAATCAAAAAAATCTATCAGATTTGTTTGACAAGACCTTCCTGGTATGAATCCGTGTTGCCTCAGATCCTGGGCACCATTGAATTCCAGGTGTGCCATTATCCTTTCTTTCAGTAGTGTCCTCATGATCTTCCCCACCACTGAGGTGAGGCTGACTGGCCTGTAGTTCCCCTCTTCCTTCCTACTGTTACTTTTGTGCAGTGTGACTACATGCGCCCTCTGCCAGTCCTCTGGAACCACACCTGTGTTGAGTGACTGTGTGAACAGGGTGGCCAGAGGCGCTGCTAGTTCCTTCTCAGTTCCCTTAATATCCTAGGGTGTATGTGGTCTGGCCCCATGGCTTTATCCACCATCAGGTTTGTCAGTTCCTTCAGAACTCTGTCCACTGTGAATGGACTGGTGTCCACTTCTCCCCCATTGCCTCTTCTCCCCAACTGTGGTCCTTGACCCTCTTCTCCTTAGTGAATACTGAACAGAAGTATTTGTTCAGTATTTCTGCTTTGTCTAGATCCCCCTTCTTACACTCTCCCTCTTCCTCTTTGAGCCTCACAATCCCCCCCCCAGTTTTTCTTCTATCACTGATGTACCTATAGAATGTCTTGTCCCCTTTCTACACAGTCCATGCTAAACCATCCTCTGTCTCTGCCTTGGCTCTCTTAACAGCTCTCCCTGCTTCCCTGAGACATTCAATGTACACCTCCCTGTCCTCCTACCTTTGGGTTCCCTTATACTTCCTGAAACTTGCTCTTTTAGCCCTTACTTTGTCTACTATCTCTTAAGATAACCATAGTGGTTTCCTTCTTCTTTTCCCTTTGGCCACTATCCTAAGGTATTGGTTAGTTACCTCCACTATGGCTCCTTTTAGTTTCCCCCACTGTTCCTCCACTCCCTCCATTACCTCTCCCTTCTCCACTGCTGCTCTTAAACATCTAGCCATTTCACTGAAATCTGCCCTCCTGAAATCTAATACTTTTGCCCTTGTGTGGCCTAATTGAGTCCCTGTCTCCCTGTCAAACCACACCATGTGGTGGTCGCTGGATCCCAGCTGCCCTTCCACCTGGACTCCTTCAACTCTGTTTCCAGAATTGATTTGTCTATGGTTGTCTCATGCACCAGCTATCTGAGTTCAATCCTCTGCAGGGATTCCAGGATGACCTTGCTTCTGGCTGAAGCAGCTGCCTGGGTGGTCCAGTCTTCATCCGGCATATTGAAATCCCCCATCAGCAGGATTTCACCTTTAGCTGCCATGTCATGAATTTCCTCCATTAGTACCCTGTCCACTTCCTCCCTCTGTGCTGAAGGTCTGTAGATCTCCCCTGTACATATTGCTGCCCCATTCCCTGGTTCAAGGGTGACCCACATTGCTTTGGTCTCCCCCTCTCTTCCCTGTACTTCTGTGGCCTTTATGCCTTCTCTGATGTACAGGGCTGTCTCCTCCCTTTTTACCTTCCCTGTCCTTTCTGAACAGTGTATAACCCAGCACAGTGATGTCCCAGCCATGATTTTCACATTACTACGTCTCTGTTATTGCTGCTATGTCAAGGTCTGCATCCGTCATCAAGGCTTCCAGGTCTGGAACCTTATTTCCCAGATTGCAGGCATTTGTGAGCATGACCTTCTATGTTTTAAACCCTGCCCTCCCTCTGTTTGTGTTCTCTCTCACTTGCCTGTTTCCCCCACCATGGTTTCTTGTTCATGTGGTCCTGCCCCCCCCATATCCCCCCTTTTACACTCTTCACCTGCCTGCTCCTCACTGCCCACTTCAGTTGTTCCTGTTTTCAACTTGTGTTTTTGCATGCTACCATGGGGGAGTGATCCTAAGCCACCTGTCCCTCCTGACTCTCCCCCCTTGGCATTAAGTTGAACCCTCACTGGTGCATCAATGCAGTCTTTTGCAATTAATGTACAAACACACTACAGTCAGAATGTAATGTTCCAAAACTGGACATCAGACTAGGGCCTTTCTTACTAGCAATAAGAGGCCTTCACATACAACTCCCTAGAGCAATGGTTATTCTTGATAGACAGCAAGACAGACAAACAGACAGGCAAACAGTCATTCCCTGCATTAGTGTTCTTAAACATCAGAAAATTCCATAGTTCAACCCTAATTTAAAATGGTCACCACAAAGAAAAGAGTGTCATCAGGTGTTGAAGCTGTCCCCTGAGCCTACAGCAAATGCCTTGCGCGTAGCTAAAACAGAATCTCTAGCAGGTCCTATTTAACCCTTTCTAATGCTGTTTATTCCCTTTGTGCTGACCATATCGCCTCCTCTGCTGCTTCATCAAAGAACTGCAGACAGCTTTACATCGGTGGCACTAGATCTACAAAATTCCCACAATCTCCGGTCCAGATAACTGTCCCACATGATCCCCCTTACCATGTGTCACAGACTACAGGAAGTTCAGTAGCACACGCTCAAGAGGAAGCGGGTATGAGAGTTCGGTAGCACATGTTGAAGAGGAGCAGGTATGAGAGTTCAGTAGCACATGTTCAAGAGGAGCAGGTATGAGAGTTCAGTAGCACATGTTCAAGAGGAGTGGGTATGAGAGCCAGTGATGGATCTGATCACAGTGATGTGATTGCTTAACTGCTAGCAGTACATAGTATTTTTCCCCTGTTGTGGACACTCTCACCTCCCACTGCAGAAGTCCGCATGTGCAGGGGCTGACCTTGTGGATTGGGGGTCAGCATTACAAGGTCAGGTAAGGCACAAGGGGCCTGATTCCAAGTTGCATGGTGCAACTTGTGGGCATATGTGAGTTGTGCCATGCGCCACTATGCCGGGGACCCTTTGCCCTATTCTAAGACAGGCAAGGTCCCTGGCACCTACACCTCATGACATGCGGCAGCCAAAGGGTTGTGCCACAGGAATGGTGCAACAGACCTGGGTGCCGCAAGTCACAGCCAGCAGTTAACTGCCCCCCAGAGTCCCCCCACTCCATACCATTGCTGTAGTTACCTGGGGGCCTTGGGCTGGTCTGGTCAGGTGCAACTAGGTGCAAAGGTGCATGGGGGCATGGTAAAGTATGAACTCTGGTGGTCCACAATATTCAGGGGGGGCATGACTGTGCTGGAGGGTCCATGGGGCAGGTTACAGTGCTATCTGTGGTGCTGTGGGGGGCATCCATCATTTTGCCAAGAAGGATGCCACTTAGACCACCTCCATGCTGGTCTAACCCCGCAGTACAATAGTGGGTCTTTGACTCGTGTAAGTGGGTTACAGCAGTCACCCTTTTGGAATAGGGAGCAGGAGCTGCCATAACCCACCCTTGATCCATGCCGCAGTGGGTTGCAGGTGTAGTGGGTGGTGTAGCCCACCTTTGGTGTAACCTGCATACGGCATGGCGCAAGCTGCATCTTGGAATTCCAACTTGTGTTATGCCTGGTGTAAGGTGCAATTTGTGCCATAAGGTTTGTCGTAAATCGCCTTGCACCAGGCATAAACCCACTTGGAATCGGGCCCAAGGACTGCTCCACAATCTGACAGAGGAGGTGCTCATGTAGTGGGGTGGACTGCCCCCCCTCCCAAGTCAGAACATACTGCATTCACAGCATAGTCATTTGCACAGTAAAGACTGCTTAGGATGCTCATAGTGGTCTAGTGTAAAAAACATCTAAGGCATGCAACAGTGAAATGAAGCAACATACCCACCCTGAGACCCACATAAATGAGCAGTGCTACCACCAGTACCCAATTTTTCGTGCCTGCTTGAAAAAGTGTGGAGCGCAGGTACAAAACGTTGACACTGATGGGAGCAACACTCATTTTCCTTCATGTGTGTATAGTATATGCACCTTAATATAAGAATATTGGCTGTTTGTTTACTCTTCTGCCTCCGTATCCTTATGAGGTTCTCTGAGTGGGTACGCTGCAGCATTTTACAGCTGTATGCTTCACAGCATATCAGAGAGACTCTATCAGCCTGTAGCTGGGCATTGGGATTGCAATGTAAACCTGAGTCTCTCTCATAGTAATGCAATGCGCTTCTAACATTACCACTGATTAGACTTTATTTATCATTGTTTTCCCTTTCACCCCTTCATAACTGGATCCATGTGCTGTCATTTTGGCTCAATCCTGAGCACTCTCCCCCTCCTTTTCCCTGACTTCAGCATGCACCCCCTCAACCCCTATTCTATATTGACTATGTCACCTTAAACTGCATAAACCCTACTCTCACTCTTTTTCCCCATCTTTCCCTCCACTCCAGCCCTTTCCTTTTCCTACACACCTCCCTCTCCTTTCCAACCCATCCTACTCCATCTTTTCCTGTCTCCCCTCCCCTGTCATCCCTGCCTTACACCTTAGCCCTGCTGCCCGCTCTGCCCTTCTACTTCTTGCTGTACCACCCACATATCCTTGACTTCTGCCTTTCTTTTCTCTCACTCTCCTCTTCCCTCTTCTACTTGTACCACATATGTATTTATGCCTACTCTTATGCCTTTTATCCATTGTAAATACCCTGTACATTTGTGTTCCTAATTATGAACTGTAAATAGTTGCTATAATTGTACTTTTAATGTATTGTTTAACTCATGTTATCTTCTATATTACCTGTTTCTGCATTTTACTCCCAATCTCTGTTTGTACTCGACGTGGAACCTTTGTAAAAGAACCTCTGGTTCAAAGGTATTGTAATCCTAGTAATAAATAAATAAATTAATAAAAATTAAATTGTTCAAGTGGCACAATGGAAATGGAAACATTTCAGCCTTTGAAGTATTCACGCAAGCCCTGAAACACAAACCAGCTGGTGTGATAGTTCAGTTGTGCTTGCAGATCCAGCTATGGTATGTGGCAAGACAGGACACACTCCCCACCCTCGAGCCAGCAGCTCTTGTTTCTACTTCAACAGAGTTTTAGAAAGTATCCTTTTCCATTTCACTATGGAAATTGCTACTTCCTGAACAAAGCTGCTACTGTAGCTTTGAATTGTCCCACATTATAAGGAACATGACAGCCTTTATTTTGAAACGCAGCAGCCCTCTGCTCATTCCTCTAATGTGTCCCACTTCAGGAGGGGCATCCCACCTTTTACTCACCTTTTACCACTCAGGACTCCACTAGGCATCAGATTGCTACAATGAAGGGCATTTCTCCTAATATGGAACAGGTGAGTGATAAGATAATGACTTTAACCCTGAAATCCTGCATCGGCCACTGCTTAGCTGAGGTGATAGTACTTGTGTAGAAGGCAAGTATCCTGGGTTTGCCTGGTGATGCTAAAAGTCAATGGCCACTGGCCATTACAGCTACCTAGATGGATACCACAAAAGAAACCAGAGTTTTTGCCTTAAGGTTTAACATCATTGTTCCAGGGTTACATTATACTGAGTCACTTCTCTTTTGTTATGAAAATACTTTTTCTCTGGAGTTAGCAGATAATGCAGCTGTTGTTTCCTCTACTGTGCAACTTTGCAGAATGCAAAACAAAGCTAAGAATTTACGAGAAGTGAAGGAAAGAACAGTACTGGCAGAAGGAAACAGCTCAATTCCCACCCCTCCTTGGCTTCCCTCCTAGTCCTAGTGTATTATGACTTTTTTAAATAATGAGAGGGATCTGAGCACATATTATGACTCAGTTTAAAAAAATTCTTTACCATGGCAATGTTTATGTACAGAGAATTGATTACATCAGGGATGGGTTAAACACAGCCTATAGCTGCATAGGGCTCCATGAGCTGGGAGGATGAATGGAAAGAAAATTATACATACAGTCAGACAGTGTGTGTGTGTGTGTGCATACAGATATATCTATATATGTATAGAATAAATGATAGGGAAGTGTGGTGTATAAGGATATAATTCTATTGAGGGGTCCTAATGAGGTCATAATGCCATTCACCCTTTGGGCTGGTGGCTTATTGACTTCATTAGGACCCCTCTATGAAATTATATCCCTATGCATCACGCTTCCCTATCATTTTTTTTAAAATACATGGGGAAGGTAAAATGTAGTGTTTAAAGAAAGAAACACCATGAGTTCCGTTAGACTTGGTGCTGTTGACGTTGGGCAGGGTGACATCACCAGGAAGCACTGAGCTTCAGGATTTTCTCTTCCTGGGTGAGGTACACAGGAAATTAATGATAATGGATTCCTATTGGGACCACATCTTTTTCTTTCTATCTATCTATCTATCTATCTATCTATCTATCTATCTATCTCTCTCTCTCTCTCTCTCTCTGTTTATCTATCTAGATATTCATTGCAAAAAAAAACTCCACTAATGCATCAGTTAGGGTTGACAGCACAGTGACAAAAGAATGGAAATGTGATGTTAATGTTACCCCCCCACCACCCATCATCCGACCCACACTCCACACACCAACAGACATCAGGGTGTGCCATGGGGTCATCAAACCCAACTCTCACCCCATTCCATGTGTAAACAGGCTGACATGCTGCAGTATAAGAGAATGGGGTGAGAGTTAGGCCTGATGACCACATGGCGCACCCCAACGTCTGTTGGTGTGTGGAGTGTGGGGTGGTGGTGGGGGTGGGGGTAACCCTAATATCACATTTCCATACTTTTATCACTGTGCTATCAACCCTAACTGATGCATTGATGAAGTTTTTTTGCAAAGAATTTCCCTTGTTTTTGAGAAAGTGTAATGTAACTGGTAACTGGTATGTAGTTGTGGGAGAGCAGGCCCTCTGGGCCCTGTGCACTCTTCATGATGCTTAGTTTTTGTGTAATGATATGCATATGTGGAAGCATGGGCCCTTTGGGCTCCCACTTACACATAAGTACATAGCCATACAGCAGTCATGCAGTACTGAAAAGGAACCCTTGTAACACTAATTTGGCAATATCTCAGTAGCCATAGCAAATATGAAAAAAATTCCACTGCAGTTGTAATCATGACTTTGAAACCTCTGTGCAAGCTTAGTCCACCAAGCTGTGGAGAACAAAAAATCTGTATCTCAAATCGTTTCTGAGATACGGGCATCGAAAGTCACATATGTGGGACCAGGGCTTGCCACTCTGCAAATTTCAGCCCAAAAGCCTCAACCACTTTGATGCAGTGGGGTGGCAAAGAATTGCTGTTTTTGGGTGCTATTCTGTTGCAAATTGTGACACCTTTTGCAAAACTTTGTGACAGAATGGGCATGTCAGTTTCATGATCTGCAAAAGTGTTGCATCTGTTCTGTAACAATTTGCGACACTATGGGGTCCAGTTGCCAAAATGGCATTTGGGGGGTCACCCCAAAAAAGATAGTGCTGTGATCCTCGGGGTCTAACAACAGTCAGTGTTTACCTAGGGGGTCCCAAATTTAAATGACAGTCATTTTTCTCTCTCACTAACTGAAAACAAGATGGCCACCGCATGACAGTAAAAGGGCCATTTGCAACAGTAAAATGTAGTGGCAGCAGCTTTCGTGAGGCACATATATTTTTTTCCCCATTGACTATAATGGGAAACTTGTTTTTTAAATAACTTTTGAATTGTTTAAAGAGGGACTATGGTCACAAATTACTGGCATCAATAAATTCAGAATATGGATCAACATAGCCCCAATCTCCCTCATGCCAAAACTGATATCCCCAAGTTACTTTGTTTAAAAGTTACTAATCATTTTACGACCCTAAATTATCTGCCTGTTCAAAAAAGCCAGTTTCAGTGAAGAGGTGCTGATGATGTCATCTCCTGAACTCACAGTCGTGCCCTCCCTGTCAGCAAACTTACAGGACCTACTTCTCCAATGTTTAAAATCTATGTGCAAATTGTTTTCTCCAGTGAAACAGGCAGCACCATTCAGTAAACATTGCTTTAAAACTTATGTGTGTTTCAGGTTTTGTAACAAAGTTGACAAATTCATATTTTTATCTCTGGTGCTTTTTTGTTTTGGTTATTTTCTCCTGGGTTGTTGGATGCTAAGTCACAGCACACTAATGTGAGATTTTCAGACTGGTTATCTCTGATGTGGAGAAGGGCTATGATCTTTTACACTTATCATTCAATTGAGATGATTTCTCATGATGGCACTTTAAAACAATTATTCCATCAATCAGTAAATGGGGTTGGGGAGGTAGTGCTGTTTTGAAACCTAACAGTTTCTATGCAGTAACCAGCTCAATTCTTAATCACTCAGTCACTCAGTCAATCAATCCATCAATCAATCAGTTAATCAATATTTTATTCATCATCAAAGTATGAAAGAATGGGATGCTCAGTTGAGCAGAGCTAATTTTCTGTTTTCTCATTGACAGGCTGCTACTTGAGCTATATTCAGGCTCATCTGTGTTGCACTCCACACTACGATGATTGTTTAACCAGGGCTAATACTTCTTAATAGGAATTAACACATACAGTATAAGGCCCCTATTAAAACTGATTGTAAAGCAGACACTGACAAAACAGCAATGCAATTACCAACATTGCAACACTTGTAGCAACATTGTTTCCAAACAGGCACTGCAGAGTAACACTTCACATGGTATCAGCAGCCTGGAGGCATGCTGAGAGCATCCTGCAACTCTGGAAAATGAACCACACCAAAAAGGCATTAAATGATTAAAATACAAATTTGTCAAGTTTGTTACAAAGCATGAAACACACAGATTCTATAGTACTATTTTTAGAATGGTGCTGTGTGTTGTAATTGTGAAAACCATTGCAGAATGATCTTTTAACTTTGGAGAAACAGGTCCTATAAGCTTGCTGACAGGGAGGGCTAGACTGTGAGTTCAGGAGATGACATCATCAGCACCTCTTCACTGAAACTGGCTTTTTTGAACAGTTAGTGAAAGCAGGGTTACAAAATAGCCTATAACTTTAAAATGAAGTAACACAGAAACCTAATGTTTGGTATGAGATTTATTGGGGGTATGCTTATTTTAATTATGCAATGTAGCACTTTTGGCCAGAGTCCCTCTTTAATATGTTTTCACCAACTCTTCAAAAGACACATCAGTGACCCAGACTGCATCTTCCCTGAAGATTTCAGACCAAATGGACAAATCGTGTGGGCTGTAGCTACGAGCAATGAAACGTGTAACTCTCCCATTTTTGCATGTTTATTGGTGCTCTGCAGCATCACAACCGCTCATCTGACCATAATGCAACTTGCCAGATCCAGAGATCTATGGTGCCTCACAGTGCATGCAAAATTTCAGGCAAATCCGTCGTACGGTGGCAATTTTATTAAAGTGCAAAATTTGGGTTTAACATAGAAGTGGCTGGGCAAACCTAACTATACTGCCACTACTGTGCTAGTATAATATAAATATATAATACAGTCAGACTGTGTGTGTACGTGTGTGTGTGTGTGTGTGTGTATATATATATATATATATATGTATATATATATATATATATATATACACATACCATGTGAAAAAAAACTGCATTAATGCACCAATTAGGGTTCAACTTACAGCAACAAAAGTAGGGATATGTGGTGTTAGAGTTTGCAGCCCTAACCCCCCCCCCACAAAGCAGAAAAAGGACACTCTCACACAAGCAACCACCGACAGATATCATCAGGTAAGATAAACAACATACAACTGTTTCCAGATGGCACAAAAGGAATAGCACTGATGTGCTAACTTTATGGATTTGTATCTGTGGCATGCACACTGCAGATACAAATCTATGTTGCTCAGATTATAAACACTGCTTTTGTGTACAGAAGCACAGGCCCCTGCTGCCACAGATACAAATCCATGATACTCAAATTACAAGAGTTCTTTTGTCTGCAGAAGTGCATGTCCCCATGGGGCAAGTGCTTCTGTAGCCTCAGGTACTCATGCACACTGTAAGACATAAACACACTTGCCAGGCCTCTGCTTCTGCAACCACAGGTATAAGACATACACACCAACCTCTAGTTATAGAAGCACAGGTGCCTCAAAATCCATGATACCAAAATTGCAACACTTCCGTCTGCAGAAGTGCAGGCACCTAAGGGGCCTGTGCATCTTCAACCACAGGTGTAAGACATAAACACTGACTTCTGACTTCAGAAGGGCAGTGGGGCCTGCAGTTATGCAGACAGTAGTACTGTCACAATGTGGATACAATGGTTACGCAGCATATTTAGAAATTGTTCAAGGGGTAGCAGTTTTTCAGTTAGACAGATGCATAGAGAAAGGCATGCACTAACAGATCATGGCATCTAGTAAGATATATCATACAGTGTGCATGAGTACGGTGAAGCCAGCCATGGTATAATGCAGTAACTTGCACTAAATGACATTTCACAAAATACTGCAGTAAAAAATGGCTTAATTTTAATTTAATTACACTGTTCCCTGTGGCATGCTGCAGCATTTTTGTGATAAACTGCAGCATTACTGCACTGCATCCTAGCTAATATCTTTATAAGTGATATTGCAGAGGGACTGGAAGGAAAAGTATGCCTCTTTGCAGATGACACAAAGATCTGCAACAGGGTTGATACATAAGGAGGCGTGGAAAGGAAGAGAAGGGACTTGGCAAGGTTGGAGGAATGGTCAGAAGTATGGCAGCTAAGATGCAATACAAAGAAGTGCAAAATAATGCACCTGGGAAACAAGAACCCAGGGAAGATTACACAATGCGGGGCGAGGTAGTAACAACAACAAAAAAGGAAAGGGACCTGGGGGTAATCATATCAGATGACCTTAAGGTTAGCAAGCAATGTGAGAAGGCAGTAGGGAGGGCTGGGGGTATACTGGGACACATAGGGTGAGGCATCAGCAGCAGAAAACAGGAAGTTGTTATCTCTCTGTACAGACAGTTGGTGAGACCCCATCTGGAGTACTGCATCCAGTTCTGGAGACCCCATCTCCAGAAGGACATAGACAGGATAGAGGCAGTCCAGAGGAGGGCAACTAAAATGGTGCAGGGTCTGCAACAGAAGCCATATGAAAAGAGACTAAAGGAGTTTAATATGTATACCCTTGAGGAAAGAAGGGAGAGGGGGAACATGATAGAAACTTTTAAGCACCTTAGTGGATCAACAAAGTCCAAGAGGGTAGCATCTTTCAGAAAAAGAGACATGCAAGAACAAGGGGACACAATTTAAAGATGGGGGCGGTTCCAGGGCAATGTGAGGAAGTATTTTTTCACAGAGAGGGTAGTGGATGCATGGAACAGCCTTCCTGAGGAGGTTGTGGGGTCTAAAACTGTGGGAGAATTCAAGAATGCATGGGACAGACATAAGGCGATTCTTGTTGGAGGTAGGAAAAAATAGGCTGTTGGTTAACTAGGATCTGCGGCCTATCCTGTAGGTAGGGAAATGGGCAGACTAGGTGGGCCAAGCAGTCCTTATCTGTTCTTATCTGCTGTCAAAGTCTATGTTTCTATGTTCCACGTCAACAGTGAACGGGAACACAACAGTTCACTCCTGACAACTCTGCCTGCGACTTTTCACTCCCAACATTACACTCCGGAGTCAATTCACTCCTACAACAACTTGCTTCTGAGACTATTCATTCCCAAATTCACTCCCAATGTCTAGTTCACTCCCAAATTGTTATTAACAATTCAAATAAAAGTTGCTTCTTATCTTCCATTAAGATGAGACTCCCGGAAGTGTAGTGCAGTGTAATGATTTTGTATTCCCCTCAAGTCACAACAGGAAAGATAGTCGGTCGGACACTGCACGAGCCGGACCACGTCACCATAGTTACCATATCCACATCCACACCATGATAGAGGCCCAGTGCATCGCATATGTGAGTTAACAACATTCTTTTTATTCAAATAACGGATTAAAAATGTCTCAGTCTCAGGCTAGAAGTTAATACTCAAAGCTGTGGGCCACCCCTTGAAGAAATTCCTCAGTGGTATGATTAGCACACTTCTCCAGGATACATGCTAGTCATGTAACATTATCTCTGTAAATGCGGCGTGACTCTGCTAGTGGGTTTCCTGCAATAATTCGTTGTACTTCAGAATCCCACTTTCTCTGAACCCCTCGTAGTCCTTCAATAAATTTCCAGACAGTCAGATGCGCCATGCACAAAATGCTTTGCATCCCTCGATGAAAAGCCTCAATGACATTGTTAGTTTGGGCTTTTCCATCAGACACACTTTGTGAATGGTTCCAGAGTTCTATTGGGAAATGTGGTTGCCTTCTCCCTGTGCCCCTTCTGTTTCTCCTTCCAACCCACACATCTTCAAAATAATCAGTTAGCGGGACTAGCTCTTCTGGGAAAATGCCCAAGCTTTCATCTGTAATCTCCTCAAATCTTGAGATTACTTGATCTGGCAGATAGAAAGCGAGGGCCAGGAGATACTTGCATTTGAGAGTGAACTCTGCATCTTGCACGTAGCGTGTTACCAATCCTTCAGCTTGAATTCTTCTATATAAGCATTAGGTAAAATGAAAAAAACACCCAACTGGTTTAGCTTCGGGGAATACTGGTTGAAAAGCAGAAATGCATGCATGCTCAAAATCAGTAATTATGACTTCTGGACTAAGGTTTGGGTTCAGTTCCTTAAGCATGGTGAACATGCGTTTGTAGCATTCCCTGCTTTTACTGGGTAAGAGTGCGTATATTGCTGGCTGTACATTACCAAACCGCTCTCCCATAATAATATACAACTGTTCAAAAAGAGGGGTTGCCACGCTAAATGTACCATCAGCATGCCATAGCTGGCATCATTTGAGGAATTTCAAATTATGCTCTGTGCCAAAAATTAGAATTCTGGGTCCCTGTCTGGGCTGGGCCCACTGTCATGCAATAAAAACCTGACTGCATCACCATCTGAGTCGGGCTTGCAAGTTGTATAACTGTAAGGGATTTGCAGTGCACATAGATCCTTAGGATTAGGTGGTGCTCCATGGACACGCACACGTTGAATTGTATGTTTTAGGTTTTTTATCAATGATTTTCCCCTGTGCTGCAAGTGACACATTCTCCTTAGCATGCAGTAGCACTTGCGAGGTTGTGTCCTGTGTTGATCCAGCCCTTTCCTTTGCTAACTGCACAGTTTCATGCCTGTCCACAGCACACGGGTCTGGTGCATGTGTATGCTGTGAGAACCTATGCACAATTGCAGGGTTATCGTATGATAAAGTAGGAATGTGTGCATTACACAACTTTGATTTCTTGACTGCAAATTCACATTGCAAAATTGCTTTTTTCTGACGGCCAGTCTTACGAACATACGAACATATGAAATTTGCCAGCAGATAAAGGTCTAGAGGTCTATCAAGTCTGCTCGAATGTGCAGCTAGCACCCCTTATTCTGCAGCTGCCCCTCCCTTCCACCCTTCCCTTCATTAACCCTCCCCCTTCTTGCCTTGTGAAATGTATAAATATAATTCTGGTCATCAACCAGCTTTTTCTTTGAGTGCTCTGACATTACAAACCTTCCAGTCATGGTTACTCTAAGACACAGTGTGATCTGCTGCAACTGTAGTTCAGAATGGGAACACGGCGAGTTTTGCTGTCTTTTTGTAGAAATGTTAAACCAATCAGAATGTTGGGCTGTTGGATTGTGTTAACCAATCAGAAACTGACAAATATCTTTTTGGGTAAAATAAACATAATACCATACTAAAAATAATTTTTCTGATGGAGCAAATTGTCTGGGAGTGGATCGTTATAATAGCAAACTGACGCAGGAGTGTAATGTTGGGAGTGAATTGACGTGGGGCGAGAAATAGAGAGCGAACTGTCATATACCCACAGTAAACAATAGACATGCAGTAACATATAATAAAGTGCAAATACAATAAGTACAGTAAATACAGTGTGGTGTCTAAGGCATTAACATAATGCAAAAAATGGTACAAACAAGGTGGGAGATAAAGCTATAGCAGGTTCAAGTAACAGTTCTCTCAGTGAAATCAAGGAGGGAAATAAGGAAAGAGTACTGGACATTTAGCACAGCTGAGGCTTTGTCAGAGAAAACCTAGGGCTGAAAATGGTATAATCAGGTGGTGACAAACACTACAGGTAGGTGAAAGAATTCTAGGTGATAGGTTGGGTGGAATGTTTAGATATTAGCTGAAATGAGCAGGGTAATGAGATGCAGCCAGGGGCCTTGTCGGAGATAGAAAGGTAGGGGATATGGCTAAGGATGGGGGTAAGGATGGGGAGGGAGGCAGGCGGGGAGGAATGGGCATGGAGGGGCGATGGAAGGGGATGCAAGGTAGGGATAAGGAGGGGTGGGAGTGGTGGGGCAAGATAAGGCCAGCGGTGTTAAGATTTTGGTTGGGGGCAGAGCTATAGGTTGCAGTCACAGGTACTGGTGGCTGTAATGTGGGTCCAAAGTTTGTTTTTAAATGGTCTGATCTTAGGTTCAGCAGCAATATCATCGGGTAGGCCAGAAAACCAGAAAGGGGCACGGTAATCAAAGGTCCTCTGCCCCTTTGCTGTATGTCAGAAGGGGACTTTGTGGAAATGGCTGGTCATACCCCTAGTCCTGTGAGGATTTGATATAGGATTGAGCATTTTCTGGAGGGCTGGGGGTTAGCCCTAGAGTAATTTTTTTGGCTAGAAGACAGGTCTGGTATAAAACCCTACCACTGAGGTTTAGCCAGTTAGACTGGGCGTACAGGTCACAGGTGTGTGTTAGCTGATGAGCACCTGTAACTAATCTGCAGGCTTTGTTAAGAGCAGTTTTAACCCTGCTAAGTGTAATGTCTGAGGCAGCACTGTAGACAACTAGACCATAGTCTATGATAGAGATGATGCCACTGCAGACCGCAACACAGAGTGCTTCCGGAGTCAGGCAGTGCTTGTGGTGGTATAGTTGGCCAAGTTTGGTACTGAATGCCTTTGCAACATAGTTAACATGGTGGTTGAAAGAGAGGGAGCTGTCAAGAGTGAGCCAAAGATACCTGAACATTTGGATTAATTCCAGTATGGCGTCTATATTGTTTTAGATGGTGAGGTGATTTGATTTGAGTTTACCATTGATGTTTAAGAACAGCATGATCTTTGTTTTTTTTATAGTTCATAAGGAGTTTATGCTCTCTGAACCATGATTCCACCACTGAGAAATCCATTTGTAGTTTGTTCTGTAGGGTGATTAGGTCCCGGCTACTGGTAAAGAGGACAATGTCATCTACGTATAGTAGGATGTTGTCTGTGCAGACCTGGGGGAGGTGATTTAGGAAGATGCTGAAAAGCAGCAGATCTAAGCTAGATCCTTGTGGAACACCCAAGCAAACCTCCCAGCTTTCAGACAGTGTTTCATTTATTTTAACCTATTGGGTCCTGTCTTTGAGATAACTGGTGAACCAAGCCATAGGTTTGTCAGTGAGCCCGGTAGTGATGAGTTGTTGTAGTAGTAATGAGTGATTAACAGTATCAAATGCCTTGGTGAGGTCGATGTAGGCTGCCCACACCAACTCACCATGGTCAAGTGAACAATGAATATATCCAATGTATTCCAGGAGGGCCATGATGGTGCTGTGTAACATCTAGAACCCATGTTGCTGTGGGCATTGGATTTGATATGTGTCCAGGTATTCTGTTAATTGGTTGGCTACTCTGCATTCCAGCACATTGGAGAGTGGGGGTGGGGGATTACTGTTAATTGTTTAGTCCCAAAGTGCATAAAACTGTGACTGTTTTAAAGTGCAATGTGTGATCAGTAATGTCTTTATCTTTTCCAATGCTGACTCTCCTGTGGCAAGGATGAGTGGGTTACAGATCACTGATGTACCATACCTTTTAAAAGTGCATAACAGAAAGAGAGAATATGGAACCTTTTAAAAGTGCAATGTGGAGCTTTTAATGTTTGTAGGGATGATGGTGCTGTGGGGGCTCTCAGCTGATCAGCAACACCTTTGTCCTTGCCAATGCTCTGACTTTCCAGTGGTGGCTTCACAGCTAACAGCTGATTATAACCCGCTCATTCTTGATGACACTCAGACTCTGAGAGAGAGTGTACCATACTTGCAAACAGCCTGTGTGACTACTGCTACTGCAGGCATAGTTTGTGATTGGATTGGACATTGGCAACAGCCAGAAACATCACAAGTGATGATTATCATTCATTATACCCAGGGGTTTGTTATAGTGAGGAAGCACTGAATATAAAGTATATGCAATGGGCTGACTCAAAATATGCAATTTATCTTCAAGCATGAGGGCGTAGTACCATAACTCAATCAATAGCAGAACCACAAGTGAGTTATGAAAGTCCTGCCACTTACAAGTGATGATAAATTGCCTATTTTGAGTCAGATTATTTCATATTCTATATAGACAACAGTAGTTTACAAGTTATAGTTTTAAATCTGCAGTTTGTTTGAATGGGTTTCTGTTTTTTTATCATTTTAACAGCTGGCTTCAGTGCTGCACTAGGTATTGTGATGTCATCAGCATTGTGAAAGCTGCTCTCTGATTGGTTCAATATTCAACTGTGATGATAGTAACCTTAAAAAATTCATTGTGACAACAGTAACAACAACATATTTTTGATATGTTGCTGTTACTGATGTCCCTAGCCAAGGTATCTTTTTCATCCTGTCATTATTACCCCCACTCATGTTGTGTATATATGTATATTCTTTGCAAAAAGCTGCATTAATGCACCAATTAGGGTTTAAGTTAATGCCACAAAAATATGAAAATGTGGCATTAGGGTTTCCAACTCCAACTCCCTACCCCCACCCCCACTCCCACAAGTAGCAAAAGGAGAAAATATTATGGTTTTGGGTCTGTGGAGTCTTGGAAAATCAGTGGTGGGGTCTTCCTTGGGGTTGACAACCCTAATATTCACCCTCTTCAGCCCATAGCCTGCTGTCTGAAGCACAAGGTACCGCTCCAAGCCAGTGCCTCATACTGATACACTCTTCAAAGGTAGGGAAGTATGTCTCACCATCTAGCCTTATTTGCTCAGGGAACAGGCTGGGCATTAAGCTTGACAACCCCAAGGAAGACCCCACCACTTATTTTCCAAGACTCCAAATAGCCAATACCCTAATGCGTTTTCTTTTTGCTGCCTGGGGGACATGGTTGGGGCATTTGGGTTGGAAACCTAATGCCAAATTTCCATATTTTTGTGGCATTAACTTAAACTCCTACTGGTGCATTAGTGCAGTTTTATGCAAAGAATTTCCTTTCTTTTTGATATAGTGGAATCATATCCTCATTCTCGAGTGAAGACATGCAGATGCACAAGGCCATGGGAAGAAAGGGAAGATGCCATCCACTTATGGAAGTGCAGGGTCCTTGTGGGCCTTGCAGTTTTATGCAGCAATGGATGCCAAAAATTCATGGGGCTGTCAGGTGGGCTGCAGAAGCACAGGGCTCTATGTTTTATGTGCTTCTATGTAGCTGCAGATACAGATGCACAGGGGAAAGAGTCCATCTGTCAGCCAATGCACAGGGCCCTCTGCCATCCATAGGTGCAGATGTACAGGGCCCTATGCCTATAGAAGAGTTGTCGTCACTATATGCACATTCAAATTTCATGGTGATAAACTAATTAAGGTTGCAAAACCAAAAATGATGAGGAGCAATCAAATTTCTAGTCAAGCAACCAATGTTTTGCCATGAAATGAAAAATCAGGGTGTGCAATCCAATTTCATGCTGAGAAACCATTTTTTCTGCCACAAAACAAAAAATGATGCTGGGCAATTAAATTTCATATTACGCAACCAATTTGTTATGCAATGTGAAATTTTATTCACAATGCAATTTCATGTCGAAGTACCAATTCAAGCCCCAAAATGAAAAATAAAGTTATGATCTGAACTGAAAATTTAACGTCATGAAACCAATTATAGTCATGCTATGGGAAATTATGATTCATAATCAAACTGCATATCGAGCAGCCAATTTCTGTTTTCGCAAGTACAAGTTATGATCCAGAACCAAAATGTTTTTCCAACAGACTATTTTTTAATTGCAATTAATCATAATTAAAAAAGTTTCACAAGTCAAATTTAATTTCTTGTTCCTCACAACATGAAACTAAAAAGTATAGACCACAATCACATTTCATGTCCAACAACCAATTTGATATGCACAATGATAAATTATGATCCACGGGGAAATTTCCTATCAAGCAACCTGTTTTTTTTTCCCATGAAATGGAAAATTAAGATATGCAATCAAATTTCATGCCCACAAACCAATTTTTTTCACAAAACCACACATTCTGATGCTCACTCAAATTTCAAGTTGAGAAAGCAGTTTTTATTGCAAAATGAAAAATCGTGCTGCATAATCAAATGTCATGCTGAGAAACCAATTTTCTGCTGCAAAATGAAAAAATGTGATGCACAATCAGATTTCATGTCACACAACCAATATCCGTTTTGCAAGTGCAAGCTATAATCAAGAAGCAAAATGTGTTTCCAACAGGCTTTTTCTGAATTACAATTAAAAAATAGTTTTGCAAGTCAAATTTAATTTGCACGGGACTTCCGGTGAAGTCACCAGTTTGATAGCAGTCTAACTCCAGAGCTCCTTCTCAGCTGAATTTTAATCCATGAACATCTATCTCTTAGCCTTGCAATCCTGTTACCTAAATGAAAGATAACTGACTACATCATGTCCACATGATAATGGGCTAAAGATAACCTGCCGGGGTCAGCAGCAAACCCCCCAAAACATAAGCTTGATGGCTTGCAGCAGGCCGCACCACGATCCCCCGGCTATACTCCAGCTACCTCCCCACCTGCTAGTGACGCAGAGAAACCAGACTGTACTTTCTCTTCTAAAAAGCTGTGTATTGCTTTGCAGCAGATAAACTCAACATTTCAATGTTTGGAGGCTAAGGATTTGGAAGATCATCGAGACATTACAGTTTTAGAGCAAAGAAGTGGGGCCATTGAACAGTGCCTTACTGATTACACAGAAACTAAAGACATCCACAGTTCTGCACTTTTAGACTTACATAGGTGACAGCAACTTTTAGAGCAAAGAATGGAAGAACTAGAAAACCAGAACCGCCGGAATAACTTACATATACATGGGGTCTCAGAAGGCACAGAGATTGGTAACATGCTGCAGTTTATGGATGGTTTCATAAAAGAAATTCTGGACTTACCAGATGATAAAGAGCTCCATATCATCAGAGCACACCATTCTTTAATTCCTCGTCCTTGAGCCCCCAGTGCGCATCCTTGTTCTTTGATTATAGCTTTTTTGGATTTTCGAACCAAAGAGGAGTTCATTTGAATTGCCTGGTCTGAGAAAGAAATTATCTTTGGGGGTACAAGACTCTTTCTTGACCATGATTATACCCCCCAGACTGTACAGCGCCAGCAACAGGTGCATGCTGTAGTTAAGCAATTAAAACAATGGCTGGATACTAGGTTTTTGTGGAATACCCTGGCCCAATTAAAGATCTTAAAAACACATGTCCACAAATGTTTCCCTGATCTGAAGGCAGCCCATTTTTTCTTACAGTCCTTGGGCATTCCATTTGGCTGATGATCCTACCACTAAGCAGCAGGATGTGCTGTGAGCTCGTACCTGGCAGACCTCTGGAATCTCTCTCTTGGGCCCACAATCTGACTTGAACTCCTGTCAAGTGTGGACCTCAGTAGCAGCTAAATCTCTACCTGTGACACCACACTGGAACCCAGGAAGGAATCAGGAGTGCGGCCTGGACCATCTACTACTCCGGATGCTTCCTCCTCATCAAGACCTGAGACCACCTGAATTCTTTTTGCTGACAACATTAATTGAACTTATATCACCGGAGACTGAGACTGGTGACAGTATGAGCCTAGATGGCCTCTACAAGACTTATATGCACTATTTTTCTATTGCACCATAAGTTTAGATTTGATGCAATATTTTGTTTAATGTGAGCTCCATGGATACATGTAGGTAGTGCAAGAGGAGGGGAGGAGACTTGATGTGGGGATGAGGGTGTTGCAGGTTTTTAATGTAAAGGTGGAAGGCTGGTTGATAGGTTCTGGGAATGCTCTTACTTTTGTGTTGCACTCATCGGGCTGATGGGAGAGTGATTACCTTTTAACATCAAAAGGAGTGGCAGGTAGATTTTAGTGGCCAGCATGGATTGCAGAGCTTTTTTGTAGATGGTGGAAGGGCCTGCTTATGGTTGCCTCTTAACATCTGCTGCAATGGTAGCTCTGAAGCCAATGAGCTGATATTAGTTTAGCTTTCGGTACCTTTTTTCTTTCCTGTAATTCCAGCGGTAATAGCGGGCTTTTGCCACTAGGTGACATTCCTGGCTTATGCATATTGATGGGCCCTTTGCTATCTGGATGCATTAGCCTAGGTGACTAGGTCAGGGGGCCTGTAGGGGTTCCCTTCTAGTGGATGGCTTTTGTATTGGGACTGGAGACCCACACAGCATCAATGTCTAAGCTATATTGCTGGCTCGCTATCCATTCCTTTGGCGCCCTTCTTCTTCTTTGGTACAGCTCTACAAGCAGACAGAGATCCATAGCTGTGTCTCTGTTTGTTCTGGATATAGTACATTCCTGCCCTCCATTTTAAGTTACCCTAAATATAAATCTGTTCATGTTGCACTGGGCCCTCTGAGGTGTGTAGCTTGGCCCTGTGGGAGCCCGTGCTGGGACAAATGTCCGACCCTGGCTAGTGGCTGCAACTTTTTGACCTTCAAGCTCCTCTTATATCCCTACCTAACAGTAGCCATTTGAAGAACCCCCACTGTCTGGGCCTCTCCCTCTGTTGTATTTAGTCTATATCACTCCCACTTTTGGGGAGACTGTACTAAGCTGGGAAGTCTTTACTCCTTATAGCTAGCTATAGTTCAGGAGAGTTCTTTGATTTCAGCGATTCTGACTTGTCCCTGCCTTCCTCCTTTCTCCCATACTGGGAGTACTTCAGAGAGGACCAGAGTGGATGAAAAAGGGGACAGTCTATTACTCAGTTGTGAGATGTACTCTTTGACCTGTTCGACGGACTGGCTGGCAATATCATTTGTGCCTAGGTAAATGACGATGGCCCTGATATCTTCTTCCTTATGGATGTATTTCTCAAGTTGGCCTGCAACCCTTTTTGCTGTGTCCCCAGGGAGACATCTGACAGTGATCTCCAATTAGTTAGTCCTGTTTAGGTGTCATTCGACTCCTAGGATCATGGAATCCCCCAGAATAAGCAGTTTGTTTTTTCCCCTTATGGGAGTGTTTGCCCTTGTGAGTTTGTCCTGCCGATGCAGGTGGTGCAACAACTTCTCCTTCCTTGGGCCCGAGTCAACGTCCTAACGTAAGTGTGACTCAGACCCTTGTGCATTTCTACTGCTCACATACTGATCAGGTTTTGGGGTGATGCCTGGTTTGTGTTGTTGCATCTTAGACCCTTGGCTTGAGCAGCAGGGTAGTTCCTTGTAAGTGCTTGCCAGCAGGGCAAACCTGTTTAGCAGCTGAATCTCTGTTTTATGACTATTGTCCACCTGTTGAATCCTTTTGTGATGGGCTTTGCCCCTTTGCACTACCTGCCACCCCGTGGAAGAGCTGTCCTCCACGGTAGAGGGACAGCATCTGGGCGATGGAGGTGCTATGGCGGTGACCAAGCTTCTATGGTTTGGTGCAATAACTGATTCAGGTGGGATATTGTTGTCCATGCCTCCTTGAACTGGGCCCTGAGGTCATTTATTACTCAGCATGTGGGACAATGACCAACTACATGGACCTAGGCTCTGTAATAGAGTACACCACAGTGATTACAGTGCACTATGTCCTTGCCTGTCGGTTTCAATGTTATGTGTGCTAGGTATGCATGAGAATGATGTTACCTGTTGGGTTTCAGGGTAATCAGAGACAGTGAAGCACGTGAGGATGAAAGAGAGTTTTGTTTTTATTTAGAATATAGCTTTTCTTGGTATAGCCACGGTGTAGGACGAAAGAGAAAGAGTTTTTTTTTAGAATATAGTTTTCCTAGATATAGTCACAGTTTCACTCTGGCTGATACCTGTAGATGGCAGTGAATAATTAGTAATTGCTGTTTGTATCCTAGTATAAAGGGAGTAGTGTGATTTGGCTTTGAGGATGCTGAGCTGATGTCCTGCCTCCTCCTGGGAAGGGCAGAAAGTGTGGAACTATAAGGTGGAGCACCCAGGGAGGGTGGGTGGGTAGTCCACCTGTGTCCCTGACAACAAAAAACAATCAGGAAAGTTTCCCTGGTATGTGAGACTAGAGTTCCTGATCAGCCCACTGCCAACTTCCCGAGATAGGTGTCTGTGTAGGAGAAAGAAAGAAAAGTGATTACAGCCCTTTCCCTGCACAAAATGCCCCATGTCCTAGTTTGAAGGCTAGTCACTACCAGCTACCTGTGACCACGAGTGTCAGTGAGGGCAGGGGACCCACTCCTCAGATCGAAGATCAAGTGCTGCCTAACCTTGGGAGATGGTTCATATCAGATGGCTAGGAGGGGTGTCAGGGCAGCCAAGAGTGTCCTATTCCCCTTAGCCTTGTAATGTCTACTGTAAGCACAAAAAGCAACAAAACCTGTAAGTACAACCTGTAACAATTTAACAGAAAATATACCCTGCAAAAAACAGTTTGAATCAGAGAAAAATAAAGCAGTAAACTGTAACACCTGTAAGCACAACACAGTAACAAAAACCTGTAGGCACAACCTGTAACAATTTCAGAGAAAATATGCCCTGCAAAGAAACAATCTGAATCAGAAAGGTTTCTTTATAGGCTGCCACACAATAGCTCTTCTGCTTTTTATTAAGAGCTACTACCCTTCTGGTCTCTCCTCCACTAGTTTGGAGGAGTGCCTCAGATCGAGGAGTCACTTGCAGTGATCCCTCTCCACACCCCACTGTTCGATTCCCAGGAGGATCTGGGACGAGTAATTTAAACCTTAAAGTATGAGCTTTTTCTAGTTTAGCTTGTTTAATTGTTTGCTTATATTGCTCCATACTTGTTACAATGTGTTGTTTGTTCATGTTTCCCTGGTGGTGAGCCCACATCCCCCAATTGTGCTCAGGTTGCTATATTCTTATTTTAAAATGGCTGATCTTAATACAGTTTCTTACGATGTAAGAGGCATTAATAGCCCCGTTAAAAGGGCCCATATTTTGTAAGATCTACAACACCAAAATGTGACTATGGCTTTCCTACAGGAAACCCATTTGATGCCTCAAGAACATCTAGAGTTGTAGCGTAGTTGGGTGGGAGACATTTATGCTTCCCACTTTGCTGCACATCCCCATCATAGAGGAGCAGCCATTCTTATCCACCACAACACCCCCTTTAAGGTGCTTCAGGCAAGTACAGATGAAGAGGGTTGATTTAGTCATTTAGTGGTGAATATAGAGGCCAAAGTTGTACATTACTCAATCTCTATGCATCAAATGAAGAGACTGACCATATCACCTTCCTTACTCAGGTCATGCGAGAGACAGTGATGAATTCCTATAGTCTAACCCAAATTAGGGCCCTTTAA
This sequence comes from Neoceratodus forsteri, assembly GCA_016271365.2. Lineage (NCBI taxonomy): Eukaryota > Metazoa > Chordata > Ceratodontiformes > Ceratodontidae > Neoceratodus > Neoceratodus forsteri. Next base: position 95,241,951 of record CM057450.1, on the reverse strand, counting down.
AGTTAAGCTGTGGCAGCACCTCATCACCAGTAGCTCATATGACTGTGCATAATCCTCCCTGTGTTTACTATCCCCCTTCCCATCTCTTAACCTGTATGCCCCTGATGACAATGTCATTCCTGACTGCTACTGTTTTCACTATGTGTGTAACTGCATTTATTGCTCAAGCCTCATACTCTGATGTTATGATGTCGACCTTGTGTTGGTACACCAAAAAACAAAGTCCAGCACAGTGACAGATTTGGCCTGAATGCGGTGAGTTGCTGTGCTGGAACACTGCAGTGCAGCTCCCAGTGTTGCACCCCCCTGGTCCAACTCTGACTCGGAGTTAGATATTTAGAGACTGGGGGTGTGGGGGGCACAGCCCCCCACTGGAAAAGTGCCGACATCCCCGATGGTACAATGCTGACACTCAGCATAGTGTCTGTCGCTGTTGGGGTAAGTGCTGTTGAACCACTATAATAAAACCCTGTTTTTTATATGCCGCAGATGACAGTGTCAGTCCTCTAGCTGGTACTCAACCTATGTGTGTGTGTAACTGCACTTACTGTGCAAATTTCCTACCTGTTTTGTGTTATTTACCTCACTGTAAATGTTGTTGTTTGTCATATTGCATTCTCGCACAGTCTACTGAGCCATTGTCTTGTTCACTTGACGTGGAGCCTTTGTAAATGAGTCCCTGACTCAAATGTGTTTAACTCCGAGATTTAAATAAATAAAATAAAAATAAATAATTGTGGTGGGAGGTGGCTTTAATGCAATCATGAATCCCTCTGTAGATTTCATGGGGTCAGGGACCCATGGAGCTTCCAGGACTGGCAAGGTGCTCTTCAGGCTATGTTTGGAAATGGGGCTGATTGATGGGTGGCAATTCCTTCACCTCCTGAGGCGGAATTATACTTACTATGCACCTCATCACAATACCTGTTCTTGTACAGATTTTTTCTTAGTGTCGGCCAACTGGATACCTAAACTGGTTAGCTCTACTATAGTTTCTACTACGACTTCGGACCACACCCTGGTGAGGTTTCAACTTGATAAGTCTCCATTGCCTGTTGATTCCCTTTGGAGGCTGAATGTTGGCTTACTTGCCCATGTAGAATTTAAAGATCTTATAACCTCACTATTTTGACTTTTCTCCAAACTAGTCCTCCATCTGACTCTAGAGCAGGAATGCAAAGGGACACCCTTAAACATTTTTAACGGGAGGTGGGATCATTAAATATTTTTTTAGAATAAAAAAGGAATGTATATAAACTTGTCTAGAACTTGAACATAATATTGCAGATTTAGAATTCCACCACCAAGTGACTCTAGATGAAACAGTAAAACAAGAATTAGATCAGGAAAGACGCTGACTAAATCAACTACTAGATGCCAAAATTGAAGGACAGCTTTCATATTCAAAACAAAAATACTCTGAACAGGGTAATTGAGCAGGGAAACTTTTGACTTGGCAACTTTGAAAAGAATCTATTGATAGAGTGGTTGTTCAACTTAAGGAACCCATTGCTTGTTCTTCTACCACACACCCAATTCAAATTTCCCATATTTTTGCTCACTATTATGCTTCCTTATATGGCCAGGAACATGCTCCAGACAATGACATTTGGGTACACCATTATTTAAACCAGTTAACCCTTCCCACTCTCAATATAGTGGACAGGGATGGTCTTGATACCCCTGTTTCCTCTTCAAAAGTTCTAATGGTAAAGCCCCTGGCACAGATGGTTTCTCCTCAGAGTTTTATTATCATTTGCTCCTTTGCTCCTAGAACCATTGATGGCTACTTTCAATGAAATACTTGAAGGTGACAGAGGCGTTCCTCCATCTTGGAATTTGGTAAAAAATATCAGTCATAGTAAGGCCAGATAAAGACCCCAAAGAATGTGGCTCATATTACCCCGTTTCTCTCCTCCTGGTTGATTTAAAGCTATTTACTGAAATTCTTGCCAACCATTTATAATCATGTATCCCTGCCTTAGTACACATTGACCAAACAGGTTTCATCACCGGATGCTTCCTTCAGGAAAATATCTGTAGATTTTTAAATATAATTACTGCCCAATGTGCCAAAAAGTCCTTCCAATTAGCACTCAGTATGGATGCCATAAAGGCTTTAGATAGAGTGGACTGGTCTTTTATGGCCACCACCCTGGAGAAGTTTGGATTTGGTCTGAAATTTATAACTATGGTCACTTTGCTTTATGATACCCCAGAGGCAAGAGTAAAAGTAAATGGTTTTCTTGCTGATTGAATTTCATTAGGGAGGGGTACTAGACAGGGTTGTTCCTTATCTCCCCTGCTATTTGCTGTCTTCTTGGAATCATTGGTGATTTCTGTTCAAACTGATATGGTCATCAAGGGAGTTATGGCAGGAGGAGTTGAACAGAAACTGGCTCTATAAGTAGATGACTCCCTATTTTTTCTTATGGATCCAAATTCCTCCCTCCCATGATTATTACAAGCCCTTCAGGAGTCTGGTTCCCTTGCGAGATATAAAATTAATTTTAATAAGTCGGAAGCTATGATACTCAATGAAACCCCCTCATCCAATTTTCACCGATCTTTTCCCCTTCACATGGGACAAGAAAGATACCTTTAGACATTTGGGGATTCAAGTGTCGATGGGCACTTCTTCATTATTCAAAAAACACTATCTTGAATTGTATGGTTTCCTACAGGCAGGCTTTGCCTACTGAACTCTTCTATCCCATACTTTAACAAAAATCCAGCACATCTGCACACCAAGAGAAAGATAAGGTCCAAAATGAAATGCTTAGGTAAATATTTTTATAGCTTTATTAGCCAAATAGTATTCAGATACATCTAGCACCATGTTAGCCTCGGTGCTTCGGGTTCATCAACCCTTCCTCAGGAGGCGTACTTTATATGGGAGAATTCAAACTATCAAAATTAATGTTCTCCCCTGCCTTCTGTTTCTTTTTCATGCCACGTGGGTCCCTATTCTTAAATTCTACTGGAATAATCTTAGCAAAGATATCCAATGTTTTATTTGGTCTGGTGCTCGACCTCATCTCTCGAACAATGTTCTGCACCCCCCCAATCAGGTGGTTTAGCGCTAACCAGTCTTAACCTTTATTTCCTTGCCACTCAAGCAGCTCGGCTCTGCACTTTGGCAAAAAGGAGTGATTCTGACTGGTATCAGATTGAAGCTACTGCATTACCTGGCTAGGCCCTATGGTCCCTTCCAACTGGTATGACTTCCCCCATATCTAGTCTAACATTCATAATCCTTGGTTAAAACACTCCCTCCATGTCCTGCTATGACTCCAAAAACTTACAAATACCCCTAGTAGTCTTGGACCCCTCTCATGTATTCACTATATATTTGAACTATAAACTATTTAGCCATGAGGGTTCATTCCTTTTCCCTCAAATTAGACCCTGGATATGCTTTTTGGGAGTGGCATAAACTAACTACATTTACACAATGCACATATGAGAGGGATGCTTGCCCTGTGCTAGATTACAAGATATTTATTCCTTGGATGGAGGATCATTACAGATATCTACAAGTTAGACATTACTGTATATAATATCTTTGGGCATCCTCCCTTAGCTGTGTAGAAAGCGTTCTAAGCTAGAATCCTTCATTTATGATGTGGTTACCCTCCAGGAAAAATGTTGTTATATATCAGAACTTTATATGGTTCTGTCACATTCCAAGGCTTCGAGGCCCCTCTGTTAGAGACCACATGGATGAAATGGGAACAGGAAAGTGGTAACTAGATTAATACCACTCATTGGTCAAAATGTCTTCATTTAGGCTGGCAGGTTACTGCCTGCCCTGCATAGCGAGAGTTTAATCGGAAAGTGTTAGTTCGTTTTTTTAGAACACCGACAATTACTAAACATTTTCACTGCCAGCCATATTGACCTCTGTTGGCGTAACTGTGGCAGTACCTGAGGAACACATTATCATATTTTCTGAAACTGCTCCAAGCTCCAGAGTTTTTGGAAAGATATTCATTTAGAAATTCAAAGGCTTACTGGACTAGTTTTTCCATTGGAATTTACAGAACTGGTTTTGGGTTTTCCTGCTTTGCTATACTGTCATAGGATGATTCAAAAATTGGGCCAGATCCTGAGGGTGGTGGTGTTCAAGTGAATCTCTTCTAATTGGCTATCAGCTCAACCTCCTTCTCTGACCCAATGGAGATCAAGAGTAGCTAACATGGAATGAATTGAAAGAATAGCCAGTAACATTCATTTAGATATGGACACATTTTTAGAAATTTGGTGCCCCTAGCATCAGTTGGAGATGACTGACCTATCATAATTTGCCTTTTTTTTTGCAGTTTTTTCCTTTTTGGCAGCTGCTTGCAGACTTGGCAGATGAGTTTTTTCTTTTTGGCAGCTGCGCGAGCCTTCATATGCCGATGCCTCTTGTTTGGGGGGGGAGGATGAGGTGTCGCACCACTACCAAGTTGTTTATCAAGAGTTCCTGTTTCTCTTTTTAATAGTTACTGTTCTGTGTTGTGGCTATTAATAATAGTTTATTTTTGTGTATGTTTTTATAATCATTCATTGCTACTGGGAGGTTTACATCTACTTGGGCTACAACAAAGTAGCTTTGATGTATAACACTGAACTCATTGATAAGGCAGTTTTATTTTTCTTTATTATTCCATTGCTGACTGCCAGCCTTTTCTAAACAATGTGTTATGGCATTAGATTTAATATGTCTTAAATGACATACCACAATATATGCAAGTTTGCAAAGTACATGGCAGTGTTACCGTTTTTTATGGAGATTATTTTACTCTGTGACCTCCTGCAACTTCTTATTTTTGTACTTTTGTACATGATGCTGTATGTAGTATGACCAATAAATCTTTACTGAGTTAAACAAAATGTAGTTTGCACACCTTAATGGTGTGACACAGAAAAGTATGTCATGAGTTAAAAAATGGGAAAGACATTAACATGGTCAGTAGAAATACATAAAACATATCTATAGTCATGATTGACTGAAATAAGCCTCAGAATCTGAACCAGCATGTTTTAATGAGGCAGAGTCATGTTTTTTATTTTATTTTTATTATGGCTGCTGTAATAAAAGTTTGAATTAGTATTTTGTTACCAAGGTGAGAAACAAGATTGTGGCTGTCACGAATGAAAAAAGTTCTTGGTGTAATGAGCACAACATCTCACGAAACTGGTGTTGGATCAAAATATTATTCCAAAAACACTACTGAGCATGCTCAGAACAGAAAAAAACACAACATTAAATCCTTATAGCTCTGTAACCATTAAATTAATTTTTCACAAAACCTTCCAAAGGCACTACCTTGGCACAGCATGCTTCTACCCTGAAAGTTTCAGAAATAATTTCCATTCCATGTAGGCTGCATGTGAGGGCAAACCCAAATTTCATGTTAAGTATAGGACAAAATTAGACTTCTAGAGGAAGATGACATATGTGAATCTCAGAAACAGCACAAGCTGCCATCACAAACCTTTTCACAGATTTAAACCTTGCCTCCTAGAAAACACATGCAACATTTCAGCTAATGTTGTCAAACACTGGCAAAGCTAGGAATTTAACATAGAACCTCTCACTCAGCCCTGACTCTAGAACTCTAGAGGCACTACTGCAACCATATATATATATATATATATATATATATATATATATATATTAGAGCAAAAACTTCATTTAATGCATCAGTTAGGGTTGTTCCACAGCGACAAAAATGAGAAATTCGGTGTTAGGGTTGAAACTTTCCTTGGACCCCTCCAGCCCACCCCCCCAACCAGCATTGGGGTGCGCATTGGGGTCATCAGCCCTAATTCTCACCCCCACATGTGTAAAGAAGCTGAGGAATAGGAGAATGGGGTGAGAGTTAGGACCGATGACCCCAACGTGCACCCCAATGCCGGTTGGAGGGGTGGGATGGAGAGGTCCAAGGGGGGGTTTCAACCCTAACACCAAATTTCCTCATTTTTGTTGCTATGGAACAACCCTAACTGATGCATTAAATGGAGTTTTTGCCTCTAATTTCCCTTCTTTTTGAGAATGATGACAAGAAATAGTGAAAGTAATGCAGTGGCGGGAGCCGCTCCCACCACGTAATGTGTTGTGACATAGTAATAGGAACAGCAACACAAACAGAAGTGCCAACAGTGGCGCACATAGTAACGGAAACGTAAATGGTAAAGGAAATGTTAATAGAAATGCAAGCGCAAAGTGACGCCGAAGCTAACAGTGACGCAAACGGACATTGAAGTGCATACAAAAATGCAACTGGTAATGCAAACAGTAATGGCAGTGGTATTTTAAATGGAAATGTTAAGTGTCACAGCAAAAAGAACATGAAAGGAAACAGAAACGGAAACGCGAACTCAAGCGCACACGTAAATGCAAACCATAACGTGCACAGGCATGGTACATCAATTGTAAATGCAAATGGTAAAGTTAACATGAAGAATAACACCAAAGGAAACAGAAATGGAAACAAGAACAGAAGCGTGGACAGAAACGCAAACCAACACAGGCATGGGCACAGTACCGCAATTGTAAACGCAAATGGCAACAGTAACAGCAACAATAACAGCAAAGGAAACAGAAACACAAAAGGAAATGCAAGCACATAAGGAAACGCAAACTGTAATGTGCACAGGCACAGTAATGCAATTGCAAATTCAAATGGTAACAGTAACAGCAAGGAAGATGCAAAACGAAAGAGAAACACAAACACAAACAAAAGGGCTGCCAGAAACACAAATGGCAATGCACATGGTGACGCAAACAGAGACAGTAGTGGAAACACAATGGTAACAGTAACGAAAACGCAAGCACAAATGAGAACGCAAAGGGTAACGCACCGTATACAGGAACGGTTACGCAAATGGGGACATAAACGCAAATGGAAACAGTAACTGTAACAGTAACGAAGCACATACCCTGTTTTTGCTGAACAGGTGCATAGAGAAACACAAAGAATGTATGCATTGTAATGGGCATCGAAGCTTAAAACGAGTATTGGAAGTACTTAATTGCTAATATCTCATCAACCGCACGACATAGAAAAAAAAATTAAAATTTCACAAAAATCATGATTTTCCTGGCTAGGTTTTTGCTATGACATAGCCCACAGGGCTATGCATCTTGCAACAAAAAATCTGTATCTCGCATCATTTTCGAGATACGAGCCCTGAAATGCACGGCGTACGCCACCATGTTAGTCCATGGGAAAAAATGCCAACTTCGGAGTACCATAACTTTGCAGCCATGTAATATTTTTTTCACCAAACCACCAAAAAGCACATCTGTGAAATGTTGGCTGCGTTCCCTCCAAATTTCAGCTCAAAAGACCAAACCATTCTTTTGCAGCAGGGTGGCAAAGAACTGCTGTAATTTTGGCCATAGTATGCAAAAGTAGTGTCGTGATTTGTGAAAGCTTTCGCAAGCATTTGCGAAAGTGTTGTGAGTGCAACACTACTTTGCGACACTACTTTTTCCAGAAATTAGAAAAATTATTTCTAGGGTGTCACCCCAAAATAAAGAGATGGCTAGCATCCTGAGGGTCCGACTAGGTAAACACAAAAAGAATTGTGTCCCTAGGTGGTCCCAATTTTAAATGCCAAGCATTTTTCTGATCACTAACTGAAAACAAAATGGCGGATTTGCGACACTACTAGGGCCATTTGCGACACTAAAAAGTGCATTTGCGACACTGTCAAACTTTTTGTTAACTTTTCCCATTGACTTATAATGGGAACTTGTTTTTTGAATAACTTTTGAACCATTTAATATTTTTTCATGAAATCTTCAAAAGGCACATCGGGAACCCCGGTCGCACATTCCCTGAAGTTTTTGGACCGGTCACACAAACCTTGTGACTTGTAGGCACTAGCAAAGAATTCACCAGAAACCATAAATGCGTGCCTAGATCACACTTAATAATGCCGCAGCCCTATATCTGACCGGTACAAAGGTTGGCACATCCCAGATGTATGGTTCTTGATCATGCATTCCAAATTTCAGGCAAATCCATTGAACAGTGGCAAAGTTATTAAGGTACAAAGTTTGACCCTTTAACCTTAAAAGTGCTACTCAACTCTAACTATAGTGGCACTACTGTGCCACTATAATACATTATGGTAGCACGGTAGTGCTACCATAGTTAGGGTTGAGGAGCCATTTTAAGGTTAAAGACTCAAACTTTTCACCTTAATAATTTTGCCACTGTGCAATGGATTTGCCTGAAATTTGGCATGCATAATTGGGCTTGGTAGATCTTGGGATCTGCCAAGTTTTTTACAGGTCGGATATATACCTGTGGAGTTATTAAACACCAATGAAATGTGTGTTTACGCTTTTTTTCGAATTCTTTGCTCTCGCCTACAGGTCACACGGTTTGTGCGACTGGTGCAAAAACTTCAGGGAACATGTGGATGGGGTCCCCAATGTGCCTTTTGAAGATTTCATGAAAAAATATTAAACAGTTCAAAAGTTATTCAAAAAACAAGTTCCCATTATAAGTCATTGGGAAAAGTTAACAAAAAGTTTGACAGTGCTGCAAATGGCCCTAGAAGAAGAAGGATCAGAACTTATATAGTGCTTTTCATACACAGTATCTCAAAGCACTTTACAAGCAATGCTAGACTGGTAGTGAAGTGACTGAATGTGGTGGCGGCCATATCGCACATCATCACCCACACACAGCCTTGATAATTGCATGAACCGGTTTATGGGAAGGGGAATGTTGGCCAGGACACCGGGAATGTTCCCTGCTCTTTGTGAAGAGTGCTCTGGGTTCTTTTACTTCCACCTGGACACCCACCAGGACGGGCAGAAGGAACCTGGGTTTACCATCTCATCCGAAGGATGGCACACCCCAGCAGCACAGCACTCCCCAATACTGCACTCGGATGCCAGCGATTTTAAGGTGCAAGTCCAATTCTGGTGTGGGACAGGAACCCATGACCTTCTGGTCCAGAGGCGATGTGCTACCAACTGAGCCACGTATGCAGTTCTGGGAGTTTGAACCCCTCTGTCCTTGTACTTCCACCACGTCATTTGATGTATGAATGTGGTGGTCATAGAACACACACTTTGGGCCCTGTGCTACTACCAAATGATTTGGTGTATAGATACAGTGCTGGGAGCATGGTTTTTTGGCCCATTATACTCCCAGTACGTTATTTTATGTATAAGATAGCAATATTAAGTGCAAGAGAAATCACACGAGTAACATTAAACACATAGTGAAAAAACATCAGACAAAGATCGATACTCGGTTTGTGCTTCAAACATCTAATATATTTGTGTTGAGTGTCTATCAAACTGTATATTTCTCCTACTGCTTACAGTTGTGTAATAGTAATGATTTTCATGACACACAACAAATAATATCATGGGACTGTGGGTCTGAACTCTTTTTGTGAAACCAACAAATGTATGTGTACTAACACTGTATCAATCTGTGCATATCTCTTTCTGTTTTGTATTGCATGACAAGTACTATTGTATCTCACAACAGAAAATGATGTACTGGTACCATACGCCTAGAAAATTCACACTTCCACTATTTCTGTCATTTCTATTTGACGGTCTATGAAGATGTACATACCTGTTACTGCTGTTGTCTGCCTCATGCCTACCATTGGTATGTAACACAGTAAATCATATGGTGCTGGCACAAGTGTAGAACAGTTGCACTAACAACACCTGATTAATCTTTATATAATGTATGGTAGAATTGCTGTTAACCTTAGGAAATCACCATTTCCTAAGGTTGTTAACCTATTGATGTGACATAGACATGTTGTTAACCTATCGATGCTACATCACATCGATAGGTTAACAACAGCGATTGGTCTGCGCATGTGCGCGCTTTTTTTTCAGCGGGGAACCGATGGATGAACAGCAGCGGTTAGGAAGGACTGAACAGCTGTGGCAGTGACTAGTTAGCAAAAAGTAAGCAGCCTTTTTACGTGGGACCATACACTATAAAAAATAATGTATGGTCCCTCTATCGTAACTGGTCAATGTTAACCGTCTCGAGGTTGCCATGACGATGTAAATCTCTCGAGCTTCGCTCTTGAGGTTTACACAGTCGCCCTGGCAACCTCTCAACAGTTAACTGACCGGTTACCGATAGAGGACCATACATTATCCTCTATTTCTTATACTACCCAGATGAATATACCTCTTCTTGCTTTTTCATTTTGTTCAAGTTACCATTGGTATGCCACACAACAAATCATATTGTGCTGATATTTCACATACTTTCATTTTGCACCTACTGATAGTATTGTGACAAAACAGAGCATGTGGCATGCTGTTTGTGCCAAGCACACTTATGTATGTCCATACCATTGCATGCTATGGTTCTCTACCTTCACTTGATACGTATTGTTCAATGAAGTTCATACATATAAATATACCTTTTTTTTAAAGCAGTGATAATAAATAGAATGTATTCACACTTTAACTTTGCTCAGCTGTGATGCCCTCACTATCTTGTACTGTACTATCAATGCCATTGTTTGCTAATTAGACAGAAACACACAGTCAACATTTATGTTGATGATCTGGTCCTGATCGAGTAGGGTTGTACTTTGGCACAAAGCATAGCCAAGTACAACATACTCTTACAGGTTGATTTACTGACCATCAACATAATTCCTGGTGCTTCCTTATTGCTATTATTATAACAACATCTTTTGAAACACTGCAATATATTGTTCAACATATTGCTAACCTCTACAGGTATGTTAGTAAGGCTGTTATAATGTTAATACTCAACTAGACAGTTTTATTTGTTAGACCCTTGTTAACATATCAGTTGAAGCAATATTTTGTAGTGCTAGCTATTTTAGTAGATGGTCCCCCAAAAGTAACAATAAAACACAAGAAATGTTTTTCTTAAGAAAATATGTATATTGTAATTTTTTTAGCAAAACATATAAAATAGTACGAGTTATTAAACATATAAAGTCTTTTCTTTTATAAAAAATATATAATACTTTCATAAGAAATGAAGCTAAGAACAACATAAAAAGTTTCAACAGTAGGTTAGAAAATGTAATAAATCAAAAGATGCATTACTGAAATGAACAATTTAAATAAAACAACTGACGTATCATTAACATAAAAAAAGATGTGCAAAACTGTGCACTAAAAGAAGAGGTGTGCTGCTGGTCGAGGCAGTCCACTCCGTAAATTGGACACTATGTAGAGGCGCACAGAAAGTGGAAGCTGTTGTGCTGCAGGGAAGGGGGGAGATACCAGAAAAGCTTTGAAGGCTGCTCATTGTGTCTCAGAAGCAGTTGTTATTGGTGGTGCAGCTGAACTAGTGCTGCTCGGTTCACTGGCACCTGCCACTGTGTCCACAGGCTCGAGCACAAGATTGGTGGTGGCCTGCTGCACTGAAAAGAGGGACAATAACTTCTCTTGTCCCTCTCTCAGCGCAGCAGTTTCCTCCTTTAACCCATCAATCTTGCACTCAAGCCTGCGCACACAGCGACAGTGAACAGTACAGGTCTTCTTCCGAGATAAATCTGTAAAGAGACAAAAAAGTATCCATGAATATATTATTGTAAAAATACAACTTTATTGCTTGTGTTGAACCTGAGAACAAACTTTTTTTCTGCATATATTTTTAGTACACATAGATCTGTATTCTTACGTACATACAGTAAGGTGCTAATCGTGAAAAATGGTTGTTGCTACTCTTCGTATAGTCTGTCTGACCTGTAATGTATTGTGAATACATCACTTTCATGAATTTTCATGAGTTGCGCAACTGCTACATTTATATTGTATATAACTTTGTGTTTCACATTCTTGATATATGCAATGTTTCTGTACCATGGCTGCCACAGTAAGATATACAACAAATGAAATAGCTTCATTCTGTAAGTCCAGAGCAACTGCAGCATGTACAGCTACTGTATTTGTGCACATGTTGTGAACAGTCCATGGGCCAGATATTCAAAACCCCACGTCTAAATTAGCACTGCCCGGCAGGCAAACTTAGCACGGAGCACAAAGCAAGCTATATTCAAAAGGAAATAGCCCATTGCTAATCGTGCTGAATATAGCAGTCTAAGGAAGCTGGGCAAACTGGTCTAGGAGTGCAGGGCACAAATATCCCGGGAATAAGACAGCACTGAATATTGCAACAGGGAAGTGCAAACTGCAACTGTAGCTCATTAGACTCTGTAGCAAGCCAGTGCTGCACGTGGAGAACATTGTGTGTGATTGCACAGAGCTGTCTCACATCTACTGCAAACACACCTCTCAACGTCCTGCCTCATAAATGAGGGACAAGACTTAAAAATATCAGGGGCAAAGGTTTCAAATCAGGGACACACCTTAACAATTGGTGATATCCACTCAGGAAGCTAGTAGAGTAAGTGGTGTAGTGTAAAATGCATTTTCTAAGGCAGAACACATCTGTAACGTTAATGTTTGACATTATTTAATTCTTACAACCCCCACTGTTTGGCCATGGAAACACAATTTTTAGGAGGGACAGAGTAACATTTCGAGGTGGAATCAGACATCCCTGAAAATCAGGGACACTTGAGAGATTTGATTGCAAACAACAATGTAAACTACACACTGCAGAACTGTGCTATGCTAAAGTGAGGTTTGTCCAGGGCTAACCTGATTACACAGTTCTAACACATTAGCCCGGTTCAAACTGGTAAGACAAGGGCAAACAGGACCTATATTCAAAGCTGCCACGTAAATGAGCCTACTTAGGTAATCCGTGGGCAAACAGGCACATTTGCATCTTATTAAGTGCTGCTTAGCATACATTACCATGCAGTTTGCCCGGTGCTACTGCATGGATTGCAAACCTCCCCCTTTTGGTCGGAATAGAAGCACAGGCTGGATGCTGCAGGCCACGGCATGCCCACAGCATCCCCTGTTGGTTGGAATAAAAGCACAGGATGGAAGCAGCAACAACTGTGTGCTGGCAGGCACAGTCAGTGCATATAACACATCCATGCATCTGTGCATGCAGGACCTGTATATCTATCTATATATATATATATATATATATATATATATATATACAGTCCTCACTGCCTATAACAGACACATGCGTGCAACCACATTCTTCCCATTATATGGGATGGTCGCAGTATGCAAAGTGAATATATAGTATTGATCTGGGACAATATGGTGGAGGCTGAAGCCTTGTAAGAGAATCCCTATTGCCCAGTACGCAGGGATCTCTCAACAGGTTTCTCTGCGCCCCACAGAGTGCAGCCTGTTATCTGTTTCTACAGTGCCCTTTCTATTTTGGTATAGCAAGAATTGCCCTGGTAGTCTAGTGGTCCCCCAACCCCCTGCATGAATTCAAGCCCGGTACACATAAAATCATAGTTTTCCCTGGTAGACTAGTGGTCCCCCACCCCCTAGCATGAATCCCAACCCCGATAAAACTATGAAATAAAGTATTTTCTCTGGTAGCCTAGTGGTCGCCCCACCTTCTAAGATCCAGCATGAACCTAGCCCAATAAATGTAAATAAAGTATTTTCCTGGTAGTGTACTGGTCCCCCACCCCAAGACATGAATACCGACCGGGTATACGTAGAATGGTCAGAAGTTTTCGAACAGAACTTTCTGCCTGCAGGATGCTCAGCCCACCATAGCCTGTATTGGGACCCGGTGACTGGTTTCACTCTTTCTCTCGCCACGAGCTAAATATCAACTGCAGCATGCCATGAGCATTATAGAAAATGAACCAGTGAGTGCACTGATTCATTTCACTAGAGCTCATGCATACTGCAGTTGGTGGCTGGCCGTGGTGGTGAGAGAAGGGCAGAGCCAGTCACCGGGTCACATTGCAGACTGTAAGTGGGCTGAGAGAGGCATCACTGCCAGGTGGGGGGACCACTAGACTACCAGGAAAACCTACAATATGTATGTGTACTGGGGGTTGGAATTCATGCTTGGGGTGGGGGGGGACCAGTACACTACCAGGGAAAATACTTTATTTTACATTTATTGGAGCTCGGGATTCATGCTGGATCTTAGGGGACCACTAGACTACCATGGAAAACTATGTTATTTATGTATACCAGGGGTTGGAATTCATGCAGGGGGGGGGGGACCACTGGACTATCAAGGAAAGCTATGATATGCACATGTACCGGGTCAAGGTTCATGCTTGGGGTGGGGCACCACTAGACTACCAGGGAAAATACTTTATTTTACATTTGTTGGGGGGTCAGAATTCATGCTAGGGTGGGACCCTAGACTACCAGGGAGAATACTTTATTTTACATTTGCCAGGGGTCAGTATTCATAATGGGGGTGGGGGACCACTAGACTACCAGTGAAACTATGTTATTATGTGTACTGGAGGTGTTGGAATCATGCAGGGGGTGGGGGATCACTAGACTACCAGGAAAGCTACTTATATGTATGTGTACCAGGGGTTGGATTCATGCTTGGGGTGTGGGGCACCACTAGACTACCAGGAAAATGCTTTATTTTACATTTATCGGGGTCAGATTCATGCTGGGAGTGGGGGACCACTAGACTACCAGTTAAAATTATGTTATTTATGTGTACTGGGGTTGGCATTCATGCAAGGGGTGGGGACCACTAGACTACCAGGGAAAGTCTTTATTTTACATTTATCAGGGGTTAGAATTCATGCAGGGGTGGGGGACCACTAGACTACCAGGAACAAGTACCTTATGACAAGTACCGGGTCAGGATTCATGCTTGGGGACCACCTAGACTACCAGGGTTTTTCATGCTATATCGTGGGCTATGGGGGTCCACGATGGGGGTATCACCTGCATTACTGCCAGCTTTTTTTGGCAGTATTTAGTGCTGCGCTACAGGTTGCGCTAATGCCAGTAGCGTGGCACTAGACCTTTGAATATACCGTGCTGCTTGCATTCATGGGCACTCTCCTAACCCCACCCCTGCATACTATTATCTACTACCGTCGGCGCTACCACACACCAGTGCTAATAGGGCTTTTGAATATTGCAGCCTCACACAAATCCTGTGCTATTCCAGCACTATGGTTTTGCACTAGGTGCAATGGTTTGAATATCTGGCCCCATGTCTGTTGTACACCCTGACACTGCTATCTCAGTCATGACATGTTAGTTAATGTTGTTTACAATATTCTCTGGAACATAGCTACATATCACTGTCTGTTATGCTGTACCTGTTTTATTACAAAGATTAAAAAAGCATGTAATACTGATGTTAATATCATATGTTATTCCTAATGTTTACCATTTCAATATCAACATTTGCAATGGTATCTGCCACTGTTTTAATAAGACGTCACTTCTCCATATTATAGCTAGGGACACGTATATCAAAACAATAATTGCAATAAAAGACATTCTTCTGTTTTCACAGCATTAAATTGTAATAATGTCAAAACAACAGTTCATGTTGTGGGTCACTAGTGAAATAAATGTACAAACTCTGCATTTCTCAACATGTGACTTTTGTTTTACGATGAACAATGCATCAGGTACATCTTAAACACTGAGGAATAGCATAGTCAGTAAACAATTTGTCCTCTGCAGCAACAACTATATACTGTGCTGTAACAGTCAAATAATATTGTTCCTGAAGCATACACAGTAAGTTATGATGTTTGTTGATTCAGTTAGCATACCGTAGGATGTCACTTGCTGTAATAATCCAGTTTGCAGCACATGCCATTTGTATACTTTTTATGTAATACTTACGTCTAGCACTAGTGCCTGGCTCCTGCTTCACCTGCACCACTGAGATGGGCACAACCTCCTTGTCCATTATAAAGAATATGAGCACATTATTTAATTATCGTGATTGAAAAATCACAATAAGTAACACAACTTTTACTGTCTGTCTTACAGATCATATTCAGTAATACTATCATCCAAGTACATACTATAGTTTTGTACGTGGCTCTCTATAACATGTTTAAAGTAATGCTATACAATTGGCATTATACATAAAGTTTTGTAAAAATGCAGACATGAGCAGTAATTACATATCATGTGAGAATACAGGCAAATAATCACATGGAGAGAGCACAGGTCCTGAATTTAAACAGCATAGCACAATGTGTCTCCAACATATTTCTACCCAATTACAATAACACAGGTGTAAACAAGGAGCAAATAACAATCAGAATATTTTGTAATGGTGTTGTTTAATTATTCCTGTATCTTTGCTGAGTTGCAGTCCTGCTTAGCCAAAAAAACTCTTAAAAACAACAATTCAGCATAAACAGTACAGTGCTACACTTTTTCCTTAATAAAGGTTGTTGAGAATTGCACATGTACAAGTATTAAAAGCAGTGTATTTACATGAACATTTGGTTACTCGAAGTTTTACATGTTACCCTAGCAACAACTTGAGATGATCATACCATGGCTATCAACCAGTATCTTGAAATTATCCTGTATGTCATATCACTTTACCGCTTTTGTCAAATTATATACAGTAATCAAGCAATATTCCATTGCAGGATCAGAGAGGTAATAATGATGATTGGTAGACATGGGTGATAACCGCACCCTGGGGCGATAGTTAGGCTGTCGTCAAGGCCGCGCCGGTCGTCTCCCAAGAGTGCGGTTATCACACCGTAATGCACACCCCCGGAGTGTCTTATTGCACTTATAAAATGTTGACACAAAAAAAATAGCTGAGCAATTAATAGTGGTAAAATATTTGTTTTATTTATTGCGTGGAAGAAAATAGTTCCCAAAATTAACTTTAGTGTGTCAAACTAATTGTTTAACCTATGCTAATAGCTTTTAAACACACAGTAACTACATCAAATATTAATACATATATTAATGAAATAAAAACAATTTTTGCTGGCAAGAGGTTTGCTGAATTCGGATTTTTGACACGGAGATGTCTCATGTTATGACACTGTGAAGACAGAAAGTGGAAACAGAGAAGGAGAGATTACATTAGCTATCACATTTTGATATTAATATACATCTAGTTCTGTCAGAGAAAATGTCTTACCATACACTTGAAGTTACTTGTTGTAGTTTATGAAATTAACAGGTGCATTAAATACACAGTTTGGCAGGTTGAAGGATCCCAGATGACTCTGACTTTGCACATTGTTTGTGGCTTGTGGAGCTGCATTTGTATCTTTATGCTTCATTGGTGATCTTAGTTTTGACTGTTCTCCACCAGACAGGACATCACTCCATTTTTACGATCATCCATGCTTGCTGACCAATAGCTACGAGACTGGATTCATTACGATGCCCTGTTACTGCCATTATCTCACGACTGTCCAAACCAGCATTTGAAAGGAGTTGTACTGCGTGGCCCTGAGTGAATGGTTGGTGTACTGTTGGGAAAGTCCAGCCTCTTTGCTGAGTCTTGTCATCATTGTAGACAAGTAGTTGACTCCTAGTGGCTCCTTTGTGTACATGTTGGTTCAGTATCGAGGAAGTGCTGCGGCATACGTCTTGGGTGCATGTAAAGAGCAGGTGACTCAGGATCTAGCTTGCTGACGAACTTTTTGAAACTTGCCACAGGGCATAGTGGGTCACCAGGTCGGGCCCATATGAAGCCCCTATAATTGCCTTTACCCTGCTCAGTGGGGTCACCGTGATTTTTTGTGTGCTCATTGAATGCAAGTGAAACATATTCCTGTCCATTCTCATCTTGCAGGATTTTAAAACTGGATGGTTTTAACTGACGAGGCCTTCTCTGCCACGCCTGGCCATCATAAGCTGTATGTCTGTCCACACTTATGCAACAGTCCGGAGCTGTGTTAGCTCAAGGCTGGGGAATTTCTAAGCTTCATCAAATCTGCTTTGGATAGTGCTGGTGGTGTGTTGCTGTGTCCTTCTGCTGCTTTCTGTACTTTTTAAAACAGATATAAATACATTGTTAGAGCCCTTATATGCAGGGTTTGTTATTATATTGACTTTTCTACTAATTGGGGCTGATGTCAAAAACGACTTATACCTGCTCTTATGCTGCAGAGGCTGTTGACTGTATATTCTTTACCTGAGCTGTTCCTCACACTTGCATAGAATTCTCTAAAAGACTATTTAACTCAGTATCTGGGATAGATTTAAATGAGGCTGTACCCTTTTAAGTCTGCACCAGTCAGTCAGCACATTGACAGCCCAGGAGGTGGTCTTTAGTGTGTTTTTCTCATGACGCCCTCCTCTATTTGTGCCACTTCCTCCTCAGTTAGTACAGCATGTCTGCTGTTTACATTTACTATGCTGGATTCCTCTGGCTCACTAATTTGAACACTAGGTCCTGTTTCAAGCTCTGGATTTTCAACTGCCATCTGAGGAGGCTCATCTATGATAGTGGTAGGTACTTGTTCAGGAATGGCTTCATTTGAAACTTCCATCTCTGTTGCCTCATCTGCATTTGTTTCATCATTTTGCTGGCTAATAAAATCTATTATTTCTTGAGTTAGGGATATGTCACAGTTTATTTCATCTTCACCTTATATTTATTGCTGTCTGTGGTAACACTGCTGCTATAAATGGCTGCTGCTGAAAACATGAAGATTCTAGCTTGTCGACTTATTGTAAACGCTCCAAACTGACAATTTTTCCACCTGTGGAAGCTGCAGTGAGAAAACAAATGTGCACTATAAGAGATGTGAGAATGTAATGAGCTAGTATGTCTAAATGTTTGACGCTTTTAAGTTTGGGGTAATCGGAGCAAGGTATTTCATCTGTTTTGAAAGATGATAATTTGTGGTTAGTGACATGTTACATTATTAGATTGGATTCGGTCACCAATCTATAGCATTTAGTGTGATGCATTGGTTTTGACATGACTTTACTGCTGTATGTACTGCTTTGCTTTATTTTCAATTCCGACTGCCTTTGTTTTGACTTTTGACATATTTCATGCTTCCGACGTGCTTTTTTTTGGGGGAGTTGCTTCCGGAGGCCGCAGTTGCAGCACTGAGGTCGCAGTGGGTATGCCCAGCAGCGAGATTCCATCTGCGGTTCGCGATTTACACAGAGCTCACTGCTGTGAGTAATTGTTGTAGTATTTTTAGTCACCTGACCCCCAGCATGGACTGCTTGATTGTTTACATTCAAATACATTAAAAAAATGTAGTAGTAGTGGCATAGTCTTGTTTTATTTTTATTTTTTTGCAATCATTCGGGCAATTGTTTGTGTGGTTTTAGAGAAACTGATCAAGTGCCATCTGTCATGAGAGAAAGCGGTGCGATGTTGAGGGAAGGCAAGCATGCTACGGAAGAAACAGTAAACAACGTGGTCAGCTATGTTCAAGCACAGAGTTTTTTTTTTCCCTATACCCTAAGGGTTAAAAAGTGATCTGGTGAATCTGTTCTGTCTGTTGTGAGGAGAACGGAATGAGAACAACTGCAGCTGGGCAGGCATACAGAAGGC
Organism: Neoceratodus forsteri; assembly: GCA_016271365.2. NCBI lineage: Eukaryota > Metazoa > Chordata > Ceratodontiformes > Ceratodontidae > Neoceratodus > Neoceratodus forsteri. The sequence goes on along the minus strand of CM057450.1, from coordinate 95,222,566 downwards.
TGTACAGAAGAGATGCCACACAGCGTGATCAGCGACAGACACTGAAACCAGGAATTGTAACGGAGAAGGTAAATGGTGTAAGTGTTTAAATCACTTGCATTTCATCATGGATGAGAGAGCTGTTTCACTCACTTGCTCGAGCGCGCCTACATTGTTGAGTGAAACCAGGAATGAAGATGATTCCTGATGGACTACTTAAACAGACAGCGTGTATCATTGCAAAGTTGCTCAGTTCAACAGCATGAGAGACGCTAGTTCACTGTAATTAGGAATGTAAAGGCTACTGGGGAAGCTGTGAAATTAACTGCGTTATTTTGGCAAAACAGAGAAAGGGATGTGTGTGTATAAATAAAATGCCACAGAACAATGGAAAACTGATGGAGTATGAAGTTTAGTGAGCTAAAAAATGGTGATATTAAACTACTAATATTAAATAGAATGTCATTACAGTGGATCAGTGAGCATAAGATTCTGTTATCAGGCTAATGTATTGGGTTAGTTATTTATAGTGCAACATTTTCCCATATTGCACTATAAATAACCAATCAGATTACTCCATTGTTCTCTGCCATTTTATAATGTCAGATTTATCATGCCTGGTGTGCTTCACCAGTGAGGCACAGCCGAGTAACTTAACCATGCCAGAAGTGATATATACTGCCATGTACCCATTTCCTGTCATGTTATGTTGCTGTTATACAATGTTCAACTTTGTTATTTTGTTTTTATTATGACAGAAAAGTGAAACAGTGGGTATAGTGGAAGATTGACCACAGTTATGTGATCTGTTTTCACCAATAAGGTTACAGGATTTCCGTACCCCATTCTAAAATAAACAAATGCTCTTTATTAGTGATACTTTGGTGTCATAATTTATAAGGTACTCAATGTTACTATAAGGCAGTTCATGCTGTGAGATGCAGACCACTGTTCTCTGTAGAACAATAGATGTCAGCATACACATGCACCACTGCACACATGGAGTATCTTGAACAGTGCATGGATGGACAGACTGTGGAACAGAACAGGTCTGTCCACAACTGTAGGACACATCACAGAATACACATCAGTCAGTATTTGTTATACCCAAACAACAGTGTGCCTTTCTGACAATAAATGCCCCCCAGCCACACAGTACAACTGCCACAGCACACAAACTTGGACATTAATATGTAACTGTGAACATCCCATCTCAGACATACAACAGCTGTGGGTTAGACAACAGCATAACAGTAATATGCACTGTCAGTAAATGCCAGTATGTGTACCCAGTCACAGTATATAGTGCAGTCATAAGCAGTGCCCTACTCACTGAAGACAGTGCTGTGTCCACACACCACTAGCCCCTTTACTACTGTACAGCCTGCTGTGTACTGTGGCATGAGCTGCACTATGAGAGTTGCATACAACAGCATCACCATCTGTGCCAATACTGTGTTGCACCAGTACGGTAACAGGCAGCTGCGTATGTGAAAGAACAGTATTGAAAACTGTCTGATATAAGCCCTGAGTACTTGTACAGTGTCAACATGTTTGCACAGGTGTAGTACAGTACTATACCGTTACTCCAGTGCCAACTGCATGGAAAGTAGTGCATAATAAGATATGAATGTGTATGTTTGGGCAGACACTACCTAAGCATACTTATTTGCATGTCACTTTTGAAGATGGAAACATTTGCTATCCAACAAACATCTTTGCACCGTACTAATAGTTAACCCTGTGCTAAATGCATGTAAACATGTTAGCACTGTACAAATAGTTTGTGGAATATTTTACAGTTTGTAATAGTGTACTTTCACATATGTTGTTGCCTGTTGCAGTACTGTCCCTACGCATTTGCAGGCAAACACATTGGTCACATACTGCACCTATACCTACGTTGACATCACTATCCACAGTTTTGGTATTGTGAGTTCAGCTATCTGGGTAACATATTCAGACCTGTCTTATCCCAAGAATAAGGTTGCTCTGCACTCCTAGCTGAGCTTGCTCTGTATCATTAACATGCTGGCCCAGATATTCAAACTGCGCCAGGCTGTGGCGCAAGCCTGGGCGCAGTGCAACTTGGCTGCGCAGGGGCATTGACTAGGTGATATTCAATGAGCCGCGCCATGGCTCAGCATCATTGAACATCGCACTGGCCATCGCAGTGTGCATGGTGCAGTGGCACTGCACCAGCACAAGTGGCCAGAGGGAGCAGGGATGCTAGCCAGTTCCATTGGCGCAATGGTGCAGTAGCTGTGATATTCAAAAGCTGACATGCAAATGGGGCCATAATGTATGCAAGGCACACATGGGGCCATTTGCATGTCATTATGGCCCCATTTGCATGCAGGTGCGCCGATCCCCGATGACTTGCACCTGGCGCCCTGCCAGGCAGTAGCCGTCGGGGACTGACGCCCCCTGCAGTGCGGCAATGTGCCCCACAGCCCCATCGCGGGCATTAGTTAAATATAAAAGATTCCAATATCCCTGGTGGTCCAGTGGACCACTGTCAGCCCGATCGCGGGCATTGGTAAAATAAAATAAGAATCCTATAACTCTGGTGGTCCAGTGGACCGCTGTCAGCATGATCGCGGGCATTGGTAAAGAAATAAAAGACTCATATCCCTGGTGGTCCAGTGCAATACGGCAGCTCACCTGTGGGTGGCTGGCCATTGCTCCTTTTTTTTTTGGATCAACTTTGTGTGGCGCAAGTAGGGGTTGCGCATGCATGGCTCAGCACATCACGGGCTGAATATCGGGATGTGCAGAGTATGCATGGCACCTTCACCTGCGCCTGCATACATTACTGATGCGCCCGTATTGGGATTTGTGCCAGGCACAATTTCCGCTTGAATATCGCACCAGGGAATCAGTGGGTTGTGCATGGTGCAACACTGTTGTGCCATGTACAACCCTTTTGAATATTCATTTCTATATTCAAAAGCTATTTGCCCTGGGCTATTCCTTTTGAATATAGCTTCCTTTGTGATGCAGGCTAAGTTTGACAGCTAGGCAGTGCTCATTTCATACCCTAGACAAAGTTTTTTAAATATGTGTTCCTCACTGTTTACAGAGGTTCACTAATGCAATGCACAACAACTACTGACAGCAGATAGTCAACATAATAACAAGTATCTTCTTACCATCTGACTCATTAATAATGGTGGAGTCTGAGTCAGACTCACAGCCTCCACAGCTTCTGTTTGTGCTGGCACTACCTCAGCTACTGGTGGAGCCTCACATCTGTTAAATAAAGGTAAAACAGATGTAGTAACTATAATTTCCATGGTAACTTTTAGCACCACTCTGTATTCATAATTGACATTTATCTGTAGCCCAACATGATCCTTCATCAAGTATTGTGCACTTACTGTACACTCATGTAAAGTGAATAATGTATAATTATAAATATTAAAGCTAACAATAAATTACACACTATGTTAATTGTTAACACTTGCACACTGCTAGTTACATAATAGGCATTGGTCTTGAAATGAACACTACTGTACACTCACTGTCAGTTAAACATCACAACACTGCAAAATATTACTAGTACAACTACAGTATCACAGTTAGAACCTCATAGTAATACTGAAGATGTGATAAATAGATGTATGTTCAGATGTCTGTCACACAGAAACTTAAGTGGCATATATTGAGTGGTTATTTGCACAGAAAGAGAATGTATGTTCACAAGTTACAGACTGTTAAAATGCATTAACATAGTATTTAAAGACTGACAAGTAAAAATGTTTTCACATTATAAATACACTATTCCACCTCACCCCCTCCCCTTGAAGAACAGTTAACATCTGTTCTACCAGTGCAATAATATGTAACAGAATGAGTAATTTTGTATTATGGTTATTAGAAAATGTTTTGGTTACAATCAAAATAACCATTGCTGATGTACTTATCTTGTTGCACCGCTAAAGAACTTCAAGAGCAGCTTTCAACTAGCCCCTTACTGAAAACCAAACAATGACTGACCTGGCCAGGAGTCCAAATGTGCAAAGTGTTCCTTTTTTTTTAATTGCTATTTAAAACGTATGCTCCTCGTAATTTTATTCCCAGACCCACTGGATCCTATGGCCACGCCCCCATGCTGGCACACGCAGCCCCATTTCATGATGTCAGTAAATGAAGGCTCCATGTGCATGCTCCATTGACTTGAATGAGGGTGATTTTTCAAAGATTTACTACCCAGTCAATAACGGTATTTTAACAAATTGAAGCGATCGCCAACTAGCAGGGAGCCTTTAGTTGAGCGATTGCTTTATTTGTTAAAATTCCATTGTTGAATGGGTATAAAATCTTTGAAAAATCACCCCATTCAAGTCAATGGGGTACACACGCAGCCTTCGTTTACTGACATCACAAAACATGGCTGCATGTGCCGTGTGGGGGCATGGCTGTAGGATCAGGAACTGGCTCTGTTTTTTGCTGGCGGGTCTGGGACTAAAATTACAAGGGGCATAACTTTTAAATAGACATGAAAAAAAGGACAACTATGCACATTTAAACTCCTGGCCAGGTCAGTCTTCATATTTTTGAGACTAAAGGGTTAGTATGATTAGTCGGAAGCTGCTCTTTCACTCAGAAAGACACATATAGTTGCAATTACACAAGGTTTGATCTACAATGCAGCTAATGACCGATAACACATAACCATAACCACCCTATCAGCACCAGGCAGCAGCTGAACACCTGCAAGGCACGCATGTATATCACAGGTGACAATGTGCAGAATAGATGTACACTCATACGTGCACAGCATTGGGCAATTGGTTTGCACAGTATACTATAGTAGAAGGTCCCAATCTCTGTATACAAGGATCCACTGATTTATATATTGTTCCTCTGTCTTACAGTACAGTTTGCACATTCATTGCCACACACCATGTAACTATAGCTCTGCAGCCATACTGAACAATGGCATTTGTGCAGTGAGGTGTCATACAGGTATAGAACTGTTGTACACTAATAAGTGAAGGGTACCCCAACACTATTGTGCAACTGCTTACTTAACTGCTGATTGCTGTGGATGTGCCCATTCTAGTACCCAGTCTCATACTATTTTGTAGCACTCACAATCGAGGTGCTGTAGACACCACTGTAACAACAGGGATCTACATGCTTTTACAAAGCCGACAATTAGACTGAGAAACACAGTATACTGTTCTAGCAGACATGGATATACCTTAACAGGCCCCCAATCAGTCAGGAGGGTATGCTTCACTAGACCAGAATGGATTCATACCATTCAACAAACCTACAATTGGAAGGGGGTCAAGTATGTTACCATGACAATATTGTAATTTCAGACTGTTCACAATGTGACACTGGGGCAGCTTGCAACCAATGAACACTGGTTATCAATGTCTCACATCTATAACATGACAGTCCACCAGCTCTAGTTTGCTGGCAATCAAGTACATATTGAAATGATGTCATTAACATATGGTAATGACTCATTTGCACCAAACATAGATGATGAGTACATTTGCATGCACAGTACTGAATATCACACTTGTATTAGTATGTTTATAGCATTGCTTTATATACGGTGTGTGAGATGCTCCCCTGCAGCTGGCTTTCCGGCCACCTCCCAGAGCTCGTAGCTGAGGTAGTACCAGCATTTGTCATTTTCTGGTATCTCCTGCCTCTCTTTTAGTTGATAAAACCACTGGTGCAACAGCTTCCACTTTCACTTACACTGCACAGCTGTCTTATTTTTGATTTTAAGAATCATGCAGGTAGCCATTAATGTGCCTCCATATAGTGTCCAATTTACGATTGGTGCACTCAAGAATAAAATGCGGCATTACCTCGCACCTGAACTGCCTCAACCAGCAGGCAGCCCCTCTCAGAGTCCCGATCCTCATACTCTTTTTTAACAATCTGCAATAAAACATAGAAAACAGTACATTACTGCTATGTTTTGTTACATATGTGTGACTTTCTTATGTTAAGTTTTACACAAAAAAAATCAAACAGTATGTTAATAACCCACCGATACAGCCCAGCTAGATAATCAGAAGGGGATTGTGTACTGTACAAATACCAATGTACCATAGTTCATCAGTAACGTATGTTGCACAACTGAGGCTGCCATACCCATGGATAGTCTGCACATCCCAATATTCAGCCTGGAATATGTCAGCATATGCAGCCACAATCCCTACTTGCACTGCACACTGCTGAACACAACAAAGAAAAACAAGTGATGACACGCATAGGTGAGCCGCTGTATTGCATGTCACAACACGTTAGCCGGCACCTCTGACTTGACCCCCCCATGCCCAGTCGCATGGTTTCTATTATAAAAATATCTGTGCTGGTGCAGTGGACCCTACACCCTTTCCCAATCATGGACTTTTATATTAAAAATGACCCTGGCAGTTCACTGCAGCTGCCCCCCAGCTGATCAGGTGAGGGAGTAGGGTCCACTGTACCACTAGAGATATTTTTAATACAGTAAAGCTGAGATCAGGACCATGGGTAGCATCAAGTGGACCACCAGGGATATTTTTTAAATATAGGAAGCTCATGATTGGAAGTTCAGGCACGTTGCTGCTAAAGGACAGGGCGGGTGTTGTTCTCAGCTGCTGTTGCCTGGCACAGCACCAGATGCAAGTTGCTGGTGATTGGTCCACTTCCATGCAAATGGGGCCATAAATACATGCACATGGCCATATTTACACCTTGCTTGCAGCATGGGCCCATTTGCTCATTCACCACTGAATAGCACAGTAGTAGTACCTACCACTAGTGTACTTGCACTGCTGCATCCCCTTGCTCCGCTGTAGCCACTTGTGGTGGTGCAGTGCCATCTCACTATGCACAATATGGCTGTCAACAGTGAAATATTAAACACTGCTCAGCCATGCCACATCACCAATAAATATCACTCTTACAACACCCTGGTGTATCCTACTTGCACTGTTCCCAAGCTTGCACCTCAGCCTGGCACAGTCTGAACATTCCCATACCATTTTAACAGTTATGTAACTGATGTAAGCAGTTGTTCTATTTTTTGACCAACAGTTTATGGTTCTGAAAAGAACCTTTTTTTTGTACTTTGCTATTTGTGTAACCAGTCAGACATTCTTAGAGGACTTTGAGGATTGCATCTTGAAGGTCTCCCATGAAATGAAAATTTCCAGCATGCGAGAAGTGTACAGCATCTGGTAGGTATAACCAATCATAAGAATACTTAATTTCTGGGTGACGTTCGGTGTACATTCCAGCCATGCATAGAAATGCAGAAATTTGTATGTTGACTTTCCTTCAGGCTCTGTCAATCAGGTACAGACCCTGCTTGCCAGACCCTACGCTCTGTAATATCCGAAAAAATTATTTTACAGGCAGGCAACATAATGATAATAGAAGCAAGTTCCAATTTTGCTTCTGCCACTAAATTTACCAAACGCTTGGTGCCTAAATCATTGCCCCAAGGTGTATCACCAGTAGGTCTGGGTGAGGTTGACTACTCAGAAGTTCTGTGCATTGTTGGCATGAGGTGCTCCCACCTCATTCCACCCTGCCATATCACTTCACATAGCAATTATTTTTCACATGAGTTTTATTGTGGTACAGTAACACTCCTATGCACGCTGACACATCCTAATATTGATCCCTGATACCGTGAGCATCTGTAACTACAACCCATACTTGCACTGTACACTGTTGAGGCCCCCAAAATAAAAATAACTGACAACCACAGTGGACCTGCAGTATTGCACAGTACAACATGGCAGCTAACAGCTGTGGGTGGCCACCCAATCTCCAGGGCTACCATGTGTTGGTATCAGCCCCTCACCAACTGTGATTTTGCTATGAAAAATATATCCATGGTAGTCCACTGCACCACCCCTCACCCAATTGTGGGCTTTCTGTTGTGTAACATGGTGCTGTAGTGCAGTTGCCACTCCAGCCCAATCGGGTGAGGAAGTAGACTGAACAACACCATGAGGGATACATTTTATGTAATTAACCCATGATAAGGTGAAGGGTAGAGTCCACTGTACTACCAGCAGTATTTTTAATAGAAAACCAAGATCTAGTGTTGAGATACATTACCACAAAGCACCGGGGCATTGGTAGCCAACAGGTACTGTCTCACAGAGTACCAGGGATCATTTACTGATGATTGGCACACCTGCATGCAAATGAGACCATAATGATATCCAAATAGGTGCATTAACATCTTGCATGCATTATGGCTCCATTTGCATATACAGTACTAAATATTGTGATAGTTGCACCTAACACCACTGCACTTCAGTGCTGTATCTCCCCTACTCCTCTCTGACCACTTACACTGGTGCAATCCCAGTATAACATGCGCAATACAGGATACCAGACTGAAATATTTAAACTGCTGACCATGCCACAGCACTGTAAAATATCACCCTGACAACACCCTGCAGCATTGCACTTGCACTTTACCCAGGTTTGTTCCCCAGCCTGGCACAGTTTAAATATTCCCAACCCATGTGTTACACCTGTGTGAGTGATGTATGCAGCTGTTCTATTTTTTGACCAACATTTTTTGGTTCTGAAAAGAACCTTTGTTTGCACTTTGCTATTTGTTCAAACAGTCTGACATTCTTAGAGGACTTTGAGGATTGCATCGTGAAGGTCTCTCATGAAATGGCAATTGCCAGCATGCGAGAAGTGTACACCACCTGGTAGGTATAACCAATCATAAGAATACTTAATTTCCAGGTGATGTATGGTGTACATTCCAGCCATGAGTAGAAATGCAGAAATTTGTATGTTGACTTTCCTTCAGGCTCTGTCAATCAGGTACATATGATGTTCTGCTTGTCAGACCCTATGATCTGTAATATCCATAAAAATGATTTTACAGGCAGGCAACATACTCATAATAGAAGCGAGGTCCAATTTTGCTTCTGTTACTAAATCTACCCAGCGTTTGGTTCCCAAATCATTGCCTCCAAGATGTATCAGCAATATGTCTGGATGAGCCTGAGTACTCAAAAGTCTGTGCATGGTCGGCATGAGGTGCTCCCACCTCATTCCACCCCTGCCAAACCACTTAACACAGCAATTTGGGAGCTGCAGGTTTCTCCCAAAATCTCTATTCTGAGCATACTCACGACGCCTCACTATACTGCTTCCAACAATCCACAAAGTCATTTTGCTGTTTTCTGCCATTCTCAGCTTTTCAACTTAGAAGTGGACAGAGAGCTACCAAAATAGTCAGTGTTCACTCTGCAGTATGTAAGCAGTAGAAAGTAAAACTGCTATTTTCCTCCTAAGTTCAACTCAGCTTTAGTGGGCTGATCCATGACACACAAAATAAAACATATCATTGGCTACTACTGTGCCTTCATTAACCAATGTAGTGCATGCACTGACTATCACTGCAGTTCTGCTCCAGTTAAAATCTGCTAAAATTTAAAGGTGGGAAAATGTATCCTTTGAAAGGCAGTTTTAAACAATTACAAGTGCAGACACATGTCTGATTGGTTCCCTCTTTTTTTGTGGGTACACATGCACCTTGCTATCTCCCCCCATTTGCAGCTGTATCTGTGCAAGTAAGTACCAAATAATTGTCTGACTTTAAACAGTTGTACCTAAATAATGCAGCATCATAGGTTATTTCTAGCAACATAGTCAAATAGAGCAGTAAAAAACATTTTGATTAATACTATTTACCTGTTACTAACACTTTTTATCATAGTAGAAAAACGCTTTATAAAATATGATGTACTTACAGTTATGAATGTGGTGTGTCTCAGTGTAGGCTAAGATGGCTGCTGTGGCCTTCTTCTTCAGTCTTCTCCATCTCTGATTGGTTGTCTTACATGGCCTTATAAATCTAGCACAATATTGGCAGAATTAGCTGTCAGTCAAATAGTAATCAGATATGATTCGATAATGAATACAGTTGTCACTCCCAAGCTTAAATTTGCGACACTTTCACATGCATGACACTACTTTTGTGACACTTTCGCATGCACGACACTACTTTTGCGACACTTCCGAATGCATGACACTAAAATTTGTGACACTTTCGTGCACACAACACTGTTTTTTCAAAACTTTGAATGTATGACATTATTTGATGATTTTTTTCCCAAAAATGATGATTACTGAAGGAAAATGTTTCCTGCTTCTACCTAATGTACAAATACATAAGTTAACACACTTCACATACTTATTCTGAAATTGTAACTCTACCTGCACAACTATGTAATTGCTGAAGCTACATTTTCTCATTTCGTTGTTTTCTGTCACTGCACAAGTGACCTCGATATTCATTCCTAATCAATAATTGTAATTATTTGTCTTACAATAACACATGAACAGAGCTTGGCTTAACAATATCTTAAGCACTCCCTAGGTGTAATGTGGCACAAGGTAAAGCCAAGTGTCATATTGCCCAAAGACGCCATTAGCAACTGTCAATGTGACTCTTGTGAATGCCTTATGGCTATCATGACATTAATATTCAAAAGATAAGTGTTTAAAGTCGACTTTATTAATCTGTTACTCATTTAAGAAAGATTTTAAATAAAGTAGTTCTTCACCAGCAGTTTAACAATACTAGGTCAAAATCACTATACAGAATTGCAGTAATTTGCATTGCTCAATGATAAAATAGTACAAAAATCTATGTGCCATGGTGATAACGCTTATACAGGACAGTGTAACATGAATTATGATAAGACTGTCAAAATTTGAGCAACCAATCTGATTACAGCATTTTCTGAGACCTTTTTTGTAATACTGTGTACATAAATCATCTGTGTCAATATACAATGTTAGAAGTGATCAACACAAACGTATACTAAAATTTCCTTTTCTGTGTCTTTTATGCAGGTGTCTGATACTTCTGTAACATTGCTGACTGCTACTGTGAAGTAACACATTGAAAGATGCCTAGTAAACACAGACGCGCATGTATAGAAGACAAAACAGGTATCATAGTACTTCACTGTTGCTTAAGAATGATAAAAAACAGTGATGTAGTTCAAGACGAAACAATACAGAGTTCTACTGGATAGTGAGCTCTACAGTAACTCACTCCACAACAAAACCACATACTTGCTCAACAGCAAGGAAAAATGTTTACCTGAGAGACAGTTGTATAGATCTCTCAGACAAAACACAACTATTGCTACAGCAACCATAACCAGACCTTCTAAACAGTGCCATAAACTCACAGCTGGTGATTTCATCTGAGAAAGCAAAGCATTTCGATCACTAGCAAGTAAAGCTAAGATCGACAGGCTTATTGCTGCTGTGATGAGACATGAGTGCAAAAGACAAAGAGTAATCTGACTTTGATGAAATCGCATCTCAAAGTATGCACATTTGTTAATAGAGCAGTATTTGTTCTTCAACGTTTATGGTGTAAGATGTCTCATGTGCTTAAACTATTCAGAAAAGTTGTGTGTGACATTAAGAAAAGGCTACAAGGCTATCCTACTTTGATTGTGCACAATTTCTGTGATGTATTCACAGGTCACTGGATGCACACACAGCACTCAGAGGCATATTTCTGGGAAGAATCTTATTATTCACAGAAAAAAGAGAGCAAGTTCACCATTGATGAGTCCAGTAAGCTGGTCAATGTGTTCAGTGTCTGTGATGACACAGCAATAGACACAAATGATGACTGTGATGCAACCACTGTGTCCTGTAAATGGCTGTCTCTCATGGCCATGTGCTGCAACCTGCAACCGTAGGTAATCGTCATTTGAAAAAGTTGAACAGTTTGTCAACCTATTTGTGATAACAATTCACAAAGAAAGATATAAATTGTTTAACAAGATTGACCTTTGTGAACTGTCCCACATACTGGACTCATGGGTCACGACTAGCATATGTCTTGATAGTGGTGTTTGTGACAGTGTCTTTCACAACATGTGGATGCTGGGAGTGCATCAAACAGGCATGCGGAACTTTGTATACAGGGTATATGAAGTCCGATGAGTTGTCAATCAGTACACTTGTTTAAATGACTTATTGCAGTCTGGTGACATGCAGGGTGCCATCACATTTCTCAAACAGCTGCAACATGTGACTTCTGTACCAGACACAAGTATTTATCAGTCACCAAGTTCTGGTGAAACATTTGTTTCTGTGTTAGAAAGTGACATGCTGAAACAGTACAGCAAAGAAATTGCAAAATTTGAGCTGGCAAAGGCTCAGAAGTTTGACTCTGTATGTGTGTCATGTGACCGTCTGTGCTACAGCAAACAAATGGTCACAGTGAACCTTGAAACCTTGTCACCATACAATGACATGTGGTTCTGTCTCAGCATTTTTGATGATGAAATCTGACTTTCAGTTACAGACCATCATTGTGCTGTGCAAACACTGTTTCTCCAAACTAAAGTCCAACATTCTGCCACCAAGGTCACTGTTGAATAATATGGAGGCACATGTTACACCAAGTGAGATTGTGACATTTAATATGTTTGAGAGCATTCTAATTCAGACAATGAAACCATTTCAAACCATTCTACGTCTGAACACAAAGACACGGAACATTCCACAGAAAGAACTCATTAGATCTCTAAAGGGTTCCGTGATGTATCTCCCACTTCCTGTACAGGAAAATGTGGAGGCAATCTCTATGGAAAATAGTTTGGTGATTCTTGTAAATGGTGTTCCAACTAAGTCCAAGGTCATCTGGCAAGATGTTGTCAATGTACAGAAGGTAAAGCTTGCTCTTACTTATTTAAAGAGCAACAATCCCTTTTATGCAGACCTTGACATTGATCACATGAGTAGTCTCTCTGTTCAACATGATGTCTTAGAAACAACTAAGCCAATGATTGAGAAGATCAGTGGACAGACAAGTGATAATGTGTATGAACAGTACACAATTCACCCACTACATGGCAGAGATCCAGTAGGGGACAACATTGATTTCTATCAAATGAAGTAGGTGGAAGGTGAGCCTGTCAGCATTTGGGAGGCAACACTAGAAGCACACTGTTTCCCAGACTTATTCCCAAAAGGGTCAGGTGGATGGCTAGATGAAAGGGAAGTGCGGTACAGGGTGCTGACTACCACACTAGCCGTGTGCTCAGTAAAGATGGCAAATTCAGACGTAACATACAGTACCTGTTTCATCTCCTCTGGGAGAGTGAACTTAGCATTCTGTCTGCATCTATTGCACATGCTATTCATCTCACAAGTCCACTAGATGGAATAACAGCTGCTCAATTTCTAGAGAAATTAAAGCAGAAAGATGAAAATGTGCAAGTGAATCTGTCTTCCATACTGTCAAGTCTACGTGGCACCAAAGAATATTGGTATCGCAGACACTCCGAGGTGATGACAATGCTGTGAGAGTATGGTGCAGCCACATGGTTTGTCACACTTAGTTGTGCTGAATATGCCTGGGACGAGCTCACTGAACTGTTGAAGTGGGCAAATTCTGATGTTGATGGCATTTCATCAATGACTGTCAGAGAAATGTGTTCACTTGATCCTGTGTCTGTCACAAGACATTTTCACAAGCGGTTCCATGACATTCTGACTTACATTTTGTCAAAGGACAATCCACCTCTTGGTATTGTGTAGCATTACTTTTGGGGGAAGGAGTATCAAGCACAGGGTGCCTCTCATATTCATATGTTATTGTGGATCAAGGATGCACCATGCATTGGTGAACATGAAGCAGCACAAGTGCTAGCATTCATCATGCAATATATCACTTGTCACATTCCGGACAGGTATGACAGTCCTACACTATGGAAGTTGGTACAAAAGTTCCAGCAACATATTTGTGCAAAATACTGCTAGCGAGTAGTAAAGAATAAATCTGATTGGTACACACAATGTCGCTTCGGATTCCCTAGATGAGTTTGTCAGGATGGTTCCATGAATGAACTTTTTTCAGCAATGCGACACCACTGGAAGGCAAAATCAATCAAGAGGGTATACGAGTTACCGAGAGATGAGAAAGAGGTGTACATCAATGATTACAACCCAGCTCTTCTCCTAATGTGGCAAGCAAACATAGATGTTCAGTTTGTTGCTGACAACTCATTGGACCTGGTGCGGTATGTGACTTTGTACATAACCAAGCATGAGCAGACTAGCTTGCAAGATCTTTGGGAAGATATTGCCAGTTCAAGCAAGAGCCTGACATCTCAGCTGTGGTCATTGGGCTTGAAGACCCTTTCACACAGAAAATGTGGTGCCTATGAAGCCAGTGACTGTTTAATGGGTACACATCTGTACTGAAAGTCTGAGACTGTCCGGTTTCTCAGTGTGAACTACAAAGAGAAACTCAAACGTGTACTGATTCCCCATGCTGAGATTGAGGAACTCGCTGTCAATAGACCTTCTTCAAAACATATCTTGAAGAATAACCTGATAGACACATACTACTCCTGTAGACACAATGACATGGATGATATGTGTCTATTTCAGGTGGCTAGTGGTATGACTACAAGGCAGATGTATCACCTGACTCAACACGGCACATTTACAAGGTGAACTGAGTGGATGGCTGTCTCATAAAGAGACTCAAGCCATGGCTCATAGACCACTGTAAATTACATCTAGGCACTTCAGAGAGCAGAGAGCATTACTACTTTGCTCTTCTATTCCTATTTAGACCCTGGAGGAATAAGTCTGAATTAAAAGGTGACTGTGATACATTCGAGGAAGAATTCAATCTCAGTTACGAGACTTTCGAAACTGAATACTCAGAGACATACATACAGAGACTGGAGGCTGAGAAAGAACAGCTTGAGAAGGCAGAGAAGCAGCTTCAGGAAGACACTCCTGTTAGCTCACAAGACAATCTTGATCCAGAAGGACAAGCTGTTCTAGGTGAACCTCTGCCTTTAAATGCCCCAGAAGTGTTAATCTCAGAAATTGAGACTGCCATGGAACATGGAACACACTCTACTGTCAACCCAGCTGACTTGAGAGAAAGACTGAATCAGCAGCATGTAGTTCACTCTCAAGTCATTGATGCTGTTCGACATGGCATACTACATGAAGCAAAAATATGTGACTGTCTTGACTATAAACCACTACTGATCTTTGTTAGTGGTTCAGCTGGTACAGGAAAGAGTTTCCTTATTGAAGCCATCACTGCTGAAATACAGAGCCTGACAGGGTCAATAATGTCTGTTGCTGTTACTGCTCCCACTGGACTAGCTGCATACAACATTGGTGGAGTTACATTATACTGTCTCTTTATGTTGCCAGTGGAACATTGCAAAACAGGAGAGTATCGTAAACTGTCATTTCAGGTTGCATCTCAGCTCCGTTCCATGTTCACAAAGATGAAGTTACTCGTCATTGATGAAATCAGCATGGTCTCTAATGTAATGCTCACCTGCATACACCTACATCTACAGGAGATCTTAGGTACTGACTATGGAGTACCATTTGGTGGCAAAAGTATTGTTGTATTGGGAGACCTTTTACAGCTTGCACCAGTTAATGCAGAGCATATGTTTGCAACTCTGACTGCCAAGCAAGCTAAGAACATACTAGGCTGCATTGCAGGTTTTAACACTTGGGAGTTATTCACCTATGTTGAGTTGTATGAGAACATGTGCCAAAGTGGTGATCTGGCTTACAAATCACTTTTAGATCAAGCTCGTACAGGTTCTCTATCACCAGAACATATTGCTATGTTAAATGATCGGAGAATCAGAGTAGATACTACATACTGTACATAGAAACAGCATGTAATGTTTTCAGCGATGTGTACTCTACAGGCACACACATAGTGTGTCTTATGCCATGACTAAAGAAATGCACTGAGTTCAACAATGTTATGCTGCTGAGAGAAAACCAAGAAATTCTAACTGCATGCTGTTGAAACAGTTGATGGTGTCATTCTCAGTCACAACCTGGTAGCAAAGATGACTGAACGACACACTGAACTGAAGTCAGATGTTTCACACACAGCTGGCCTAGAAGCACGTGTCATCCTACGAAGTAATCTTGATGTTGAACAAGGCATGGTAAATGGTGCCATGGGTAACCTCACTGACTTTGTCTACAATGTCCAGAGGACATATATCGAGACACTTGTAGTTCATTTTGACAACATGGAACAGCCTATACAGATAGAACATACATGTGTGAAATTTCAGGTATTTAAGGATATCTAGGTAAACAGGAAACAGTTTCCACTATGTGTTGCATATGCTGTTTCTATTCACAAATCTCAGGGCTTGAGTTTGGATTCAGCAATGGTGGACATAGGTACAGACATTTTCTAGGATGACATGAGTTACGTGGCACTTTCACATGTCTGTAGTCTTTCTGGGTTGCACATTATAACTCTTGCACCTCAGAAGATACGAGCTGACAAGCGATGTATTGTTGAGTACAACAGGTTACGTACTCTATATCAGCCACAAATGTCTTTAATACCACTGCCTACATATCTGGCTGTCTTACATTGTACACTCATATGTCAGCAAACAGGCACGAGCTTCCACAAGTGATTCAACTCTAAAGAGTTCAACAAAGGTCACGATATCAACTACACATTCAGAGCCAGCTGTTAATCAGAAATCAGTTGGCGTAGCTGCTGTGCCAGTCTTTGACAACAGCACTAGAGTGAACTGCTATGCTAACTCAGCTATGCAAGTTTTTTTCCACATGCCACACTTTGTGTAGGCAATATCTGCTTCACAAGACACTCCCCTATCAAAGGCATTGAAGCAGATTGTCAACATGGCTTGTGACCAGTCTAACAATGTGCAGTCACTAACACCACTACAGCAGGTGTTAGGTACATATAACGGATGCAGTACATTTGCTGCAGACATACAGCAAGACACTAGTGAGTTTATGATGGCAATCATAAACAGCTTGGATGAAGACTGCACTCCAATGCACCAGTACTTCACTGTGTCATATGTAACCAAATATGTATGTGTATCATGTGGTCATTCACAGCGTGAAACCACAGAAGACATGCTGTGGATCACTCTTTTTGTCCCTCAAGCCAAAAGTGTCAAATTGTGACAGCTATTTACCAATCCTCAATGTGGTCACTTCTGTGAAAGGTGTGGAGGCAGATGTACTCAGTCCAAACGTTTCAGGACTTCATCTCGATATCTGTTGCTTATATTGCACAGATTTGACTCCAACAGGCTCAGAGTTGACACTCCCATCACAGATTACACAGCTGGTAGAATAGTTTTTAACCAATCAGTGTTTGACACTCACAGTGTAATCTATCACCATGGCCAATCCATGCATTCTGGCCATTACACCTGTTTACTAAGGTACAGAAGTGGATGTGTAGAGTGTGACGACTCTACAAGCAGTTTTAAATGGAGACTGTCATGACACTTAAAAAATGCATATCTTCTAATATTGAAGAATTATGATGACCTTCATACCTCAGAAGAATAGTACACAACATGTGACATTTTTTACTGACTACTTTGTGACAGACTCAGTCGTAGGGCAGTACAATTGTTTCCAATTTACGACTGTCAATAAACCGTAGTATATTAACAAAATGATATACTGCCAGAGACATTTTATTCACTATGACATATAAGATCTTGTGTGGATCAGTGACAACGTGGAAATTGTTGTAGTGGCTTCAGTCGGTGCCAACAGTCTTCACAGTCACTAGAGAAACCATGCTTACGTGTCTATCGAAGAGTGTACATGTCAAAACAGAGTCCTTTCTGGCTCCCCTGTTCTGTACATATCTTTTCTAGTAGGTGTATCATACCCATACATAACAAGAAGTTGTTGCCAGTTGCTAACTGTTTGCCTCTGCAGAAACACAAAAGTTGTCCCTTATCATTTTAAATAAGTGTGTAACACGTGTCTCATTCACCAAAGAGAACACCCTGTCACAAGTTTTCTATCACCAGCTTTTTTTTGTCTATTATCTGTTGACATCTTGACAACATCATCATTCTTTCACCATGCAACAGTGTTGAACTATGCCTGATGTATTTGTTACACTGAAACTGTACATATGTAAATATAAAACTCTTTAGTCATAATGAAGCAAGTGAAATGAAGCAAGTGTGAATACCGAAATATTGCAGTTAATGATCAAATGACTCTTGCATACCTATGTAATGACATATAAATAATATTTACATTCTCATTTCGTCTGACCATTGTTGTTAATTAGTTTAATTGTTCTAGTAAAAGTGTTACTATAAGAGTCAAGTAAGAATTTCACCTTAACGTATAATAGAATACTATAGTGATTAAGTTCAGTGACCTATAACTTGGATAAAACCAACATGCTACACACATTTGTTATTTACTAGTTTAGAACTGGTATAGTAACTAATGTAACCATTGAAAGAAATGCACAGCTAGTTTCAGAACCCACTCATGAGGGATCAATTTTAGACCTCGTACTCTCAAATGGTGGCAGTGAGAGGATCTCAGATCTAGAAGTGGGTTGCCATCTGGGAACAAATGACCATCAAACAGTGTAGTTCATGTTAAACTCAGCTACAGAGTCAAGCCATACAAAAGTGAGGGTACTGGACTTCAGGAGGGCTGACTTTGGCAAGATGGGAGAGTGCCTCAGAAAAGCACTAGCAAACAGGCTAGAAGGAGGGTGGAGCAACAATGGGGAATCATCAAAACTGCCATCACAGAGGCAACAAGCCTTTGTGTGAAGCAAATAAACAAATCAAAATTAAAGAAAAAGCCACTATGGTTCTCAAAAGATGTAGCTTGGAAAGTCAGGGAGAAAAAGATAGCATTCAGGAAGTATAAGGAAACACAGAAGGAGCAGGACAGAAAGCTGTACCAGTTAAGGCAGAAGGAAGCAGGGAGAGAAGTCAGAATAGCAAAGGCCCAAATTGAGAAAAAGATAGCCAACTCAGTTAAGAAGGGGGATAAAACCTTTTATAGGTACATCAGAGAGCGAAAGACAAAGGAGGGATAGTGAGGAAAATAGAATGAATGGTGGTGGGCAGAGAGGGACAGTGAAAAAGCAGGGATACTGAACGAATATTTCTGCTCAGTATTCACAAAAGAGGAGGGGAAGTGCCTAATCCAATTAACAGAAGCACTCTTGATAGGGGGTTGATCCCAGCCCTTTCACAGAAGAAAGGGTTCTGCAAGAACTCATAAAACTGAAGGTGGACAAAGCAATGGGGCCTGATGGAATTCACCCCAGAATTCTAAAAGAATTAAGGGGGGAACTAGTGAAACCACTAACTACTCTTTTTAATAAATCATGGGAGGATGGTGTGGTACCCGAGGACTGGAGGAAGGTGGAAGTGATTCCCATTCACAAAAGTGGGACCAAGACAGAGGCAGGAAACTACAGACCTGTCAGTTTGACCTCTGTGGTAGGGAAAGTGATGGAGTCACTTCTGAAGGAAAGAATTGTTGAGTACCTAGAGGCCAGAGGGACACAGGACCCAAGGCAGCATGGGTTCACAGTGGGAAGGTCATGACAGATGACTCTAATAGATTTCTTTGACTGGGTAACCAAAGTAGTAGGCCAGGGAGGGGCTGTGGACATGGGCTACCTAGACTTTAGCAAGGCATTTGACACAGTCCCACACAAAAGATTAATAGTCAAATTAACCACCTGGGAGTGGGTCCCAGGGTGGTAGCCTGGGTAAAACATTGGCTGGACAACAGGACACAGAAGGTAATTGAAAATGGAGTCCACTCTGAAGAAAGAGGGGTTACTAGTGGGGTACCACAGGGTTCAGTACTGGGTCCAGTCCTTTTTAATGTCTTTATAAGTGACATTGCAGAGGGACAGGAAGGAAAAGTATGCCTCTTTGCAGATGTCACAAAGATCTGCAACAGGATTGATACACAATGAGACGTGGAAAGGATGAGAAGGGACTTGGCAAGGTTGGAGGAATGGTCAGAAGTATGGCAGCTAGGATTCAATGTAAAGAAGTGCAAAATAATGCACCTGGGAAACAAGAACCCAGGGGAAGATTATTAAGTGTGCTAACGTCTCTACAGCTGCAAAGACAGAGCTACACATGATGTGTTGTCACATAGTAACACAGTGCCCGCAAACACAAATGGTAATGCGCATGGAACGCAAAGCGAAACACAAAGATAAACAGTACTGAGAAATAGTGAATGTAATACAGCGGTGGGAGAGCAGGGCCCTTTGGGCCCCGCGCTCCTGCCACGTGATGTCTTGTCACATAGTAACACAGTGCCCGCAAACACAAATGGTAATGAACATGGTGACGCAAAGCAAAACACAAAGATAAACAGTACTGTAGACACAAATGGTTAAAATAATGTAAACACAAGCGCAAATGAAAATGCAAAGGGTAACTCACAAGGTGGCGTAGACGGGAACAGAACATGAAATGAGTACGGAACCGCAAGCAGAAGTGGTAAGGGTAACAGTTATGTAAGAGCACACACTGGTTTTCCCTAAAAGCTGCATATAGAAAGACAGTGAGTACAAAGAATGTATGCATAATAATGGCTCTCGGAAAAGAAAATGAGGACTTGGACTACTGAATTGCTTTTATCTCAGGAACTGTACGACATAGAAAAAATTTTTTAAAGTCGTATGATTTATTACTTTCCTGTCTAGTTTTGTGCTTAGCCCCTTTAAGGGGCTAAGCATTTTTCTGATGAAAACTCTGTATCTCGCACCGTTTCTGAGATACGGGCCTTGAAAGGCGTGGCAAATGCTGTAATGTTATCCTATGGGAAAAAAAGAGAAGTTCGGAGTGCCATAACTTTGCCTCCCTGTAATATTTTTTCACCAAACCACCAAAAGGCACATCTGTGGGATGTTGGCTTTCTTTCCTCCAAATTAGCCTAAAAGACCAAAGCGTTATTTTGCAACAGGGTGGCAAAGAATTCCTGTCATGCAGTGGACACCACAGTGTTAGTCTATGGGAAAAAATGTCAACTTTGGAGTGCTGTAACTTTGCCGCCTTATAATATTTTCTCACCAAAATACTGAACGGTACATCTGTTAGATGTTGGCTGCGTTCCCTCCAAATTTCAGCCCAAAAGACCAAACCATTCTTTTGCAGCAGGGTGGCAAAAGAATTGCTGTCATTTTGCCATAGCTCTGAAAAGTAGTGTCGCATTCTGCGAAAGTCAGAGAAATTTCATACACTCTCATGAGTGTGACACTACTTTACGAAAGTACTTTTTCCAGAAACTTGAAAAACATATTTCTAGGGTGTTTAACCTCAAAATAAAGACATGCCTAGCATCCTCAGGGTCCGACTAGGTAAACACAAAAAGAATTGTGTTGCTAGAGGGTCCCAAATTTAAATGGCAAGCATTTTTCTGATCACCATCTGAAAACAAAATGGTGGATTTGTGAAAGTAAAAGGGCCATTTGCGAAAGTAAAAACTGCATTTGCGAAAGTGTTGAACTTTTTGTTAACTTTTCCCTTTGACTTATAATGGGAACTTGTTTTTTTAATAACTTTTGAACTGTTCAATATTTTTTCACGAAATCTTCAAAAGGCACATCAGGGACCCTGGCTGCATGTTCTCTGAAGTTTTTGGATCAATTGCACAAACCGTGCGACCTGTAGGCAAGAGCAAAGAAATAAAAAAAAAGCGTAATTGCGCAATTGGTTGTCGCTTAATAACTCCTCAGCTGTATATAAGACTGGTACAAAACTTGGCAGATCCCAAGATCCACCATGCCCAATTGTACATACCAAATTTCAGGCAAATCTGTTGAACAGTGGCAAAGTTATTAAAGTGCAAAATTAGACCCTTTAACCTTAAAAGTGCTACTCAACCCTAACTATGGTAGGATGGTAAATATATATATATATATATATATATATTAGAGGCAAAAAACTCTGTTTAATGCATTAGTTAGGGTTGTTCCACAGCAACAAAAGTAGAAATTTGGTGTGTGGGGTTAGAAGTCCTTGGATCCCTCCATACACAACCAACATCGAGGAGTGCGCATTGGGTGTCGGTCCCAACTCTCACCCCATTCTCCCACACCTCTGCTTCTTCACACATCTGATGGGTGAGAGTTAGTCCAGCAACCCCAATGCGCACCCTGATGCCAGTTGGGGGTGGGTGGGGATCCTAGGGGCTATCAACCCTAACACCGAATGTCCTCACTTTTGTCACTGTGTAACAATCCTAATTAATGCATGAAACCTTATAGCAAAAGAAAAAAAAAACATAACCCCCTTTTTTGATCCCTGTGGAACACTGGATCTGCATGGGCTAATCCCAATTTTACCTTGAGAGTGATTTGACAGATAAGAAAAATGCACTGCTTTTCTTTCACTGGAGGAGAAAATACAAGTGCATTCATGAGGGAAAAAGTTTGGGCCAAAGAAAATATGTCAGCAAAGAAGTTCAGTGTATTTGTCAAGCCAAAATATCCTGCTCGTGTAAACAGCCACTTACAGTATGCAGGGACAACTTTTTGTGTGTTAAATTTATGGCTACAACTCAAGTAAAGTACATATGAGACTGAGTTTGGTGGGATTTGGGCCTTGGGGTTCACAAAGTCAGGATCTCACCACTAGCCCCTTGACCTCTGAACCCAAACACCTGAATTCTGAGCTGATGGGCCAGTCAGACTCAGCAGTGCATATAATCTTAATTGAATTTTCCAATCTCCTTACTAAATGTGGGATCATGGGGCTGTACCTTAACAGTCAGCAACTACAGAAATGGAGCATCTCAAATAAAAGTCGACTCCTGGACATAATACAGGATGCAGGCAGCTATACCGTGTGGAGCACAACTCAAAGACAGTACTGTCTGCTTCGTGTGTTTGCTCTGCTGCTATTCACTTTGTACATGTGGCTCACCTTCTGACCACGCAGCTCCATTTGCCATACCGTGCACAGAGGCAAGATCAGACCAGGTCAACCCTCCCTATCCATCCCCTGCTGGCACCACGTGACTGCAGGACTCTAATATGGGTCCAAGTCTGACCAGGTGACTCAGGCGAGGACCCAATCTTCACACTTCACTTCTTCTGGTCTTGTGGTGACTAGCTGGCTCCAGACCCTCCCTGACCCCCCAATAGGCACACCAAACTGAACCACCCACAGTCATTGACCCGGTCCCCTCATGTTCCACTGTGACACAGTCTCTGACTCTGACACAGTAGTCCAGCACGAACATCTGAGTGATGGCCATGCTGCACATTGCTCCCTAATAACCAACAGAATGAAGATCTCGGCCAATAATAAGAAAATCAAAAAACATTATATTGCTATTACTACAGTTCAAAAAACACTCAATAGGTTCATATAGGTTCATAGGTTCATAGGTAAGTACAAGTCCAGAGCTGCTAGGCCATAGTGACTCGTCCAATTATTCCAAATAGGAGAATTTTTTATTTTCCATGTTTGTCTAATGCAGTCTAGAATGTATCTAAGGTTTTACTTAGTACTACCTCCTTCGGCAGTCTGTTCCAGACCTTGATCACTCTCTGGTTTAGCCAGTTTGCCCTACAGTTGGTCCGGCAGTTTTCTCCTTTAAGCTGGAGAGGGTGGAATCTACTTTTTCTGCTACTAACATTGTGTGATAGGCTTACGAACTCCCAGATGTCATTATTTTCAAATGCTGTATGGGTGAGGCAAAGGTCTCCCCTTAATCTCCTGTACTGTAGTGAGTAGAGATCTAGTTCCTTTAGTCTGTCACCATATGTCATACCTTTTGTCTGGTTTAACCTCTTGGTAACTTTTCTTTGTGTCTTTTCCGATATTCTAACATCCTCCTTTTGTGATGGCACCCAGAAATGGACACAAAACTCCAGGTGTGGCCTTACCAATGATTTGTACAGAAGGAGTATCACCTGTCTCTCTCGACTTTTTATATTTCTAAAAATGCATCCTAATATTTTGTTTCCAGTACTTGCTGCTTTTTTGTGATGTTCTGATGGGAACAGGTCATTTGCAATAATTACTCCTAGATTGCATTATTGGCTTGTAACATGTATGATGTTCCCATATAATGTATAATTAGCACATCTAATATCCTTTCCTATGTGCATTAGTTTACATTTATCCAGATTTAGTTGTAGATTGTTTTGTTCCACCCATGCTCCCACTTGATCTATTTCACTTTGAAAGTTGATTATTGATTGTTCATTTTTAACTATTGCACCTATCTTGCTATCGTCTACAAATTTACTACACTATTTGGTGTAGTTTGTATTGGTGAAGTGTATAAACTAAATAATGAAGGGCCCAGGACCAATCCCTGGGGCACTCCACTAGTAATTTCATGCCAAGAGGATAAGTGAACTGCTATGTTAACTCTCTGCCTTCTACCTTCCAACCAGGATGGTAACCATCTAATTAAATTACAATTAATGGATCTTCCTTTTAACCTAAGGAAAACAATGGCATTATTTGCCTTAATAAAGAAGTGTTCATTACAGCAAGCATGTGCATGGTTTTCCCTTGGTCTGCATATGCACCCGCCCCAGCTCTTCCTCATGTACTGCTCACCACCTCGTTGATGCACGGGAGACAGAACCGCCACTTGAACAGACTCGGCGGCAAGTCTTTTAGACATCAGAAACAAAAATAAAACATTAAAACTTTCTCTTGCTGTCAGACAAAAAAAAATGTTTGGATAAATAAAATAAAAATCACCACACATAGTGCGCACTCTGTCTGAAGTGGACTGCAGTCACATAGAACGGAATCAGGAACACCTTTTTTTATTTTATATAATCGCTGTGGCCAAAAAGGAAGACCCAGCAATTATATAAAATAAAATATGGGGTGGTATGTGTGTGTGTGTGTGTGTAAACTCAAAATTTACACACACCCTTGGGGTTAGATGCTTTGCACAAACCCCAAGGGCTTAGCTCTTGGGGTCTATGTAGCATCTAACCCCACGGGTGTGTGTAAACTTCTCATTACAACACACCACCCTGTATTTTATTCTATTTATAATTAATGGTTTGTGTTTTTTCCCCATACGAAAAAGTGTGTGTTAATTACCATTATAAAGGAGCATCTATAACGGCAATCACGTGCCATCTTCCTATGGTAAAGAACCATGAGCCAGGGCAATGTCTCTTGGCTGCTGTAGCAATCTCTCCCTCATCTGTACAAAGCTCTGTAACAGAGTAGACACACCAGAGGGTGTAGACAGAATGAGAAGGGACCTGCAGAAACTTGAAGAATGGTCAGGGGTTTGGCAGTTGAAATTCAATGCAAGGAAGTGCAAGATAATGCATATGGGGCACAAAAACCCTGGCACAATATATCAGTTGGGGGGTGAGGATATAGCATGCACCAAGCAGGAAAGGGATCTTGGAATTATCATCTCTGATGACCTCAAGGTAGGGAAACAGTGTGACAAGGCAGCAGGTAAAGCAAATAGGATGCTGGGATGCATAGGCAGGGGCATCACCAGCAGGAAAAGGGAGGTCATAATTCCACTATACAAGACACTAGTGAGGCCGCACTTGAGTACACTGTGCAGTTCTGGAGACCTTACCCACGTAAGGACATAGACAGGGTAGAGAAGGTTCAGAGGAGGGCAACAAAGATGGTGCATGGATTGCATCACAAGTCCTATGAGGACAGGTTGAAGGCACTGAACATGTACTCCTGGAGGAGAGGAGGGAGAGAGGGATATGATAGAGACATACAAGTATCTTACAGGGAGGAACAGGGTGCAGGAATGCACTATTTTAAGCGAAAAGATGTTCCAGGACTAGAGGGCATGGGATGAAGTTGGAGGGAGGACGATTCAGAGGAAACGTGAGGAAGAATTTCTTCACAGAACGGGTGGTGGACAAGTGGAACACCCTGCCAGAGGAAGTGGTGGGGGCTGAAGCAATCACAGGATTTAAGAATGCATGGGATAGACATAAAGGAATTCTGGAGGTCAGGGGTAAGGGGCAACAGACTTCCTGGAAAACATAAACTGAACTTACAAACTTAAATGGGCAGACTGGGTGGGCCATAGGCCCTTATCTGCCGACACTGTCTATGTATCTATGTATCTCTCACAGTGTCACAAATCACTCACCTCAGGCCAATTAACATTGGAACTCTGTCGGTAACCATGGCTGTCTCCTCATTCACAAGTCCAAAGAAGCTGGAAAAAAAAATTAAAAAAAATGTCAGCTCATTTTCAAATACCAGCAGCAGACAGACAGACAGACAAGTGTACATTGAAGACCAAGAAAATAAAAACACTGAAAATAACTCAAAATTATTCTGAACCTACTTAGCAAAGGTAGGCAAAGACACTGAATTTCATACATTTAACTTAACTGAACTAGACAGCACAATAGCTAACTTCATATTTGTATTAAAAAGGCATGACAGCACAGAATATGAATTGGGCACAATAAGGGGTATCACTGCCAGCATAGATAGGCATTTGGGAGCTCTAAAATGTCCATATTCCATCTTTCAAAGAACTGAAACTGTCTTCACAGAAAGAAAAAAAGACTTTAGCCGCTAAACAAAAGCAGCTCAAAAAAGAAGTAAAGAGCAATAGGCTTCACAAAGCGCAGCCGCTATCAGAAGAAGATTTAGAACAGCTCTACAGCTCGGGCACCCTCACCATGTCTAACCTGACAGGACTATTAAATTTTCTTTTCTTTAATTTCGGCATGCAGTTCGCCATGCGCACAAAAGAGCACTACAATGTACAATGGGGGGACATCAGAGAAGGGGTAGACACAAATGGCAATGTGTTTGGAATATTCTGAATGACAAATAAAGACAAGAACAGGGGAAAACCTCAAACACGTCCACCTAGTAAACCCCAGAATATATGCCAACAAGCTCAACCCAGAAAGAGACACAGTTAAAGCATACCATCTATACAAAAGTCAGAGACCCCCTGAAATACTAGTTCCCAATGCCCTGTTCTATATTGCCCCAAATACAGATAGAAAAGAAGCATCACTTTGGCATAGAAATATGAATATTGTTATCAACAAATTGAGGCACATGATGGCAAAGATGAAACTTGGCTCAGGGCTACCAGAGTCAGAGGATCACTAACCACAGTACGAGGAAAACCAGTATACAAAGACTGGTTGTCCACAAGGTGCCCCAATTGATGTCCAGCAAATATCAGGACATCATAACATCCAGTCCATCAACAACTATTCCGTTTTGTCTGAAAAAAAGCAGCGACAAATTAGCCAGCTCCTAACTTACTTATCACAAGACAGATCCTCTACTTCAAGACAGCCAGAATCCCTCACAGATTGCAGCACACCCACCAACATCAGAATGGAAGCAGCCTTCAGCAATACCCTGCAATCCATCTTCAGGAGTGTCTGCATTTTCCACAAGCCAGTGACTGTCAACATTTACAACTACTAGTCACCAGAAGCAAAAAAACAATGCATCCAAGTCCTCTATGACTCAGACAGAGCAGAGTAATGTAAGTAACCCAAAAGAAAAGCATAACATCTTTGAAATTCTCTCCTCCCCACCAACAAAATAAGAAGCACTAGTCCATCTGTAAAATATTGACAATCCCTAACAGAATGTCCTCTCTTTTTCTTCTCATCCACCCTCCCTCTTCAGGTCACCTGATGCACTCACCACAGCAACCAGAACCTCCTAGACTACAAGCATAGCAATGGCTCCTGCAGTTCCAGTTTCAAGTTCAACTTTGTTGTCCCATTTAAAACATTAACGTTTATGATTTCAAAGTACAATTAAAAGTAAATGTTGTAACAGTTAAAACTGTTCTTTTCTTGCCAATAAAAGTTGAACAGCATTCCAAAAGGTGAGACTACCTCTTACTGTTATTGATGATGGGAACACACAGCAACACATATTTTATATAATTGTTGAAGCGAAAACACAAACCAACAATTATATAATGTAATGGTTAGTAACCAAGTTTACACATTTCCGTTAGATGCCTTACATAAACCCCCAGCTTTGCTCTTAGTGTTTATGTAGCATCTAACCCCTCGGGTGTGTGTAAACTTCTCGTTACACACCCCCACCCATATTTTATTCTATTTGTTATTAACTTGTATTCCTGTAACCTTAATACAGTATAAGGGGACTGTGGGTCATGGTGTCAAAGGCCTTAGAAAAGTCTGTATATGAGATGTCTACTAGTAATCCTGTATCCTTAGCACTATTAATGAGGTTGAAGAAATGCAGTAGGTTGGTTAAACGTGACCTGCCCTAAGATACAGAGCTGCCCACAAAACATTGGGATGACATGGCTGTATCTAGGTAAACATCAGTGGCTACACTAGCTCTTTAAGATTGTTAGCTTCACTAACCAAAAACAAGATGGCGGCAGCATAAAAAAGGATTCTGTATTTGTGGCAAAGGATTACCCATTTGTGATAAAGGATCCCTTTTCGCACAGGACATCTAACTGCTCCCATTGAAAATAATGGGAAACTTTAAAATTTAATTGCTTTTGAACAGATTAATATTTTTTCACCAAACCTTCAAAAAGCACATTTGTGACCCAAGACATGTTTATCCTGACAGGTTCAGATCACAATTCCATAGTTTTTATGCAATGCCATAACAAAGAATTCACACAAAAATGGTCATTTTCACATTTTTTGACACTCCGTATCTCGACACCTGCATATCCCACTGGAACAAAACTTACTATATCCATAGATCTGTGGTCCTTGATTGTGCATACAAACTTTAATGCAAATCAGTTGAATGGATGTGAAGTTATTAAAGGTGCAACATTTTGAGTTTAACATAGAAGTGACCATCAAACTCTAACTATGGGGGCACAACTGCACCCCTATAATATATGTTTATATAGATATAGATATTATAGGGTTATTGTCAAACCCCTATAGTTAGGATTGAGTAGGCACGTTAATGTTAAATCCCAAATTTTGCACTTTAATAACTTCACAACCACTCAATGGATTTGCATGAGAAATTGCATGCGTGGTTGCCTAGGGTAGATCAGGATTTGGCAAGTTACATCCCTGTTCGATGTGTGGTTTCTGAATTCTGAAGAGGTAAAAAAATGATTTTTTGCTCATTGACTTTGCTGGGGTTTTTTTTCTCTGGACTTGCTTGCAGCCCAGATGGTTTGGAATTTTGGTCTGGGATTTTAAGGGTAGAAAGGGGCTTGCCCACAGACGTGTCTTTTGTTTGTTTGGTGAAAAAAATATTAATCTGTTCCAAAGTTATTTAATTTTGAAATTTTGAAAAATTTGGTTCTGAACATGCTCAGTAAGCACTTCAAGATAGCTATATGAAAGGAAAAAGGAATCTTTTTTTATATTGGAATAATCCTTTTTCATTTGCTGTCATCTTGTTTCTGTTTTTTTTTTTCCTAAAATGAAAAATTTTGAAAGCCACAAATGTGACATCCTGAAGAGAGCCCAACGCATCTGTCTGGATGATTGGGACCCCATTAGGTGTAATATGCACTTCACTGTTGGAGAAATGCTCTTGACATTTTATTTTTTTAACATTATAAATATTTTTTTCATGACGCGTGATATGCACGAGTCACAAAACAATATACTTTTTTTGTGAAGAGAAAATCCTTTTTCTAATAACATTCTTCTATGACAAACAAAAAACATTATGTTTGACTTCATTTTCTAGATGTGAGACCTCTCTTTCCTGTCCCTAATTTGTTTCCCTGGGTGTTCTACTGTATAAAACTTACAAAAAAAAAATGTTACAGCAGGACCTTGCAGAAACTGTAGCTAAACCATGCACACATACCATTCTGAATCAACCCAAGTGAGCAAACTAACTAGGGTGTTTTGCATTAAAAAAAACTTAAGCATCTTGTACAATCTTACTCTCCCAGCAGCAAGACCATGCAGAAAATCTAAACTCTCTCTTTCCTGTCCCTTTTGAGGGTTGAGATTAAATTTGTATCCCAGGGTAAAAAAAAGGCTGTCACTTAGCTTCCCAGCAGCAAGACCATGTGGCAATTGCAATGAGTAAGTGAGTAAATCTACTTCTTCTGTTTGTATTCCAGGGTGTCTTATTAAAAAAAAAAACTGAAAAAAATTAATGTCTCTCTTAATCTCTTACCTTCTCAGCAGCAAGGTCACAATCTAATTTGTGTCAGAGTCACAATCTACTGTAGCCCCCCACCAATCACCAGCCAAAAACTAAAAGCGAGAACACAAAGTACCGGCAGCAGAACCATGCCAACATGCTGTACCAGACTGAACTGACTACCTGCTTCTCTTCCATGGACCTCTTCCACTGCAGTTTTGTTTAAAAGTTTCCTTAATTGTCTACATACTGGCTATGTTGTCTAAAACATGGGAGGGGGAGCTTACAACCCTTGATCCCATGCTTTGCCTTAGTTTCTGGCATGGCGGTGTGTTTTCGGGACTTTGACTGTTCCTCAGGCTTCTAGACCCTGGGCTGGATTTTCAAACTGTGGCACAGGGCTTGCGTCCTGCCCTGCACCATAGGACTTAGGTTCTGCCGGTGCGCTGAACAACATTGCCACAACTTCGCCCAATTTTCCATTCCGGGCGTAGTTGTGACAGTCTACATGACTTATGGCAGCTTGCACCAAATGTCTGGTGCAAGCTCTGTGTTGGAGGTCCCAAGGAGCACCACAGGCTAGACCACTAAAATGTAGTCTACGGACCTGCGGTTGACGCACAGGATAGAAAATCCAGATTGTGACCAGAGCTTGCTGCAAGCTCCGTCCGCTGTATGTTTGATGCACCGGGGGGCTTGCAGCATTCTGGCTGGTTCCAAAATCCTGGCTCCTGTCTCCAGCCATGGTTTTATTGTTGCGGACGAGCCTGGCCTGATGTAGCGTGCCCCAGAAATTTTGATTATCTTTGTATATTGCTGGCATTTCATCCTTGGGTGTACAAGCTCAGAGCACATCTCCTTTTTTCTGTTGACTATAAGGCTGAAACATAGGCGACTTAGATTCATGCAGTATCACATCAACAAATGCTCCCCCATCACTCTGCCTCCTCTTGTCTGTTCTTGAACTACTGTTGTATACTTTTACTTACTCTTCTGACAGGCAGCCTAACTTTTTACCCAGCTTTGGATGCTTCACCATTACTGTAGCTTATGCTTCCGGGCTTTAATATTATTTTTGCCATGTCTCAGTTCAGCTGATGTGCTATTTTCAGATGGACACAGTGGGAACTACTGATCTGCATGATATGGCTGCTGTCCATGGGATGGTGGTGGATGGAGAGAGATGAAAACAACAGAATGTAGGCTTATATTGTCATATTCAGACATTGCTGCAGAAATCTTCAAGCTCAATACTACTATTAATTTACTGAATATTGCAGGTTTTTTTTTATTCTTTTCCTCACACTTAAAGACGTTTCTAGGTGAACAGGAATATTACTGCATGACTTCTGACTGTTACCGGAGTAAGTTATAAAACGTTTTAATTTCTCAGTAGCTTTGTTGTTGAGTTTGTTGTTGTTCACCTCATTTAAAGGGGAACTCTCAGCAACAAGTGCATATGCACCGGTATCTTTTGTTGTACTGACAAGCAGGTAGCATGGTGTATGTGCCCCAAAAATTCCAAATTAAGTATAAAAATTACTTTTTTTTATAGCTGTCATGTCCCTCCTCCATTTTTGGAGCTTGACTGACAGCCTTGGCTGGAAATGACATAATCAACGGACTCTGCTCTTTTATTGTTTTTACTTTGCCTATAATCTTATGATAGCAGCTTTACGCTTAGTAAAATGGCTGGATTATTAGTAGCAGCTTTTTTTCCTCTTCTTACAGTCATCTGCACCACAGCTAAATTAAGTCTGCCTTATCTAGGGTTACATTTTGTGTTTGTGTTTTACATACTTATTGGGCTAACTTTGGACTCTTGTACAATAATGCAAAAAGCACATTGGTAGCAGTCAATGCATCTGCTTGCAAGCTGAATTAATAGTTTTTTTTTCATAATAGTAATGTTGTCAGTCCTTTTAAATGTATGACTTTGCTTCACTTTAGAATGTTTTCACATGTTGCTACTGCCAGAGCCGGATGCCAATGAGTCTGTCTTTGTCAATGCATACAGTGTTTCTTCCCTTGGATGACATACTTGCCAGCAATGTTGTATGAGGTGAGATGTAGTGCAAAATAAAGCATACACAAGGGGTAACCTTGAAATGCACTCATTTAAGCTTTTGCCAAGTTCACATAGCCCTAGTGTACGCTTACTGGTCTTCTGAGCTGTCTGTGCTATTGAATCGTATGACAGGTGCACTTGTTGGTGGTAGGGTGGTTGGTGTGTGGCAATAAATAAAAGAATCTGGATCACGTCTTGTGGTATAGTGTAGTAATTTCTATATGACGTGATGCAAAAGGTGTTGGGGTGTGGAGCCCATTATTGGTTCTTTGTTTATTTCGATTAGCAGTCACCAAAAGAGTCTCTCATGGCAGTTAATTTCATAACAACTATATTTTTGCCTGCTTTATCAAGTTTCCCTTGCCTAGTTAGCACAGTCATCTCAGGAAAAGCCTCTCTGAGCTACTAATGGGATTAGCACCACTGTTTTTTTTTTTTTTCGGGTGCAAACCAGAAATTCAATTGCTCCCTGGTCACCATCATCAGTGCACCATTATTAAATCTCCGTCCAACCCCACCCCCACCCCCACTCCAAGGCACCTACTGCCATATCTGTCCCTTTTTCCTTTTACTTATTTGTCATCACATCTGAGGCTATTCATACAGTATGTTGAAATGCCTTGAGAAACTGGCAACTCGTTTTGCATATATCACTGATTACATTGCAGATTCATATGAGAGCATAAGTTTGGAAGTGGTATTGGTAAGTGGGTGGGGGGAGATGGTATGCATGTGGAAGGAGGAAATGTTTCCATGGCTGGATGGAATATCATGATTAAATACAAATGAAAATATAATGTTCTGCTAATGAAGTTAGGAGGTATTCTGGTAATTACACAGCCATTACAAATATGAGTAGCATCACATTTGATGACTGCTGATTATAAAGAGCAAGGGAGTTTTAACATTTATATTTGTTTCACCTATATGTAATTGCAGCCCGGACCCTGCCACCAACCCCCACCACCCCAGCGTTACAAAGTCAAGTTATTGAAAAAAATGTAAATTTTGCATTTCAAAAGTACCAAGAACCACATTCCTGTGCTGTGTACAAATTTCATAGTCAGTTTGAGCTTGCTGCCTCAGCTGAACCCATCACCCCTCACCAACACCACACACATTGGCATATGAAACTCATATGGAAACAGTGGCTATTTCCTCCATTTCAGCCCCACTGCCTCACTGGTTCTGTATAAAACAAATAATTTTCATCCTGCCATTCATTGCGTGATCATCACGGTACATCGTCATTTTTCAGCATAATATTTACCTTTTATTTTGGTCCAGTCTCATATCAGTTGTTCACTTTCCAGTTTCCCGTGATTGAATAACCTGCAGCCCTAGGAGCATTTGGTAGTGATGCAAGTTCTTCCCTGTACCGCTTGTCACAAATGCACTCAGCAGGTCAGGCCCTCTGCTCCCATAGTGCCAACCTCCAAACGCAGTAATGTGAGCAGGTAACAGACAGGGTAACCCTCCTGTCTGCATGTGGGTCTGAATCAACTTTAGTCTCAAGTTCTGGGGGGATTCCAATTTTGAACCTTATGCTAGCATACCCAAATGTACAGGCTCATATAATCTGCTTTTCAGGGGGATGCCAGATATCTTTCACCTAAGGGCACCTAACCAGGTATCCAAAATGAACCCTTAAAACTCTATAAAAAGCCCTTAGGTATATTCCCAGTTTAATAACACCATCAAGCTCGGAACAGTTTTTGTCAGTCTTAACCCTTTATACGTCACATGCAAAAAAGAACTTCAAAGACACACCCAGGCAGTCTTTCAAAATAATATTTTTACTAAAATGGATACATACTGTATATGTAAAATGTAAACACAGAACACTATATCAAAAAGCATACAATCACTTATAAGAACAAGGTTAAAGTACAAAACAGAAACTCCTACCACAATACAATTAGACTTTTTCTATTTAATGTATTACCTCTTTACAGTGCTTAAGTTAGATCACAGCAAAAACTAATTTCCCAAATTATGACAGTCCTTAATCAAACCTTTCCTTTGAACTGGAGGCTGGCTTCCTATTTTCCCAAGGACATCAAAGGTTTTATACAACTCTGCCATACCTCACTTAGGTGTAATATAGCTTTTCAGTAATCAGCTTATCTGAAGTCATAAAATGTATATTTTAGTTTCCCAGCTTCAGAGGCAGGAGGTCATAAAAAAGCTATAAAATGCAACTTCTCAAGGAAGTTAATTACATTACAGAGACCTCCTGGTTTAACAAATATCCTGTCATTTTACTGAAATGGGAGAGGGACATCCATGGCAAACAGGATGTCTCATGTGAGACACTCACATACCACATACCACATTCTGTATTACAAAAATCATAGAACAATCATAACCAGCTGGCCAAGTGTCACAATCCTCCCCACCTAGACTGAATTTGGGGGCTCTATCCCCTGTATGGGATGAGCTTCCACAAGTCAGTTTACTCCTCATATACACATGACAGTCCATCGGCATTCTGATTGGTCGCTCCAGCCCTATGTAAGATCATCATGTCATACCCTTGCAAGGCAAGACTCCATCTTAACAGTCTACCATTAGTTTTTCCCATTTGGGTCAGCCAAACCAGGGGGTTATGGTCAGTTTGTACCTCAAAATGTTGCCTATATAAGTATGGCTCTAACTTCTTTAGGGCCCACACTATGGCAAGACACTCTTTTTCCACAGTAGAGTAAGCCTGCTACCTGGGAAGTAACTTTTTACTCAGGTACACTACAGAGTGATCTTTTACTTGGTTGTATGTCTGACTCAGTACTGCCCCAATACCCATGTCTGAGGCATCAGTCGGAACTATAAAGGGTCTGCTATAGTCAGGATTTGTCAACACAGGAGCAATGCACAGTGCCTCCTTCAGTCAGGAAAAGGCTTTTTCACAGGCTGGTTCTCAGGTAACCTTCTTACGCATCTTTTTCTTTACTAGGTCAGATGGGGAACAGCCAGGGCACTGTAATTGGGTACAAATTTTCTATAGTACCCTGCTGTCCCTAGAAAACTCCTGGCCTGCTTCTGCATTTCTGGTCTGGGGCCATGCTTTGATCACCTCTCTTTCTTCTTGATTAGGACGGAGCTGTCCCTGGCTACAAAATGCCCAAGGTATGCCACTTCAGACATGGCCACCTGGCACTTCTCAGCTTTGACAGTGAGCCAGCCCTCTGTATCCTGCCCAGCACTTCCCTAAGGTGGGACAGGTGTTCCTCCCAGCTGGCACTAAAGATGGCAATGTCATCCAGGTATGAAATGGCATACTCCTCAGCAACCATTTAACACTTGGTTCACCAACCTTTGGAAAGTGGCGGCATGATTCTTCATTCCGAACGGCATTACTTTAAATTCAAATAAGCATATCAGAGTGATGAAGGCCAACCTCTCTCTAGCTCTGTCAGTTAACTCTACCTGCCAATACCCCTTTGTCAGGTCAATAGTCGTAAGGTAGGTCACCCCTCCCAATGTGTCCAGCAGTTCATCCGTCCATGGCATCGGGTGTGCATCTGACTTTGTGACTGCATTCAGTCCACGAAGGTCCACACAGGAATGAGTAGAGCCATCTGGCTTGGGCACAAGGACTACGGGTGAGGCCCAGGGGTTGTGGGATCTCTGGATTACCCCTAAATCCAGCATTTCCTCCACCTTCCTCCTAATGTCCTTTTGGACAGCCTCTGACACCCAATATGCTGTCCACCATATGGGCGCCTGTGTCTCTGTCTCTACATCATGCGTTGCTAACGGGGTTAGTCCAGGCTTGGCAT
Organism: Neoceratodus forsteri; assembly: GCA_016271365.2. Taxonomy (NCBI): domain Eukaryota; kingdom Metazoa; phylum Chordata; order Ceratodontiformes; family Ceratodontidae; genus Neoceratodus; species Neoceratodus forsteri. The sequence continues at coordinate 95,186,801 of CM057450.1, read as the reverse complement.
TAAACAGGGGGGCAAAATCTGCTAAAATCTCCCTTACTTCCTGGATCTTGTCTGGGGCTAGCTGGAGAGACAATTTAATTGCCTCCACAGAGGACTTCTGCTTGTTTTCTTCCAGCAAGTCCAGAAGGGGGTCTCCTCTGTCTGTCCCCTCCCCAGGACTACATACTGCAAACACCATGTCAGCCCTATTAACATATGGCTTCATCATGTTGACATGGTACATTCTTTCTGTTTGCTTCTGTCAGGTAACTCTATGATATAGTTCACATCATTTACCTTCCTAACTACTTTGTACGGTCCTGCCCACTCAGCCTGCAGCTTGTCCTTCCGGACCAGAATAAGGACCAAGACTTCCTGACCCACCATGTATGAGTGAACTCTGACTCTGCGGTCATACCACACTTTTTGTTTCTGTTGGGCAGCTGCCAGGTTGCTGTAGGCTGTCCCCATCAGCTCCTTCAGCCTTTCCCTAAACCTAAGGATGTAATCCACTATGGGAGTTCTCTGGGTGGCGTGCTTGCCTTCCCAGTCCTCCCATATCAAGTCTAGGGGCTCACATACCCGGTGTCCATATAAGAGTTTGAAGGGGGGAAATCCTGTTGGCTCTTGGGGCACCTCCCTGTATGCAAACAACAGGTGGTGAAGGTATTTCTCCCAGTCCCTCCCATGCTGTTCAGCAAATGCTTGGAGCATTGACTTCAGGGTATCGTTAAATCTTTCCACAAGCCCATTGGCTTTCGAGTGAGAAGGTGTTGTGTGCCTCTGCACCACCCTACACTTCTCCCACAAACATTTCATCAGGTCCAACATGAAGGAACCCCCTCGATCGGTGATAACCTCCTGCAGAAACCCAACATGGGAGAAAATCCTAAGTAAGGCATCTGCCACTTTGTCTGTCCTTAGTGAGGATAGGGCAACTGCCTCTGGATACCGGGTGACATAATCCACCACAGTCAGGATGAACCTCTTCCTGGAGGAGCTGGGGCTATTTAAAGGCCCCACAATATCCATTCCCACCCTCTGGAGTGGCTCCTCCACTATGAGCAATGGAATTAGGGCAGCTTGGGTTTTCTTACCCACCTTCCCTATTTCTTGGCACCTGTGACAAGACCTGCAATACTCCTTCACCTGCTGGGTGAAGTTGGGGCAATAGAAATTCTGGGCCAACTGCTGCATAGTGCGTGCAGCTCCCAGATGACCAGACAAGGGAATATCATGTGCAGTCTTGTGCAACTGCTCACAATATCCCTGGGAATAACAAGCTGCCTGCCTATCACCCCTCTCTCTCTGTCTGCACAGCCTGAGTATACATCAGTCCATTTTCCCAATAAACCTTATGTTTACCATCACCTCCCTGTGCTTCATCAGAGTCTGCCCAAGCCCTCAGCTTCTGTAGACTAGGGTCACTTTTCTGAGCAGCTGCAAACTCCTTATACATTCCCAAGGCATGGGACATGTCCCCTTCAGTCTCTAAACAAGGTCCCTAGCACTAGCGTCAGGGCACTCAGGATCACTGTCATCCCTAACCCTCTGACAATGGGTCACCCCTCCTTCTTCAGAGTAACCCTCCACAGCTGTGTGGTTAACTGCTACTGGGGAAATTTGTACCCCTTTTCATTAGTCTCCATATCAGGAGGCACAGGCTGGGGAATCAGCCTCCCAGTGATTTCCACACTGGCTTCTGTGAGGTCCAGGGAACTACAATTTTCCCATGCTGCTCAGATATGGGTAACTGTATACACCATCCCCTGTTTGAGATTGTTGCCAAGGATGACGTCCATTGCTAAAGTTTTGGCTACATCCACCTGTTGCAGAGTTCCCTCTGTTTCACCCCAGTCTAGGAGAACACTAGTGAGGGGCAATGTTTTCTCCTCACCAGTAAAGTCTTGTACAGTTACAAATTCATTGGGTATAAGCTGACCAGGCTCTACCAGATCCCCCTTTACCAATGTCAGGGATGCCCCTGTGTCCCTTAATCCTTGTGTCTGTACAACATTCACTGTGACTGGGTGCATGTGTTCCCTCATGTTCACAGGCATGCTTTTAGGGACACACAAGAAACCCACTTCTTTCCTAGCCCCATTTTGTGTATTGCTCACCCTTTTGGGACACTGCCTGGCAATATGCCCAGTTTCTTTACAGACCCAACATTCGTTTCTTTTCTCAGAGAAATATTTTCTCTGAAACCTGAGGCTTACTGGTTTCGGTGCAGGCGGTGAGGGTTTTAGCTGCCCTGAAGGTGCTATTTTCCCTATCTGCACTGCCATGCCCACCCCACTCACTCTCAGAGCAGGTCTGCTCATGGCATAGTGATCTGAGAGTTCAGCAGCCTCTTGTGCTGTTTTGGGATCTCGGTCCTCCAGCCAGGCTTTCGGCTCTGCTGAGCATGCCAGAAAAAAGACTGTTGTAACAAAATAGCATTTTCAATTTTATCTACAGGGTTTACTTCAATTCCTTCCCACCAGCATTTTAAAAACTGACATTGCTTCGTGGCTAGCTCCTCGTAGTTCATGTTAGGGCTTCTCCTGAGCTTATGGAATTTAGCTCTATAGGCTTCAGCAGTTAAATCAAACTTTTTTAGAAGTGCAGCTTTGTGTTTGCTGTAATCATTACTGTCCTCATTGTCCATTTGACCCAATGCATTTCAAACTTTCCTGGTTAGTAGCGGGGTTAGCTGGAAGCTCCAGGACCCTCTAGGAATTTTAGCCTGAATACAAACTTCTTCAAAGGAATTTAAAAAGGCATCCATATCCTCCCCCTCTTTAAATTCAGCTATCAGTTTGGAATTCAGTTTGTAACCCAGTCCTGTAGTTCCAGTTAAACCCAAGCCACTTACTTGCTCTGGTGCTGGTGGTTGCCGTCATAGCTGCTCCAGTTCATGTCACCTCTGGCACCTATGCTCCTCATGGTCCACCTCTCACTGTTCATGGTCCCTCTTCTCCTCTGAGGCTCACTGTTCTCACTTCTCCTCTCTCTGGAACTCCAGCTCCATTCTGCACAAGTCAATCTACAGCCTGACTGCTTCTGGCTCCAGAATGTTGGTGACCTTCCCTTGCTGCTGTGGCTCTTCGCTTGCACTGGCCCTGCTACCCTCCTCACCACATCTGAACACTGCACTGGCCGCTAGCCTCTCCATACTCAAGGTCTGGTCCTTTACAGTCACAATCTGTGACTCAATGTTCTGGGTATCTGCTGCCATCAGGGCATCCATGAGGTTCTGCTTGGTGGCTCTCCCCTCATACAGGACTCCTCTGTCCTGGCACAACTGCCTCAAGTATTCTACAGTGTGCCCACTGCAGTTGGAAGCCATCTTCTTCCCTAACTATGGCTACTCTAACTTGCATTTTAGAAAACAAATAAAACAGGTAGGAACTTGACTGTAAGCAAAATGATATAGTTCTGTTTCCTTTTTTAAAAAATAAATCATTGCCTTATCTTGCAAGTGAGCTGTACAGTATTGAGCTGACACACTGAACAGTTAAAGCTTGCGTTACCAAATTTATCCACACCGCTGCCAACCAAATCTGTCACAAACGCACTCAGCAGGTCAGGCCCTCTGCTCCCACAGTGCCAACCTCTGAGCACAGTAATGTGAACAGGTAACAGACAGGGTGACCCTCCTGTCTGCTTGTGGGTCTGAATCACCTTTAGTCTCAAGTTCTGGGGGGGATTCAAACTGTGAACCTTATGCTAGCATACCCAAATGTACAGGCTCAGATAATCTGCTCTTGGGGGGGGGGATGCCAGATTTCTTTTGCCTAAGGGCACCTAACCAGGTATCCAAAATGAACCCTTACAACTCTATAAAAGGCCTTAGGTATATTCTTACCTTTTCCCAGTTTAGTAACACCATCAAGCTCTAAACAGTTTTTGTCAGTCTTAACCCTCTATATGTCACATGCAAAAAAGAACTTCAAAGACACACCCAGGCAGTCTTTCAAAATAATATTTTTACTAAAATGGATAAAAATATGTAAAATGTAAGCACAGAACACTATATCAAAAAGCATGCAATCACTTAAAGAACAAGGTTAAAGTACAAAACATAAACTCCTACCACAATACAATTAGACTTTTTCTATCTAATGTGTTATCTCTTTACAGTGCTTAAGTTAGAACAGAGATCTTGTTTCTTAAGAGTCCAAAAAGAAATGTCAAAGATCAGGCACAAGTCCTAGATTAACTGTGTCTCTCTCACACACCCCTTCGATGATGTCATCTAGCTCCTCCTTTTAGAATATAAAAAATATACAAACAATGATCTTCCTGTCAGGAGATATTTTACATATTGTGACTTCAGCAAAAACTAATTTCCCAAATTATGATAGTCTTTAATCAAGCCTTTCCTTTGAACTGGAGGCTGGCTCCCTATTTTCCCCAAGGACATCAAAGGTTTTATACAACTCTGCCATACCTCACTTAGGTGCAATATAGCTTTTCAGTAATCAGCTTATCTGAAGTCATAAAATATATATTTTAGTTTTCCAGCTTCAGAGGCAGGAGGTCATAAAAAAAGCTAAAAAATGCAACTTTTCAAGCAAGTTAATTACATTACATAGACCTCCCGGTTTAACACATATCTTGTCATTTCACTGAAATGGGGGTTGGGGGGACATCCATGGCACACAGTATGTCTCATGTGAGACACTCACATGCCACATTCTATATTACAAAAATCATAGAACAATCATAACCAGCTGGCCAAGCATCACACCGCTAACCAAGTTTGCAGCTCACAGAGAAAGAAACAAATGATATATTCTTGTTTATCCCCCCAACACCCTCTGATTCATTGCAGTGTACATTATTTCTAATTTGTTTTATTATTTCTATGTCTGCCTTCCCTATTTTGTCATTTCCCCTACTTGTTACCTCTATCTCACACTTACAGTAGTAGCTGAGTGCCAGCAAGTAAAGTGTGGCATTGGAAAGTGTGACATTTGGACAACGTCATTATTTACTGTACAGCTTTTGTCAGTCACATGAAATGTCAACATGGAGTAGTCAGTAGCATAGAGTACCTGTAGCACTAAGTGTGTGAGTGGGGGGCTGAATGTGGATGAATTCAGGGGACCATAGTTGCATCATGTCTCAATCCAGTAGTCCAGTAGTTACTGGTTTGGAAGCAACCGTGGGGATATTCTTGGATGTTGAGTTGGGTGGGGGTGATGGGGGTATGTGAGTAATTTCTAAAAATGACCTGGGATCAACACAGCAATTGTGGGGCGTGCAATATGGGAAATTCAAACAATTAGAAAAAAAGGATGTAGTGCTATGTAAGTTGGGTGGTATGCAGGAATGGCTCCATTTAGTTAGGTGTCTCACTGTCCACATTTCATCAGCCTCAGTTTACTTGTTAGCATTCAGCAACTGGGTTAATAGTATGGTGGAGCTATTCACAAACCATGTTTATTTATGTCGGGTATTATTGCTTGCACAGTATATGGCTTTCATTGATGGGGACCTGCAGAAATACTGGATTCATTACTTGCTGACATAGTTGCCACACCTGCTTCACTCAGCAGTGAGCCAAGCCAAAAACCACCATTGATTAGCTTGCGATATCAGGGTGCACTAAAGAGAGGTGATATACATTGAAAACTTAGTGAAAATGTAGATTAAAACTTCAAATACTTATAAAGGTACAGTCCATCACACAGTCAACTATCATATTGTTTCACTACTGCAGCGGAGAATTTAGTCCATCGGTGACATCATCGGGTACCTCGCACTACTGAACATGCATGAAGATGGTGCGGCACAGATGCACAAAATGAACCCAAACAGTGGGTATAAATAAAGATTTTTGATCGGGCCATACACAACGGATGTACGGGACACAGATGCAGAGGTTGCAAATGAGACTGTGGATCAGCATATATTCCGGTATTCTGGTGACAATTCCCCTTTAATTGTCATACTTAGCTTCTAAACAGAAGCATGATCTTTTCTTCTACTGAGGTGTTAACAAGAGGACTGGTGGGCTGTGGAGCTGTTGGTAGAAGGACAGGGTTTCTGGTATCAGTGGTTGTTTGCAGGGTGCCATAATTTGAATTGTGTGCAGCACATATTTAGATAGTGCTAGAAATAGTTTTGTACGGGTATTTCTACTCTTTTAAAATACTTCTACTACTAATTTATCTTTTTATTATTTGTTTAGTGGCATTTATACAGTGGCATTCCTCTCTGACAGTGTGTTATGTATAAAAGCCCACTCTACCCAATCAAAGGCATTTTCAGCATCTATGGCAAAGGGTGCAGCATCATGCTGTTTCTTGTTGGCAATTATATTTATAGTTCTGATGTTATCTGTGATATTGCGACCTTCAGCTGTCACCTCGGTGCCAGCCCCCGAAGGACAGACCCCCTCGCTTGTGCACCCATGACTTACCCTTCATGGCAGGGTGGTGGGGAGCGACTTGACCCACCCCAAATGGACCATTGCCAGAGAGATGCCTTCTCGGGGGTGGCACCAGGGGACAGCTTCATTCATCAGGGGCTATTTTTTATGTTTTCTCCTCTTACGGGAAGGCAGCATGCAGTGACGACAGTGACTGAGCTCGTGCATGCTCCTGTGTGTGAACCAGTCAAGCGAATGCTGTCCCCCGGCCCCTGTGATGCAGCTCCATGCCATTGAGCCCCAGCCTCCACTAGGGGTCAGGACAGCACCGACCACTGTACTCCCCCCTCCCCAGAGATGGAGAGCAGTCCATAGGATGCTTAATCCATCTCCTCCCAGCTGACCCATGGCAACCTGTGCTCTTTCCCGAACACTGGTTGCTGGTGTGGTGCAAAGTGTGGTGTTCAATGCCTCAACCCTCAGCGCCACTGGGCCGGCTGCTGTTTTGATCTTTTGAAATAATCAGTGGTAAAATTGCTATAAGTCATTAAGCTGATGCCTTAGTGAATATTTTGAAATCTGTGTTGAGGAGTGAGACTGGTCCATACGAAGAGCATAACTGAGGATCTTTGTTTCTTGTGGAACACTTGCATAATGTTTTTTTTTCAAGTAATGCAGGAATTGCTTGTAATGTATTAAAGGAAAACTACACCCTCATATCTTCTAAATGTTATTTTTTTCTATGTCAACAGACCACTCTTTTCTTGTAACTGTTATAGATGTATGCAACTGCTTTAGTCTGTTTTCACAGTTCATGCTAGGCCCTGTCACTGTCCTGGAAGGCCCCATTTGGTAGTTGTTGAAATCTCATTGTCACTGAGAGCTGCATTAGCATATGAGAACATGATGCTGATCAACCTTTAAACTCCCTAGTATGTCTGTCTGCTTAATTAGTCTTCAAAGAATCAAGCTGCAAGAAGGTGTGAAATATCGCATTTACTTTTACTGAGATTTGCTAACTATTTGAGTTATAATGCAGGGTTTTTCCCTTTAAACTCCACTCAGTTTATGTGGTTCCAGAGAGTTTTCACGGGGTATTTGTTCTTTCATCATAGAGACACACTATAGAAATGGTTGATCTGACATCATGTTCTCATATGCTAATTCAGTTCTCCTGGATAATGAGATTTCAACAACCATGAAATGGAGACCCCCAGGCAATCACTATCTTAAAGATACAACAGACACACTCAATAGAGTTAAAAGTATTGTATGGGAAGAAAATATGTACTGGTTTGATACTGACGTTGAATCGCTGTACACATCAGTTATACATGAACATGGTTTGAATGCATGCAGGTACTTACTGGAAAACTCTGCAAACATTAATGAAATCCCAAAACAATTTATAGTACAAGCCCTGTATTTTGTTTTAAGACACAATGCTTTTGAATTTGAGGGGGATTTCTATTTGCAGTTCCAATGTACAACTATGGGGGCAAGTGTGGCCCCCAGCTATGCAAATTTTTGTTTTTGGGATTGTGGGAGCTCACAACTATTAATAATCCAGAAGTGAACCCCTATTTCAAATACATTAGAGGTTGGAATAGATACACAGAAAAATGTCTATGTGTCTGGCAGGGCGATCAGGACCTAATACCTGAATTTCTAAACTAGTTAAACCAGAACACCCTAAATCTCAGGTTCACCAGTAATTTTGATAAAAACAAACTGAATTTTTTGACATAGAATTGTATGGAGAAGTAGGCAATCAGATGTATACAAAATGCCACAGGAAGGAAACAGCTACCAGCTCAGTTGTTAGAGCAGAAAGTGCCCACCCCCAAAAACTCAAATAATCTATCCCCTATAGTCAATTGTTAAGACTTAGGTGTGATTGCACTAGAGATGAAGATTTCCACAAACAGGCAGCTGAACTAGTATCTAGATTCAAAGATCGGGGGTACAATACTGAATTATTAGAGAAAACAAAAGAAAGGGGTTTACAGTTGGATAGGGAGAAACTGTTAAAATACAAAGATAATAGCAGATTGAAAATGTGCCCATTTTATTTATCACAGAATTTATTCACATGGCTGGCAGTGTTGGAGATGTAATTCACAAAAACTGGAAAATTTTACTAAGTGACACATCTGTAAGCAATGCAATTAGTCTAAAACCAAGAGTCATCTTCAGCAGGGCCCCTAGTCTTAGAGACAAATTGGTACACAGCCGACTTGAGAAAAACACTTTTGGCAACAGTATCTAGAAATTGGTTGCCCAAGAGAATGGTTGGGGAAGGGGATTTTTACAAATGCCAGCATTGCATAAGTTGCTATACCAGGAAAGACGTTCACCTATCCCCATCCTCTTGAACCATCTACTGAAGTATCTATAAAAGAATGTATCACCTGCGATACCATATTAGACTTCAGGAACATGCCTGCTCCATAGTCAGTAACAAGCAGGACACTCCAGTTGGTGTTCATGTCATAGATTTTCACAATTCAGATGCCTCAGTGTTGTGATTCATGGGCATTGAACATGTGCCTCCACTACCTAAAGGTGGTAGCAGGACAGACAAGCTGTTACAGAGAGAGTCCTTCTGGATTTATACACTTCGCAATGTTAAACCCAGAGGACTCATCAATCAGTGGGATATCAAACTCTTCATTAAAAAGTGCAGAAAATCCAAATATTAATGCAGGAATAAATATAAGTGCATACCTGTTGTTACTGACTAATTGAGACATTTTGTGTTGCATCTCTTTTGTCAAAAATAAGGTCTTCCAGGCTGACCCGGTGGCACTGAGGGCTGAGGCGCTGGGCGTCTTACTTCACACCATGCCGGTGACCCGTATTTGGGTATGAGCATGGACCACTGGGGGTCAGCTGGGTAAGAGAAGGATAGAGCACCCGACGGCCACTCTCTTTCTCTGGGGGGGAACCTGCAAGCTCCCGCCACAATACCGCCACCTGGGGGAGCTGTGGTGGAAGGTGCAGCAGAGTGAGGTAGCAGCATGGGAACGGGGCAGACATCGGCAGGGGGCGGAGCAGGAAGGTGCATCTCACCACATCTCCTCGCTCATTGGCCCTCATTGCATGCCGACGCAAGGAGAAGAATACAGGAGAAACACCCCCGTCTTGCCTAGGTGACGACTTCTCACTGCGTGTCCTAAGATCATTGGGGCAGACTGTGCTGTACCGGGTCCACAATGGATAGTCGGGGAGATGGGGTCCCTCCCCACCCTACACCAGGAGGTAATCTGGCCATCAAGGGGATTAAGTGGCACCAAGTACTCTAGGGGCAGACTCCAGTGAGAAGAAGGACTGTGCAGCAGAGGAAGTCTGAAAGAGTGGTGAGAGGGGGCAGTAAGATGGATAAATACAGAGTATAAAAAAAAAATAAAAATAAGATCTTCCTATGGTTCCCCTAAAAAGGCAGCACTAGATAAATGTATCCTTATAGAAGTTGACATAGAAGTTGACGGCAGATAAGGACCGCAAGGCCCATCCAGTCTGCCCATTTCTTTTTCTACCTTATAAATGTGCCATCGGCCTTTTGCTCTGTCAGTGACCTATCTATTCATAGTCATTTGTATTGCTCCCTTATGTCTTCTGATTTCTTTGTTACATTCCCCTGTATATAAAAATAGTTATTTTTATGCTACCTAGAAAACTTTATTATGTGAATTCTCAAGGAACAAATGGGCATGTATTCTAAAAGTATGAATATATGATAAATGCACTTTGGGTAACAGAAAAGAATTAATCAGAAGCTTGTAAATGCTCATAATGTTAGGAATGTGTAAAATGCAACCTTCAGAATTACTGAGCTTACATAGAAATGTGATGTATGAAGTTTCAAGTCATCTCTTTTCACTCCTTTTCACTCTCTTTTTTGCCAGGATCTAGTGACTCAGCATTCTAGTATTCAGTATTAAATGCAGAATAAATGCCTTGGAACCAGCTGCCTAAGTCCATCACTGCTGGTCACATAGGCTTCCTAACCTTTTTCACTACCTGGTCACTATAATTTAGCAAGACAATATATCTTTAAATAAATATAATACTGTATTTAGTGCATTTAAAAGTCACTTTAATTTGCACAAATGAAATACTGAATTAATGATTTCAATTTGAAGTAGTACATCAATGTTTTTATGTACCATTGTTGTTTACATATTTGGTATTCACTTTTTAGTGGTATAGGTCACTTAATTTATGTTTTAGTAACACCAGGTGTATTTAATTCATTCATTGCATATATATATATATATATATATATATATATATATATATATATTTTTATTTATTTATTTGATGATCAGGTAAGCAAGCTGATCCAGTGAACCGTTTTCAGTTATGACTTGGGCCACAAAGGTGGCAGGTAGTACACAGCAGCAAAATAACAATACAATTCATGGTTCAAAACAAAAATTAGTTTGCATACAGATACACATGAGAAAGCATCAACAGCAGCAACTAACAATGCAATCCACAGATTAAAACATAAAATTTGATTGCATACAGGTACACGTGAGAAAGCGTCAGGAACACACAAATACAGTATAGTAGTGACATGCTATATACAGTAGTTAATATACAATGCAACAGTAGTACAGTATTATATACAGAATACAATCAGTGTCTATTGAGTTTTGTAAGTACAGTAAATTTACTATTAGAATGGAAAAACAGTAAATACTGAAAGACTGGAGTGAAGGACAGGAGCGAGAAGGTGTGAGTCAATTGTCCAGTTATAAAGTACTGTGATTTAAGCAATAGGACAGGTAGTTGCTAGACCACTGAGCACGCAAGGGAGAAAATGGCAATAAAGGAGGGCACCATTGACTAGGTGTGGGGTGGGCAAGAGGCAAGCCAGGGGGGGTTATGGCCCTAGTGAATTGTTAAGGATCAGTTGCAGTTGCATGTGGCCTCAGTCAGCAGCCAGGTTTGGAGGTTTGATTTAAAGGGCTGATGAGAGGGGGATAGCCTGACCAATGGAGGGAGTCAATTCCAGAGGGAAGGGGCAGAGACATAGAAGGCTTTACTACCCATGGCTGTTGAGGTATAAGGAACTTCTCATTGGGGAATGGAGGAGTTCTGAAGGCATCTGGGAACCATTCTATCAGCCAGGAGGGTTGAGTAAGGTGACTTCTGAGAGTTCCTGAGTGAGCAAGCTACTAAACTACCCATGGCGAGGTCAAAGTGACCTTGCCTTGGGAGCCAGCCTAGGGACTGATAGATCAAGCAGTGGTGAGTGGAGAAAGGGTCTAGGAGGACAAAGTAACAAATGGCATTGTAAGTGCAACTAGGTGAGCGAGTAATGAAGAGGACATGGAGGCATAAACGGGGGAGCAATAGTCGAGGAGAGGCAGCAGGTTGCCTCTAGGGTTGGCCAGATGGGGCTCAGTGGTCAGGAATTGACTGTGGTGATAGGCTGCACCCAAATTTTGGTGAATTTTTTTTCACAATGGTGCTAGTGTGCTCGCTGAAAATAAGGGATGGGTCAAGCATCACACCTAGGTATTTAAAGGTAGGTGTAGTTTCAAGGGAAGGGCCAGCAGGGGTAGAAATCAATAGGGAAGTTTTTGATTTTGTGACTTTAGCTAGGAATGGCCTGGAACCAAAAGAGCATTGCTATAGTTTTCTTTTCATTTACAAGAAGTTTCTTTGTGAGGAACCAATTCTGGGCAGCTCCATAGTTTGTTGTGAGGGTGGCAGATAAGGATTTTAGGGATTTGTTGCTATGGCTGATAATGAGGCCATCAGCATAGAGGAGTGCCTTTCAGTTTATGCTATCCACGGGGAGGTCATTTATAAACATAGAAAATAGCAGCGGTCCAAGTATTGAGCCCTGTGTTACACCCGTGCAGATGGGCAAGGCTGCAGATGAGTTATTCCCTATCAGCATAGACTGGGACCAGTTGGAGAGGTAACTGTGGAACCATGTAACAGTATCCAATGAGCAGCCAAAGTTCAGCAGAGTTGTGTAGAGGAGATGGTGATTGACGAGGTCAAAGGTCTTCAGTAGGTCCACAAACACTGTGCCCGTGGCGTTGCCCTTATCCATATTTCTGAAGACATGATTGGTGAAAAAGGTCAAGGCAGAGGAAGTGCCACAGAATTTACAATAGCCGTGCTGGAGGGGACTAAGGAGGTGGTATTTTTCTAGGTGATTGGATAGCTGATGGTGAATGATTTTTTCAAGTAGTTTACCCAGGTGAGGGAGGAGAGAGAGAGATGGGTCTATAGTTCTCAGGGCTGTGGGGGTCTCCAGCCTTATAAATGGGTACAACGTTGGTGTGTTTCCAGGAGTCAGGCACTGCTGAAGTTGAAAGGGCAAGGTTGAAGATATAGAGTAGGGGTTGAACAATGACCAGGGGCAGCAGTTTCAGGAAAGCAGGATAAAGTCCATCACTGTCTGGGCTACCTCTGGCTCATAACGTCTTCAGGAGTTTTGCGGTGACATTTAGACCAACTGCCCTGAAGTAGAAATGGGGGGTGAGGTTGCATTAGGGGACTGCTGGAAGCCATGAGGTAAGCTATTCTGGTCTGAGGGAGGCTAAGCAGGGAGTTTACTAGTGTAGGGAGTGAGATCTGTGAACATTTTGTTGAAGGTGTCTACAATTTCACATTGGTTGGTGATGGGGCCTGTGGGGGAGTTGAGCTGAGTTATCTGCTTGTTAGACATTGGGTTTAGGAGGAACCCTAGGGAAGCCCAGAAAGTATGTGGGTTTCTAAGTGAGTCCAATTGCAGGTTTCTGTAGTATTTGCGCTTAAGCGACTTTACGGCTTGCTTGCAGGCATTACACAATTGCCTGTATGCCTTCCAATACTGGTTTGATGAGGATGCCTTATAGGCTTTCCATGCCTTGTCTCAGAGTTTCATTTAGGTCAGTAGCTCCTTGGATATCCAGTGGACACTGCCACCCCTGACCCTTCTTGTGGTGATGGGGAAGTGATTGTCCTAAAATGTGAGAAGAACATCAGTAAAGAGGGTGACCACAGTGGAGATGTCTTTACAAGAGTAGAGCTCTGAACAGTTTAAATTGCAGGCATCCTCTAGGATGGGTGTAGGGTCCTGACAGTTACATTTTCTGAAGAATACAAGCTTAGGCGGAGGGCTGATATATTTGGTGGAGAGGATGATGTTAAGTTGGGGTGTGGTCGCTGATTGAGTCAGATATTGTACCTGCCTGAAGGACAAGGTCTGATCAGTTGGTGATAATCCAGTCTAAGGTGGTATGGTTGTGTGAGTGAGTGTTAAATCTAGTGGTGGAGGAGATGACTTGTTCCAGATGGTATGATTTTAGGAGGTGCACATGGTCTGGTGCTGGGGATTCAGTCCAATTGAGGTTCAAATCCCCAAGAAGAACGGTGTCTCTTGAAATATATATATAAACTTTGCCTTGCTAACACCATTCCCCCCAATGAAGGGTTTGAGTACCCAAAGCACCGGGACAAGTAGTGGTCTCCATACGTTTGACAGCACTCTCCTTGTATATTGTGCAACAAAGCCTGCAAAGTCTAATTTTGTCTGAGTGCTGTGTTCTTTCAGCTGAGTGCAAACCATTCTGGAATACTGGTCATTTGTTTCAAGCTAGCCAATCCCCGGGTCTACACTGCACCACATCTATTTGTTTGCAGGTACTTTTGGATTTTCAATTCTCTCCCTTCATGCTGCCCTTCACGCTGCACTGCCCCAGGCCTTCACCTGGTGGCAGTGATATGGAGGGAGTGACAACGTCCCTCCCCGGGAGAGGAGAGCAGACTTGTAGCTGCTCAATCCAGCTCTTTGCCCTCCACCAGCTGACCCCCGAAGACCCAGGCTTATTCCCAATCCCGGCTCACCAGTGCAAGGTGCAGCATCCAGTGCCTCAATCCTCTGCACCACTGGGCTGGCCCTGTTTCTTTTTTTTAACCTGCAAAAAAGAAAATGGTGTCCCACCCATCTGGCCACCCCCCCACTCAGACCTTCCACTGAGTATCCACCACCCCACACCCCCTACATCCCTACACACACTTACCCACCCTAACAGGTCCCAGAGTGCATATTCATTCTCTGATCCAAGACACGTCTTGCTGCTGGAAACACTGACTGCAATATGAGAAACTAAGGTATGTGCAGTTCAATGTATTTCAATGGGGTTTTCAACTGTAATGCATAACTTTGCAATTTTTGCATATTTAACCCCAAATTTTCAACATGGCCTTTTTAGGACCCCCACTCCTGAACAATGTTGGTGAAATTATGCACATCTAGACTGTAAGGGGATTTTGCAGTCACTTGGCAGAATCACCTTTAAGGCTGGATTTGAAAATGTGGTGGAGTCATAAGAAAGCTGTGTGGAAAATTCAGGGTCAGAATATATAATACTGGTAAAGTTATGTATCAGTTGAAATTTTCCTATGCTCACTTGTAACTTTGATAATTCAAAACACTTTGACCCCAAATTTTCAGTATAGCATTTTTTACAGCTGTTATTTTTTAAATCCTGCCCAAACTGTGTTTCCACACCTGTGGCACTGAATGATGTTTTGGTGGTGTGAAATAACATTTTGGAGGGGATTTGAAAATTTTCAGTACTGTGTTCATGAGGTGGGGTAATAAGAAGGCTATGCTGACAATTTGGTTGCAGTTTTGCTACAAAAGCAGACACAGGGCCCAGAGGGCCCTGCACTTCCACAGCAATACACTGTACATATCCGCTTCTATGGAGGGATGGGAGTGCAGGACCTGGAGGGCCTGC
Organism: Neoceratodus forsteri; assembly: GCA_016271365.2. Classification (NCBI taxonomy): domain Eukaryota; kingdom Metazoa; phylum Chordata; order Ceratodontiformes; family Ceratodontidae; genus Neoceratodus; species Neoceratodus forsteri. The sequence goes on along the minus strand of CM057450.1, from coordinate 95,171,705 downwards.
ACTCCCACAGGCAAATGAGGATCCACATCTATGGAGGGATGGGAGCGCAGTGCTCAGAGGGCCCTGCGCTCCCCCAGGCAAATGAGGATATGATTATACTGTCTCAAAAACTAAGGACATTTTTTTGCAAAAAACTCTGTTAATGCATCAGTTAGGGTTGCTACTAAAGTGACAAAAGTACAGAAATGTGATGTTAGGGTTTTCAACCCTAACTCCATGTCCCCCCCCCCAAGCAGCCAAAGGTGGGGGCAAGGCAACATAAGCAACCACAGACATCCATCATCAGGTAAGACAAAAAACATACAACTCTTTCCACATGACACAAGAAACATCCATCGTCATGGTCCAGTGCTTACCTGATGATGGATGTCTGTGGTTGTTTGTGTTGCATTGCCCCCTTTGGTTTCTTGGGGGAGTGAGGAGTTAGGTTGAAAACCCTAACATCACATTTCCATACTTTTGTCTATTTAATAGCAATCCTAACTGATGCATCAATGGAGTTTTTATGCAAAGAATTTCCTTACTTTTTTAAATAGTATAATTGTATCCTCATTTGTTTGTGGAGGTGCAGGGCCCTCTGAGCCATGTGCTCCCATCCCTCCATAGATACAGATACATATGTTGCTGTGGAAGCGCAGGGCCCAGAGGGACCTCCACTTGCATTTGTAGCAGAACATCAACCAAACTGTCAGCTTAGCCTTCTTATTATCCCACCTCATGTACCTGGTACTGAAAATTTTCAGATCCCCTCCAAAACATTATTCCATGACACTGGAATGTCATTCAGCACCACATGTGAGAAAACACAGTTTGGGTAAGATTTGAAAAATGACTGCTATCATGTTCATAAGGTGGTGTAAAAAATTGCTATGATGAAAATTTGAGGTTATTATATTGTAAATTACTGAAGTTACGAGCAAGTGTAGTAAAACATAGAAACATAGAATTTGATGGCAGATAAGGACCGCTTGGCCCACCCAGTCTGCCCATTTTCCTACTTGATGGATAAGCTGCAGATCCTAGTTAACCAGCAGCCTACTTCTTCCTACCCCAACCCCCTAGAATTGCCTTATGACTGTCCCATGCATGCTTGAATTCCACCACTGTTTTTGACTCCACAACCTCCTCTGGAAGGCTGTTCCATACATCCACAACCTTCTCTGTGAAAAAATACTTCCTTAAATTACCTCTGAGCTGCCCCTTCTATCTTCAAATTGTGTCCCCTTGTTCTTGCACACCTCTTTTTTTGAAAGATGCTACCCTCTTGGACTTTGTTGATTCCCTTGAGGTACTTGAAAGTTTCTATCATGTCCCCCCTCTCCCTCCTTTCCTCAAGGCTATACATATTAAGCTCCTTAAGTCTCTCTTCATACATCTTCCAGTGCAGACCCTGCACCATTTTAGTTGCCCTCCTCTGGACAGCTTCCATCCTGTCTATGTCTTTGTGGAGACTGGGTCTCCAGAACTGCATGCAGTACTCCAGATGGGGTCTCACTAGCTGTCTGTACAGAGGGATAATAACTTCCTGTTTTCTACTGGTGATGCCTCTCCCTATGCATCCCAGTATCTCCCCAGCCCTCCTTGCTGCCCTCTCACATTGCTTGCCCACCTTTAGATCATCTGATATGACTACCCCCAGGTCCCTTTCCATTTTTGTTGTTGTTAGTATCTCACCCCCATTGTGTACTGTTCCCTGGGTTTTGTTTCCAGGTGCATTACCTTGCACTTCTTAGCATTGAATCTAAGCTGCCATACATTTGACCATTCCTCTAACCTTGCCAAGTCCCTTCTCATCCTTTCCACTCCACCTTGTGCATCAACTCTGTTGCAGATCGTTGTGTCATCTGCAAGGAGACATATTTTCCTTCCAGTCCTCTGCAATGTCCTTATAAAGACATTGAAGAGACCAGTCCTAATACTGAACCCTATGTGTCTTCACTACTAACCCCTTTTTCAGAGTGGACTCATTTACTATTACTCTCTGTGTCCTATTTTCCAGCCAACTTTACCCAGGCTGTCATCTTGGGACCCACCCCAGGCTGGTTAACTTGTATATTAATCTTTGTGTGGGACTGTGTCAAATGCCTTGCTAAAGTCTAGGTAGGCCATGTCCACAGCCCCTCCCTGATCAACTACTTTGGTCACCCAGTCAAAGAAATCTATCAGATTTGTCTGGCATGACCTTCCCACTGTGAATCCATGCTGCCTTGGGTCCTGTGCCCCTCTGGCCTCTAGATACTCAACAATTCTTTCCTTCAGAAGTGATTCCATCATTTTCCCTACCGCTGAGGTTAAACTAACAGGTCTGTAGTTTCCTGCTTCTGCCTTGCTCCCACTTTTGTGAAGGGGAATCACATCTGCCCTCCTCCAGTCCTCGGGTACCACCCCATCCTCCCATGATTTGTTAAAGAGGGTAGTCAGTGGAGTCACTAGTTCTACCCTTAGTTCTCTTAGAATTCTGGGATGAATCCCATCAGGCCCCATTGCTTTGTCCACCTTCAGTTTTAAGAGTTCTTTCAGAACCCTTTCTTCTGTAAATGGGCTAGTATCAACTTCTGTATCCAGAGTGTTTCTACTGTTGTTTTAGGTACCTCACCCTCTTCCTTTGTAAATACTGAGCAAAAATATTTGTTTAGTATCTCTGCCTTTTCACAGTCACCCTCTGCCCACCCTCCCTCCCTTTATTAAGCCTCACTATCCCTCCCTTGGTCTTCCTTCGCTCCCTGATGTACCTATAAAAGGTTTTATCTCCCTTGTTAACTGAGTTGGCTATCTTTTCCTCAGTTTGGGCCTTTGCTGTTCTGACTGCCTTCCCAGCTTCCTTTTGCTTTAACTGATACAGTTCTCTGTCCTGTTCCTTCTGTGATTCCTTGTACTTCCTGAATGCTTTATTTTTCTCTTGAACCTTCACTGCCACTTCCTTTGAGAACCATAGTGGTTTCTTACCTCGTTTCATTTTGTTTATTTGCTTTACACAAAGGCTTGTTACCTCTGTGATGGCAGTTTTTATTATTCCCCATTGTTCTTCCACCCCTCCTTCCTGCCCATTTGCTAGTGCATTCCTTAGGCACTCACCCATTTTGACAAAGTCAGCCCTCCTAAAATTCAGTACCTTTGTCTTTGTATGGCTTGACTCTATTGCTGTGTTTATTGTGAACCATACTGTTTGATGGTCACTAGTTCCCAGATGGCTACCCACTTCTACATCTGTGATCCTCTCTTCATCTCCATTTGAGAGAACCAGGTCTAAGATTGCTCCCTCTTGAGTGGGCTCCAATGCTAGTTGTCTAAGGCATGCCCCCTGTAGGGCATCTAGAATAACCCCACTCTTAGAAGTGGCTGCTGCAACAGCACTCCAGTTAACATCTGGCATATTCAGATCACCCATCAGCAATATCTCCCCTTTTTCTGCCATTCTAAGCATACTTTCTATCATTTCCTTGTCCATTTCCTCCCCCTGAGAAGGAGTCTGTATACAACCCCTGTGTGGATTGTGGTGCCATTGCCGGTCTCCAAATTTACCCACAGTGCTTCTTCTCCTCCCTGTTTACCTTTTTGTTCTGTTGCTTTGATTCCTTCCCTTATGTAAAGAGCTACTCCTCCTCCTCGTTTACCCTCCCTGTCCCTCCTGTAGATAGTGTATCCTGGTATGTTTACATGCCAGTCATGGTTTTGTGTGTACCATGTTTCTGTGACTGCCATGATATCCAGATGTTCCTCCTCCATCAAGGCCACTAATTCAGGAAGCTTGTTACTCAGACTACGGGCATTGATACTCATTGCTCTCCATTTTTTGATGGCTTTACCTTCTGTTGCAGCATCCCCACTGACCTTTCTACCTTGGTCTTTTCTCATTTAGTACCCTGTTTTGTAGGAGAGGCTGGGATTTTTCTGCTTATCAGTGCCTCCCCTGACTAGTTTAAAAGCTTGCCAATGAAGCATTTAAACCGATTGCTCAAAGACTTGTTCCTTCCTGGACAGATGCAGACCATCCTGCCAGTATAGGCTGGTGTCCTCCAGGTGGAACCCCAGTCCCAATGAAGCCAAACCCTGTACTCCACACCATTTTTTCAACCATTCATTAAACTGCATGGTGCAAAGTACCCTTGCCTCACTCATGCCATTGACAGGCAGCACCTCTGAGAAGGATACTGTGTGTGCTACTTGTCTTAGGCCCCTCCCCAATTCTACAAAGTCCTTCTGCACTGCTCTAATCTCATGATGAGCCAAGTCATTTGTCCCTAGGTGGACAATGACGTCCAGCTCAGACTCCTGTGCAGCTGTTCCCGTGATCCTGAGGATGCACTTCCTGTCCCTCCAAGCCATGGCACCAGGCAGGCACCTTACTTCAGTTTTCCCTGCTCCTCCAAGTTCTATCCCCCTAATAATTGAGTCCCCCACCAGGAGCTGCTTCCTTTCCTTGTGGTGTCCTCTGTCTCCTTCCTGTGGGCCTCCCTTGTGACAGCTGTCCTCAGCCTCCTTAGTCTCCTCTGTGGGTGATCCATAGGGGAGCTATGCTCCCAAAATGGTGTATGGATTGTGGAGTGGAACAACTGACTGGTGTGCCTCTGTTCCACCATCCTCACCTTCCTGAGCCCACTGTGGTCCAACTGCTGTGTTTTCTTTGCAACCTCTGAGGTAGTGGTGGTGGCTCTGGTGCTCCCTGGATGGGGAGGTTCCTTCCTACCATCCAGTGTGGCCTGGGGAAGGTTCCCTACTACTGTCCAGCATGGCCTGAAGATGGGCAACTTCCTCCCTCAGGGCAGAGAGTTGTCTGCAAATAGGGCAGCATCTTCAGCCTCCAGAAAGACTCCGGAAGACTGCTGCCCCACAGCCATTACATTGTACTACTCCCCACATGTTTATCTACTTTTTCTTTTGTGTGTGTGATTGGTTTTGTTATATAGAAATATATATATATATATATATTATACAATGTATGCTTATATTGTCAGTGCAGTGTGCTAGGAGGATATGACAGTGATATGCACCTTGCACTCTTGAGAAAATGATGTCAGAACCCCAGGTATAAAGGAACTATTTCCAGGGTTGGGTGGGGTGAGGGTGGGAAGGGGTTGGGCCTAAACTGTGCCCTCGCAAAACAATCAGCTAAAAGCTCTGACCCAGCACTGTGATGAGTGCCTTCCTGTCAGCAAGATGCCCTACACAACAATTTGACAGAGAAAATACCCTGTTAATCAAACAGAGAAAAATCCAGACATCCAAGTCAGACACAGGTAACCCTCCCCAGCCCCAAAACAGCCTGATGGTTTGTGCTCTGAAAGCGGTCAGCCCCAAAATAAGTCAGCTGCGCTTTACACTCTTCCTGCACTGAAAATCTTAAGAATTAAGCCAATTGATTGACTAGTGACACCTGTGATGTAAGCAGGCCTTTCAATGTAGGCAGGCTGCTATGTCTGATTCCAATACACAAAATTTCAACATATGCATATAACTTTGCCATTTTTACATATTTTGATCCCAAATTTTCAACATTCCTTTCTTATGATCCCACTTTATGAATAAGGGTGGTGAACATTTTCAAATCCTGCTCAAAAGGTGATTTTGCCAAGTGACCATGAAATCGCCTTTCAGGCCAGATTTGCATAATTCCACTGACATTGTTTATGAGGTGGTGTCCAGAAAGGCCATGTTGAAAATTCTGACTAAAAATAGTTAAGTTACTCCCAAACATGGAGGGAAAAACAGTTGGCACCCCAAAGGTCCTCTAGTGAAGCTCCAGACATACGAGCCCATCAGAGGATTGGAGGAAAAACCAGAACCATATCCAATCTGAGCCCCCAATGGGACATATGAGTCCAAACATAAAAAAACAATCAGTAGGGAATAGAAAAAAAAGTGGGAGGAAGGTAGAAAAAATGGTTGACGTTGGTAGTACAAGAGCCATGATGCATAGGGCAGGACCAGCCCCCAAGAAAAATAGAAAGCTTTAATAAGCATATGTGCTGTGTCAGTGATCTGGGTTTGCAAGTGTAACAGGTGGGGGGGATGTGCACTGAGAAATAGACAGCCAAAGTGTGGTCTAAAATATTAACCTGAGTATATGACAAGACAGTGAAAAGCTTAACTGTATGCATGGTTACAGCATACTCAGTGCCTGACAAGGAGATAAATAAAAAGAAATAAAAAAAGTGGGTTTCAGGCCCGAGGAACAGGGTATGGTAAGGGAAGGGGGATCTTGTCACTTTTTTTTATATTAGCTAAATGTAAAACCCTTGCATTATCTATAAATGTAATATAAAGATAAAGGAGTACAAATATGAAATTCCTTGGGGGCCATGCTGTGTAAATACAACCAGGGTAAACACAAATTTAGTAAACCCCAGGTCCCAGAGCAAAAAAAAAGGGGGGGTGGAGGTAACCATAAATTGCAGTGCTTTTGAAAGCATTAACAATGCATATATTGTGGGCTAAAGCAATGGTCAACAATCAAAGGGAAGGAAGCCTGAACGAGTAAGTGCATAACAATGGACACTATAAACAGGCTGCAACCTACTCTGAACCAATAGGTAAAAATAAAATAAAAAAAAGAGAGGACCGGGGTGGGTGGCAGGGTGAGAGCAGGCAGAAGGGAGATCCCTGAGGCATAAACAAGAATAAGCATAAAAATAGACAGTGATCAGTAAAGAGAGCTGTGAACCCATCACCCCCTAAAAGGAGGTAGCAGGTAGTTGGAACAGGTAGTTAACTTGATCCAAAGACAGAGAGTGAAGCAGTAATGTAGGCATCTGAGGGAGCCCACTAAGGTCTGGTGGCCCCAACAGCAGCCCCATAATTTAATAATGAAGCTCAGCTGTTACTTCAGAAACATATGGCATCAAATGAGGATAGGTATATGAAACAGAGGTACAGAATGTATCTGCATTAAGGTGAACGGAAATTCCAGGGAAGAAAGGCTTCTCTAACTTAAACAAAGCCCACACTGGAAAGGGCTGTTCCTCACTACCTAAAACAAGGACAGTGCTTTATAATATGTACATTGAGCTGTAGTTTGAAGAGGGGAATGGGGAGACCTCCTTGAGCCAGCATCTCCTGCCACAGCCCTGGTACCAAACTAGGAGACAGTTGGCTCCGTTAGCAAATACAGGAGCAGGACATACATAAAAACATTTTGAGACATTGAAGGATGCAGTGGTACAAAGCGACGCTGCTCTAACTTAAACACGGTCACAACAGGAGAGGGCTTTTCTGATTTAAATGAGGCCCTCAGCATTGATCTTCTGTACCTGTCTTGCTGAAATGAGGACAGAATTCATTGAGAAAAGCACAAAGCTGAGGGTTAAGCCTTAAGATGTGGACAGATGGAGAAATCAACTGCCTGCCATGCCACTCATGGATTCCCAGGGCCTCTCTCCCACCCCCCCCAACATCTGGTAAATTAAAAAAAAATGTGAATAAAAAATTAAACATATATAGTTACCTACACACACACCCACACACACACGGAGTACACAACATGACCCCAGAGTAAGGCAGTATTGCATTGAGCTGACCACAACAATAAAGAAATAATAAACAATGTATCAAGATATCATCTGCATAATTTTGACCAAGTGCAACATGCAGAGGTATAAAGGAAATTATACAATGGGCTCTCAAAAAGTTATATTCTGATTGGTTAACTGGCACCTAATAGATGTGGTAAATTTTGACATTACCAATGGAAGAGGACACAAGCAAGCCGCACTGTCATGAACCAACCCAGCACTATCACTCTGACCACTGAAAACACCTTCAAAAGCCGCCATTGCTAACCTCCATTAACAGACGGTACCAAACGTCAAGGGGGGGGGAATATAGAGATGAGCCTTGACTTAATTGACACATACGAGCTTGACAACATTTTTAACTCCCTGACACAATCGGTGAATGAAACTACTGCAGTGGTACCACAAATAATTGAAAATGTACCTGTACCAGTGTCAATTGAAGCTGTTCCTGGTCTGTCTCATGGAGACACTTCTCAGGGCGATGCAGTAGCTGTTACCCCCTGACCTGAAAATGCTGCTGCCGCTGACCAGTCCAACTCGATGCCTGGCTCCAGTGTCACTTCAAACTTCAAACGGCCTTACCATTCCTGCAAAACAAGACAGCAGATGACACTTAGAACTAACAGATGATGACATACTAAGGTTAGAGCTACAGCGCAATGAAGAAACTACACAAAATCAAACTAAATGGGCTGTAAATGTAGTTGTAGATTGGTGCAGACAGAAAAATATCACAGTCAATCTGAAAAGTGTCCCTGTGCCAGAATTAAATGAAACCTTGAGACACTATTGTGGTTCAGTTCGAAATAGTGCGGGTAAAGAATATGTTGTGAGCAGTTTTGTGAGTTTACGTTCAGGTTTGTACCGCCACCTCAACGATCCCCCCATCAGCCGTTCCATCAACATAATGACAGACACTGCTTTCAGTACATCAAATAATGTATTCAAAGGTGTTGTGAAAAAATACAGGAGGGAGGGGAAGGACAGGGCAGTGCATCATCCAGATCTCACAATACAAGAAACTGTGAAGCAGTGTCACCTAAAACAGCAACTGACCTTGTCAAAAAAGTATGGCTGAACATCCACTTATATTTTGCCCATAGGGGAAATGAAGGGGTCTGATGTTTCACTGTGGATTCATTTGAAATTAAGATGAATGAACAGGGTCTCAAGCATCCTACTAAAAGTTTTAATGAGGAAACCAAGAACCATAAGAAGCATCATGACCCCACCAGACTGTTAAATAGGGGGTACATGTTTGAACAGCCCAGAGACCCATTGTGCCTCATAGCAAGTTATGAGAAATATATTTCAAAGCGCCCACCAAATCCCCTCCTTGTTCTGCCATGCAAAACATATGACACAGGAAATATTGGAAACAATGGGCATATGATACACATTAGAGGCCGTGGGGATTAATTATCCAGGTGGAATGTTGTCACGTATATGCAAGGAAGCCAGATTGCCCACTACCTACACAACCCATTCATTAAGAGCTACTGCTGTCACCCTATTAAGTGAAGCTGGTATGGAGATTAGACAGATCATGTCCATAACAGGACATAATAAGCATTTGACAATGCCGAACGTTAGTTGCTTGTTAACCATTGTTTTTTGTGTTTTGTTTTTTGCAATTCTGACCCCAAACTTGGAAGAGTTCAATTCCTGCCTGAAAGGTGATTTTGCACAGTGACTGTGAAATCACCTTCCGGGATGGAAAAAAAATATTTTGGCCAGGATCTGAAAAATGACAGTTGTCAAATTCATGAGGGGCTGTGAAAAAATGGCAATGACAAAAATTTGGGGCAAAATATTGCAAATTGACAAAGCCTGTGTTCACAAATTTCAATGCAGGCTCATAACTTTGTTATTTGTCAATATTGTTGCCCCAAATTGTCAACATGCCCTTCTTATGACCCCACCTCATGAACAACTGCAGAGAAAAATTTCAACTCCTGCCTGAAAGGTGATTTCGTGCAGCAACTGCGATATCATCTTTCGTGATGCAAAAAATGTTTTGGTCAGGATCCAAAAAATGACAACTATCACATTCATGAAGTGCTGTGAAGAAATGTCTATGTTGAAAATTTGGGGTCAAAATATTGCAAATTGCCAACGTTACAAGCCTGCGTTCACAGATTTCAATGCAGGTTCATAACTTCGTTAACATTTTCACACCAAATTTTCAACATAGTCTTCTTATGATCCCACATCATGAACAAAGGTGGAGAAAATTTGCTTAAAAGGTGATTCCATGCAGTGACTGCAAAATCACCTTTTGAGACAGAATCGGCTACTGTCACTTACTTGTTCATGAGATGGGGTCCCAAAAAAGGTATGTTAAAAATCTGGGGCAAAAATATAAAAAAATGGCCAAGTTATGCCACTAAGTTGAAAATCCCATTGAAATACATTGAAACTAAAAAACCCATTGAAATACATTGCAGCACTTACCTCAGTTCGCGGTTGGGCTTTGAAAAGTAAAGACGTGTCTAAGGTCCAAGGAAGATTACAGCGAAGGACCTCTGGTGTGTAAGTATGGGATGGGGGGTGTGGGGTAGTGGGTCCTAAGTGGGATGGTCAGGTTGGGGGCTGGGTAACACAGAGCTGGCCTTAGATTTTGTGTGGCCCAGGGCAGAGGTAAAACACGGGATCCCCTATAACAGGCAATCAGCAGTCTGGTATCTGCTTGCTGTCATATTTAACAACTTGGCAGAGTTTGCAGGCCAGCTGTAAGGCCCAACCCTCATCTTACCTGTCCCCTCATTTACTATATAAATGGAACGTTTGCAGTTTATGCTGCAGGTATCATGGTGGACAGGAAGCAGTATGGCTGACTGGAATACCATCGCGAACGGGAACCCCCACCTGTGCCATAACTGTGTGTCCGTTCCAAAGGTTCACCAACATAATTTGGACTTTTTTGTTTTTGCGGGGGGGGGGCTCCGTTGCACCCCCCATAAATAAATATAATCAACTCTGAAGCCACACCAAATTTAAGAAAAAAAAATCTAGAAGCCCGCATTCAGTCTTTCGGTGTGACCATGGATATTTTGCATGTTCACCTATCGAAAGTGGGAGGCTGCGAGAACCAAATGCTATCCTTACAATCCTGCCTACCTACCAGTCCACTACTCTAACTACTACTCTAAACATACCTAGCTGCCAGAACATGCTCCACTTGTAAACCTTATAGTTTCAGGCAGTACGTGGTAATCCGAGTAGCGCACAAGTAGTCGCAAGTGGTACTCTTATGCAGCACGAGACTCTCATCTGAGGTACTACTTCCACTGCAAGGTGTCTGCCATGACACCTGCAGCAGAAAGTGCACGTGAGCCATAAGCGGAAAAGGAGAGCCACCAGTTTGGGAATCAAATTTCAGACAAAGGCAAAGCAGGAATAGCCCTGAAAAATCAGGGAAACACATGTTGGCAGTGTTACATTTGCAAAAACAACAGAGATTAGAAAATCAACTGTTCCTTTTGAGTACAGCAAACCCACAGGTACATTATGTACCTGTGGGTTTGCTGTGCCCAAAAGGAACAGTTAATTATTTAATCTGTGTTGCTGTTTTTGCAAGTGCAACACTGGCAACATGTGTGTCCCTGATTTTTTGGATATCACTGCTTTGCTTTTGTCTGAAATTTGATTCCTAGACTGCTGGCTCTCCTCTCCTCTCTGTCTCTCCTAAAAATTAATGCAAGCTCCTGGTCCCTGTGTAATTACCCAATTAATTACCATCCTGTGGGGAGCCGGGGGGGGGGCAGAAAATATCCCCAGTCTGCTGGAGTGGATCATGACCCTAACTTACTAGTTATTACTCAGACACCACTGAATTAAAATTCTGAGCAGAGCAGCAGCAGAGCAACAATCAGTGACAGTAGTCACTCACTGACACACCAGGCTGTCGCTCATCCACCACCACCACCACCACCACTACCTCAGATTGGGTCTCTCTCTTCAGGTCAGGTCTCGCCTAGTCACTTCACCTTACTTTCCCCAGATTCCTGGCTCCATTGCTCCGCAGGCCAAGCCCTCAGGTTGCCTTCACTCCAAATTCAGTCCTTGCTGGCCTTGGGCAAAGGAAAAAGGGTCAGCTTGCACAATGAACAACCATCCACAGCAAGGTCTAGGAGGAAAGCAAAAATGATGACCACCACAGACACAAACGACTGACCGATCAGGTCCACTCTACAGCACCAGCAGCACAAGCCCAAGTCTCTTCTCCACACACTCCAAGTCACCACGTCATGTAATGGTGATGTGCATGGGTCCTCTCCTCCTTAGCTTGGCTCAGCTCCACCCTCTGCTCCTTTTTGGTCTGCCCTGTAATGCTGGAATGAATTGAAACTAGAGGCATGACACAGGCAGTCACTGGCAGCTGGGGGGTCAGGGGGGTGACGGGGGTCATCGACTCGTGCCACTGCAATACCATCCATGCCATTGATTGACTGCCTGCCACCATCATGAGAGAAGAGGATCCAATTTTGCTGACTGCGCTGAGAAAGAAAACGAAACAAAAAAAATGCTGGCATCTCGGGAGCAGCATGGGTCCCCTGCCAATCTGCTGGGTGGGCTGAACAGTCATACAAATCAGAGGGCAGAAGTCCTCTCAGATTAGAGTGGATTCGGTTCTTTGAAATGCATGACTGTTCAGCCCTTCCAGCAGAGAGCTGAGTCAGAACCACACCCAGTGATCATTGGGGTAGACTCCTAAGCCCCTGGTTCTGTGAACTGCAATGGGCTCGACAGTGACATCCCCCAAAATCCCGTATTGCCACAATACGTTGGTTTGCTCAAGTGCAACCAATGTAAAAATGAGTCCTCATTAAGAAGTTATTGGAAGACCAACATCACCAACTTTCAGAAATGGGGTTCCATAATCTCTGGAGAAGCACCACAAAACAACAGCCAGCCATTATGCATCAGAACACTAAAAGAGAGCCAAATTGTACAGGCTGCAAAAGCAAGAAATGTACCTCAGCACCAAGCTCGAGCACAGAATGCCATTCCCCTTCCCAAAAGCAAGCTTAAAGTCTGTCCACAATTCACAGCTGCACCAAAGTTCAACAGAATGATCAAGTTCTGTCACCAAATTACTGCCCAAGCTTAGAAAGTGACCAGATATGGTGCTTAAATCAGGATTTGCAGCCAAGAGACTGTAATTATTAGACTGAGTTTATGTTCTGTTGATTTTATGACCACATAATTATTTATTGGATTTTAGTGTACAGGTGCTATGATCATCTGGAATAGCACCTTTTAAAAATAAAGTGAACGGAACTGAATTGAACTGAATCTTACTGAACAGGAATGCACTCCAAAGCTGTTGCTGTGCATAATCCACTATTACACACTGCATCTCAACCAGATCTGACCGGCCATTTGACAGCACTGCAAGGAGAGAAAGAGGCTTGCAACCAATGGGAAATGAAAGGCATGCCCTCCAACCCAACATTAGGAAGCCTTGTGAATTATGGGACTGTAAACTTTTACTGGCTCCCATGCTAATACAAAGGTCTGCAAATTTCACATTGCACATATGTAAAAGTAAAAAAAAAAAATAGAAACGTTTACATTTCAACCCTCGTAATGTTTATTTTTCTTTTTTAAACACAGGTTCAAACAGCACACCATGTTCAGCACGGACCCACGATCTGCTCACATCCCTTAAAGCAGCAGTTCCTCCCTATCATTAATACTAACAAAATGAACTTCTAAAGGTCATACAACTTCTAAATGACATACAAAAAAGCTAAGAAAAAAAGTAAAAGTTTCTGAGTGAATCTTTACAGTTTATCAGTTTATCTCATTTATCTGATTCATAAGAATAAAATATTGCTTGCCTTTAACTTTCACTGTTAGCTATGAAAAAACATTAATCTTTATGTAAAATTAATTACTCCTAATAGAAAATACAGAAAATCAGTAAATTATACTCTTATAAACTTATACAAGTCTGGCCTACTTTTTTCAGTGTAAAGATACTATATACATTTTTAACTATTTAAAGGGAAATGTCCACAACTGATCTGGCCCCACCTCTGTATGAAGCAGGGTCCGATTAGCAGTTTCAGAAATAGGACACATTTTTAAACTTACGGTGCATTATTTTATTTTAAATTCTATCTGGTTGATCCTGTGCCCTCCCTGCCAGCATTTTACAACTAACAGCCCTCCCTGGTGCACCCACAATTACCCGAGGCTGTTCCCAGTATGAAATGTCCTGCAGGGAGCAGCCGGAGCTCATTCATAGGATTACTATAGTGCGAGCTCCAGTTTGGATACTACATGTATCCGTGATATACCAATACCAAGTAAAGACTGCCAGGGTGCCTGTCAGTCTGTACCTGATCTCGGTATAGCACAGACACACATAGTGTCCAAACTGGAGCTATTTGAAGGTACAGCAATATAGTAATCTGTATTGCTGTGCCTTCAAATAGCTTCAGTTTGGACACTGCATGTGTCCGCACTATACTGAGACCAGGTACAGACTGACAGGCACCCTGGCAATCTGTACTTGGTATTGGTATATCACAGACATATATAGGGTTCAAACTGGAGTTCTTTGAAAGTGCTGCACTATAGTAATCCTATAGATGAGCCCCGGCTATTCCCCTCAGGATATGTCATGCTGGGGACAGCCACGAGTGATTGTGGGTGCGCCGGGGAGGGCTCTTACTTGTAAAATTCCAGCATTGAGAGCATAGGATCAACCAGATAGAATTTAAAATAAAATGATGCACAGTAAGTTACAAAAATGTGTCCTATTTCTGAAACTGCTAATTGGGCCCTGCTTATCACGGAGGTAGGGCCCAATCAGTTGTGGACGTTTCCATTTAAGCAATAATAAAACAGTTCTGTATACCATAGAAACATATAATTTGATGGCAGATAAGGACCGCTTGGCCCACCTAGTCTGCCCATTTTCCTACCTAACAGATAAGCTGCAGATCCTAGTTAACCAAAAGCTTACTTCCTCCTACCCCACTAGAACTGCCTTATGTCTGTCCCATGCATTCTTAATTCCCCCACTGTTCTTGACTCCACGACCTCCTCAGAGAGCTGTTCCATGCATCCACAACCCTCTCTGTGAAAAATACTTCCTCACATTACCTCTGAGCCATCCCCTCTATCTTCAAATTGTGCCCCTTGTTCTTGCACATCTCTTTTCTGAAAAATGCTACCCTCTTGGACTTTGTTGATTCCTTTGAGGTACTTGAAAGTTTCTATCATGTCCCCTCTCCCTTCTTTCCTCAAGGGTATACATATTAAGCTCCTTTAGTCTTTCTTCATATGTCTTCTGGTGCAGACCCTGCACCATTTTGTTGCCCTCCTCTGGACAGCCTCCACTCTGTCTATGTCTTTGCAAGATGGGGTCTCCAGAACTGCATGCAGTACTCAGATGGGGTCTCACCAACTGTCTGTACAGAGGGATAACAACTTCCTGTTTTCTACTATTGATGCCTCTTCCTATGCATCCCAGTATCCCCAGCCTTCCTTACTGCCTTCTCATTGCTTGCCTACCTTTAGGTCATCTGATATAATTACCCCCAGGTTTCTTTCCATTTTACTGTTGCCAGTATCTCACCCCATTGTGTACCCTTCCCTGGGTTTTGTTTCCCATGTGCATTACCTTGCACTTCTTTGCATTGAATCTGAGCTGCCATACATTTGACCATTCCTCCAACGTTGCCAAGTCCCTTTCATCCTTTCCACTCCATCTTGTGTATCAACCCTGTTGCAGATCTTGTGTCGCTGCAAGAGACATACTTTTCCTTCCAGTTCCTCTGCAATGTCACTTATAAAGACATTAAAAGGACCGGTCCCAGTACTAAACCCTCGTTCCCTAGTAACCCTCCTTTCTTCACTGTGTACTCCATTTACTACTACCTTTTGCGTCCTGTTGTCTAGCCAATTTTTTATCCAGGCTACCACCTTGGGACCCACTCCAAGGCTGACTAACTTGTGCATTAATCTTTTGTGTGGGACTGTATCAAATGCCTTGCTAAAATCTAGGTAGGCCATGTCCATAGCCCCTCCCTGGTCTACTACTTTGGTCACCCAGTCAAAGAAATCTATTAGATTCGTCTGACAGGACCTTCCCATCATGAATCCATGCTGCCTTGGGTCCTGTGCCCCACTGGCTTCTAGGTACTCAACAATTCTTTCCTTCAGAAGTGATTCCATCATTTTCCCTACCACTGAGGTCAAACTAACTGGTCTGTAGTTTCCTGCCTCTGTCCTGCTCCCACTTTTGTGAAGAGGAATCACATCTGCTCTCTTCCAGTCCTCAGGTACCACCCCATCCTCCCATGATTTGTTAAAGAGAGTAGTCAGGAGTGTCACTAGTTCTACCCTTAGTTCTTTTAGAATTCTTGGGTGAATCCCATCAGGCCCCATTGCTTTGTCCACCTTCAATTTTATTAGTTTTTTCAGAACCCTTTCTTCTGTAAATGGACTGGTATCAACCCCGTCTTCAGAGTGTTTCTCTTGTTTGGTTTAGGTACCTCTCCTCCTCTTCCTTTGTGAATACTAAGCAGAAATATTCATTCAGTATCGCTGCTTTTCACTGTCACCTCTACCACATTCCCTCCTTTATTAAGCTTCAGTATCCCTCCTTTGGTCTTTCTTTGCTCCTAATGTACCTATAAAAGGTCTTATCCCCTTCTTAACAGAATTGGCTATCCTTCCTCAGTTTGGGCCTTTGCTATTCTGACTGCCTTCCCAGCCTCTTTCTGCTTTAACTGATAAAGTTCTCTGTCCTGCTCCTTCTGTGTTTCCTTATATTTCCTGAATGCTATCCTTTTCTCCTTAACCTTCCCTGTCACCTCTTTTGAGAACCACAGCATTTTTTTCCTTCGTTGTGTTTTGTTGATTTGCTTTACACAAAGGCTTGTTCCTCTGTGATGGCTGTTTTGATTACTCCCATTGTTCCTCCACCTCCTTCTTGCCTGTTTGCTAGTGCTTTTCTGAGGCACTCTCTCATTTTCCCAAAGTCAGCCCTCCTAAAGTCCAATACTCTTGCTTTGTATGGCTTGACTGTATGGTTGTGTTTATCGTGAACCACACTGTTTGGTGGTCGCTTGTTCCAGATGGCTACCCACTTCTAAATCTGAGATTCTATCTCCGTCCCCATTTGAGAGTACCAGGTCTAAGATTGCTCCCTCACGAGTGGGTTCCAATACTAGCTGTCTGAGGCATGCCCCTGTAGGGCATCTAGAATGACCCTCCGTTTTGGATGTGCCTGCAGCAAGGTGCTCCAGTTAACATCTGGCATATTCAGGTCCCCATCAACAATATCTCCCTTTTTCTGCCATTCTAAGGAAGCCTTCATCATTTCCTTGTCCATTCCCTCCTGAGATGGGGGTCTGTATACAACCCCATGCAGATTGTGGTGCCATTTTCTGTCTCCAGGGTGACCCAGAGTGCCTCATCTGCTCCCTGTTTACTCTTTAGTTCTGTTGCTTTGATCCCTTCCTTTACATAGAGAGCTACTCCTCCTCCTCCTCTTTTACCCTCCCTGTCCCTCCTGTAGATTGTTTATCCTGGTATGTTGACATCCCAGTCATGGTTCTCTGTGTACCATGTTTCTGTGACTGCCACAATATCCAGGCAACCCTCTTCCATCAAGGCCACTAGTTCAGGGAGCTTGTTACACAGACTATGGGCATTGGTACTCATCACCCTCCACTTTTTTTTTTTTTGGGATACTCCGCCAAGTATCCACCCTAGTCACGGCCCCCTAAGGTCCCCCATGCCAGTCGATCCCCCCGGTCACCCCAGGCTTACCCCCCAGAGGATGGGGCCGCAGAGCTGACTCTCCACATCCCAACCCGCGGTCCTGTAACTGGTTGGGAGGATCGGGACATGGAGGAACCCCGGAGGGCTTCATAGAGCGGGTCCCCATTTTGTATTTAATGTGTCCCGGAGAGCCGACGTGCAATGACGTCAGCGCACTACATGCAGACATCGCGCTTCTCACTCGGTCAAATGAGTGTGCAGAAGTTGTACCCCAAGCCTCCGCTGGGTGTCACTGCAGCACCGCCTGCATTCCTCACCCACCCCAAAGGAAGGAGAGCTGTCGCAGGACACTCAATCCTTCCTTCCCCCTGACAGCCCCTGGCAGCCCGAGTCCGTTCCAGAACCCGCGTTGCCGGCGCAGCGCGAGGTGTGGCATCCCGCGCCTCAACCCTCAGTGCCACCGGGCCGGCTCACCCTCCACTTTTTGATAGCCTTACCCCTTTTAGCCCCATTCCTGTCCTTACTGCCTTTGCCTTTTTTTACATTTACCTCTGTCCTGCTCCCTAATAACTTCTCTACCTTGGTGTTTACCTCACTAATTACCATGTTTTGTGGGGGAGGCTTGGACTTCCCTGATCCTTTTCAGTGCATCCCCCCTTGGCTAGTTTAAATGCTTGCTAATGAAGCTTTTAAACCTCTCACCTAGGATCCTGGATCCCCCCGGACAGATGCAGACCATCGCACCAGTATAGATCTGCATCCCTCCAGGTGGCTCCCCAGTCCCCAATGAAGCCAAAATCCTGAGCTCCACACCAGTTTTTCAACCACTCATTGAATTCCCTGGTGAGGAGTGCTCTAGCATCACCCTTGCCCTAGACAGGCAGCACCTCCGAGAAGGTTACCATATGCGCTACTTGTCTAAGGCCCCACCCCAGCTCTACAAACTCCTCTTGCACTGCTCTGATCCCATTCCTAGCCAGGTCATTTGTTCCTAGGTGGACAATGACATCCAGCTCCCTCCCTCATGCAGCTCTTCCCATGATCCTGAGGATTCGCTTCCTGTTCCTCCAAGCCGTGGCGCCAGGAAGGCACCTTACCTCCCTCTCCCCTTCCTACCCATTTCTACCCCCATAATGAATGACTCCCCCACCAGGAGTTGTTTCCTTTCCCTGTTGGATCCCATGCCACCCTCCTGTGGGTCTCCTTTGTGAAGGTTCCCAGCATCCTCCTTGGTCTCCACTGCAGGTGCCTCCATAGAGGAACCACTATCCACCAGAAGAGTGAATGAATTGTGGAGAGGTACAGCTGGAGAGATGCAACTCTGTTCCACCACCCTCTCCCTCCCTGAGCCCACCCTGGTCCTGCCTCTTCTCTTTCTTGGCAACCTCTGAGGTAGTGGCATTGGCCCTGCTGGTCCCTGGGTGGGGGAAGAGGTTTCACGAATCCTAGCCAGGTCAGCCTGGAGATGGGCAAACTCCTCTCTCAGACCAGAGAGGTGCCTGCAAATAGGGCAGCATCGCAGCCTCCAGAATGTCTCCCGGAACACTGCCGCCCCACAGCCATTGCACTGCACCACTCCTATCATGTCTTATTTTGTGTCCCCTCTCCTGTTTCTCTGTATGCTTAGTCTCTCCTCTCCTTACAACTCTCACCCTTCCTGTTCTGGGACAGCAACGTCCTATCTTCTTCAGTAGCCTCCTTCTTCCTTGCTCAATGTCAGACCACCAGCAGCTGGGGAGAGTGAGCTACTTTTTTTCCTTTAGGGTTGACAAAACCAATGTTTCTATATGATCCTTCCCTTCCTACTGCCAAACAGGAAGCTCCTGTTGACAGTCAAATCCAGTGGCTATAAAAGCAGAACTGGCTTAAGGTGGGTGGGTGGAGGGTTGGGATGGAGGGCAATTAGTAAGAAAAAAGGCTAGCAACAGGAAGTTGTAATTTGAGTCACCTGCTTTTATAGTGTCTAAGCCACACCCCCAATTAATCTCTCTCTCCTCCTACTGGTTTAGCAAAGTCAACTGATACAGTACATTTCCCAGCAGAGAACACACACTGACTTTCTTTCTTTTCTCTCTTTTTTTAACCCTAAATAAGACCCCTTCTACTTCTAATAAAGTATCTGTCTACTCAGTCTCAACAGACACTGACCCCTGCTGAGATACAAGTTTTAAATTAATAAGAAAATGTAGCTTCTTTTAGTTAGCTGCTTTCTACTCTACAAGCAAGGCTAGCAACCTAGATACCATTTTTTATTCTTCCACATACTGTATGGGACCATTTGTATAATCATAATAAACCACTCCAGGGTGTGGGTGATGCTGGGTTTATCCATGCCTGGTGAGGTTTGGTCACTCGGCCTGTAGCCTCGTGACCGAACCATGCCAGGCATGGGTAAACCCAACATCACCCACACCCTGTCAAGGTTTATTGCATAAATCACTCACTTTAAAAGGCCTTATACAAAGATAAATGGCCCAATTTTAGAAGAGAGTCAGATCAACAGAAGGGACTTGCATCAAAGAGTTTGACACAAAGGGTGCCTTGCGTCAAACAGTGCGGCAATCACAGTTTTGGAAGGCAGCCTGCTGCAACCCCTTATACAAGTCTCTTCCACCAAATGCCACAAGTTAGAACAGCTCCCCCCAGTCTAACTTTGCGACAGTCATGGACCCAGTTTACGGGGCTTGCTCCAAAGCTTTGGCGCAAGCTGCTGTAAAGTGCTGAAAATGTCACACCTGCATCAGACCTTTTTAAAATCAGGCTGCATTGCATCAAAGGACTTTGGCGCTGCTGCACAAAACACTGTGGTTGACACAGGGTTTCATGCAAGTCCTGTGTCAACCATCTAAAATCAGGCCCACAGTGTCCAGTTACAGAACAGCAGCTAAAAATGTGAAGAACCTGTTTTAATAATCTAAATAAGTAAACAAATGGAATGTTCTTATCAGTGCCCTAGGTCCAAACTGATCATGAATACTGAGTGACTACGAAGCTCCATGCTGTAATCAATAGCAGAAGTTCGGGGGGGGGAGTTTTGCCTCTTTGGAAGGAGAGTAGATGTAATTTTATGGCTGCCAAAGTCTCCAAGGTCTGCTTGCATTGTTGCTGTTTCATAATTTTTGTCTGCCAATGGCTGATAGTGTCCAAGGTGGCTGCATGGGATGCTGGTTTACCAGAAATTTGAATCCCATAATTAGGTAAATGTTTCAAAACATTTTCAGCTGAAGCATATTCTTTAGGGCTTGAATCAAGGTGAACTATTAGGCAGGCAGGGTATGGGGTATTTGCTTAGCTTTGCTTTGAACATACCTGATATTTTGAGTCTAATTGAAACTTGGCGTAAGCCATCCATTAAAGACAATATTTGTTCAATAAATGGATATAAATTGCTAAGGAAAGATAGAGTAGTTAAAAAATGGTTGAGGGATAATGGTATATTATAGGGACTACTTTGATGTAACAGAACTTGTGATTGACTATAATTCTGTTCCTGAAAGTGAATGGCAGCTTTTAGAATTGTTCTTGGGAGGGCCTACAAAGATTAAGTTTTGTACTGTTTATAATTCACCAAGGGCTAGACTAAAGGTTCTGAAAGAGTTCCTTGGATGTATACAGCTTATAAACAAGGGTAACACTGTTTTAGTAATGGGTGATTTTAACTTAACTTAGAATCCAGGGATGGATCCAAATTTGGAATGATTTTATTAAACTCAGGCTTATTTCAGATGGTCACCAGTTATTGACACATGAATTTGGTTAGTAAAAATCATACAACACTTGATTGGATACTTGCAAATAACCCAAATAAAATAAGTAGCCATGGTGTTTTCCCTGACATAGTAAGTGACCATTTATTCATTTATTGTGTATGTAACAATAAACAAGCAAAAATTCCACCTAAGTACATTTCTTACTGAAGTTTTGCTAATCTGGATATGAGCATGTTTATGGAGGAATTGTTTTTGGTAGATTGAACATTTCTGGACGTCATACCAGATGTAAATGTGGCTGTTGATTTTTTCACTAGTAATTTGATTAAAATTCAAAATAATTGTTTTCTGATAAGAACTAGACGGATGAAAGAGACAGTCAATAGTTGAATTACCCCTGAGCTATATGCTGTAATGAAACAAAGGTAGCTAAGGAACAAATGCAAATCTAAAATTTAGGCAATGCAAATCTGACTAGCTTCATAAACAACGAAATGTCTTTGGGAAACCCTGCAAAATTTTGTTCCTCTATAAAATCTTTAATAGTCCCTCACAGGAAGGAATCAACAGATGTCTCTTACTCTAATGGTGTTGAGTTAAAACAGCCACTTGAAATTTGTGAAGCATTTTGAATAAATTTACCAGCTAGTCAAGTTACTGAACGAAACCCGAAGAGAGGACAATGAAGAATAAGTCAACTGACTATTGACTAGTAATATACCTTCTTTTTTATTTTCAAAGAATAAAAACATTCCGAGTTCTTAAACTGCTAAGACAGATTTCTATAGGTAAAAGTGAGGGTCAGGATAGTTTAGAACCAAGATTCCTAAAATTGATTTTTTCAGCTATATACTTGCCATTGACTACTATTTTTAATTTGTCCCTGACAAAAGGGGAATTTCCTCAGTTGTGGAAGGACACAGTAGTTAAGCCAATTCCAAAACCAGGCTCATTGACTGACTTAGACAACTATCATCCAATTTCCATATTGCCTCCTTTAAGTAAATTGTTTGGAAAGGTAGTCAACAATCATTTAGTTGACTATCTTTGGAACCATGGCCTCTGCTCTCCCGAGCAGCATGGATTTCGTAGGTGTCATAGTCTAGCATGGCCCTGGCCAGGTTCATTGACCATGCCAGTAGGGCTATGAATTCTGGGAAGCTCACTGGCATGTTTTTTGTGGACCTGTCAAAGGCCTCTGACATAGTTGATCATTCCATGTTGCTTGGGAGACTGGGAGGTATGGGCCTAACTGAGACTCCATGCTCTTGACTTAATAGTTCCTTAACAAACTGATCTGATCTCTTAAGATTGCTGTTGGTGGATGTGAGTCTACAGTTCATGTTCTGGAACAAGGGGTGCCCCAGGGTTCAATCCTGGGGCCTCTTCTGTTTTCATTATGCATAGATGCCATTCCCTCTATATTAGATTCTACCAAATCAATACTGTACACAGACAATATTATTATATACACCAGTGCTTCTTCTACTGAAGAGAGTAATACAGATTTGAATTCAGATTTTGCACTCTTAAACTCTTGGCTTCTGCAATCTTGACTTTTATTAAACACTAAAAAACAAAATGTATGATTTTTTGGGTCAAAAAACAAAGTATCCAAATGAAAACCTGTGCAGATTTTTGATTTAAATGATAATTTACTAGGGCAAGGCAAATTTTATTTATATAGTGCCCTATCCAGGGGCTCAGACCGCTTTACAGTAAAAACACCCCCAAGGATTAAGATCAAAAATATTTTAAATAAAAGTAAAAGCTGCATCAAAAATAAAAATTTCTAAAGAGGCTTTAAAGGCCTCCACTGAGCAGGCTGCATGTATAAAAAGTGGAAAAGAATTCCACAGAGATGGTGCAGCAGTACCAAAGGCTGTATCACCTGATCTCTTAAGGCGAGAGGAGAGTACAACAAGCAAGCCAGCCTCGGTGGAGCGTAGTGGGGTGGATAGGTTGATATGATACCAGGAGCTCTTTAAGGTAGTCAGGTCCCAAACCACGTAAGGCCTTGTAAGTTAACAAACATATCTTGAAGGTGATGCGCAAACTCACAGGCAGCCAGTGCAGAGCATGCAGAACAGGAGTGACTTGATCACTCATTGAGGCACCTCTCAACATCCTGGCCATATCATTCTGCACTAGCTGTAGTAGATGCATCAATCCTCCAGACAGGCCTAGGTATAGAGCATTGCAGTAATCAAGTGTGTTGGTGACAAAGGTATGGATGACCATAGCCAGATCATCGGGTGTCAAGAATGGTTGGATCCTGGTGATATTCTGGAGATGAAAGAAACTGGATCAAACAACTGACAACACTTGTTGTTCAAGGGTCAGTCGATTGTCTAGAAAAATATCAAGATCTTTAACTGCTTTTACCATCGACAGGGGCTGTCAACCAACTACTAGGGCAAGCAACCTCCCATCAGTGGAAACACCTCCATTACCCAGCTCGAGCACCATGACCTCTGTCTTGCCAGGGCTGAGACATAGCCAGTTTGCAGACATCCAATTGTTAATCTCAACCAAACACTGGCTCAATGTACATGAGGTGGAGAGGTCACCTGGGGCACAAGACAAGTACAACTGGGTGTCTTCTGCATAGCAGTGAAACCCCAGATTGTACCACCTAATGATCTCTCCCAGCAGCAGCATGTATATGAAGGACAACAAGGGAGCCAAAATAGACCCCTGCAGAACACCACAAGGCAGTGCAAAACAGGTTACAGAGTTCAAATATTTGGGGGTACTTTTAGATTCGAACTTAACTTTTTCACCTCACATAAAAACAATCAGTAAGCTAGTAAATCAGAAGCTTGTGGCACTGTTTAAACTAAACAATTATTTGACACAAGAAGTCAGTCTCACTATTGCAATAGGAGTATTGTTGCCTACAATAAACTTTAACTCTTTTGTATTTGTTAACTTGTCCTGTATTTTTCTGGCTCTGATAACTAAAACATTCAATTCTATGTATTGCAGTGTTCTGAATTCGTCATACAACACACATCATTGTGTGCTGTATGCTCAGATTGGTTGGTTACCACCTAGACTTAATTATTTGTACAACTTGTTCTGTGTAGTTGACAAAACACTAAGGGTGGGATATTCAGACTGTGCCAAAAAGATGCGCAGCAGGGGAAGCGGCACAAGTCCAGTGCATATAAGCATAGCAGGCATCGTCCTTCAAACCTTGCACAGGCAAGAATGCGCCTGTGCAGTGTAGCTGAATATCACGCCCAATGTGCCATAGCGCTAGTGAGGGTTGCGCGATGGAGCAGGGCCACTGCGCAATAGCACCCCTAGGGATGCACAGGGACAAAGACAGGAAGTAGCTGTGCACCAGCCATGGATGCGCCATGCATGGAGGAGCATGCAGCAGGACAGACAGACCAACCTCCCCACTCCCCGCCAGGGTAAGGCCCCCATGAGCTGCACAACCAGACGTGAGCAGAACAGACCACCAGCCCATGAACCCTGGCACTGATCCAACAGCAGACGTGGGCCAGCAGTCCCCACCCACTGGGAAAGGTGCCCCTGTACTGTCCCCCAGCAAACAGAGACCATAACACAAGGATGGCTAGGACCCACCCATGCCATGACACCACACCAATGCCGACCACCCCCAGTACAGCAAACCTGAGACACACAGCCCAGAAGCATGACCAAACAGCGCATGGCACCGAAGGTATGCCACAACCACCGTGACAATGTGACCCATTGCCCCATGGCACCACGCACAACATCCCCACATGAACCCTCCCCACATGTGGTGACACCATCCACTGCCACCACCACAGTACATACAAGGCCCTCCTGCATGGCCCCACAGAGGCACAAGGAGGTCGACCTGGCATCAGTACCTGAGGGAACCCACATGTGACAAGACCCACCCCAGATGCTGTCACCAGCAGGAAGGCACCCCGAACACCCACCCATGCAGACACCCAGACCCAGCACTAGCCCCACCAGACAGCACAGCACCCTACTGTGGTGCATGGAAGCATGTGCCACACAGGAGGCAACACAGGGCATATACAAAGCCTCCCCCAACACAGTCCCAAGGGTACTCCATCAAATAGTCACACATAGCGGATCAGCAGACACTGCTGTCGTGAGTCCCATGGTGTCATGTACCTACAGCCTGCACACCACCATGGTGCCGGTCAGCCTGCCATGTGGTGTGCACACCATGAACCAGGCCACTTCCCGCATGGAGCAGAACCCCACGTGACAAACACCAGACCACAGGCATCGCCCCAGACACCATAGACTGCATGGAGGGGGCCTACAACAGCACCGCCCACAGTGGCAACAGAAGCAGATGTGCACTAGACCAGGGGTCGGGATGCCAGCTGCCAGGGTGCCATGCCTGGAAGGTGGCTGGCATGGACTACCACCAATGTCACGTTGGCATCCATGCATGCGCTAGTGGAGTCAGCATGACCGTGTGAACCACAGACATGCAAGGGGCACAGCCGCACAGGCATGGCACACACCACCTGGGGTGTATGGGACATAGCACATGCACCATAGCCTGCTGCACACAGGCAAACAGTGCAAAGGGCACACCACACATTCCCCAGACAGAGCCCATGGCTCCCACCCACACCAGTGGGGGATCCCTGGCAGACACACCCACGGCCACGCCAGCACCACCCCACAGTTGCCATGCACACCACTGCAGCAAGGCACCATGCGCCTGCTGCAAAACAGAGACCAACACAAACATAGTTGGAAAAGCATGTATTAAGTAACAATAAACATCAACATAAACTATGTACAAAGATAGGGAATGGTACAGTGCAGGTGCTGCAGTCCCTACTGGTGGCCCCTGTCATCCCTGTCCTCCCTGTGGCACCTTCTGTGCCGCTGATGGTCACCCCTATCCATCCCCTGCAGCAGCTCTAGCATGGCCCGGGTGACCTGCAGGATCTCCTGGATGTTCCTTTCTAGGGCTGTCCAGCATGGTCCACCTAGGACAATGGAGCAGAATCAGTATGAGTGACTGGCCAGGCCAATGCAGCCCACCCAATATGCATGGCGTACATCAGTGTTCTGCACCCCATGGGATGGCATGCAACCACCCACAGTGGGTGCACCCACATGATCTGCCTACCCAGGCACCCGCAGCCATGCAAACCGCTGCACATCCCCACTGCCCATGCACTGCACAGCACCATCATGGCCATCTGGTGTCATGGCAATGCAGTGTGATGGCAGTGGCACAGCCAGGCACCTAGTGCACACACAGCCCACCTGCAACACCTACCCACAAGTGCAGTCCCACAGGACAATGCAGAGGGCACTGTGGGATGTGCACGGCTGTAGGGGCCATGTGCAGGGGGCCATGCCTCACTACCTCCTCTGCAACCCACCATGCACAGTTGTAAAGGGAAACACAGCACTCACCTGCATCCCGGTCAGCAGGGCCCTCTGGTGCTGACCCCCAGCACCACCACTGTGCCCTGCCTGCATGGTGACACCACCAGTGACATCCTGCCCTCTACACTCTTGGGCCATCCGGGCCCTATGGCGATCCTCTGGGCCTAGTGTGGAAACATGGAGAGAGTCCCATCAGTACATGTCTGACCCATAGCCCCCCCAAACAGTGTGCGTGCCCACACAGCCTGTCTGTGCCGTGGTGGCACAGGGTGTACTTGATGCACCCCCACAACCAGCAACACAGGTTCCGGCCCCCACCCCCGCGGCGGCATGGCCTGCAGATCACCCTGCCACCAGTACAGATGGATATTGCTAGTGTTGTGAAGGAGCACCTACCTGGCCATGGCACGGCTCCCCGCTGGGCATGGTCTTGCAGTCTCCCCAGGCAGTCGGGGTCATGCTGCTGGAGGATCCCATAGTGGTGGCGACACTGCTCTGCAGTCCTGCTGCTCCCTGTGGCCTCCTCAAGGCCCTCTGCCACCTCCTGCCACATCGCTGTATGTGGCCTCAGGAGGGGAACCTACCCAAACAGGGCACCTGCATGGGGCTCCACAAGAGCCATCAGGTTCACCCGTTCCACTGAGGTCCATACTGGTGCTCTGGTGTGCGGCATATTGCAGACACTGGCGAGCTCAAAATGGCACCCAGTAGCGCACGTGCCCCATGTCCAGAGGCAGCGCGGTACTGTGCTGCCAGTCGCAATCGCACTGGCACAGGGCAGTGCAAAAAGGGGGCAGCCATGCAGATGCATGGCACCTAGAGGGCAAAAGGCAGCCACAAGGTCAAGGGTCTGTCTGCGCATGAGTGCCACAATGCTATTGGGAGGCCCCAGCGTGGAGCACGGTAGGGTGCATGTGTGTGACGCCATGCAGTGGCCTACCGCGCTGAGGCACCATGGTGCCCATGGTACACCATGGCACATGTGCCCCTACGGACATACAGTACACGAGTGCTACAGCGCTATTGGGAGGCCCCTGCGTGAAGCATGGTAGGGTGCATGTGTGTGATGCCATGTAGTGGCCTACCATGCTGAGGTGCCATGGCACCCACGGCGCACCATGGCACGTACGCCCCTCTGGACATATAGTGCATGAGCACCACAGGCACAGTAGTGGCAGTGCCCTGTACTTCCTCCCGTGCACAGTGCATCAGCAGCGCTGCTAGCGTAGGCATCAGCACTGCGGGCATACATGGTGTGGTGCCGACTGCGCACGTCACAGTGGTGTGCCATAGCCTGAGCATGCTCAACACCATTGCACAAGGTGCAACAGTACGATATTCAGCCAGGTTATGCTAATCAGCTCATGAGCCATTTCACAGCGCATCCACTGCATTTGCATCCCATTACAGTTGCGCATGCCCTCATTTGCATGTGATGCGCTATAAAAGTGACCTGGGATTGCACAGCCCATGGATCGGTACTGCAGTCTTTTGAGGTAGGTGCCATGCTGTGGAGACGTGGGGACAGTGGTCTGGGAGGGCTGTATGGGACTACACAGTCCATGGTAACACCTGTCCATACCCCCAAGCACAAGCATAACCGAACGTGAGGGTGATGAGGAGCAGGGAAGGGTGTGGAAGAGGAGGCCCAACTTCACCAGGGCAGAATCAGATGTCCTGTTCGAGGAATACCTCAACAGGGAGCCACTGCTCAGTGGACAGAGGGGCACACCACAGGCCCGTGTGGCAGCGTGGGGTAAGGTGGCACGTGCCATCAACCAGCAGGGCAGCCACCAGCATTCTGTGCAGGAGTACAAGAAAAAGGTTGGCATGGCCAGGAGGCAGATTAAAAATAAGGTGGCTGCCATCAGGGCAGTGCATGCTGCCACTGGTGGGGGCCAGTAGGATGTTCCCCGCCTGACTCCACTGGAGGAGCAGGTGGCTGGCAGCATGTGGCATTGTGCCATTGAGGGTGTTCCCAGCGGAGGCTTCCAGATGGGTGGCAGCCCATACTACACGGTAGGACCGGTGCTGGCAGTGTGTGGGTGGCAGGGAGGGCAGGTCCTGGGGCCAGGCAGAACCACTAACGTTACTGTGTTCCTTTACAGCTCCTAAGCATCTGCATGGGGCAGTGGTGGTGGGTGTGTCCACTGAGGGGGCAGCCCTGGAAGCGGTGGAGTGCCCATCCTCCTCCACAGGTGTCAGAGGGACCGACTGTCTGCAGCCCTGCACATCTGTCTGGACTGATGCCAGTGGTGCGGGTGTAGATATGGCCCTGGCTGTGTTCCAGTGTGACGCCACTCACGGTGTCCTGTGTGCTGAGATACAGATCGGGGCCGAGTCCAGCACCGATGATGACGTGATGCATGTCCCGGACAGTGTTGTTAGTGGGACACAGGGAGATCCCACAGATGGCATCCACCCAGGCGGATGTGCAGGTGGTGCTGGCATAGTTGCCTGCACAACAGTCCTTGTCTAGGCTGTGTCTGTGGGTTCCACTGGGGTAGCACTGGCATGCGGCCATGGTAGTGGGGCTGTTGTCACCACTGCAGCTGCGCCAGTGGTGCCTGGTGATCGGCAGCCAGAGGGGCAGTGTCAGCAACTGGACAGTGACGACATGGGGACAGGGGTGTGGGGCAGCAGCAGTGCACCACATGTGGACGTACCCCAGGAAGGCAGCGCCATGCGGTGCCCATCGTTGAGGAGCACTGTGCAGCAGGGCCAGGAACCCCATGGGGGACAGCATGCTGGCCATGCAGATGACCCCTTGGACGACCACAGCCTTCTTCTCCAGGCCTCTGTAGATCAGCAGGTGCAGCTTGTGGTGGCAGTGGATGCACTCTGTGCAGAGCTGCACCAGGCAGAGGAGCAGTGAAGCAGGGACCATGCCCTGTTTCTGGCAGATCTGGCTCAACAGCGGGCAGATGTGACCACAGCCATTGACAGGCAGACCACTGCAATGGCAACTTTTGTGGCTACACTGGCCGACCGGCTGTGTGCCCAGCCACCGCACACCCCACAGAGTGCTATGTCCACCCCCCATTCTCGGCATCGGATGACCTCTGCCATGTCGATGCCGGGTTCGGCTGTGGGCATACCTAGCATGCCTGGTGCAGGCATGTTCGGTGGCCTGCAGACCCCTGCGCAGACACGGTTGGTTTCATGCAGTGTCACCCCTTGGGGCCCTTTGGTGCCACCCCATGAGGCCACTGGTCAGCCTGGTATGGCTGGCAGGCCTCAGCAGGGCCACCCATGCATCTGTGGCAGCCGTGCTACTGTGCTGCATGACTGACCCCTCCCTCTCCACAGCCACTGTCTGCTGCTGGCCTGTGTGCACTGTGGTGTTCTGTGTGCATTGCATGGGTGTGGTGTCCTGCCCTTCACTCATACAGTCCCTGTGCACACCCTCCCAGCTGCTGGCCACTGTGGTGTGTGCATGATGATGCCAGCATAGCGCTGTCTGCCACTGTGCAATGGTGTTCAGCGTCTGAGGCACGCACAGTGCCAGCCACTGGGTGTGGTTGTGTTGGTCCTGTGTGGGTATGGGGGGGCCTGTCAGGGTGGGTGTGCATGTGGCCCTGTGGGCTTGGGTAGGGGTGTGTGTGCCTGTGTGTGCATGCCGTGTGCAGCCCTGCTGTTTCCTGCCTTTCTGTGCAGTCCCCCACCCATTCCCATGCCCCTGATGCCATCCTTCCCTGGTGTCCACCTCTGCCTGTCTGTGGGCTGTGCCCTTGCCCTTGGTGGTTGCACATGGCCCCGTTGACCTACCTGTGTTGTCCGAAGCACTCCTCTGTGATGGTGTCCCGGTGCTGCTGGGTCATCCAGGCCAGCTGGGGATCCCTTTGCCCAGGGGGGTGGCTGCCCAACACCAGCTGGACTGGCGTCCTCATCATCCCCACCACTGTCCCCCTCCTCGACCTCAATGGCTATCCCACAGTCAGTGGCCATGTTGTGCAGGATACAGCAGGCCAGGTATAGCCCACAGGCCTTTGAGGGGCTGTACTGTAGGGCACTGCCTGACATGTGCAGGCAACAGAACTGTGCCTTAAGCAGCCTGAACACCTGCTCAATGACGTTCCATGTTGTGGCATGTGCCTCATTGTACTGTTGCTACGCTGGGGTCGAGGGGCGCCGGTATGGTGTGAGCAGCCAGGACCATAGCGGGTAACCACTGTCACCTGTGTGTAGAGGGGTTTTGTTAGCATGGTGGTCTGCAACACTGTGCCATGGCCCTTCATGGCCATTCCCCATGGTACCCCTACCCATACCCCACACACACACCCCCATCTGCACCCATCGTCCAGTGTGCTATGCATAGTCACCTACCGGATGGCCAGTGGGGATATCCCCACTGTTGAACCTATGGCACAGTGTGGATTGGTGCCAGATGAAGGCATCGTGTGCTCCCAAGGGTGCGTGGCACAGACATTGATTATGTGCCCCCTGGCATCACACACTGACTGGCAATAGACACTCAGGTAACCCTTACGGGTTGATGTATGCCACCCCCTCCAGGCCAGGTGGCACGCGGATGCCTACATGGGTGCAGTCTATGGTCCCGAGCACACCAGGCAACCGTGCCACCCTGTGGAACTCCTGCATGTTTGCTGTGCACTCTGCCTGTGTGCTGAGGAAATGGATGTACTCCACAGCATGTGGCAGCAGTGCGCTGAGAAATTGTGTGATTAGGCGTGACGTGGCCAACTGGGTTATGCCTGTCATGTCCCTGTTGGTCTCTGGAAGGTTCCCATGGTGAGCAGGCATATGACAGCTATGATCTTAGTCTCCATGGACAGCGCATGGCTCTGTCATGTGGGTGCCTGCATCTCCTCACTGCACAGCTCACAGAGCCACCTCAGAATTGCTCGGTTCAGGTGATACCAGCACACGATCTCGATGTCACTGTACAGCTCGAAGCTGACATGGGCATGGTAAAGCCTGTTCTGGGCATACCACCACCGGGCCCTTCCATAGCCATGCCTCCCTGCTGCCTGCCTTCTCACACCCCTCATTACCACCTCCATCTGGAAGGTGGCACTGGCCATATCCCTGGTTGGTGTTCCCCCCAGGCGGCTATCTACCTGGTTCCCCCATGGCTGTGTGCTGCCCCTGCACTGGGTACACCCCTGGCTCTTCACCACTGTGTGCCCTGCCTCTTAACCACTGCCCTCTGTCCTCTGTGGCATGCTCAGGCCCTCTCGCACACACACACACACCCACCTTCACTCACTCACACACACACACACACACCTCCAGTGGCTCCCTGTCCACCTCCTGGCCACACCTGCCCCTGCTTCTTGGATTGCCTCCCTGCCACACTGTCTCCACGCTCCCCCACTATGGCTCCTCTGTAGCGCATTCATCCTCCCCGCACTTGCTCCCTTTTATTTTGGCTCATTTCTGCTTTTGTGCAACTTCCACTTGCTCCGCTATTTCGCACGTTGCCTACTGTTGAATATCACGCTGTGCACATTATTCCTGGTTACTCCCCCTGCACTTGCACATGCATTCATTTCTGTTGCACTGCGGCACATTGGGTGTTGTGCTGCACAGTCACTCCCACTGAATATCGCACATTGGCGCATATCCGCACTTGCGCGGGCGCATCCCTATTGCGCATAGCGCAACTGCTCTGAATATCCCACCCTTAGAATAGAAATTGCTTCTGCATTATATTCTTTACTTGATCTGAAAATGGCTAACAGGGTTTTAAGATCAGATTCAAATTCATTATTGTCTTTTCCTAAGATTTCCACATCAATGGGTGAACGAACCTTTTCTGTACACGCCCCCAAATGCTGGAATAAATTGCCTCCTACATGCCATAATGCAGAAAGTCATATGGTTTTTACATCTCATTTAAAACAGACTTGTTGGGAGAGGAGTTAAGATGGCGATCTAGCAGCAGCGTTTCTCCTGAGCTCTGTACTGACTAGAGTAATATTGTTGTTTTTTTGAGAGCAAATACAACTCAATAACTTACATAAAATGTTGGGCAGTAAATGGAGACATCTCAGCCCAGTTACTGAGTTAGCTTCCTCTAAGTTAGTCCCACTTGATCAGTAGATTTGGCCCGCAACAAGCCCGGATGGTGGTAACAAGACAGCTCCCCCAGCCACCCTGCAGGCAAGACTTGTTTCACCCTCTGGTAAGCCAAGCGTCCCGCCAACTGAAGTGCTTACACCCAGTTTTACACCAGTTTCAATGTCTATTGGATTGCTACCTTTTTCCCAATCCTCTCCAATGGAAACAAAAAAATACACTATAGAAGCATTGGGTAACGCACTCAACAAACTGCTGGACTGGATGGAGAGATATGACCGCCAGTCTGAAGCACTCACAAAAAAAAAAAAATAGATTATTTGCAAATGGAGGTAAAAAAGGTACAAGAAAAATTGGCAGCAACAGAAAAAACTTTGGTGGATCAAGCTGCTAAATTGGACCAGCAGGAAGGTAATCTGCAAGCAATTAATGCCATGCTACAAGGGGTGATTAAAGAAAACATCAACATTTCATGAAAGCTGGAGCATAACGAAAATCAGTTAAGATACAGAAATTTTTGAATGGTTGGGA
This sequence comes from Neoceratodus forsteri, assembly GCA_016271365.2. Lineage (NCBI taxonomy): Eukaryota > Metazoa > Chordata > Ceratodontiformes > Ceratodontidae > Neoceratodus > Neoceratodus forsteri. The sequence continues at coordinate 95,138,773 of CM057450.1, read as the reverse complement.
TACCTGATTCAGTGGATTCTGAATTAACAATGTCCATGACCTGGCATAAGATATTTTGACTACTATCTTTCAGCTTCTAGCAGACAACCCTGCATTGTTGGCCAGAGCATTTAGAATGCCCAAACAGAATATTGATTTAAATGCGTTGAAGCTGAAAGGTGTGCTAATGTTCAAAGGCTACCAATACTACATATTTCCCTGCTATTGTTACCAGACACAGCAAAAACATCAGAAATGTTTAATGTATCAACAAGAAGTGTTAGAGCTGGGGGCACAGTTTTCTCTCCTACCTCCAGCAAAAGTTAAAGTGGTCAAGGATGGTAAAACATATATTTTCTTTGAAATAGACCAGCTAGTCACTTTTTTAAGATCACAATACTCTTCTACATTTGAGCATGATTTGACTAGCACACCTATAAACTTGGAAAAGGAGATGATTGCTTCCAGTGAAAGGATGGATATATATAATGGATATATAATGGACTTGTAGATACAGTATATAAAAGATTTGTAGTTCTAAATGGAAAAATATATGACATAATTTTGAAGTTAATTTATTTTGGGTCTGTTTTTGGCTAAACAGACAGTTGATTTATTGTTTATTTAAATGTCTGATTACTTAAAATTGCAGCTGCAGATGAAAGGCTAGTTATATATAAAAAAGTATATCTGAGAGTCTCCTCCTTCCCCCACCTTGAAATGGTCTAGCACTATCCTTAATGTGGAATTATTTGTTCAGATGAAATCTATGTTCTTTTTAATACATTATATTAAAAATGCAATAAAACAGAAAGTAAAAACAACAGAATTGTTAAACAGTTACATTGTAATGTTTTTAATTATTTGCAATTGTTGCTATTTATTTTTCATGTAACAATGTTTGATGATGTATTGTCTCTTGATGTTTGTATGAACTGTAATATATGTTGCTAACTTGTCTCATCTAAGCTGCAATTTCTGTGGCTCCGAGTCATTCCTGAAAAAGAGCTTTATGCTCAGTGTACTTACCCGGTAAACAAAGTGAATAAATAAAAAAATAAATAAAGCATGGAGTGCCTGCAGAATGGGGCTGTATGCTCTGCAGAGTTTCATAGTCTGGGGAGTGTAGTCGTTGTCAAACAGGATCCTGGTAGGTCCATAGAACAGAAGATGGAGTATTTTATTATTTTTAATTAAACAATCTCATGGCAAAACTCTTTAAATAAATGTAGCATTGCCATTGATTTTTTATTAGGATTTACATGTCACAAAGAAGGATCTTTTTCGTGACTCTTGATATGAAAAAATATTCTTTTTTCATAACAAGCGAGATGAAAAAAGATTTACAGTATTAAAAAATAACATCTCAAGGGCATTTCTACAACAGTGAAGTACAGAATACACCTAATGGGATCCAAATCATCCAGATCGATGTGTTTATCTCTCTCCAGGATGTCATTTTTGTGGCGTTTGAAAAAAGATTTTTTTAGATAAGAAATGGAAACAAGATGATGACAAATGAAAAAGGGTTATTCCAGTATGAACAGGATTCCTTTTTCATTTCATACAGCTATTTTGAATTGTTTGCTGAGCATGCTCAGACCCAGATTTTTCAAAATTTCTAAATTAAATAACTTTGGAACGGATTAATATTTTTTCACCAAACAAACACAATGCACCTCTGTGGGCTAGTCCCTTTGTACCCTGAAAATTCCAGACCAAAATTCCAAACCCTCTGAGTTATGGGCAAGTTCAAAGAACAAACCCAGCAAATTCAATGGGCAAAAATTCACTTTTTATACTATCCAAAACTTGGAATCTGCACATCCAACCAAAACAAAACTTGCCACATCTACAGATCTACCACACAAGACATTGCATGGAAAATCTCATGTAAATCCATTGAATGGTTGTGAAGTTAGTTATTAAAGTCCAAAAATTGAGGTTTAACATTAAACTGCCTACTGAACCCTAACTATAAGGGTGTGACCACACCCCTATAATATAGATAGATATAGAGATAGATAGATAGATAGATAGATAGATAGATAGATAGATAGATAGATAGATAGATAGATAGATAGATATGTTTATTTATTTTATTTTTTTATTTATTTTATTTATGTTTTTGGTGACCGGGTAGGCAAGCTGATCCAAAGGACCATTTTCAGTTGTGTCCCGGGCCATACAATGGCAGACAATACAAGGTTGAATTTTAGGCATAGATTACAATACAGAAAGGAGCAATATACATTGAGTAACATGAAATCAACAGCAATGAAACATTACACATCAAATCTAACACACAAGTTTCATAACAAATACAAGAGTGCATGCCTGTGTCTCGGATACATGGTTGATCACACATGGAATGGTCACATCATAGATCCACACATCACTTGATCAGTCAGGATATGCGACAGTGCATGGTGGAAATACCTTACAGTGATCCATGTGAACCCAGGAAGGGGCAAGCAGTGCTAAGAGGTACAAACTAGTGGTCAGCATCCAGGTGGTAAGTCAAGAGATACAGTATGGCTTCTATGGTGGCTGTATGGTGAGAAGGTTGCCTAGGGAGCATGTACAGGTAGCCTGGAACTTTAGACACTCTTTCAGTTGCAATTTGAAGGACTGATGAGAGGGTGTGTTTCTGATGACAGGTGGAAGTTTGTTCCAGAGAGAGGGGGCAGAGATAGAGAGGGTCTTACTGCCCATGACAGTAGATACATGGGGGACTACAAGGGGGGAATGGAGGAGCCTCTGAGAAAACGAGTAACCACTTGGGCAGAGAGAATTGGTGAGATAGGTAGATAGACAGACAGACAGACAGATAGATAGAGTTATGCAATAGACAGATTTATTCAATAGACAGACATGCAGACAGACAGACAAACAAACAGCTAGATAGATAGCTAGATAGATAGATAGATAGATAGATAGATAGATAGATAGATAGATAGATAGATAGATTGATTTATGCAATAGGTGTGGGCACAAAAACTGTTAAATAAATGTGTTTATTTTCGTGGGTATTAAATAAATCATGGAACCACCATTTATTTAACACCCTAATGTCAATCAAACACTGTTTATTTAATACCCTGCCATCCCCTCTCCTGCCGGCACTTGTTCTGCAAACTTTCACTTTCTCACAGCTGCAACTGCCTGCTTTCTCTTGCTCCCTTGATAGGATCACACTCATACATATATACACTTTCACACACACACAAAACAAAATAATTCATGTACTTAAAACCTTGTTTTCCTTTTTTACAGTGCCAAACAATTACACTGCTTCATCTTTCATTCCACTTTGGAGCTCTTCCAGTCTGTTCCCCACAACCAGATGGACTCCTCACATGGCTCAGAAGTGCAGAACCTTCAGGGCCCTGCACTTTCACACCCAGACAGACTCCTCACTTGGTGCAGGACCAAGAGGGCCCTGCACATCTGCAACTGTACCCACAGGGAAGTGCAGGGCCCAGAAAGCCATTTGCTTCTACATCCTGATGGACTCCATATTTGGTGCATGGCCAAAAGGGTCCCCTACATCTGCATCTGTAGCCACACAGAAGTGCAGTGTCCAGAGGGCCCTGTCCTTCTGCAGCCAAATGGATCTGTTCATGCAGGTCCCAACAAGCATATGATTTCACTCTCTCAAAAAGAAAGAAAATCCATTCCAAAAACTTGCATTACTGCACCAGTTAGGGTTCAACTTAGAGAACAAAACTATGGAAATGTAGTGTTGGGGTTTACAACCCTAACTCGCCATCCCCTCTAAGCAGAAAAATGATAGCATCACACAAGCAACCACAGCCAGTCATCATCAGGTAAGACAAACAAAATACAACTTTTTCCAGATGACAGGAATGCAGTAGCACTGATGTGCTACCTTTGTAGATTTGTATGTGCAACATACATACCACAGGACATACATACCCACTTGTCACTGTGAAAGAATTCCATGATACTCACATTGCAACACTGATTCTGGGTGCAGATGTACAGGTCCCTGCAGCCACAGATATAAATCCATTAAGCTTTTTATATGTTGTACCCTGCTGTTGTTTCAATGAAGAATTTAATAGTAAAAAAATAAATGCATGATACCAAAATTACAAGAGTTCTTTTTTCTGCAAAAGTGCAGGCTCATAAGGGGACAGCACTTCTGTAGCCTTAGGTACTTATGCACACTCTAAGACATACACACACTTGATGGGCATGTGCATTTGCAGCTGCAGGTGTAAGACATACACACTGACCTCTTACTGCAGAAGCACAGAAGTTACAAAATTTATACCAAAATTGCAACAGTACTTGTCTGCATAAGCACAGGTCCCTGAGGGGCATGCAGCTCTTCAGCCAGAGGTGTAAGACATACACATCAACTTCTGGCTCTAGAGGGGCAGGCCCCTGTCAGGCCTGCTATTACACAGATGAAAGTAATGTTACAATGTGGGTATCATGGTTTCAGCAGTGGATCTACAAATCATTCAAGGGGTAGCAGGTTTTCAGTTATGGTGCTGCATATAGAAAACCATGTGGTAGCAAATCATGTTGTCTAGCAAGGTACCTTAAACAGTGTGTATGAATACCTCTATCTGCAGAGGCATATGTCGCATGGGGCCTTCTATCCTCAGAACACACTATATGACATACACACACAGGTGTGGCTGTATAAGCACATTCCCCCTGTGGGGCCTGTGCTTATGCAGCCACAGATACAAATCTATGATGGTAGCATGTCAGTGCTACTGCATTTGTGTCATCTGGAAACAGTTGTATGTTGTTTGTCTTACCTGATGATGGCTGTCTGTGGTTGCTTGTGTGAGCTTGTGCTTTTGCTGCTGGGAGTGGGTATTTAGGATTGTAAACCCTAACACCACATTCCCCTACTTTTATTGTTGTAAGTTGACCCCTAACTGGTGCATTATTGCAATTTTTTTGCAATTAATTTCCTTTCTTTGTAAGGTAGTGGCATTGCATCCTCATTCACTGGTTGTGGAATTGCAGGGCCCTCTGGGCCCTGTGCTTCCATGTGGCTACAGATACAGATGGGCCCTGTACCAAATGTGGAGTCCATCAGGCTGCATGCCCTCCAGGCTCTGTGCCATGTGAGGAGTCCATTTGGGCACAGAAATGCTTCCCCATCAAGTGAAGGGTTTATCTAGCTGCAGAAGCACAAGGCCTTCTGGGCCCTGCACATCTGTGTGGCTACAAATGCAGATGTGCTGAGCCCTGAAGGTCCTGCATGAAGTGAGGAGTCTGTCTGGCTGCAGAATCCCTCCCGGGTTCATGAAGTGGAGTCATAAGAAAGTTATGTTGAAAATGTAGTGTAAAAATATGGTAAAATGACCAAGTTATGAGTGAACTTTGAATTTTTTGTGCTTCTCCAGCCTAATGGACTCCACATTGCATCTGTAATCTTTGGCCTTGGGCCACGAGGGTAGGAGATTGGGAGAGGATTAGAATTGTTGCTTATAAATTTTGAATATGCTGGCCCTGTATGAGTTACCACATCATTGCTGCATGACCAAATATCTGCAGCTTAGTCCTGAGTAACAAAGGGAGGGAAGGGGTGGGAGCTACTGTAGGCTTGACAACTCTAACAGCTCCTTTCCAAACTCTGTGGGCAATGGGTTGAAAATCTTAATAGCACATTTCTAAACTTTGTGAAGTTTGAGTTTTATGCAATAGCAACACTACTTTTAATTAACTTAGCTATTTGCAATGAAGTTCCTTAGCTTTTGAGAAAGTAGGGCAGTAACATGCTTTGTGCAGAACACTTGAAGCCCTGTGCAAAGCAGGAGGTGACTCTTAGCTTACTTAGTGAAATAAGAAGCACAGGGCACTTTGGTTCTGTGCATGAGTCTTAACTTTCTTTGTGCAGAGCCCTGCAGGCCCTACAGAAAACATGAAATGAGATGTAACTATCTTACTGTTTTGTTTATGAATGACTTTAATTGTAGTACAAAATCCAAGCATTGTGTTTTTTTAGTTGCTCATATTCTGACCATTTTCTTGTTTTCTCAGCTTTAAAAATATTTTTTTTCATGTAAGACTTAAATCTTTTTCATAATGGTTATCTTCAAAATCTTCTTGCAGCATGTAGATTTTCAAAATCTTCAGAAAGGATTTCTTTACAAGCATTTTGTGTTTAATTAAAAATATCGTATGGCTATTAAAATTAAAAAAATGTTTAATTTTACCACGCCTCACAAACACTAACGCATCACCCTTAACATTTAAATATATTTTAGTAATTTATTTTACATTAACACTTTTGTTCATGTCAGACATAAACACTAACTAAAAACCACTGCACAGTACATACAGTATTAACAACTCTCTGTTGCCAGCAGGGGGAAGAGGGTTTGTTTACTAGAATGTCAGACCATGGAACCTACTGATTGTTAGACCCTCTGAGAGCCAGTGGGTGGAGTTTAGAATTCCAGTTGGGTGAGCTGGGCTGCCAGCAGAGCAGCAACACTACTGCTTGCAGTGGCCCAGGTTCGGGAGTGAATTCAGGCTGCCAGAGGATTGGCCAGGAGGAGGAGGATCAAGTGTCTGCAAAACAGCTCTCCTCCTCTGGGGAAGAGGGTGGGCAGAGCCTACAACTCGCCAGGCCCCTGGTGGAAGTGGGGTAAGGCAGCCTGGTGCCATGATGATTGGGAGACATGGCAGATGTCAGCACACATCACACAGGAGTACGTGGTGTGCACCATGATGTCATTGCATGTCATGTCCCCGAGGGTGAAAACTGGAGGAAAAAACACTGGCAGCAGGATGACGAGGAGCACCTGCAGGCCCCACACCCAACCAACTGGGCACACTACCGGAATCATATCTATTCTGTGGTGGGGCTTGGTGGGATCCCACCAACCCCACAAGTTGGGGAAAGCCCCGGGGGAAGATGATGGCAGGTAAGTCCCAGCAGACATCGGGGAGATGGGGTTGGGGCACTCTTTGGAAGGAGGGCTGACCCGGTGAGGGGTGAAAAAAAAAAGAATTCCAGTTGGGTGATGGCATAAGAAGTGTCAAGATGGCAGACTGATAGGAGGGTACAAGTGTGACTTCAGGGCACCCTTCACTCAGGTCTGTTGCCAGGCCACCTGAGGAGGCAAGTGCACCTCACTTGCAGCAGTTTTCTGGGGAGCCGGTTTGTGAAAACAACAAAACTCATTGTCTAGTTATCTGGAAGTCTCCAAGGAAAGACACCAGGACAGTTGCGATGACTCTGGAAACTTGGGAGTCAGATGCCATTTATTGTAGATCATCATTTATTTTGGTGGAATGTAAAGAGTTATTGGGAGGGAAGGAGTATCCTAAGGGGCTGCCCCTCAAGAAAAGTCCCTGGCAACTTAGCGATGCACACAGAATCTCACACTGAAGTGGGTGTTTTCCCTTTGGGGGTAATTTCAGTCCAATATGTGCCTGAGACATGCTGCCAGCTGTGCTAAAGATGGTGAGAGATCTGTTGCTGAAGACTGAACTGCTGAAACAGGTAGGAGATGGGCCTATTATTGGTATCAGGAATCCCAAGCTGGTGTGGCTATTGTAGATGTTGCCTCTGACAGAGGGCCTTGGGAGATTGCCTGCAACTACCTGAGGGCAGACTGAGATATGCACTGGAGTGCTGACACCCAGCACACTGTCTGATTAGAGCATAAACCTGGCCAAAGTAGGGTGACCAAAGCCATGCTGGCCATTAGCCAAGAGTGCCTGAGTGAAAGTGCCACCTGTACTGATGCTGCAGTGTCAAAACAGTATGTGGGAAATGTGTGACTCCAAAGAATTTAGCAAGGTGGGAGATCTGTAAAATTCAAAAGACGGAGTAGGAAAGGCTGTGTCCTGAGGTATGACCTCACCTGCTGGTGAACTGCAAGGAATAAGAGAAATCATGGGGCTCAAGTAAGAGATGTACAAAGGTTACAACCTTTTTAAGGGATCCTGTGGTTCCAACTTGTGGCTGAGGTCAGAATCTAGCCTGTCTTGCAGTGTGGTTTCTGGGACCATGTTCCCATGCAAGGTGTTCTGAAACAGTAGGATTGGCACCTGCTATACATGAACGCTCAATATTCCATAAGCAACCTTTTTGCCAAAGAATGATTCAAAATGGGCACCTGAATTCCAGAAATGCACTTGTCTTTACAGTGTGAAGACACACAGTGCAATGAAGAACTTTTTTTCCAGTTGTGCCCCATCTTTGACTGCCCCTTTTACCAAGGAAATTATGTACATGCCAATATTTGGATCAACTTGCGTAGGAGGAGATGAAAGGCTATCTCAACAAATACTGTTTTGTTGGGTATTTAATTTTGGATGATTCCCTTGCTCTCCTGTTATACTCTGACTGCTAAAAATGTTTCCAGTGCAATGAATATTCTAACTTGATGAAACACCCAAACCTCTGTGCCTCCTTACTGTACACTATTTTTTATATGTGTGTATTTATTTATTTCTCAGATTACAATACCTTTGAGCCAGGAGTTCTTATACAAAGGTTCCACAACAGAAGATTGACAAAAAAAATCTACAATACAATTAGATAGAAAACAGCAATAAATACAATTGCAACATATAAAACAGTCAAGGCAGTGAGACATTTGATAACAGCACTACATACAAATGAGGCATATAGGACAGGCAGGGTGGATATTTTACAAAACAGTGAGTAGTTATAAAGCAACCAGAGGTAGGCATTGTTAGGGATGGGAGGTGAGGTAAGAGTGGGTTGCGGGATGAGTGAGGTAAGTAGGGTGGAACAATAAGGGAGGGGTGTGGGGGATGGGTGTGTTAAGGTTTGTGAAAGGAGAGGCAGAAGGGCACTTGTACAGGCAGTCTGAGCTGCTATTGGGATATGGGAGGGGTGAAAAGAGAAAGAGAGTAGGAGGGGGTACTAGTGAGAGTTGGACATAGTTGCAACTGGTGGCGGGGGGGGAGTTGGCGGACTAGGGTGAGGCATTTGCCATGTACAGTAGGGTGGGTGATGCAACCTATGGATGGCAGTCACTGCTGCTAAGTGCAGTGAGGTGTCAGTGGAGTTTGCTCTTAAAAGGGCCAATCCTTGTCGCATCCAAAATTTCTGAGGGGAGGTGGTTTAGCCATCTTGGCACCCTGTATGTAAATGATTGCTGCACCTAAGAGGTGTGGCAAAAACGGACTTGATATTTCTGTTTTGACATGCCACAAGTTCGATGAGGGTTAGTCATAGGGTTAAGGAGTTTCAGGATGATCGGGGAGGTTTGGCCAAGGCAGATTTTATTTTGCTAAGAGGCAGGTCTGATATTTTATCCTGCCCTTAAGGTTCAGCCAGCTAGTCTGTGCATACAGGTTACAAGTATGGGTGAGTCTGTGGGCTCCAGTAATCAGCCTGCATGCCTGATTCAGTGCTGTGGTGATCCTTTTGAGCATGGTGTCTGTAGCTGCTCTGTAAACTACTAATCCATAGTACATTATGGATAGTATAAAGCTGTTTACAGCAAGTCATAGCCCATCTGGGGTCATATAGCTCCTGTGCCTAAATAACAACCCAATCCTGGTACTAACTGCCCTTGTGACAAGACCAATGTGGGTAGCGTCATATAGAGAAATACAAAGTGTGACCCATAGATATTTGAAATTTTGGATATGTTCTAGAGGAGAGCAATTGCTGTTCAGGATAGTTAATTGATGTGTTTTATGTTTGTTGTGTGGGCTTGAGAATATCATGACTTTTGTCTTTTTGTAGTTCATAAGGAGTCTGTGTTTAGTAAACCAGGCCTTGACAGCTAAGAACTGTGCTGGAGATGTGTTGCAAGGGGAGGGGATCAGGCTGACCAGTGAAAATGACGGCATCATTCGCATAGAGTAGCAAGTAATTGGTTCAGGCCGGGGGGAGGGTATTGAGGAAGAGACTAAAATGTAGGGAGCCTAGGATCAAGGCTTGTGGGACCCCAGACTGCACTTGTAGTCTGTGAGATAGGATACCACTTATTTTGACTTGTTGTGGTCTGCAACCGAGGTAGTTTCTAAACCACCGTACCACATCTTTAGATAGACCGGAGGCAAGGAATGAGTCAAGTAGTGAGTCAAGTAGTATGGTGTGGTTGACCGTGTCAAATACTTTAGTGAGGTCGATATATATCGCCCCCACTTGCTGACTCCGGTCAAGTGCATTATGTATGTGGCCAGTGTATTCCAGCAGCACTGTGGTGGTACGATGTACCTTGCAGAATCAATATTGTTGTGGACATTGTATTTGGTATTTCTCAAGGTACTCGGTTAGTTGATCCAACACAATGCACTCCAATGCCTTTAGGAGGAGGGGAAGGATTGATATCAGGTGGTAATTTGTGTGTTGGGCTTGGCTACCACTTTTGTGGATGGGTATATAACCACAGCAGCTTTCCACCACTGTGGGAGCTGACCAAGGCAAAGCGACAGATTTAGCAGTTTTGTGAGGGGTGATAGGACCACATCAAGAGTTGGACTAATAAATTAAAGGTCAAGTGAGTCACTGCTGGATCTAGATTTTCTGAGCACATGTTGCAGATACTTTTTGGCCTCTGACAGGGTGACTGTCTTAAAATAGAAGGGTGGGGCCCAGGGGAAGCCAACTCTACTGGTATTGGCATTGTTGGCTGGTACATTGAAGAAGTCAGGAGAAAGTATGTCACTAAGGTCAGAGAAGGACGCCTTGACGATATCAACGATATGCTTGGGATCCTGGGTGATTTCACCATTGACTTCTGCCATAGAGTGTGAGGATTTACAGGTTCTGCCTGTGAGGTCTTTGATGTTATCTCAAAATTTCCTGCCATCCCCCCTGGCATTTAAGAGCTCCTCTTTAAAGTAGCAGAGTTTGGCGAGACAGACCTCACAAGTGCAAACGTTCCTAGCAGCTTTGTGGCACTGAATGTCAGCTTGTTTTCTGGTGGCCTGAGCAGGATGCCACAGATTATCCCTAGCAGTCATTTGATTAAGGAGGGATGGGGCGATCCATGGATTATTTGTGCCCTTTATCTTACATTTTCTAATGGGAGCATGAGTGTCTCAGGCCACATTGAATTTAGAGATGAAATACTCCAGAGCAAGGTCCATGCTTTGAGCCACATCAGTGGGTGTCCAGTCAGTTTGTTGAAGGGAAGCCTTGAGGTGCTTGAGTTGCCCTTTCTGTAGGATGTGATGTGTTGCCATTTTAGTGGGTAGCTTAGGGGCTTTGTTTGACAAGAGGCAGAGAACAGGGGAGTGGTCGCTAATCAAGTCAGGGAGGACGGTGGTGCCAGAGATTCTTTCAGGGTGAGTGGTAATTATCCAATCTAACAGTGTACTGGAGCCAGTCCAGTAATTGATTCTGGTGGGGGAGTCAACTATTTGTGCTACATTGATGGCAGATAGTGTCCTTGTAGGGGTCAGGCTCCAGGGCCAGACAATTTACATTAAAGTCCCCTGGCAACACCACTTTGGTGTTATGCTGCAGGACTGTCAGGTTTTCAGTGACCATACTGAATCCTCTGGCCTGATCTCGCAGGCGGGACATAGACTGAAACTACTGTGAGTGATTTACTGTGGGGTCCTAAAAGTATCCTGATGGCAAGGACCTGTACATTTTTCCCCAGTGTCCAGTTGAGGGAGGGCATGTCCCCGTTAGGTATTCTTAAGGTAAATTATACAACCAGCGAGACAGATCAGGAGGACCTGCAAGAAGGGTAGTGTGGTGATTGTGGGGGACTTCAACATGCCAGGAGTGGACTGGAGCACAACAACAACAACAACCAGGAACAGAAGGGAGCAGGTACTGCTGGATGCCTTCCAGGACAGCTTCCTGCTGCAAATGGTCAGTGAACCAACCAGGTTAGGGAATATCCTTGACCTTGTGCTGGCAAATGGGGACTTTGTGAGAGAACTTACAGTGGAGGAACCGCTGTCAGGGAGTGACCACCACTCAGATGCGCCCACATTGGATATGGGCAAGGAAGGAGGGAATCTAGCACAAGAGTGCTGGACTTCAGGAGGGCTGACTTTGGGAGGATGGGGGAAGTGGTAAAAGGGTACCTGGCCAGAATTCAATCTAGTATGGACACTAACCAGAGGTGGGAGGTCATAAAGCTGGGAATAGTGGAGGCAACCAAAACCTGTTGCAAAGCCCATAGCAAGAAGCCTAGGGCTAAGAAACCGAGCTGGTTGAGCAAGGAGGGCATGGAAAAGGTAAGGAGGAAAAGAGCTGCCTTTTGGAAGTACAAGAAAACAGGGAGTGGGGAGGACAGGGAGGAGTACTTGACAGAATCAAAGGAGGTGACAAGGGCAGTAAGGGGAGCCAAAGCATCTACGGAACTCAGGCTGGCACAAGGCATTAAGAAGGGGAGAAGGACTCTTCAAGTACATCAGGAGAAAAGGAGCTGTAAGGACCACATAGTAAGGATAAGGAAGGAGGGGGTTGGGTGGAAGCAGGTGCTTAAGGCAGAAGCACTAAATGAGTACTTCTGCCTCAGTATTTACTAAAGAGAAGAGGGGTGACACCCAAGGTGGGAGAAATGGCAGAAGCAGGGGAAGTGGTGACAGATGGAAATCATGGAAGGCAGAGTTCAAGAGGGTTTGAAGGCACTGAGGGTGGACAAGGCGCCAGGTCCAGATGGCATCCAACCCAGGGTACTGAAGGAGCTGGCAAGAGGTCCTTGCAGGACCTTTGTGACCTATTTAATGGCTCACTACATTCAGGGTGTGTACCTCAGGACTGGAGGATGGCTCATGTGGTACCCCTCCACAAGAGTGGCCCCAAGGATGAACTGGGAAACTACAGACCAGTGAGCCTCACATCCATCAGGGGTAAGCTAATGGAGACTATCCTGAAGGAGAGGCTGGTGGCCCTTCTAGAGGCCAAAGGACTACAGGACAGCAAACAGCATGGCTTCATACATGGCAGATCCTGCCAAACCAACCTGGTCGAGTTCTATGACTGGCTAACTAGGCAACTGGACAGGGGCCATGCAGTGGATGTCCTGTATCTGGACTTCAATAAGGCATTCTACTCGGTGCCGCATGGAAGGCTGGGAAGGAAGTTAGTAGGCACAGGGGCGGGTGCAAAGCTGGTGAGCTGTGTAGGGAACTGGCTTCAGGGAAGGCAACAGAGGGTGGTGGTGGGTGGGGAGCTCTCACACCCAAGGGCAGTGACGAGTGGTGTTCCACAGGGCTCGGTGTTAGGATCAGTGTTGTTTGGGATATTCATTGCAGACATATCATGGGACATCAAGAACAAGATCAGTCTGTTTGCTGATGATACCAAGGTAGGCATGTGGTGGATGACCTAGGGGGATGGCAGGGTTGCAGAATGATCTGGTAAAGCTTGAAACCTGGTCAGACACCTGGCAACTGGGCTTTAATGCCAAAAGTGCAAGGTGCTGCATTTTGGGATGAAGAACCCAAGGAGGAGTTACCAGCTGGGGGGAGTGCAGCTAGCCCAGACAGAGGAGGAGAAGGATCTGGGTGTGCTCATTACAGGGTCAATGAACAACTCAGCACAACGTAGAAAGGCAGCTGCAAAGGCCAACAAAATGCTGGGTTGTATTGCAAGGGGTATATCCTCGAGGAGGGAGGAGGTGATTCTGCCACTGTATTGGTCATTAGTTAGACCACACCTGGAGTATTGCATGCAGTACTGGCGCCCGTATCTGAAGAGGGACATTAAGTTACTGGAGGGGGTACAGCGCAGGGTGACAAAGATGATCAAGGGGCTGGGGGACTTATCATACGAGAGGAGGTTGAAGGAGTTGAACATGTACTCACTGGAGGAGAGGAGGGACGGGTGACATGATTGAAACCTTTAAATGCATGAAAGGAATAAACAAGATGGGTACAGAGGGGCTGCTCAAAGTAAGGGAGGGGAGGGCCACCAGGGGCCATGATATGAGACTGGAGGAGGAAGGTTCAGGAGGAGATGAGGAGACACTTTACAGAGAGGGTGGTGGCTGGGTGGAATGCGTTACCTGCAGAAGTGGTATGCAGTAGAACAGTGGACTGCTTCAAAGGGATGGGACAGGACAAGGGAAGGGTTAATGAAGGGAAGGGTGGAAGGAGGGCAGCTGCAGAATAAGGGTGCTAGCTGCACATTCAAGCAGACTTGATAGACGCCTAGGGCTTTTATCTGCTGGCAAATTCCTCAGATGTCTGTGACAACTACAAACCACTACTCCTTTTGCCTAGCCTATCTTGTCTAAAGAGGATGTAGCCAGCAAGGGAACTAACTGTATCTGGGATCTTTGGTGTAAGTCAGGTCTCCACCACAGATAGCACGTCTGGTCTGTCTTGGGTTACCCATACTTGGAGATCGTCATATTTGGACATCAGGCTACAAATATTGATACCTGCCAGTTTTAATGTTCCGGGGATATTTCCATGGCAGTACATCTGCCACCCAGGGCCAGGGTTAGGGTGAGTGTTGCCTGATAGGAGGAGAAGTAGTAAGGTAATATGCAGCAGAAAGTAACTTAAGAGTGACTGCTGGTTTGTGCCTACTATTCCATCTGCTCACTTTATAAAATAGTGGCATGGTGAGATGGGGTAGCAGGGAAAGGGTGGGAGAGTTACGAGATCAGACCAAGTAACTAGACAGGTTAGTAGGGCTGAGGTAGTTATTGGTTGTGCTACTCAGGGTGGCAGGGCCTAGAGGGGGATATAGTATTCGGGGGGGAGTAATTCCTATTGGGCTGCTACTTAACTGGTCTTGGAGGATTTATTGTGGGTATTAGCAGGACTAGAGATGCTGTGCCTTTAAGGGCCCACATGGTTACCATTTAGCTGCAGAGCGTGATGTGGTGGGGCACCCGGTGGTTCAGCACTCCAAAGTAATGCCAAATTTGGATCAGTGAAGCTTGTAGTATGGTACTTGAGGTTTGAGGCAGGATGGGCCAAAGACAATGAGAGAAAAGGAGGATCAAGGGTAGCCACTGCAATGTGTCAACAGGAGGGTAAAAGGTAGGTGGGGCTAACACAGGTCCTCTGTACCTGTGTGTTGAAAATTGCAGGCTGCTGGGTGTGTTGCAAATTGCTGGATGTTGGGCTCTCCTGTGCTCCATGGGACAGGATGGGTGAGGTGGGACTTGCAGCCTGTTGAGAGGGGAAGAAATACAGTGGTTAACAAAGGGGATTACCAGTTCAGGCAAACAAAGGAACAGGGTCAGGGTGGGAAGGGAGACAAAGGGGGAGCTGCTCCTGACCTTAGTGAGCCGTGCATGCACAGTGCGACACCAGATTGTTGGTGGCAAGATCAGGAAAAGTTTATTTTATTGCAATATGGAAACAAATATCTTTTTTTTTTTTATTCATTTGTTAACTGGATAAGGGCACTGGACCAGAGGCCCTTTTTCAGGCCTGACCTGGAGACAATAAATACAAAAACTAACAAACAAAACAGACAAAACTATACATAATCAACAATTATTACAAAGAACAATTACATACAGATTTCATCAATAGATGTTGCTTCAATTTTGCTTTAAAGTCAAATATAGATGTAGCCTGATGTACAGCTAAGGGCAATGCCTTCCAGTATCGAAGGGCAGCTATAGAAAAAGCTTGAGACACCATTTTAAGTTTGGGTAATACTGTGTTTAACAAGATACCATTAGAAGAACGTAAACTAGGGAGAAGGATCCGGGACTTTACAAGAGTAGACAATGGAAACAAGGATTTAAGAAAAATACATTTAAAAATAACACAATCTTAAAAATATTTCATTCTAGGCATAGGAGGCAGCCAAACCAAATTAGAATATAGAACACAATGATAAGTTCCCGATGGTACCTGTAGAACAAAATGACAGATATTATTGTAGACAACTGTCAATGTATGCAACTTCTTACTCCCAAGATACAAACAGATATTCAAAACATAATCAAAATGTGGTAACAGTGACCCTACTGCAATAGATTTTCTTACTTCTAAAGAAAAATAATTTTTACATTTATACAACAGTCCTAGCTTTTGGTTTATAGTATGTTCAAAAGAATGGACCTGTAACGAGAGTGTCAACCCAGTGTTCAATAGGACATCTAGGTATTTAAATTAGTAAACTTGTTCAATAGCCGAACCATTTAGATCCTGTAAAAATAGAGTAGGATTATCCCTGAGCATGGTGGTGGGGGGTGTGGGGGGGCTACCAAATATCATAGATTTTTTTTTTATTTAAGACCATATCATTGTCCAGAAACCATTGACGACTCCTTCAAAATCATGATTCAGGGCAACTGTTAACTCAGAGAGGGAACTAGATTGATAAGAAAGAGGTAAATCACCCACATAAAGTATTGTATCGCAGGTCTTATAAAATAAAGGCAGTTCATTAACAAAAAGAGAAAACAACAAGGATTTCTCTGTGAACATTTTGTGGAAACCATTGTGCAGCTCATAGATTATGAAAACCAACATGCAGCATGTAGATTTCAAAAAACCAAGCATGCAGCACGTAGATTTCAAAAAAACAAGCATGCAGCATGTAGATTTAAAAAAAAACAGCATGCAGCATGTAGATTTCAAAAACTAACATGCAGCATGTAGATTTCAAAAAAACAGCATGCAGCTTTTAGATTTCAAAAACCCTGGTGCAGCACTTTTGAAAACCATCATATAGATGTTCAAAATATCCATGCAGCATATAGATTTTTGGAAAATTTGTGAAGGATTCCTATTCAAATGTTTTGGTCATTGATTAAAGATATCTAATTGTACTAATTAATTTTTTTTAAAAAACACATTGGCCCCTATATTCATTTGCAACTGTTTGTGCCATGCCAACCCACTGCTGCACCATACCTCTCAACTGTCCCTGATTTTCAGGGACATCCCTGATTTTGCCTCATATTTTTCCTCTGTCCCTCGTAAAATTTGTGTTCTTGTGACACAACAGTGGGGATTAAAAGCACGAAATAATGTTAAACATTAAAGTTACAGACTTGTTATTCTTCAGAAAATGCATCTTAACACAAATCCATTTATTCTTTCAGCTTTCTGAGTGAATAGTACCAGATTTTAAGATATGTCCCTGATTTGGAGTCTTTGTCCCCAATTTTTTTTAAGCCTTGTCCCTGATTCATGAGTGAAGAGGTTGAGAGGTATGTGCTGCACTAAAAATAGTACTTATCTGCCCGAGAGTGAGAGTGTTATTCAGATACAGAGCACCCCCTATTTGTCCTACGCTGACTGTTTGGGCATCAGGCTGTGATAGAGAAACATAGAACCACAGAACCATAAAAGTTGTTGGCAGATGGGGACCTTATGATCCATCAAGTCTGCACTTGTTTTCCTACCCCGCCAACTTAGCTGCCTGCTTGAGTATCCCACAATGCCTGTCCCCTGTCTGCTTGAATTCTCAACCATCTTCACTCCACCACCCCCTCTGGCAGGCTATTCCATGGTTCAACAATGCAATCTGTGAAGAAGAATGTCCTCATATTGCTTCTGAACCTACCTCCCTTGAGGCAAAGGTCACGCCCTCTTGTCGTGCTATAGTCTTTTACCTCAAAGAGGTTCTGCACCTGTACCTTGTTGTTGCTTTTAAGATATTTAAATACCTCTATCATGTCCCCCTGATTCCTGCGTTGTCCTAGGGAGTATAGATTGAATTCACTGAGTCTGGTTTTGTACGGTTTCTGGAGCAAGCCTTGCACCATTTTTGTTGCTCATCTCTGCACCGTCTCCAGCCTATCTATGTCCCTCCTGAGGTGTGGCCTCCAGAACTGGATGCAGTATTCCAGGTGGGGGTCTAACCAGAGATTGATGCAGAGGCATGATCACTTCATGCCTCCTAGGTGTGATACCCTTCCTATGCATCCCAGGATGCCACTATCTTTTAGTGCTGCCTTCTCGCATTGTTTACTGACCTTGAGGTCATCTGATATGTCACCCCCAGGTCTCGCTGTGGCCTTGTATCCACCAGATGCTCCCCTCTCATTGAGTGCAGTTTCCCTGGGTTACATTTTCCCAGGTGCATGACTTTACATTGTTTTGGCATTGAATTTCAATTACCAAATCCTTGACCATTCCTTCAGCTTTTGGAGATCAGATTCCATGCTTTGTTGCCTCTCTGGTGTGTCAACTCTGTTGCTGATTTTGGTATCATCAGCAAACAGGCACCCTTTTCCCTTCAGTTCATCAGTGATGTTGCTGATGAATGCATTGAAGAGGATCAGCCCCAGAACCAAGCCCTGCGGAACCCCACTAATCACCCTACCCTCCTCTGACAGAGTGCCATTTCCTAATGTCTTCTGTGTTCTCCCATTTAACCAGTTCCTGATCCAGCCTGTTACCTTAAGACCAACTCCCATGTTCTCCAGTTTATTGACTAGTCTCCTGTTGTGAACCGAGTTAAATGCCTTACTGAAGTTCAGGTAAACCACATCCACTGCGCCTGCCTGATCCACTGTTCTGGTGACCCTGTCAAAGAAATCTACCAGGTTTGTCTGGCAGGACCTCCCTGTTGTGAAGCCATGTTGCTTTGTGTCAAGCTGATCACTTTCCTCCAAAAAGGCAACAATTCTTTCCTTCAGTAGGACTCCATCAGTTTTCCCACCACTGAAGTTAGACTAATTGTATGGTAGCTTCTTGGCTCTTGCTTGCTTCCGCTCTTGTGGAGTGGCAATACTGTTGCCCTCTTCCAGTCCTCCAGAACCTCTTTGCTGTCCAGTAATTTGTTAAAGAGCACTGCTAAGGGTGCTGCTAGCTCTCTCCCAAGTTCTTTAAGTATTCCTGGGTGTGTCCCATCTGGCCTCATAGCTTTAGCCACCTTTTAGTTGTTGATTTCCTCTAGTACCCTTTCCTCTGTGAAGGGACTTGTGTCTGTGGCTATAAATAGAATATTCTTTTTGCCTATTGTTGGACTGCTACCGTCTGTTTCCTGTATGAAGACTGAGCAGACATATTCATTGAGTGCCTCTGCCTTCTCTCTGTCATGTTCCGTGGGCTGCCTGTCCTTTTTCATGATTCTAACAATGCCTCCCTTAGTCTTCCTTTTTTCTCATATGTACCTGTAGAATGTTTTGTCACCCTTCTTCACTACCTGAGCTATCCTCACCTCTGTCAGTGCCTTGGCATTTCTTAACATTTTCCCTGTCTCTTTTAGCTTATCTTTATATTCTGTTTTGTCATCCTCTTTCCCTGACTCCTTGTACTTTCTGAAGGCTTTGCACTTTTTCCTCACCATGGTTGCCACCTCTTTGGAAAACCATAGTGGGTTTCTCCTCTTTTTATTCTTACTAACCTGGCGGGCACACCATGACGTGACCATGGTTATTGCATCTTTCTACCTTGTCCAACACTCCTTGATGCTTTTTTCTGTTGTGTTACTAAGACTGTCCTTCAGGCAGGCCTTCATTTTTGTGAAGTCTGCCCTCCTTAAGTCAAGGACCTTAAGCTTAGAGTGTGTGGAGTTCTCAGTCCTGTTTATCTTGACCTGTACTGTGCGATGGTCACTGTTTCCCAGGTAGTTCTCCACTTCAATGCCCAGAATCCTATCGCTATTGGTGAATACCAGGTCTAAAATTGCATTTCCTCTTGTGGGTGTCTTCACTAGTTGACTTAGGCCTGCTTCTTGTGGTGTAACTAGGAATTATCTGCTTTTTTCTGATGTTGCTATGCAGGAACTCCAATCAGTGTCTGGTAGATTGAAGTCCCCTACCAGCAGCATGTCCGGTTTGTCTGACATCTGAAGGGTGGTTTCCAGGGTATCCTTGCCCCTGGTTTCCCTTGCTGATTTGGGGGTCTATAGATTACACCTATCTGGATGGGTATGAGTACTCTATAGATCCCCAAATCAGCAGGGTGATTGCAAGCCAACACATTTTACCTGATATAGCTCATCATCCCAAGGGCTTCAAACACCATATATAGTAAAACCCCAGTTATCTAAATCTCAGTTAACCAAAACTGTCACTTATCCAGAACTGTTGTGTGTTTCCTGGCTTAACAGACTTCAGTGTAAAGTGCTCTCACTTATCCAAAACCCTATTTATCCAAACCATTTCACTGTCCCCCAGCACATTCCGATACATGAGGTTATAATGTATGCAATTTCATTTAACCAAAGAAAAACATTTAAAACATTTATAAACTCAAATAAACAAGTACAGTGGAATACCTCCTTTACATAATACATATTAAATGAGCCCTCAAATGCAAAGGAAAAAAATAGGTTCATACTAAGGAGTTTGGAGTAGATGTATGCTATGGTGCCCACAAGAACTGCTCCCCACTTTTCAGTGGTAATAAAATTCCATATGATTATCCATCATGAATTTATCCAAGTTGTTTTTTAAAACTGTTCTTTGAATTGTTATATATAACATAATTAGGAATTGTATTCCATACCCCAGCTATTCTTTGGAAAAGCAGAATTTTCTTCTCTCAGCCTTAAATGGCTCTCATCTGAGCTGCAATATATGTCTCCTTGTAATATGTTGATTGGTTTTAAATGCTGTTTCCATTTCCATCAGTAAGTTTCTATCCACCATTCTTCACAGTATTCATCCCTTTCCATCCATCCTCTTCCATCTCATTGCCAGACTCACTGTACCTCCTACATATACAAATACTGGTTTGGTTCCCTTCCCTCTTATCTTTCCTCTCCCAGCTCCCCCCGCTTCCTGTTACCTCCATTTCAGGGACCATCACACTTTTGCAGCTCTTCACCCTCACTCCTCTGCTGGGCAATCTGCCTTCTCCTGTCAGCTTCCCTCACTCTGGAACTAACTCCACTCTTCCTTCCTCCACTCCCCACCACCTGCCTCCCTAAGGCACCAGTGTGGCAGTATTGCCCCAGATTTGGACTTAGAAATCCTCGAGACAGACTTCTAGTCTTTTGCCCTCTTGTTTCTGTCCCTCCCCCCATCTGCCTCTCCTTCTATCAAATTCTGCTGCAGCAGTGTCCTCTATCTTTTTCACACTATAATGGAGTGGCCACCCATTATAGTGTATTCTCTACCCATTCGTTCTTCCTGTCTCGAGAATTCCCAACTTCAAATAAAGAAAAATGCACAAAACGCCCGAAGTTTATTATGGTGTTTGTTGCATTGTTTAACAGAATGAATAATAAAAATGAGCCTTTTTTCCCCTGTTGAGGTTACTGAATTAAGTCCTCCTTAAGAAAGCTAGCACTAGCGCTGTTACAGGTACAGCTTTAGGAGAGAAGCTGTGGGGCTTTGAGAAGGCTGGTCGGGAGTTTTAAAATACAAGGGTTTTCCTTGTCAGATGTGAGTTGTGCAAACTAGTTCAGCTGCAAAAGGGAAAGCAGCATGTCCCACTAAATAAAAGGGTTTAGTCTGTCTGTTTATCAGACTTGTGGGTTATGCTTTTTGTTTGAGTTTTTATCCACATGCATGAAGAAAACATAAAGACACATTAAACAAATGTACTAGGCAGTATTTAAAGGAGAAGCCCCCACAGATTACCTGGTTGTTGTCTTGACTGAAGCGCTCCTAAAGGGTCTGGCAGCCCAGAATGAAGCACATTTGTAGAGGGCTAGATCTGAGTGACATCACAATGTGGGCAGAGTTATTAGCTAATTTAGGTAATTAAGGTTTCAAACTATTGAATATGTGTTTTTAACCTGCTTTGAAGACTGTAGTAACTAAGATATCAAAATTGTAAAATAGAATATCAACTTGTTATAACTGTAGTCCCCCATTTTTGTGTATTAGTGTAGAAATAAAGTGTAATTATTTAATTAGGGGGCAGACTACAGTGACCACATGATTAATTATGCCCTGTGAATTCCTATAAAGAGAGAAAGGTAGACACAGATGTTAGATAGCAGTGGAAGGGAGTAGGTGAAGCTCTGTTCCAGAACCATAGAAGATAGTGGAAAGTTAGACTAAAACTACTTCCACTCATGTTACACCTTGAAAGTACCTGTAAGCTCTTGGTGAGCTAGGATTTGATTTGTATCCAGTTTTTCAGTGTTTTATTTCCTCCTTGGTTATATTATTTGAACTTTTATTTGGATCATTATAATAAAAGGCACTCAAGGCATTCTTGTGTGTCACAACCTACCTTTGGTTTCTACCTGTGTTAAGTTGTCTACACCCACACCCTACGACAAAGTGGTGTCAGAAGTGGGATATTACTGGTTGTCTAAGGCATATTGGGAGAAACCAGTAAGGAACCTGACCAGGGTTCCAGACAACTTGGAGTGGAGGTGGCAACTGGTGGAGAGGAGAAGAAGTTGGGAATGGTGACCAGAACCCAGATGGCTTTGACAGGAGACCCTTTGAATCCAGGACTGGGTCCAGATGTCAGGAGAAAGGATCCCATGGCAAAGGAGGAAACATACAGTGAGGAGGAGTCTGATGAGGTTCTACAGAAGATGCCCTTCAGAGAGGAACCACCTGAGGACTTGGCTGGTTTGTTACGTTGGCTGGTGATTCGACAGAGTGAGATGGAGAGACAGCAGGAAATAGATGCCCAGGAAAGGAGATGGGAACTGCGGCAGCAGGAAATCAGGTGGGCTAAGACTGTGAAAGTGTTACAATTAATTGGGTCTAATACTGGCAATAGTGGGGATAGTGGTACCTCCAACCCAAAAGACATCAAGCTAACTAAAATGACTAACTCAGATGATATAGAGGCCTACCTAACTATGTTTGAGAGGGTGGCTAGGGCTTGTAATTGGCCACAAACTCAGTGGGTGGTAATGGCGATCTCCTCTATTTGTCTGGGACGCCCAATTGGCTTATAGTCACATGGACTCTAAAGATGCTGAAAATTATGACCTGGTAAAACTGAAATACTGAAAAGATATGATATTAGTTTGGAAACATATAGGCAAAGGTTTGTACCTTAAAGTACCATCCCCAAGACAATCCTAGAGACATTTACACGTCTCGGGAACTGTGTTGGAAGTGGATACAACCAGAAGGAAAATCTGTAACTGCAATTATGGAGGCCTTTATTGTTGAACAATTTTTACAAATACTCCCCCATGAGGTACAAATATGGGTAAAAGAACATAAGCCAGAAACAGCAGAAAAAGCCATTTCCTTGGCTGAGGACTTTTAACAGCCCACCAGACATATCGGAAAGGGACTTCGTCCCCAAGAGATGGTAACAGGAAGAACTATTTCCGAACAAGGACTAGTGTTCCAACCACCAGTGACTTAAAGAAGGACAATAAAACTGATAATAAAAGATGCTCTTTCCAGCAGAGCGTTGTTTGTAGAAACTGCCAAGGGCTAGGCCATAGCCAGATACTGTCCAAAATAGTAGGGGTACTACTCATTTGGCTCTGCTAGGTGCTGGATATTTTACTACTATGGTAAAGCTGGCAATCAAAATGTAATAGGATTAATAGATTCAGGTAGCAAAAATACTTTAGTAAGGCCTGAATTGCTTGATACCGAGTAGTAAAAGTGAAGGACCTGACATGCATGTCATATGTGTTCATGGTGATTCTCACCACTATTCTACAGGGCAGATATGTATCAATATAGATGGGAAATGCTCTGAGGTGACTGCAGGGATAGTTCCTAATCTACCAGTACCGATACTAATTGGCCATGACTACCCTGACTTCCAAGCATTAATACAAAATAAGAGAACTCTGTCTGCAGTAACCACTGGAGCTCAGAGTAAACTGCCACAACAATTGGGGGATGTATTTCCATTTCAGGATGAACTGTATGATCCACCAGGGAAAATAAGGGTGTCTAAAAATGCTAAGAGACGGCTCCAAAGAAGGTGGGTTGAAAAGAAAAAGGGGTTACCTGAATCAGTATCTTCCATTTTTTTAAAAAGTAACATAGCTGAAGAACAGGCTAAGGACTATACCTTACAATCCCTGTTTCAGGAAGTGGATAAAGCAAATGGTCCTGGTGCCCCTAAGATCATCATACAGCATAACATATTATATTGTGTATGTACTAAAGAAGACACAGGAGAAAAGTAGAACAATTGATAGTTCCACCCAGTATAGATAATTTGATTTTTCTAGCCCATGATATCCCATTGGCAGGACATGCAGGATGGGATAGAACTTTGGGGAGGATTTTACAAAGGTTCTATTGGCCAGGTATTCACGAAGATGTAGCTAAATATTGTCAGAGCTGTAGTGAGTGCCAAAAAGTAAGTCAGGTAGGACGAAAAGAGATTGTTCCTCTGGTACCACTCCCTTTAGTGACAACCCCATTCGAACACATAGGAATAGATATAGTGGGACCTTTGACTAAGAGCTCCAGCGGGAATCGATTCATATTAGTCATCTGTGACTATGGAACTAAATATCCTGAGGCCATCCCCTTACGCACTGTCACCACCCAGAAAATAGCAGAAGAACTAGTCAAATTATTTAGTAGAGTGGGTATACGGAAAGAGATTTTATCAGATCAAGGGAGTAATTTTAATGCTTCTTTATTAAAAGAACTTTACAGATTGTTGGGTATTGTGGCAGTATGAACTTCCCCCTATCATCCCCAGACAGATGGACTCGTAGAACGTTTCAATCAAACTTTAAAATGGATGTTGATGAAGTTTGTCCATGAGGAAGGAAAAACTGGGATAAATATTTACCCTACTTGTTGTTTGCCTATCGAGAGGTACCCCAGGCCTCTACTGGCTATTCCCCTTTTTCCCCTTCTATATGGCAGAAATCCTCGGGGACCGTTAGATGTCATAAAATAATTCTGGGAAGAAGGGAAGGAGATGAAGCAAAAAGGCATTGCTAAGTATATGAAAACACTGAGGCAGAAGTTAGTGACTTATGTAACTAAAGCACATGAATCCAGTGTTCAAGCCCAAAAAGTACAAAAATCATTGTACGATCAAGGTACAAGTAGGAAACAATTTCAGAGTGGGGATCAGGTATTATTATTGTTACCCTCATCTAGTAACAAGTTACTCATGAAGTGGCAGGGCCCCTATCAGGTTCTGAGGCAGACAGACCCAGTTAATTATGAAATAGCTACCCATGATATTAAACCTGGAAAAAAGGTGTATCATGTAAATTTGTTAAAAAGATGGTATGAGAGAACAAATGATGACATCAGTCTCATGGTCATACCTGACGAAGGGGAGACAGATTTTGAAGTCACTTATGGGCGACTGGAGGATAGGAAAGGACCCCAAGACATGTTTATAAACCCCAGTTTAGAACAAAAACAAAGAGAGCAACTAGACGCTCTGATTCAAACCTTTGCCACAACCTTTACAAGCATACCTGTGTTAAGCTGTCTACACCCACACCCTATGACAACCAGTTGAAACTCCAACCCCTGCCCACCTGTTCCTGTTACTCTTCCTCCTGATACCTCCCCAGTTGAGCCTTAACCAGCCTGGTAAGCAGTCAGCTGGGTCCCCGCTCCGCTTTGATTTCTTTTCCAACCACTATGTATTTTCCCCTTCCATTACAAGGTCAAGCAGTAACTCACCCTTCAAGTCAATCACGTGTCTTCAATATCATTCTTGCTCAACATGTATTTGCTGCCAATTCTGAATATGCACTTGTTAGGTGTGTTTACTGAGCATACTTTATTTTCTGTACATTCAATTTTTTTTTATTTTTCTAATTTTTTACTGACTTTTTACCACATGTTCAAATATTTTGTGATTTATGTGTTATGTTACTGTCATTCCACTGTTCCCCTCTCGGGTCACACCTCGAAACAAGCCTTGGCTCAGTGTACCTCTCCCAGTTACCAATTTTCAAATAAATAAATTAATGAATACATCTTTGATAGGGTCATAAAGAAAGGGCAGATCACCTCTTAGTCTCCTGGTCTCTAAGCTCATCAGGTTGAGTGTACATAACCTATCTTCTTAAAGCAGCAGTGCAACAATCTGGTGAAAATGTTGACCTATATTTTTTATGCTATTTTAGATTGCCACTTACCTCCTGACTTGTATGATACCCTTCTTTTCACAGTTTGTGTATGCTTTAGTACTTTTTCTCATGTCTGAAACAATAAAAGGAGCACTCCTTTTAATATGGCTCGGACCAGGTTTTCATCAGTATTTGCAGCTGTTTTTGAACAAATATTATTCTGTAAGGTCTGAAAACACTGCCTGCTGCATAATTGCTAATTTTAGTCACAACAGACATAAGCAATAATACCCGAAAGGGTGGATATTATTGAGAAATACTGGACCGTTCAGGGGCGTAATGAGGCACAACGCCACAGGCAGAGGGCCTTATAGCCCCTGGAAGGTCCGGTATTTCTCAATAATGCCCACCCTGGAGGGTATTATTGCACTTAGAAAATGGGCAGAATAAAAAAAAAGAATTGAGAAAAAATTGATAACAAAAATATTAATTTATACTAAGTTTTGTAATTAAATAGTTCCTCTACCTATACTGAAATAGAGGAGTTTTGTCCTAATGGAGACACTGTAGTTGAAAAAAACAAAACAAAAGCAGGTTGAATGTTATTGGTGCTCCCACAGCAGAGTTTGTTTTGTAGTGCCCCCCCATGGCACATTTTGTTCCCCATTGTATTTTATTTCTGCTCCATTTTTGTTTTAAGGCTGCCTTTTGTTGTTTCGTTGTTTTTTTTTAAATTGTTGGGACAACAGCTGTTGCGATTGGGAAAGAAAGCAGTAGTTTCGGACAGTAAGCCTAAAGCTTGGTCGGGCAGGTCTTCGTTACAGGATGAAACAAGTGAGTTTATGTTTTGTGGTTTCTGTATTTAGAAACTGCTGTGCATTTGCAGTTTTCATAGCTTCTGTGAGGGAATCGCTTGCTGCATTTGTAGTTTGTGGCAGAACGACTTTGCATTCGCGGGTTTTCGTAGCTGCTGTGAGGGAATCGCGTGCTGCATTTTTGAAAACTCGTGATTGCCACCATGAAGTGATTTAGTGATTGGATTAACGGCTTTCAGTTTGTTTGCTTTCCTTGTTTTTTTATCAGACCAGATGGAAATAAGAGACAGATGGGGGGCGGGGGCTCTGCTGGCTACAAACTTGCTCACTAAGCGAGAGAAAAAAATGGCGTCTGGCCACTTGAAACTTAGGGGTACCCATGGATACTGTAAGTAAAGGGGCACCCCAAATTGGCCCTTGTTCTTGACCGGGCATCTATTGAAAAATAAATGCATGGCTGATCATGGCTTTCAGCCAATCAGGATGCATTATTTTTCATGCCCATTTTCTAAGTGATATATAAACAACTGATGGACAAAAACAGCTGAAAATACTGATGAAGACCTGGTCTGTATCATATTAAAAGGAGCGCTCCTTTTATTATTTCAGACATGAAAAAAAGTACTAAAGCAGACTGAAACAGTGGAAAGAATGGTATTATACAAGTCAGGAAGTAAGAGGCAATGTAAAATAGCATAAAAATGTATAGGTCAAAATGTTCACCAGATTGTTACACTGCTGCTTTAAGTATGGTTGTGTAGTTTATCAACAATTTTTGTAGCCCAGTGCTGGATTTTCTCAAGCTCCTCTATATCCTTCCATAGCAAAGGGGACCATAACTGTGTGCCATAATCCATCATAGGCCTTAAGTAGCTCTTATATAGTGCAATAATGACCTTGCTACTTCTGCTATGTATATTCCTTATGATGTTACCAAGAATTGTATTAGCTCTGCTATATGTTGCTTCAGATTAACTGTGGTGTTTGAAATCCAGAGTTGTTCAATTCCCAGGCCCTTTCCTCCATAGTTTCTCTGATTTTAGTCCCATCAATATAATACATAGGTGGTAAGAGCCCTTTTAAAAACATCAACTGAGGAGATTTTTTTTACACTATATATTTATTATATTTTCATTTGCAAAATCATAGGACAGTTTTTACAGTGTATAAGTTAGGACAGTACATAATTACATCAGTCAGATACGTAGCAATACATTAGTCAAGGGTCTCAGGACTACTTACATATTTTACAAAGCAATTCATATCATAAGCACTAAGACATTTACGTAAGCCATCATCAGAGTCGATATGTTTCTAAGGTGCAAAAGTAGGATCTAAAGATGAAATATATAGAATCCATTTCCTCCATTTAAGCTCAAATACAGACCATTTATCTGTGCTTTTAGCTATTAATCTCTCTAATACATAAATTTCTCCCATTATTCCCCGCCAATTCTGCATGTTTGGAGACATCTTCTTCCCCCAGTTTCTAGTAACTGCTTTTTTAGCTGCCAGCATATAAGTAATTAACAGTGATTCTCTGGATATTGGGAGACCCTCTGGCAGAATTGAAAGTAGAACTAGCTCAGGGGTCAATACTGCTTCCACATCTACCAATTCTTTTAATGCCTCTAAAATATCTCTCCAGTAACCTGCTAACTGCAAGCAGGCCCAAAAAACATGGAACTGATCCCAACATATTTCTCCACAATCTCTTCAGCAATTGCTTAATATCCCTGAAGAGAACGTGGCCAGTCTTGCTGGAGTATAGAAAATCTATTTCTAACTTTCCAGGCAAATTCTCACCAGTAGGGGGCTCCCAAAAGTCCCATTGAGAATTTAGTATACTTCTCCCAATCTTCCTTTGATACCTGGAGTGGAAGCTCTTTATTCCAGGCATTTAGAATTCCCTGAATTTAATTTTTTGATAATTCCCTCAAACCCCTATATATTAGTCCCACAAAATGGGGCCACAACTGTCCTCTCCCCATGGTCATAGCTAAAGTAAGCAATAAAGGGGGTAGATCTGAGATCCTACTAAAGGCTAGTCCTTTACTTTCAACATCCTCTATTAAGCTTATATAAGTTGAAAAATCTTGTTGTGGAAGACTGTAGAAGGTTGAAGGTTAGTAAATGAGAGGACCCCCCTGGCAACCACCAATTGGAACATAAACTTCAAACCTTGTTGTCTCCATTGAGCCAGAGTACCCTACTGTTCCAAAGTAAGAGTTTGGATTCTGAAATTGAATAAATTCAAATAGGGACCTACTGGTTCCAGCTCTCTTAGATGGATGATTCTCTTCCAAGTCTCCATAGTAGAATTTGTACTATAAATAAGTCTAGGTCTTTTATTTACTGGGGCATATAGCATTTGTAAAAGTTCACTCCCCTCCCTTACCCCATTAAGGGTGAAATCTAAGTTCTTCCATGGTATGTCATATTTTGGGTTATTCCAGTTGAAAACTCGAGCTATCTCTGTAGCATTTGCATACATCTGAAGATCAGGCAAATTTAAACCTCCCTTATTTTTTGGTAACATTAATGTGGACCACTTGATTCAATGTTTTTTCCTGGCCCAGACAAATCTCACCAAAGACGTATTCCAGGAGGGAAATACATTCCATTTGGCATCAAACTGAGGAGATTTGATGAAGCTGATTTGGTAAGGCATTCCACATGCCTGGGATGGCCACAGAAATGGCAGTATCCCCTGAGGATTTCGACTGAGCATGGGAAACCACCAGTAGATTCTCTCCTGATGAGCGGAGTGGCCAAATCACAATATATGGAAACAGGTGGTCTTTTATGCAGTTGGGACCCAACCGTTACAATCACCATGCATATTGCATCATTATCACAGCCCCTACTAGAAACAGGCTCCCAGAAGCAAAGGGACAATGCCATTATTTCTGAGAGCCTTATTCAGAGGTCAGCATGCTAATGACCACATACTTATTAGATCTGGCTGAGACTTTGAAGCCCGTGTAAGTTTGTATGCAACTTGATGGGAAGCATTACTCCAAGTTGGCAAAATGTTCATTATGAAACTCCACTGCAGCTGTGTGCATGTGTGTGTGTGTGGGGGGGGGGTTATAACCCACTCCTTGGGTCACCTGATCCACTAATTAACCTATTACATATTAATAGTATAACAATAGGTTTCATTTACAACATACAAGAACATCACATGCATAGTGGTTGAGATCCTTAAACAGACACACAGTATATACATTTTAAATTCAGACTGCCAAGTTAAACTTGAACAGGACAGACTTTGAAATAAATTTAATTAGAGGTGATGTTCTGCCCAAGGACCACCTTAACCCTAAAAAATAACTCCTCCTTCAAGCATTCCTTAATTAGGGCTGCAGTGGGCAGAGCCTGCAGTCCTTTAATGATCACAGAGTGAGAATCTGCATTTTTTTCCTTAATTAAAAAAAAATGGATTCTCTCCGCCCATCACAACTCCTCCCCCTCTCTGGTGCCCCTGCTCTACTGCTATTCAAACAGCTCCTCCCCACCCTTTCTCTGCTCATCACCAGTCTATCCCCTCCCCACTACCACCCACTGTGCACTCTACCATCACAGAGCACACTTTCCTGTAAGCAATTGTACCTGTAAACATAGCCTTCCATTAACGTAATGTGCAACTTTTGGACTAAAATCCAAGTCGCTCTGTTTGTAATATTCATTCTTTTAAAACAATCTGACATTCCATAACCACAAAACAGGACATATACCTACAAATGTATCATCAACTCCCAAAGGTAAAAATGTGGTTCAAAGGAAAACGTTCATTTATTTATTTTTTTGCAAATGTGTAGCAGAAACATAAGAAAAAAAATACTTCTTCAACATGTGAGTGCAAATAAGACAAAGGTGGTTGAATTAAATACCAAATAAGGTATGCTTTTCAGCCTTTGGACTTTTTTTTTTTAGGCATTATCTGCAAAGGAACAAAACAAGCAGAAATAAGAGTTTGGTCTCACAAGGACAACACATTATTAGGTGGCTGTGTGAGATATGGAATAGAAGTGTATTTCCGAACAACATCTATTATTTTCGGCATAATTCAGCTAAATGTGAATATTTGTAATTGAAAAAAAAATGTCCCACCTATTGAAGCATGACCCATGACTCGAGCCTTCTCAGCAGTTGTTGGTTTCTTGCTCCTTTTCTTTTCACCTCAGCATGGATATAAGGTACCGTTTGTAAAGTATGAATTTTGCATCGCGTTCACCTTCCGATCTCGCCCTTAGCAGCACTGTGTCACCTCTCTGGGTGTCTGAAAAATGACAAAGGTAACCTATGCCTTTACAGATCCTATAAACCTGCCTCCATTGCTACAGTATAGAAGGAAATTAGAATAAGTTAGTTAAGCTTGACCACAGATTTGGAAACTGCCAGCACTTTCATTTTGTTACAGAAACTACATCTCAGTACAAATATATGGAGAAAGAGCCCAATTATGTCAAACAAAATGCATAAAACATAGATACATAGAAACTGATGGCAGAAAATTGCTTTGCAACCCGTTCGGTTGATCCAGTCTAAAACATAGTGTATTATATAGTAGGACACCAATTAAAATGTGGTCTCTCAGAAGGACTGATTATATCATCTCGATTCCATTTATTGGTTCGGGAATCAGAACACCTCAAGGGAAGAAAGATGGTTATTTATGTGTTTGCCACTAACAGACAAGGTCCTTGCATTTGCTACATGGCTTTAAGTTAATACAGTATGTCGACCACAGTTCGTGTGGAGGATCTCCACAATATTATGCTAAAATGATTTATTGGCACCATTCTCTGTCTTGGCATACTTTTGTGACACTTCTCCCTTTTTGGAGTCCATGGTCTGAAATACTCCAAAGTATTCATATTATGTGGATCCAGTTCAGTTTGGTACAGATCCATCTTCTCCTTCATCCCTGTTAATTGTATGTTATACTCTGTCACTGTGCTTGAGAACGAGAAAAAGCATTGTTCCAAGTCTTCAGTTTGCCACTTGCAACTAATATAAATATTATCAAAGGGTGTGTAATCTTAAGGTACATATCTCCATCATATGGGATTATGTATTTTATATACTGTTTATACAATATTATACCACAGGTATCTACTCTCAACCAATCACAACCCAGGAAAACTGACAATTATTCTCCCACAAACTACCACCTACATACCCACATCAGTTTATTCACCTATAGCCATGCCCATAGTAGTTTAATCATCTTTCCACAGTAGTTTATTCAACTTAACCACGCCCACAGTCATTTATCCACATTCCCTTCCTGTCCACTCATAGTCATAGGGAATGTCATATACAGACACTATCACTCTGTGTAACCAATTTCCAAATGCTGGCACAAACTGTGTAATCCCACTTCAAAAATGTGTACCATTGTCCCCTGATTTCTTTTCACTGCTAAAACACAATTTCACCTCGCATGAAATTTAAATCGCACCACACATTTCCTCCTCCGTATGTTTCTAAGCTGTTGTGCTGCAGGAGCAACTGAGAAGACTGTTTCTCACTAACTGATACTTTTATGGGTCTTTGTCTGAAAGTAGTAATATGGGAGACTTGCTGGTTTATAGATTATTTCAAAGTTGGTCCCATTGAAAACTAAGCACTACAAGCCTTTTTATTTCCTGTTCGAAATCAGATCCATGATTCTGGCCATGCGCATTACACAGCTGGTAATGCTGTCTGATCACTGTACAATTTCAGAACAGAAAATAAAAAGGGTTGTAGCTCTCTGTTTTCAATGGGAGCAATTTTCAAACTATCTATAAACCAGTAAGTCTCCCATATTACTACTTTCAGACACAGTCCCACAAAAGCATTAGTTAGTCATAAACGACCTTTCTAGTTGCTCCCACAACACTACACCGCAGAGATGCTCGAAGCACATATTGCCTCCATTCCAACTTTAATTTCTACAGAAAAATACAAGGTTACCACAAATTCTAGTGGTATAATAGTAATAACATTATGTTTTATGGAGTATACTCGCAATAACCGGCTTCTGTGGGGATTAAACACCTCGACTTCGCCTCGGTGTTTATCCCACAGAAACTTCAGTTCTTTCGTCTCTCCATGAAACATCAATATTATCATTTAATTAACTGTCTTAATGACACATCCAACCTGTGCCAGACTTAAGTTGTTAGTCATGTCCAGCAATAAAAAATAAATAGTCACTGAGGCAGTTCAGAGTTTTCTTATTATCATAGAGGTCCCATTTTTTCTCTTCCTGGCTCAGTTGCCTACTCTGTCAGTATAGCGCAGTGGTCTAAGGCTGTGAGCTACAAAGCTGGTGACATCCAGCAGACCAGACCTAGGTTTGAATCCCACAGCTTCCACTTGCATACTGTGTGACCCTGAGCAAGTCACTTAACTTCCTTGTGCTCCCAGGTCGCACCTGGAAACAAGCTCCGGCTTAGTGTGCCTTTTCTGGTTAAACAAGTTCCCAATTGCCTACTCCATTTTTGAAGGTATTTCTTAATGGTAATTGCCGTCACTCTCTCACTGTTCTGATTTGTCTTTTGGAACATGGCCATCATTGTTATCCAATTTTTTATTGCCAGAACATCACTAATAACTTAAGTCAGGCACAGGTTGGATGTGTCATGCATAAAGTTAATATTAAAATAATTTTTTTTTTCAGAAGCTGAAGTGATTACTAGCTTTGCAAAATGTGCTGAAAGACCTGTTCACATCATGAACACAGAACCCACAGGTATATTTATATGTAAATGCATATATATATATATATATATATATATACACACACACACACACACACATATATAAAATTAGGTTGGTCAGGGTAATGTTTTGTCCAGATTTAACTTCCTTTGAGTTACTACGGCCTCCAGTTTACTTTTAAATCGATTTGTTTAGAGCAATGGTTTTCAGAAACCTACTTCTGGTTCGGTGGTTGCAGCATGGGGGGACGATCAACAATGTGGTCTCTCCACTTTGTCATTAGGACTGCAGGGGGCTAGCCCTGCAGTGCTTTAATGAGCACCCCAGCCCACTCCCAAACTGGCTCCCACATCCACCCCTGAACTGCCTCCCACATGCACCCCCAAACTAGCACCCACGTCCACCCTGAACTAGCTCCCATGTCCACCCCTGAGCCGGCTCCCACGTCCACCACTGAACTGGCTTCCACGTCCACCCCTGAATCTGATTCCCATATCCACCATGAAACCAGCTCCCATGTCCACCCCAAACCAGTTCCCACATCATAGCCCAAACCTGGCTAGCCAGCACTGAAGCACTCCAGCCAGCAAGTAGCCCTTTGGTAAATTCTTTAATGAACATTTTTGTAGCAAATGTGAAGTTTGTGATCCTTGTGTCTCCTAACTATACATGAGCACATTATGGTGCTTAGTTCAAGAAAGTAAATTTGTATAGCTGTTAGCCTAGAGTCCCAGATTTGACTTTGAATCTCATCACCACGACTTACTGTTGACATTGAGCAAGTCATTCAGATCTCTATACAAACATTGAAACTGATAGCAGATAAGGACTTGCTTGACCCGCCTAGTCTGCCTATTTTCCCTACCTACCTACTGTAATACAGCAGAACTTCCTTGATCTCCAGTTTTATCACACACACACACACACACACACACACTTACTTTAATTCTCTGTTTTTCACCACCATTAGCTTTTTTTAACCTCCCTCCATCTCACTGAACCTCTCAGTGTTTATTCTTCCTCAGGTCTCATTTAAAGAGCCCCTGACACAATTAGGATAACTTTTAAAATGTAAGATTTATATTTTCTGCCATTATCACCCCACTTTTCCATTATTACTGAAGATAGTTTCATGAAAACAGGATCACTGTCCTCTAGACTAAATCTACTCTTGTTAATTTGTGTGCACCTGACATCATAATCCCAGTTTATGACATCATAATTATCGCTACAGCAACAGACTGTGATGTCACAAACAGAACTGTGATGTCAGGTGTAAGCAAGGAGCCACAGCAGATAGGGCACAAATCCTGTTACCGTGCAAATGTCATTAGTAGTGAAAAAATAAAGGTGAGAATTACAGAAAGAGACAAAATATAAAATGGATTATGTTTAAATATTAAATTTTTCTAAAGTTGTCCCAAGGGGTCAGGGCCTCTTTAACCTCACTTTGTTCCTAATGGCTACTGCATCTGTTTGTGGCTTGTAAAGTGCTTTGGGATACAATGTGTGTGAAATTGCCTATATAAAACCCAACTCCTTTCCTTTCCTTTCCTTTCCTTTCCTTTCCTTGCCTTGCCTTGCCTTTCAGCATGTAAGTATGACATAGTTGTTAGCAGATGCGGCTCTGGATCAAAAGGTCATGTGTTCTAGTCCCCTACTGGAACTTTGGCTCATACCTTAAATGCTTGCACCCAAGATGCAGTATTAGGGAGATGCTGAAATATCGGGGTGTGTCATACTTTGGAAGAGATGTTGACTGAGGTCCTTTCTGCTCATCCCAATTGCTGTCCTAGTGGGTGTCCAGGTGGTGTTGCAGACTACCAGTAGCGGTACAGTCTCTGAGGACACCCTAGTCCTGGATTGGACAGGGAGGTTCTCGCATGACATCCCACCATTCCCACCTATTCAAACAGTGCTCATAATGCTCAGGAGAGAGCCAGCCACAATGCTCCTGATAATCCCGGAATGGACCAGTGCCAACATGGTACTCAGTGCTCCTGATCCTGTCCAGCAGGATTCTAATCAGCCCACCAATGAAGTACAACGTATCGACTCTATCTTGTGACCAGTCCTCCAGTGTCATGATCAGGAGACTGCTGATTGTATTTTTAAATTATAGATATCCTCCTCACCCAACCCTCCCTCTATACCCCCCAACCGCACCCGCAACACATACAGCCCTTTCGGCTCTGGCCAGATTCTATTTGTGTAGTCATATAACTTGGGAAAAGGAATAGTGGCAGGCACCTACAGGAACAGTACAGGGTCCAGGTATCCCATGAAGCTGATGTTGGAAAATAAGGTAACTGACTTTGCCACTGCAGTATGTTCTGATTTCTTTACTGCCATTTAATGTCCCTTTATAGACTTTTGTACAACTTTGTACCATTTCATGCACTGTTTTATGTAGTGAGGTGAGGGAGTATTTTGTACTTAGAATGTTAGATATACTTTTATACAGTGATTGTGAGAATTACATTCTGCAAATAAATGCATTTATGCAATAGGCATGGACACAAATCCTATGTGATAAATGTGAAATGTTACATTTATACACATAGTAGATGCATCACCACAGATTTATACACACAGTAGATGTGTCACAATCACTCTGCAACTCATTTAGAATGTTTAGCCTCAGTACCAGTACTAACTTTATTCAAATGCAAATAACTTTAAAATGAACAAAGACAGCGTAGTGCTGTGAGCATGAAACTTGTTTAGCACAAAAAAATTATCTACAAAATGAGTGGTATTTCATTTATAGTTACCGTATCGATTTTTTTATAATTAGCAAAAAAGAGCAGATCATGCAATTTTTTGTTGACTTTTTTGACAAACATATGCAAAAAAAAAAAAGATAAACAATCAAAAGCAAATGTCTCTACATTGACAGAAAGCATCCCTATTGCATAAATGAAACATACAATCATGAACTGTCAGACAAATGATTTATCTACACTTGTGCTGTTTGACCTCGGACATCTCACTTGTGGCTTACACCACTCGTGAGGTTACCCGAGGTCAAACAGCACTTGTGTAGATAAATCATTTATCTGACAGCTCACCATTGTATACCCCTTATTTATTTCCATGTGTGATAGGCCTACAGTGGGAATAAATAATTTATTTCAATCTTAGGTGGGTCATCAGCATTTAGTTCCACTCAAGGCTGGTCACAGAGATGCTCTTAACCAATGGTAGAAAAACTTGTACAATGCCTGATGACATCACAATGGCATCTGCTGCAGTTAAAAACAGAGCAGTGAAATCAAACAGAAAGAGTAAAATCTGCACTGAAAGAATTAATCTTGCCAGAGTAGCACTGTCATCATATAAGTGATATACAGTATGCCATGAGCTGACTAAAAAGATCACATTTATTTTTATCTGCAGGGTTTGACCTCTATGGCCTCATGAGTGGCAAAGCCACCAGAGATGACTGTAGAGGTCAAACCCTGAAAATAAAATAAATGTGATCTTTTTAGTCAGCCCTTAGCATATCCATATATATATATATATATATATATATACATTGAATGGACACTGTGCTGGGTACTGAACTGTGCTAGTCTCCCTAGATGGGTTTGATAAATGTAGCTGTGAACAACAGCTTTGAAGGGCTTCCTGTAATTATCTATCTACAAACTATGCATTTTATACTAAAATAAAGATACAGGTGTAACCCCCCTGTTACCCGGGGTTACTAGAATCCCAGTAAGACCTAGTGGTAGGCAGGGAAGGCAGATTGTGAAACTCCAGTTAAATGGATTTCACACTGTCTCACTCTGTTCTCAGTCTCAGCTGAGACTGAGGGATGACATCACCATAGAACTATCGCAGTGCATGAGCCACATTGGAATCTGCAGTTGGGAGTTGTGTTAGAATGTTGGGAGTTTTTGAACAGTGAGCTGCAGCAGTTGTGTGTGAGCAGTCTTGAAGGGAGGAGCACAGCAGTCTGTGCACAGGCTCTTGGAGCCTAAAGTTGTGATATAGAGCTACTTTTAGGGAGAGGTGTGTGTTTTCGCCAAAGGAGGAACACAGTAAGCTGTTCGTGAAGTGGCGGAGACCACTGTTACTGGTCTCTGGGCCCCATCCCTGAGGGGATGGGGGTAAAATGTTTGCCTGTTATTCCAGGGGCAACCTTCTGGTTCTGGCTAGGGAAGAAGCTGCCTTATTTTTCTAAGTTGTGCTGCGGCACCAGAAGCTGTCAAGAATCGCCTGTGGGACACCTGCAACCAAAGAGTGAGTTCTGCTCTTGTCATGGGGCCTATGTTTCACCTGAACTGTTGTTGAAGTGGAGATTGGACTGCTTAATCAGTGGGAGGCATAGAA
The DNA here is from genome assembly GCA_016271365.2 of Neoceratodus forsteri. Lineage (NCBI taxonomy): Eukaryota > Metazoa > Chordata > Ceratodontiformes > Ceratodontidae > Neoceratodus > Neoceratodus forsteri. The sequence continues at coordinate 95,101,147 of CM057450.1, read as the reverse complement.
GAATAGGCTAAGCTAAAGTAAAAGTATGTTCAAGTCAGACTAGAGAAAGCCAAGACATGTAGAGGAAATGTGCTATGCATTTACCCTTTAATCTACATTGCCAAGCTTTTCAGAAAGAGATGTTTAATGTCCAGAGAAATGGCCGGGTATGGATTGTGGAAGCTAGAGGTGGGAGATCCCCCATCTTTAGTAACCAGGTTCACCTCTACGGATTTGCTCTGTGGCCCTTTTACTTTGCCTCAGGCACTTGGCCAGTGCTGAGGGAAGTACCCAGATGTGGGACTGAAAGGAAATTTCCCTTAAGGAGTCGAAGGCTTTAAGGTGGTTTAGGAAGCCACCGGAGAATGTGTCCATGTCAAATGGAAAGGGTTCGAGAGGCCGGCAGGGGAGCCAAACTAGGGAAACCCCAAATAGTGTACAAGTTAGGCTGTGTACCCAAAGCAGCATGCAAGTCTGGGCTGTGTGCCTGGTGGGTCCAGAGCCTGAGGGCTGAAGTGTTGAGGAAATGTTCTGTTTCTCTTATCTGCATTACCAGGAATGTAGCCCCGTGGGGGTCCATCTATGCTTTGTTTGTTCAGTTTGGATGTGAATAAAAGCCACACTTTAGAATCCCATTCCTGGTATTGGACATTACAGTTATTGCTTCCTGTGTTCGGATCTACTTGGGTGCCCCTGTGCAGACTAGCCAAACCTAGCCCTTGTGCCGAGTAACCTAGTCCTCCCCGAACCCAGTCCCCATCTGGTACTGCTGTCAGCTTCAATAGCATACCACCTGTCATTTGCAAAAAGGACAGGGGTGAGGGCCTTACAAAATTGAGGCACTGCTTTGGATTTTAAAATTAGGGAGGAAAGGTGCTTGGGCAAGGGGCTAGCATTTTGATTATCTGGCAGTGGGTAGCCCAAAAAAAGCTGAAGCAAGTTTAATTAGTGTGTCGCTGTGTGCTGTGGTTCATATGCTGCTGTTAAAATGCCAACTGTTTACCAAGGAGCAGTAAAGCTGAAAGAGTATGCCCTAGTCTTGCATCAAATATTTACAGCGCTTTTGCCAGCTTTTAAAAAAAACAAACTGTGTGTGATAAAGAAAAGTGTGGAAGACTAGGGGTAGCAACAGGAAAATTGTGACCTGGACATTGGAAATGCTTTTTAGTAAACTGAGAGACTTGCTGTGTTAATGGCCATGTCAAATGGTTGAAATGGGCTCCCGTCATGGAGTCAGAGAAAAAAAAAGTGGTTTCTGCAGTTTAAATTTGCCTGCTCGACGATCGCTGTGAAGACAAGAGCACTCACGAGGGAAAGAGGCTCATTTGCATGGCGTCGTGTGATTGGTGAGCCTGCAATCAGTCCGGCCCCCCCAGCCAGCTCTACAGTGACTGCCCAGCATTCGAGAGGGAGTGTGAGAGGAGTGCATGTACTGGCTTAGTGGAGGAGCGTCATGGTGATTAAAAAGCGCTGTAAAAGTATTAAAAATAGACTTTTCTGTTTAAAATTGGGCTCAACCCGCATCTCGATTGACTGGATTGTGAGTGTGGTGATCGGAGAGACGATCGGCAGGACTGCCCACCCGCTTCCTTTCTGAGGCCTCCAAGACTGGCTGCATGCCGTTTTTCCATCGCAGTAAACAGCTACTGATAACAGTGAGTACCAACTTTAATAATTGCTCAAACAGTGATTTTCTGTCAAAAGCCAGCTGAATATGTGTGCAGCAGTGTAGCCGCTTTGCAGATAAAGACTGTCAAATTTTACCAGCAAGAGCAAGTCTGTTAAGCCATTGACTGTGAGCATAGTTATGGGTTCAGCGTCAGAATAAAGTTTCAAAGCCAGTAGGGAGACTGTGAGCTGTAGCAAAATGTGCAGCACTAGTTACAGGCAATCCTGTGCTTGAAATCCTGAGGCTTTAAGGGACTGTGAGCTAAAGCAATGATTTCAGCAAGTGAAAGGTCCATGGCAAATCATATAAATGTGCTAGAAAAAAGAACAGTGCAAGTTTGTGCAGTTTGAGCAAAGTTATCAGTAGTGTGTGCAAATCGGGCGCAGAGTGGCTTGACCCAATTTCAAAATGTTGATGCACAGGAGTGTAGCCGCCGCCATTACAGGGTGGGGTGGTACTGTAAACACAGCAGCAGAGGAGCAATTTTAAAAGTAAAACAAAGTGTTCAGTGAAGTGGGACTTTCAGTAACAGTGAGCATTTGTTTGTTTTCCCTGCAGTCATGGCCTCAGGACCAGTCTGCTACCCAGATCATGCCTGGGCTATGGTAGCAGCAGAAGTAAATAAGTTAAGGGACATTGAAAGGTGTTACCATGGAGGACAACTGCCTTCTCATGTGGTGATTCCTGGATACCCAGTGCAAGTGTGTTTAATATGCTTAAATGCTGGAAGGGACGTCTTCATGGTACCTCACTGCTCGGGGTACTTAGAGAAATATGGCTTGTTTAAAGTGCCCAAGATTCGTTTGGCTCCCACATGGACAAAAGTTCAGGAATTTGTAGTTGGCAGCACACAGTACCAGGCAGAGCCTGTTGAAGAAGGCCCCTCAGGGAGTGTGGCACAAAGCTAGCGGGTGCAGATTTGAAAACAGAACCATATGCTGATGTTTCGGATGCTGGATCGCAGAGAGATAATTCAGACAGAGTATCAGTAGACCTCTGGAGGGGGGCCTAGCCCAAGTCTCATAGGAGAAGATGAGATGAGGGAGGCCTTTGAATGGGAGGTATCGACCTCCGCGCCCAGTGAACAGTGAATAGTCTCGGGAGTGAGGACGACTGCTCACTCTTGGGCACAGATTCTTAGTGAGGAAGAAGAAGAAGAGAGGGAACCTATGTAGCCTTGTGAAAAAGGAATGGGTACACAGCCTCAAGCTCTTGCCTCAGAAGAATGCATGGAAGAGAGTGGTGATGCCACTGCCCTGTCTGTGCAAGAAGAAGAAGTCAGGGATCCATTTTTCGTCTCGTTGAAAATGCGTAGCTGGCAGAACCAGGACTGGCTGCCCCCAAGCCAGGCCAGAAGTCTCAAGTTGACCAAAGCTAGTAAAGAGGAGAGACTGGTTCGTTGGAAGGTGAATGAAATCTATGGGATGTCCTTTCCTACCTTTCCTCGGAGAGTCTGGGAGGAGACTGAGAACAGCAGGAAATCCTGGATTTGGGCAGAAGCAATGAAATGTGTGCATTCTGGTGCAAACAAGCATGTCAGGAACAGAATGTTTCACAAAAAATACAGCCAGTGGAAAAGAGGCAGGACACTGTTTATGGACACTGTTCAAATAGTGGATGGAGAGGGACGTGAAACCTTTCACAGTGTGACTTATGTGCGCCCAGATGGGGTAATAATTCAAGCTCCTGACCCACTGTACTATTGGCCTCAATGCAAAGACCTCCCAGCAAATGTGCCCGTGCCTACCAGATGGAAAGCAGAGCAGTGGTAGCCAATGCTGCCACTCCAGCCAGGGGTGGACTGGCAGAGTTACTTGGGATGCTATTTGCATCCTGGCCTGTCCCTGGCCTTTCAGCATGTGGCCTGTGTGTGCTGCCTTGCTTTTTTTTCCTTTACTTTTTTTTTTCTATGCTTAACACCAGTTGCCATTGCCATGATTGCCAGACTCAAGTTCATTTTTTTCGGGGGGGGGGGTGTCTGTCACAGACGTCAGGGCTGGAACGGAAGTCCAAAAATAGATCAAAGGCCCTGTGCCACCAATACAGCGCTAAGATGATTAACTATTCATTTGCTTCTATTCCCAGCCCCAGCCACAATGCAGCCAGTAACATCAGCTATGGTGGTGAGGGATGCTAGCTGCACACGTTGTTCACTGTCCCATCATGCCCGGATCTGGATGTGCTCTACTGTGGCTGAAAAGAGGGAGAAGGAGAAGGTGTTATTTTGATTGGCACCAAGCGCCATTTTTTGAGAGGAGATGGAGAAAGGAGGTCCAGGTTGAGTGTTTGTGCTCACTATCACTACACCGCAGTCTGCACCTGAAGTCAGAGAATGTATGTTGGACGTGGTTTCCTTCTGTGATTGTTACTTGGTGCTAGTTTTTATTTGGTAGGGTCGTGGGCTGCACCAGTCAACCATCCATTGACGTCGGCAATTATTAAATAATTTTTCAAGTATGTGGGTGGGTGGGTCAGGTGAGTGCATCCAACAGTACACTGAGTTGCTGGCATTCTTAAAACAAGACCATCATTCATCGAGGAGGATTGGAGTGTGTTGAGTCTGTGCGTGCCTTCCCTGATGTAGGTAAAGTAAATTAATTTCTTTTGAAATATGTATTTATTTTATTCCTCTGATGACCTTGCCTTAAAGGCTTTTCCAGTTCTGATGATGATTGTCTGGTCATGGTGGTGATATGACTGGACCACACAGGTCAGCCAGGAGTCAAAATGATACTAGCTGGGGTGCTATGGAATGGGCCAGCCTGGAGGGGGTAATCATATGAAATGGGGGGAAAACAAAATGTAACAGCGTGGGCTGTGGCCCAGTCTCTACTGGACTCCATGAGACTGAATGTAAATGAATTTTAATGTAGTATTTATTATGCCCCAGACCTCGCTCTCTACTGTATCTTCCTCCTGGTGTTTGACCTCCATGATCGGGAAGGGAATTGTGGCTTGGTGGGAATCAGTCCAGTAGTCCAACTCGGAGACAAGCAATCTATACGTTGAGGCCGGACGGCAGGAGGATTGGAAAGATCACTGCTGGCAGGCAGCAGTCAGGACTCAAGAGCCGATGGAGCTGGGGCCTGGGGGTCAATCGGGGGATGCAGTGTGAGCTGTGGGACCAGGCAGACAGGGTTTCCTAGATCATCTACAAACACTATTGCCGTGCGCCTGCAAATACGGCTGATGCTGCTCCATATAGGAGATGGCTAATCTCCACATAAGTAACAAAACTCAGCAAAATATGGTGCACAAATGAAGAGCAAGGCAAAGACGTTTGAAGACTCGTAGAGGAGTCGAGGCGCTAGAGTTACTGATTACCTGGAAACTGCTTTTTTGTGGCAATAAGTAAAAAAACACACCAGTGTTTATTATTCAAACTTCTTTGCCTTGCTCTTCATTTGCACACTGTATTTTGCTGAGTTTTGTTTCCTAGATCATCACAATTTATTGGTAGGCTGCCTGTGGAATCTACTGTTAATTCTTCTGTTCTGTGGGTGTGAATAATGCAAGTGTCAAGTGAATAGATCAAGGACTTTGCAAAGGCAGTGTGTATGAGCAGCTTTATGTTACAGCACCAATGTTGAGATTTTGTTTAAATGTAATTATACTCTGTGTGTGCTGGCATGAGCAACAGGTCATTGACATTTTCCAGAATCCAGCATGTCAGTCCACCCAGCTACAAAAATGGGCAGGAATCAAGGTGTACATGTCAGCTGGGCTACCCTAGGTAAATCAACTCAACAACAGTTTTGTTTTAGCTTCCCCCATCCCAACTCACACCTTATAGAAACAAACAAGCATTTGTCAATGCCGAATGTTGCTTGCTTCTGTGTGCTGTTTAGGTATTTGGAAGTCATTGGAGTGCAAATATTGAAAATTCTTGCGAACTTACGGCGTCTTGTGGAACTGTAATGCTGCGCTAAAGTAAAAAACAGTCATTTTAGAATTTTTTCACCAAATTTTCAACACAGGCATTTTAAGACCTCTGCTCATGATCAGTGTCACTGTGATTTTCTTAATGTGTCCCATACATTGAGTTCACACACCGACTGCGCCATTGTGCGCTACATGGGCGGAAACATGTTTTGGGCAGGATGTGAAAAATGACAGCTGTACTGCTCATGAGGAGGTGTGATAAAATGGCAATGTTGAAAATCTGGAGTGAAAATATTGAAAATTTGCAAACTTACGAGCGTGCGTAGGAGCTGCATAACTACGCTCGTAAAAACAGTCATTTTAGGAATTTTTCACCAAATTTTCATCATAGCCATTTTAAGACCTCTGCTCATGAACAGTGTCACTGTGATTTTCTTAATTTGTCCCGCATACATTGATTTCACACACGACTACGCCATTCTGCACTACATGGGCGGAAACACATTTTGGGTGAGATGTGAAAAATGACAGCTGTACTACTCATAAGAAGGTCTGGTAAAATGGCAATGTTGAAAATCTGGAGTGAAAATATTGAAATTTTGTGAACTTACGAGCCTGCGTAGGAACTGCGCAATGCGCGCTCGTAAAACAGTCATTTTTTGGAATTTTGGCACCAAATTTTCAACATGGGGTTTTAGGACCCCTTCTCATGAATGATGTCACTGTCATGGCGGTATTTGGGCCCGAAGGGTGATTTCAGATCACTGCTGGAAATCACCTCCGGACCAATGCGCCATGACAGTGACATCATTCATGAGAAGAGATCCTTCATGTTAATTGTGGTGCATCAAAATACCTGAGATATGCAACAAAGTTGAAACCCCTGTCTAGCCCATTATACAGCTTACTGGCATTTCCTCAGTTCGCGGTCGGCTTTGAAGAGTGCAGGCGTGTTTCTGGTCCACCGAAGATTGTGCGCCAGAGTCCGGAGGTAAGTATGGGGTGGGGGTGTGGGGAGGCTGGGTGCACAGTGGGTGGGTGCGGGTTGTGGGAGGGTTGGGAGGCAGCGCCAGCGAGACACGTTTCGGTTTCAGGTATTCAAAAAAAAAGGCAGCGTGGGACCCTTTGCCACGCTGGGGTGAGCTCCCAGCATGGCACGAGGACGTTGGAGCGTTCAGCGACGGGGATTGGGCACCTCGTCGGCCATGGAATTTGTGGAGGGGCGCTCAGCCGACGGGGATTGGGCACCCCTGTCGGCAAAGTGACTCACTTGCCATGCTGCTGGGGTGGCTCCCAGCGTGGGCAACTACTACTGTGGGGAGGGGGACGAGCTCAGCTGATCGGGATTGGGCACTCTGTCGGCTATACAGTGCGTGGGGCGCGCCTGCAGAGTGGGGAGCTGTGCGTGAGCAGCCTCTTATCGGTGCTCACCAAGCGTAGCTCCCCCTATCAACTGTATGCCACTGCATTTTGGAGCGTGTCATAGACAGCTCCAAAATGCATTGGCTTACAGGGGCCGCGCCTGCCAGCTCACTGACTGACTTGGAGGAGGAGGTGACACACCTCCAAAATCTCCATGATGGCACTATGTTTCTTGCACATGCGTGCAAGCAACATAAAAATGGTCACATTATGTCAAAATACAAAATAAAATGCATCAGTGCTCATAAATAGAGACCCTGCTTTGGTGGTGTGTGTGTGTGGAGGGGTTGTGTGTGCAGGGACTTGGACATTATCTGAAGGATGACCGACTGGCACAGATGTTTTGGTACAGGAACTCAAGTCGACATGTCAGTCACACAGTATGCAAGTGGAGGTTGTGGGAATAAAACCCAGGTTTTCTGTATGTTCCAAGCTCACTCATAGCTCTTTACTACAACTTCTCAGCTGTACTGCCAGCCCTGATTCAATACCGTATACTGCACAGTTGGGTCCCAACAAGCATTAAAATCAATCAATCAATCCTTTATTTTACCAGGCAGAATACTATTGAGGTAAACTCATTTACCTCAATAGTGTTCTGCCTGGTAAAATACAGAATTGATTTTAATTGATTGATTGATTTTAATGCTTGTTTTGTACTTGGGACCCAACTGTGCAGTATATTAAATCGTGGCTGGCAGTATAGCTGAGCAGTAGGAGTAATGTGCTTGGTACAGACAATGTCCACAGTCTGAGTCCCTGCACACACCCCTCCAAGCAGGGTCTATATTTATGGCCACTGACTCATTTTATTTTAGATGTCACAAGTGTACAATTTCTTTAACACATATGTAATTGTAATGTCAACTGCGAATTGGGTTTATTACGTACGCATTCTAAATGTGACACCGTTGTAAAGGAGTATGAGCTGAATGGGCTTTCCTTTTCAATGGTTCACATTATCAATTGATTCTTACATTAGGATCTAATATTCAGGCGGGGCATTATGCGCATATGACTTCTGGGTCAGGCAGCAAGACCTTTATACAGTATGTGTGTGAGCCAGTGCCAAGAAAATCAGTTATGTTGACCTCTCTTCCCTTTTGGGCACCAGCACACATCCTTTAGCAGCTGGGTCCAGCAGGTGATCACTGGACATGTTGGTTAGAAAATAGTGATGGGAGGAGAGGGGCCACTTTTGGTGATCAGGATGGGGGGGGGGCTAGACAAAAGGATACAGGAAGAACAGATGTAAGAAAATAAATGGCAAAAGGGTGTGGAGGTTGTTATTAAAACAATGCTGAGAGGAAGGATCTGGTGGGTCTGTGGCAGGAGAGGAGATGTATATATCTAAAGAGAGACAGAGGGAGAAAGTGCCCAGATTCATGGATACTGATGGGTCTGTGGTGGGGGAGGAGAGCTATACATCTAGAGAGAGGGAGGAAGTGCCCAGATTCATGGATACTGATTATGTGCGTCAAGCAAATATGTGATGCATTCTGCATTCAGTCATGCCATTCCCTGTATTCTCTCCTCCATTAGCAATATAGCAGCATAACTCTTGATATGCAGACATAGAAATGGGGTTGAGTGCCCACGCAATTAGGAATCAGAATTATTAAATTTTTAGGATGAATGCATGTCTTAGTTGCAATCCTATATTATCAGGCCCAGTGTCCAAGAAGCTCTGTGGCAATGGGAGTAATGGTATAATAGCACAGGTCTTCTGAGTTCTGCATTTTATCCTGCTCGTAATGCACACATTTATATTCTCCTGTTGCCAGTTAGTTTTTATTACATTTTGCAACTTTGGTTAAAATGAGAAGAGATGACTAACATGGATGTAATTTTTTTACCACATCAAGGTCAAGCCTTTTACTTGCGGTACTTAACTAATCATGCAAAATATTACATCAGTAAGCATAGAATGCACTTAGAGATATGTTTATATATAGAATAAAGTACGGTTTGGGGTGTCAGGGGTCAAAATTAAGTTTTGCAGCCACTAGCCAGCAGGGCTACTGACTGGGAAAATCCACTAGCCCCACAGACTTTTCCACCAGCTCAGTTGGTGTGCTTATTGGGGGCAGCATAGCGCAGTGGGTTAAGGCTCTGAGCTGCAGATCTGCTGACCTGGGTTTGAATCCCACAGCCACCTAGGTGCATACTGTGTGATTCTGAGCAAGTCACTTAACTTCCTTGTGCTCCCAGGTTGCATCTGGAAACAAGCTCCGGCTTAGTGTGCTGCTCCTGGTTAAACAATGTTCCCTTCCCTTATTGAAATGTAACCTTATCCAGTACAAGACTGCAGGGCTAGTTAAATGATCTACTAGCATTTGGCTCATTAGCTGGTGCTAATTTTGACCCCTGGGGTGAGTAATGAGAAGTTTACACACACCCTTGGGGTTAGATGCTATGTAGCATCTAACCCCTCAGGTGTGTGTAATGAGAGGTTCTTCAGCCTCAAAATCGTAATGAGCACAACATTTAATACAGCAACCTGACATTCAGTTGTGGGTAAAGGAGGCGGAGCAGCACCGCATCATTTGACCTGATTGATGCAAGTCCATGATACAGCTCCACACTGCGGAGTGTGGAGCCACACCAAGCTGGACAAATGATGCAGCGCTGCTCCGGACTCCTTTACCTTATAGCCAAAGACATTGGAGTTGATGTTATTAAATGTTGGTAACAAAATATATCATTTTTGAGACTGAAAAGCCTCTCTGAGTTTCTGACTTGGGGACTGGGGTTGTTGGGAGGAGTAGAACATAGGCATGTGCAATGTTCTGGCACTGGCTCTAACAATCATACACAACACTGCTGGGGCGAGGTAACAGTGTTGTGTACAGTGATTATTGCATGTGTGATTTTTTTTCCCCCAACTCTTCCCAGATAGACACTCAAAGCTTATCCTTTTTATGTTTTTTTTTATTCAGCAATACTGCAGACAGACTTATAACCACATGCTTCTTACAACAGTGACGGCATGGTATACCAAAAATTGAATTTGTATACCAGTTTTCAAGACAGAATACCTAAACTTTGGCAATGGTATTCCATGTTGAAACCCACTTTTTAAAATTAATTTCTAGTCCAGATAAGGATGATCTCTTTAAGCTGAGTGGCAACCATAACAAGAAGGGTCACAGCCGGGTTGGGGGGGGCTGGTTTTAAGAGGGAGGCCAGTAGGGACTTCTTCAAGCAGAGGGTGGTGGTAACTTGGAGTGCCACTGCTGGAAGTAAGATGTCTCATTGAAAACAGTGGGCAGCTTCAAGAGAGGCTTGTACAGCCATAGAGGGAAGCAGTGTATTAAATAATCTGCATTGCATCATACGTTGCGATGCAATCCTGCTGCTCAGACAAATCAATCTTCACAATAGATTGGAAAGAAATGCAATCCATTTTACAGTGAGTTGTTGGTTTGTATGCTATCTCTGCTACCTCTCCCAGTCATAAAAGCCATCAAAAATGTGCGTCACTTTCCCTCTTTGTGTCTCTGCTGTAGCTCTGCCCAAATAGTGTTGTCTGGCCGCATCCTGTGCTTTGATAATTATGTTTCATGTAGGAAGGCATCTGACAGTTCAAGTGGTGGTGGCCTGTCCTCCTTGGGTAGCACCCTAGCCTGTGTCCCAGCCAGTCTGCCCCTGACTCCAGCCATTGCAGTGCCTTTGTTGTTCCGCCGGTATGGACATCCAGGACTCAGGTGCCCCACATTCATCAGTTCTACAGTGTACTGACTTTCCAGAATCCATCAACTGGCCCACCAGATGACTTCAGATCCAGAGAGGACACCAGCCCAGCTGTATCCTGATCCATCGCCTGGTAATCAGATGACGTCAGACCAGCTGTTTTCCTTTTTGTTCCTGTTCCAAGGTTCCATCTCCAGAGATGACATCAACCCAGCAGTTTCCAGATGTGCCCTCCTGTAGTTCCCAGAAGAAGTCCACCCAGCTGTATTGGAAGAATGTTGCCAGGGAGAGTCTTCGGCCAAGGAGCAGGTCGGTGTGTGTTATTCCTTCTACAAGGGGCTGGTAAGTCCAAACTTTTCTATCCTTATGACATTGCAGTACACACCCTACACTAGCAGACTCCAGATGTGTGAACTCTCCTCAAAGACTCTTCCCTTCGGGACTTTGGCCTGCTAGAACTGTGCTTCACTGGGCTCTGGCCCAGGAGAGACTCTTTAATGGACTAGCCTTTGGGCTCTGTGGTCACTAGATGGGAATTTTAGGGCACTCCATCCCCTAAAGGTGTATTGTAAATAATGTAATTGTTTTTTCTACTGTTTTCTAGTGTATATATTGTTTTTCTACCTTTTCTAAAAAACTCTTTTTGGGATTCTCCAGTGTTTTGATGGTAGGGGTTTAGATAGACTGTGTATGCAGATTAGGAGTGTGTGTTGTCTTTCTTTTTCTTGCAGGTGTTCCTGAAGAAGATAGAAGAGAAGACAAGAAGAGGAGGAGGGGCTCATCGGAGTTCCTAAATAGTACTTTAGTGTGTAGTATTGAACGTACTGTTGTTGCTATTGTTGTTGTTACTGTAGTAACCCTTTCCTTCCACAGGTGTGGTTGTGGGGGTATGAGGAAGTAATGTAATAGATGGTATTAGTTTCCTGGTGTGTGGTTGCAGGGTGCCCAAGGTTGGGGAGGTCCCCGGTTTGTTTTTGTTTTGGGGTTTTGAGTTAGAGGCAGACAGATTTTCCCTAGAGGGCTAGGGGGGATAGACAGGCTGTGGTCCTGAACGGCCATAGGGACTGCAGTGCTGAGCTATTAGGGCTATGCTCTGGACAGTTCTACCAGAGCCACTAGGCACCCATAGTTAGTGGGTAGAGTAGAGGCTGATATGTCAGCCACAGGCCTCTAGGCCCTTAGTGTTGCCTGCCTGTGCTAGCACATGGTAGGAGGGGGCCTGATCACCCCCTTCCGCAGGTAGCACATAGGGTGGAATGGCCTAAGCTGGGTAAATAATGACTGCAGACAGTCATTTTCCTGGCCCAGGGTGAGTGTAACCCCGTTACCTGGGGTTACTAGAATCCCAGTAAGACCTAGTGGTAGGCAGGGAAGGCAGATTGTGAAATTCCAGTTAAATGGATTTCACACTGTCTCACTCTGTTCTCAGTCTCAGCTGAGGCTAAGGGATGTCATCACCAAAGAACTATCACAGCTGCATGATCCACATTGGAATCTGCAGTTGGGAGTTAGGTTAGAATGTTGGGAGTTTTTGAACAGTGAGCTGCAGCAGTTGTGTGTGAGCAGTCTTGAAGGGAGGAACACAGCAGTCTGTGCACAGGTTCTTGGAGCCTAAAGCTCTGATATAGAGCTACTTTTAGGGAGAGGTGTGTGTTCCACCAAAGAAGAACACAGTAAGCTGTTAGTGAGTGGTGGAGACCCATGATTCTGAAGTCTCTGTGCCCCATCCCTGAGGGGATGGGGGTAAAATGTCTGCCTGTTATTCCAGGGGCAACCTCCTGGTTCCGGCTAGGGAAGAAGCTGCCTTAGTTTTCTAAGTTGTGCTGCGGCACCAGAAGCTGTCAAGAATCGCCTGTGGGGCACCTGCAACCAAAGGGTGACTTTGCTCTTCCAATGGGGTCTATGTTTCACCTGAACTGTTGTAAAGTGGAGATTGGACTGCTTAATCAGTGGTAGGCCTAGAGGAATAGGCTAAGCCAAAGCAAAAGTATGTTCAAGTCCAGCACAAGGGGAAAGCCAAGACATGTAGAGGAAATGTGCTATGCATTTACCCTTTAATCTACACTGCCAAGCTTTTCAGAAAGAGATGTTTAAGTATGTTCGAGTCTAGTACAACGGGAAAGTCAAGACATGTAGAGGAAATGTGCTATGCATTTACCCTTTAATCTACATTGCCAAGCTTTTCAGAAAGAGATGTTGAATGTCCAGAAAAATGGCTGGGTATGGGTTGTGGAAGCTAGAGGTGGGAGACCCCCCATCTTTAGTAATCAGGTTCACCTCTACGGATTTGCTCTGTGGCCCTTTTACTTTGCCTCAGGCACTTGGCCAGTGCTGAGGGAAGTACCCAGACGTAGGATTGAAAGGAAATTTCCCTTAAGGAGTCGAAGGCTCTAAGATGGTTTAGGGAGCCACCAGAGAATGTGTCCATGTCAAATGGAAAGGGTTTGAGTGGCCGGCAGGGGAGCCAAGCCAGAGAAACCCCAAACAGTGTACAAGTCGGGCTGTGTACCCAAAGCAGCATGCAAGTCCGGGCTGTGTGCCTGGTGGGTCCAGAGCCTGAGGGCTGAAGTGTTGAAGAAATGTTCTGTTTCTCTTATCTGCATTACCAGGAATGTAGCCCCATGGGGGTCCATCTATGCTTTGTTTGTTCAGTTTGGATGTGAATAAAAGCCACACTTTAGAATCTCATTCTTGGTATTGGACATTACAGTTATTGCTTCCTGAGTTCGGATCTACTTGGGTGCCCCTATGCAGACTAGCCAAACCTAGCTCTTGTGCTGAGTAACCTAGTCCTCCCTGTTGTTTGCAAAAAGGACAGGGGTGAGGGCCTTACACAGGCACATGTTTTACTTTATCAGTACAGCCCTGCTATGAGTTCTGAGCCTTGGTGGGGTGGGAGTTACAGAAAACACATAGCAGCAAAGTAAAGGAAAGCAGACTGTTGTGCAACAGAATGACAGGTAAGTGTTTTTTTCACATTACACAGTATCTAGGAATTTTACATTTTCAGGACATCCTTTTTGTTTCTTTAACTGACTCTAAGCAAGAGTGCATTGTCATGGCAAATTCACTTATTAGTTAACCCCTGACAAACTTGTGGCAGGCCTTAACCCTGTCGCAATTCCCAGTGAAGAACGTGTTTTTCACTTGCTACAATTTGTGTTGTATAACAGACATTATTTGTGAGTGAGTAGGATAACCTAATGATCAGAAGGCTATGGGTTCTAGTCCTACACCAGGAACATGGGCTAATAGCCAATGCTAACAATAACAAGATTCTTGTAACCTTCCCCCATGGACTTAGAAAGTAGCTATCATGGCTCATTGGTCAGAAATTACCCACAACTCAAATTAACATGCTCTCCCTGTGCTTTAATCCTACCAGCTGTAATTAAGAGAACTGTTTCTGGTTTGTCAGGTTTTTTTACTTCTGCTGTTACTGGTTTAATAAATGTTTCAAGCAATGCTTACCTATGGAACTGTACTGTGACTGCCATGGGTTAGGTTCCTGGCTTAGGGCATGCTATATGTGACAGCTGAGGGCAGTGAGGCCTTAAAAATCTGTTTTATTGTATAAATTGTACAAGAAATTAGAAAAGAAATTCAGCCACTGTAAGGCAAGGCAAGGTAATTTTATTTATGTGGTATCCAATCCCAGAGGCTCTGGGCACCTGACAATAAGTGCAGATAAATGAAAGCATACTAAAATGATAAAATGTAAGTTACGACATTAGGCTACAGAGTCAGGTCCAACACATAACATAAATGATTGAGATTTTAAGAGCTTTTTAAAGATGTTCAGTGAGGGTGCATTTCTTATCTCCCAAGGAAAAGCATTCCACAACATCGGAGCAACAATCTCAAATGCCCTATCACCAGAAGACTTCAGGCAAGACCTTGGTACCAAGAAGAAGCCTGCTTCTGCTGACTGGAGGGGTGACTAGGAGCAAAAGGCACCAGGAGGTCTCTCAGGTAGCCTGTACCCAGTCTGTGCAGGGCCTTGTATGTGAACAAGCATATCTTGAAGCTGATGCACCACCGCACCAGCAGTTAGTGCAGAGTGTGGAGAACCAGTATGACATGCTCCGATCAAGAGGTCCCCACAACCAGCTGGGCTGCTGCATTCTGGACTAGCTACAAATGGTGCAGCAGCATCACAGATAACTCAAGGTAAAGAGCATTGCAGTAATCCAGCCTCAGTGTGACTAAGGTGTGCACCACTATTGCCAGGTCAGATGGCTCATGATAGGGCTTAATGTATGCTATGTTTCACAGGTGGTAAAAGCCACTGTGGACAACAGCCAGCACCTAGGGTTCTAGGTAAACTTGGAGTCCACAACAATCCACAGATTCTTCACTCTATCTGCAGCTTGAAGTGCCACACCACCCACCACAGGAAGGAAGGCGCTGCTACGTGACACTGCAGAACTTCTCTGACCCAGTTGTACTAGTAGCACCTCCATCTTCAAAGGGATCAACCTAAGCCAGCTGGCTACCAATGCCATCCACGCCTGAATTTCACACAGACACTCATTCAGTTCTCGCCAGCTGGTCAGTTGTGGAGACCAAGGAACACCTGACCAGGCTGGGTGACAAACTATCATCCATTTCACCTGGCATATTCTACTTTGAGATCCTGCCAGTCTGGGGAAGGGGGGCAGATGGACGGAAGGTCAGAGAAGGGAAGATAGGGTAGCTAAACATGTGGCTCAAGGGCTGGTGCCAGGAAAAAAGACACAAATTTGTAGGGAAGTGGCAACAGTTTTGGAAGCGAAAGTTCTTTAAATTTGATGGATTGCATCTGACTAAGGAGGGAGTCAGTGCATTGAGGCAGAAGTTTGCCATCTTTGCAGAATATTTAAACTAGCAAATGGGGAGAGGGGTGCAGCACCCAATATGTCAAATGGGAAGTACACCCTTCCCCCCTCAGCTAGTGGTTAAACAGGAGTTCAGCATGTTTGTAGTTCATTTGCATCACCAGGTAAGGACAACACTCAGGGGAAATGCCAGACCTCACCCAACAACTAACACACTGAAATCTGGCCAATGGAAAATCATGTACACAAATGCCCACAGTCTGGGAAACAAGATCCCATACCTGCAAATAATAATGACAGAGGCTAAACTGGACATAGTAGCCATTAGCGAGACATGGTTTACCAGTAACCACACTTGGGAGATTTCAGTATCTGGCTATGTACTGTTCAGAAGAGACTGAGGTGCAAAAAGGGGGGTGGATTGGCCCTTTATGTCAATGAAAATATCAAAGCTACAGAAATTCAGAATACACATAAGGAGCCAGAAGAACTGTGGGTCACCCTGGAAACAGGAAATGGGACAGCCATACAAACTGGGGTTGTGTACAGGCCTCCAGACCAGGGGGAGGACTAGACACATTACTGTTATAAGATATACAAAACATGACAGCTAAAGGGGAGGTTCTGATAATGGGAGACTTCAACATGCCGGATACAGATTGGTCAATACCAGCAGGAACATCTGCCAGAATTAGACACATGGTGGATTCCCTGCAGGGGGAGGGCCTCAAACAACTGGTACAACAACCCACAAGAGACAGGGTTATTCTAGATCTAGTACTGACTAACAGGGAAAGTATCACAGATTTCCAGGTAGAAGGTTACCTGGGGGCCATGGACCATCACATGGTATGGTTCAATTTGGCCACTAGAACTAAATCATCCCATTCCAAGGCAAAAAATATGGGACTTCAGAGGAGCTGACCTTGATAAGATGGCCAACAGAGTTAAGCTAGCTCTGGCAAGAAGAAATACAGGTGAAGGGGTACAGGCAAAGTGTGCAAACATTAAGGATGCAATACTTGAAGCAACATCCCATTGTGTTAGAGAGAAAAGGAAGTGCAAAAGATGAAGGAAACCACTTTGGTTCTCAAAAGCAGTAGCAGAAAAGGTCAGAGCCAAAAGGCTGTCCTTCAGGAAATATAAGGGAATGCAGTGGGATGAAGATAAGGATACATACCAAACTTCCCTAAGGGAAGCAGGGAAGGCAGTAAGTCAAGCAAAGGCCCAAACCGAGGAAACACTAGCACAAACAGTAAAAGAAGGGGACAAGACTTTCCATAGATACAATAGTGAAAGGAAAATGTCCAGAGGGGGTATTGCTAAGATCAAAGGGGATAAGGGGGCATGTGAGGAGGAGGAGGAGGACCATGTAAAAGGATCTATCCTAAATAGATACTTCTGCTCATTATTTACTGAAGAGAAGGTAGGGCAGGGCCCACAACTCAGCACCATGGACACAGGGGGGAGGGAGGTGTGCACTAGTCCCTTCACAAAAGAAAGGGTCCTACAAGAGCTCGATAAGATCAGGGTGGACAAGGCAATGGGACCTGATGGCATACATCCCAGGGTACTAAAGGAGCTAAGAGTAGAACTAGCAGAGCCATTATCAGAACTGTTTAGTGAGTCTCTGAGCACAGGAGAGGTCCCAGAATACTGGAGAAGGGCTCATGTGATCCTGCTCCACAAGAGTGGTAGCAGGGAGGAGGCAGAGAACTACAGACCAGTCAGTCTTACCTCAGTAGTGGGCAAGATTATGGAGGCACTCCTTAAGGAAAGGATAGTGCAACACCTGGAATCCATAGGAGCACAGGATCCAAGACAACATGGGTTTACAAAAGGAAGGTCCTGTCAAACTAATCTCATAGATTTCTTTGACTGGGTAACCAGAGTGGTGGACCAAGGGGGAGCAGTTGATGTTGCCTACCTTGACTTCAGCAAAGCTTTCGATACTGTTCCACATAGAAAATTGACTAATAAGCTGGGTAGGCTCGGGGTGGGTCAGAAGTTGGTCAACTGGGTGGCAAACTGGTTGACAGGCAGAAAACAGAGAGTGGTGATAAACGGTATACAGTCAGAAGAGATGCAAGTCACAAGTGGGGTACCTCAGGGATCAGTCCTTGGACCAGTCCTCTTCAAAATCTTCATCAGTGACATTGCAGATGAACTGGAGGGTAAGGTGTGTCTGTTTGCAGATGACACCAAGCTCTGTAACAGAGTAGATGATCCAGATGGGGTGGACAGAATGAGAAGAGATCTGGATAAATTAACAAAATGATAGAAAGAGTGGCAACTGGGGTTTAACGCAAAGAAGTGCAAGATCATGCACATAAGGAAGAGAAACCCTGAAGCCAAATATAGGCTGGAAGGGGAGTTGCTGGCAGTCACAAGGGAAGAAAGAAACTTGGGCATCATCATCACAGATGACCTGAAATTATCCAAGCAGGCCACTAAAGCAGTAGGTAAGGCTAGGGGGATGTTGGGGTGTATTAGTAGGGGTATCACAAGTTGTAAGAAGGAGGTATTAATCCCTCTTTACAAGAGACTAGTTAGGCTCCATCTGGAGTACTGCATGCAGTAATGGAGGCCACACCTTCACAAGGACATTAACCAAATTGAGGCAGTCCTGAGAAGGGCAACCAAAATGGTGCAGGGACTGCATCAGAAAACATATGAGGACAGATTAACGGAGCTCAATATGTATACACTACAGCAAAGGAGGAAGAGAGGTGATGTGATCAAAACATTCAAACACCTTAAGGACATTAACAAGGTGAAAGAGTCTAACATGTTTCAATATAGGAAAAATAGCAGGACAAGAGGACACCACATGAGATTAGAGGGAGGCCAATTAAGAGGTAATGTGAGCAAGTTCTTTTTCACAGAAAGGATGGTGGATAAATGGAACAGTCTACCTTAGGAAGTGGTGGATATGAATACAGTGCAGGGCTTCAAACAGGCATGGGATAGGCATAAGGGAGCAATACAGATGAGTATGAATAGATAGGCCATTTATAGAACAAAGGCCTATGGCACATTCATAAGGTAGAAAAAGAAATGGGCAGACTGGATGGGCCTTGCAGTCTTTATCTGCCGTCAACGTCTATGTTTCTATGTTAAATACATAGTGTATGGCAGAACGCTGTTCTGCCTGGAAATTCATGCTTGAAATAGGGTTGTTGTGCTGCAGTAGTGACAATAAGATATTGTGCTGCAATAGTGATGTTACTAGTACAGCACAACTTAGAATGCCACTGCACAGCTGTTTTCCTCTAGCTTATCGAGCTGGAAGCTTTTTTTTTTTTTGTTCATTTTTATGTTTGCTTGCACGCATGTGCAAGAAACATAGTGCCATCATCGGATTCGGAGGTGTGTCACCTCCTCCAATTCAGTCAGTGTGCTGGCAGGCATGGCCCTGTAGCAATGCATTTTGGAGCTGTCTACGATAGCTCCAAAATGCAGTGGCTCTCTGATTGAAGGGAGCTACGCTTGAGTGAGCTAGTGATAAGATAAAGGCTGCTCACAGCACCCCCCACAGATACCCATGAGCATCACTTGCCATACGCGCACTGTATAGCCGCACGGTGCACAATCCCGTCGGCTGCTGCGTTCCCCGCCTCCCCAAAGGCTTCCAAAATGCCATGCTGGTGCCCACCCCAGCGTGGCAACTAATCATATGCCGGCCGGTGCCAAATCCCCGTCGCTGCACTGTCCCCCTGTCACTGAGTGCCACGCTGGAAGCCCACCCGTGGCAAGCAATCGTGGGCCGACGGGTGCCCAATAACTTCGTCAGCTGAAGGCCCCCAATGTCCTGGTGCCACACTGGGAGCCCACCCCAGCATGGCAAACGTCCCACGTCGTCTTTTTTATTTTTACCTGAAAAGCGAAAACTGTCCTGGCAGCGGTCTCCCGACCCCACAACCCGCACCACCCACTGCGCACCCAGCCTCCCCACACCCCCTCACCCCATACTTACCTCCGGAGCTCGCCGTGATGATCTTCGGTGGACCGGGAACACGTCTGCACTCTTCAAAGGCGACCGCGAACTGAGGAAATGCCGGTAAGCTGTATAATGGGATAAATAAGAGGGGTTCAACTTTATTGCATATCTCAGGCATTTTTGGGAATTTTGGCACCAAATTTTCAACATGGAGTTTTTGGGACCCCTTCTCATGAATGATGTCACTGTCATGGCGTTATTCGGGCCCGAAGGGTGATTTCGCGCAGTGACTATGCAGTGACTGTGAAATCACCCTTTGGGCCTGAATAACGCCATGACATGATATCATTCATGAGAAGGGATCCCAAAAACCCCATGTTGAAAATTTGGTGCCAAAATTCTCAAAACTGACTGTTTTACGAGCGTGCATTGTGCAGTTCCTACACAGGCTCGTAAGTTCGCGAATTTTCAATATTTTCACTCCAGATTTTCAACATTGCCATTTTACCAGACCTTCTTATGAGTAGTACAGCTGTCATTTTTCACATCTCACCCAAAATGTGTTTCCGCCCATGTAACGCACAATGGCGCAGTCGGTGTGCGAAATCAATGTACGGGACAAATTAAGAAAATCACAGTGACACTGTTCATGAGCAGGCATCTTAAAATGGCTATGTTGAAAATTTGGTGAAAAAGTCTAAAATGACTGTTTTACGAGCGCAGCATTGCGCAGTTCCCACGCGACGTCAGTATAGGTCTGAATTTTCAATATTTTCACCCAGATTTTCAACATTGCCATTTTACCACCCTTCTTATGAGTAGTACAGCTGTCATTTTTCACATCTCACCCAAAACGTGTTTCCGCCCATGTAGCGCACAATGGCGCAGTCGGTGTGCAAAATCAATGTACGGGACAAATTAAGAAAATCACAGTGACACTGTTCATGAGCAGACATCTTAAAATGGCTATGTTGAAAATTTGGTGAAAAAATTCCTAAAAATGACTTTTACGAGCGTGCGTTGCACAGTTACTATGCATGCTCGTAAGTTTGCAAATTTAATATTTTCACTCCAGATTTTCAACATGTCCATTTTATTAAACTTCCTTATGAACAGTACAGCTGCAATTTTTCATATGTCGCCTAAATGTGTTTTCGCACATGTAGCGCACAATGGTGCAGTTGGTGTGCGAAAGCAATGTTTAGACAGATTAAGAAAATCACAGCTACACTGTTCGTGAGCAGATGTCTTAAAATGGCTATGCTGAAAATTTGGTGACAAAAGTCCATGAAATGACTGTGTACAGTGAGCATTGCACAGTTTCCACGCGACCCTCGTTAGTTCATGACTTTGTAATATTTTCAGTCCAGATTTTCACCAGTGGCATTTTCCACACTTCCTTATGAACAGTACAGCTGCCATTTTCACAACACATGGCTGAAGTGTATTTTCACACTTTCAGTGCAGAGATGCGTGGTCACTGTAGAAATCATTGTTCGGCACAGATAAAGAAAATCACAGTGACACTGTTCATGATCGGAGGCACCAAAATGCCTGAGCTGACAATCTGCTGTAAGAAATCCCAACCTGATTATAATACGGTTGTCGCTGCACACAGTTTCTATGTCTTCATGACTTCACCATTTTTTAAATATTTTTACTACACATTTGCAACATAGCCATTTCACCTCCTCATGAAAGAGTACAGCTGTAATTTTTACATCCTGTTCGAATATTTTTGCACCTGTGGTGCTAAATGCCATAGTCACTGTGCATAAGCAGCTTTCGGCTAACAAACTGATATTCCCCCTGTTCATGAGGTGGGGTCACAAAACAAACACGTTGAAAATTTGGAGTGAAACTACCAACGAATGCCTGAGGTATTAGGGTTTTCAACTATAACGCCCAACCCTATAGAGAATGACAGGAATCAGGGGTGTGTCTTGGGATTCTTGCCTGTGATGCTCATACCATTCCACACCCTGCAGTCACTGACAGGCATCGAGGTATGCCTTGGACTCTTCGGCCCCAAAGTTCACCCCATTCTCCTATATCGCACCCATCTCACCATATTTCCTAATGAAATGGGGTGCGCATAAGGGCCAAAGACCACAAAGGAACACCGTGGCACTTGTCAGTGTCTGCAGGGTGGGGTGTGGTGAAATGGCGTGGCCGTTATGCCTGATGACCCAAACGCACACCCCAATGCCTGTCACTCCCTGCAGGGTGGTGGTGGGGTTGGCTTCAGTTCAATACTTCACTGTCATTCCTATTACGCAGCTCTGTAACTTCTACACTACCACTGCCAATGCCAGCAAACAAACATTCGGCATTGACAAATGCTTGTTAAACTTGGAATTACAGAAACAGCTGCAGTTGTTAGCTGCATATTGAATCAGCAATTTGAGCCAGCCATAAACTCTCAAGTGCCTCCCTTCCCCAACCTCTAGTAAACTGAATGGAAGCAGAGTGTCTGAACTAGGCACAATGCTTATACACTGTAAAAGATAACGTATGAGCAGCCATAAATGGACACACCTATGTCTTCATCTTGAGTTTTCTATGGCAACAAGGGAACCTCTTAAGCTTCACCCTTGAGGTTGCTGATTGCCATAGAAACATATTGGTACAGACATAGGCTTGTTGTGAGTGGCTGCCCATACATTATCTTCTATGCAGTATATGGTTCAGTGTTGTGTATGGATTTCCATACAGTAAAAACCCACATTGTGCATGTGCAAACATTGTTGTACACAGTTCAGAAGTCATAAAAAGTTGTTCATGGCTCAAAGGTAATGACAAGTTGTGCATAGTTTTAAAGTCACAAAAAGTTGCTATGTATGGCTATCTCCTCTTAAGTCCCTGTGAACATAATACTTTATCTTTAAAATCTCCACAGAAAACTCTGCAGAGGAGACACCAGACCAAAGTATGAAAAAACACAATACTGGATTCGGCTATACTGAAACAGACAGCATAAGGTTGTCTACATGTCAGTTTGTCCTGGTAAATGTGCTCCGTGACAACACGTGCCTTACTATTACCTCTGGCATCAATCAGCCCCCTGTACAAATCATTCCCAGACAATTCACCCCCCCCCATATAAATTCAATAAAATAAACTACAGAGGGTGCAATTTGGAAACAAATTGTGCAGGGAGCCAACCGATGCCTGAATTAACAGTCTCGTGTGAGTTGTCACAGAGCAGATTGACTGGGATGACTTGAAGTCACCCATAAGGCTAGGTAGCTACAGATAGTGGGGTGACGACTAAGGGGTTAGAGACAGTGCACATTAGGAAAAGGTAGCTACTGGTAGAAGAAAAAGTAGGAGACACCCTATCTAGGGTAAGGTAATAAATACATTCCAAGAAAACAAAGGAAGAGGTAGGAAGTAAACAGGCATAGGAAGGAGGCAGAAGGGTACAGGCAAGGTTCAACAGACCAAAAGGTGAAGGAAGGAAAGAGCATGGGGACGGTGCAGTGTAGACATATTCTGGAGACTGAGGTGCTGTCCCATTAGCTCTCACTTCTTTTGAGTTGAGGGCAGAGGTGGCTGAACTCTGGGCTGAACTGGCAAGTGTGCAGAGAACCTTTTGCCTCACTCAGGTGCTACCAAGTCTGCTGCTGCTTCCCCAGAGACTGCCTAGGCAGAGGCAGAATGGTTGGACCTTGGTGGGCTCCAAGAAAGTAGGAATGGCAGGTAGGTTACACACTCCTAAGCCTGTACTACTGCAAAATTCCTTCATCATACTGGTAGGATAGGGCAGCCAGAAGGCAGCACCCATAGCACTAAGAAGGGAGGATGTGGTGTTCCTCAGAAGGGAGGTTCCAAAGAGAAAGGAAGAGGTTGCAGCCAAGGAGGAAGCAGCTGCTGGTAGGGGACACTGTGGTTTGGATGTCAGACCTGGGAGTGGGAGGTGGAATGGGGAGGGAGCTGAAGTGCATCCCTAGTGCTTTGGCTTGCAGGGATTGGGAGTGGATCTAAAGAATCATTAGGGTGGCAGCGGATGGGAGAGAGCTATAGTCATTGTCCACCTAGAGACAAATGACCTGGTAAAGATAGGATAGGGATGGTGCAGAGTTATTTTAGGGAGCTAGGGAGGGCCCTTAAACAGACAGCATGCATGGTGGCATTTGCCAAGGTGCTATCAGTGCACAGCTGAGGAGAGGAAAAGTAACTTTGCACTAGGGCTTTTAAGGCATGGTGCATGGGGGAGGGCTTTGTGTACATTGGTGACTGGTGCTGGCCCGGGTGGATATGGGCCTTTATTATGGAGACAGCCTGCATCCTTACAGGAGAGGGACAACAGACCTTAGTGGAAAGTTTAAATGCTATTTGGATGAGCATTTTAAGTACTGGGGGGGGGGCTGTAATAGTGAGTGAGGGAGGCAAAAACTGCCCCCCCACATGATGACGCTACAAGGAGGGAGGGCTCAAGTGGAAGATGCTCCCCCAAGGCAGATGCAAGAAGAACTGGGTGGGGACAAGGCAGAGGACAAGGGGGATATAAATCAAGAATGCATGAAGAAAGGAGTAAAAGATACAGGAAATGGAGATAGTAACAAAGGAAGAGGGAGGCCAGGGCCAGCTTCAACAAGCAGTATGGGGGGGGGGTCAGGGAGGCAGGGAGAGTAAGGCGTAGAGACTCATGTGCACCAGCAGAAGGAGTCCGGGAAATAAAATTCCAGACCTGGAGGCCATCATGGAGGAGGCTAGCCTATATTTGGTGGCCATAACAAGTCATGGTGTATGGACAGTCATGACTAGGATATGACCATACCAGGCTACTCTCTGTTCAGGAGAGACAGGGAAGTGAGGAGGGGTTGTACTTCATTCATTTCAAAAGTCTTACCAGGAAAGGCATACTGAGCTTGTAAACAGCTTGTTTCCAGATGCATCCTGGGGGCGGGGTATGGGGAAGCATAGTAAACAGTACAAGATGAAAAGTAAAAAATACAAAGGCATAAGGAGCAGAGACATACCATTGCTGCACTAATTGGCACCTCAACAAAAGATTCAATACTAAGAGTATGGACTGAAAATAGAGCACCGCCCTAAATGAACGGACGCAAGGCTGCCGACTGGAAATAGAGCACCACTCTAAATGAACGGACGCAAGGCTGCCGACTGAAAATAGAGCACCACTCTAAACGAACGGACGCAAGGCTGCCGACTGGAAATAGAGCACCATGCTAAACGAATGGACGCAAGGCTGCTGACTGAAAATAGAGCACCACTCTAAACGAACGGACGCAAGGCTGCCGACTGGAAATAGAGCACTGCTCTAAACGAACGGACGCAAGGCTGCCGACTGGAAATAGAGCACCACTCTAAACGAACGGACGCAAGACTGCCGACTGGAAATAGAGCACCACTCTAAATGAACGGACGCAAGGCTGCCGACTGGAAATAGAGCACCGCGCTAAACGAATGGACGCAAGGCTGCCTAGAAACCCTTAGAATGGAGCGTTTAGCCCATTTTGCAATAGGCCAAGGTGATATCTTCAATTCAAAATGAGGAACTATATACAAGTATTTTTTCTGGATAAAAATAAAAAGGAAATCTATCTACAGTTAAAGGGACACTGTCAGCCCTTTTTGCACATCCTTTTTTTGATTGAAACCGCACACTTTGTGTTTGCTAACCTTCCCAGAAATTCATTGATGGAGCTGGTTGTTTCACCTGCTTCCTTCCTTTCTTAGTTGAACTGAAATGCATGCTAACAGTCCAATTACACAGTCTTGTTTTGTTTAGAATCCTTCATCTACTCTTACTGCAGGCTTCCTGAACATTTGGAACAATCCCAAACAGTGCAGTCAATCAGGATGCAATAGTCTTTTCTCCTCCCACTGCATCATGAGTGTCTACACTGCATTAGGGGTGTTCTCAAATCCAGGAAAGATGCAGTGGGAGTTGATCAAGGAATGTAAACATGTTTTGGTGTGGTAATACCAGTATGTTGGTCAGTCTGTTTTCCCCTTTTAAAAAAGACGAAAGGAACTGGAATCTAACCACCAGCTACACCAGAAGCCTCTATAGAATGGAGCAACCATAAGTTTTTTTTAACTAGGGACACTTTGAGGCCTAAAGGGGTTGACAGTGTCTCTTTAAAGAATGTTCTGACAGATGATACCTCCTCTTTCTATAGCAGCTTGTTCTTGGTAAACTGAACCTTTTTAGTCTTCCTTCCATGAACTAATGTGGTATCTAAATTTGTCACAGTTATAATAATTTACACTCAAACATAATGTTCTTCTTTTCTTTTCGCTTCCTTCTTTTCTCTTCAGCAGTTCTGCAGCTATTCCTGAACTTTCAGTCTTCCTTTTCTATAAGTGGAAAAGGGGAACAGCTTGGTTAGATGCCTCTTCTTTTGTCATTTTCTGCTAAGTAAAACCAAAAGTAACATAATAATTAAATAGATATTTTATTAAAGTATTTCTTTAAATAATCTATATAACATGTTTCCAAGTTAATGTATAGATGATATTGAATGAGTATATACGATAGGTAAAATATTTGTTAAATGACTGATTTATGTACAGTACAATGTACTAATTGATGTTATTGTTATTTCTTTAAATAAAATTTCATTGATAAAAATACATTGTGCATGGTGCAGTAGTAGTAAAATAAGTACTGTAAAATGTATACAATAACTTAAATATACAATACTTAATCCCCCTTCATTGAGAACAAGCAGATTCTCAATGCCAAGTTAGTTCAGTGACATCAGGGCTATGACAGTGAAGCCTGAGTGCCTTCTTGATATCACTGAACTAACCAGGCGTTGAGAATCTGGTGAGTTCTCAACAGGGGAGGGGGGTTACGTTCTTTTTTTATAACATAATTTTAGCCTGTTTTTTAACTTCAACTGCTTGGTTCAGACGGGAATGGTTACCAAGGTTCAAACTGCTAGGCAGGGAGAGGTATGCTTGCTTTGTTTCTATCCATTGCACCCAGTTTGGGGTGAAGAGTGCAGTGGATGGCACCAAAGTGCTCTGAGCAGCTGAGGGGTTAGTCCGGCCATACCCCAAGGTACTTAAGCAAGGGGACATCAGCAAGTGTAATACCATCAAAGGTGTGGAAGGAGGGGAGGGGAGAGAGTCTGGCAAGCCTCTGTCAGGAGCCAAAGATCATGGAGACCATTTTCTTGGTGATGAGGGATAGAAAACTTGTATGGAACCAGTGTTGCTCACTGCC
Source organism: Neoceratodus forsteri (assembly GCA_016271365.2). Classification (NCBI taxonomy): domain Eukaryota; kingdom Metazoa; phylum Chordata; order Ceratodontiformes; family Ceratodontidae; genus Neoceratodus; species Neoceratodus forsteri. Next base: position 95,074,541 of record CM057450.1, on the reverse strand, counting down.
AAAGTCCTGCTGGAAATGGGCAGTCAGGTCAGCAGCAAAGGAGCCAGAAGCAAGCAACACCATGCCCTCTGTGTCCATATGGATGGATGCAGAGAAACAGGCAGAGGGGCGGTAATTAAAAAAAAAAGAGAAGAGTAAAGGGCCCAGAACAGACCCTTGGGGGATGCCAAAGCAGACAGAGAGTCGAGAGGAGAGGGACTCTCCAATATGGACAGCTGGTGACCTGCCCTCAAGCTAGGAGCGGAAACAGCTGATTGAGGAATCAGAGAGCTCCACTGTCTTAAGTTTCTCCCAGAGAAGGGGGTGTGACACAGTGGTGAAGGCTTTGGCCAGGTTGAGAAAGATAGTGGAGGTAACTTGGCCTTGGTCCATACTGGAGAGGATGGAGTCAGTGAGCTGGAGGCTGGAGGTGGAGGTGGAGTGGGACTTCCAGAAACCAGACTGGACTGGAATGAAAAGGGAGGCGTCATCCCTTCTCTTCCTCACAGCTGGCTGGCAACTGAGGATCTGCCCCATAGTGAGCGTTTGGCACTCTGATTGGAGAAGCAGAGTCCTTGAAGTAAACCAGCTGCTGTTGTTTTACAAAAGTCTGGTGTGCTGGGGAGTAGGAGGGGACAAGCAAATGAAGGCTCATGACCTGGTCAAGAAGGCAATCCTCCTCTTCCTCACCACTAGCTGATCTATATGTGAGGGAGGGAATCAAGGCTACAGAAATACAGGGGCACCCAGAGGAAATGGAAGGGCTGGAGGTGCTGTTGGTCATCCTGGAGACAGGAGCTGGGGCCGCTACCTGTACAGGGGTTGTATGCAGACCTACAGCACAGAGAGAGGAGCTGGGGCCGCTAGCTGTACAGGGGTTGTATGCAGACCTACAACACAGGGAGAGGAGCTGGGGCCGCTACCTGTACAGGAGTTGTATGCAGACTACAGCACTGGGAGAGGAGTTGAGGCTGCTTCCTGTACAGGGGTTGTATGCAGATCTACAGCACAGGGAGAGGAGTTGGATAAGGCACTTGATAAAGACATTATCAGGATAGCAAATTATGGTGAGGTGCTGCTAGTTGGGGACTTCAAACTGCCAGATGTGGATTGGAGCCTTCCAGCTGCAGCTTCAGGAAGGAGTACAGCCATCCTTGACTCCCTGCAAGGGAATTTTCTCAGGCAGCTAGTCAACTAACCTACTATGGATGGGACAGTGCTGAACCTTGTGCTTATAAACAGACAACACTGCAGATGTCACAGGGGTAGTCCCCTAGGTACCAATGATCATCATACAGTATGCTTTTTAACATTAAAACAGCAGCAGAGGCAAACCACACGAGGACAAGGGTCCTGCACTTAAAGAGGGTGCATTTTAAAGAAATGGGAGATGGCCTCAGTAACTGCCTAGTGGGGGGGGGGTTGACAGGGAGGGCTAGAGAAACAGTGAGGAAAAATAAGGGAGGGCATAATTAAGGCAACCAGCTTCTGCATGAAGTAAGTGAATAAAAGCAAAAGGAAAAAGAGATTGTTACGGTACCATAGGGAAATGGCCATGGTGGTGAAGGAAAAAAGGGTGGCATTCAGAAGGTATAAGGAAATTCAGAGGGAGGAAGACAGGCAGGCAAACCAGGTGAAACAGAAGGAAGCAGGTAAGGCAGTGAGGGGGACGAATGCACAGACAGAGGAAAGGATAGACAGGGGGTAGCAAATGGGAATAAGACTTTCCTTAGGGACATAAGTGAGAAAAGGAAAACAAGGAGATAGGATGAGTAGGGTGGCAGAGGAAGACTACACAGACAAGGATCAAGAAAAAGCAGCCAACATCAACAGGTACTTCTGCTCAGTCTTGACCGGGGTGGGGGTGACTGACCACCAAAGAGCAGCAGGAACAAGGAAGGGGGGATGCGGACTCAAGTCCATTTTAGAGGAAAGAGTCCAGAAGGGACGTGCAGCTGTGAAAGAGGACGAGGCTATGGAACCAGAAGGGATACATCCAAGAGTACTAAAGGAACTCAGGCAGATTTTGGTTGCTCCACTGATGACCTTATTCAATAGATCACTGGAATCAGGCATGGTTCCGGAGGACAGGAGGAGAGCATATGTGGTCCTTCTGCATTAGAGCAGCAGCAGGAATGAGGCTAACAATCATAGGCCAGTAAGCCTTACTTCAGTAGTGCAGAAATTAATGGAAACACTGTTAAAGGAAAGGCTGGTAAAGGTACTGTTAATCAAATGAGCTGTAAGACCAAAAGCAGCATGGCTTCACGGGGTTGGGGGTCATGCCAGATGAACTTGATTGACTTCTTTGACTGGGTGATCAGGGAAATTGAGCAGGGGAGAACAGTGGATGTGGCCTATCTGAATTTTCACAAGGTCTTCGACACTGTGCCACACAGGAGTCTGATTAAGAAATTGAGCAGGGTGAATTGGGTTAGAAACTGGTTAATGGACAGGGGATAGAGTTGGTGAATGATACTCACTCTAAGGATGAAAGAGTGACTAGTGGGGTACTGCAGAGCTCAGTACCAGGAGTGGTCCTCTTCAATTTCTTCATAAGTGACACTGCAGATGAACTGGAAGGGAAGATTTGCCTTTTTGTAGATGATACCAAAATCTGTAATAGGGTGAACAGTCATGGGGTGTGAAAGGAATGCGTAGGGATCTTAGGAAACTTGAGAAGTGGTCAGAAACACAGCAATTGGTGTTCAAGGCCAAAAAGTACAAAATTATGCACCTTGGGCATAGGAACCCAGGAACTAAGTACAGGATACAGGAAGGTACTGTCCCTCACTAAGCAGGAAAGGCACCCTGAGGCTATCATATCTGATGGCCTGCAAGTGGCAGGGCAGTGTGACAAAGCAGTGGGTAGGGTCAGTGCAATGCTGGGACGCATTGAGAGAGGTATCTCCGGCAGGAGGAGGGAGGTGGTGTTCCCACTGTATCCCTCACTAGTGGGACACTACCAGGAGTATTGTGTCCAGTTCTGGAGGCTGCACCTCAGAAAGGGCATAGACAGGGTGGAGGCAGTTCAGAAGAGGGCATCTAAAATGGTGCAGGAGTTGCATTGGAAGTCCTATGAGAATAGACTGGAGGATCTCAACATGTACTCCCTGGAAGAGGGGAGTGTGAGAGGGGTACATCGTAATGATCTACAAGTACCTCACAGGGGTGAACAGGATGCGGGGGGTCTTTCAAATGAGGAAGAGCACCAGGACCAGAGAGCATGCGATGAAACTGGAGATGGGGAATTAAAGAGGGATGTGATGAAGTACTACTTCACAGAAAGAGTGGTAGACACCTGAAATAGACTGCAAGTGGAAGTGGTGGAGGCAAAAACAGTAAGGGAGCTTCAAGCATGTAGAGATAAGAAAATATTACTGAACAGGCAGCGAGAAGGGTGGGTCACCAGAGACCAGTTAGGGTCTGTGAAGGCCAGCAAGGCATTGGCTGTCGGGGCAGACTGGGTGGGCCAAACAGTCCTTTTCTGTCAACAAATTCTGTTTGTTATAGTTACTATGAGTGATAAAAGGTGGGAGGGGAGTGTATGGTTCCTGCTTACTACCATATATAAACTAAATAATCACTTTTGGTATACAGTAAAACCATATACAGTACTATACAAAATGAAACATGGAAAACCATGCCCAGCTTGGTCCATGTTTCTGCCTCAGAGTGAACATGGCATCATGGAGCACTCAGGGTCCATATACTGTCATCTCAGCCTCTCAGTGGAAACACAGCTTTGTTGTGTATGGTTGCCTAGGCATTAATCTCCATGTATATGTGATTTGCCATGGCCTAACTGAGAATATCTAATTTACTGCAACAGTAAGATGGTGAGACAATGGGGGACTTCCGAAACTTCTTCCTCCTTCTTCAATGTACGACATGGCATTTTCTGAGTGGTGACACTGCATATTCAGTTGATACCATAGCCTAATTTCTTTCTTATAATAAAAAGTAAAATCTAGTTTCTCATTTACTTTCTTTTTTTGGGGGGAGGGGAGGCCTTACCTATTATGTACAGGAATTTCTGGACAATACCATTCCTGGATGAAGACATCTTTGATCAGCTCTCCACCAGCTTCAGATGTATACCCCCCCCCACCCACATATCCTATAGTAAAATGTAAGATAGAAAACGTGTTACTTGAACCATGCTCCTTCCCCCCCCCTCAAACATTTTAAACTTTTTCTGAACTCAGTAACACCGCGTGCGCTGCCATCTCCTCACCAAGTCTTTCCTTTAAAAGAGAATTTGTGTATCAGTGAGACCTCCTGGAAAAATAAAGCAATGATTAAAGTTATTAGAAATTTTGCTTTGCTGGTTAATTGCCTCTGTTCCCTATATTCCCTTCCCCTAGGACACCTCTGGAAATGAGCTGTTACAGAGCTCAGCAGGATCGTCCTGGGAAAACTCTTTCAATAAATAAATAAACAACATTTCTTGTAAAAGGCAGAATACTCCAGGCTTTGAAACTTTTTAATCACATATCCTGAGCAGACCTAATCAATTAGAACAGCACTTCCTGAACAGTGCATATTAGAACAGCGCTGTAAAAACAGTGAAACAAGGACAGCGACGGGTAGAATAGTGAACAGCAGTTACCGCTACCACTGTAGCTGTCATGTCAGAGGGAATGACTGGAGGAAGTAAAAAAGAGTTGGTAAAAATTGGTGGCTGGCCAAGCTGCTCCCATGATGAAGAGGGCTAAGGCCTAGAGCAGCTTGGCCAGCGTAGTTCTGGAGACCAGGAGTCTGGTCCCAGTCTCCAGTATTTTTCTGTGAGACGAGTTTGCATCAATTGTTACAAGTCCGGTCTCACAGCCACCCTTCCCAAGTTTCAAATTTCCCCTGAAATCCAGCTCCCCCTCAGAGTTGGTTAATTTAGTAAAGGTAGGGGGTGGGGTGGGGGCAGAGCCCCCTGCAAAAACATAATTTAGTATTTTATTTTATAGCCATAGTAGTGGTACTCGGTGTATGTTTGGACCACTGCCATGTGGATGTGGATGTTTCTACTGAGTGCTGTTTTTGTAGGCACCATTGTTGCTGCGCTGTTCTGTGCAGCGCTGTTGCTGTGTTCACACTTCTAACCTTGTGCTCTAGACAGAATAGAGGCATTCTAGGCCTAACCTGCAGTGTTGGTTGTGTTGTTTTTATTTTTTAAACTCAAATGTTATTCTAAGTGTGTAACACATTTTACCTGCTACCATGTGTGCAATCTAAAGCAACAGTCTTGTTAGCAGAAAAAATGTCATCATGTTTTTTTTTTTTTTAGTAATAATGCATCTCTGTCAAAAACATCAATATACTAAGTCATCCTGTTGGGGCAGTGGTAGCACTATCACCTGCGATGATGGTGACCCGGGTTTGGAAACGAGGCTAGGTCACCAGAGGGCTGGCCGGGTGAAGATAGGACGAGCATCCACAGGACTGCTCTCCTCCTCCTGGGGGTGGGCTGTGGATCCTGTCATAACTGCAACCCCCAGCAGAGGCTGAGACTGCAACACCAGCACAGGGACCATGTGATCAGGAAGGAGACATCAGCAGACATCTGCAGGGTGCATGTGGGAGCGTTCACACCCTGAGTTGATGTCATTGCACATACATCATCTAGGGTAACCTAAAGAAGAAAACCCCTGACGCAGTCACACAGTATCACCACGAACCTGGAAAGTGCCGCCTCTAGCCCACTCTGGGGAACACTAGGGGACTGGATTAGCATCTCGGCCCTCCCCCTTAGGCCTGATGGAAGTCCCACTGCATGCTGCAAGCCATGGTCTCCTGGATTCCCCCAGTAGGACCCCAGATCAGGCCTAGGCCCAGAGGTGAACCTGAAAGGGATCAGCTGGCCATAATGGGGTACATCTCCAGCCTCATCTGGAGAATAAAAAGAATTAACAAGAACTACAACAACAAAATATCAGTATACCTATTAATCTTTCCATTGTGTTTCACTCCTGAACTGAGCTATGGGGTTTTGAAGTTTTTAAATGACCCTGCTCTCTGGTCACACCCAGAATACAGTGCAAACCTGTTACAATGGACACATCTGTGTACCAGCTTTAGCCCATTATATCCAGTGTCCATTATAGCCAGTGTCTATTATATCCAGAGTGAGCAGAGACTAAGTGTTAGGAGTGTCTGTGTGGAAGCATGGATGCTGTGTGAATAAGAATCTGTTATAAAACCGAAAAGATCACTCAAAATTCTGCCTAGCAAATACATTTCTATGAGTTTATTTAAAGCCATTGCAATCTAAAGGAACATAAGTTTTTATAAGGAAGTTTACTGTCAAAGATAAGGAAATAATAAATCTAGTGGCTGTCTGGTATGTTCAAGCATGGTAGAAAGAGTTTTTACTGTGAGTGTTTTGTTGAGATGTAAATTCTTTTTCTTTTAGAGTATGTCATTTACTAAACAAGGTTTGCATGGCTTGTGGAGAATTATTTTATAAGAAATTAAATTTATTTAGCTCCTTCATTGCAATTATATGTTTGACCACTTTCCCTACCAGTTTTGTCATCTTCCTTCCTCCTCCTCAAAAAGCACTAGGTCCCAAAAAGTTCATGGTATATGTTATAATCAAAATCTGTGCCTGTTATAACCAGAGACAAATATATTGGATTTAATATATTTGGTTTGGGAAATCAGTTTTTTCTGTAATAACTGACTGTTCTTTATAACTGTGTCCATTGTACATAGAGTGCAATGTATATTCAGATTTTGTGTGGTACTGTGCTGTTTACCATCAGAAATTTGAAACAGCACCCTCATCATACATCTACAGTGTGAATCTAGTCAGTAAAGTTGAAATGTAACCGTAAGTAATTTTTTTTAAATTGCTCATGGTGGCCATCTTTTTTTTCTCCTGCTCTCCACTCAGCCCTCATTTAGCTGGGCCTCTCAGCCCGAACACCCACTTGCTCCAGGCTTAGCATCCAGCCATTGTCCTCACAACTTACTCCTCATGATGGAATCAGGGGAAGTAGTATCCAGTAGCTGGTGGGTCTGGGTGGGCAATATCAGGTCTGAGAGGGTCCAGCATCATCCAGTGCGAGTGGTGCTTTTCCCCTTCCATGTTTTCTCCCCCCACAGGAGTCCCAGCATGCAATGATGCATGTGTGCTTGCATGTGCAAGGCATGTCTGCATTCAATGGGAGCTCAGCTCTCCCCTCCACATGTGAGCCTTGGACTACATCGATGCCCAGCCTATGCTGGGTGCCAGTCAAGCAGCGGAGCTGTGAAATACCCAGCCCAAGGGAACGGAGCTGTCCCTGGGATGCTTAATCCTCCCTTCCCCAGCCATGTTCCCAACAACTCAGGTCCATTCCCAAATTCTAGTCACCAGTGTAGCGAGCGGTAGCGCTACCGCTGCACTGCTGGGCCAGCTCGTGGCGTCCGTCTTTAATGACTTGAGCAATAAAAGCTATTTTGAAAACATCCAAGAGAAATAAAATTAAACTGTTAATGACTCTAATTTAATGTCAGAAGTATATTAATGCTAAACATAGAAACATAATTTGACGGCAGGCAAGGACCACTTGGCCCACTCAGTGTGCCCATTTTCCCCTACCTACAGTATCACTGCAGAGCCTACTTGATCTCTAGCTCTTTCTCCCTCCCCCCACTTCCTTTCCACTAAGATTCCATAATGCCTATCCCACACATTCTTGAACCCCACAACTGTTTTTCTCCCACCACCTCCATTGAAGGCTGTTCCAGAAATCCTTTCTCTGAAGAAGTACTTCTTCACATCTCTCCTGAATTTATCCCCCCATCTTAACAGCATGTCCCCTTGTTCTTGAGCATCTTTATTTCTGAAAAATACTTCCCTCCTCTACCTTATTTACCCAGTGAGGTAGTTAAAGGTCTCTATCATATCCCCCCTCTCCCTCCTCTCTTCAAGGGTATACATATTGAGATCCTTTAGTGTCTTCTCATTGGGCTTTTGATGCAGACCCTACACCATTTTAGTTGCCCTCCTCTGGATAGTCTCCACATTGTCTATGTCCTTCTGGAGACATTGGTCTCCAGAACTGGATACAGTGCTATAAGTGGGATCTTACCATGGATCTATACACAGACAACACCACCTCCTTCTTTCTGCTGGTGACACCCCTCCCTATGCACCCCAGCATCCCACTAGCCCTTCCAACTGCCTTGTCACTCTGACTGGCTGCCTTTAGATCATCAGATATGGTTACCCCCAGGTCTCTTTCCTGCTTGGTGTTTGTCAATATCTCTCCCCCCATTTTGTACTCTGCACCTGGGTTTTTGTGGCCTAAGTGCATTACTTTGCACTTTTTTGCATTAAAACTCAGCTGCTATACCCTTAACCACTCCTCAAGTTTCCTCCTGTTTCTGCTCATCCTTTCCAACCCCCCCAGAGTGTCCACCCCACTGCAGATTTTTGTGTCATCTGCAAAGAGGCAGACCTTCCCTTCCAGCTCATTTGCAGTGCCACTTACAAAGATATTAAAGAGGACCAGTCCCAGCACTGATCCCTATGGCATCCTGCTGGTCACCCTCCCTTCCTCGGAGTGAACACCATTTACCACCCTCCTCTTTTGCCTATCCCTTAACCAATTTCTTACCCAGTTTACCACCTTTGGACCCACTCCTAAGCTACCCAGCTTGCTTACTAGTCTTCTGTGTGGAGAAATCTAGGTAGGCCATGTCAACCGCTCCACTCTGATTTAATTCCTTGGTCATCCAGCCAAATAAATCTATTACATTCATTTGACATGACCTCTCCTCATAAATCCATGTTGCCTTGGGTCTTGTAACCCATTGAATTTAAGATATTCTACAATCCTTTCCTTCAGCAGTGATTCCATTAACTGTCCCACCACCGATGACAAGCTGACTGGCCTTTAACTGCCAGCCTCCTCCCTGCTAGCCCTTTAATAAAGTGGGACTAGATCTGCTCTCCTCCAGTCCTCCAGAACCACTCCCATTTCCAATGAACTGTTAAACAGGATTGTCAGAGGCACAACCGGTACCTCCCTGAGCTCCCCCAATACCCTTGGATCCACCCCGTCTGGACCCATTGCTTTGTTCACTTTCAGATTTGCAAGTCCCTTCCGGACTCTGTCCTCTAAAAAAAGGACTAGTGTCCACTTTCCTCCCTCCAAAGTTTCTGTTACTTTTTTGTAGCCCCTCCCCTTCTCCCTCCTCTGTAAACACTGAAGAAGTTATTTGTTCAGGATGTCTGCCCTTTTCTGGTCCCCCTCTGCACAATCCCCCCATCCCCTTTTTAACCTTACAACCCCTTCACTGGTGTTTCTTTTTTCACTTATATACCCCAAAAATGTCTTGTCCCTTTCGTTACCACTTGGGCTATTTTCTCTTCAGTCTGCACCTTCACACTATTTACCGCTTTCCCTGTTTCTCTCTGTTTCCCCTGTGACACCTCCCTATCTTCCTCCTTCTGCATCTCCTTATACTTTCTGAAATCTACCCTTTTATCCTTTACCTTTTCAGCCGCCTCTGTCGAGAACCATAGTGGTCTCTTTTTCCTCTTGCTTTTGCTCACTTGCTTGACGTAGAGGTTTGTTGTCTTCACTATGCCCCCTTTTAGCTTTGCCCACTATTACTCCACCCCACCCTGTCATCCCCCTGCCAGGTTATCCGTGAGGCATTCACCCATTTTTATAAAATCTGCCCTCCTAAAGTCTAGAACCCTTGCCCTTGTGTGGGTTGATTCTGCAGTCATCCTTGTATTGAACCACAATGTACAGTGATCAGTGGACCCCAGGTGGCATCCCACCTTACCATATGCAATGCTGTCCCTGTTAGTGAGTACCAGGTCCAGTATTATCACATCATGAGTGGGTTTGCTGACTAATTGCCTGAGGAATGCCCCCTACAGGGAGTACAGGTCTTCCCTGCTTCTACCTGAAGCTGCAGCTGGGAGGCTACAATCTATATCCAGCAGACTGAAGTCTCCCACCAGCAGCACCTCCCCCTTTTCTGCCATCTTGCCAATGGCTTCCACCAGTACCTTGTCTAACTCCTCCCGTATGCTGAAGGTCTGTAGATCACACAAGTGTGAATAGTGGCTCTGTTACCCATCTCCAGGGTGACCCACAGTACCTTCTGCTCCTTCCACCGTATTCCCTGTATCTCTGTCACTTTTATGCTTTCCCTCACATAAAGAACCATGCTCCTCCTTTCCTTTCCTTTCCTTTCCTTTCCTTTCCTTTCCTTTCCTTTCCTTTCCTTTCCTTTCCTTTCCTTTCCTTTCCTTTCCTTTCCTTTTCACCCTGTCCTTCCTGAACAGAGTATAGATGATGATGGGGATCTGTGCTTTCTGGTGCAAGGTTTGATGCAGAGTGAGGGGGGTTGTTGTCCACTGATAATGTGAACTTATAGACAGGTTCGATTTGCACTCACTGAACACTATTCAAGAAAAATAAAAAAATAAAAATAGGAGCATATGCCAAGTACACTATTGTCCAACAATTTATTAAATCTAGTGGCTATAGTTACAGGTGCTTGTGATGCAGTACACTCCAGTACCACACCAGGTGCCCCAGCACTTCACTCATTAGAGCTTCTCTAGGAAGTGGATACCTGGACAGATAGACAGACAGACAACCTTTTTATGCTAAAGACAACTATCATAGATCAATATGATTAATCCCTTTCAAATTCTTTTGGTACAACACAGTGCAAAAGGGATTTCAAACAAAAGACCTGGTGAACATATAAAGTGTCATTAAAGAAGGCAGGAAATGATGTCTAATTGGTAGCAGTTTATAATGTTCCCTTACACTCACCTCGATACTTGCAACATCCATCCCTCAAACACGAGTCTCTGTTGGTGAAACTCACCTTTCCTTGCTCCATACCTAGTTTCATTGCAGGCTTCTACTGCTGCCCCAGCGCACATACATCATCAATCAATCACTGACCTCCTAGCCACCTTACAAACTCATGCAACTAGTGGCGAACTCCATGTCTTGGGTGACTTCAATATAAATTGGCTTGCCCCTTCTCATTCTAAAATTTGGCGGGACATTGCTGCACTAAACCTCACTCAACTCCTCAATGAACCCTCCCATTTAAATACAAAATGCCTCAACCACTCTCTGATAGACTGCGTCCTCTCCTTCCACTCACATTGTATAATTATGGCTGGTCTACTCCCGGACTCATTAAGTGACCACCACCTGATCTATGCAGTGAGAAAAATCCACCACCCCAAATCCCCCCCCAAAACACTGCTGCTTCGGTCCTACAATTCCCTATATATCGCTTCCCTTCTACATGATCTGGCCAGTGTAGATTTGTCCTTTATCACCCATGCCCTCTCCATCGACGTTGCTCTCGACTACTTCAAGTCTAATCTTCTTTCCGTGTGTAACACCTGTGCATCTCTGAGAAGAATCCGTGTGCATGGGATCCACCTTCCTTGGGTCTTCTCTGATCTCTTAGCCTGTCTCCGAGCTCATGAACAAGCATGGAAGACTCATAAATCCTCCAGCCTTCCTACAGACTTCCAGAAATACAGAACACTTTGAAATGCCTGCACCAGGGCAGTCAGACTTGCTAAATCAGAATACTTTCAGGACACCTTCCATACAAATATAAATCACCTCTCCAAGTTCTGGAAGAAGGTAAATTCCTTATTCTACCCCCAGTCTTAGCTCCCCCACTCCCATGATCAAAACTGGCAATGGCACATTGTCTGACCCTCTATCTGTAGCAACTGAGTTCAATTCCTTCTTTACCACCTGTGCGTCATCCATGATGTCATCTCTCCCCTTGGTCTCAGCTGATCCTGTCCTCCCCCCTTCCCTCTTTCTCCCCCCCACACGTTCCTTTAATTTCAGCCCTGTTACCCCAGAGGATGTCTACAATGCTCTTATTGCGCTAAATCCCTCAAAAGGAAAGTGCCTCTTAGGGCTGGATGCCAAAATGTTATACTTATCCACCCCTGCCATCATGCCCCCTGTTGCCACTCTGCTAAATCTCTCCCTCTCCCTCAAAATCATTCCTGATGAGTGTAAACAGGCCACTGTTGTCCCCCTCCCCAAAGGAGGTGACCCCTCCTCCATCAGAAACTACTGCCCAATCTCACTCCTTCCCATCCTCGCTAAACTGCAGGAGCATCTAGTCCTAGCTCAGTTTTTCTCCTTCCTCGACACAACTTACTTTTTTACCCCTTATCAGTCTGGTTTTAGGAGATCCCACTCAACCATCACCTCACTGGTGAGTATCACTGACTCCATCCAAACAGGCATGGACCAGGGACACATCACCTCTGCCATTTTTGTCGACCTAGCAAAGGCCTTCGACACTGTATCCCACCCCTCCTCCTCTCTTATCTCTCCTCTGCAGGGCTCTCTATTGAGTCTACCAGTTGGTTCCATTCCTACCTAGTAGGTAGGTCACAGTCTGTTTGAATTGGTAACTCCCTCTCTCCCCCTCTTCCCATAACCACTGGTGTTCCCCAAGGATCTGTCCTTGGCCCCCTGTTATTTTCTGTCTTCCTAAATGACCTACCCACTGCCTGCCCACACACCTCTATCCATATGTATGCAGACGACACTGTCTTGTATGCCTCTGGCCCCTCTGTCTCTGAGGTGGTGGCCAGACTTCAGCATGACTGCGATAATGTTCAGCTGTGGTTCCGCTCTAACCTGTTTCTCCTGAATGCCAAGAAAGCCATCTCCATGACCTTCAGCACTAGGCAGAGACACTCTCAGCTCCCTTCCCTCCCTTCTTTCCACACCCTGGATGGGGCAATACCTGAGGACTGTTCCTCCTTTAGATACCTCGGTGTTTGGCTTGACCGATACCTCAACTTTTCTGTACACATTGAGGCCATACACAAGAAATTGCACCCTAAACTGGGTGCCCTGTATCACAACCAGGGCTGCATTCCACTGCCAGCTCGCCGGGCTCTTGTACAGAAAATGATTCTCCCCATTTCGATTATGGGGATGTCATATACAGTGCCGCCCCATCCTCCTCCTTAACTAGACTGGACATACTCTTCCACTACTTCTGCTGCTTTGCCCTCGACTGTCCCCCTTGCATTCACCACTGTACCTTTTACCAATCTCTGTCTCTCCCCTCCCTTGAGAATAGATGGCACACTCATTGCATCAGCCTCTTGGCCAAATTCTGGTCACAGTCCCTATCTTCCTATCTCTCCTTCTCTCTCCTTCTCTCTCTCCACCCTTACCTCTCCCCCTTCTCATTCGCTCCGAAATTCTGACCCCCTCACTTTAACAGTCCCTCATCATACCTCCTCAGCTGGTCAGGCTGCCTTTTCATGCAGGTTTCCAACTCTGTGGAACTCCCTCCTAAGGCATATTCGATTTGCCCCTTCCCCCTGGGTTTCCAATTACCTCATAAAAAAACATTTCCACTCCCCCTGCACCTGTTCCATATCCTTTGCCTCAACCGCACTGGCTGCCCCTACGCTGCTGCCCTCCGCTGGTGCGTTCAGGCTTTAGGCATTTAAGCACATATTAATCCACCACCAAAGCAGTTTCTGTATCCTGTTTATTGCACCATGTAACTAGTATTGTGTACTAGGTTCTTGCAATTTGCTAGAACTCTGTTACTCTATTCTTAAGTTGTACAAAATGTGTATCTGCATTATTGTAAACTTCCACTATTTTGTAATTGTATTTTCACTTATTTTGTTTTCTCATACTGTATTTATTGTGCTGTCATGCATATGTATTGTGTGTATTCGCAATCCTCTGAAAATGCTGTGTTCACTATGATTCTGTACTTCCATCCTTGTTCCCCTTTCCCCCAGGATGCATCTGGAAATGAACTTCTGCTTAGTATGTTCTTCCTGGTAAAACTTTAAATAAATAAATAAAACAAATGTACAGAAATTACATCCATGTTTTTATGGGCAGCATTCTTTTGCAGTTCTCTTCATGGAACCAGTGATCTGGAGTTTTAGCTATGTCATGATTTGAGCAAAGAACTCTAAGCATGGTTCTGATAGGACAATATCTCATGTTTAGCATTCTGTACACAAACTGTGACATAGTAAAAACTCCAAATGAATGGTTCCATGAACAGAACACTGCAGAATGTTGTCCATAAAAAGAAAACACAATTGAAAAGTTTTTCACATCAGTGTATGTTAAAGGTAGTTAAATATGGCTCATTTTGAGACAAGTCTTGCATTTCTCTTACTAGGAATATTGTTTGTTTTGTTTCAGTTCATTTGATCAACCAAGATAGACAAATATCAAGGTTATTTCAATAAAAAAAGTATCACAATTATTTCTATAAAATAACCAATTAAAAATTAAACAGAAAAGAAAGACAGGAAGACAGAAAAGATAAAACAGGCAGGACACATAATTAAAAACATGTTGGAATGCTCACAATTTCATATGTGCGATTGAAGAGGTAAACTTCAATTGTGTTTAATTTAGAATCATGATAAGTGTCATGTCTCACTGAGCTTTCAAATTTTATTTGTTCATTATCCTAGATCTTTTCTTTTTAAGTCTAATAACAGATGCAAGGAATTTAGAAATTATGTCTGCATCTTCTTTGAATTGGGGGTGGAGCAAGATAAAAACCAGATCATAATTTGAATTTGCATAAGTGTTTAGATCATCCAATAGGAGATGGTCTCTTATTTTTGCATATAGGGGACAAATCATGATTATATGTTTCAAAGTTTTCTGAAAAACCGCAGTTACAAGAGCAGATATGCTTTACAGAATTTAATTTATCACTGCCAGAATTTAACCTTTTATTATAATAAGTATATTTGAGTTAATGATTTCAAATCTTGCCCAAGCTAGGAATATTACTAGACAGATTTCCTGTCCCCTTTAAGTGAATAATCACCACAGTGCTAGTTAGTAAATAATATTACTGTCTGAACAAAAAAAGGAAATAATTGGCATATAGTTTACAGAATTAACTGGGTCACATGATTGTCATATTTTACTTTCACATAAGTATATTTTAAGTTACAGCAAAATTGCATATATTTTATGAACCCAATTGATAGAGTATGATAGCAGCATGAAAGAGCACAGGGTAAGGGCATGCCCTATTGTAGCTATATCCAAGTATACCTTACAGTATGGGGTAAGAAAACAGGGTCACCTGCACTACCCAAACCTCCAGTATCATCTGAAAAGAAAGATGAGAGAAGAAAAAATATTATGCTACATTGTAAAAATTTAAATAATTAATTTTTTCATCCAAATAATTTTTGCAGTATAATGACAGCAATATACTGGAAAAGTCTGACACATAATCAGATCAATTCATTCTTTTCAATATAAATACCATCTGATTTTAAATCTCGAGTATCATATTAGCATATACAAAGTGTGCATAGTGCTCTGCCCCCCCAAGTGAAGGAATGAAAAAGGGTGAATTTTAAAATATTTGCAAACCTATATATCAGGATAGACTTAACACCCTGATGTGTTAATGGCTCAACAACTGTTATCCTCCTGTACTCATATGGATGTTCAACATTAATATTTATTCTGAAATGGTTTTAGGTTTCAGAAAATGTCACAGCACTGAGAAGTGATATGCACAGTGTTCAAAGTAACCTTAAAATGTCAGGCTATGCCTGCCACTTAGATCATGAGACCGGCTAAGTAGTTCAACAGTTCAGATAATGATGGGGGCCCACAATCTCAGGTGCAAGGTTTGGTGCAGAGTGAGGGGTTGCTGCCCCCTGATAACGTAAAGTTACAGATAGGTTTCATCTACAACCACTGAACACAATTTAGGAAAAATTAAAAATTGAAACAGATGCCAAGTATACTGTTGTCCAACAATTTTATTAAATCCATTGGCAGCAGCTACAGGTGCTTGTGATACAGTATAACCCACTACCACACCAGGTGCCCTGGCACTTCACTCATTAGAGCTTTACCGGGAGGAAGGTACCTGGACAAACAGCCCTTTTATACCCTTTTAAACTGAGGATGATTGTCATAGACCAATAGGATCAATCCTTTTCAAATTCCTTTGGTACAGCCCTGCACAAAGGTATTTCAAAAAGAGGATCCAGGGAACATACAGTATAAAATGCCATTTTCTCAAAAGTGAATAATCACCACAGTGTTATATTACTGTCTGAAAAAAGAACAAAAAAAATGAACTGGCATGCAGTTTACAGAATCAACTGGGTGACATGATTGTCAGTTTGATAGGAACATGAATGAGCACAGAGTTGGGAGTTTGCCTCACTGGAGCTGCATCCAAGTATACCTTGCAGTATGGGGTAAGAAAGCAGGGTCACCTGCACTCTCTAAACCTCCAACATCATCTGAAAAGAAAGATGAGAGAAGAAAAAACAGGGCAGAAATTTTGCATGGGCAGGCAGTAAGAAAAAAGTGGCCATCAGACAATTTTTATCATGCGGTACAAACTTTGTAGTTTACTCACTCTGGTGCAATTGTCAAAAACGAAATGTTGAATGCACAGTAAGACCATTAAAGTCTATGATACGTAAGCATTTAGTTATGACAAAGGATTGTTCTACTGTGGAATTAATGCATGGTTGGGAGGGTTGTGGCACGAAGTCACAGGCCGAGTGCCTACAACCACCCAACCACGCATTAATTCCTCAGTAGAACACTCCTTTGGAGTGCCTTAATGCATTTGTAACATGGCAATGTGTGCCATGTGGAATATTTCATTGTTTTTAATAATAACAAATGATGTCTGCACTAATAAATAATGACACAGACACAGTTTCATGGTACTTCTGAGATTCATTTAATATCGGCTGGCCAACAGGGACACAATGCACTACACATCGTGGTTACTACTGATCAAAATAAGTCATGTGAGTGCTTTGCCAGAGCAATGTTGCTAAACTACATAACACTTCTTAATATTTCAAAATAGGTACATTTGCTGTGCTATCTTACTTGCAAGCAGCCATAACATTGGTAATAGGCTGATGCATTATGAGTGAAAATACTCACAGATATCTTCAGGCAACGTTGCTTCAATAGCTCTTTACCACCTAATGCTAATTGTAAGATGGCAAATTCGATGGACTGCTGCATTCAGGGTACAAACACTTACCAAACACCACTGGAACTATAAATGTTATTTCACTATTCGCTCAGAAACGTTTGTTCTGTCTATTAAGTTCGGAGAATGTCGCTGTACAAGTAAGCATTATGTTGTTTTCCCACATTGTACGTCAGCTGTAAAACTTTTAGAAAAGTCATGTAGTTCAGTACTGCTTGTGCTGTTACTTGTAAAAAGGTAAATCTAGTTTTTGGTGACTACCACTTTAGGTAACTCCTTCCTGCTACAGCACACGCTTATTTCTGAAACGGTCACTGCATTCAGTTCGGACAAAATATTTATGTATACAAGGGACTGTTTTTTACAAGGGATACTGCCACTTACACTGTCTAGTAAGTACAGCTGTACATAAATTTTTACATTGTCACTATGATTGGGTACATGTGAGGATGTGCTATTGGAAAATCGCGTCTTATACAACAGCATTTTATTTTAGTGCGACTGAGTAGCGGTCCTTTGGGTGGGTGCGTGGGTGGGTGGGTGGGAAGACACAGTGCTTAGGAAGCTTTATAACATGCACAAATGAAAGTGCTGAAATGGAGCATTTCTTGTTTTGCTCAGAGGTTGTACACAGTACTACAAGACCAACTGTGCATTACTTGGGAATTAATGCATGGCTGGCTTCTATTAATTGACCAATAGAAACACTCCATTTCAAGAACTTTCATTTTTGCCATGTTACAAAGAAACATGTCCGAGACATTAAAAAGGGCAATTTGGCCAGTCCTGTAGCAGAACATTTCCTTGAAACACATGGAAGAAAATGTGAATGACCTTAAACTAATTGGTCTTGGACAAGCTCAAGTCTACACATACAGACTATCCAGTTTGCTACAAAGAGAAAAGTTACTGGAGTTTCACCCTGAAAAGCCTGCAGCCTAAGGGTCTGAATGTCAACTGGGACCTGATGAAAACTGGTACTGTAGTGAAGCAACGGCAAGCGACACAGCCCTCCACACACCACCTCAGCCACCTGCCATCTGACTTATACAGCATACTCCCTGCTTCTGTCAGATGGTTCATGGCTGAGATGATGTGCGGAGGGCTATGTAGCTCACTGTCGCTTCACTGCAGCACTGATTGTCAACCAAGAGTGATCAGGGGTGGGTTGTCGGTGCCGTGGTTGGGGGGGACACTACACACTAACGAGGGACGGGCTAAGGTTTTTTGGTAGATCACTGTTCAGTGCCTGGGCCCAGGCTGTGTTGTTAAGGGGGGCACTTACTTGCACCAGGCATCCCACATGATGGAGAATGGCTGGTGATCACCGTGGGGAGGTTATCAACCCAGGGCAGGCTTTCCCCGTGACAGGGGCAGAGATCAGACCATGGGAGGAATCACTGGACAACAGGTAATATTTTACCTTTACATCGGGCAGGCATTGGGTGGGGGGAGGGACCACTGGACACCAGGAGAATGGCACTATAATGTTAGATACGGCATCAGGTGGGGAGAGGGACCACTGGACACCAGGGAACCTTTTATTTTTACATTGGGTGGGCATCAGGTGGGTAGAGGGACCACTGGAAATCAAGGATATTGAACTATAATATCATGCATGGGTGTGGGTGGGAGGAGAGACCACTAGCAACAGGGATAGCTCCTCTGCAACTGAGCAATTAGGGGGTGCTGCACAAACTAGCCTCACTCCACATGCAAATGAGCCCATAATGGGCATGTAAATGGCCCCTTAGTGCCTTGCAAACCCAATGGGCTCATTTGGCCCTACATTTAATTGGATAGCGCAGGTAAGCTATTCCACTGAATATAGCTTCTTCGAGCACCTGAGCTATCGCAAGGTGGAGCTCAACTTTTTGCACTCCACTTTGTGCATTTTTGAATATCGGACCCTTGGTGTTGAAAACAAACATGTGAGGAGTCACGCTGTAACATCTTAAGCTGTTACAAATTTGTTCAGCATTCAAAAAAGATCAACCTCTTACCTTGAAAAAGCATTCCTATGAAAACGAAACATTGGGTATTGTTTTGGTGGCCTGAAAAATGCTAAATTGCTAATCAGCCTTTGAAGAGTTTAAGAAATGTCCTGCTTTGTTGGTGTGTGTCTTTTCAAGCTTTGTGATTCTGTAGGCATTTGGTCCCTTTCAAATTGACCCTGGCAACAGCTGAGAACTGTTGGGACTATCCAGCGGCACAGAGGTGTCTCTAGTGTGTTTATCCAAGATTAACCCACAATTCTTTTGCAAGAGAAATCTGGAACATTCTAAATAAAAAAAGAAAATGGGGAAGAACATTCATACAAACTGCATCTTAGTACCCAAGACCATGGAAGTAGAGCCCACCTTTTAACGTTCTCCACCGCCTCTTTCAATAGGGCATAACAATCCATTTCCTCAAGCTTGGTAGGGCTCATCCAACTTGAATGCCCAAATACCAAATACATTACCAGAATCCCCAAATTGCCCACTTGAACACTATAGTTCTGTGCATGTGTTCTGTAATTTTTTCTCTCTGGAGCAAAACATCTGTTGTGTCACAGTTAATCTTAAATATATTCTGCTTTATTCCCTGATGTCGAAAAGTGGAGTCATTGTGGTTTGAGGATTGTTAACAGTAAAACATGGCATCATCAGTGTATAAGGCTATTTTCTGTGAGTCTCTTTCCAGTTCTATACTCTCTGGGCCCCATATTCAGAGCCGGATGGATGTGCGGCACAAATGGATGGGCGGCACAAAAAAATGGGCTGGCCAGCTCTGATGGGATATTCAAACAGAATGTATGGTTCGGAAAAGATCGTGCATTCTATTTCAATATCAGATCCTGGATGGGCGGCACTTAACGGGCAGCTGCCATGTTTGGCGCAGCACACCAGGATTCGGGGCTAAAGACTGCCAATGGGTGAATGCATGGTGCATACCTGGATGAGCCATTTCCCCAAGGGTGATATTCAGCCAAAATATGCTAATTAGCTCATTGGCATGCATGACACAAATGCATGCTCGCAATGAGCTCGATAGCATGGCTGCAGGAGGAATCATGAGCAGCCCTCTCCCAGCCCGATTCCTGTTACAAAAGAACTGTAGCTCCCTCCTTGTCCTTTCCATAGTGTAGCCCCATCCCTTCACAATAAACAAATGCATCCCTATCTTTTTCATAGTGTAGTGGCCCCCCTCCCAGTCCTTATTCCTGATATCATAAAATATTGCTGCACCAGTCTCCACTTTTCCATAGTGTAGTGTCCGCCCTCCCCATCCTCGATCCCCATTATTATACAAAAATGAATCCCCAACCTCGTCTTTTCCATAGTGTAGTATCCCCACTCCCTGGCCCCAAACCCCAGAATATGAATTATGTCCCCCACATTGACCCAGGTGGTATTGTGGAGCCCCCCCGGCCCAATCTCCAACTGAACAGTATCCAATAACCCAGGTATCCCCGGTGGTCAAGCGGCCCCCCACCCTGGTAGGACAAGGCCCACCACACCGCTCCTAACCACCCGACCAGAGCCGGCGACTGGCACAGCCCTCCACACACCACTGCAGCCAGCCACTGGCTGAACAGTCAATGAGCCTGTACAGTACACAGTACTTACCCATTGGTTGAACCAATGGGCACATACTATGTGCGTTACAGGCTCATTGACTGTTCAGTCAGTGGCTGGCTGCAGTGGTGTGTGGAAGGCTGTGCCAGTCACCGGCTCTGGTCAGGTGGAGGGGACTGGCTGGTGGACCATGTCCTACCAGTGTGGGGGGGCCACTTGACCACCGGGGATACCAGGGTTATCGGATACTACTCAGTTGGAGGTCAGGCTGGGGTGAGGGGCTCCACAACACCACCAGGGTCAATGGGGGGGACATAATTTGTATTCTGGGGTACAGGGCCAGGGAGGGGGACACTACACTATGGAAAAGAAGGAGATACATTTTTGTATAATAATGGGGATCATGTATGGGGAGCGGGGACACTACACTATGGAAAAGAGGGGGTTGGTGCAGCAATATTTTATTATTGTAGCAGCCATTTGACTCACCTTGATTGCACCAGGGCCCTCAAGGTAGTTCAGCATGCACCTCCAAGAGGGCTGGCCTGGGTTCTGCAGTTTTATCAAATGTGGTGCAGTGCCTCCACCTGGGGTAATGACAGAGGACTCCTGTGGATAATAGACTGGTTGCCACCCCAAAGCAATAATACGCTGCCTTGGTAATACTTTTCCCCACATAATAACAGTTTCCACACAATAGGCCCCCACACCCCCAGCAGCACTCTTTCAATAATACAGTGACACTGAAAAATGCAAACAGTAACCTTATTTATTGGGGAAGGGGAACACAAAGAGGAGAATGTCAACCTCAGCTCTCTTTAATTAGTCAATAACTTCCCCCACAGCAACCCCTCTCTCCACCTCTGGGTGCATCCAGATTGTCCCTGTACAGTGGGTACCTCACCGCTCGGTGATGCAGGCCTAGGGTCTTTCATCGGGGTCCTGATAAACATGAAACACACTTTGGACTTGTAATCCTAGACTTGCCAACTGGTGTTCTTTAAATTGCTGTGCAGGGATTACCCCAGAATCCAAACTGGCTAGCTAACTAAAAGACTCCCCAGAGTCACAGCTCGGGGTACTCACAGTTTGCGGTCCACACCGGGGATCACAGCCAGATGAGTTGCATGGTACCATGAAGGTTCTGTGTTGGTGGTGCATCACCGGTGGGGAAACCAGAACTGGACAACTTGAGGGGTGATGATCTTCACCTGCCTGGCCTTGCCAACTTCACCTATGGGCCTTTATAGACAGACTTCATTCAGGCAGACCTGCTCCATCCTTCAACCGGGAGCATCGTCGTCTTCAGTCCGAGGAACTAGGATTGCCTATGTTCCTCAGACCCTTAAGATGCACATCTAGCTACCCTCAGGACCTGCGCAGGGCAATGGGGCTTCCACAGTCTCTCACCTCACAGCCTCTATCTCAGGGGATGCTTCCACAAGCAGTGCTGGGTTCTGTCCCAGCACTTACCTTGACACTTACAGTCTATCCCCTGGTGGAACATTCACTTCCCCAACCAATTGCTGCACCGAGGGGAGCAGGGACTCATTCAAGGTCCACAGCCCAACTCCTTTCCCCAGTTCAAACAGCTGTCCAACTGCTTGGGCTGCTATAGAACACTTTTTCACTTTTTTTCTGCTTTAGTCCCACAGAACAGCTACTGTTCTTCCTGCACTCAGCTTAGTAGATTGAGGTAGCCAGGGTTCAAACAGCCAGGTAGACTTGATAAGCTAGGACAGTTTCTCTGCGCTGATAGCCACCCTCAGCTTCTCTCGAATACAACCTCCTCCTTGATGCCAAAATCCAGTCTTATATTCCCTCTGAGCAGCATCCCCCTGATTGGCTGCAGCTCCCCAGGTGATCTCAGGGCTGCCTCTATATTTTTACCCAGCAGACCCATTTTGTAGCTTTATAGGGGGCTGACATTTTACCTCCTTGTAGGGCTCTTGGCCATCCAGCCTAGATTTATTTTATTTAACCCTCTAACAGGGCTAAATCCATGCCCTCCCATGACCAGAGGCCCTCCAGTCACTCTAGGTGTCTACCCCCAGCTCCTCTACCCATCTCGGAGCCGGGGATATAATTTTTTCTTAATGGCCACATAGCCAAGCTGAATTAGGAGCACTGCTCCTTTAAATTTTCTGATGGCTCAGCATGTGAAAGCGTGTACCATCTTGTATTTACTTTGCGGCCCTGGCTCCACCTGAACCACAAGTTATGTTGTTTTCCCTGTTTTTCCAGTACCCGCAGGCATGGAAGTCCTGCCCTGGTCCTCGACCCCTTTCCACAGAGACTTCTACTGGGCCAAGGACAGCAGCAGCATCAGCGGCCGAAACTGCAAGGCCATGAAGGCACCAGGGTCAAGATCCCACCTGGGACCCCTTGTAGAGGCAGCGGTGCCAGGTCATGTGCTGGAGCCCACACAGGTACGCCCAAATTGTGGGGCTTACCCATTCCCCTGGCTAAACACTTGGCATCCCAACAAGCCATTTAAATGCACCCAACATCTTAACATGCACTTTTCTAACTAGACACCTGATTCCTAGCTAGCATCAACAATAATCACATTTTAATCACATTTCCCATCCCACAGATAGTGTCTATCCAAACATCCAAAGGGTAACTATGTACAGATAACTACAGGTATGCACATACACATTCTCACCCCATCCATTGGGCAACACAATGGGGGATAGACAACAGGGACCAAAGACTTGTGAATAACATGGAGGGGAAGGTCGGAGGAGGCACCCAGGGTATCATACGTGAGTTTAACAATTGGCCTGGGCTGTCTTGCTGACCTCCTAGACAAGGCTGTGTCCAGTATGGGAATCTCCCCAGGAATAAAGGGCATGCCCCCACAGGCTAGACTCTACAGTCAATCCTGGGGCCTGGTCAGGTAAAACTATACTACCTTGAATCTGCTCAGGGACTGGAACAAGGGCAGGGCAAGAGGTGGTTGGTGCATCAACCACAGTTTCGATGGGGCCCGAAACATTTTTAGTGTCCATTTCAATGTCCAAATCTGGCTCAGGAGTAGGGATAACGGGTCTCTTCTCAGGAATGAAAGGCATGGCATTTGGGTTCAATGAAAACAGGGAGTCTGGAGGGTTTGTACTAGTGGATGGAGGTGAGTTTCGACAATACCATTCCCATGGGTACTGGGTTAGCTCAGGATTTGGCTCACAAGGACAAAGTTCAAAATCCTCAGCCTCACTTTCTTCAGAAGAACTGCTCGCAGACCACTCAAGAGGCTCAGCTGGACCAGTGATCATGTTCAATGTGGTCCTCTTGAGGGGCAGATTGACAGCGGTATCACTTCCGTGGGGCCTCTCGGAAAGCACAGTCAGACCAGTATTCTGGTTCAATGTGTTCTTTTTGAGAGGCATGGATGGGCTTGGACTTTGTTGTCTTTTCAGAGCAGCTTGACTACGTGTCATGGGCCTTCTTGCAACTGGAGGTTCAGGACCAGGGGCAGGGTCAGGCATGATCTCGTCAATGGGAAGTAAGAGGTTTCGATTAAGTCTTTCTTAGGCCCCGGCCTTGCTCTTGTTTGATTCAGTACACTGGCAATTCCAGCAGTTTCTCAACCACCATGTAACTTTCTGGGACCTACTGATCTTGAAGCTTGTATTTGCCTTGCAACCCCAAGTTTCGAAGCAGAACATGATCCCCTACTTGCAACTCTCGATTACGAACTCTGTTATCATACTTCTGCTTGTTATTCTGGTTACTTCAGGCTGCCACTTCAGATGCTAACTGGTATGCTTTTTTAAGTTACTCTCTCAACTGATGGGTGTACTCAAGGTAGGTTTTGTAGCACGTGCTGTCAGAGGACACATCAAAACAAAGATCAATGGGCAGTCGAGCTTCACGACCAAACATGAGGTAGAAAGGGGAACGCTGGGTGGCATCATTCTTGGCGCAATTGTATGCATGCACCAGATGGCTTACTTTCTGACTCCAGTTTGCTTTGTCGGCTGGGTTCAGGGTACCCAACATGTTCAGCAGAGTTTGAATGAAGCGTTCTGGTTGATGGTCTCCTTGGGGGTGGTACGGTGTGGTGTGAGATTTCTTTATACCATATGTGGCCAAGAATTCTTTCACCATTCGACTTTCAAAATCTTGGCCTTGATCAGAATGGACTGTCTTTGGAATGCCATAATGCTGTACAAACTGCTGCAAGAATCTGATCACAGTGCTGGCCTTTTGATCTTTGGCAGGAAATGCCTGGCCATACCTGGTATAGTGATCAGTGATAACCAGAATATTAGCTGGGTTTTTTCTGTTGGGTTTGAGGGACAAAAAATCCTTGCAGAATAGGTAGAGGGGCCCACTGGTACTAATGTTGACTAGGGGGGCAGCTCGCCTTGGCAAGATTTTCCTCTGTATGCACCGCAGGCAGCTTTTGCAATGTTTTTCTACATCAGTTTTCATCTGGGGCCAGTAAAACTGTGCTCTACACAGATCTAGGATGCGTTCATAGCCTAGGTGACCCATGTCATCATGCAGGAACTTAAGGACTATATCACGGTACCCCTGTGGCAGTACCAGCTGGAGCTTGGAATGTTCAGAGTTGTCCTTGACATGTACATGACAGCCCATCTATTAGAACTAGCTTTCCCCATTCTCTCAACAGGTGTTTGGTGTCAGGATGACGGCTTCACACTTGATTGGCTGAATGTCTCTTCTCGTGGGCCCAAATTATGTCTTGGATGGCTGGGTCATCTCTCTGCACTCACTGTAGTTTGGGCTTACTGGGTTGGGGCAGCGAAAACATGTCCAGCCTGGTGAAATTCAAATATGCAGGTGGGATAGATTTGGGAGAGGCCCCCAACATATATATTGCTCTGACAGGGTTCACAACTGGATTGTCAGAGGGCAGCGCAAACCTGGAAAACAACATTTGAACAGAGGCGTTCTCTAGTTGAACTGGGGAGTTAAAGGTATCACCATGCGGGCGTCTTGACAAAGCATCAGCGTGTACGTTAGTTTATGCACTTCGATATTCAAGGCTAAAATTGTAGGTGTAAAGGGCAGATAGCTATCGGTGCCCTGCAGCATCTAGTTTAGATGTCATGGTGACATAAGTCAGTGGGTTGTTGTCTGTTCTGACTGTAAAGGAACTCCATACAGGTATTCATGGAACTTATCTGTTATGGACTACTTTAGTGCCAAAAATTCCAGTTTATGCACCAGGTAGTTCCTCTTAGATGGTGTCAGGCTGCAGCTAGTGAATGCCACTGGTCTATGCCCTCTGGGAAACTCCTGGTACTGCATGGCTCCCAAACCATTCAGACTGGTATTGGTGTGGAGGACATAAGGCTTGTTAGGGTCAGCAAACACCAGAACTGTGGCCTCACTTAGTCTCTGGATAATCTCCTGGAAAGCAGCTTCACACTCAGGGGTCCACCAGTCCTCAAAGGGTTCACCAACTCACAAATACTCCTTTGGCTGGTTTGTTCCTGACCCCGGGGCTCTCTTCTTCTTGTTTGCTGGGGGATAACCTTGCATTGGGTCATTAAGTGGGTGTACCACCATTGAGTAGTTCTTCATGAAATGATAGTAGTAGTCACAGAACCCCAAAAAGTTGGTGGCCCTAGGCCAGGTGGTGAGGGCCTCCACTTTAGCTGGATCAGTTTGAACACCCTCCGCTGAGACGATGCGCCCCACATACTTTACAGCTGGCTGGCAGAACTGGAACTTCTCAACTGAAACCTTTAGGACAAACTCCTCCAGCCAATCCAGGACCTTCATCAACCGGGTCTCGTGTTCTTCCAGGGTGTTATCAAATATGATCAAGTCACCCAGGTAGATGATAATTTAGAGCAAGTTCATATCCCCCACAGCCTTCTCCATCAAGAGCTGGAAGGTGGCCGGTGCTCCGGATATTCCCTGCGGCATGCGCTTGAACTGGTAGAACCCCAATGGGCAAATATTAACGGTCTTTCCTTTGTCCTCCTCTGCCATGGGGATTTGATAATAGTCACTCCGGAGATCCAACATGGAGAACCACTTTCTCCTGGACAGGCTCCCAAGGGCGTCTTCTACACGGGGCACAGTGTACTGATCTGGAACTGTCTTACTGAGTGTGCGATAGTCTATGCACATCCTGATGGCTCCATTCTTTTTCCAGGCCACTACAATGGGGGAGGTATAAAGGCTCCGGAACTCGGTAATGATGCCGGCATCCAGTAACTCCTGTAGGTGTTGCTGGACGTCCTCAACATCGCCAGGGGCCAACCTCCGAGATCTCTCTCGGAATGGGCGATCATCCTTCAGATGGATCCAATGCTCTTCGCCTTCCACACACCCCATATCCCACTCATGTAGCGAGAAGACCTTTTGACGATTGACCAACTTTTGACTTAGGCTCCACCAGTAACTGGTGGGTATAGGGGAATCACCAAACTTGAACAAATTTGGATCTATCTCCTCCTCTGTGGCTACCATCGGGTTCACTGCAATAGCACTGTCACATCTGTAGATATTTGTCAACACTTGACCCTTTCAGATGACTCTGGGTTTCCTTGATTCATTTCGGACCCTCACTGTAACCTGCATGGCCAAGGGTGTATCCAGAGGTAGCAGCACCGTTTATTGCACCGACAGCCCTTCTGGTAAACTGTTAGGTGGCAGGGCATTGATAATGAAGGCAGGTCCTTGGGGTGGCTGAGCAAACTGTGCAGTTCCCACAACTCAGCACTCTGAGCATGAAGGCAGGATCTGCTCTTTTCCATCCACTCGGCACACTACACCGACACTCTCTTCCACCACATTGGCTCTCACAAATTTCCACAATCAAGCCAACTCTCTTTACCACAGCTTTTGCCAGCGGGTTCACTAGTTCATCAGTCCTGCCTCTTTCAGTGCACATCTTTGCCAGCCTCCAAACATATCAGTATTTGTTCCAATTAATACGGGTGTGTCAGTCATCCCTTTTGGCTCCGGGCATATCAAGGCCAAAGTCTCAATGGCGGGGTGTTCTTCAGGTCCCTTCGAGATGAAAACTATTTGTACTGGGCAATAACCATCATAGGGGTTGTCCGAACTACCTATCCCCCACAGTGACAAACCAGACAGGGGCAGGAGGGGCAAATGCTGCAAATGTCTGTCATAGAAAGTCCGGTGTATGATGGTGACTTGCGATCCGCTATCCAGTAGAGAGAAACAAGGCATTCCCTCTAGCAAGATTTCCCATCAGCCCAGGGGCCAATCAGGCCAGTGCCACCTGGCTTCTGGGGAGGACTTGTGGGTCAGTCCACTTGGTGGAGCAATGCAATGGCTGGGGCCCAGGTAGCTCCATTACTGGTCCCCACTGGCATTTTCCTGGTCTATCCGCCTTTGTTTTTTGGCCACTAGCTGGGAATTTTTTGCACTTATACAACAATGCTTTGTATGACCACCTTGTCCACATTTGAAATAGAACCAGCCTTCTCAAGGCCTGAGGTGTATTCAGGGCCTAGGCCGAGGGGCCGCATATTGAGCAGACTGCTGCATAAACTCAGACAAAACAACACTCTGTAAGGGCCAGGACTCCAATGCCAGCTGCAAGGCCTTCACACAGTCTTTTATTTCTTGGAACTTGGCCATAGTAGGGGTGGGAGGTATTTCTCTCATTTTCTTGAAATCCTGCACACAATCTCTCAGCTCTTTTAACACATTTCCTAACTCCAAAGAGCAAGGCAGTTCAGCAGGGTATGTAGCTTGGGGTCGCAGGGCAGCAATGGTAGCTGCAGACATCTGCAGAGAGTCGACAACATCTCCCTGGGCCTCTCCGTCCTTCAACTCATCCAATAACTGCTTAAAAGACAGGGGGTTGGTCTTTCAGTCCCGTATATCTGAGGGAGATTAGAGTCAATCGGGAGTGCACAGCCCTCCTAAGGATCTGGTTGAGCCTCATCTTGGCTTCTTGCTCTGGGGACTCTCCACCAGCCTTTGCAATCTTGCGCACCACTGCCTCCACCCTGGTAATGTACTGCAAAGATTCTTCTCTGTGCTGCTGCATGGTGCCCCACAAGTGAAACAGGATGGCCTCCCTCTTCTCGACAACCCCAAAGGTGCTTTTCAGAATTGCCACATGGTCATCTGTGGTACAGTTAGGCTGACTGGCCTGTAGAGACTGAATCACATCTAGAGCCACACCTTTCAAGCTTTCAACAACCATCTTACATTTTTCCTCATCCGACCACCTCCAGACTTGGACCATTTGGGTGGCCTGACTTATCCAGGACGCAAAGTCATCTTCCCCGGCTGGCATGGGGATTGCTCCTGAGAAGGTGCACAGCTGCTTGTACTGCTCATACAGTGCCACCACATAGGGGGTCACCCCACTGGGCAACACTATAGGAGAGAGCCCCCCTCCTGAGAACATAGCTTAAATGTCTTTCATGGACTTCCCTTCACTAGCGAGCACGGGCTCCAATTTAGCTTCAAAATTCCCTTTGTCACTGGGCAGGGAGTTGTTGGGGGATGGATTAACAGGTTGTGAACTAGCCTGACTCCCTCTCTTCAGCACCACCCAGGTCTCTTGGAACCCTTTCTAGTGTCACAGTAGGGGGTACATCAACAGGACCTAAGTCCTTGTCAGTTTCTATTATTAAATCCCTATACCCAGTGCTGGGATCCTTGGTCACCCTTTGAATTTTCATTCTCCCACACTTTGTCAGTGCCCCATCTAATACTTCCAAAAATGAAATCTTTTGTCCACCCCCAATCATGTTTCTCATTAGCATCATCCTCCGGGGGTCGAGGCCCTCAAACGCACACCAGTCCTCTACTTCCTGGAATGCCATTTCATTTATCCCAACCGGGGGTTACCAAAACTTTTAAACTGCAATTTCAGGGGTAACCTCTCAGGGGCAGCAAATCCCAGTGGTGCCTACACTTGTAACAGCCCTTTGACTCACCTTGGTTGCAACAGGGCCTTCAGGGTAGTGCAGCACACACCTCTGAGAGGGCTGGCCTAGGTTCTGCAGTGGAAGCAAATGTGGCACGGTGCTTCCACCTGTGGTAATGGCAGGGGACTCCTGTGGATAAAGGACATGTTATCACCCCTCAGGAAGTAATACGCTGCCCCAGTAATACTTTTCCCCACACAATAGCCCCCACACCCCCAGCAGCACTCTTTCAATAATACAGTGACATTGGATAAAATGCAAACAGTAACCTTATTTATTGGGGAAGAGGAGAATGTCAACCACAGTTCACTTTAGTTAGTCAATAATTTTTCCCATAGCAACCCCTCTCCCCACCCCTGGGTGTACCCAGATTGTCCCTGTATGGTGGGTACCTCACCGCCCGGTGATGCAGGCCTGGGGTGTTTCATCAGGGCCCTGACAAACATGAAACACACTTCGGACTTGTAATCATAGACTTGCAAACTGGTATGTCTCTAAATTGCTGTGCAGGGATTACTCCAGAATTTTAACTGGCTAGCTAACTAAAAAACTCCCCAGAGCCACAGCTCAGGGTACTCACAGTTTGCAGTCCACACCAGGGTTCACAGCCAGATGAGTTGCATGGTGCCATGGAGGTTCTGCGTTGGTGGTACACCACCGGTGGGGAAACCAGAACTGGACAACTCGAGGGATGATGATCTTCACCTGACTGGCCTTGCCAACTTCGCCTATGGGCCTTTATAGACAGACTTCAACTCAGGCAGGCCTGTTCTAGCATTCAATCCGGGGTGTCGTCATCTTCTGTCTGAGGAACTAAGATTGCCTATGTTCTTCAAACCTTTATGATGCATGTCTAGCCACTCTCAGGACCTGCGCAGGGCAATAGAGCTTTCACAGTCTCTCACCTCACAGCCCCTCTCTCAGGGGATGCTTCCACAAGCAGTGCTGGGTCCCGTCCCAGCATTTACCTTGACACTTACAGTCTCTCTCCTGGCTGAAAGCAATATTCACTTCCCCAACCAATTTCTTCACCAAGGGGAGCAGGGGGCTCATTCAAAGTCCACAGCCCAACTTCTTTTCCCAGTTCAAACAGCTGTCCAGCTGCTTGGGCTGCTATAGAACACTTTTTCACTTTTTTTCTGCTTTAGTCCCACAGAACAGCTGCAGTTCCTCTTGCACTCAGCTTAGTAGTTTGAGGTAGCCAGAGTTCAAACAGCCAGGTAGACTTGATAAGCTAGGACAGTCTCTCTCTGCACTCACAGCCACCCTCAGCTCCTCTTAACTACAACCTCCTCCTTGGTGCCAAAATCCAGTCCTATATATTACCCCTGAGCAGCCTCCCTCTGATTGGCTGCAGTTCCCCAGGTGATCTAAGGGCTGGCGCTATATTTTTACCCAGCAGCCCCGTTTTGTAGTTTTACAGGGGGCTGACATTTTACCTCCTTTTAGGGCTTTTGGCCATCCAGCCCAGATTTATTTTATTAAACCATCAAACAGGGCTAAATCCATGCCCTCCCATGAACAGAGGCTCTCCAGTCACTCTAGGTGTCTACCTCCAGCTCCTCTGCCCATCTCAGAGCCGAGGATATAATTTTTTCTTAACGGCCCCGTAGCCACGCTGAATTAAGAGCGCTGCTTCTTTAAAATTTTCCCCTGACGGCCGCACATGCACTGGGAAAAAAGTGGCCGCCATCTTGCTTATTTACTTTGTGGTCCCAGCTCCCCAGAACATCAGGACTGCAAGTTATGCTGTTTCCCCTGTTTTTCCAGTGCCTACAGGCACAGAAGTCCTGCCCTGGTCCTTGGCCCCACTCCACCGAGACTCTTACTGGGCCAAAGACAGCAGTGACATTGGTGGCCGAAACTGCAAGGCCATGGAGATGCCAGGGTCCAGATCCCACCTGGGACCCCTTGTAGAGGCAGCAGCGCCAGATTGAGGGCCAAAGCATGCACAGGTAAGCCCAAATTGGGGGGCTAACATTATATTGGGGACAATATGCTATGAAAAGGTGGGGACTGGTGCAGCAACATTTTATTATATTGGGGATCGGGGAAGGGGAGGAGGGACACTTCACTATGGAAAAGAAGGGGGCGGCGATTCATTTTATTATTATAACGTGGATCGGGGCTGGGAGGGGGACCATGTGACTTGCCCAGGACTTTGCATGGGGCATCACCCTGCCCGGCATGAAGTTAGGACAGGGTTTTGGATTGTTAACTTTGTTTCGGAGCATCCGGCTGTGTCTTCCACGGGGGATTTTTGAATATCGTGATGTGGGGAATATGCATGAGGGACCCCTCATTTCCATGTCCACATCGCAATATTCTGAGCCGTGGTGCAGTTGGGTTTGTGTGGCACATTGGGGGCTTCTGAGTATTGCCATGCCCAGATGGCCATCTCAAGTTGGAAGATGTGCAGGCGCACCTAGGAATGCACCATGCATCTCCTTTGAATTTGTGGGCCCATATCCTTAGGTCTTATCTAAACCTTACTGCCAGATATTCTCTTCCTAAAGCAATGACTAAAGGTGACAGGTGCCCCCCTGGCTAGTCCTCTTCATCAGCTCAGAGGCCTCTGACAGTACTCCGCTGACCTTCATTCTTGCTTTCAAGCATGATTATAGAACCATTAGCCAAGCTATAAATTTGTTGACTAAATTAAATTCTTTCAGTGTGTGGCCAAAGTTCTGCCAATGGAGTGCATCAAAGGCCTTTTCTGTATCTACAGCTATATCAAGTTGTGGTTCTTTTAGTACTCTTGTGATATAAATAGCATTAAGCACTCTCCTTGTATTGTTATGTATGTGTCTGTGTGGAATAAACTCATTTGGTTTGAGTGCACTCATTTTCTAGTGATTGTCTGCACTCTTGTGGACAGCTTTTTCTTAAAAATGTTTACATCTAGGTGTTGAGAGATACTGGTCTATACGAGGAACAGTGGTCAGGCTGTACAGAGACTAAGGCAGTTTGCCATTCTAGTGGCAATTTCTTTTGGTCTAGTATGTCTTACATGGCCATCCTTAGATGGGGAGACAGAGCTTCCTGAAAAGACGTATACAATTCTGCTGTGAAACCATCATGCTCCCCTTGTGACTTCCCTAATTAGAGAAGCCAGGGTGAGGCTTATTTCCTTATTCATCAATGGAGCTTCTAGCATTCTAGCAGTGTCCCATCTGCTTCTCCTGGATAAGCTCAGTTCTGCTGGCCTCTCAGCTCCCACTGTTGCTTGGTTCCATTCCTACCTAATGAGCTGACAACAATCAGTACAGGGAGGTGTCCTGTTGCCTCCCCTCCCTATCCAGACAAGGGGTTCCATCCTGGGGCCCATATTTTTCTCCATCTTTCTGAATGACCTCCCCTCTGCCTGTACCAACTCACATATCCACATGTATGCAGATAACACAGCCATCTTCACCTCCAATCCCTCCACCACAGTTGTGGAAGATCTACTCCAGTAGGACTTCAACAACGTTCTCTATTGATTCCAAACTCACTGCTCCCCACCCATTTTTACCACTCTGGATGGCACATCTTTTGAAGCAGTTTAGTCCTTCAAGTACCTTGGAGTATGGCTAGACAGTAAACTTGTCTTGTCAGCACAAATTGATGTCATCCATGCATAACTCCCATCCAAGCCTGATGCCCTGTATTGCAACAAAGACTCCTTATCTCCACATGCCCGCAGGGAATTTGTTACCTCAATGGTGCTCACTGTCTTCATGGATGTGGTCTATGGCAATACCCCTTTCACTTCCCTCACCAGACTGGACATCCTCTGCAGCTCCTGCTGATTTGCTACAAACTCCCCCTCCCCCGCACCCACCAATGTTCATCCCTATCCATCCTCCCTCTGCCCTCTCATCACCAGGCTCACTGTACCTCCTTTATATCCAAATACTGGTTTGATTCTCTTCCCTCTTTCCTCTCCTCTCCTCTCCTCTCCCAACTCCCCCCCTGCTTCCTGTTCCCTCTGTTCCAGGAACCATTGCACTTTTGCCACTCCTCACCTCTGCTCCTCTGCTGGGCAATCTGCCTTCTCCTATTGACTTCCCTCACTCTGGAACCAACCCCCCTCCTCCCTCTGCTTTTCCCCATCCCCTGGCTCCCTCAGGCACCAGTTGAAGCTTCAACCCTTCCCCACCTGTTCCTGTTACCCTTCCTCCTAAAACCTCCACAGGCAAACCTTATGCATCCTGGTAAGCAGCTGGCTAGGTCCCCGGTCCTGCCTTGGGTTAACATCTACACCACTACAATTTTCTCCCTTCATTACGAGGTCAGGCAACAATCTGCCCCTCTTCTGGCTCCAGTTGCCAATATTGTTCTTTTTCACCAAGCATTGGTGCCACTTCTGAATATGCATGTGCTAGATACTCTTATTGAATGCACATACAATTTTGTATTTATTCAAATTTTTTTGTACTCATTTTTTTTTTACCAAATGTTTATTTATTTATTTGGTTTTGTTGACTGGGTAAGTGCACTAGACAAATCCTGCCTATTTTCAGGCGCGACCTGGGGTAGGGGGATACAGATAAATGCCAACTGACCTTGAACCAGATTAAGCTGTTGGTGGTATTTTAGTGAATGGGGGGAAATTTGGCCAGGGCACCGGGGAAATTCCCCTGCTCTTTTCGAGAAGTGCCATGGGATCTTTAACATCCACCTGAACTACCACCAGAACAGGCAGATGGGACCTTGGTTTAACGTCTCATCCAATGTTTTACTACTGTGTGCTGTGCTACTGTTCTTCCACTCTTCCTTTCCCCGGGATCACACCTGGAAACTACCCTTAGTTCAGTGTGTCTCTCCCAATTACCAATTCTCAAATAAATAAATAAATTGTCACTCTCTCCAGGTCAGACAATTTTGGTTGCCTAATTTTCTGAAAGAAGCTCTGTAGGTCTCTTTGGTTCTAAGTTGAGTCAGCCATGTCATATGATGTGTGTTTACACACATGCTGGGTTTTGGCACCATCACAGTACCTGTGTGCAATGTGCACTACTGTAGCCATTTCCAGTGCATCCTCACTGGAGCTGTGGAGCAGTGTCAAACTGTGGAATTGTTGCAGGCTGCCTGGCTCCCCCTCCCCCTTGTATTTTATTTATGTCCCTCTGCTGGCTTCCAACGCCCAAGTGTATCACTTCAGGTGCTGGAGAGCATTCACACACCTAAGACTCCTGCACCCAGTAGGCCCATCGGCGCAGAGGTAGTTCTACCATTTGTGACGCTGATCACCCGGGTTCAAAAGTGATCCTGAGCCATCAGAGGTGGCCGAGGGGAGGATGCTGTCCTCCTCTGGGGAGGGAGGAGGAGGCCCATGTACTCAACTGCACTACTGCCACCTTGGGGACCACAGGTGGCAGTGCAGGCTGGAACCACAATGGGTAAGAGGGTGCCACCTGGCTGGGATGTATGTGTGTGTCCACTCATTACTTGCCTACAAGGTGCCCATGGGAGAGTACCAAGAAAAAAAAACACTCAGCTGCAGCAGAATGGTGTTACCCCTTGCTGGGCTGCCATGGGGGAAGTGGGCAAATCATGAGAAACTGAGATAGCAGGCTGTGAGTCATGGGAACAGTGGGTGGCAGGGTTGGGGGGAACAATAGCTAATAAAGGCAAGCCAAGTGCATGGGAATATAAATGAATCATAAATTAAAAGAAAAACAAGATTTGGCTGACACCAACAATGCTGGTCTTGTGTTTTGTATCTTATCTTTGTTTTCTTTTGGCTGGAGGCTTAACCGTTTCAGGGACACAGACTGACGTATCAGGCCAGAACTCCATGTACCTTATCAGTCTCTTTTCAAAGTTTACTGGAATTACAGTTCCATAGAAATCAGCTGTTGTGTGTAGTCTCTTCCTAACTTCAATGCCTCTATTCCTTTTCAGCAAATGTGCCAGTTCAAAGAGTGGATCACATGACTTCCCCATATTGTGGATGTTGGCCAAATGTTTCTTTCCAGTCTGAAAAACTTGCTCTTTAGACTGTTCTGGATTCTCCAATGTTGGTTTTAAAAAGGTCCAGTTACTTAAATGATCCAGCTTTTTTCTGAAGTACTCAACTAAGGAGCTCAGAGGTTGAGTGCTTCCAGCAGCAGGACTCAAAGTGAACTGATCTACTGAACTCTCAGCCTGAGGGTTTTAATTTTTATTTATTTATTTTGTTATTTGTGAATTCTGTTTCTTTCTCTGGCGATCTAGGGCCTTTCTCCAGGGTACCCACTTGACAGTTGCAGCTACTCCCAGCCTGAAACTTCCTCCATGACTTTTCCACCCATCCCCCTGGCTCATCCAGCCCCCCAGATCACCCCTTGGGGGAGGGCCCGCTCACCTTTGGTGACTTTTCTGGTATTAGTGGGTCAGCCGTGGGCCTGGGGTGCAGATTGGGAGATCCGGTGAAGCAGGTCTGGCAGTGGGATGTGGGCATGTCCCTGGGGCCCCCTTCGCCTCCACTTGGCTACCAGGGTATTTTCTGTATGTTGCTCCCCTCAGAGTGTGGACATGCAATGACACCAGTGCACCTAACATTCAGGCATCTGCCGCTGCTCTGCCCCCGACATTGCATCGAGCCTCGCTACCCATAGGGTTCCCTGGTCTCCACCAGGTGCCACTATGGCGAGAGGCTTACCCCAAATCCCACCCTTTGAGGGGAGAGCAGTTCTCTGGATGCTCAATTCTCTCCCTCTGCTGCCGACCCTCGATGACCCAAGTCCATTCCTGAACCTGGGTCACTGGCGTGGCACGAGAGACTGAAGGTTTTTTACACCTGGCTGATATCATGGGATATGCCCCTTTTAGCACTTATCGAAGAGCCTCATTCAATAGATGCTGTAGTAGCTTCTGTGAGCATCTACCTTTTGGTAACAAAAGTGCTCCTGTCAATAATTTGTACTACCCGTTCACGTATTGTAACCTACTATGATATTGAGTTATTGCACATTTATTTAAAGTGCATAGTGTATCACCCCATGTAATATGTGGATTTTATTGCTATGCTTTGTATAGTTTTTTCACTGTCTACTATGCATCTAGTCCTACTCTAGTCCACTCATGCTTTAATATATTCTGTCATGATTTTACCTATATTTTGTTATGCCACAGTTCTTCCCATTATACTGTGTATTTTTGTATGTGATCTGGGTCGTGACTGAAAATAGGTATCTGTTTGCCTAGTGCACCTTCCTGGTCAACAAAAACTAAATAAATAAATCATTGAAAATGGCCACCCATAATTACAGGGAGTAGCCCGGGATTATGTGGGGGAAGAGCTCCTCCCCCACAGCCTATTTAAATGAAGCAGCTGACTCCCACGCTGCTTAGAGCGAGTCGCACTCGCTGTGTTCGCTGGCGTGCTGGGCCGTGGTTCTTCTGTTTGTCTCCTGCTTGTGCACACCCCACAGTTCCCTCCTTCCATTGTTGTTGTTTTTTTTTTTTTTTTGCTCATTCGCGTTTGTTTGTTCCATCCCCTCTCTGCTTCTTTCCCCATTGTTTGTGTTTTTTGTTTGCGTCTCCTCTTCATGCTTGGGGGGGGGGGTCTGTCACCATACTGCTCGCTACCTCCTATTTTCCCTGCTGTTTCTGTAGCCGTTGATTCAGCCACAGCTGTTTCTGCTTCTGCTACCACTCCTGCTTGCTGTCCTGTACCTTCTGACTTCTTTTATGTCTTTCGCTCTAGCAGCCACCACTCCATGCTGCTGCCAGTTTGCATATTTCAGGACTCGCTCATTTCTGGACTACAGCGTTCAACGTTCTCGGAGCCTCCTCTCCCCCCTTCTCTTTCCCAGCTATGACTGCCTTGCTTGTACCAGCATTACACCGGTATATAAACTGTAAAAGCTGCTACAGTGATTCTGTGCATTTAGCCTCATAGCCTTCTTTGCCTACATGCAGCAGCTCTGCTATAACACTCCAATGCTTCACCCTCGCTGCACTCATCTACGAGCCTCTGTTACGGACTTCACCTTTCATCAAAGGACCTTACCTGCGTTTGCTGCTCAGCCTCATTTCCTTGCTGCTATGACTTTTTGGACAGTTGAGCTCTCTTCATCCTACAGTAACTACCTGCATGGGGCACCTTTATTTTAAACTGCCTGATTTTATCACTACCTCTACCCTATGGCTGCTCGTGCATGTGTCCGCCTCGCAGCACCTTTCTTTCAGCCATCCGTATGTTTTACCTCTATCTGCTATTCACCTGAACTGTAGGGCTGGGTAGCAATACCATCACTCACAGATGTGGGGCAGTTGCAACAGTTGCCTTCATGAGGAAGGCTGCGGCAAGTCAGTCAACTGTGGTTATCAACTTTGCAGTTTGCTCGCCACCTGCTGAAGAAGCATTTCTGTTCCCTTTGTTATGTATTACTCAGACCTTGCGTCTGCATTCTGTTCCAGAGCTGTGTAATCGGATGTCTATCTGGTGCCTTATTTAGCGCATTTGCGCTAGTGGTCAGTTTTTTGCAGCATTCGAACCGCTTGCAGCTCCCTATGAATGTAGCTGCCAGTTTCATTAGTGGAGACGATTGACATCCTGACACCTCCTGTCTTGCATGGTTGCAACTCCTCTTCCGAGCTGCTTAATCCAATCAAATTGTCTGGGTCAGTCTATTTCTTGCCTGCACCCTTCGATGATAGCTCTGTAATCCTTTGAAGCTATTTCATTTACTCTGCGTACTATGTCTATTGGACTTAATTCAGTTTCTCCTCGAGGTGATCCAGCTGCTTCCTATCTCAGCACTTCGTCCAGCGCTAACTTCATGTCCTTCCTCTTTCCAACGGCTCAGTCACTCCATCGATGTGAACATTCCAGTTATTGGTTTATTCAAGCCCTTCAGTGCTGGTTGCAGCTCCTATTTGCTTGTTTTCACCTCTCCTTCAATTCGTCATCTGTGCCATTTATGGATCATACTCAAGCCATGCCTCGAGACTTGCCTCGCTATCCTTGGTCATTTACCATGCCGTCTCGCTTCAGTCATTCTCTGCTCCTACCTCACTTTCGGATGACTACTCGCTGCTGTGGCAGCCTGCCAGGAGCTTCCTACTATGGACTTGTTTCGTCGTTTGCCATTTATCATATACTCCTAGGATGATTTCGCCCTGCTTCCTGCTACCATGCCTACCTCATGCAGCTTGCCTACGCCTGCAACTTGTACAAGTTCACTTCTTTACCTTACCTGCTCATGTTACCTGCTTCACCCTCCAGGGCTTAAGGGTCCTTACGACTAGCTTGACATTGCAATCTACTGCGTTCCTCATGAACTGGCATCCTTCTACCCTATGTTTACATATTACTATGGTCTCTACTTACCAGGATGTGACCTCTCCATTGCATGCTGTTCAACATTTCCATTGCGTTATCTACTACTGCTCTGCAACCTTCCTCGCCCGAGGGGCCAGAAGTTAGCCATAGCATGTAGTCAGACATGTGCCCCTATAGGCTCAGAAGTCCTTTGTTCCTATAAATTTCTTGCACCATAATCACCTGCTTCTACGTCCTGCCTTCGCCCATCAGGCTGGGAGGTTTACCTATTAATAATCTACTTCTACGACCTGCCTTTGCCCATCAGGCTGGGAAATTTGCCTAATACTCACCTGATTCTACGACCTGCCTTTGCTCAACGAGCTGGGAACATTGCCTACTACTTGCCTGCTTCTACAACCTGCCTTTGCCTATTGGGCTGACCTACTATTCATACTCATCTGCTGCTATGACCTGCCTTCGCTCTTTGGGCTGGGAGGTTCACCTACTTCTGTTCTTCTTCGGCCTCGCCCAGCTTGGGGCCTGGAGATTCCGATTCTACTTTTTGCCTACCTCCTCAGGACATTAGTTAACATCTCGACTTTTGCTCCTCTACCTGCCTGGTACCTCTTACTTATATAACTAAGTGGCTGGTCCTCCCACTCAAACACTATCAGACTACCTCAGTGTTCATTCAGCTGCTTCCGAGGTTGCTCTCTTGGATGTTTTGCCCTGTTGCCTCAGCCATGGAATTGCTGCTGCTTCCTTTCCAGGACTTGGTTGGCATCTCCTGCAGACTTTCATTATCATGCTTGTGCTCTACCGAATTCAGGCCTGTGACACCACTACTTCATTGGCTTCTGCTTCTTCAGTTATCTCCATCTCAGACTCTTCGGGTCTCGTCTGCTTTTCATGCCTTGAACTTTGTATACCTTCAGTTCTCCATGTTATTCCTCTCGTACAGTTGCTATATCTTAACCTCAGTCTCTTCCATGTGATTACATACCTCTCCAGCAGATGGATTCCTGCGCATCGTTGAGGGACTACCATGCTCGATTTCTGCCAGCGGACATTCCTAGGTCTAGCTGCGCTTCCCACACTGGAATCAGTCGCCTCTCTCCTATCTCACCAGCTGTCTGTTCAGCTACGCTTTCTTCAGGGGCTGGTTGCCGCATCCTGTTCCTTCTCATTTGCCTACGTTGGTGCATCCTGCTCCTACTGCCTCGCTTTGGCTTAATAGTCCAACTGACTTATTTCCTTTTAGGCTCACCTTATTCTACTACTTGGATGCTTCTTAACATCGCACCAGTGTCTCTAATTATCTATACAGCATGTCATTATTCCAGCATAACTCTCAGCCATTGCTTCATATCAATTCCTAAAGATTATATTTTTCTTATCAGAACTGGATTCATCACTCGATAGCCTGGTCTCAAGCCTTCTCTCATTCCTCGTACTGTACAAGCCCTACTATTAGAAACCTGGAAGTCGTACTACTTCTATTCCATCCTGCCTCACTGATGTCAAAGCTTGGATGCAACTATCTTCTGGTCTCCTGTATTGAGTTTGTTAGTCATCAACTTCATATCCACCATCATTCAATTCCATGGATTATGCCCTCTATCAACTGCAGTACGAAAGACGGTTCTTCAATATATCTACTCTCCATCATTCTGAATTATACATGGATTCTCGGACTCGGACTTTATTAGAAGGAATTACTTCACTGGACATTTACAATTCATTTTTTTTCTTAAGCTCCGTTCATCTGGATTAAATTCTACAGATCAGAATTCAGATTTAGCTGATTAATTTAGTTTAATTAGGATCTCTCTCCTTTAGTATGCCCAGAAGGACGGGCAGGTCAGTAGCCATGGGTCCTCAGAGGTTTTCCCCCATGGGGGTTTTTCCTCTCCTGAATGCTACTGGTCACACTCTCCGGAGCTGGAGGAGGTGATCGTCTATTCATATCATTAAGTTGTTATGCACGACTTCTTCAGCATTCAGTTACAGAACAATTGTTGATATTTTATTCTTTTTTGGGGCTTCCATAATTCTAAACCAAGCTTCCTTCCTACAGGTGAGATACAGAGAAAGGCCAAAACCTTCAAATATTATCAAACGACTCTATTCAAGCATCCAAGTACCTAAGCACAATACATTCTATACTATTACCTAGTAATCATTGTCCTCTCTATACTGGCCTCTATATCCAACAACCATATTCATCATTCAACTATATGTTACATAAGTACTGAACTATAAACCACACATAAATGCATGATGATAAATAAACTAAGTTTTTAAATCACACTCTGGGTGAGATATTCAGAAATGCGCCAGATGCCATCGCAAGGCTGGCGCATCGCAAGTCCAATGCACCATGGCGTGATATTCAAAGGTTAAGCAAGGCAACGTGCACCAGCACAACATGGCTGAATATTGCATGGATGCACCAGAGAGCAGCAGAGGTGCACCAGGGAGCAACCCAACATGCACAAAAGCGCAACCATGGATGTGCAAGGGGCCAAGGTAGATGTGCCAGGACACATATGGACCAGTCACAGGCACAGCAAGGAGCAAGGCATGGGGGAGGAGGGGTTGGCCACCAGGGAGGCGGTGGAGTCAGGTGAGAGGCACAGCCGGCCCACAATGGAACACCGCCCAAGGAGCATGGGAATGTAGCTGGCCCCTGACCACATGCACCACAGCGGTGGACGTAGGAAAGGAGGCACCAATGGCCAAGGGTGAGCCACCACTGGCCACCCCCCACTGGATGACATGCACCAGTCAACCCAGGCCACAGCCGGTCACACTCTTGCAAGCGGCACCCAACACATATGCCACACATCCTGAACAGCCAGCCCATGGCCACCCCAGGGCATAGCCACTGACTGATGGGCGAACACCACCATGCACAGCCCACAGAACAACACAGGTGCACCACATAACCACCCAGCACACCAGCCACAAAGCAGACCCAGACACAGATGAGTAACCATATAAAGTTTGTATTAAATATAAAGCAAAACAATGCAGCAGGGTACAAGGTAGGTAAAACTATATACAGAGCAGGAACAAGGTAGGGAAGAGAGGGATGGGGACAGGAGACAGGGCTATACAAAGGGACAGGGGAAGGCATAGGAAGGGTGGACAGGTGCAGAAACTGCTGGTTTAGGCTCAACAGGCCCTACAGGCGGCCATGTCCTGCCGCCTGGTGCTGGCTCTGCAGCAGGAGCCGTCTTGTCAGTCAGGTGACCTCCAGTGTAGTGGTAGTGATTGCGATGAGCCTCCGCAGGAGGCAGCCGTACTTCATCTCTCGTGAACCCCATCTGACACCTCTGGCAAAGGAGGGAACATATGATCAGTGCATGTCCAGGGCACCCCAGCCCACCTACCGTGCGCAGCTGACAGTGGTAACACACGCCCCTGGGGTGGCACCCTGGCCACCCGCAGTCAGTGGGCCTACACCTGCTGCTGACCCAGCATGTCACAGTGATGCAAAGAGCTGGACACTGCCACCTATGGGCCGACCGCCAGCACAGTAGCAGGCAAGTGGCATGGTGCAGTAGCAGTACCGCAGCTGCACAGGTGGCAGCCGGATGCACCCACAGCCCACCGGCAGCCACCACCCACATGTGCAATGGCCGCACTATGGCACCACGCACACTGTGGGATGAACACAGCTGCCATGGCTCATCGCACAGTGGGCCGTGACCACTCCCCCAACCCCACCCCCACGCCCACCCTGCACAACAATGCAGTAAAGCACAGCGCCTACCTGCACACTGTTGCACTGCTGGCACCTGTCTGGTGGCTCCACCCCTCTGACCCATTGCTCCAGCCGTAGGTCCCGCGGCAGTCTGCCATGGCCCGCCAGGTGTGCCTGCTGCCCTGGCTCTCCTCTGGTCCTCAGGGCCTAGGACAGGAACAAAAACAAGCACACATCAATACACAGCAGCACCATGTGCCCACCGCCCTCACCCCCCTGCACAGAGTGCACCCCAGCCTGGCACAGCCACAGTGCAGTGGCGCAGCACACCCAGTGAGTGCAGTCCCAGGCCACAAACAATGCAGCAACAGCACCCCCCTAGCATGGCATGCAGCCCTGCCAGCCCCATGGAACACTGGACACGCACAGATGCAGGCAGAGCACACTTACCTGGCCATGGCACGGCCCCCGCCCCCGGATGCATGCCTGAAACACCCTGAGCCTCTCCAGGTCCCACCTCTGTAGGTCCCCATATCAGTGGTGACACTGCTCCCTACTGTGCCGTACACCAGTAGCCTGTTCAATGCCATCTGTGACTTTCTGCCAGTCCTCCATCCTCGGCCTGGCGAGGGGCTGCTGCCCAAACAGGCTGGCAGCATGGGGCTGAACCTGGGCCACCAGGTTCACCAATTCAACTTGGCTCCAGTTCTGAGCCTGGGGAACTGCATGCCGAGGCATGTCTATGTCGCAATGTTGCAATCCAAAATGATGCCCTGCAGCCATGAGATCCATGTGCTCAGGATGCACGCCTTGCTTGGAGATGCTGCCCTCATCAATCGTGCATCCCCGGGGATGCATGGTATGAGCATGGCTGCACTGGCATGTGGGGCAGAGATCCCTGGGGGGCATAGCGCAGGGAAGGGGTCAGGGGTAGGCACGTGCACTGTGCACAAGTGTGCTATTGGGACCATAGCGCATGGTGCGCAACAGGGACCTGAGGGCACCATGCCCCACAGGCCCTATGGCACCCGAGTGCTATAGGGCCTATGGTGCCCGGGCACTATAGGGCCTGTCGCACCCGAGCACCATGGGCCCCATAGCACCTGAGCACCATAGGCCCCATAGCACACAGGTGTCATAGGCTTCACAGTACCCGAGTGCCATAGGCCCAATAGTGCACGGGCACCATAGACCCCATAGCGGCCGAGTGCCATATGGCCTATAGCGCACCTAGCGTACGCTGCTGCGCAATAGGCACTGGGACAGGCCATGGTGATGGTTGCACTGCACATGTCACAGCATTGCACCATGACTTGTGCCAGCGCAAGTCCATTGCACAAGGTGCAACAATGTGATATTCAGCCGGCATATGCAGATTAGCTCATCAGCCTATCCATGGTGCACTGGGGGAATTAGCATTTCATTACTGTTGTGCATTAGCCCATTTGCATGCGATGCACTATAAAGACACCGCGAAACTGCACAGGCGATGGACCAGTATTGCAACCATCTGAGGTAAGTTGCGCCCACCGAGCGGACAGACAGCACAGTGGGATGAGCGGCTGGTGTGGGCTGCTGCAGTCACTAACCACATGTCATTGCCCCCAGGTAGCAGCATGTCCAAACATGAGGAGAGTGAGGAGTGTGGTCCTGCACACAAGCGCAGGCCCAACTTCATGAAGTCGGATGCCCTGTTATAGGCGTACCTCAACAGGGAACCTCTACTGAGTGGCGCGACTGGCACACCCCAGGCCAGGGCCACAGCCTGGGAGGAGGAGGCAGAGGC
The DNA here is from genome assembly GCA_016271365.2 of Neoceratodus forsteri. NCBI lineage: Eukaryota > Metazoa > Chordata > Ceratodontiformes > Ceratodontidae > Neoceratodus > Neoceratodus forsteri. Next base: position 95,030,353 of record CM057450.1, on the reverse strand, counting down.
CATGAACCAGCAGGGCAGCCACCAGCAGTCAGCACAGGAGTGCAAAAAGAAGGGTGGCACCGACAGGTGGCGGATCAAGGAGATGCTGGTGGCCATCTGGGCCACAAGGGTGGCCACGGGTGGGGTTCAGGCCGACATGCCACAGATCACGCAACAGGAGGAGCTGTTGGTGGCCACAATCTGGTGCAGCGCTGTTGAGGGGGTACCAGGCGGTGGCTTCCAGACTTGTGGCAGCCCATCACTGCATGGTAGGTACAGTGGTGTCAGAGTAGGGGGGGTGGTGACTGGGGGGTGTGGGGGGCCTGTGCATCGGCGACACTAATGCAACTGTTTTCCCTTTCAGCACCGGAATGCCAGCACGAAGTGGCAGGGGTGGTGGAGTCTGCCAGGGGGGGCATGCCCAGCCCTGGAGGACCAGCCATCCACCTCCACTGGCATCTGGGGGCGCGTGATCGGCTGCAGCATACCACCGCTGTCCAGCCGGATGTCCTGGACGTGGTGGCGGCCGAGGCCCTAGTTGTGTTCCAATGGGACACCAGCCATGGTGTGCAGTGTGCAGAGACACAGATCGGCGCGGGGTCCGACACTGATGATGATGCGACCATTGTCCTAGGCAGCAGGGGTGTCATCGAGGGGGTGACACCCATACCATACACCATCCCTGGCAACGCCACCAGTGCCCTGTTGGCAGTGGTTCGGCCACCCTCCACCCCCTCCGGTGCCGCTGTGTGTGAAAGTGGTGTGGCGCCGGTGGACGATGGTGGTGGTGGTACAGCCGTACAGGTGCTTCCCAGCGCACAGCGGCCAGAGGAGCAGCAGCAGCAGACATCTGGGGATGTTGGAGGGCTGGGTGCAGCGTCCGCCACCAGTGCACCGGTCAGTGAGCAGCCCCAAGGGGGACCATGCTGTGCAGCATCCACCTGAGCGGGGGGCTGTGCAGCTCGGTCGCATACCACTGGTGGGTCAGCGCAATGCTCATGCACCCCCAGGTGCCAACCCCTTGCCCGAGCACACCCAATTGCTGCGAGCCTCTGTGGAGCAACAGGCGCTGCTCATGGCTGGGGTGCGTACACTCCACGCAGAGGTGTGTCAGGCAGCAGAGCAGTGCAAAAGGGGCTTTGCGCAGGTCCAGGGGGCCATCAATCGACTGCAGGAGGACACGACCATGGCCCTGGATTGCCTTCCCACTGCAGTTACGGTCGGTCTAGCCCCACTGGCCACCATGGGGCATGGCCGACCGCCACAGACCCTGCAGAGTGCATTGTCCACTCAACGGTCAAGGCATCGTGAGACCCCCTCGGTGTCGATGCTGGGATCTGCTGTTGGCATCCCAGGCACACCCGGTGTGGGCCTGTTTGGGAGCCTGCGGACCTCTTCGAGGACACGATCGTGTTCCCACAGTACCACCCCCAGGGGACTGTTGCAGACACCCCACCTGTGGCCGTCGCGCAGCCTGGGTCTGCAGTCCGCTGCTGCCGCCCTGTGTGCACATGGTTGTTGTGTGTGCATGTGCATGCCACAGACGTGTCATCTGTGGACTGTGCCATACACTGGCTGTGTGCACACCTGCCTGGCCTCTCGCCTGTGTGGCGTGTGCGTGATGATGCCACCACAGCACCAGATGCACCTGTGCACTGTTGCTCTGCATCTGATCCACGCCTGGTGCTAGCACCCGGGCGCATGCCTGTGGGTGCCAGTGTGTGTGTGTGCTGTGTGTTTTTGTGTGTGTGTGTGTGTGTGTGTGTGTGGTGTGCTGTGCTGTGTGTTGATGTGTGTGGCTGTGTGGTCCAGCCCCACGCCTGACCATACCCCCCCGCCCAGCTGTTCAGGCCTCAGGGCACGCCCACACATGCCTCTGTGCTGTGCCACTGTGGCCATCCTGTACTTAGGTGTTTGTCCACCTGCCTGCATGCACCATAGTGCTCATCCGCTATCGTGTCCCTGTGCTGGTGTACCATCCTGGTCAGCCGGGGATCCCTCTGCCTGGGGGGGGCTGCCCACCACCACACAGCCTGTTGACTGCATCATCCCCACTGCTGTTCCCCTCTTCAACCTCGACAGCTATTCCACGGTCAGTGGCCATGTTGTGCAGCATACAGCAGGCCAGGAATAGGCCGCAGGCCTTTGAAGGGCTGTACTGAAGGGCACTGCCAGACCTGTCCAGGCAATGGAATCGTGCCTTCAGCAAAGCAAAGACATGTTCAATGATGTTCCGCATGCTGGCATGTGCCTCACTGTGCTGCTGCTCCACAGGGAACGATGGGTACTGGTAGGGGGTGAGCAGCCAGGGCTGGAGTGGATAGCCACTGTCATCTTTGTGGATGGAGATATGGTTAGCCTAGTGTCCTATGTTGCTGCGCCCCTTGTTCTTCCCAGCCGTGCCCTGCAGTGCCCCTACCCTGGCTGCCCCCCATGCCCTGTTGCACCCAGCTGCCCATGGTCTCAGCATACTCATGCACTAGGTGGCTGGTGGGGATGTCCCTACTCTCAAACCTGTGGCACAGTGCTGAACTGTGCCAGATGAAGGCATCATGTGCTTCCCCAGGGTGTGTGGCACAGACATTGATTATGTGCCCCCTGGCATCGCACACCACCTGGCAGTTGATACTGGGGTAACCCTTTCTGTTGATGTAGGCTACCCCCTCCGGGCCAGGTGGCATGCGGATGCCAACATGGGTGCAGTCGATGGCCCCTAGCATGCCAGGCATACGTGCTATCCTTTGGAACTCCTGCATGTTCACTGTACACTCTTCCTGTGTGCTGGAGAAGTGTATGTATTCCACAGCATGTGGCAACAGGGCACTGGGGAATTGTGTGCGGAGACGTGACGCGGCTGGCTGGGTTATGCCTGTGGTGTCCCCTGTTAGTCTCTGGAAGGTGCCCGTGGTGAGCAGGCACATGACAGCTGTTACCTTTGTCTCCACTGTCAGGTCATGGCTCCATCTAGTGGTTGCCTGCATCTTCTCACTGCACAGCTCACAGAGCTGCCTCAGAATTGCCCAGTTCAGGCGATAACAGCCCACAATCTCCATAACGGAGTAGTTCTCAAAGGTGGTGCAGGCACGGTACCACCTGTTCCAGGTGTACCACCGACGGGCCCTTCCATGGCTGCACCACCCTGCCTCCTACCTCCCCACACCCTTCATCACGGCCTCCATTTGGAATATGGCACTAGCCATGGCCCCTGTTGTCCTGTCCCCCCTGGGCGTCTGACTCCACAGGCCTTCCCGGCTGTGTGCAGCTGTACGTACTACTCAGCTGGGCCCACGCCTGTGTATCCTGCTCCTGGCTGGCTGCCTGTGGCCTCTGACTCCCACCCATGTGGGTTTCTGTGTTGCTCCTCTTGGGCCTGGTGCCACTGTCACGCCCAGGCACATACACACACCCACCGTCGCCTCCCTGCCTGTCACACTCACACACACTCACTCTCTCACACACTGTCACTCCTTCTCTGTCTCTGTCTCTATCTGTGTCCCTCTCTTTTTCCCCTGCTCTGTAGTTTGCCGGCTGTCTGTCTCCCTCTGTCCTGCTCCCCTCTGGGGCAAGTGCCCTTCTCCTTCTTGCTCCCTGTATTTATAGGCTCAAGTGTGCTCTTCGCAGCTGCCATTTGCTCCACACTTGTGACATTTGTCTGGTGTTGATTATCGCACTGTGCCACATATTCATGGCTATGCCCCATGCCCTTGCACATGCATACATTACCATTACGCATTGGCGCACTGCCACTTGTGCTGCGCAGTTGCTGCCACTGAATATCGCTCTCTGGTGCCTTTCCGCAGTTGCATTTGTGCAACCCAGTTGCGCAATGGGCTTTGAATATCCCACCCTCTGAGTCTGTGATTTTCTTTGTACATACAGTTGATAAGAAATAATCAAAATATATAGAAAACAAAATAAATCCCCAGCCTCCTAGTCAGGTGAGAAGAGAGAGTCTGATTAAAATAAATTCAAAAAACACATTGTTCGTTAAAATAAATGGTTTAGCCAGCGCTTGCTTCACTGTTCTCTTGCACCCTGCAGCTAGACAGTGCTGAGCATTCATGAGCGTTTTGCCACTTAGTCCCTTAGCTCTCATGTATGGTGCTCCTTACAGCTTGCATGCACGGTGCTCATTGCAGCCAGTAGGAAATACCAAAGTGTTACAGATAACTGCAAGGAACAATATCAAGGCACACCATTCATTCTGCAATGGCCATAAAAAAGACTTACAAAATGGGCAGGGAAATTCCTGCATCCTGATTGGTTGTTACCTGTGCATTGAATCCATTCAATGCACAGATAAAAACAAGTACTGAAAAGCAGAACGGCAGTACAAAAAAAAAATCACTGTGCCATTCAAACACTGAGCTTTTCAAACGCCACCATTTTTTTTGCTTTCTAACTGACGAAACCATCCTTCAATAAGAGTCCTCCAGCAAACATGTTTGCCAGGTCTTTTAAAAGCACATTTCAGCCCTACAGTTATTGATCATTGAAATGTAAATAAAAACAAGTATGTACTGTTTTTCTTCTTTGAGGTGCCGATTGCGTTACCACTCCCACAGCGTGTCTCTTCCCTCCGTCTCCAGTGCTGACAGCGCTCCCATCTCTGCATGTGTTAACATAATTTTCCTTTTTTTTAATTTTCAAATACAGCCCAGAAGTTTTTATGAACAAGGTGAAGTGCGATGAGAAATACACCCGGTTGGTAATGCTGCTCCTGCCATCGCCATTATGAGAGTGGCTAAGGTACAGCCGACTGGAGCTGACAGGCTGACACATTCTTTGACACAGAAGACACTTTTTGCTGGCACACTGTTTGATCCACAGGATGCCTTTTGAGCTCACACATTGTTTGAGCTGACAGAGGAATACAGTTAACTTACAGGTACAATATGTGTGTGTGGGGGGGGGAGTAGATCCACTAAGCAATATGTCTCTGAGTGTGGGGAGGTGGCAACCTCCATCACATTTTCACACAAACAAGTATGGATGCCACAAAAGGACAAATACCCTCAAGCAAAAAAAACAAAACAAAAAAAAAAACAACATTATTTTTGTAGTAGGCAGAAGGACTATTTTACAGTAAATTCAGGTAGTTCAACCTATTTTTTCACATGTAAACATATTTATTTCATTTTACAAATATATTTTTTAAAAAGACCATTTTATAAGCACAATAAGACACTCCAGGGTGTGCACTGAACATATCTGAACACAATTCTAGGGGGCTGAAGGCACTCAGCCTGCAGCCTCATTCCTTACTAAACTCTTGGACATGCGGTCAGATCTGTTCAGTGCATACCTCATCGTGTCTTATTGCTTATATATCCTAGTCACCCCCAATTCATTTCAATTGGACAGCTGCAAAACACTTTCTGACTTCAAAAGCAAAAAGAAATGGTGTGCTATGCAGACCAGCCCTAAAATAACAAGGATTTGTTGATGCCGAATGTTTGCTTGCTGATATTAGCATTGGATGTGCAGGAGTTAGACAGATGCATAATAGGTATGGCAGTGAAGTATTGAACTCACGCCAACCCCACCTCCACCATGCAGAGATGGACAGGCATTGGGGTGTGCCTTTGGGTCGTCGCCCATAACGCTCACGGTATTTCATCTCACCCCATCTTGCAGACACTGACAAGTGTTGAGGTGTGCCTTGGGGTGTTCAGCTTCACAGTCACCCCATTTCATAAGGACATACACTGAAATGGGTGCAGTATAGGAGAATGGGGTGAACTCTGGGTCCAAAGAGACCAAGGCACACCTTGATGCCTGTGACTGGCTTCAGGGTAGGGGTGGTGGTGGAATGGCATGAGCATTATAGCTGGCAATCCAAATGCACACCCCTGATGCCTGTCAATCTGTACAGGGTGGGACGTTATGGTTAGAATCCCTAACGCCCTGGGCGTTTGTTGGTATTTGCACTACAAATTTTTAACATGGCCTTTTTGTGACCCCCCACCTCATGAAAGCATTTGGGTCCTCTGCTCATGAACAGTGACACTGTGATTTTGTTAATTTGTCCCGAACGTTAATTTCCCACAGCTACCGCACCATTCTGCACCAGATGTGCGAAAACGCAGTTTGGGCAGGCTGTGAAAAATGTCAGCTATACCATTCATAGGGAAGTGTGAAGAGATGCCAATGTTGAAAATCTGGAATGAAAATATTAAAAATGCTTGAAGTTATGCGCATACGTGGAAATTGCACAACACATGCTCATAACACAGTCATTTAGTGGAATTATTTCACCAAATTTTCAACATAGGCATTTTGTGACCTCTGCTCATGAACAGTGTCACAATAATTTTCTTAATCTATCCTGAACATTGATTTCCCACAGCGACCGTGCCACTGTACGTCAGTTGTGCGAAAACACATTTCGGGCAGGATGTGAAAAATGGCAGCTGTACTGTTCGTAAGGAAGTGTGCAAAATTGACAATGCTGAAAATCTTGAGTGAAAATATTACAAATTCTCGAAGTTAGGAGTGTGCATGGAAACTGAGCAACGCATGCTCGTAACATAGTCATTTTATGAACTTTTGTCACCAAATTTTCAACGTAGGTATTTTGGGACCTCTACTCATGGACAGTGTCACTGTGATTTTCTTAATCTGTTCTGAACACTGATTTCCCACAGCGATCGTGCTATTGTGCGCCAGAAGTGCAAAAACACATTTCAGCCAGGATGTGAAACATGACAGCTGTGCTGTTCATAAGGAGGTGTGAAAATATACCGATGTTGAAAATCTGGAGTGAAAATATTACAAATTTATGAAGTTACGAGTGTGCATGGAAACTGCGCAACGCATGCTCATAATCCAGTCATTTTTTTAGAATTCTTTCACCAAATTTGCAACAGAGGCTTTTTGGGAGGCCACCTCATGAACAGTGACACTGTCATTTCGTTAATCAGTCCTAAAAGGTGATTCTTTGCAGTGACTGCGAAATCACCTTTCAGGACCGAATAACCAGTTGACAGTCACTGAATTCATGAGATGGGGTCCCAAGAACCCAATGTTGAATATTTGGTGCCAAAATTTGGAAAAATGGCTGAGATATCCATATAAGTTGAACCCCCCCCCATTTATGCCATTATACAGCTTACCACCATTTCTTCTGTTTGCGGTCGGCTATGAAGAGTGCAGACGTGTTCCCACACCACTGAAGATCATCGTGCTGACCTGCGGAGGTAAGTATGGGGTGTAGGGGTGTGGGGTATGTAGAGGATGGGTGTGGGTTGGGGGAGGTGGGCACCGTAGACAGCGAGGGACCGTTTTCTTGTTTGCAGGGTTTTAAAAAATAATAAACAACAAGGAAAGGTTTTCTTTTTTTACAGGTGGTTTGGCATGCTGGGGTGGGCTCCCAGCGTGCCACCTGGATGTTTCTTGGGGGGCTGTAGTCAACGGGGATTGAGCACTCCTTTGACACATACAGAGTGTTTGGGGGGGAGCATGAACCGAGGAGGATTGGGCACCCCCCTCAGCACACAACAAATGGGGGGAGACATTAGGCTGATGGGGATTGGGCTACCCCATTGGGAAATGAATTGGGGAGGGGGTATGCCAACAGGGGGATTGGGCCCCCCCGTCGGCTTTCATGGGGACTGAGAGGCATCTGGCAACAGCCGCTGTTTGACGTCAATATGCAAATTGCCACACATTACCACCGCTGATTGCAGCAGTGGTTTTCTTTCAACTGCACGCCACTGCATCTGAAGTGCTGTCATAGACAGCTCGTCCATTCATTGGTGCAGTGTGGTCATGCCTGCAAAATGGATCAGTGCATTGGCAGAGCGGGCGGCACACCTCCATAAGTTGTATAGTGTCACTATGTTTCTTACACATATGCGCAAGCAAACATAAAAACTTCTGCACCATTTTCAGCTCCACACTGCTGAAGAGTGTCACAGGAGCTGAAACAGATAAGCTTACAATGCTCGCAAATGTGTTCATAGTGATACTCTGCCAGCAGATCAGCTTCTCTGCTCCACTCACACCAGAGCTGAATGCTTAGTGTGGATAAAGTCACACATCCCCAATGAAGGCTCAGTGTGAGCGGAAGCACTGTGGAGTACACTGGTTACTCTGTGTCTGTTTGCACTGCATTTCTGAATAAATGACTTTTTGAGCATATTATTTAGCTAGAGTGGTCTGGTTTTTGCTGTTCTAACCAGAATGCTTACTGTACACAGGTCTTACAGTTCTTTATAGAACTGAACTAACTTGCCATTTCTTAATGGGAGGTACTGTGACCTGGGAGTTCTGATTTTTTAATCTTCATCCTAGTCCTAGAAGCCTGTTTTTCCCTGGCTTGTTGTGCCGACAACTTTCCTGCTGTACCTCCTTGATGGTAGTAGTTGTGTTTTACGTACCTAGAAACATCTTCTGCATGGTTTGTATACAATTCTAAAACTTTCAACATGATTTAAGATTTTGTAGGATTTGCTGATCTGTTGTCCTCGCGTACTCTTTTTTTCAGTTCATTAGCAGGCTGGATGCATATCTGTATCCTGACCTTTTTTTAGGTTGTGAGATGAGAAGTTATTTGCCTGTCATTACAGTTTTCATAGAATGGTGGTATACTGCAGGACAGACCATCCCCCGATTTTATTTAAAAATAGTCCTGCAAGGCTTCCTTCAGTTTCTGTCTGAAGATCTGAGGCTGGAGGGTGTCGACTGATTAGGCAAGCTGGATAAATGGAAAATAAACATAGAATGTAAAAAAAAACTAACTAAATAAATAAAACCCCACTCCCTTAATCTGGCTCAAGTCCTGCTCCCATGATTGAGGCAAGCAGTTCATAGGGTTTGTTTAAAACCTACCCAGCTTTAACAGGGGAAAGTCAATAGTCCCCCAGCTTTGGTTTAATTGAAGAAAACCTCTTTTTTATTAAACGTTGTTGATTTATGATTTTTCCCCCTGTTATTTATTGTTTATGCCCCTAGGGTTGTGCAGCATCAAGGTAAGGTCTCAGTAGGTGGTATTTGCTCCATGCAAGGAGACTCTGCAAAAGGCCCACGTGCGGAGCAAATACTTTGTGCATTGCACAGTGCTGTTATGCAGGTCTCCTCCCCCTTATTTACATTGCGGGCCCCTACACATTTTGCCATGCTGCTAACCTGGTTTGCATGAGCAAACTGGGGTTTTGTGAATACCACTTCGGGGTGAAACCCAGTTTGTGCCCTGCAAACTGGGTTTGCGCCAGGGCAACGTTTTGTGAATCTGGCCCCTGATCACTAGATGGAATAACTGGATAATACATGTCATGACTAAGGATAAGGACTTTATCCTATGACCTCCCTGACTGAGACTGTTAGAGCTAAGCCTGTCCACCTATCATGCTGACATAACTGCTTGCACTTACGCCCTGCATATGTCAGGCCTAGTGTGCTGGATTGGTGTTGTTCTGATCCCTCGATCCCTGCTGCAGAAACCAGGACTATTATTTTTTTGACAGTATGGAAGACCACCCTCCCAGAGTATCTAGGGGTTTACTAGATGGCATGCTCACTTGGGAGGGTGCCAAACACCAAAAAGCAACAAAGTCCAACATACCTGACCTCCTCAGCCCTGAAGCGACCTCCTGGGCACTGCTGCCCTCAGCAAAGTGGACTGGCGCTAGTGGGGTAAAAGGGGTTAAAGCATCTTCAACAGTAACAAAATGATTGTTCAAACAGTTGAAATGGATTTTAAACACCAAACAGAATCCTTTATTTGAGACCTGAGTGCTCAGACAGATGGTACTTTTTTCCAGCTGGTGGAACATGTTGGAAATGTGTTTCTTTGGGGGTTGAAAACAACCTTGGTGGGGTACTATTTCATTTATACACAGCCTCAAAAGGGAAGCATTTCACTCTTCAGGGTCTCCCACCTCTTTCCTGGGTGGGAAAACCCACAGACCATTTGCTAGCCCATTCTGACTTTGACTAGCCGCCTGAGGCTAGTACTGACCCTAACACTGTCCCTGGTGGCATTTTGGAGCCACCTTAAAACTGTCAGCATCTTCTTTAGACATGCCCTGCACTCCTACAGAGAACACCCCTTTACTTTTCACTCAGAACTCATTTTTACTATTCTCGTTTCTCTAATGCTGGGCCCCACAGGGCAAGGCTTAGGAGCCTGCAGACCCGTCTTCCATTTCAGGGCATTCAAACCCCAGATACACTTCTCTGACAGGGATTTGTCTTCCTGTCACATATTTACCCTCTCTATAGGAGGGTGGGCACACCATGATGCCATATCACACACTGAGAAATAAACGGTTTAAATGTCACCTCAGTCTCTGGGTCCACAGCACTCTCTGAATCAATCACTTTTCCTGGCGATTGTGTAGATTATCGGATGTGCATAGGAAGCTTGCTGTAAAAGCTTCCTGAATACAACGCTTCTTTGGTTACGTGCCTCCGTTCCATTACTTTTTATTAGTTTGAGTTGAGGGCTTTGCCTCCACACCTCCCCTTAAAAAAACACTAGGGGGTGGAGGTGAAGCCCCCCCCAACTCAAATAAACTAATAAATAGTAACAGAATGGACGATTTGGGCAAGTGCTGGTACCTGCTGTTAATTCTGGCTTTGACAGTTTATTTGAGTTGGGGGTCTTCACCCCTACAACCCCTTGTGTTTTTAAAAGGGGGATGTGGGGGCAAAGCCCCCCAACTCAAATAAACTAATAAAAAGTAACAGAATGGGCAATTTGCTCAAGCAATGTAATTTGAACGCTACGCTAATAGCGCAGGTCCTTAGCATGTCCGATAATCTACACAGTCACCCTTTTCCTCACAGAAACTGTTCTACTCTCACTGCAGATGTCTTTTTTCACCTTTAGGAGAGATGCACCCCCCTTGAACTCCTGTTTCAATGGCTGCCACCAAGAACAAAGAGTTTTTCGCGAAGTCAGGCTCTGAGAAAAGGTTCAACACAGTGGGAGCTGGCACTATGTGCCAGTCTCTGGTCTCCCACCAACTGACTCAGAACTCTCTCTTCTTCCAAACAGAGAGCTCTGACTCCTGCCCTTTAGAATGCCACGGCATTCCAGCTGTCCTAGTCCCCCAAAAGCACAGAACTGGCATAAATGTAGAGGTAACCAACCTCTTAAAGAAACACTACTCGTAAACCCTATGGGGGATTAGAAGTATAAGCCAGTGACCTGTCTGTTGCTCAGCTGCTGTTTTCTTGGAGCCCTCCCCTGTGCTGTACCAAATGGGGAAAGGGATACTTCTGGATCCCTGCTATACAGTACTACTGAATTCTGGTATGTTTCAAACAATGGCCGGGGGAGGGGGGCACTGCACCAATGATAATTGCATGTACTACTTGGATACCACCTGCGCCTGCTTTCAATAACAACAATATTGACAAAAAAACAAAAAAACAAACAAAAACAGGATCTAAGCAATGGCTACTGTGTTATGTTAATTTTTCTCTGGATAAGAATAAACAGGCTGTTTCATTCATTGGAAGCTGTTGCCAAGAAGTAAGTGCACACCAGAGGGAAACTTTAGATGAATTCACAAACAAAATGTGTAATGAAGGTACAGTAAGAGTATCAGCCATATCCCCGTGGCTACAAATGGCCCTTCCATGTCCGAAACAGCCTGTAAAAGATTCACAGATGAAACAGTAAAAAAGACCAACACAAGAAACGGTAGCTATACTGTATACAGAACGATGTTTCCCACTGCGGTTATTTGTTCTGCTTGGTGTTGCACACTTGCTTGCTAAGAGGCTGAGATGGGTGCCTAAGGTTAAAGAACTTTATTTTTCTCAGCCCATAATTAAGATAACAGAGAATCCATACATCGGATGGATTTCTTTTTGGTTACAGAGAAACAAACTTTCTGTTTATTCTCACACAGAAATGTTAACTTCATGGTTTCTTTGTAGATAAAATGCCACATAAAACTCTGTTTTGCTGGGGGATACTGGGGTGCATAGGGAGAGGCATCACCAGTAGAAAACAGGAAGTTGTTATCCCTCTGTACAGACAGCTGGTGAGACCCCATCTGGAGTACTGTGTGCAGTTCTGGAGACCCAATCTCCACAAAGACATAGACAGGGTGCAGGCTGTCCAGAGGAGGGCAACCAAAATGGTGCAGGGTCTGCACCACAAGACATATGAAGAGAGACTAAAGGAGCTTAATATGTACAGACTCAAGGAAAGGAGGGAGAGGGGGGACATGATAGAAACTTTCATGTACCTCAAGGGAATCAACAAAGTCCAAGAGGGTAGCATCTTTCAAAAAAAGAGGTCTGCAAGAACAAGGGGACACAATTTGAAGATGGGGGCAGCTCAGAGGTAATGTAAGGAAGTATTTTTTCACAGAGAGGGTTGTGGATGCATGGAACGGCCTTCCGGAGGAGGTTGTGGAGTCAAAAACAGTGGTGGAATTCAAGCATGCATGGGACAGTCATAAGGCAATTCTAGGGGGTGGGGGTAGAAAGAAGTAGGCTGCTGGTTAACTAGGATCTGCAGCTTATCCATTAGGTAGGGAAATGGGCAGACTGGGTGGGTGAAGCGGTCCTTATCTGCTGTCAAATTCTATGTTTCTATGTTTCATAGGTTACTGGCAGACAGAAAGAGAGAGAGAGAATGATAAAGAAACCTTCATTTCCTAATGCCCTGAACAGGAAACGGTTTTAAAAAGAAGCCTTTTTTTTTACTCTTTTAAAAGAACTGTGTGGTTAAAAATTGAAGCCTGCTGTCCTTTCAAAGTGCAGTTTGAGTTTAAATTTCCTGGAAAGCCAGTCTGCTGTTTCTGTGAAGTGTGAGGGGTTGGGGGGAGGGGGTTAGAGGCGGGGGATCTTATTAAGCTGCCTGTGAGAATGGCGGACTGCTAAGGGACTGTCTGTAATTTACAAGACCTTTCCATTACAGTTGCTCAGTTTTCTTACTGATGTCTCCAAGCTGCCACAGGCCTTTTTGTTTTGCCATTTGGAGTTTAAAGGCGTACATGAGGAAGAATGCAGCTTCTTAACCCCTTAAGTTCCTTCTTTCCCTACTAAAATACAGTGCCCTCTCCATTCCTGTACACCAAATTCTGAAATAAGGAAGTCATAAAGCTCAAATTTTAACATTATATAGGTCATCATGGACGGGCCAGGTGAATCCCTAAACATTTAGGTTCTGTGAAATGCAACATAAAGTTAAATTTAAAAGAACCAGCAATCATAGCCCTCAACTGTACCACATAACGAGGAACGTTCCTCATTTTACTTCACAAAAGCTCCCTGTTCCACATTGTGAGGACTTGTTCCACATTCAGTAATAACATTTTAAAGCAAAAATCTATAGTAAATGATAAAAAAAATATATTATTCAATTAATGACAGACTTTCTGAACATAAATTGCCAGAGACACTCGGGCAGCTGGTCTTAAAAGCTGGCACCGAGCCCTGCTGGCTAGCAATTCACACAGAATGCTTCTTCCCTTGCCACAGGGGTTTGTGAGGGTGGCCAACTGCAATGGGTCCCCTCCCCCTGCAACGCTCCGCCAGGACTTATTCTCCGAGGGGTAAGGCGCTGGATGCGGCTGATCTCCACTGACACTATGACCGCAGATGAATCCCCAGGACCTTCACCTGTAATCTACTTGCCGTGGGGGAAACAGACGCCTCAGACTCCCTGCTCCTGTGTGCTGTCTGCATCAGCGGAGCGCGCTAAATTTAAACTTGCTGCCCAAGACTTGCCGAGGGGCTGAATTTAGTCTTGCTGTGGGCTAAGTGAATTTTAGTCCCTCCCACCGACCCCATTCTCTCTTACCCTTAAATTGACCTAAGCCCCTCCCTCTGATTTGGTGTGGCCCAATCTCTGCGGCATCCTCTACTGTGGTTTTGCAGCCTGGCCTACAAATTCCAGTGTTGTTGCTTACTAGCTGTACTGTTGCATGCTCCTTTTGCTTTAGCCCTGACTGACTGTGAAAGAACATCTGCCCCTTCCAACCCCAAACCCTCTAAAAGTTGAACTTTGATGCACTGTTACTGCTATTGCCTAACCACCCTTTCTGGTTGCTTTACTAGGATGGGCTACTGTTAAACAAATAATGTCCTGTTTTTCCCAGCCTGGGTTGCCTGTCTGCCTGCTGTAGGTTAACAATGCAATGCTCTCTTATTTTATCTGTCCTACCTGTCCATTGGTACCTGTTCTGTAACTACTGTCCCCTGTCCTACAACTGCCCATCTTTTCCAGGGATTCTTGCCTTAGCACCCCTGCTCTACACTGGGTAACTAAGAGGGGCCTGGAACTCTTGGCAGCCTTTTCCTATAAAGCCTTGACCCTGAGAGCTGACCAGCTCTACTCCTGGGGTCACTGTCCCTCGAACCATAGCAGGAAAGCTGGGCCATCCCACCTCAGCCTCAAACCTCTGATGGAGGGGACCAACATGCTACTCCTGTCCAAGCATGGTGTTACCTGCAATGTAAACTGTTACAACCTTTCACACTATCTCTACCAGAGAAGCTGGCAAAGGTATTCCTTCCCTCCCTCTAGAATTTTGGGATACCTTCCCAGGCTTATGCTTGCTCTGGGAGGAGATGTCGAACTCAACGCTGGCCCCTAATCCCCTAACCCTGCACTTAGCGACCCCACTAATCCTCTCTGGGCAGAGGCTAAGGGCCTTCAGCTAGCCCACATGAACATCGGTAGCCTAAGGCATAAAACCCAGGACCCTGAAGCTTGGACTGCACTGTATAAGCTTGACATACTTGCAGTTACCGAAACCTGGCTTAAGCCACATATCCTTCCTCATGAAATTGCCCTGGTCAGCTACAATGTCTTCAGACGGGATTGGGTAGGTAGGTAAGAAAGGTGATGGCGTCCTCATTTACACTAAGACTAATCTCAATGCTGTGCAACTAAGTTATCCTCCCCTTGATGACTCAGCATGTGAGACCATATTTACTGCTCCTTGGAGACTCTAAGCCTCTCCACATTGGGTGTGCCTACCTTCCGCCCTCATCGGCTGCCTCTTCCTTAGTATCCCTGACTCATGCCCTAGCAGAGCACCCACTGGGGGAATTGATTCTCCTTGGGGACTTCAATCAGAACTGGTTTGCCCTGGGGACCTCAGCAACCAAGAACCTCATCCTTGGGTCCAGCCTGACTCAAATTATCAACCTGCCAACTAGGCACAATGCCAAGTCCGGCAACCACTCTCTACTTGACTGGGCCCTTGTCTCCTGCCCGGACTGTATTATGACAGCTGGGACCATGGCGGATTCACTTAGTGACCACTCGCCTATCTTTTGCACCTGGTCCAATAAGGCTCCTCCCAAATTGGCCACCAGAGTGATAGTAGCCAGGAACTTCAGCAGGTTTACAGCAGCTGATTTATGCTCTGACCTTCATTCAGCAGACTGGGAGCCCATCCTCACTCTCCCCTCCCTGAATGAAGCACTTGACCACTTCACTAATTCATGTCTGTCTGTGGCCAACGCCCATGCTCCATGGAAAAAACTAAGAGTTCAGGGGAAGTTCCACAAATGGCTCAACCCTGGCCTCAAACGGAGTATGACGGTCAGGGATAGGGCATGGGGACTATATAAATCCTCAGGCCTCAATGCTGACTGGGAAAAGTACAGAGCACTGATGAACTACTATAAGAAAGCCGCCAAACAAGCTAAGTCCTCATACTTACGGGACCTCCAGACTAGTCACCTAAGGGATCCCAAGAAATTCTGGGGCCACGTAAACCTGCTACTTAAGGTTGCCCCCTAATGCCCAGGATGGAGCTCTACTGGTTGGGAATACCTTGACCAATGACCCCTCCTCAATAGCAGAGGTGTTCAATGCTGCCTTTTCTAACTTCGATGACCTATCTCCCTCTGTCCTGCCTGGGGCTCCCCAGTATACCAGTCCCAACAGGGAACCTGCTCAGCCCCAGTTTCACCTGAAACTTGTTAAACCTTCAGAGGTTCTCCCACTCCTACTCAAAATTAAACCAGACTCCACTCCGGGACATGACCTGCTCGATCCAAGGCTGCTGAGGGATGCTGTCTCGGCCATTGCCCTCCCTGTCACCTGGCTCATCAACAGGTCCCTCCTTGAGGGAACAGTTCCCAGTAAGTGGAAAGTTGCGACTGTAGTCCCAGTGCACAAAAAAGGGCCCCGTGATAAAGTAGGGAATTTCAGGCCCATCTCCATTCTCTGTCCCCTAGAGAAGGTGCAGGAGAGGCTAGTCTAGAACCAACTGCTAGACTACCTTGAGATGCACTCTGTCCTAGCTGACATCCAACATGGCTTTAGAAAAGGCCATGGCACGGACACGGCCCTTATCCCGCTCACGTCTGATGTCCTCGAGGCAATGGACAATGGCTCCCCAACGGGAGCCCTGTTTATTGACCTGTCCAAAGCCTTTGATCATGTCTACCATCAACTTCTTCTCTCCAAACTCCTCCTCCTTGGACTAGACGGGCTCTCACGCTCCTGGTTTAAGAGTTACTTGCTTAATTGAAGCCAAAAAGTTGTCTGAAAAGGTGTCCAATCTGGTATCTGACCTGTGGTCTCTGGGGTACCCCAGGGCTCAATCTTGGGTCCCCTGCTGTTCTCCCTCTTTGTCAATGACATTGAAAGGGGTTGCGGGCCGTGCAATCTAATCCTCGATGCAGATGACACTGTTGTTTACTGCAGTGACTCTCAACGTAGTGTTATCACTGCCAAACTGCAAGCTAGCCTCTCAGCACTTGAAGCCTGGTTCTCCACCAACCTTCTAATCCTGAATGAAGAAAAGACTAAAGTGGTCCTGTTTAGAACCAGACATCTGGGGGCCATCAGATCTGACCTGCTCAAACTCTAAACAGCCCAGGGGAAGAGAGTCGAGATCCTTGGCAAGATAAATTACCTTGGAATCCTTCTTGACCAGGAGCTGTACTACAAACCTCATACTGACACTTTAACTAAGTCCATCCACCAGAGGATTGGACTCCTCTACCGCCTGGGACACTCACTCTCTGATGAGGCTTGGCGAGCTATCGCCATTTGCACTCTTCTCCCCATCCTCCTCTATGGGGCCCCCTCCCCAGTCCCTTAGGGAAGGGAAACTACGTAATCTTGCTGTGCTTTACCATCGAGTGGCATGCTTTGCAAACAAATGACCCCCCCTAGGAGACACCACTGTGAGGTCCTTGTAGACCTCCATTGGCCCACCTTACGGCACAAACTGGCCTACTCCTCCATCTGCCTGACCTACAAATTCTCCACCGCAGGCCCCCTTCCTCACTTGTGGGGCCTGCTCAACCCTAGGGTACATGGCCGTGACACGAGGTCCTCAGCTGGCTGTCCCCTGGCCATCCCTTGGGTCTGCACCAATTCTGGCAGGCGTTCCTTTAAATACTGTGCCCTGCACTTATGGAACACCCTCCCAGCTTACCTGGTCAACAAACCGTCTCTCCAAAGCTTCAAGCTGGGCCTCAGAGTTTAGCTCCTGGAACTCAGTCTCTGTGGCTGCAATCACTAGCCCCCACATATCATCCACTGCTACACAGGTCTTACCCATGACCATGGTACTCTATGCTCATTTTTACAATAGTATCTACCGTGTCTAATGCTACCCCATTGTACCTTATCAAAGGTGTAATTTATACTCAAGGCCCCTGGAATTCTGCGGTTCTACGGTTGCGGAATTTGCTGCAGAATTTGCGTCATGCCACAGAATATATATAGTGCCACAGAATTCATTGTTTTTGGTGAATTTTCATATAAATATACTGTTTTTCCATAGTGTCAGGCTTTCTTTCCCACATCGTTTATCCTGAAGCCCCTCCTCTATGCTCAGCATATGATGTCATCAATGACATCACATCATATTTAGCCAATGACAGGACTGCATTCTGCCAGAGAAATGAATAAACCATGCTGCAGAAATCAGAAAATGCTGCCACAGAAGTCAAGGAGCCCTGCCGCAGAAATCAGAAAATTCTGCCGCAGAACACCAGGGACCCTGCTTATGCTGTCATTTGTAATTACTGTCATTCCAATGTATGTAACAATTGTAACCACTGTATGTTGCCCAATGTGTGAAAGTATGTTTTTATGTAATTAATCCCGAGTCGCCCCTGAAAAAGGGACCTCTGGTCTCAGTGGGCTGACACGGATACCAAAATTTAAATAAATAAATGATAACATTTTAACAGTGTTCCGAGCTCCTAGGTAAAGATTTGATTGAGTGTTCCACATTTTGCTCATTTGTTCCACATGTTGAGAGGCAATGTTCCACATTTGGGGGACAAAAGGTTGAGAGGTATACCAGCAATGCTAGGGTTGTTTGGCCAGCTGTTTATCCAGGGCAGCCAAAGGAACCATTACCAGGAGTATCTGAATGCAGACATTGCTGAAGCTTCCCAAAGGGTTGGCTGCACAGACACACACACACACACCTGTGTGTGATTACATATTCATTGGAAGTTTTGCTCACATGCACATCAGTGTGGGTGACTAGATTCAGAAATGTGAGCTACTAACGTCCCTTACTCATACAAAACCCCTGAAACCAACAAACTATGGGACAGAATGCCTATCCCTCATCCCTGCCTATTCCATCAGGTTTCACGTCAAAACATTGCTCCTTCCACCAGCACAGCAGTAGCACTACTACTCATGATGCAAGAGACATTGGGGGCTAACTAGGGGAGAAGGACGGAGTGTCCCAGTGGAAAGAAGGCTGCCAGCTGTAGCAGGTCAGGTGGCAATGCAGTAGATGGGGAATGGGGGAGGGGGGACATTGTGGAGTCTATTGCAGAGGGCACACATGCACAAACTTTTGCCTGGACAGAAGTCCTTACACCCATTTTCCCATGGGGATGGGGGCAGCAGGGAAACAAAGGAGTGAATGAGCGCCATCCAAGCACCATGACATTCAACCTACCCAGAAGGTGGTATATCCACCCATCGGGCTGAGGAGTTAAAACACAATTACAAAAATTGCTGCTCATCAATCTTTGCACCACACTGGATAGTTTAGCAGGAGTGGACCATAACTTTTTTTTTTTTGCACTAGGCAGCAGGACTAGTACAAGGGGGGCAGTCAGCACAAAGAGCCCCACACCCAAGAGTGGGTCTGGTCCCAATTTGCACTTTGTGTGCAAAAACATTATTTTTTTCTACTTACTGTTTAATGCAGTATAGTAGACTGTATCAGACTGATTTTGTTGACTTGCAAGCTGACATTTTCTGTAACTACAAATCCCAGAATTTCTTGCAATTGACATCAGAGGAGGGCTGCAGCAGTGGGAGATTCAGTAGCCTACAGTGCATGCTAGAGTTTTTACAAGTTACAAGTTTTCTCAGTCATCTATCACATTTGACAAATATTTGTGGACTTATAGAGTATGAGATCATAGTCATTAAATGATGCACTATAGGTATCATGTTTACCAAAACAATATTCACCTTACCCTATAATGATAGCTGGAAATGTTATTATTTTTCTATCTCTGTTCTTAATACTTTATAAAGTTGCATATACCTGTAATTATTGTCTAGCATCTGCTTTGAATCTTTATTTAATTACTTTTTTTGTATTTGTTGTCCTCTGCCCAGTGATGAAAGTGAACAGGAACACACAGGAACTCAGTTCCTGTACCCTTTTTGCAGCAGGAACCGAGTTCCTGTACTTCTTCGAACTGACACTGAAACTGAAATTCTTAAACCAGCAACATAGAGACAGTTTATGGACCTGTGATCTGCAATCAGGGTTTCCATAACAACATTTGACTTGTACAACAATGCTATTGTCCTAGAAATACTTCAATATCTCTAACTGAATCTACTAGTGTCGAATTAGATAGATGTGTCTTGACACCCCTATCCTTTAGATTGAGGATCTTCATTCTACAGTACATTTCATAATTGCCAGTGCGTGAGTTCCTGTACTTCTTGTCTACTACTTGCACCACTGCCTCTGCCTATCCACTTCTGACCATTCCACCCCCACCTCACATCTGCAATCTCCAGGACTTAATCCATCTTTACATTGTGACTCCTCTCCCCCAGCAATGGCCTCTCCTTTAGAGTCTGAATTGCAGGGAAGACAGATGCCATAGTCAGCGGTGTGGGGCCTGCAGGGGGCAGTCTTTCATCTTGCTCCATCCAGGCCTTTTTTCCTTCATGTTTATTTATTTATTTGCTTTTGTTTACCGGGTAAGCACACTAGACAACCAAGTGCCTATTTTCAGGTGCGACCCAGGAGATTACAAGGTACATTCATCAACATCAGGCAAAACAAGTACAGGGTACATTTAAGAGCATCAAGCAACAAGGTCAATGCAAGAACAACAGGGGTTTACATTACAAGCAGAAGGTAGAATAACAGCATGGTTCTTGTCACTGATCCTCTGGGATGCCCCTGGTGGTTCCTTGGGTGCACACATGCAGTGTATGCTATCATACCCTGTGGCTGGCAGTGTTTCCCTCCCTAGTGAACCATTTCCTGCTGCACACCTCTCTGAGGGCACCCAGGTGGCAGTAGAGATGTAGAGATGACTACCCTCCCTCCATGAAGGAAGAGATAGTCCATTAAGATGTTTGACTCTTCTGCCCCTCGCCAACCCTTGGCAACCTGAGGTTGCATTTGAACCCAGATGTCCAGTGTCACAAGCTGTACCACTACAGCAATACCTCTCAACTGTGCCTCATTATGAGGGAAGTCTTTCCTTTTACCCCTCAACATTGCTGTGCCCCATATCTGTCTCACATGGCAAAGGTGCTGCTCTCATAGCGAAGGTGCTGGGAACTGAGATTTTAAAGTACAGATTTACAGTATTTTAAGATACTAAACCAAAACCAAACTTTGCACATTAAATGCATTAGTTTCCACAGTGTTCAGTGTCCCACATTTCAGTAGCAAAAGGCTGAGCGGTATGGCTGCAGCTGTGCCAACAAGCAGACTGCTTTTGAGTCTTTATTTAACCAGATTCCTATTTAGGTCTGTCTGGACACCAGTACAAACCACATTGTGTGAAGTGATATGCTGGGTTCACTGCAGGGAATGGAAAAGCATCAGATTTCAAACATTGTTTTGAACGCTGACATTTCTGCAAATTCTGAAATACAGTACTATGCATTACATACTATGATAACACAAGACAGGGTGTGTGGTTATTAGGGAATAATGCATGACTCAGGTAGTTGTTGGGCACAAGGCATAGCTGAGTGCCAGGACGACCCAAGAAATGCATTACTATTGCCTTATGACTGCACTCCCTGAAGTGTGTTATCCCACTTAAAAAATGGCTTTTATTTGTTTAAAAATGTCTAGTTGAGGCAAGATTGTGGTTGTCAGAAAGGTCATGTGACATGTTTCAACCAGTGAGACAACAGGATTTTCATGGCCTACTTTATAATGCTAGGATCGAGTGCTCAGGGTTCTCTATTGGTAGGAGGTAGTCATCCACATAAAAAAAAAGCTTTGTGCGGTCTCATTCTCCCTTTCACCCTCTGTATACATCCATTTCTATGAGCTTTTCCACTAGTGTAAGTATCTGTATATGCTGTAGCTGAAACAGACCAGAACACCCTTTCACATTTTAGCAGTTGCTATCCTGTGATATCAAAATAAATATTCCCAAAAAGCCAATATTATAGGATGAGAAGAAATTGTAGTACTGATGAGAATTTTCAGCAAAGAGCATCAGAACTTGATAACAGGTTTTGTGCAAGAGGATATCCAACAGTGTGATAGAAAAAGCTAAACATATGGCATGGGAAAAAGCCTGGGGGGAATTGCTCAGTTATGACAGTAGTATGAAGAACACAAATCCAACTTTAAATGTTATTACTACGCAGTCTCCACAGTCATATTTGGTCCAAGACACTGAAGAAACATTGGCATGTTTTGGAAGTAAACCAAAAACTGAGATCTATTGTGCAACAATGCATCAGGACAGTTTATAAAAGAGACACTAACATTTGAGAAATTGTTACAAACAGCTATCATGGTTCAGGAGTGATCAACAGAAAGAGCCCTAAAAATTTGAATGGTACACATTCTTGTGGCAATTGTACTGTCTGCAAGTGTATTAATAAGGACAAGATTTTCACCAGCTCAAATACAGACAGAATCAATGATATCAGGGACTTTATTACATATGGAATGCAGGGGGTAGCATATATAGCTACATGTTCTTGTGGAGCATTTTATATAGGAAAAACTATTAGGACATTCTACAACAGAATTACGTATTTATTTATTTTATTTATTTAATTGATTAGGAAACAACCTTCGAGCAGGAGCTCTTTTACAAAGGTTCCACATCATGAGGCAACAAATACAATGGTAACATACATTCAATCAAACCAGGAAATACAACATTACTTACAATAAACAAGTATGATATGCCACAGCCAGCAAATTTCTGTGTGCAGGTCAATAAGCTAAGTCTAAGGTAAACAGGCTTGACAAATGAGAGCCTTGAAAAGTACTAGTGAGCAGCCTTGAAGCAGGAAGCCTTGTCATTAGAGAATGGAGGGTGCAGTTGTAAACAAGAGAAAAATAAAGAGCAATTGAGGAAGGCAGGGGGCCCTTCTCTGGCAGACATGTGCCAGGAGGAAACCACTTACCTAGATGTTGGGGGGGAGGGGACGGGGATGGGGCAGTGAAAGGCAGGGAAGGGGGCAGAGGAGGGGTAAGGGAGAGCAGTAGTGTGGAGAGTCTCAAAATAATGGGAATTATGGAACATTTTAGAGCTATAGATAAAAAGGACACTACCAATGCTTTGGCTCTTCATGTAGAGAAAACTGATAATTTACATACATTTTTATTCCAGGCTTTGGGAATGGTATCTTTGGGACTTGGGGATGGGGTGGGGATTTGGATAGGAAACTACCACACAGAGAATGATTTTGGCAGTGTAAATTAGGGCCACTACAAAATATGGGTTTGAATGATCATTTTCAGTTATATCCATTTCTTGTGAACTGAATATTTGTGACTGGATGTATGAGAATCTATCATATAATTTAATATTTAATTTTTTTTAATCATTTTTATTGTCCTTTCAATATTTATTTATTTTGGCAACTGTTTTTATTATAGAAAAAAATGGTTATAGCTATGTTGCTTTGATGCTGTTCTCCTTCCCTCTTCCCCACGTTCACTGTAAATAGTAGTGTTTATGTAAGGTAGTGAGTCCATTGTGAGTTTTGGCTCATCTGCCACTTTAAATCTGATTGGGTAAAAGGTAATTTATTAACTCACATTAATTAGTCTTAATAAAGTGTGCAAAGTGCATAACTGTTGACTAGAGGGACCATACCTCTCAACCTCTTGCCTCATGAATCAGGGACAAGGCTTAAAAAAATCAGGGACAAAGACCCCAAATCAGGGACACATTTTAAAAACTGGTACTATTCGCTCAGAAAGCTGATAGAATAAAGGGATGTGTGTTAAGATGTATTTTCTGAAGGAAAACAAGTCTGTAACTTTAATGCGTGACATTATTTTGTGCTTCTAATGACCACTGTTCTGTCACAAAAACACAAATATTACGAAGGACAGAGGAAGATTTTGAGGCCAAATCAGGGACGTCCCTGAAAATCAGGGACAGTTGAGAGGTATGAGAGGGACAGGTGTGTTTTCTGCCACCAATACTGTTTGCTTTTAATATTTTAATAAACGTATATGGACTGTATAAGAAGACAGTCTGGTTTTAATTGACTTGAGCCAGTGAGTGCTATGGATTGAAGTTTGGAACAGTTTCATTGCAGCTGGTTTGCACCACACACTCAGGAGCCACTACTGAGGCCTGAGCTTTCATCAGTGACTTTGGAGATGGCATTAAGAGCAAAATGCACCCCTTCACAGATGACACCAAACTCAGTGGGTGGGTGAGTGGAGACAGCTGAAGGGATACAGGGCCTACAGGATGACCTCAGAAAGCTTGAGAGGTGATCCAGGATTTGGCAGCTTGGTTTCAATGCCAAGAAATGCAAAGTTATGCACATTGAAGCTAGAAATCCAAGGATGGAGTACTAGCTGAGAGGGGTCCATGTAATGACACCTGAGGAGGAGGAGGAGGAGGAGGAGGATCTGGGAGTGATGATCAGTAGTGACTTGAGGTGCTCCACACAGTGCAAAAAGGCAGCAGCAAGGGCTAACAAGATGCTGGGATGTATAGCCAGAGGAATCAGCAGTAGGCAGGAGGAGGTTATACTGCCCTCGAACAGGTCACTGGTGAAGCCACATCTAGAGTGTGGAGTAAGGTACTGGTGCCCGCACCAACACCATCATGCCAGAGACAGTCCAGAGACGGGCAACAAAGATGATTACTGGTCAGCAGGGTAAGGCATATAAAGAGAGGCTTGGGGCCCTGAACAGATACTCCCTGGAGGAGATGAGGGAGAGAGGAAACATGCTGAAGACCTTCAAGTACTTGAAAAGGATAAATAGGGTGGATATTGAGGGTCTCTTTAAGCTTAGTGGCATCTGAAACACAAGGGGACACAGTCTTAAAGAGCTAGTGTACTAAAATGACCCTAAAAACAAAGTATTTTACTCGCCAGCTGTAAATCTGTTACACTAATGCAGCTGAGTACTTTTTTGGAATCATATATTCTTGTTTTGCACTTTATTTGAAATAGCTGGACTGTTTGTGTTGTCCGAAGCCATTTGACCTTGTGTGCTCCAACTGTGATGCAGTGGGGGGAAGAGCATTGATATGCTGTACCTCCTCCTAGCTAAGATAACATTTATATTTCAGGACGATTGCCAAAGAGGGAAATAATATACCGCCATGTGAATTGAAGATGGGTGCTGAGACATTGTTGCGGTTATCAGGTGGGATCGGAGACAGTAAAAGTACAGAATGGCCACTTCATTGGTATTTATATTACTTGCCATACCCAAGACAAAATAAAGTAGAGCACTCACCCACACACGGTGCTGCTGAAAATCAAGCTAAAGAACACTTGTTCAACACAGCCAGTGAATCATTGGTAAGTCTGGCTGCAGTACGTATAATTTTATTCGACTTGCTAAATCACATAAATCGGGGGTTCATGGCTGTGCTCACGGTTTATGTGATTCTAACTGAATAAAATTATGTGAAGCAACTGGACTTACCCACGCTTCGTTGTCTGTTCTGTGTTGAGCATGTGTGCTTTCACTGGATGTTTGGCAGCACCGTATGTGGGTGAGCGCTTTCCTTCATTTTGTCTGGAGAACAGCATGTAATCTGAATACAATGTAACCCTGCTTATCTGAATGTACTGGGGGAAACTAAAGTCAGGTTAGCGGGGTTTCTGATAAGTGGGAACTGCCATTGCCACAATGAAATTTGGCATGCTGCTTTTCAAAAACAGCAACATGTGACAACAAAAAGATTACTGTACTGTGCTTCCCTTTATTTAAACACGTACTGTGACGTTTATTAAATAACTGCACTGCCATGACCGTACAACGGCTTTATAAATAAAATTAACACTGATCCTGTCAGATTAAAAAAACAAACAAAAAAAACCCACCAAGCAGAGCAGCAGGGCTCCTCCCACAGTGTCATTTACTTTCACAGCAGGGTGTGCCCAGGTCCACACCCCGGCAGGTTAGAAATCCCTCTCTGGCGTATTTTTAAATACATGGCAGCAATCAATATAAACTTGCTATTTACATTTAAGGGCAACACAACTTAACTCAGTACTCCAGTTGGTATAATGAGCAAAACTGGGTCATTACACTGGTTCTTTAAGCTGGGGTGGGGGTGGGGAGTTTAGGAGAGAGGTTAGGAAGCACTTCTTGACAGAGAGGGTGGTGACCAGTTAGAATGCACTGCACATCTTCACAGAGAGGGCAGTGGCCAGTTGGAATGTGCTGCTGGAAGTAGTGGTCTAGATAAAGACGGCGTGCAACTTCAAGAGAGGCTGGGATAGACATAAGGGAAAAGTAAGGGTCATGGTAGAGGCAGATGGAAAGGATGGGAGGATGGGAAGGGAGCAGAGTCAGTAGTGTAAACTGAGGGCCCTGCAATATGAGCAGAAGGGGTAGACCATATGGCCTTATTCTCCTGGCTTCTTCATATGTTCGTATGACCAGTTCTCATAGCTCTGGAGCAAGGCATGCTGGCAGGATAGCCTGAATAGAAAGGCCAAGTAGAATGTGACTTGTAGATGTGTAGGGGGGATAAAGTAATAGTAAGCCTTGAACTGAGGTTAAATGATCTTGGGTTATAACTAGGCTTGGAAGGATTAGATTTAAATTGATATATGTCGGTAAACGTCGATTTCACTGCACACACATAAACTGACAAAAAAATACTTCCTTCAATAATAATCTAAATTTACAGATCGGCAAAGTAGGCTGTATTGCTATTTTGACATGTGATTATGACAATTTGTGTTTTTAACAGTTTGTAAATTCATTAACTGCACATGTGAAAATTAAATTGATACAAATTGAAATAAATGCTTAAAAACCCATAGTTTCATGCAACTGTGAAAAAGTAAATGAGTAAAAATAGAGAAAAAGGTTTATAAATAAAAATCGATATTTTCCATTGAAATTATAAAAAAATAATTGAATTCTGCCAATCCTAGTTATAACAGCCCTCACAAGGGGTATGCGGCTGACACAGTAGTCTCTGAACATGCTAGGTACACAGGTTTTCAATGCAGCTGTGATAAAGAGGATGTGGGTTGCATCTCTGATTGCTCATGAAGCTGTATTAACTGTGAACTGTATTTGTGAATGGTTTTAATTGAATGTCCATGTAAAATGTATTGTCTGAAACTCTGAAAATAAAGTTTAAAAAAAAGAAAGCCTTGGATGTACATTTGTTAGAGGCAAACATAAATAGGAATTTCCCATTATAAAATGGATAAAGATATTCCTGGAATTTGATTGGCTCAGACAGGATTCCGGGCATGTCTGTTTTTTAAGATAGCACAGGTTAAACAAAAAGTGCTAGTACCTGTGTCCACTACACAAAGGAAATCCAAGTGTCACTGATAGAAAACTTAAAAAATGATTTGGCCATCATGTTTTATTTTAGGGAGCCACTTGCTTCAACCCCCAGGAACCAGACTGGTGAAACAACAAAAGTTTTTTTTCCCCCTCTTGCTTTCCCTCCTGACCCACTCATTCTCCTTCCCAGCATGCAGACTGCTCCTGAGCTGACCGCACTCTCTTGGTCTGTTTCCTGACCTGCGGCTGTGGGAGAATGCTGGCACTTTGATGAAAGCTGCTACTGCAGATAGTACCGTGCTGCTGACAAGGTCACAAAAAAATTGTGATCTAGCAGGTGGGCTAGCATAGTGACCCAGGCCCTTCTCCAAAGGCAGTCACACACAACTCAGCATAGCACAGCACACCTAGTGACAACCAGACAACCTAATGGCAAGCAGAGGGGCCAGTTAGCTTAAAATTAGACCGTTTTGTAATATTTTACCACTTTTTATAGTAGGGATAGGCTATCCGCCAGGTAGCTGGATCGAACAGTGTGGGTATTGCCAGGCAGGGTAGTTAAGGTGGATCCATAACTGCTGGTCAACAATTTCATTGTCTATCAATGTTACAGGAACTCCTTTATGTCAACTGCATCTGCAGTCAGTATAAAAGGAGTCACTTCAGACATAGCTAGATAAATGTCTCTGCAGCATAATGATGAAAGCCTTGTATGGCATGCAATGCCCGCCATGGGTATAATTTTTGGAAACAGCAGCAAGCTGACTTACAGCAGCTGCACCTCTCATACCTGCCTTTAGCAATGCCCGCCATAGGTATAATTTTGGGAAAAAGCAGCAGGCTCACTCAACAGCTGCACCTCTCCTACCTGCCTCTGCAATGCCCACCATTGGTATAACTTTTTGGAAACAACAGCAGGCTGACTCAGAGCAGCTGTGCTTATCTTACCTGACAAGACAGATCCTTTTGAATAGTTTTATCTGCTTAAGGCAGTCAAAAACAAAGTTTTTCATATTTACTGTAGTTATAGTCAGGGTAGGGTAATGTGGTAATATAAAGATTAGGGTAGTAACTACCCTGCCCTCTTCAACTGCCTGTTTTGCATTAGGGTATTTTTAGGATAGTTTGGAGGTACCTGAGGGTAGTGTTCAGGGTAGAGTATTTTACTACCCACCCATCCCTATTTTTTATCAGTACGAATGTTTCCAGAAGACTGGAGAAGGGCTCATGTGATCCCGCTCCACAAGAGTGGTAGCAGGGAGGAGGCGGGGAACTACAGACCAGTCAGTCTTACCTCAGTATTAGGCAAGATTATGGAGGCACTCCTTAAGGAAAGATAGTCCAACACCTGGAATCCATAGGAGCACAGGATCCAAGACAGCATGGGTTTACAAAAGGAAGGTCCTGTCAAACTAATCATATAGATTTCTTTGACTGGGTAACCAGAGTGGTGGACCAAGGGGGAGCAGTTGATGTCACCTACCTTGACTTCAGCAAAGCTTTCGATGCTGTTCCACATAGAAGATTGATTAATAAGCTGGGTAGGCTCAGGGTGAGTCAGAGGTTGGTCAGCTGGGTGGCAAACTGGTCGACGGGCAGATAACAGAGTGGTGGTAAATGGTATTCAGTCAGAAGAGATGCAAGTCACAAGTGGGGTACCTCAAAAATAAGTTCTGGGACCAGTCCTCTTCAATATCTTCATCAGTAACATTGCAGATGGACTGAAGGGTAAGGTTTGCCTGTTTGCAGATGACACCAAGCTCTGTAACAGAGTAGATGATCCAGACGGGGTGGGCAGAATGAAAAGAGATCTGGATAAACTAGCAAAATGGTCGAAAGAGTGGCTACTGGGGTTTAATGCAAAAAAGTGCAAGATCATGTACATAGGGAAGAGAAACCCTGAAGCCACCTATAGGCTGGGAGGGGAGTTGCTGGCAGTCACAAGGGAAGAAAGAGACTTGGGCATCATCATCACCGATGACCTGAAATCATCCAAGCAGACCACTAAAGCAATAGGCAAGGCTAGGAGGATGTTGGGGTGTATTAGTAGGGGTATCACAAGTCCGAAGAGGGAGGTACAAAACACTGGTTAGGCCCCATCTGGAGTACTGCGTGCAGTACTGGAGGCCATATCTTCACAAGGACATTAACCAAATTAAGGCAGTCCAGAGAAGGGCAGCCAAAATGGTGCAGGGACTGCATCAGAAAACATATGAGGACAGATTAATGGAGCTCAATATGTATATCCTAGAGCAAAGGAAGGAGAGAGGTGATATGATCGAAACATTCAAACACCTTAAGGGCATTAACAAGGTGAAAGAGTCTTACCATGTTTCAATATAAGAAAAATAGTAGGACAAGAGGACACAGCATGAGATTAGAGGGAAGTCGATTAAGGGGTAATGTGAGGAAGTTCTTTTTCACAGAAAGGGTGGTGGATGCATGGAACGGCCTACCTCAGCAAGTGGTGGATATGAATATAGTGCAGGGCTTCAAACAGGAATGGGATAGGCATAAGGGAGCAAAACAGATGAGTATGGATAGATAGGCCATTGACAGAGCAAAGGCTGATGGCACATTTATAAGGTACAGAAAGAAATGGGCAAACTGGATGGGCCTTGCAGTCCTTATTTGCTGTCAGCTTCTATGTTTCTATGTTTCTCAACAAATACCATTTATAAGTGCAATAACACACTTCAGGGTGTTGGTTAATGTGCGATTAACTCACTTCTAGGGGCAGTAAGGCACTCAGCCTTTGACCTCATACCTCACTACCTCTCAAGGCGTGCATTTATCACACACTAAACAGCACCCCATCATGTGTTACTGCGTACTGTAAAGCAG
Source organism: Neoceratodus forsteri (assembly GCA_016271365.2). NCBI lineage: Eukaryota > Metazoa > Chordata > Ceratodontiformes > Ceratodontidae > Neoceratodus > Neoceratodus forsteri. The sequence continues at coordinate 95,000,639 of CM057450.1, read as the reverse complement.
GGGGTGGACTCAATAGGTGACAAGCCGTCCTCTGTCCTAAATTCTGCATGTTCATAAGCTATGTTTTCCACTACCCTGTGCATGTAGTACCACTTCACTTTGTTCAAGGCCTTCTCTACATCCAGAGAATGCACTCTGACAGGATGGGGGTTCTCCCTGATCTTCATGTTCTCTGTCAGTTGTCGGTCCTTTGCAAATCTGACTTGAACTTGGTGTACTCATTTTGAGAACTGTGTTTTGCCAGGATTTTGGCAAGGATTTTTTTTGTCAACGTTTATTAGGGAAATGGATCTGTTAGTTTCACAGTTTAACAAGGATCTCTCTTGCTTTGGGATTACTATGATAAGGACAATCCTAATGGTTTCTGGGAGAATTTCCTTTGATCTTCTTTGAGGTTATCTCCATAAAGCTAAAATATATTGGACTGTAAGCCATCAGGATCAAGACCTTTCGGGAAGCTTTTGTACAACGGGGCCACTCACATCGACATGCTTACCTGCATGTTGTCGGCGCACAGCATTGCCTATATAACATGGTTAGGCCCCAACCACTCCAGTTCTTTTACTCTCATCATTGAGAGAATAAAAGTTGGACCACTGGAAGCTGTTTTTCTGTCCTCTCATTTTTGCTGTAGGACTTTATGTTTCTGTTGTAGTTACTCCCTCAGGAATTGTTGCTCACTGGTGTATATCCTCACTGAGTAAGGCACTTTTTTACCATTCCCACTGCAGAAACCCAGTTCATCGTGATGATGCCCAGGAGTTGCGTGTGTGTTGTTTGAGCCCATCCCACAATGTGAAAACAGCAAAATGTGCCACAATTTCAATCAGGCTACACAGGGACCCAGGCATAGAGTTTTGCAACATTTTGTTTTAAATGGGCAAGATGGCTGCAGTACCTCCAACTAGTCACTGAATCCACTGCTGACGCCAGCAAAGCAGAATTTGTCAACAGAACATAAGAGCCTTAAAGTCACCAATTAAACTGATGCCATAGTCACTGATGAGGTTTGTCACTCAGTCAAAATCTTCAACATCATTGATAGAGAGCCACTGGAGTTGGTGGAAGTCAAACTGCTCATCACTGGTGAGTCAATATCACCTCTCACCCATCAGTGATCCAGATCCCTGATCTCTAAGGGGAATTGCAAGTCAAAAGATTCATCTGGTACATCGGTGAAATAGACAGGTTCAGCACCTGCAAGGCCATAACTCTTACCAGCAAAAGGCTCACATCCTCTGGAATGGTGTTGTCAAACACTGTCTCATTGAAGCCTTCAATAGGAGCCAGTAATGGGGGCTTCAGCCATTGTTGCCATTCCAGGTGCAGCGTTAGCAGACTTATCTGACTTGGTAAGGAGATTACTGCCTACTCTGCCATCAGTCAATGATGTAGGTCACTCCTCAGCCATCACTTCTGGCATTGTCAGCTGGTACTGCACCACCTCCTCAGGCCCCTCCTCCAAGGTCTGTGATTCTTCAGCATCACCCCCTAAAGGAAGAGGACGATGAGGAACACAATTCTGCCTTCTGGATGTGTAGGAAGATTGGGGAGGACTGCAATCTTTTTCACCCACTTGGACAGAAGTTTCAACTGGTTCCACAGTGGCCTCGGGGAATAAAGATGTAGTCATGTGAAGGCCACGTTCTCCTCTTGAGGACCCTACCTTCCAAGCATTAATGTGGCAGATCCAGGAGAAATGGAACTTTCACTTGGAGGAAGAAGATTCTACAAAAAAGAATCTTTGTGATATTTTACAGGACAAAGTGCCTCCTCTGTGGTCACTCCTCCATGCTGCTCTGATATTTGCTAACTAGACTGTTTGGCACAGCCCCAGCAACCCCTCCAACCATCTCTAGGTAGGGAGACAAGCAGTATTTAGCCCCTAGGGATAAAAAAAGTATTACTTTACCCAGCCATATACTGATTCAATCATGAGCATTGTTGCACATGACAGATCTTGGGCCACCAACGGATGTGCGCCAGAATCCATGATAAATGAATCCAAATAATTGGACATTATGGGAAAGTGCACATTGCCTCAGCTTCCCATGACCTTGGTATTACTAATTACCAAGTGTGTCTGACAGTACCAGAACTGCATGTGGAGAGATATGGGACATATTGTCAGCAGTATGCCTGATGGATCTGACAAGACTGAAGCTCCTAGATGTGCTTCACAGGGCTCAGAAGCTGATAGGCACCATCTTGCAATCAGTCTATGATGTCTTGGCTGCTGCAGCCAGGGCAACCACTCTGGCATTTGCACAAGATTACACTCCTGGCTCTATGTTGCAGGATTTGCCCAGTGTATGCAGTAGTTGGTCCTGATGGCCCTTTTCAAGGGCAATAAACTCTGGCAGAAGCAGAAATCATTCTCAGTGAGATAGAGACCTCCAAGAAGTCTGGGAGGACTAGTCAGTCTTTAAGCTTGAATGATTCTCATTGTGGCTATAGTAGAGGCTTCTTGTATGGGTTACGCTCCTAATGGTCAGGGTCATAAACATGTACTGCAGCAGATGCAACAGCAGCAACAGTTAATGGGGATGCCTACAAAGCCCCTAAGAGATGTGGGAAAAGGGGTCCTTAGTCATTCCTTCCTCCCTTCTCTTTCTGTCGCCCCCTACCAATCCTCCACTTGGGACTCGGGCAGGGGCCATCCCAGTATCGGATAGTGACTGCAGACAGATGGGTCCTGAATATTGCCCAGCACATTTCCGCCATGGAGGTGGAATCACAACCACCAGTAACCTACCCAAGAACCTGCCACTACTCCCTCAAGGCTTGAGCACTTAACCATCCTGAGGGAGGAACTGCAATTATTGCTGTGCAAAAAGACCATTCAGCAAGCACCTCCAGAAGAAACAAACCAGGGGTTCTACTCCAGGTACTTCCTGGTGCCCAATAAAACCAGAGGCTTCCAGACCATTCTGGATCTGAGAGGACTAAACAAGCATGTGGTATACAAAAATGTTCACATACTGTACCTAGGTTCTCTCCTCCCTCTCCTGTTAAAGAGAGACTAGATGTGCACCCTGGATATGCAGGATGCTAATTTGCATATCAAAATCAGGCAGTGCCACTGGCAGTTCCTCTGCCTCTACCTGGAAAGGCAACACTACCAGTTCTGAATATTGCCCTTGAGCCTGCCATCAGTACCACATGTCTTTACCAAATACTTTGCTTAGGTGGCCACAACTCTGCACCAGAAAAAACGCTGTGAGTTCTCATACCTGGATACCTGGCTTCTAACAGTGCTGCAGTGAGCCAAGACTTTTGGAGGAACCCTAAGGGAAAAAAACTGTCAACAGTCAATAAAATGTTAAGTTGCTTTACTTCAGCAACAAATAATGGTTCAAAGCAGCTTACCAAATAAGAAACAAAATACTTTTTAGCTTAATTCATCTCTCCAGTTCACAGAAGCCTGCCTCTCTCTCCCCCCCCAATCCCACTTCTTCCTCTGTCTGTTTTCTTTTTTATGCCCACCCCACCGGGGAGGCTCATCTGTACCCTTCCCCTGCTGGGATTTCCAGGCCTGGATACAGTCAGTGAACATGGCCTTTAAAGGGCCAGACCAGAAATCAGCCAGACTAGGTTTCGTTGAACCCCATTCTTCTGCTAGTATTTTAGTGGAGGAGGTCCCGGATGAAGGTTGTATTGATGCCTTCACATACCCCCCAAGCTGTGCCTATGGCACACTTAGCACTGGCTACCATTGCACTACCCTCCTGGGAGAAAATGTCAGCATTATTATGCAGGGAACCCACCCTGTGACACACCTGGAACAAAAATAACTGCAGTCAGGTACTACCATGTGACTCTGAAATTAGTGTCCTGCATGATAAGAAACCATTTGTGGGGTGCATAGTCAGTGACCAAAGTGATGCGTCTTCCCAACAAATAGTAGCGCAGGGCTACTACTGCCCATGTAACTGCCAGACACTCTTTCTCTAGTGTGGCATATCATTGTTTCCTGGAAAACCATTTTCTGGACAAATAAAGGATGGGGTGAATCCCATGATCAGATTCTTGTAACAGGACAGCCCTCAACCTTACTTCTGAGATGTCCGTGTATAAAATGAATGGCCTATTGAAATCAGGACTTCGTATGACAGGTCCCTTACACAACACAATTCTGGTGGTTTGGAAGGCCCTCTGACACTTTGAGAACCACTGAACCTTATTTGGGGCAGCCTTTTTAGTCAGGCAGTCAGTGGGACAGCAAGTGTCAAAAACCTCAAAGTGAACTGGTGATAATACCCCACTAAGCCAAGAAAGGACCTAGCTTGCTTTCTAGCAGTTCAAACAAGGCAGTCAGCAAGCGCTTTTACCTTATCAACAACTGCGTGTACATGGCCATCCCCAGCCACATATCCCTGGTATTTAGTTTCCTGTTGCCCTACGGCAAATTTTGTGACATTGGTCATGAGACCTGCTTCCCTGAGTGACTGAAGTACCACAGCCACATCCCACAGGTGAATGTCCTAATCAGAGCTAAATATGGCAACACTGTCCAGGTGCACTGTTGCATATAACCCATGGGGACAGAGGATCATTCAATACATCACTCTCTGAAATGTGTCTGGAACACTATGCAGCCCAAAGAGGGGCACAGTAAACTGATATAGACCAAATGGGGTAACAAAGGCTGTTTTATTTTTGGAATATAGGAGTTTGTGAGTTGTGCCAATACCCCTTGGAGGTCTAGGGTACTAATGTACTGGACCTTACCCAGTCAGTCCAGAGGTTCATCCATTCTAGTGTGATGACACACCCCTACTGCATTTATTTTATTTACTTATTTGTTGAAGATATCGGATAACATACCTTTGAGTCAAAGACTCCTTTACAAAGGTTCCACGTCAAACAATTAGACACAATAGTTACAGAAATGGTTACAAAATGGTTACAGATAACACAGTAAAGCAGCTGGCGATACAGAGTGTTGGCAAGCATGGTACATAGTACAGACGGTAGCAGGTAACAAAACATACTCTGCAGGGTGGTGGTGCCAGTCATGCCCTGGTAGTTATTTGCAGGCCTAGGCTGGACTGAGTTGTTCATTGTCAAATATAGGCACGCCCAGGGATGGCTGGACCAGACTTAAGTCCATAGACATGGGGGGGGAATGGGTAGGATTAGAAATCAAGGACAGTCACAGACTGAGTCATGAGAGATTAGGTCTCTTAGTTGGGACTTGAACTGACCAAGTTGGGGTTCTGTGAGGAGGGAGTTTGGGAGTGAGCTAAGCCACCCAGGGGCCAGGTACCTAAAAGTTGTTTGACCCGAGGTGGTCTTGCAGTGAGGCACCCTGAAGTGGGTTGTCGCCAATTGCCGAGTGAGGCGTGTGGACAATGGTGCCTGGAGTGGGGGTGAGAGCAGGTGGGAGAAGCCCTGCTGTTATTTCTTTAGCAAAGAGGCAGGTCTGATATTTGAGCCTACCATCAAAGTTTAGCCAGTTGGTTGAGGCATATAGGGTGCAGGTATGTGTGCGTCTGGCACAGCCAGTAGCTAGTCCACAGGCCTTATTATGGGCCAGCCTAATTTTGTTTAGGTGCATAGTGTCGGCTGCCTCATAGATAATCATTCCGTAGTCCATGAGTGATAGTACTGATGCCAAGACAGTTAGGTGAAGAGCTTCTGGTGGAAGACAATGCTTGTACCGGTGAAGTAGGCCAGTACACACATTGACAGTGGTGCTTAAGTTTTTGGATGTGGTCATGGTAGGTGAGTCCAGAGTCTAGGGTGATGCCTAGGTATTTGAACGAGGTAACCTGCTCAAGGGGATCATTTAGAGAGTTCAATATGAGCAAGGGTTGTTGTATGTTCTTGTTTTGGTGGCATGCAAACACCATGGATTTTGTTTTTTTTGTAATTTAAGACTAGCCTATGTCAAACGAACCAGGATTCAGCTTCTGTGAAAGATTTTTGGAGTGCAGAATGGAGGGCTGTGGGATCAGTGTGGGAGCTGTAGAGGACGGCATCATCCGCATACAGGAGTAGGTTCCCAGAGCAATCCTTGGGCAGGGAGTTGAGGAACAGGGAGAAAAGTAGGGGGCTGAAAATAGAGCCCAATGGGACACCCAACCTGACTTGGAGGGGGACAGGGTATGGGCAAGCCTGACTGTCTGGGTTCTCTCAGACAGATAGCTGTCAAACTAGCCGGTGGTCTCTGGGGACAGGCCTATTTGTGTGAGGGAATCCAGGAGTAGTGTGTAGTTCACTGTATCAAACACTTTGGAAAGGTCTATAAAAACAACACCAGCAGTGTGGCCAGTGTCAAGAGATTGTGCGGAGGGCATTTGTAAACTCCAAAAGGGCTGTGGTGATACTGTGGTTATGGCGGAAGCCATGCTGCCCAGGACACAGGAGGCTATATCTGGAGAGGTAGTCTGTAAGCTGGGTTGCCACAATCTTCTCCAAGGTTTTGGAGAGGGGAGGCAGGATTGCGATTAACCTCTGGCCACAGGTGGGACCATTCCACACAATAGTAGGTGACATCAAGGATTCTCTGTTAATTCCCCTTTTACAACACTTACCCAGTTGGTTACTACCCAGGTACAGTACCTTACCTCCTCAACTGGAGTAGCTAAGAGCTGCCAAGGGTCGGGAATACTGCACCGGACTGACCTGGAGACCTGCAGGAATAAGAGACACTGGCTCTGTAAGCAAGGACTCTGACACCTGGATTGTTTGAAAAAGGGTACATTTTTACTGAAAAAGTGAAATAAATCTCTGAAATACCAGCCACGACTTGCACAACATACCTTTGGAATGAATGACAAATAAATATACATAAAATTAGCAGTATGTTTGTCACTTTACTTCTTTCTCAGCAGGGCAACACCCACCCCAATAACTTTCTTGTCACTCTTTTCCCTGGAGACTGCAGGTACTCACCACCCACCAGCTCAATAACACATTCACTTTAGTTATAAGGAGTGCAGTGACTACTGAGCCTATTCCTCTGAGCAGTTAGTCCACTGACCCCTTCTGCCAGAAACCCTTCCTGGTATCCAGTTACACATTTACCCAGCACTAGGCCATACCTCAGGCCCCAATGCCATATGATTCACTTGCCTTAAGGGCGTAGAGTGACTACTGGGCCTATTGTATACCTCTGAACAGTCAGCCCACTGACATTACCTTACCCTGGTACCTATCACACAGTTCCTATACTTATACTATACTTTAGAATATTTGAAAAATCACTAGCCGGTTCTACACATTAATTACCATAAAAACATTCAGGAATGACAGTGGTATAAAACATATTGCATACTGGCACATTAAAAGCCGTGACATTATCCCCCCTCAGTCCTTGCAATGTTCAGTCCTTCAGATGACAAAAGTCTCTTTAATTCAGAAGGATCGAGGTAAATTCTGTGTAGATCAATGTCACTTGCCTTTTAAAATAGTCCCCAAACTGTATCAATAAGGCCTGTGCAATACCACACTCCTTTCGTTTTCTAGAGAAATTCTGTTGTTGAAGTTGCTGAAGAATTATTGAAGGTTTGTTGGAGGGCCCTCTTGAGTTGGCAGTTTCTTGGTGTAATCAGAAGAAGCGATGAATACTTCAAGTGGCAGCTTTTCTTCTTCTGTAAGGAAACTTGACATAACAGGATCATCAGGTACTTGATGCAACAGGCTTTCTATTCTCGCCCTGTTCTCACGTAGTACATTATCTGACTCTACACTGGAATTCAGGTGATCCCCTAATCCTACACTTAATTAAATAAAGGTTATCACTATTAGGTCCTATCACTGCATCAGGCCTCTTCAGACAACACGCTCACTTGGCTTGGGCAACTTCCTTCTCAGTCGCTCTCCCTGCTCAGACTAACTGCACACTGGCTGTGCAGCTCCTTTTATGCCTAAAACTCATTTGCATATGCTAATTTGTGGTCACTGAGTGGACGTTGACCTGTCCTGAGGCTCAGCACCAACTAAAATCCTTTCTGCAGCAACATACGCCACAATAGAATACTTAGTTTTGAAATTCAACTGTCCTCTCAACATTCCAAGGCTTTCCTTTTTTTATAAAGGCCCCAATGCCATATGATTCATGTACACAAATGCTCACAGCCTGGGAAATAAGATCCCAGACCTGCAGGCAATAATGTCAGAGGCTAAACTGGACATAGTAGCAATTAGTGAGACGTGGTTTACCAGTAACCACACTTGGGAGACTTCAGTACCTGGCTATGTATTGTTCAGAAGAGACCGAGGTGCAAAAAGGGGAGGAGTGGCCCTGTATGTTAATGAAAATATCAAAGCTACAGAAATTCAGAATACACATAATGAGCCAGAAGAACTGTGGGTCCCTGGAAACAGGAAATGGGACAGCCATAAGAACTGGGGTTGTCTACAGGCCCCCAGACCAGAGGGAGGACATAGACACATTACTGTTAGAAGATATACAAAACATGACAGCTAAAGGGAGGTTCTGATAATGGGAGACTTCAACATGCCAGATACAGATTGGTCAATACCAGCAGGAACTCGGCCAGAACTAGACACATAGTGGATTCCCTGCAGGGAGGGCCTCAAACAACTGGTACAGCAACCCCACAAGAGACAGGGCTATCCTAGATCTAGTACTGACTAACAAAGAAGGGATCACAGATTCCAGGTAGAAGGTCACCTGAGGGCCAATGACCATCACATGGTATGGTTCAATTTGGCTACTACATCTAAATCATCCCATTCCAAGGCAAAATATGGGACTTCAGAGGAGCTGACTTTGATAAGATGGCCAACAGAGTTAAGCTAGCCCTGGCAAAAGAAACACAGGTGAGGAGGTACACAGGCAAAGTGGGCAAGCATTAAGGATACAATACTTGAAGCAACATCCCATTGTGTTAGACAGAAAAGGAAGTGTAAAGAAGAAGGAAACCACTTTGGTTCTCAAATACAGTAGCAGAAAAGGTCAGAGCCAAAAGGCTGGCCTTCAGAAAATATAAGGAACACAGCGGATGAAGATAGGAGGCATACCAAACTGCCCTAAGGGAAGCAGGTAAGGCAGTAAGGCAGGCAAAGTCCCAAACTGAGGAAACACTAGCACGGACAGTAAAAGAAGGTGACAAGACTTTCTATAGATACATTAGTGAAAGGAGAAAGTCCAGAGGGGTATTGCTAAGTTTAATGGAGAAAGGGAGCATGGGAGGAGGAGGACCCTGTAAAGGCATCTATCCTAAATAGATACTTTTGCTCAGTATTTACTGAAGAGAAGGTAGGGCAGGGCCCACAGCTCAGCATCATGGACACAGCGGGGAGGGAGGTGAGCACTACTCCCTTCACAAAGAAAGGGTCCTACAGAGCTTGCTAAGCTCAGGGTGGATAAGGCAATGGGACCTGATGGCATACATCCCAGGGCCTTAGGAGCTAAAGGAGGAACTAGCAGAGCCTTTAGCAGAATTGTTTAGTGAGTCTCTGAGCACAGGAGAGGTCCCAGAAGACTGGAGAAGGGCTCATGTGATCCCACTCCACAAGAGTGGTAGCAGGGAGGAGGCGGGAACTACAGACGGTCAGTCTTACCTCAGTAGTGGGCAAGATTATGGAGGCACTCCTTAAGGAAAGGATAGTGCAACACCTGGAATCCATAGGGGCACAGGATCCAAGACAGCATGGGTTTACAAAAGGAAGGTCCTGTCAAACTAATCTCATAGATTTCTTTGACTGGGTAACCAGAGTGGTGGACCAAGGGGGAGCAGTTGATGTCGCCTACCTTGACTTCAGCAAAGCTTTTGACACTGTTCCACATAGAAGATTGATAAATAAGCAGGTAGGCTCGGGTGGGTCAGTGTGGTCAACTGGGTGGCAAACTGGTTGACTGGCAGAAAACAGAGAGTGGTGGTAAATGGTATACAGTCAGAAGAGATGCAAGTCACAAGTGGGGTACCTCAGGGATCAGTCCTGGGGCCAGTCCTATTCAACATCTTCATTAGTGACCTGCAGATGGACTAGAGGTTAAGGCTTGTCTGTTTGCAGATGACACCAAGATCTGCAACAGAGTAGATGATCCAGATGGGGTGGGCAGAATGAGAAGAGATCTGGATAAACTAGCAGAATGGTCAGAAGAGTGGCAACTGGGATTTAATGCAAAGTGCAAAATCATGCACATAGGGAAGAGAAACCCTGAAGCCACTTATAGGCTGGGAGGAGTTGCTAGCAGTCACAAAGGAAGAAAGAGACTTGGGCATCATCATCACTGATGACCTAAAATCATCCAAGCAGACCTCTAAAGCAGTAGGTAAGGCTAGGGGGATGTTAGGGATGTATTAGTAGGGGTATCACAAGTCGTAAGAGGAGGTAATAATCCCTCTGTACAAGACATTGGTTAGGCCCATCTGAGTACTGTGCAGTATTGGAGCCACACCTTCACAAGGACATTAACCAAATTGAGGCAGTCCAGAGAAGGGCAACCAAAATGGTGCAGGGACTGCATCAGAAGACATATGAGGACAGATTAACGGAGCTCAATATGTATACCCTTGAGCAAAGGAGGAGAGAGGTGATATGATCGAGACATTTAAACACCTTAAGGGCATAAACAAGGTGAAAGAGTCTAACATGTTTAAATATAAGAAAAATAGCAGGACAAGAGGACACAGCATGAGATTAGAGGAGGCCGATTAAGGGGAATGTGAGGAAATTCTTTTCACAGAAAGGTGGTAGATGCATGGAATGGCTTACCACAAGAAGTGGTGGCTATGAATACAGTGCAGGGCTTCAAACAGGCATGGGATAGGCATAAGGGAGCAATACAAATGACTATGAATAGATAGGTCACTGACAGAGCAAAGGCCGATGGCACATTTATAAGGTAGAAAAAGAAATGGGCAGACTGGATGGGCCTTGCGGTCCTTATCTGCCGTCAACTTCTATGTTTCTATGTTTCTATAACTGAGTCCTATTTTTAAATACATTTCTTTGTCACACAGAATAAGCACTTCCTTTAAGTTTAAGCATGTTTTCACTTTAATGGCTAGAAAGCTGTCATCTTTAGCTCTCTGCTGAATTTTTTCTGTATTAAATGACCTTCAGGAAATCTAAGTCGTTAAGACTAACCCCTTTTGTTATTAAACTGAATGAATAATTACTTCTAAGCATTTTTTCTTCACTTTATATAAAAACAGCAGTTTCCCCTTTAATTACTATGCCCACGACAGTTTTTTTGACATAGAAATTGAATATTAATTTTTCTCACACTTAGCTCTACTTCTTGTGCAACTGACTACGTGGATTTACTTTCATAAGGACCCACTTTCCCATCTGAGGTTAGCGACTCCTCTATTTTGCATTTTTACCACTTAAAACTATTTTTCTGTTGCGCAGTACCTTTTTATCTATCAGCCTGCCAAGTTTGGTCTGAAACTAGTGAAAAATGGCTTCACAGCACGAATTAGGAAAGCAGATATGTGAAGCAAGTGGTTTGTGACTGAATGCAACTTTCTGGTACAGAGCCTTCCTTCAAAGTGCTCAGTTTTCACTTGTGATTAAGTACAAAAAAATCTGTGTGTTTCTATTAACTACCCAGGACTTCCCTTAGCCTCTACATGGATTTATGTTATATAAAAATGCATTTTTAATGTCTTTAACCAAGTTGTGAAGCCATGGGTTCCTATGCATCAGATCGCACCCTCTGTGTTACAAAATGGCTCCTATGAGCCTTCACAAATTGCTTGCCTTTAGTGAGTGTGAGGGACTTCCATAGAGTCCCTGCCAGAATGTGCTCCTTTATTTTATACTTATTTATATGAGCCAGTCCCTAAAATAATTTTCCCTGGCACTTATCGCCTGCACAACTAACAGATAAGGGAAAACAACTGGTTGTTCCAGCCCTCAAGAGGAGCGCCTTAGTGCGTCTCCTTTTTGCACTTTCGCACAGGCTTGTACTGCATCAGGCCGAAGCCTGACTTACGACCAGTGTGGTAGTGAAGAGTGGCCACTCGCAAGCTAGCCTGGGGATTCCTTAACTGAGCACCTTGCCCTCTGCTGTGGGACCGACTCTCAGTCTCTCACACTCCCAGCTCCTCTTTCCTGGTGTGCTCAGCACCCACAGCTGCCACTCTGCATTTCTTTTATTTACAACAGAGCAGCTTTCCTTTAGAACAGGAACCAACTTTTAAAGTACTTAAAAACATTAAAATTATCAGGCAACCCAGGCAGACCAAAATAAACCACTGGACCACCAGGGCATGTTACAGTAGCCAAGGTGATCAGTTTACTAGCCCACTGGCCACCAATGACTAAAACTACCATTTTCAATTATAAATACTACATTTTATACACAAAAATGTTGCCAATCATCAAAAAATGAGCAAAACTGCACGTGTGGAAGGAAAGCCAGGGCCAGGAGTCCTTTCCATACTTCCACCCTGTGCTACACCCTCCTATAACAATTAATAATATGCTCATGTGCATTCTGACAGTTAATTTATTTTAAATCTGCTTGTTATTTATTTAGCAGTATTTTAGGCTCTGAATCTGTTTTCTATATCACTGCAGGGGCCACCCCATGTCTACTGGCAGCTCCTACCTAATCCGGGACTCAAATCTAAGTCCTTAGCAACTTATTTTTTAATACCCTAAGCTATCTATCCCTATTCTACTTGGTGGAACAGTCTTACTAGGCTGTTACACTAGGCATAGGATAAGTGGCAAATCATAATAATTTGGAGACTGCATTGGATACATCTGGTTTTGTGATAAATATAATAGGGTTAGCCCAGTAACTCTGAGATTCCTCAACGACTCCAAGTTCCAACATAGAGAGGATTTCTTCCCATTCCATTTCTCAGACTTTTGCCAGGAGGCTATATGGCTGTTGGCAGTTCCAGACACCTGGGTCTGTATTTATGTAGTGCTGGATCATATCAGTTTGTCTCACTTTTGGGGAGAACACTATCACGAACCCACTCCTGGCAACCGGGTCCACTGAGCTCACAGTGTCCTTCCCTAAGTGCAACCCATGACAAGGGGGGTCAGGAAATACCCTCCTTGTGTTGCTCACAGATTTCACAACTGAACACTCACCATGAGGGCTTAGGGCTTCCTCTCTCTAGGTATCAGTAAAACACAGTCTCGAGTCTGTAGTCAGGTAAGAACCCTCTTTGGTTGCTGCAGTAGGGGGAGAGCCCAGGTGTTATGAGATCTTCAGGGCTGCCTTTGTAACTCTGATTATGGCTTCTCACACAGGTGGACAGGAACTTGATTCAAACCCCTCAGACTCACTCCAGAGACCTTGTGTACTTTTACCCTACTTTCAGTAGCATGTGGCACCTTAGTGCTAAACAGGCATGCTACAGATTGAACAAATCTTCTCAAAACCCTTACACACACAACAAATGACTTCCAGGCAGTAGTATTTTAAAAATTAAAGCAAGAGCTTTTACTGATTACTTAAATAATTTCTATATAAACATACAGACCAATGATTTAGATATTTGGTTACAGGATAACTACAAACAAAAAGTTGGAAAATACATCCAAACAAACTGGTGAATTAACTGGATAATTTCTACCTTTTCTGTAGCAAATCAGAGTCCAGAAAATACATGAGTTTTGCAAAGTCTCTCTCTTCTCCCTGCTATGTCTCAGGGTCCCAGCATTTCTTGCAGTGGTCTTCAGTGTGTCTGGCAGTTTTCAGGTGTCAGGAAATATGGCTTCTGCCCACAGTCTCTGTTTAAGAGGGCTTATATAGCCATTTCTACAGTCTGCAAAACTGGCCTGTGATTAGCTAGTGGTCGTTAACATTTCCAGGTCCAACTGTTCATCTCTAGGCCAGCAGGGGTCTCTCATGCTCTTTCCCAGAATTTACAAGTGAACCAATATTAAGAGCATTTTTCTTTCCCCAGCCCCACCTCCCTGGTCTGGCTTTGATCTACATTCTCTTCCTGATACTTATTAAAATGGAAATATACTGTGGCATTTGGTGAGGAATTTAACAATAGCTTCCTAGCCTGGGCATCTGCAGAACCCTGCACTAAAGCTATTTTCTCTTTTGAAATTCAAAGTTTTATAAACAGAGGAGATGGCCCTTCCATCTTCTGTCATTTATGGAATCTTCCTCTTTGATCAATGATGAGGAAATTCCAATCCCCTATTGAAATTGAACTCCTGTTTAACTCCAAGCAAGCCTTTGTCCTAGGCAAGGGGAGATGTCAGAAACTGAAATACACATTAACTCTTCCCAAGTACCCTTGCAAAAAATAGGCATTTTCTCTGACAAACCTTAGGTCCTGGTCTTTTTGGAAACTAAACATAAACAATTACCGACAAATATGACAGCAATATGATGCAGTGGCCAAATCAGCACATTCCTCTCTCCCATACTTCTCAACTGTCCCTGATTTTCAGGGATGTCCCAGATTCTGTCTCAAAACTTTCCTCTGTCTTTTGCAAAATTGGTATTTTTATGGTAGAACAGTGGGGATTAAAAACACAAAATAATGTCAAATATTAAAGTTGCAGACTTGGTCTTTTTCAGGAAATGCATCTTAACACAAATCCCCTTATTCTATCTGCTTTTTGAGTGAATAGTAAACATTTTTAAGATGTGTCCCTGATTTTGGGTCTTTGTCCCTGATTTTTTTTAAGCCTTGTCCCTGATTCACGAGGCAATGGTTGAGAGGTATGCTCCCTCCTAAGACTGAACCTGTGAGAACATGCCCCTATTGTAAGGCAGGGTTTCCACAATTCTGTTACTGTTCTAATTGGTGAGATAGCCCATCTGCATTTGTTCTGGCGGACCCTGACCTGTATGTAATGGTCATGTCATAGGCCTGCAGAGCCATACTCCATCTCAGGAGCCATCCATTTGTTTTGCAGGTCTGATTTAATCACACCACAGGGTTGTGGTTCATCTGCACCTCGAAGCACCTTCCATAGAGGTACAGCTCTAATTTCTTCAGAGTCCATACTGGCGCAAGGCATTCCTTCTCTACTGTGGAGTATGCCTGCTCCTGGGGAAGTAGCTTCTTGCTAAGGTACACTGTCTGGTGGTCTCTTCCCTCTTTATGTCAATCAATTAATCAATCAATCAAAATCTTTATTTAACCAGGCGAACATCATTGAGCAAGCTCATTTTCAAGGTGGATCTGGAAAGAAGAGGTTAACAATACATACAAAGGATTATTCAGTTACATCATAATTGGGTAAACAATATATACAAAATGAATTCACACCTACATAGTATTTACATAGAGCAGTAATTATACACAGGAAGTTTATAACACACATGAAACAGAGTATTAAAAAGAGCCATTAAGCTAAGACCAGGAAGAGTACGCAGCTAAAAAGTATAGCAACTGTAGTACAGTATATACAGGTTAAACATATGTAACTTGAATTACAGTGTGTATTTGAAGCATCCTTGAACATAATTATTCATTGAAGGAGATGGTGGGGCATGGGAGGGTGGGAGGGGGACACAAGAGGTGAGTAAGGAGGGTACACGGTACATGCCCACGAGAGCATGTAGTAATTGCAGGGGTGAGGGTGGCAACAATAAAGGCATGGAAAACAAAACACCATGATGGTGTCAAGGGGGGTAAGCAAGGAGTGTAGGTGGGAGCCAGGGTGACATGGAAAAGGAACTAATGATAAGGGAAAAAACACAGGGTTGGGAAAGAAGGAGCAGTCAGGTAAGTTCTTATAGGCTGTAACATTGCCCAAGAGGAGTGGGAAAGATGCACCAGTAAAGGGATGCACTGGAGCAGATGGAGCTGAGGCTAAGGGAAGGTGACATCAGGGGAAGCAGTTACAGGACTCCTTGATAGAGTGAGAATAAAGTGCTTTGAAGGCTGATAGTTTGGTTGGGTAAGCCAACTTCAGGGTTTTTTGCAAGTTGTTCCAGAGAGAGGGTAAAGTTTGAGATATAGCAGACCTGCCGAACTTCGGTACTGCAAGGGAGATAACGGAGGAACTCCTTAAGGCATATTTACCTATCACACCTAGAGGAAGACAATCCGAGATGTACTGAGGCAACATCTTCGTGATGGCCCTAAAAGATCAGACAGCTGCATTCCTCTGTCTTCTGTAGTTAAGGGATGACCAACCTACTGCGGCATAAAGGGAGCAGTGATGTGTGGAGTATGGGAGACCAGTTATGAACTTTAAGGCCCGATAGTAGAGTGTGTCTAATTTAACCATGGCAGAGACGGGGCCTTGGCTGTAAAGGAAATCTGCATAGTCCAATAAGGTGAGGAATGTGGTTTGGACCAGTCTCTTCCTGGCATCCAGTGTTAGAAAATGTTTGATCCTACAGAAGAGGCCAAGCCTCTGCCTAAGCTTCTTTAAGAGATCCTCAATGTGATCACAAAAGGAAAGCTTTTGGTCTATCCTCACCCCCAGGTATTTGAATTTAGTAACATATTCCAGCTATTCACCAAGAAGAGTGTGGATATGGGTAATATTACCTTGAGTTGTGGGGTTATTGATGTATGCAAAGGGAGAAAAAAGCATCACCTTTGTTTTTTCGGTGTTCAGGAGCAGTTTCTGGTGCAGTAGTTGAAGTTGTAGATTAAATTCCCATTGTAGATCCTTACAAGCTGCTTCTGGAGAGGGTCTTCCGATATAAAGTACTGTGTCATCGGCAAATAGGTGGATGTTAGCAGATTTGATGTCGGCATCAATATTGTTAATGTAAATTGCAAAAAGTACTTAATGATTCTATCTCCACTGTGGGCAAAATCTCGATGTCGGGCAACCGTGTTTCGGGCACCCAGTGTCGGGATTATGAGCATCAGGTCAGTGAGTTTCTGGATCTTGAATTCCTACCAAATGAACTGGATAATTTCTACCTTTTCTGTAGAGAATCAGAGTCCAGAAACTAAATGAGTTTTGCAAAGTCTCTCTCTTCTCTCTGCTATGTCTCGGAGTCCCAGCTTTTCTTGCAGTGGTCTTCAGTGTGTCTGGCAGTTTTCAGGTGTCAGGAAATGTGGCTTCTTCCCAGAGTCTCTGTTTAAGAGGGCTTATATAGCCATTTCTGCAGTCTGCAAAACTGACCTGTGATTGGTTAGTGGTCCTTAATATTTACAGGTCCAACTGTTCATCACTAGGTCAACAAGGATCTCTCTTGCTCTTTCCCAGAAGTTGCAAATGAACCAAAATTAACAGTATTTTGCTTTTCCCAGCTCCACCTCCCTGGTCTGGCTTTGATCTATATTCCCTTCCTGACACTTATTAAAATGGAAATAAATTGTGGCAGTTGGGGAATTTAACAATAGCTTCCTAGCCTGGGCATCGGCAGAACCCTGCACTAAAGCTATTTTCTCTTTTGAATTCAAAGTTTTATAAACAGAGAAGATGGCCCTTCCATCTTGTGTTATTTATGGAACCTTCCTCTTTGATCAGTAATGAGGAAATTCCAATCCCCTATTGAAATTTAACTCCTGTTTACCACCAAGCAAGCCTTTGTCCTAGGCAAAGGGGATATGTCAGACACTGAAACACACATCAATTCTTCCCAAGCACCCTTGCAAAACAATGAGTGTTTTTTCTGATAAACCTTAGGTCCTGGCCTAAATCACAGATAAATATCATAGCAATATGATAGCAGTAACCAAACTGCCACAAACACATCCTCAAAATTTCCCACCAGTTGCCGGGCTTCATTTTTCTGGGTCAGACTGAGCCATTCATCCAATGGGATGGGGCTTGATTCAAAAAAAATTTAGGGCCTAAGTCAAGGATTCCATCTTCAATGTCCTCATCCATCACCTGACTAGGGGCCCCTTTAGGTTCCTCTGGATCAACTAGCAAAACCTCAGTCTTTCCAGGGTTTCAACAAATTACAGTGCTCCCTCGCTATAGCGAACCCTGCTATAGTGAATCCCCAGCTATACCGAATGTCTACCGTGGCTCCTGACTTATTGTCATTATTTGCACTTGCTGTATTACACAAAAGCTGAAGGGCTAAAGGAAAAAAAAAACGTTTTTTTCCTCTGTCTTCTTGTTGGTCTTGTATTTTACTGTACCTTCTTGGCATGGCTTTTCCTTTGGAGCCTTTGTTGTACAGTATACAGTATTTGCCCTTTAGAGAGCAAGGAGAGTGGTATAGTACAAAGAGTCCTCTCTTTCTGTAGTTTGCTGCTAGCGTTCTCTGGCTAAATGCATAATCAAACACAACCGCCTTCCCCCCCAAATTCAAGCCTCCCCTTTATTGGACAAACAAAACAAAACAAAACACAGTTGTTCTTGGAGGGGGACTGAGGAGTGAGAGAGACAGAGAAGGGAAGTGAAGACCAGAGAGCCCTTGTATGGAGACACTGAAAGACATTGAGAGATGATCCAATGAGCTGCCGGACAATCGGTAATCAGTAAACCCTTTTGTAATCCCTTTTGTAA
The DNA here is from genome assembly GCA_016271365.2 of Neoceratodus forsteri. Taxonomy (NCBI): domain Eukaryota; kingdom Metazoa; phylum Chordata; order Ceratodontiformes; family Ceratodontidae; genus Neoceratodus; species Neoceratodus forsteri. Next base: position 94,982,288 of record CM057450.1, on the reverse strand, counting down.
TCTCCCCTGTACTGGACTAGACTGAAAATGTATGCTTTACTTTAAGCAGTCAGGGGATAATGGAAGTCAGTTAGGGGAGAGGGGAGAGGGAGCATCAGTGTAAGCAGGTGAGCGGTTGGCGCAAGTGAGGGAGCATCAGTGTGAGCGAGTAAGCGGTTGGCACAAGTGGCAGAGGCTGGACAGAGGTATGGGGCATACAACACTGCAGTCTTTTGTATAGAAAAGATAGAATTCACTACAATTCCCTAAGCAAGGCAAGTGCTTGTTTCTTCATTTTTAAACAAGGGGTGAGCTGAGATACAGTGTGACCGGCCTAGCATGAGACCCGTTTGGAACCTGTCAGAGCGCTGTTGACAGTTTAACTTATTTTTAATTTTTTTTTGGGTTACAACAGGTTGTTTACGAAGGAACAGCACCAGAAAGCCACCTGCAGTACTATGCAGTACTATATTATGAGATGTGTGAGGCGGGACAGCTGAGAGAGCCTCCAACTGCACAGCTGTACTATAAAAAAAAGCATCCCATGATATAACGAACGAGGTGCTATAACAAATGGTCATTGTGACTCCCAACTTGTTCATTATAGTGAGGGACTACTGTAACACGATACAGTTGTGTTTTCCTTTTTTCAGTCAAGTTGTAATACCTTATAATCCACTGGCCTCACTTTTCTCAGAAACTCATACGGTCCTTGCCATGTAGCCAGGAGTTTACTTTCAAAGTTAAGGAGCACAAGAAATACTCTAGCACCAGATTTGAACTCCCGTAGCCTGGCCCCTTGGTTATAGTGTCCTGACTGGGTTTGTTGTAATTTGAATAAATTTGCTCTGGCAAATCTGCCAGTCCTGTCCGATCTTTCTCTCATTTGCATTACACATTGGAGCATGTTAGGATGACTGTATGTCTGTTCTTCCCACATCTCTTATACGAGATCCAGCATCCCTCAAGGTTGTCGCCTGTACAACAATTCAAAGAATAAGAAACCTGTGGACGATTGTGGTACCTCCCAAACTGCAAAACATTAAATAGGGTAACAGTTCATCTTAATCATTTGCCTCATATGAAACAAATTTAGACAGCATACCTTTTTAGGATTTGTTAAATCTTTCAACTAAGCCAATGATCTGAGGGTGATACACTGATATCCCGATGGACTTAACCTTCAATAAAGCACGCATCTCCCTCATAAGCTTTGACATAAAGTTGGTACCCTTTTCATCTAAGAAATCTTTTGGCAGCCCAACTCTGGAAAATACCTTTAACAATTCTTTGGTTACTGACGGGACTGTAGTGCAGCGCATGTGAATAGCCTCAGGGTATTGGGTGATGTGATTCATTATCAAAATAATATCTGACTTCGGGGTTATCACTATGGAACTATAGCTGCCAGTCACTAGGACCATATGGAAACTTTTCTAGTTAGCAGTCTACCAGGGGACTGCCCACCCCAATGTCAGGTGCCGATATCACCACATGCTATAATAGTGGGCGACTCCATGCCCTCCTCAATTCTTTTCCCGCCATCGACCAACGTACATTGGACCTTTCAGAATGCTGCATTCTTTCAACTTTGGTTTTGGTTTTCTCACCTCAGTTCTTTTTCAGTGTTTAGTAATTTTCCCTTTTTGTTTATGTCTTCTCAGCCTTCTTCGTCTTCCAACCATACAACTAAGTGTGCTTGAGGAAAGCAAGTCTCAGAAAAAGACAGCCACTCTGCCTGTGTTCTCTGCCTAGGCCCAGACCATGATGTTGATGCCTGCTCCATCTGCTGCAGCTTCAGCCAGGCAACCTGCTGCCATCACCAGCAGACCTTGGAAAACATTCTGCTCCAGCAAAAGCATGGAGAAGGAGTTGCAGGTCAGGGGTTCTTTGGTCTCCCCTGCCTTATCTTTGGGTTCTCTGTCATCAGAATCCAAGAATGACTCCTCAGGCAAACATAAGCAGAGGGACAAGGACCATGCCAAACCCTGTTCCCCTCCCTCCTGCTCCAAGTCCCCACATCACTCGGTGACCACAACAGGGCCATCTCCCACTTCAGGGGTGGTGACATCTGCCTCGCACACCCTATCTTCTACAGGGTTACTGTTGACAGCGCCTCCGGCCAACTTTATTTTGGTGGGCTGAGGTCCTTCAGGACAGGGCTCCCTCCTGGCCCCCCAGCCTCTGCTGTTCCAGCCCCTATTTTTGGTGGGCTCACAGTCAGGAAGCTGTGCCAGTCTATCTTCAACTGGCGCTGGCATAGTGGCCTTTGGTCTTCCCTGATTACCCAACCGTCATCCACTGCCACTGCTGCAATGTTGGCCCACTGGGCCTTGGCACCACCATCCTCCCTGGCATCACCCCAGGCCATCTCCCGGCCCTCTTCACTGTCTCACAGGGGGATGCAAGCTGGAGACTTCTCCTTGGGCTCTAGGCCTATCCGGCCTTCATCAGCATCTCCTCCACCGATGCCAATGCAGGGCCCTCCTCAGCCAGCACTATCTGGCTACCCAATGCCAGTCATGGTGGACTATCGTTCTTTACTCTCTTCACTATGAGATTTCATGCAGGCCCACCTGGCTCCTCTGCAGGGTGCATGCCCTAGGGAACTCCTGATGCTGGTTCCCCCATCCATATCTGCAGCGGGCCCACAATGGTCCCCTCACGGCTGGAACCCCCACATTCCCTCCAGGCATTCAGGAGAAAGGATGAATATCATTCAGACCTTCAACTCTCTGATGAGGATGAGGATGAAGACTACGAAGGGGAGGCCACCCCTTCTCACTCTACCTCCATGGTGTTGGATGGGGAGGAAACCCTGCAATACATTCTGTGGTCCCCCCAGATGATCCATCATTCATGGCGGTCCTCTGACAGATGCAGACAGTGATGGGTTTTGACACGGAGGATCAAGACCCCAGCAGACATCGATTGGCTACCTACCTATGTTTACCCAGAGCCGCCCTTTTGGTGGTTCCTGCTCTGACTGAACCCTTTGAGGATGCCACCGTGGCAGCTTGGGACTGCCCTAACCTGGTCCCTGCCATGCCCATGAAGGCAGACAAAGTTTACCATGCCCTAGCAAGGAAGCCATTCTTTGTAGATCAGGCACAGGCCAAGTCAGTGATCATTACTGCAGCCCATGACCCCAACAAAAGGAGAAAACATCTAAGTTCACTACCCCGGACAAAGAATCCTGGAAATTGGACTTATTGGGCAAGAGGACCTTTGCCTGGACCACCCTGGCCACCAGGATTCTAAACTACATGGCCCATATGGTCCAGTTCCAAAATCTTTGTTTGGACTAAGCCAAGGACTTGGCCAGTTCCCTTACCAATGACCCATGGCAGCAGCAGCTTTTGCAGTCCCTTCAGTTGGGAGCTGACGTTGGTCTGTATCTTCTCCGCTCAGCCTACGATGCAGTTGATGCTTTGGCCAGGGCAGCCGCAGCCAGTGCCTACCTATGCCAGCACTCCTGGCTTAGAGTGTCGGGGTTTGCGCAGGATGTTCAGTTGTCTATCCTGAACACTACCTTCAGGGGAAATAAATTGTTTGGGGCCGATGTGCAACAGATCCTTGATGCCCTACAGGCCTCTGGAAGTATCCTAAGATCTGTCCACTCTAAGTACCACACTCAAGCTAAGAGTGGCCAATGTGTGTCCTTTTGTAGGGTGACCAACATGTCCAGAACCTCCACCAAACCTCAGAGCAAGTGTCAGCATCCGCCTTTTTACCCACTCCCACTGCTGCAATCAGCAAGGCTCTTATGGGCAGTAATGCAGCCACATATGCAGCCTCCTTCACTTTCACGTGACTCCTTGGCCAGGCCCCCCCTCCGATAAATCAAAGGTGGTCATCGGGGGTCACTTCTCATTACAACTGGACAGGTGGAGGAAAATAACCAATGACGGTTGAGTGTTACAGCCCATAGAGCACAACCACACTCTGGGACTTCTGGAGTGGCCTACAGAAAAAACTCTGGTTCTGCTTTTTTACCCTCCAGACCATATACTGGTTTTCTGGGAGGAAATCCAATCTTTACTGCAAAAGAAGGCAGTGGAACCCATACCGGTGAACCAGCAAAGACAGGGGGTTCTATTCTCATTTCTTCCTGGTCCCCAAACGCACAGGGGACTTCAGGCCCATTCTAGACCTCCGAGAGCTCAGTCTGTTCATTCAGTACAAAAAGTTCTGGATGGTGACACTTCAGGGTCTGTTGCCTCTTTTGCACCAGGGGGATTGGATTTGCTCCCTTGATATGAAAAATGCCTACCTGCATATCAAGGTCCATGCTTCCCACATACAGTACCTGAAGTTTCAGTTCCAGGGGGAACACTTCCAGTTCAGGGCCTTTCCATTTGGTTTGTCCTCAGCCCCTTGGGTATTTACCAAATGCTTGGCAGTGGTGGAGGCTGCCCTCAGGCAGGAGGGCCTTTATGTCTTCCCCAACCTGGATGGCTGATTCCTCAGGCCCAGTCAAGGAACTGCCTGCTCCGGACACTGGAATATACCACCTTTCTATTACAGGAGCTGGGGACAGCTGTGAACCTGCCCAAGATGATTCTGACTCCACGCTAGTGCATTGAGTACATTGGGGCTGTCTTGGACATGACTCAGGGAAAAGCCTTCCTGCCCCAGGACAGGGCAGAGCATCTGATAGCCTAGGCCCACCTGTTATACAACAGCCAATATGTTTCAGCAAGAATCTTTCTTTGGCTCCTAGGACTGATGGCAGCAGCTATAGCCAGAGTGCCTCTTGCCAGACTGTACATGTGGGTACCCCAATGACACTCAGGGTCTAGTGGGACCAGTGTACGGATGACCTAGAAGAGCAGGTCCTGGTCTACTCGCCAGTGAAAAAGGTTCTCCTTTGGTGGATGGAACCACCCAGCCACCTGTTAAGGGGGGTTCCCTTCCTCATTCTCTACCTTTGGCAAATTCTCACCACAGACGCTTCAGGCATGGGGTGAGGGGCCCATCTGGGGCCCCACCAAACCCAAAGTACTTTGTTCACTCTGGAGTCTTCACTCCACATCAATGTTCTGGAAATGAGGGCGGTTCTCTATGCCCTGCAGGCCTTCCAGACTTACTGTAGCTGTCCCCAGGCCTTCTGCTAATGCAGACGGACAACATCAGAGTAGTTTAATACATCAACAAACAGGGGGGTACTCACTCATCCACCCTCTGTTGGGAGGCCATAGGAGTCTGGTACTGGGTTCTGAATCATTGTCTAGGGCTGTCACCCATTCATGTTCCCGGTGCCCAAAACAGACTAGCAGACAGCCTAAGCCAGTCTCAGCCACAGACACATGAGTGGGAGCTGCTGACCTCAGTCGTAGAAGAACTGTTCAACAACTGGGGTCATCCAGAGTTGGACCTTTTTGCATCCCCACTCAAAGCAAAACTGCCACATTTTTGCTTGTTTGATCCAGGGCCTGGAGTTCTCTGGAGGGATGCATTGTCCCTCTCTTGGAAAGGGAGGTTTCTGTATGCATTTCCTTTCTCCCTTCCCCCTACTGCAGAGGGTTATGATCACTCTCCAGATGGAAGGGGCCACGATGATACTCATAGCCCCATTCTGGCCTTGTCAGATCTGGTCCCCCTTACTGCAACAGCTGACAGTGGAATCCCCAGTGCCCCTTCCTCTGTACACTGGCTTGCTCTCCCAGAACTGGGGCACCCTGATCATCTGGACCTCAAATCCCTACATCTTCACACCTGGCTCCTGAAAACATAGCCACAGCTCAGTTTGGGGTGTAACTCAGATGGAATGATGTTCTAGTGGCTGCTAGGAAGCCTTCCACTAGGGCCATTTATTCTATGAAGTGGAAAGTTTGCACTGTGGGCTGCTTCACGTAAGCTGGATCCATTCACTTGTCCAATGAATCAGATTCTGGAGTACTTACTGTCCTTTTCAGACTCTGGTCTGAAGTAGTCCTCCCTTAAGGTACACATGTCTGCCATCTCTGCCTTACATGTGCCTATTGATGGACATGCGGTGGCACAAATGGAAGTGTCTCATACATTTCTGAGAGACATTCTTCACCTGAAGCATCCTATCCACAATCCATTCCCACCCTGGGACTTGAATTTTGTGTTGGAAAACTTATTTCGGCTCTTTTTGAGCCAGCCATGACTTGCGAGCTACGCTCTCTGTTGTGGAAAGCATTATTTTTAGTTGCTATTATTTCTGTTTGAAGAATTTCAGAGCTACAGGCAATAATGTGTGAGCAACCTTATTTGATTTTCCACAAAGCCAGGGTGTCTTTGCATATGAATCCTAAGTTTCTTTCTAAGGTGGTGTCTGAGTTTGCTTTAAACCAATCCATCCACCTTCCTGTTTATTACCCAGATCATGCCAATCTAGGGAAAACATTATGCCACACTTTAGATGTGCATAGAATTCTGCATTAACCTATTGTATGAAGGACTGTAGAAAGTCCAAACAGTTGTTTATTTCTTTTGTCTCTGGAAAAGAGGGCATCCCTGTCTCACAACAGTGTTTGTCAAAATGGTTGGCCAAGTGTATCACTTATTGCTAAAGGAAGTATGGCAAGGACCTTCCGGATGTTGTTCATGGCCATACCACCAGAAGCATGGCCACCTCTACTGCCTTTTTCAGGAATGTGTCAGTGGCAGAGATTTGTGATGCTGCCACTTAGAGTACTGTCCACACCTTTACCAAGCACTACAATCTGGACATTGCCTCTAGGCGTAGGGCTAATTTTGGCCTAGCTGTTCTACAGGGCCTACTTCCTTAGGCTGTTGGTTTGCTATCACCCAGACTGCATTTCTTGATGTCAGAACTGCTTGGGACTTGTTCCATAGGTGTGGCCTGCTGCAAAAGATATCCCTTAAATCAGATAGTACAGTTACATAAGAACTTACCGTAACAGTAAATCTACAAGGGGATCTCTTGCAGCAGGCCATGCTGTCCCTCTCTCCTTCCCATGGGCCTGTGAGGCTCTCCTGTGTCTGCAACTCCCCTTTAGCTCTTTTTTGGCAGGAATCTTTGGTCTCTCCTCAGTTCCTCTGCAGGACTCTTCTGCTTATGGTCTCTGGCGGGACTAACTGAGGAGGGTGTGGGGGCCACCCACTATTACAGCATACGGCGACGTCGGCGCCTGACAGCGGGGTGGGCATCCCCCTAGTAGACTGCTAGCTAGAAAAGTTTCAATGTGGTCCTAGTGCCTGGTGGCTATAGTTCCATAGGTGTGGCCTGCTGCAAGAGATCCCCTCACGGATCTATTATTACGGTAAGTTCTTACGTAACTACTTTACTGATACTCTGTTGAACTTTTTACCAGGGAAACCTCCATATCAACCCCAGTTCTTTCAAACAGAATATCTATTATGGGTATAGTGACCAATGGGGGCTACTTTATACTTCAGGAGGCAACCAACTGACACTCTGGGAAGGAAGCACAAAAATCTACAACTTCCTTTCATATGCAGTACCTGGCCAGAAAAAATGGGCATGTATGCATTTGTAGGTTTTTCTCTTGGCCCAAGTGACCTGCAATAGGTATGGTATGAGCAAGTCTTAATACCTCCCTTTTTGCAGACAGGGGAACAAAAAGCTGATAGTGTGCATGTCCTGTCTGTTTTTGCTGTTTCACCCTATACAAAGAATGTAATTTTTCAGTTCAGACCCTGGAAATTTTCATGCTTTTTGTTAATCAATCAGATTGTAATTTACCACAGCTATGTCCTGATAAGCATTTTTAAGAACCTTATCATTTCTTTTTTCAGAAATGATATTGATTAGATATTAAATCATGTCTACCCTGACCTCTAGAAGTGTCTCGTGACCTTGCGTTGCTGTGGATGCCAGTTCCTCTTCAGAGTCGCGTCTGACCTTTTTTGAGCCCAGGTCCTTGTAGTCTTAAACCACTACAACCTTGAACAGAGGGGCTTCTTTGTTTTTCCTCCCTCCATTTCTGTCCCTGGGACTTCTTGGGCTTCCCATTTGGGCCAGCTAATTCAGCAACAGTGAAAGGAAATATGTGTTCTAGTCCCTCCAGGTTTTTTCCTCCCATGAGCATGCACTTTCAGAATTATTTTGTAGGAGGGTATGGAAACCCTCCCAATCTTGGCCCAAGACTACTGTCCAAGGCAGCATTTTTGAAATTCCCACCTTAATTATTACTACCCAACTGACCACTTTAACCACACTGGGGCTGTAGGATATGTGCGGGTATCCCCATGTACACAGGCAATTTTATTGGTTCTTCCCTGTGACATAAACTGGATCCTACCACAGACTCTTTAACCAATATCTGCCCACAAGCCAAATACACCAGAGCCATAACTGTGTGGACCCCCATTTGCACCAGGACCACATATAGACGGTTGGAATGGGATCTACTGTTGTGGTTTGTAGCTACACATTCCACAAAGTCACCATCCATACTGTCAAAAATGTTATGGCTATGCCCTACTTTACCACAGTGAAAACATATACATATAATGGTATTATCAAGTCATTGACCTGTGCCACCCCCCATTTGGGGGACTTGGGACTGAGGTCTTAGGACTGGGACACATTACACTATATCTTGGGGTTATAACTTTTGGGCGTGGAGGGGTAACCATTATTTCACCACTAGAACCTTACCCATACCAGTACACTTATTCCCATCCCCTAATTGTCCTTTCTCCCCTCTTCTATAGTGATCTTCCTCACAGGTCGCCACCCAAGGTTTGTCATTTGTTTTGCTCATCTAAGTGACTTCTGGTCTCTCTGCTTCCAAATATGCTCTGTGATCTTGATGACAGTGGCTAGGGTGATTTGCTCGTGACAACTCCACCAGTCATATACTCGATTTGTCAAAATCTTCAGGTACTGCTCCAACACAATTAAATCCAAAATGTCATCTTAAGAGTGTACCTCTGCTTTTAACTACTAGGTAGCCAAGGCTTTCAATTTTTGAGCCACACTCTGGGTTGGGTTCCAACTTTAAAGCAAAATATGTGATAGTTCCATTGACAGCTCTCTTCAGTTATCCCAATCCAGTTGAGGATAGCCTTCTTTACCTGTCACAGTCTCTGGCAGTGACATCATCTTTGTCAAATAAGCAGCTTGTTTATTTGTTTATTTATTTTAATTTTCGGATACTCCTTTGAGTTCAGAGCTTATTTACAAAGGCTCCACATCAAGGAGAACAATACAATGGCAGACAAGCATATTGGGTATACAGCGACAAGTATGAATTTACAGAGCACATAACATCAGTAGTCCAACCAAGTACAAGTAGCACTATACAATAAGATAAAAATATGACACATGGACGAATTATAAAAAATAAGGGAGGGTATGGAGATCCATAGACCAGCACCCAGAGATATGGGATTGTCACAATTGCATCAGTAAAGTGTGGATGGGAGGCCAGAAAGTGAGAGATAGGTACAGGTGGTTAGGGGTGGGGATGGGGTGGCAGGAGGTTCCATGGGGAGGGTACAGGGCTAAAGGTGTGTAGCTGAGGTTGGGTAGACAGCGGGGAAGAGAAAGTAGAAAGAGGAGGCTCGTAGCAGGCAGATTAGGGGATGTGAAAGGGTCAATTAAAGGTCCCTGGGATGAGGATGGGGTGAGGTCAGCTTCACTAAAGCAGAAGGGAAAAAGCAGTCTCGAGGGCAAATAGTTCGAGGTCATTTAGTAGTCACAGCTGCTGGAGGTAGCACGGTAGTGCTTCAATTATTTTTTAAAACAGCTGATGTTGTTGGAGTTGGCTAGATCGGCAGGGAGTTCATTAATCCAATGTGGGGCTCTGTAAGCAAAAGAGTACTGAATGAGAGAGGTTCTCCTGAATGGTGCAGATAGTGGGGCATACTTAGTACTTTACTCACCCTGGTAGGTTTAGCCATTGTGTTTCAGCATACAGCTTGCACATGTGGGTGAGCGTGTTGGCAGCCAGGACGAGTCGGCAGGCTTTGTTGAGTTCTGTTTTGACACGCCTTAGGGACGTGTCGGTGGCAGCACTATATACAATCAGCCCATAGTCAATAACTGACAGGACTGAGCTAGTGATTGCGAGGCACAGGGCAGTGGGGGTTAGGTGACTCCTGTGCTTATACAGGAATCCAAGTTTGACGTTGACAGCCCTGACTATGCTGTCAATATGTGAGGAGAAGGAGAGGGAGTCGTTGATATGTACTCCGAGGTACTTGAATGTCCTTACTTGTTCGAGGGCTTCGTTTTTTTATTGACTATGTGTTTTTTTTAAAGTTGAGCAGCAATTTGTGCCTGGTGAACCAGTCCTTTAACTGGTAGAAACAGTTTTGCAGGTCCTGGGAGAGAGGGCCTAGTTGTGAGCTGCAATTAATGATTATGGCATCACCCGTATAGAGGATAATTTTGGATGTGAAAGCTTCAGAGAGGATATTGAGAAATAGACTGAACATCAAGGGTCCCAGGATGGACCCTTGGGGAACCCCTAATGAGACTTTCCTGGGGCTGGACAGCACAGAGCCTATCTTCATGCACTGTATTCTGTCTGATAGGTATTTAGAAAACCAACCAACAGAAGTAAGGGACAGACCAAGTTCTAATAACTTTTCTAGCAGTAGGTGGTGGTTTACTGTACCAAAAACTTTTGTGAGGTCAATGAAAATTGACCCCACTAGGTGGCCGCTGTCAACTGCATCATGCAGGAGGCTTCAGAATTCAATTAAGGCGGTGTTAGTACTAAGGCATTTGCGGAACCCATGTTGTTGGTGGCATTGCAGGTTGTATTTATGTAGATACTCATTCAATTGGTCTGCTATAACCCTCTCTAGGGCCTTTGACAATGGTGATAGGATGGAGATGGGCCGGAAATTGAAGGTACTTGTGTGGTTCCTGCACTTATGTACTGGTGTGACAAGAGTCACTTTCCAGAGGTTCGGGAAGTTACCAAGTGTGGGGGACTTATTGAAGATTTTGGTAATTGGGGCTATTACCTCATCAAGTGTGAGCTCCACCATTTTAGTACCTATGTTGTCGCTGGCCAAGCGCATTTTCCCCAATACCCTTTTGACGTATTTCTTAGCCTCAGAAATAGTTATGTATTTGAAATAGAAATATGGTACATTGTTCACTGGCTGGGTTGACGGATGGGGTCTAGGAGCTGAGGGGGCTTGTGATGACAGATAATCGGTTGGTAGGATGGAGCTGAGGTCTGTGAATGCCACATTAAAGGCTTTAGCAATGGAAAGGAGGTCCTTAATGAGAGTGCGGTTGACATTTAGAAGTGAGGGGGGGTTTAGACCTTCCCAATCAAGTCTTTAATGTTACCGCAGAAACCCTTACTGTTACCCCTTTTCCTTTCTAATTGACTTTTGTGGAAATTAGCCTTAGTCAGCCTGATCGCTTTTGTACATTTATTTCTGGCTGCCTGGTAATTTTGAAAATCATGCGGCGCCCCTGTGGCCTTCGCCTTATGCCAAAGGTTGTCTTGCTCTTTCATTTGCTCAATCAAGGCCCCCATGACCCATCCATTTAGTGAACCCCTCACTTTCCTCTTTCTTATTGGTGCAAAGATATCGCAAGTGGCATTAAATCTGGAGGTGAAGACATCTAGGGCCAGATCAATGTCCTTGATATTATCAAGAGGTGACCAGTTGATCCAAGTGAGGTAAGTTTTGAAGGCATTTAGGAGGCCTCTATGGATTACTCTGCTCCTTTGTTGGACCATTTGCAGAGAATAAGTGAGTGGTCAATCAGGGTATCAGGGAGAACTGTGATGTTGGACAGTTTTGAGGGAGAATTAGACAGGACCCAATCTATGAGGGAGCTGGTACTAGTTTTGTAGTTGATTCTTGTTGGCTCTCTAACCAGTTGGGAGAGGTACACACTGGCAACCAGATCCTGTTGCGAGGTGGTTTCAGGGGAGAGACAGTTTATGTTGAAGTCACCCACCATTAGTAATTCATTGTTCTGTTTCAGGGTCTTAGTGATGTCAATTACTTTATCCAAGCCCGATTTTGCTTTTCCTGGTGGCAGGTAAACTGTGGCAATTGTAACGAACTTGCATTTGGCAGCACCGAGTAAAAGTTTTATGGCCAGCAGCTCAAAGTTGGCTGCTCTTGCTGACAAGAGGAGCTTTAGGCCTTGGAGTGGGTTCTTTATATAAACAAGGCACCCCCTCTCCTTTTGCTGGTTCTGTCTTGCCTGTAGATGATGTAATCTTCTAGCATGATGGATGAGTTCATTATTTTGGGGGACAGCCAGATATCTGTGAGGTAGATGACATCGGGCCTATGCTGGGTGACCCAAGCCTGGAAGACAATGAACTTAGGAGGCTGCATTTGTTCAGAGATGCAATCTTAATATGCCCCTGTTTCCCTTTGCTTCTTTCCTCAGTGGGCACTGGCCCTGGGTTAGGATGGATGTTCCCAGAGAGCAGCAGGAAGATTAGGATCAAGTGTCTAGATGAGATACTAGTGGTGTAGAATAGCAGTTTTTTTCTGAGTTGTACAGAATTAGGGAGCCTTGGTAGGGAGGATAGTGTGTCGGTTACCAACAGGGTGGAGTAGTGGCATTTTGATGCCCTCCTCAGTGGCTGTTTCCCATACGTGATGCAGAACAAATTGGGGGGGGGATGTCGGTGTGTGAGACCTTGGCCGGTACCTGTGGGATTCCAGAGGGGATGGCTCATTATTGGTGCATGCTCTAGGGCATAGTGGGATAATATGGGGGTGGCTTGGAGGTGCATCACTTAGTATTATTAGTAGTGTAGCAGCTAGCATGGTTAGTGTCTGCATTGTGCTCATGCAGACTAAAGGGTGATAAGAGTGAAAGGATAGATATGTCATCTGCACCTAGTAAGCAGACTACAATGGGAGCATGAGGCTTATGTTGCCTCAGTGGCCCAATGCTATAACGAGCAAATGGGAAAATCAATACTAAATAAAAAAAGCGAGAAGGAAAACACGCCTAGCCAATGTCCTGTCATATGACCTAGGTTGACTATAAATGTACGTGTACATGCCCACCTAGGGTGGGTGAGGAGAACTGCATGATAGGGTTACAATAAAATAGAAGCAGTTCAAGCAGTTCATGTAAAGCAGGGACACAAATTACTAAAGCTAAGTTCTATACTGCACAGGAAAAAAGGAAGCCGTAGAGCGGCTGTATGGTGAGTTACTGCAAGCACAGTAAACACTGGAGAACAGTGGGGATGAATCAGGAGGAAGGCGCAAAATTCAAAAGGTGAGGAGCATGGCTGTTATCTGCTTACCTTCAGGCTTCAGGGGTAGTTGAGCGGCTGGCTGCAGCAGGAGGTTGCTTGTCCGCAGAGTGCGGATCTTCAGGGAGCCCTTATCAGGGGCTATGTTTGGCCCAGAGTCCTGAGGGTGAAAGGGAAAAAAAATTTAGAAGTGGAATCATTTAAGTGGCAGTAGGACTAATCACTAGTCAGGGGGAGGGTTCCAACAAAGAAGGGATGTTAATGGGAGGGAGGAGGGTTGCAGGAGAATGGTGTAAGGAACATTCAAATGGTGGCAGAGAGAAATTTAGCAGGCTCAGAGTTACAGAAAGAAGTTTTAAATTCGGAGCAGCAGCCATGTGGTAGCTTGAATGGGAGTAGATTAGATTAGGAGGGGGATGAGGAAGGAGAGGGAAAGAGATGGGCTACAGGACAGAGCAGATGAAAAAGAGAAATTGACTTAGCAGAATACTGGGTGCAGGCATAAGCACTAATAACTCTGGACAAGGACTAATTAATAGCAGAGTGAACTAAACTAAACTAAAAAATAGCCTTTGCCAATCGTATTGTGAGGCCTTCTGGCACCATGCAATTTTTCTTAAAGTTGAGCCAGTCCAAATTAATTAATGGGCATTTGCGTATGCTTCCCATTATGCTTTGCATTATTGGTGTATATGCAATCTGTTTTTTCTTAAACTAATAAACAGGCTGCATAATCAATTTAACAGCAAAGTACAATGAATATTTCCCCATTAACAACAATCTACCAAGAGGGTAACAATAAAATAGAAGCAGTTCAAGCGGTTCATGTAAAGCAGAGACTCAAATTACTAAAGCTAAGTTCTCTGTTGCACAAGAAAAAATGAGGCTGTAGAGGGGCTGTATGGTGAGTTACTGCAAGCGCAGTAAGCACTGGAGAGCAGTGGGGATGAATTAAGAGGAAGGTGCAAAATTAAAAAGGTGAGCAGCGCGGTTGTTATTTTCGTACCTTCAGGCTCCAGGGGTCGTTGAGTGGGTGGCTGGCCGCAGTGGAAGATTGCTTGTCTGCAGAGTGCTCATCTTCAGGGAGCACTTATCAGGGGCTGTGCTTGGCCCAGAGTTCTTCAGGCTCCAGGGGTAGTCAGTGGGCAGCTGGCCACAGCAGGAGGTTGCTTGTCCACAGAGTGCAGATCTTCAGGGAGCCCTTGTCAGGGGCTTTGCTTGGCCCAGAGTCCTCCAGGCTACAGGGGTAGTCAGGTGGGTGGCTGGCTGCAGCAGGAGGTTGCTTGTCCCCAGAGTGTGGATCTTCAGGAAGCCCTTATCAGAGGCTGTGCTTGGCCCAGAGTACTTCAGGCTCCAGGGGTAGTCGGGTGGGCGGCTGGCCACAGCAGAAGGTTGCTTGTCCGCAGAGTGCAGATCTTCAGATCTTCAGGGAGCCCTTATAAAGGACTGTGCTTGGCCCAGAGTCCTTCAGGCTCCAGGGGTAGTCGGGCGGGTGGCTGGCCGCAGCGGGAGGTTGCTTGTCTGCAGAGTACGGATCTTCAGGGTGCATCTCAAATCAGATATAGTGCAATATGAGTGGACCAACTTTCTCATGGCCAGGCAGTGATATTGGCAACTCTCTCAAAAGTTATAAGGTAGGCTTCAGGGTCACCCTTAGGACCCATTTTTGTTAGCATGGGGTGGGGACGACAGGATTCCCTACAACCTGGAGCAGGGGCACAGTTTTCTTCTGTACTTGCAGCACCTGCTTCATAAACTCTTGCTGTTTCTGATCTCTCTGGGCCATCCCAACCCTTTGCATATGGACCTGTTGCCCCAGCTGTTGATCTGTCTGAGCCTGCTGTTGGCCTGCTGAGCCATCCAGTCCTTCTGCATCTGGGCCTGTCGTGCTTGCATTTGAGTCTGTTGTGCTTGCTGTTCTGACAGCCATTTCAGTACTTTGTCCATGTCATGTTAACCTTATTTAGACAAGGGGACGTTTGATCCCACCACTACAGCCAACCACATGGAATAATGTTGTAGTGAGCCAAAACGTTAAGGGGAACTGTCAGGATAAAAAAAGGCCTGTCAAAGTTCAATGAAAAATGTTGCTTTACTTCTGCACTGAATAAGGGTCTCTCTCTCTCTCTCTCTCTCTCTCTCTCTCTCTCTCTCTCTCTCTCTC
Source organism: Neoceratodus forsteri (assembly GCA_016271365.2). Classification (NCBI taxonomy): domain Eukaryota; kingdom Metazoa; phylum Chordata; order Ceratodontiformes; family Ceratodontidae; genus Neoceratodus; species Neoceratodus forsteri. The sequence goes on along the minus strand of CM057450.1, from coordinate 94,966,979 downwards.
TCTCTCTCTCTCTCTCTCCCCCAAATCCCACCTCCACTCCCTGTCTAGTTTCTTTTATGCCTCCCAGGTGAGGCTCATTTGTGCCTTTCCCCCACAGGGAAGCCTGGATTCAACCAGTGCATATGGCCTTTAAAGGGCCAGGTCAGAAATCAGCAGGGCTGGGTCTCAGTTCACCCTGTTCTGCTGCTAGTATCAGGGGAAAGGGGGTCCAGGGAGAATGTTGTATGAATTCCTTCACATGGCTTCTGAAAGAACCTTCAGCAGACAGGGTGGACTATGCTTTGTGCCACAGTACACACCTATTGGAAGGTCTGGGGGGTCCTAGTGACCATGGCTAAATCTGTCCTAATTTTTTGTCAAAGGCGCCAGTGTATAAGGGCAGTCCTGGATCTAGTCCTGGAAAAGGCCTTTCTCATCAAGGACAGGTCCTCAGCCTTAGTGCCCCTTGCAGACTTGGTGTGTTGTAGTGACCATGTTCCAGCCCACAGCATGCTCTGCCTCCTGGGTCTCATGGTAGCCTCCATATTCATGGTTCCTCTGGTTCCCCTGCAGGTGAGGATTCCTCAGTGGTTGCTGCTAGCTCAGTAGTCTCAGGTCTTGGAGATGCTAGACTATCTGATTGCAGCTTGCCAACCTCTGGGGAATGCCCTTCTGTTGTGGAAGGACGGGTTGCCTGCTTGTGGGTTCACCTTTTCTACAACCTCAACCACAGGTGATCCTCACCACAGACTCCTCCAACATTGGGTTGGGCACCCACTGCTGTCCTCACCAAACCAAGTGGCCCTGGTCTCTGCTATAACAAGGCCTTCACACAAACATGCTTTAAATTAGGGCAGTTTTGTATAGACTCCAGGCTCTGGGCACTCAGGTCCAGGGGATATCTCTTCTGGTACAGTCAGACAATTAAGAATGTGGTGGATTCCTGAACAAACAGGGAGGCGATAAGGGTGTGGAAATGGGCAGTATCCCATGAAGTCTTGCTTATTGTTTTCTATGTCATTGGCTTCTTAAATATCCTGGCAGACAACCTCAGATGTTCTGTGGTACAGACCCATGAGTGTTAATTAGTTTAGTTTATTGTTGATCGATTAAAAACCATTACAACATGAATTAATGTCTAAAGAAAGAAACATGAAATACAATGCATTATACATATACAGAAAAATACAACACAAACATATGTCAAACATCTTCCATAACAATAGTAGGAGATTGTAATTTAAATTTTGATCTTTAAGTTGATAATTGAATGCACATTTACTACCACATATCACCACGGTTCAATTTTCTTTCAATATCTTATTAAAATTCAACATGTTTGGACATTGACCTGCTATAAGCATATCTTCAGTGGTTCATTAGAAAGTCAACCACAAACAATTAAATATCACTGAAAGAACCAACGTTTGAAAAATTAATAACTCTTGTAATGCCATAAGCTGCATAATCTATTTGGCACCTTACTCAATGAACCAAAGAAGTTCTCAGTGATGGGGCTAGACCAAGTCCCAGGCCACAGAACCTATAACTAACAAGCATTTGTCATGTTGAATGTTTGCTTGCTGGTATTGGCATTGGTAGTGTAGGAGTTAGAGAGATGCATAATAGGAATGACAGTGAAGTATTGAACTGAAGCCAACTCCACCACCACCCTGCAGAGACTGACAGGCATTGGGGTGCGCCTTTGGGTCGTCAGGCATAATGGCCACACCATTTCACCACACCTTACCCTGCAGACACCAAGTGTCACGGTGTGGCTTGGGGTCTTTGGGCCTTATGCTCACCCCATTCCATAAGGAAATACAGTGAGATGGGTGCAATATAGGAGAATGGGGTAAACTTTGGGGCCCGAAGAGTCCAAGGCACACCTCAGTGCCTATCACTGGCTGCAGTGTGTGGGTGTGGGTGGAATGGCATGAGCATTACAGGCGACAATCCCAAGTCACACCCCTGATGCCTGTCAGTCTCTACAGGGTGGGGCGTTATGTCCGGAAATCCTAACGCCCCAGGCATTCATTGGCATTTTCACTCCAAATTTTCAACATGGATGTTTTGTGACCTCCACCTCATGAACAGTGGGAATATCAGTTCATTAGCCGAAAGCTGATTTTGCACAGCGACTATGCCATTTAGCACCACAAGTGCGAAAACACGTTTCGAACAGGATGTGAAAAATAACAGCTGTACTGTTCATGAGGAGGTGTAAAAAATGGCAATGTTGAAAATTTTGAGTGAAAATATAAAAAAAAATGGTGAAGTCACGAGCGTGCATAGAAACTGCACAACATACACCAGTAATGTAATTAGTTTGGGGATTGTTTACAGCAGATTGTCAACACAGGCATTTTGGGACCTCCACTCATGAACAGTGTCACTGTGATTTTCTTAATCTGTCCCAAACACTGATTTCCAGCAGCGACCATGCATTTCTGCGCCAGAAGTGCAAAAACACATTTCAGCCAGGGTGTGGAAAATGACAGCTGTACTGTTCATAAGGAGGTGTGGAAAAATGCATTTGTAGAAAATCCAGACTGAAAATATTACAAATTCGTGAACTTACAAGGGTGCGTGGAAACTGCGCATTGCACATTCGTAACACAGTCATTTTATGGACTTTTGTCACCAAATTTTTAACATAGCAATTTTAAGACCTTTGCTCATGGACAGTGTCACTGTGATTTTCTTAATCTGTCCAAACATTGATTTTGCACACCGACTGCGCCATTGTGTGCTACACGTGCGAAAACACATTTTGGGTGAGATGTGAAAAATGACAGCTGTACTGCTCATAAGGAGGTGTGGAAAAATTACAATGTTGAAAATCTGGAGTGAAAATATAAAAAATTTGCAAACTTACGAGCATGCGTAGGAACTGTGCAATGCACGCTCATACAACAGTCAATTTTGGGAATTTTTTCACCAAATTTTCAACATAGGGCTTTGGGGGGCCTACCTCATGAACTGTGACACTGTCATTTTGTTACTCAGTCTCAAAAGGTGGTTGGTGCGCAGTGACTACGAAATCACCTTTCGACGAATAAATGACAGGACCGAGTTCGTGGGGGCCTAAGAACCCCTATGTTGAAAATTTGGTGAACAAATTTCCCAGAATGACAGAGATATGCACCACAGTTGAAAAAAACATTTATGCCATTATACAGCTTACGGCATTTCCTCAGTTCAGCGGTCGGCTTTGAAGAGTCTTGGGGCGTGTTCCCTGATCCCACCGAAATCATGGCAGCTTCGGCTCCAGAGGTAAGTATAGGAGTGTGGGGAGGTGGTGTGTGCAGAGGGTGGGCAGGTTGGGAGGGGCAAGACAGTTAACGAGGGACCTTTTTATAGGTGTTTTTTCTTTTTCTAGAAGATGACACGGGACTTTGCCACACTGGGGTGGGCTCCCAGCGTGGTAGCTGAAGATTCATTTTTGGGGGCCAGTGGAGCCGATGGGGATTGGGCACCCTGTCCTCACTCTAGACTCTTGTCATGCTAGGGTGGGCTCCCAGCGTGGCACCTGGAAGTCTGTTTTGGGGGACAGCGCAGCCAACGGGGGATTGGGCACCACTGTTGACCGTATGGTGTGTGGGGGGAGCACATGAGCATGCTGGGGTGGGCTCCCAGTGTGCTACATAGGTGTTCATGGGGGGAGAACTGCCTATGACAGTTCAGATGCAGTGCCGAAGTGTAGGCAATTTGCATACTGCCATCGGCAATATGCAAATTGCCTACATGTTACCATCACTGATTGTAGCGGTGTTTCTTTCAGAACTGTACGCCACTGCATCTGAACGGCTGTCATAGACAGCTCAGACATTCATTCTTACGGTGCAGCTGCCCCTGCAAAAGGGAGCAGGGCACTGGAAGTGGGGAAGGCACACGTACGAAAACTCATATGGTGGCACTGTGTTTCTTGCGCATGCGTGCAAGCAAGCATAAAATGGCATTTTGCAACAATTACTATGTCCCTAAGGATTTGAGAGATGTTAGCCATTGGGACCAAAATGGTCCTGCCTGTGCTACCAGTCAGAATTCACCATAAGGGGGAATTAGAGAGAGCCCCCCCCATACCATATGCTATCCTGTACCCCACTAATGAACCCCCAAACATACAATCCCTACCGGCATGCATCCTAGGATCAAATATAGGTCCCTAAGGCCAGGTCCATACTCTCACATCAGGTCATTTTCATTTCATGCTCATTCCAAAATTTGGTAATGGATTGAGGCCATGACTCACAAATCCCACATCAACGCAGGGCCACAAAGGCTACGCCAGTAACACAAAGCTAAAATAGCATCTTGAGATAATTTTCCAATATACTGCTTCTTTCTGCCTATAATCAACTTAATAGTAATTCTTAAAGGACTTTAAGGAACCAATGTAAGGCTAAGATAAGGAAGGCTAAAACAGACTATATTCGTCATAAACAATGTGAAGGGTTATCTAACGCTACTACTTTTTGGAAAACAATTAATAATTTCATAAGGCCTAATGTTTGTCAACCAGGTTCAATGAGGTTGAATGGTGACTTGTTGTCTTGTCCACTGAAGATAGCTAACGAGTTTAATTTGAAATTTACTATATTGTCTGATTCCTTTAGTGACCAGTCCAAGGTGAACTACTTGGGATTGACTGAAGATTTTACAGTTAATCCTAAACTGTACTTAAGGACTACTACTCAAGGAGGTAGAGAAGTTGTTGCTATGTATTAAGAGGGACAGCTCAGCTGGTTCTGATGGCTTATGTCCTAGTTTATTGGCAGATGCTGCCTCGGGTTATAGCACTTCCAGTTAGTATTATTTTCAACTTGTCTTTGTTACAGGTACTATACCTAATATATGGAAACATACTTTGGTCACTCCTATATTTAAATCTGGTTCACAACATGAGTTTTGTAACTACAGACCTATTTCTATCTTGTCTGCTTTAGCTAAAGTTCAGGAAAGAATAGTTTACAATCAGTTGATTGGGTATGTGGATCGCTTTGGATTATTGTCTCAGAACCAACATGGTTTTAGAAAGGAAGGAGTACTGAGACTGCCTTGGTCGAGTTCACGGCAGCGGTACTTAATGGCATGGATAAAGGGTGTCTGGCTGGTGCGTGTTAGTGGACTTGACCAAGGCATTCGACTCAGTTGATCACCAATTGTTGATTTCTAGACTTGGGTCATTGGGAGTTGGTGAGTCTTTCTTGACTGGACGAGGGATTATTTAACAAATAGGTTTCAAAGGGTTAAATATAGGGTGCTGTATCAGACTCTGTAATGGTTAAGTGTGGGGTTCCACAAGGTTCTATTTTGGGGCCACTTTGTTTTCTTTGTTTTTGATCAACTAGTAAGTGTGATTAATAATGCTTCTCTAACACTTTACGCTGTGATGCAGTAATTTATGCATGGGGTTTGTCATTTGGAGATCTAGGTGTTTCTTTAACAGAGGAATGTGCAATTTTCAGTCTTCACTTATGGCCTGTAAATTACTCTTAAACAAATCTAAGACAAAGGTGATGGTTTTGGTACCCCACCTAGACTGAGATCTGAGGTTGGTACTTTGGAAGTTAAATCTCTTGATGGATTTCTGTTTGACTATGTTGATACATTTCAATATCTTGGGGTATTACTAGATTCTCATCTAAGTTATGAATCTCATTTTTGAGGGTTACCTCAAGAATACATTGTAGATTAGGTTCTTTGTACAGAATCCGTTCATTTCTTTTATTCCTGAGTCTAGGTTGGTTATTTCTAATTGCTGCTTACTTCCTATTGTGAACTATGCAGCTATGATTACTGACACTGCTTTCATGACAGTGATTTCAAAGAAATCCACTTTACTTCACTTGATAGCTAAGTTTGCTTTAAATTGTTCTAAGTCATCTCATCATTGTGTGATTTTGAAAGAAATGGGCTGGTTACGGTTTCATTAAATTTCCAATACTGTGTGGCACAAGTTCATATATAAAGTTATGGACTCTGGAATTCCACATAGTATTTCAAAGTTTTGAGACCATATATTGATGGTCATTATTCTAGACATAGGTCAGACAGTAGGTTTCTCGAGATTCCTTTTATGAAATCTAAAAGTGGACAAAGATCCTTTGCTTATATTGCTCCATTCATTTGAGATGAAATTCCTCAAGATATTAGGTGGTTGTGTTCTGTCAAAAGTTTGCCGATGCATTAAGGATGTATTTGAATCTCAATTTAATTGTAACTGTTTTTTATGAATTTTTTTTTATGAATTTTATACGTAACAAAGACATTTTTGTCTGCAATTTGCTGTATTGTATATGTATGTTTGATTATGTATTGTCTGTATGCAATATATGTGGGTCGCACCTTTAAAAGGAACTTGTTTCCAGTGTGCTTACCCGTTAAGCGAATAAACAAACAAACAAACAAAATACCATAAGTTACTAACGTCATCTGAGACCATACTTAGTGAACTAAGAGTGGCTCACTAGTGAGGGGCGAGGTCGAGTCCCTGACCCCAGAACCCACAACCAAGGAACAGACATTCCGCAAAAATGACTGTGTCCAGGGGGATTTGAAAGACCTTAGCTGTTGGGACCAAAATGGTCTTACCTGTGCTGCCAGTCAGAGTTCGCCTTAAGGGGACACAGAGGGAGCACCCTATAGCATATGCTATCCCGTACTCCACAAGCTAACCCCTGGGCATACACTCCCTACCGGTATGCATCCCGGGACCAAGTGTAGGTCCCTAAGGCCAGGTCCATACCCTCACATCAGGTCATTTCATTTTATGCACAACCCGCAAATTAATATTGGATTGAGGCCATGACTCAAAAAAACCCACCCCAGCATGGGGCCACAAGTGTCACTTTTAGGGGATATCAGAGACTCAAACCTTAATTAACATGTTAAGATCATAAACTATCACTTTCTCCATATTGTCAGTCAAAAAAGATTTTCTATCCAGTAACTCATTAAAGGGAACAACTGCACAATAAAGGCAAACTAACATTATTGCAACACTATAATATAATGTAAAATGAATATTTTGTTAAAAACAGAAACAACTGACACAAGCATGTACATATAATTCCCTAAGTTCAGCGCACAGACAATTTATAAAAATGGTCATAAAAGAGCACAACTTTCGGATCCATGAAGGTTAATACCTATAGGGATACAAAACATACAGAAATTTTAGAAACACTTTTAAAACCTGTAAGATTGCAAACCAAAAGAATGTGTGTCCTCCTGCTTCAGGGCCTCAAGTTATGTGCCGGCTGACAGTTCAAAACACCATCTGAGCTTGGAGGTCACAAGACAAATGGTTTAAAAGTTTCACCTGCATATATTGCTTTTATCAGTCCAATTTTATACAGCTTAGTCACCGGCTTCATTACCAGGAGTCCGGTAGCTACCAATAAATTGAATTTCAGATGCATTCCATCAGGAGTTCCATTAATTCGATAATAAACCATCTTAAACATTTAATTAGACTTTCAGCACTCAACCCCAAAAACAAAAGTCTGAGAAGCCTCAATAGCCACTCCAAATCAATGTCTGTTCACAACTGTATGATGTGAGCCTCTTTGACTAAGGCCCATGCAGACTGTACCAGAGCTTTAAATAAGAAAGGTATAAAAATACAGCTAAGTACTGGGTCTGTATATGAACCAAGAGATACTGACCAGGTATTTATCCTGGCTCTTTGAATTCAGTTACATAGATACATAGATACATAGACAGTGTTGGAAGATAAGGGCCTGTGGTCCACCCAGTCTGCCCATTTGAGTTATGCCTTCAAATATCAGATTGACAAAAACAGATGCAATACCAAACATACAGTATGTTTTGTGGGAATTTACCCCTTAATCAGCCACCATCTGTCACTGAACTTTATATAACTTATATAAATATAAAATATAAAGTAGGAGGGTTACATGCATAAGAACTTGGCACACTTGGCTCCCAACTCATGCTCTGGGACTCCCTTCATTGAAGTCAATATTTCTGCCATGCTCAACAGCACTCCTCCACGCTTATTTCCCATTTTTTTGTGAATCCATGCCTTTGGTAGCCATCTTTTGGAGAAAAAGAAAAACTTCGCTCTACTGAGCACAATAAGTTTGAAACAGGATAGAGCATAGATCCCCAACCCAAGGCAACAACACTATACCTTTTATAAATATATACGGACATTTAGAGCACATACAGTGGACCTATAGCCATTATCCTTCTTGAGTTAAATTTCCTGCTTCCCGATATCAGCAGAATGGACACACTGTGGGAAATAATCCATCTCTTCCTCTTTAATTATCAAGTATATCATGAATACTGGTTCTTCCATATCCTTATCTCAGGGATCCCATTCCCAAAGACCTGTACTGGGCTTTGAGGAAAACCACACAAACCGTGTTCTGAGTCGGGAGATTTGGAACACTTCTGCAGCCAAAAGCACTTCCATTATTTGGTAAAACTGACAGAAAACCACCAAAAAGTTCTCCACTACACATCCAATATAGAAATAGCACCAGTTTTATTCACTATTTTCCAGCATGGTGCTAAAGTAAAAAAATATAGCAGAGAGCTGTCGAATGCTCAAACAGATGCTCAACAATCAGAGGGGAAACAGGGAGCAGAGCAGCACTGCGGCCATCTTGCCACTCCGCCCTCCTACTAAGGCAACTGGAAACTGGGCTGCCCTGAGCACATTACTCTTTCAGACCCATGAGTGGGAATTGAGCTAGTCCATGGCCAAACAGCTGTTCAACATTTGGGGAAGGCCAAAGCTGTATCTTTTTGCATCCTCACACACTGCAAAACTGCTAATTTTTTTATTGTTTGCTCCAGGGTGAGGAATATTTTAGTGAAACATGTTGTCTCTCTTTTGGAAAGGGAGATTCCACTGTGTCTTTACTCCTCTGCCTCTAATTCACAGAGTTCTGACCAAGCTCAGTCAGGAACCAGCCAGAAGGGTCTTGGTGGCACCCTTGTGGCCTAAGCAAATCTTATCTTTACTACTGTGGGAACTGGCAGATGGGGCTTCATTTCCTTCTATCCCTCCAGCCAGGCCTACTGTTCCAGAACAATGGCAAACTGATGCATCTGACCCTCCAGTCTCCATGACACTATGTCTGACTCCTGAGGATGTAGAGGTCTTTTGGTTCAAAGTCTCATCCAAGGTCTCGGCTGCCCTGCTTGCTACTAGAAAACCTCCCACCAGTCTCAACCACTCCCTGAAGTGGATGCGTTTTACTGTATGATGCCAAGCAGCATCCTTGGACCCCTTCCCTTGATCTATACAGGATTGTAGTACTCCTTGGTGATGGATCACCGTTCACCATTTCAGCTTTCCATGCCCCTATCAAGGACAAGATTGTGGCCTAGAAAGATATGGCCCACAGGTTCCTAAAGGGCCTGCTACATTTGTTCCCTCTAGTTAGTAAGCCCTTCCAGTATGGGACCTGAACCTTGTGCTCAAACCACTAATGAAAGCCTCTTTCAAGCCTGAATCTTTCTGCGACAAGAAGTATCTGTCCTGGAAGACATAATTCCTTGTGGACATTACCTCAGTCAAGCATATGTCTGAACTGCAGGCCCTGGTTTATGACCTTCCTTTCCTGGTGTTTCACAGGGATAGAGTGGTGTTGCGTACTTACCATAAATTCTTGCCCAAGCTGATGTCTAATTTCACATTACATCAGTCTATTGATTTGCCAACGTTCTCTTCTTCCCTTCAGAACCCAAGTGAAATACTGCTGCATTCTTTGGATGTCCACAGAATCCTTTGGTACTAGCAGGACTGTATCAGGAAATGTGCCTAGTCCTCCCAACTGTTTCTTTTGGCCCTGGCACCAGGGATAAATCTGTTTCCAAACAGTGCCTTTCCAAATGGATCTCCACCTGTATCATGATCTGCTACAGGGAGGTGGACAGGACCTACATGGAACTGTCACTGGGCATACCACCAGGGGCATAGTGGCCTCAACTGCATGTTTTAGGTCTATATCAGCTGCTGACATTTGCAGGACTGCTACTTGGCACAGGATCCAAATTTTTACAAGGCACTACAGTATATGGTATCCTGAAGGAGGGCTGAGTTTGGCCTGGCTGTTTTGCAAGGCCTGCTCTTCTGAGGGGTCAGTGCACTATTTTTTCTGCCCACCTGGTTGAGGTTAGTACTGCTTGGTAATCTTCCAATGTATTATAGCTCTACAGATATTGCCTTAAAGGAGGTAGGTTCATTACTCACCAGTAACAGTCAATCTTTGAGAAGATCTCAACGCACATTAGAGTTAGTTTCGGCCAGATGCAGCAAGGAAGCTGAGAGAGGAATTATGAGAAAGAGAGAGACAGAGAACCAGCAAATTAAAACAGAACGTACAGAGAGATGAACGATAGGAATACAGAGAATGAAGAGTCTAGAGGTCACATGGTCTCCTAGCAAGAGGAGGAGAGTGTACTTGGAGAAATAGGGTTCTCCCCTCAAGATAGTCACTCAGAGATCTGTAAGAACCCATTCCAGGTTTTAAGGTGTTGGGGGATGGCAGCCTAGATCAAGTGTACAGAGCCACGGGGGAGTCAAGAAGAAATCCTCCATCAGCAATCATCAAGCTTACCCTGACTTTGGGGGTTACATATAAGATATTAAATCTCCATCCAGCTACTAGACTAGGCATTCGTACAACCTGCCTTTTTGAATGATGGTTGCAGGTGCATGATCTGACAGTATGATCAATTCTATAGATGTGGCTATTGTTTTGTTAACCAGGGAAGGGAATATAAGAAAATAGTCCAACTGAGAGCTGCTATTATGGACTGGAGACCAGGCCATAACATTTTGATCTTTTGTTTGCCATAATCTCCATACATCTGTGAGTTACATGCCTGCAGTTTCAGTGGCAGTTCCCTTTTTCTCATTACTAAATTACTAAACCTCAGTGCAGTTCTGTCTGACAGTTGGTCGCCTCAGCCCAGTTCTATCTGACAGTTGGTCACCTCAGCCCAGTTCTATCTGACAGTTGGTCACCTCAGCCCAGTTCTATCTAATAGTGGATCCTGGGACCTGGACTTCATTGAATTCTCCGCCCACAATCCACTGGTCTGGTCCTTGGTCTTGTCAGACTTGAACTAAACTATGGAAAACGTAAAGGCCCTCCCCTGTTTGGGCATAGATATGATCACAATTTATTTTAAGTGTCAGTTTCAATGTAACTGCAGGGTATGTACGCAACAGGGGTAACTGCACTGTAGTTACATTTTTGTTGCATGTTACTGCATTGCAATTGTAATACAGTTACAGTGTAGTTACACTGTAACTACAGTGTAGTAAATTAAACTTAAAGTGATACCTCTTATTTACAGATAGATTTCTTCCTGAAAGAAGTCTTAACAATCATGCAGCACCCCTTTTTATCACCCACATGGGATATTATGTAATGGTCTAAATGCTTATGGAAGGGAATTACCACTCCTCAGGATTTGCAGTTGTAGGTGGAGCCCGTCACTGTGACCACACATTCTCATTTTAACTTTTGCACTTCTATAGTTGTGAGGTGGTTTTCTTGAAGAAATGCGATCCCCACCTGTAAGGATTTAAGGTACGGTAGGTTATTTTTTCTCCTTGTTACACGATTTTTTTTTATGCCTTTTATATTCCAAGTTGCTATCTCTTAGAAGTAGTTGCACCTTTTGTGTTGGCTGTCCACTGGATTCCCAGTTCCGTATAAAACTCATACCCCTTTTTTACCTCTACCATGATATTCTTTTTCAAATTTATTTTTTTGCAACATAAACAATTAAGTGTTTGAACATTTATACCTCCTCCTCGAAGCCCCTGTCGTGTGGAGTATCTCAGGGCTCAATCCTGTCACCGATGTTGTTCGTGGTGTACATGCTGCCCCTGGGGGAGCTCATTAGACAGTACAGGCTGGGTTTCCACTGCTATGAAGATGACACCCAGCTGTGTATTTCATTCGCACCAGGAGCTGAGAGTGCTGTTGATGTGCATGACAAATGTCTGGCCGAGATCCAGGACTAGATAGTCTCAAACTGGCTGAGGCTAAACCCAGACAAGATGGAAGTGCTACTGTTGGAGCCTGGTCAAAGGCATGATGAGGAGACCTCCAGAGTGGTAACAGGTTTGGTCCTAGATCCACTCCATTGATGGCCTCTCCCAGGGTGAACAATTTGGGTGTCATCCTTGATGACAGATTGACTCTGGAAGCTCAGGTGTTATCTGTCATCAAAAGTGGGTTCTATCACTTAAGGAATGTCCCTGAATTAAGCCCTTGATTCTGCCTGAAGACCTGCCATCACTGGTGCAAACTTTTGTGACATCCAGGCTGGATTACTGTAATGCTCTTTACTTCGGGGTCAATGGAGGAACCCTCCGCCGACATCAGCTAGTGCAGAACGCTGCAGAGAGGCCGCTGGCAGGCCTACTACAATCCTGCCATGTGCCCTTGATCCTGCAGGATCTGCACTGGGTGCCAGTCAGGTGGAGGATAATTTTCAAGATGGGCTTGCTCACGTACAAGGTCCTATATGGCCTGGGCCCTGGTTACCTGTCTGACTTCTTTACTCCAGCCACTTTGGTATGTTCCCTCCACTCCTCCACTGAGGGTCTCCTGGCGATTCTGAGGGCCTGGCTGAAAACCTTGGGGGATTGCTCCTTCTAGGTGGCCAGCCCGGCCCTCTGGACTTCACTGCCAAGATCTTTGAGGGAGGCCCTAACGGTGGAGGATTTTAAGGGGGGCCTGAAGACCTGTCTTTTTAATAACGCATTTTATAATAGCTTTTAATATGATTTGATTTTTATGTAGATATTGTTCTAATAATAATGATACTGTCTATGTTACCTCATCTGTAATGGTGCCCAGAGCCTCCAGGATTGGGTGCCGCAATATAAATAAAGCCTTTACTTACTTACTTTACTTTATCCATCTCTGTTGCGACATTGCCTACAGGCCCTTGCCCCTGCAAGTGTAGGACATACTTGTTGGACAACTGGCCTTGGCTTGAACTGGTTTTGCAGCACAATGTGCCAACAGTAACATAAACAACTACACTAACTCAGTGAACCTCTGAGGTTGGCTTAACTGGAACCTCTTTACCCTGAAGTAAATAATGTAGATTCCTTGGTCCATGGCAGATGATTGTGTATCCTGGGCACTGGGTTGGAACATCACTGACCAGAATAGCGTGGTCAAGAACCGCACAGCAAAAATGTCATCTCTTTTGTTTTTGTGGGGGGCTCTGAACTAAAGAATTCTCACTCTGGGGGGGAGTGGATTGACCCCTTGTAAAAAAAAACAAAGTCCCAATCACCAAAATCTAAGGAGACCAGGATTAGAACCCTGGTCTCCACTGCTGCCTGGCCAAGCTGCTCTATGCCTCAGCCTTTCACACCATGGGAGCAGCTTGGCCAGCCTCCTAGATTCTGGTGTCTTTGTCCACTGTCAGCACCATGGACAGTGACCTTGGAAGCGCTCACTGCAAGCACTGTAAATCCCCTCTCGCTGTCCGTGGTAGCGCTATGAAGACTAGCTCTCAGTTGACTGGCGCTATTTTGGTAGTGCTATTCTAGGGGGTTACTGTATCCTATCCCCTCTTTGCCAGCAGTTGGGGGCTTATTGTTAGTCTTGCCCAGTCCAGATTATCCTCCCTGCTAGGCATTAAGGAGTTAATGTACATGACTCTGTCCTAAGTTGTTTACTGCTTCAGCAATGTTCCTGCCTAGAAAACTTTGTAAATTGCAACAATATCTGTACTAAGGATTTTCCTGTAAATAGCAGGCCATGTTCTGTCTGGGTTACCCACAATTAGGGATATAAAAGGGAGGCGGCAGAGAAAGAGGGTTTCCAGTAAGATGAGAGAGATCCACATCACCAACATTTGGATTTGCCCCGTGCAGGCTCTGGTTACAACCAGCTGTAGGTGACTTGCTAGACTCATAAGATTGCACTTTGGAGTCTGGGCAGTGGCACCTATCCTCTCCTAGCTGAGTCTCCAGAGGACTTTACTTGTCTAGACCTGTGAGGACCATCACTGAGATGGTGGGGGGGCCTGTTGCTGATTCCACCTCATGGGGATCTGGGTGATCGCATTCACCAGGTGTTCCATACCAGTACCCAGGGGGCCATGCAAGCATAGTAAGGATGGAGAAGAATGGAGTGGAGAGTGCTCGCTTCTGATCATCACACCTGTATCTGCCTCCGTACCACTCTTCAGGGAAGGGAGGTGAAGGTACGCCTAAAACTACTTACTTCATTAGTGTTCAGGCTGGTTCTGCCAGATGCAAATCTGATGTACTGGGGTTCTCCCTTTCTTAATGTTTGTCTAGAATGTGAAAGTGAAAATATTTATTGCAGGCACCCTACCAGGGCCGTGAGCTAATAATGCCCTCTGGGGTGAGTGATTTTTACTCTACAGATGAAGGGGAACTGTTCCTTAAACTGCAGAATGTGACAAATAAATATCAGACTTGACATGGTCGTTCAAGAGATGAAATATGTTGCTTTTTTTCTAGACCAAAATGAAAGAACAGTACTATATTACCATTTATAGGGCTATCTCATAGGCCTGTGTACACCAAAGCTCCTGTAAATAAACTCAGTTGTGGATTCCATGTTTACATCTGCATGCTCCGTTTTCCAGCCCTATTTAGGGGGACAGAGAATGCTGAAATGGTGTCAATGCTTATGCAACAAGAATTGATAATGGAAATATAGGGCCCGGTGGCACTGAGGGTTGAGGCACTGGACGCCACACCTTGCACCACGCGGGTGACCCGGGTTCGGGAGCAGACTTGGGGAGCTGGGGGTCGGCCGGGGGGAGAATGGCTGAGTGTCCGATGATGGCTCGCCTTCTCTGGGGGGAGGGTGGAAACTCGACCCGGGCACACAGTGACCTCTGGTGGAGGCGGGGGGCATGACAGAGAGTCTGCACCTCAGGGGTCTGATTGGCCATGGGCGGAGGCCTGCAGACCAATCACCTCTAGGGGCTGCATCATCTAGGGGGAGGACGTTGCGGATGTCGGCGCTTGCACCTTGACATCAGGGGCTGGCAACATCCCTTACAGGACAGGGAAAAACACCCCTCAGAGCCAGGAAGATGGAGCACCGACCTGGGTCCCGATGTGCCAGTGTCTGCCTGCCACCCCAGGACCCTGACAAGACTTGAAGGATTCAGGGGCTGCCTGACCCTGACCCCACCCGGGGGGGTTTGCTGAGGCTGGATGGAGGGACCGAAGATTGCAAGGTAGGCGCTGGTAGGGTTTTTATTTCCAAAGACAGTGATAAATCCAGGACCTCAGGTTTCAGCCTCTACCCTTAGAAGGTGTAGAGCCGGGAAGTGCAAGGGTCCTGGATTTATCTCATCTTTGAATAAAACAAATATCTTCTAATTTGTTCCGTTCCTGAGTGCTCCTTCTGCTTTTGACTGATTTGGGTATTTTGAGGTTGGCACCTTCCGCTCGTAGTGTTGCGTTGTTTACATTTTGATTTAGGCACTGGTAGAGGCAGGCTTTATGAGCGACTCCCGATGGTGCGGCTCTGTGGGGCAGTAGGAGGGGAAAATAGTAATATAAAAAAAAAAAGTGAATTGATAATGTAAATAAAATTAGAGCCAGCCTCCCTGCCAAGTGAAAGCGCCTAGCCTTTGCAGTCACCTTGAACTATAACAACTCAGGCCAGCCACCTTGTGGGGGGAGAGGAGGACTCTGAGGGCCATGGTCAAAAGGCCTAGAACTGATGCCAGGCATCTTTGCCAGCCTTACAAGTGATTCAGAGCTCTCCCAACAAATCACTCAATCTAACCTTCTAATTAGGAGTTAAACTGTGACTCACCCACCCTTCTTTGCAAGAAATTTCCAATAAAGCAAACTTTCTGTTGGCAGTTCCCAGCTTCGTGTTAGTAAAGTCTCCTTTTCCATTAGTGCTTATGCAGCAAGTCCTTAATGGTTGGCTTATGTCCCACAGCTCATGTACCATTGGTAAATAGATTTTTATTGTCAGGATTCTCTAGAGTTCTTTTCAGGCTGCAAAACATTACCAGAAGTGCAGACAAATGCTTCTGTAGTTAATTTCTCCAGGAAACAGTGACACCGAGGCTCCTGTGGGAGCAGTCTTTAACCCTTCATGGCACCACTTACACCTATTTGGCACTTCCTGCATTTCAAATTTAGGAACATAGAATTTGCTGGCAGAAAAGTGCCACTTGGCCCATCCAGTCTGCCCTGCCTAGTCTGTATCTGCAGACCCTAACTGGTCTCCAGTGACCATCCCTCCCCCCTGCCTATTCAGTTATATTCCCCATGTCTATCCCATGCATGCTTGAAGCTCCCTGCTGTTTTTGCCTTCACCACTTCTGCTGACGGTCTGTTCCAGGCATTCACCACTCTTTCAGTAAAGTAGTACTTCCTCACATCCCTCTTAAACTCTCCCTTGCTTCATTCCATGCCCTGTAGTCCTGGTGCTCTTTCTCATTGAAAAAGACTCCATCCTATACCCTGTTTACCCTGTGATGTACTTGTAGGTCTCTCTTATGTCCACTCTCATTCTCGTCCTTTCCATGGTGTACATGTTGTCCATTCCAGAGCTCCCCACATGCTGAGGAAGAACCAGCCAGGGGTCACAAGGCAAGACTGTGCTACACCCACCCATCAATCGCCGTGGAGGTCCACTGGGTCCCAGCTGAAGTCGCTCCCCTGAGCAGCCAACCAACCCAACCACAAGAGGCTGGTTCTTGCTCTATAAACTCAGATGGTACACCACAAGTGAGTCTCCATGCAGCAGGCCAACGTGCAAAGAGCCGCAGAGTAAGGGCTTCTACCTTGGGCATCAGTTGTGGTGATTGCCGTCAGCCGAAGACTCTACCAAACAGCCACCAGAGCAATTCTTAAATTTAGTTTTGAAAACTGATGTCTATCCTCCATCATAGTCCTGCTTATTTGACCTGGACGTGTTGGGGTCCTGCAGGTAAGACTACTCCACAAGCAAACTAATTTTAATATATGGGAGAGGAACATTGGAAAGCAACTGCAGTTCTCACTTCCCATCACTTAAGTTCTAGCTGAGACAGCTAAATGGAAGGGACCTGTGACCTGTGACAGCAGAGTCAGGTGTGCCCCAGATCCAGTTTGCTTCTGCTTTTACATAAGGAATAAGCCATCAAGCAGCGCCCCATGTTGTGGCCTTCACACTAAGGACCCCTGAGATAAGGACATCACAGCAGAGTCTGCCCACCGGAGTATGCCCATTGAGACAGCCAGCAGCACGTCACTCTGCAGCTCAATCAGGGAGGCAGGGGAACAATGAAGGAGGAAGCAGGACACAAGGACATTGTACTTGACATCAGTGGTAAGTTTCCTGTTTAAACTCCTGTAACTGCACACACTTTGCAAGGTAGTGAGGAGGGTCAGGGACATATAAACATTAGGGTGCAGGTGAAATGTCCTATCTAGGATAGGAATAAAAAAAAAAAAGGGGGACTAAGGGAAAGCAAAAAAAAGGCAGGGTGGCAGCCAGTTAGGGTCTAGCAATAATTTGGGTATAGGTGAAACAACCTATCTAGGATAGGAGTAAAAAAGGGTTTGAAGAGAGCAAAACAAAAAACAGGCAGGGTAGTAGCGAGTTAGGGTCTAGCAATAGTGTTGGTATAGGAGAAACACCCTATCTAGGCAATACAAAATCACACATGCCCACACAATGCATTGTGTGGGCATGTGTGATTTTGTATTTTCTTGAAACTTGGCTTCCCAGCCAAATGCCCTTTGGGGTAACCCTTGCCTCAGTGTTTGCGCACAGAGATTATTTGTCTATCTAGGCAAGAGGTATAAAATGATCTAAAGGAAGCAAAACAGAAAAACAGGCAAGGTAGAACATAAACATGATGGGAGTGGTGCGATGTGGTGGCTGTGGGGCAGCAGTCTTTAGGGAGATTTTCTGGAGACTGCAGTGCTGCCCCATCTGCATGCACCTCTTTGGGCTGAAAGGAGAGGTTGCTAGGCTCCAGGCCAAGTTGACTAGGATTCTGTGTACCCCCCCACCCAGGGACTGCCAAGTCTGCTGCCGCAGCCTCACAGGATGCCAAGGAGGAGAAATGTCTGGACTACAGTGGGCTCTGGAAGAGTGAGGGGTGGTGGGTAAGGGTCATATCCCCCACATGGTACCACTACAACATTCCTACACCACTCTGGCAGGACTGTCCCATGAAGGCACCCGCAGCAATGACCAGGGAGGATGTGGGGGTCCTCCATAGTGGAGACCCCAAAGAGGGTGGGAGAGGAACCCAGAGGAAGAGGAGGAGAAAGCAACTCCTGGTGGGGGACTCTATTGTTAAGAAAATAGATTTAGGGACAGGAAGGGAGGGGTAGAGAGAGGTTAGGTGCCTACCTGGCCCCACTGCTCAGAGGGATGGGAAGCAGATCTTGGGGATCATTAGGGCAGCAGGATGAGAGGGAGAGCCGATGTCATTGTTCACCGAGGGATCAATGACCTGGCTAGGGACGAGGCTAGGAGAGTGCAGGATAAGTTCAGGGAGTTGGGGAGGGGTTCTAGGGAGGTAGCATACTCAGTGGCCTTTTCTGAGGTGCTACCTGTGTATGACAGGGGGAAGGATAGGGGACTCTGTACCAGGAGCCTCAACACATGGTTGAAGGAATGGTGCAGAGAAGAGACATTCAGCTACACTGGGGACTGGGGTCCCGCCTGAAGAGATAGGGCCTATACAGGGGAGATGGCTGCTTCCATCCAGGAGGGGAACCACAGTCCTCAATGAATGGTTTAAATGTTACATTGGTGAGCATTTAAACTAGTTGAGGGGGGTGGTGGAAGGAAAAGGGGAGACATAAACTATCCCCCCTACAAACTGAAGTACACAGTAGGGAGAATCCTAACAGAGAAAAATCCCCAAAGGTACCCAACAACATAAGAAACAATATTTATTTATTAGGTCTAGCATTACAATACCTTTGAGCCAGGTCTCTTTTACAAAGGTTCCACGTCAGGTTACAGTTCAAAACATAAGACATGTAAGTCAATACACAGGACAAGATTACAAAAGTGTAAGCTAAACAGAGCTACAAAGCATCTGAGAAACAAAATATAGGAGAAGTGAAGAGAGATGGGAAGGGGGGGGGGGAGGAGAGAAGGCAAAAGGGGACAGAGGATGCTGACAAACAATGTGGTAGAAGATTCTGGAAGGCCATGTGTGCAAATGCTCAGAGTCTGGGAAACAAAATCCCAGACCTAGATGCCATGATGGCAGAAGCTGACCTGGACATTGCCACCATTACCGAGTCATAGTGCAATGAGGAGCATGGCTGGGATATAGCCATACCAGGCTACACTCTGTTCAGAAAGGACAGGGTGGGAAAGAAAGGGGGAGGAGTGACTTTTTATGTGAAGGATAGCATAAAACCTACTGAGATACAGGGAAAGCAGGGAGGGGCAGAAGTTCTGTGGGTCACCCTAAAAACAGGGAGGGAGCTGCTATTCTCACTGGCATGATCTACAGACCTCCAGCACTGTGGGGTTGGACAAGATTTTGGTGGAAGCCATCAAAAAAATGGCAAACAAGGAAGAGGTGCTGCTGATTGAGGACTTCAATTTACCGGATATAGATTGGAGCATCCCAGTGGCAGCTTCAGGTAGGAGCAGGGACATCCTAGACTCCCTGCAGGTGGCGTTCCTCATGCAACTAGTAAAAGAGCCCACTCATGAGGGGGCGATACTGGACCTTGTACTCACGAACAGGGATAGTGTTGTAGACATCACAGTGATTGGCCACCTGGGGACCAATGATCACCGTACAGTGTGGTTCAATATAAGTAGCAGTAGTAGTTGTAGAGTTTATTTCTTTCAGGTGCCATTCCCCGAGGACTCAGGGTGCCCTTACAATAAAATTTAAAATCTACAATTACAACAATGAGGAACAGTCGACATACAATACATAAAAATTACACAATCAGTTAAAAGTCTAAAAGCAGACTGATTCCCAAACTCACTGATGATCCCACAATAAAATTCTTCAGGTTCCAAAGGCCTGCTCAAACAGGAAGGTCTTAAGGTGTTTTTTAAAGAGCTCCATGGAGAGTACCTCCTGGAAGTACCCCAGCATTGAATTCTAGAGGACCAGGGCTGCCACTTCAAACGCCCAGTCCCCAGAAGATTTTAACGTAGCCTTGAGGACCTCTAGGAGGGCCGCTCCAGCCGTTCTGAAAGAGCGAGATGGGGTGTAAGGATACAGAAGCTCCTTCCGCTAGCCTGGACCCAACCCATGTAGGACCTTGTAGGTCAAAAGACCTACTTTAAAGATGATGCACCAGCGCACCACTAGCCAATGCAGTTCACACAGCACCGGTGTAATGACTGAACCTCGAGCATCCAGTCAACAACTGGGTCACTGCATTCTGCAGAAGCTGCAGGCACTGCATCACACCTACTCTGACCCCGAGGTAGAATGCATTACAGTAGTCAAGCCTCGAGGTGACGAAAGCATGTACCAGTGTGGCCAGGTCATCGGGGGAATAAGAAACTTAATTTGGGTGATGTTCCGGAGATGGTAAAGCCCAGTCTGGACAACAACCAACACCTGAGCATCAAGTGTCAGCTCATTGGCCAGAACAATGCCCAAATTCTTCACCTTTGAGGAGGCCTCCAGTTTGGTCAGGCCAATAGAAAGCCCCAACCTATCCCCAGAAACCCTCATTCCTCCCCTTCAACCTGGCTTAACCACCAGCACCTCAGTCTTTTCTGGGTTAAGTCCCAGCCAGTTCAACAACGTTGAAGCCTGGATCCTTGGCCAAGCACTCATTTAGCACGTCGACTGCATCAGATCTCATGGGTGCAAAAGACAGGTGGAGCTGAGTATCATCAGCATAGCAATGAAAACTCAGCTCATACCACCTTATAACCTTGCCCAGAGGCAGCATATACACTGCAAACAACATGGGGGAGAGGACAGAACTTTGGGGAACTCCACAGGGCAGATCCCTTAAATCTGAGGAATAATTCCCCAATGTCACCCTCTGAGACCTGCCCCAGATGAAGCACTCGAACCAGCTGATGACCTTGCCGGTGAGTCATACAGATTCCTTCAGCCTCTCCAACAGCACCCCATGCTCCACAGTGTCAAACACTCAGGAGAGATTGAGGAGGATGAGAATCGTTCACTCTCCCTTATTCTTCACCCTGAGCAGGTCATTCAGCACCCTGACCAATGCGGTTTCTATGCAGTGCAAGGCCTTAAATCTGAACTGGAATGATTCATAAATTTGGAAGTCCATGAGGTGGCCTTGGTAGTCAACTGGTGCCCACGTTTCATTAGCAAGTGGTCATCATGTTATTAAAAATTGATTTAAAAGCTGCCGTCCATTGAATATAATGGGGCAACGCCCCTGCGCTCTCACTGGCATCTCGTCATCATGCCAGTGAGAATGGGGGCGGAGCTGGGAAGCAGAGAACAAACCGGGAAGTCCTTGGGACCCAGTGTCTACAATTTTACGAGTAAAATAACTTTCAAAAGGCTGCAGTTCTGTGAGGAATATCTATACACGCAGACTCCTGTGGTGGTAAGTCACTGTTTAATCAGTGGCAGGGGTAAAACCACACATATTGGTGGATCTCTTTAAGGAGCTTTAATCCATTTCCTATTTGCTGCTGCAGTTTCCACTATTTACTTAGTTATACATTTCCAAATTCACATGCCCAATTCAATCCCACTGTATGTCTTTTACCCCTGTTACTCTGGGTCCCTCAAACCCCTGCAACAATGGCACAACTCTGCTGGTTATTAGCCTCCTTTACTGCCTTCACTGCTTCCCTCCTTCTCACAGATACATTGCCAGCCTTAAAGTTTGCTGATAGAAACCCTCCTACCCATACTGAGTTTGCCATGTCAACACCCTGTTCAATACTCAGTGGATTATGGATCATCTTTGCCTACTTGCCCTTAAAAACTTTTAACTCATATCCTGTTACCTTAATGAATTTTGATGGTATTTCCCACTTACTAGAGTTTGCTTAAAAGCCATTGTCCTTGTCCTCCTAGCTCTGTCCCTCTTACTGGCTGCTGGAGACATTGAACCCAACCCTAGGCCTAATCAGCCCCTGTCTCCTTCTCTCTCTCTCCTACCCCCATCCCCTGGCAAGAGGAAAAAGGTCTCAAAATAGCCCATCTCAACATTAGACATCTCTTCCACAATTTGGATGAGCTCACAGTTTGGGCTTGCCACTATCAGCCTGATACACTTTGTGTTACTGAAACCTGGCTAAAGTTTACAACACCCAGCAATCTCTGTGCTCTAACAGGATATAACATCACACGATGTGTCAGAGCCTCCTCAAAACGAGGTGAGGGCATATTCATTTGTTACAAGGCCCACCTTAATGTCTTTGCCCCAAGTTTCCTCTCTTCTTCCACTGGACAGACCTTAGAATTGTGTCCTGCTATCCTAATCCTAGGTAACACCAAGAAACTTTACTTCTTCTGCGTTTACCTGCCACCTACTACTAGCCACCAAGCTCTCGCCACTCTGATTAGTGCTATTGATCCCCTTGTCCACGACAATGAAGTTATAATCCTTGGTGATTTTAATACTGATTGGTTAAAATGCGACAGGCACTCAGTTGAATTATTCCTAAACAAGCTGCTCCTCACCCAGTTAACTTCTCATCCACCAGGCTTTCCAATAATGGACAATGTGCCACCCTTATTGACTGGGTGTTAGTCCCTAATGCTGATAGAGTAATTCACTCAGGCATTCTCCCTGATTTCATTAGCAACCATTCCCCAGTCTACTGTGTATGGCTTGTGATAACCCCTAAGGCCCCTCCGTGCCTGATTCACTTTCATAATTTTTCTCATTTGGACCGCTCCCAATTTAAAACTGAAGTAGCCTGCCTCGACTGGTCTTACCTGAGGGCAACCTCTGATATTGATCAGGCTGTCTCTCATTTCAACTCTACCTTCTCTAGTCTCCAGGATAAATATGCCCCCTCACCACCAGGAGATTCTGTGTTCCGACAATGAAATGGCAGGACTGCCCTCTATTATCCCTTCTAAAAGTGAGATACAAAAGCTGGTCTACCTTCACTTCTACTAACCTAATCTCTGACTGGTCTACCTATAGAGTTCTTAGAAATAAATGTAAACTGGCCAACCGTTGGAGTAAAAGTTGCTTCTGTAAAGCTTGACTAGACTCCTGCAGCAACCCCCCACTGGTTCTGTAACTGCATAAAAAAATCCCTGGGCCAGGATGGAACCCTCCCCCTCTTGATATCAAGATCAAGAGCATAAACTGCAACAACCCCTCCACAATCTCAAATGCATTTAACAAACTCTTCTTAGACTTCACAGCCTGCACTGGGGCTTCCCCTCTCCCCTTGTCAGACCTCTCTCCCCACTACCAAATCCGGGCAGCATCCCCCTTCCATCTCAAATGCGTAAACATCTCTGAGGTGTGCAAACTCCTGAGGCTGATCCCGGAATCCAAATCTGACGACTCTGATGGAATTGAGCCCAGACTCTTCAGACTACAGTAGCTGCCTATGATGAACTGGATTCTCCCCTTGCCAGAATCTTTAATCTGTCACTCACCATTAATATTGTACCAACTATCTGGAAAATGTCGAACATAGTGCCTGTTTTAAAAAAAAGCAACAACAAAATCATTAGTAACTATAGACCTATTGCCATTCGACCCATCTTTAGCAAGGCCCTGGAAAATATTGTCTCCACTAAACTTACCTCTTATCTCTCCACCCACAATTTCCTCTCTCCAGCCCAGTATGGTTTCCACCAGAACCATAGTATCACCATGCACTGTTCACTCTTACTATTAGTATCTCCAACTCTCTTGACAAAGGGGTGCTCACTGGTGCCCATATACATAAACCTTCCTAAGGCCTTCAATATGGCTGATTACCCCCTACTATGTAACAAACTAAGTGCCCTGGGAATCTCTGACAATGTCCTCCCTGGTTCAGAAGTTACCAAACTAACAGACAGTGACATGTAAGCCATAACAGGGTGTGCATTAGACACTTTAACACACAGCTAGGAGGCTTAGTGAGGCATGAGGCCACGGGCCGAGTGCATCCAGCCTCCTAGCCATGTGTTAAAGTGTCTAACGCACACCCTGGAGTGGCTTATTGCACTTATGAAATGGCTATCTTTAGTGCAACTGCATTTGGTGGGTTAAATTTCCAATTTAAAATAGGAAAAAACATGTATGTTTGTGTCACTTTTAATAAAATAGTCCCTCTGCCTAAGTGTCCTGTGTGTTTTTATTTTGGACTGAAGGAATTTTGTCCTACAAAGGCTTCTGTACTTTAGGCCTGGTTGGTCATGGCAGTATTCACCTCCCCCTCAATGCTGTGTGGAGACAAGTAAGAGAAAAAAGAGTAAAATGCGGCTTTTTTTTTTATATGTGTAATTAAAAGTTAAAACTTCAAGAGTGAGAGGGCGGGATGGTAGAGAGATCGCGGTTGTCCCGTTTTTTTTTTTTTTAAAATAGATGAATGAGCGGGCAGGCTGGGAGACACATCACAGCTGTTCATTTATTTTTTTATTAAAATTAAAGGACGAACCTTAAAGAGCGAGTGGCCGGGCTGGTGGAGAGATCGCAGCTGTTCCGGGTTTTTTTTAATACATGACCGAGCAGGTGAGAGAGATCTCAGCTGTTCGTTTCATGCTACATCCACAGATTTCACAGACTGAGGCAATGTGAACAGAAGGTCAGAGGTATTTATTGTATTTTTTTGTTGACAGATGGAAAATACAGCCTGGCATGTCACTCGCAGTTGGTGAAAAGAAGATGGCTGATTTTCAGTTTGCCAACATTCTAACTGGCATCTTTACTAGGATCAGTGCCCACAGGGCACTGCTGGTCCTTCTTCCTGTGCATAAGAAGGAATATCACACAGGTATGCACCAATCAGGATGCCTAAATTCTGATGCCCATTTCATAAGTCAGGTTCAGATCCTCCCTATCCAACCCCACCCCTGTCACCATTAGCATCCCGCATGGCTCCATACTTGGGCCACTCTTTCTCCCTCCATGTCAATTCCATTCACCACTGCTTCACCTACAGTACCCCTCTCCTGTATGCTGATGACCCGATCTTTTTCATTAGTGCCCAGAACGTGGCTGACATCAATAGAAAATTCCCAACAGGTGAGGACCGTGAACCCTTGGTGCAGGAGACAGGTGGCTTGCCCAGCTAAACATTCCAAATCCAAGCAGCCTGCACTTGAGAGCCAGAACAAAACACACTTCACATAAAATAAGCTTGAAAAGTTTTAATGCTGAATTCAGTGAGTGTGAGTGAAGACATAATACCACACATCACCAACTGCCTCGGTGCTTTGAGTCAGAACTCTTTGTCAGGGGGTATGGTTATAGGAGAAATGACAGACAATAAATACCCAGTGCTCATGAATGAACATGAAGTCATTCAAAACAACATTAAAGTGACAGAAAAAATGTATAAGAAGAAATCAGACAAGCACATTACAGAAATGCTGCTCAGCCTAGAAGTAAATTCACATCATTTAGACTAAATTTAATCATTTAAGCTCGACTATCAAAAAGCTTTACCACAGCGGAATAGTTAGAAAGAAGGGGCTTCTGCCATCCACCAGCTACTGTGAGCAGCAATAACCAACCTCCATGGTAGAAGTATATACAGATAGAGGAATCCTAGAAGGGAAAGAGAACAAAACTGTAAGCAAAGGGGCATAAAAGCAACAATGCAAAAACACCTACAAAACAAAACCTACAAAATGGGTTCCCTGCATTAGGATGGATTTTCCAGGGCACAGTAAATTAGGGCTGATGAAATATATCAGCGGGAAAGAGAGAGAGACAGCAAATTGCATCGCCCTCAGACATGATCAGAGAAATTGCAGGAGAAGAAGTGGCTCTTGTTTCCATGATTCCACGTGGGAGGCTTTGCCCCCCCACATCCCACAGGATATAATATAAACTTCTCTGGTTGGCACCAGTTTGGGGGGGATGAGAAAAATTCTATAACGGCGTCAACACCCCCCGATACACTCACAGTGTGGGACACTCTGAAATCCCATTAGCTCATTTTTATTTAGCCCAATTGCATCTACCCTATTTCTCATGCCCTATGTTCTGCACCCTATTGTTGAAATATCTACAAGACAGCACCTATTCCGCAGATAACTGTTATGGGACATTCAATGTATTTAGGAGTGATGTATACATTATGCATAATTGTTAAATCTTTCAGGTAATGCTAAATATCTCAGTGGTCAATCAGACCCTCAAATAATATCCTCTTCAAAAAGAAAACCTACAAAATAATTATGATAGCACATAACTCCAGGTGACTGTTAGGAGACATTTAATGTATCTAGGAACAGTGACTACATTGTTCATATTTTCAGTCTTTTAGGTAAGACCCAGCTGTCATTCAAACCATCAGGTTTAATCCCCTTCAGAGTGAAAATCCAGAAACGTTCACATCTCAGTAGGCAATTGGTTCTATTCCCACTTTTTTTAAGGATGTTATATGTTCAATACCCACAAATAGAATAAGCTCAGGGTTTGAGTTATGATGTTCAGAAATGTGTACCCCTACTGGTGTATCCTGTTTATTATTTAAAATAGATTTAACATGTTCCTGGATTCTTTGTTTTAGGGGTCTCACTGTCTGCCATACGAAAATCAAATTGCATGGACACCATAATGCATAAACCGTAAAAGGTGTATCACAGGTGATGCGCTCCCTGAAATCCACTGTAATGTTCATATCTACCAGGGGCCAGATATTCAAAAGAGTTGCACATGGCGCAACAGTGTTTCACCATGTGCAACCCACTGATGTGCCCCGGCGCGATATTCAAAAGGGAAAAGTGCACGGCACAAATCCCGATGCACCAGAGCGCATCAGTAATGTATGCAGGCGCAGGTGGGGGGGGCGTGCCCATGCTTACCCTACACAGCCCGATATTCAGCCTGGGATGTGCAGAGCCATGCATGCGCAACCCCTACCTGCACCAGCACAAAGTTGATCCCAAAAAAAAAGGAACAAGGGATGGCCACCCACAGGTAAGCTGCCGCATTGCAGGGCACAACATGGCAGCTGCCACTTGTGGGTGACCACCCGAGCTCCGGCTGCACCTGGTAGTGCCCCCCCATGCCTGATCACGGGCATCTGTAAAAATAAAAGAAGAATTCCATCCAATATCCCTGGTGGTCCAGTGGACCGCTATCTGCCCGATCACGGGCATCTGTATAAATAACAAAATATGTCCAATATCCCTAGTGGTCCAGTGGACCGCTATCTGCCCGATCGCGGGCATCTGTATAAATACAGAAATAAGTCCAATATCCCTGGTGGTCCAGTGGACCGCTATCTGCCCAATCACAGGCATTTGTAATTAAAAATAGAAATATGTCCTATATCCCTGGTGGTCTAGGGTGCCGCCCTCCCACCACCCACTGAGCCCCCGCTCCGCCCCTGGTCAGCCGGTGGGCAGCAGCTCCTCCAGCCTGCCACCCCACCACCCACTGACTGACACCGTCGGTGGGCTGTACACCCGATAGTTCTGGCGTGAGCCAATGGGCATGCAGCCCATACTGTACTACACATTCTAGATATGTGAATGATCACATATCTGGAATGTATACGAGGTGCACGCCCATTGGCTCACGCCTGTGAACCAATGGGCGACAGCCCTACCGATGGTGTCAGTCGGCGGCTGGTGGGGTGGCAGTCGGGTAGGTGCTGCCACCACCGGCTGACCGGGGATCGGGGCGGTGGGGCTCAGTGGGCGGTTGGGAGGGGTACCAGACCACCAGGTATATAGGACATATTTCTATTTTTAATTACAAATGCCCGCTGACATAGATAACGGTCCACTGGACCACCAGGGATATTGGACTTATTTCTTTATTTATACAGATGCCCGCAATCGGGCAGATAGCTGTCCACTGGACCACCAGGGATATTGGACTTATTTCTGTATTTATACAGATGCCTGCGATCGGGCATATAGCAGTCCACTGGACCACCAGGGATATAGGACTTATGTATTTATTTATACAAATGCCCACGATCGGGCAGACAGCGGTCCACTGGACCACCAGGGATATTGGGTGGAATATCTTTGTATTACTAATGCCCGCGATTGGGCAGGCAGCGGTCTACTGGACCACCAGAGATATAGGACTTATGTATTTATTTATACAAATGCCCGCGATCGGGCAGGCAGCGGTCCACTGGACCACCAGGGATATTGGACAGAATATCTTTTTATTACAAATGCCCGTGATTGGGCAGGCAACGGTCCACTGGACCACCAGGGATATTGGACATAGTTCTATTTATTTATACAAATACCCATGATTGGGCTGTGGCGCACATTGCCGGCTGCAAGGGGCGTCGGCCCCCAAAGGCTGCTGCCTGGCAGGGTGCCAAGTGCAAGTGGTCGGGAATTGGTGCACCTGCATGCAAATGGGGCCATAATGACATGCAGATGGCCCCATTTGCACCTTGCATACATTATGGCCCCATTTGCATGTCAAGTTTTGAATATCGCGGTTGCTGTGCATAGCGCAATGGAACCTGTGCTAGCGCATCCCCATGCTCCACTCTGGCCACTTGTGCTGGCACAATGCACACTGTGCCATGCACACTGCGGGTGGCCAGGGTGCGATATTCAACGCTGCTGAGCCATGGCACAGCTCCGTTGAATATCGCCCAGTCCACACCCCTGTGCAGCCAAGTTGAGCTGCGCCCAAGCTTGCACCACAGCCTGGCGCAGTTTGAATATCTGGGCCCAGGTGTCTAAACTGATTACCATTTTGTGCACATATGCATATATTATACCTCTGGCATTTGAAAAAGCCACATGGTGTTTGTGGTAGCCAATTTCTATTGGTAGCAGGTGAAGAAACTGTTGCAAGTGGGCTGTGCACAATGTTGTCCTTAATATTGGGTGCCCTGCTGAAGGAGACTGTAGGTTTATCTCCTATGGTCAGACTCACTTCTCTGTCTCCCGACAGTATGGTCCAGTTACGATGGATGATGTTGCCTATCCTACTAGCCAGGTCATTAAACTCTGTAACAAATGTAAAAGGTTCATCATAACTCTTTTTGCCCTCGTTGTGAACGTATATATCTTTTTCTAATAAGTTCTTCCCATCTAGGGACAGTGCTTTAGTCTTGGCTAAGATCAGTAGTTCCCTTTCATATCCCCTTTCCAAAAAGCAATTTTCTAACTCAGCAGCTTGTTCTAAAAAAAAAATGTCAGTGTTGCAGTTTCTGCACAGCCTCAACATCTGGCTGTAAGGGATGGAATCCTTCAGTTTGGGTGGGCACTATCCATTCTAATTAAAGACTTAAGTGAGGGCCATGGAATTCCTAAAACACCTAGGCCTGGATATTCAAATGTTTGCACCGCACACAAACAGTTTGCATGGGATAGCGCTGGGTTAGTGGAGGTGCGCAATATTCAAAGCAAGACATAACGTCGGTGCAATGCGTTAGTGCCAGCCCCAAAAGTTAATGTATGTGAGGTGTGGGAACCATAGATGCGGAAACGGGGGAGGGCCACTAGGGCCATGGCCCTACCACTTTCATAAGTGGCCCTATCAGTTTTTGCAATCACGTTAATGTATTTAATAGGGGAGAATTTACCTCTTACATATTTGGCCCTACCACTTTTCAAACCGTTCCGGCACCATTGGTGGGAACCTGAATATAGGCACAATGGAATATTCAAAGATTTAGCGTGGCACAAGGCCACTTTGCACATCACTTATCGTGGTGCTAGTTATCGCCTATAAAAGGCAAGGTCTTGTCGCAGGGCAATCTACAGAGGGTGTGTGGCAAGGACAGGAAGCTAACATGGCATCTTTTAGCAATGCTGTGCTGATGCACCTCATGGAAGAAGTAGTGCAGGAGGAGGAGGAGGAGAGGAACCAGGCCCATCATGGCCTACACTGCAGGCCAAGGAGGAGATACGTTGCACACAGGTTGTATCGGCCCAGAGTCTCCTTTGAGACTCTGCCTGATGAGCACATCACTGGCCAATACAGGATGAACAGGGACATGTTGAGGCAGATATGCAAACTCCTGCATGAGCAGCTGCAGCCCAACACCAGACACAGTGATGCCATGTCAGTGGAGGACAAGGTGACGGCAGCGATGTGCTTTCTAGCCACTGGGATGTTTCAAACCCCAGTGGGAGACACCATTGGGGTATCGCAGTGCACCACCTCATGCCTCCTGACCCAGTTCCTAGATGCCTTCTTGCCGCATGCTGCTGAATTCATGGTATTCCTTAACACAGCAACTGAGCACAGAGCAACCATGCAGCAATTTTATTGAGTTGCGCACCTACCAGCAGTAGTGGTGCCATTGACTGCACCCATGTTGGCATCTGTGCACCACCTGGCAATAGCCATGACATATACATCAACAGGAAGGCATTCCACTTCATCAATCGCCAGGTGGTGTGCGATGAGACAGGGTGCATCAGCAATGTCTATGTACAGTACTCCAGCAATGCTCATGACACCTTCATATGGCACCAATTGAGGCTGTGCCAGGTCTTTGAGGAGGGCAGAATACCCAGTGAGCACCTTGTTGGTGAGTATCTGCAGCCACGACATGCAAACACCACAGTGGGAACAGTGCCAAGCAAGTGTAGACAGGGTGGAGGGTGGAACAAAGGGCAATGGGACAACAAAACACGAGACAGACATGTGCAGTGCCCAGACAGCAGGACACTGCAGCTAACATGCACACATATGTTCACATGGGACAGTGCCTATCCCCTGAGACCCTGGCTGCTCACACCAGTACTGTGGCCAGCAACAGTGGCTGAGGAGAGGTATAATGAGGCACACTCCACCACAAGCAACATCATAGACATAGAGAGGATCTTTGGCATGCTGAAGATGCGTTTCCACTGCCTAGACTGTTCAGGCAGTGCCCTACAGTGTAGCCCTCAGAAGGTATGCTGTATATTCCTAGCCTGTTGCATGCTGCACAACATGGCACTAAACCATGGTATACGTGCACCCAAACCTGAGGTACAGTCAGATAGTGACCCAGAGCCAGAGGTCCAGGGGATAGTACAGCAACTCAAGAGGAGAGACCCTTGAATGGCCCGCAGAGCCCTGGAGCACTGGAGCAGCATAGTGGACACACTAGCCTGGATGGGAAGGTGAGTGAACACAACACAGACAAACAACAAGTCATGAACAGTGCCTTTAATATATGTGCAAAATAAGTACAGTGCAGAACAGTGATAACAGTGCAAACACCAGGAGTGGCAAACAGTGTAACAGTGCACATGTGATGTGTTCATGTGTGGCATTGTGCAGTGCAAGGCACACATGGTTGGATGCCTGAAGAGTGTGGTGTGTGCATGGTGTAGGACTGTGGAAGTGAACTGGCAGGTGTGGTACTGTGGGTGTTGTGTGCCTGTGTGTGGGTGAGGAACCGTGCATGTGAGTGACATTGTGCATGTGTGTGTGGGTGTGTGCGTGTGTGTGAGCCAATGGACACCTGTCCAGGCTAGCCAAGTCTATCACCGGCGCCTACAACCACGCACATGGCATGGACCATGTCTGTGGGATACAGGGGTTGTTGTGCTCTGTGCTGAGGACACAGGTGGTGAGGACTGTGGGGATGTTAGGACAGCAGCACGCCTGTGAGCATGGCTGGATGCTGAACCAGCCATGGAGGGTGGGCAGCTACATTGCCATGTCTGGCCTGCGGAGGACTGAAATGTGGGGGTGGAGGACCCAGTGCACACACCCCATGTGCAGGACACATGCCGGGGAATAGTACTGGACCTCCTGCACGGTGTGGTGGCAGCACCCTGCCGACCAGCCATGATGGTGGCCTGCATCACCTCTGCATGTATGCACACTGCCACTGTGAGGTCCCCAAAGCCCCGCTCGACAGTGCCAAGATCCGCATCATTCGCTCCTCTGCCCACATGCTCAGCACTGAGCATGGCTGCCCCAACTGTCTCACACAACTGGACCAGCTCATGGTGCATCTCCCTGCAGAGGTTGTGCAGGTCCTGCTGTGTGGCATACTGGGACTCTACTGCAGCTCAGAGCATAGGCAGTGCACCCTGGCCATCCTGTCCCATGGGGGACACCCTGCCCCTGCCTGTGGGTGGTGGGAGTGGCAGCTGTTGGAGTTGACAGGGCTGCTGAGAGGTCTGTTGTTGCTGTTGTTGCTGCTATTGCTGATGCTGCTGTGTTGTCCTAGCATGGGTCTGTGTCTACACCAGGGCCTGTGCTGCACCCTGTGGCTGGCAGCTAAAGTCCACTGGTGCATGCTGGTCATCTGCATGCCCAACATAAAGCTGTGTGTATGAGCAAGCAGCACCTGTGCACACATGCCCCCGACCTGGGCCCACACCATACATTGCATCTGTACAGTGGTGCCTGCTGTGCAATGGCAACACATGCACAGTGCTGCGTCGCCCATGCACCGCAAATGCACCCACAACCGCCCCATATGTGCAGGGCCCCTACTTTTCTGCGGCACAGTGGGACCAAGTTCTGCGGCAAGACTACCATTTGCCGCAGAACTTCTGCGGCGGTGGTTTGTAATTTCTGTGGAAATTCTGTGGCACTAACAAACTACCACATAACAGTGTCAGCTTATCATCCTGACTTCACTTTCATGGCAGTGGTTATAGCAATCAGTATGGTGGAAAGCACAGTAACACTAGTTCAAAAAATAACAGATTTATAAAAATAATGTTATGCCTAAAAAAGCAAAACAAATGTCTCTCACTTAAGGTCCTAGCCTGTTGCATAAATGACATATGCAGAGGGGCTCTTATGTGATAAATAAGGTATTTCTATATGCATGCTATCTATCCCACTAATGAGGTTTCCACTGTTCCCACTGTGTATCACTTATATATTTATATGCAATCTGTAACATACATACAAATATGCGTGTGTGTGTGTGTGGTGAGAGAAACAGAAATACTGTATGTACGTGTGTGTGTCTGTGTGTGTGTGTGTGTGTGTGTGTGTGTATATATATATAAATTTTTTTTTTTTTAATTTCCATGAACTTGCATCCTCATTCATACAGGTCCCATTGGAAATGGAATAGAGGAGTTATTGCAAAACTCATTTTTCATGTCAACCTGCTTTCCCTAACACACTGCATAACATCATCATGCCATGCCATGCATGTGAACCAATTGTGAGATACAGTTCTCCGTCCCATCACAATGTGTCCACCATGTGACAGAACACTGTACCATGCCTTCCCAGGCTCCAAGCAGTGATGTGTTCCACCAATCCTTGTGCTGCCCAGCCAGTTCCCAGAGCTAATCTCTGATCCTGAGTTGCCGGCACGGAGACACAGCATGCTACCCTCTGGCCCAACAGCTGTCCCTGCACACAACATTTCTCAATAACTTTTAGGTGATTCCATCAACCAATGACAATATGTAATAAATAACCCTGGCAAAAATGCATACAATGCAATTATTTATTTAACATGTATATTCTTTCAACAGGTATACACATTAATACAGGTATATTTCACTTTTCTGGGCATAATTGCTTTATTTTTCTTAAAAATTTAGACAGTTAAATTCATTTTACCAGTTATTCATTTCGGATAGCTTCTCTATACCTTAAAGGCACAAATAGGTTTGTACAAAGTGAAGTATGGACTTAACAGGTATGCGCCATTGAAAAGGTTTTGTTTAAGTTGGCCCTAGTGCAACAATGTAAGACTGAAAATTGTATTAGGCTGTAGTGCAGGTTGAGCAAATATCACCATGCATGATGTGCTGTGCCACCGTGTCTGGCAGTGGGAGCTGTGGTAGATAAGTGACTGTTCATTTCTGTTGCAGAATGCAGCCATTTCATTAGCAAATGTATGATGATATAGCAATGATATCACATTCTGAATATACAGGGGGGGTTTGGATATAAAAAGGGAAGGGAACCAGATTCTATGTATAAACAGAAATATTAATAAAATCACCAAGAAGTAGATTCTGAAGGCACATAGAAGTTCTATGATGAACTGCAAGTTCTGCACAAAATTCTGCGGCTGCAGAATTCTAGGGGCCTTGCATATGTGTGTCTGGCAGGTGTAGCTGGTCCGCAACACTGGAATTGACGCATGCCCTGCGGGTGTCATGCCAGCAACGTAGTACTCATGACGGGTACATACCTATCATTGGTGGTGTCAGCTGTGTCTCGCAGCCACCACATTTGACACCCTTCACCGCCACTGGCCTCAGGGTCAAGGCAACCAATTTCATGATTGGGTTCCAGTCACACTGCTCCAATGTCTGTGGGCCACCACCTGTCCTCAGTCATTCACGCAGCCTCTGGGCCTCCTCCTCCTTAGCCCCATGCAGCAGGTCATTCCACCGTTTACACACTGCATCAGCACTGCATCCACGGCCTCCCACTGCGTTGACTTTAGCAGCTATCTCATCCAGTATCTGGTGTACAATGGCATCTGTGGGCTTGCTGTGCCTCATATCTCTCTCTCTCTCTCTCTTTCTCGCTCTCTCTC
This sequence comes from Neoceratodus forsteri, assembly GCA_016271365.2. Lineage (NCBI taxonomy): Eukaryota > Metazoa > Chordata > Ceratodontiformes > Ceratodontidae > Neoceratodus > Neoceratodus forsteri. The sequence continues at coordinate 94,932,447 of CM057450.1, read as the reverse complement.
TCTCTCTCCCTCCTTAAATACATGAACCAATGTCCTAAGCTCCTTTCCAGTAAATTTGTGGGAACGGAACTTCTCCTGTCTGGCAGCACCACCTGTATGGGACAGATGGAATGTTACTGGTTAGACACAGTGGTGCTGATTGTTTGCATGACCATCGATGCACTTGCAGGACATGTCAACATACTCACCCAGTGGTGCATGTCAGGCTCTGTGTGCCTCAAGCACAGGACTGCTTTGACACACACTGTAACACATACTACAGACATGCCCACAGTGCACCCCAGATATCACCACCATGCCCGTGCCTGTGCGCCAGATGGCAACATTGTCACACAGTCCACGCTTGTGCAGTGCTGAGCTCACACAGCACCATGCATCCAAATGTCCATGGGCGTCACATAGCACATAGTGGCCATATCTTAGCACAGTGTGTGTGCCTCATGATGCCCACGTGTCTGCCATGTTTAGCTTATGCATGGTGCTGTGGAACTGTGGCATGGTGCATGATGTTGCAGCCTGTCCCCTTGCCACAGCACGTGGCCCGTGACACACACACTCTTGCAGGTGCCCCCCAGCTGTGCTGCCACAGTGTATGAGCAACACACACATGCCACCATGTGTGGTGTACACCCAGTGACAGTGACACGTCGACCTTACATCCCACAATGTGTCTGTGCATGCCACACGCCACAAGCTGCGTCTGTCGCGCCATGCATGGTGACAGTACACTGTCCTGTACTGTGCAGAGGTGTTGCATATCTACCACCACCAGTGTGGCATGAAGGCCGCCAGGCCCACCACTGGCCCAAGCTGCACACAGCTCACTGCAACAGATATGTTGGCAGTGTACATGCGGCCATGTCCCACTGTGTGTTGTCAGTGGTACCCCTACAACGCCACATGGTGGTCCCACTGTTCACTGTGCAGAGGATGTCACTACCGGCCATGATGGCGTCTAGCATCAGTGCGGCCTACAGTGCAGTGAACATACACAGATGGCACAGCATCAGCCCACATATGTCACATGTGTTCCGAGTACCACCCATCCGTCCTCTGTGTTGCCAGGCCTTTGCTCAAGGACATTTGTATTCCTAACCATGCAGGAGTTCTGGTCTGTTATATACTTTCAGGCATACAGGTGTGCTTCTACCAGAGTACCAGGTAGCCCTGTGGTACTGTATGAGCGGGTAGTGAGTGCTTGAGTTTCAGTACTTTACATTTAAGCACCTCTCAAGAGCACCACAGTTCCCATTGCATCCCTCTTTTTATGTTTGTATCAGCTGAATGGCGTGCTGTGTGTACATACCTGCATTCTCCTGCTGCATGCCCTGGAACTTCCTGCATTCACTGTTTCCAACCACTGTCTGCATACAGCACTGCAGTTCCTGAGAACAAACACGTATGGAACACTGTTTGCCCTAAAATAGCACGGCTGGGCAATCCACCTTGTTAGGGATGCAAATTAGTCCATAATGATATGCTAATATGTGTGTTTGCCCTGCACATACACAATGAGCCTGATTTACATACAGTCATTGAATATCCCAAACTTTAGCGCCAGGCAAATGATTAGCACCAGGCAAAAGCTGCACCATTCTAATTGGACATTACATAGTGCACCACTATTGTGGTAGCACTGCGCTAATGAATATTGTGCAATGTCATAGCGCATGAGCACCTAGGTTGATCTTGCACATGCGCTGTGCTGGAGCACTACTGCTGCACTGCACTATCGCAATAGCACTGCACAAACAGACATTTGCGCTGCAGGGTGTACTTGCACACAGCAGTGTTGCAGGGGTCACTATGGGGTCACACATGCGAGGCATATTCACTTACTGGTTGCGCGTCGCTATCGCAATAGTACAGCTTACGTCCACTGCAGCACGGCACAATGCATTTACCATAGTGCAGGTCCAGGGCCCAGTGCAGGGTGAGCCACTGTTTGGTGTTTTAGGTGTGCCCATCAGTGCTTTTACAAGCATGCCCTCTAGGAGAAGGCATCGAGCTGTTCCCCACAGGAACAGGAGGTGGGGGGAGGTGGAAATATCCAGCCTAGTGGAGCTAGTCATGCAGAGGCACAGGAGACTGTTTGAGGAGGTGAGGGAGGGGGACCCGTCCCGTAGGCAGGTGTGGCCATCCATTGCCTGCCACCTGACAAACAGGACTGGGATACCCAGGGATGGGGAAAAGTGCCGCCACCGTTATATGGATCTTCAGAGGAGGCAACATAGGTAGTTGGAGCGCTACAAGTGCATGGTCCGTGATGGGATTGTGCCGGTGTCAGGTAGGTGGCATATGGTGCAACAGCTAGGCATGTGATGTGTGTGTGTGTCTGTGTGTCTGCCATCACATGTGTCTGTTTGTTGTGGTGTGTGCCTGTGCATGTGACTGTATCCCATCACATGTGAATGCCTCTGCAGTGTGTGTGTCCTGCCAATGGTTGCCAGCATTTGCCCAGCTTTTACTGCACTGCATGCACAGTGGCTGCACATTACGGCATTGTGGCCACAGATGACCAGATATGTGCATGGTACAGGTCACACAGTGTGCCTGCGCATGGGGGAGGGGGGCCTGTGTTTGCACCGTGACTTGCCACATTTGTCAGGGGTGGCCTTGGTGTGGGGTACCTGTGTACCATGGGCAGTGCTGTTGCATACCATGGCAGCTAAATATGTACTTACAGTCAGGTACCCTATCCTCCCAACAGAGCACAGAGATAGGACCAGGGATGGTGATGGGGTCGAGGAGGGTGCACGAGGCTCCAGGAGCCCACGTGATGGCAGGTGGGTGCCAGCCATGCCACAGCGGGCAGAGGAGAGCAGTGATAGGCAGTAGGGCATATTGTGTGAGTACTCTGTTTGGATAATCACTGCCCTGAATGCACACTAGGTGGGTGGTTAGGTCCATGGGCTTAAACTGTTTTACCTTCCCTGCATACGGCTGTATACCTGGTACACTGTCGTGTGACATGTGTTACTGGACTGGCCAATCCATTGGCCAGGTGTACCATGTGCCTGGCTGGGTGGCTGCATTACAATTTGCATGCCGGGGGTTGCGGGTCTGTGTGGGGCCTCTGTGATGTTCAGACAGCTGTTGCTGTGTACAGTGTGTGTGCATATGGTTTATTTCTGAGGGGTGTGGGCCCCATGTTCCTGTCCCGTCAGGCAGTGCAATGTCCATAAGGGCTGGTGACTGTAAACCTGTCGTGCCGGAGGGGGGTGGATGGTGCTGCGCTATTGTATGGGCATGTTGTACTGTGGGTCAGCCCTTGTGGTTGGTGTGGTGACCTCCTTGGGGGAGCCTTCCATACCATGCAGGCATGTGCAAGACCATACCTGGCATGTGTGTGGCCTACTGCTGTCTTCCTGCTGGTGGGACATGGCCAGCGTCCTTTTGTTACATGGTGTTGACCATGCAGTTCAGCAGTGGGTGTGCTGCTGTTTTGGTGGTTGGTAACACCACATACCTTGCTACGCAACAGTACAGACTGCATGTCATCTTCTTGTGTTGTGGCCATTCCACTGGTGAGTGTACTCTGCTTTGTGTATCATAGATCTGTTCCTATGGGCAGCATGTCCCAACGTGTCATCCCATGTGTTTGTCTTGCCATAGCCCACTGTCATTGTCGTTGTCATCTCGGGGACTGGCTGTCTGATTGCACTGTGTCACTGTGTGCACCACTGGGTTGTGTGGTGTGTACTGTGTTATGATGTTGACAGCGGCCTTCCACACATGTCCATGTACATTGGGATGGTGGTTGCTGCCTGTGTCATCCTGCCTCATCATGCAGACACGTGTCGGTGTGCATTACGTTGTGTGTTGTATCACCTAATGGACATGGTTGTTGGGACTTGCTGTCCACCCCTGAGTTGCGGTCTGGGGTTGCAATGTGCCTCCTTGTTGGTGTCCCATCCTGACATAGTTCCCCTTACTCCTGTAGGTCCATGTCATTCCTCACTGTGGGCCACATGACTGGAGGAGTCAGAGGGGAGAGATGACTCCTGCATAGGATAGTCCTCCAGCAAAGAACACTGACTGAGCAGCAGGTGGTGATCATTTCTGAGACCAGGAGGGTGGCTGCTATCCTGGAGGCATGGCTGCTGGAGCCATCCCACTCACAGTCATAGAAGCGGTCCCTTTTCAGTTTGCATTCATACCCCCCCCGATTGGACTGATGGCTGTTTCCTTTATTTTGTCCCACCATTGCTGTTTGTGTCCACTTCTCCTTCCCCTACATTATCTTTGCCATCCTGTAAATATGGTTATATTGTACGTATGTTCTTCTTTTACTTGTTTAGATTGTTGTTGCAGGTGTTCAGTTAGTCATTCACCTAGCTGTAGTGCTGGTGGTTGCAGTGTGTTTTGTAGTTTAGTTTTTACAGTGACATATCTTGTTGTAGTGTTAGTTGTTTTCTTTGTTGTTTTCATTTAGCTGTAGTACTATCAGTTGTTGCAGTGGTTGGGCAAATGTTGTTTGTTGCTTTTCTGTTCCTGTTATTGCATTTTTCGTGTTTCCTTATGTAGTTGCTGTGCTGTTATTTATGCTTTTCTGTGTTGTCTTTGTCATTTATAAATATCACTTTCTTCAGTTCCCTGTGCCCTGTGTCATTTTTTGGGTGCTTGGGTATTTCGGACAATTTGTACTGTTCTGTGATTGTCACATGTGGGTCCTGGGTGTTCCTTGGCATTCACATGGCCGTGTGTCTTATTCTAGGTTGTAACATGGCATTAATGAGAGAGGTGGAATGGGCAGCAGCAACTGGCACAATGGCATCACGGGACCCAAATCGGAGCGGGTATTAACCCACGATATATGCCGTGCACGATGAGGTAGTACTCCAAGCAGCCAGACCCCCAGCTTAGCAGCACGGGGCACAGGTGGGCAGCGAGTGTTAGAGAGGGAAGCATGGCAGGCAAAGAGTGAGATGATCTAGAGACAGACAGAAGTGGGGGGGGGAAGAAGCAGGCACGCACAGGAGGGATAGGTAACACAGTCTGACATAGACACCCCATGCAGGCAAGTGGTGTATTGTCGGAGGAGCCTGCGAGAGGGAACGGGAAGTGAGCGAGCCTGCATGCTAATTTGTGACCGCGAGCACACCATGGCGAGGGAGGCGCCCACAGGAGACCTCCAACAGGTGATAACACAGAATGGCCTGAGTACATCGGGACAGCTTTTGGATGAGCATGTGAGCCGCACTGGTTGCTATCGGTAGAGGTACACACTGGTTTGACCGCACCAGCAGCTTAATGCCATTTTCTGACACGATTTGTAAGTGCACTGTGAAAGTTTGCTCAGCACACCGACTCCCCGCCTTATCCAGTTGTACCGACACGAAATGGGCTCCTGGCGACTCTCCCCTCACGCGGCCCATGTTACAAGCTCATTAAGCCACTCTGTCGGTGGCATCTAATGCGATTGATGCATGGTTGGGCGGTTGTTCGCCCTCGGCCTCGGGCCACAACCCTCCTGACCATACATCAATCCAGCATTAGATGCCACCTTCGTCGTGGCTTAATGCTTACTTCTGCACTGCTGTCTGCTCTTGGGATCCCCCATCGGCTATAGCACCCCCCCCAGAAAACACTTAGTTGGCATGCTGGGAGCCCACCCCGCGTGCCAAAGCCCCTGCAAAACAAAAACTGTCCCCCAATGTTTATTTTTTCATTTTTTTTAACCTGTAAAAAAGAAAACTGTCCCTCACGATCTCCCTTCCTGCCTCCCGCACCCACCCACTGTGTATCCTGCCTCCCCACACCTCCGTCACCCTATACTTATCTTTGGAGTCCGGCGCGACAATCTTCGGTGGACCAGGAACACGTCTGCACTCTTAAAAGCCAATCGCGAACTGAGGACATGCTGGTAAGCTGTATAATGGAATAAATAGTTTTTTTTTCAACTTTGATGCATATCTCAGGTAGGTTTTGGAATTTTGGCACCAAATTTTTAACATGGGGTTTTTGGGACCCCTTCTCATGAATTCTGGCACTGTCATGGCGTTAATCAGCCCCAAAAGGTGATTTTACGGTCACTGTACAGAATCACCTTTTGGGACTGATTAACAAAATGACAATGCCACTGTTCATGAGGGGGGCTCTCAAAAAGCCTATGTTGCAAATTTGGTGGGAAAAATCAAAAAATGGCTGTTTTTCGAGCGTACGTTGCACTGTTTCCACGCATGCTCGTAACTTCGTGAATTTGTAATATTTTCAGTCCAGATTTTCAAAATTGGCATTTTTCCACACCTCCTGACAAACAGTACAGCTGTCATTTTACATATCCTGGCCAAAATGTGTTTTCGCATGTCCGGCACAGAATAGCGCGGTCGCTGTGCGAAATCACTTTTCAGGACAGTTTGAGGAAATGATGGTGACACTGTTCATGAGCAGAGGTCCTAAAATGCCTATGTTGAAAATTTGGTGACGAAACTCCATAACATGACTGTGTTACAAGCGTGCGTTGCGGTTTCCATGTACCCATATAACTTTGCAAATTTGCAATATTTCCATGCCAGATTTTCAACACTGGCATTTTTTCACACCTCCTTATGAACAGTACAGCTGTCATTTTTCACATCCTGCCCAAAATGTGTTTCCGCACCTGTGGCTCACAATGGCATGGTCGCTGTGAGAAATCAACTTTTGGGACAGATTAACAAAATTGCAGTGTCACTGTTCATAAGGAGAGGTCCCAAACTGCCTCTGTTACAAATGTGGCTAACAAACTTCCCAAAATAGTTGGGTTACGGACGTGTGTTGCGCAGTTTGTATGCATGCTTATTGCTTCACCATTATTTCATATCGTCACTCCAGATTTTCAATGTTGCCATTTTTTTATGCCTCCTCATGAACAATATAGTTGTCATTCTCCACATCCTGCCCAAAAATGAGTTTTCATCCCTCTGTCGCCAAATGGCACAGCCGCTGTGCAAAACCACCTTTCAGCTAACAAAGTGATAGTGTCGCTTTTCATGAGGTGGCCTGACAAGCAGCCCATGTTGAAAATGTGGAGTGAAACTACCACGACATGCCTATGGTGTTAGGGTTTCCAATTGTAGCACCCCACCCGGTACAGACTGACAGGAGTCAGGGGTGTCACTTGGGATCATCGGATGTAATGCTCATGCCATTCCACCCCCCCCACCCTGCAGCTACTGACAGGCATCGTGGTGTGCCTTGCACCATTTGGCCACAAAGTTCACCCCACGCTCCTATACTGCATCCACATAAGCACATTTCCTTATGGAATGGGGTAAGTATAATGCCCAAAGACCCCAAACCACACCCCTACACTTGTCAGTGCCTACAGGGTAGGGTGAGGTACAATGGCATGAGCATTATAGCTGATGACCCAAAGGCACACCCCAATGCCTGTTGCTCTCTACAGGGTGGGGGTGGGGTTGGCATAATTTCAATACTTCACTGCCATTCCTATTGTGCTTCTCTAGCTCTGGCACTGCCACTGCCAATGCCAGCGAGACAATATTTGGCATTGAGAAATGCTTGTTTCTAATGCCTCGGACTCTATCTTATGCAAATGGGATGTGACTTATAACATCATCTGTCATTTTGCCCTTGCCTGCAATCGATTTGCTCACCACTGCACCCTGTATTCCAAACTAGGTTGGCTACCTCCTGCTGCTCAACATGATCTCTCCTTGAGTGGCATCATTTAACATGTAATACAGAACCATGCACCCCTATCTCTAGTCTCCCTCTTGGTGCCTTATCGAAACACCTATCCCCTCAGATCCTTTGAGCTTGATCTCCTATCCACACCCAGGACTAGGACCACATTTGGGGAGACAGCCTTCACTGTTGCTGCCCCGAGACTATGGAATAGCATAGCTACTAACATTAGATGTTGCACCGTTGTCTGTGCTTTCCAGAGTGAATACCGTTCACACTTGCTTCAGTTGGTAGTATGCTTCTCTTCCTAGTCCATGCCCTCAGTGATCTCTGTCCTTCTGTACATGACAGTCCCTGCACTTACTCACTCTGTAAACTAGTTGTCTGTCTGTATCTCTGAGCTTTTGTCAATGACCCTTCCCCATGCTTCCTCAGCTGATAGTCATGTAATGCATTGTTTACACTGTTTTCTCTGTTCACTCTGTTGTTTAATTTAATGTCATACATAGTGTCATATTTCTAAGATTATCATGTACTCCAATGCTGAAGTCATTGTCTTGCATTGTATTGTCTGAATGGTTTGTACCCTCCTGGGTTTTGCCTGAAAATAAACAGATGTTTGTCTAGTGCACCTTACTTGGTAAACAGAAACTCAATAACTACCTCAGTCTCTCCTCATAGGGCTGTTGATGCAACCCCTACACCATTTTAGTTGCTCTCCTCTGGACTGCCTCCACCTTGTCTGTGTCCTTTCTGAAGTGTGACCTCCAAAATTGGACACAGTGCTCCAGGTAGGGTCTCAAATGCGCGTGATATAGGGCTGTCAGGTCAACACAAGAAACATGATCAGAAATACAAATTAAATATGAGGATGTTAAATCACAGTTGCAAGGAATAAATCCAAATAAATCAATGGGGCCTGACAGACTGCACCCAAGAATACTTAGCGAGTTGGCTGAGGAACTGACAGAGCCAAAAACTAGCATCTTTCAAAAAATCAGTGGGTGAGAGGTAGGTTGTTAACGCCAGGAGGGAGGCAACAGTTACGTCATTATTCAAGAAAGGGTCTAAATCAGATTGCAAGAACTATAGGCCAGTGAGTTTGATATCTGCAGTGGGTAAAATTCTAGAAGGCATCATTAAGGAAGTGGTAAAAAATTATGTAAGAAAGAATGAGATGGTGGTTAAGCATCAGTACGGCTTCATTCAGGATAAATCTTGTCAGATAAATTGAATCAAATCAACTTCTTTAAAAAAGATAGTATAGCCCTAGATGACAACCAGCCTGTTGATGTAATATTGCTGGACTTCAGCTGCATTCCACATAAAGAATGTGTTGTCAAACTACTAGAATGAGCATCAGCAGCAGAATAGTGGGCACGATGGAGACCTGGTTGACGTACAGAAAACAAGGAATATCACTATGGGGACACCTATCTGAATGGGCGAGGGTGTCAAGCAGAGTGCCACAGCAATCTGTACTTGGGCCCACTCTATTTAACGTGCATGTATCATCCATGAAAACATCAGGAAATACCTGGATGGCCAGATTCGCTGATGCTACTAAGGTGGGAGCAGTGGTAAGCATAAATTCACATACAGCTCCACTGAAGGCAGAGAACTCAAACACTTGGAACTATGGGCTGGTGATTTTCTACTGAATTGTAATGTGGATAAGAGTGCTGTGATGCACATGAGGCATAATAACCAAAAAGCTCAATATACACTTTTGGACAGGGTACTAAAAGAAGTTACATCTGAAAGGCACCTGAGTATGATTGTAACAAGGAGTTAATGTTTGAAAACCATTGCGGTGAATTGACCAAGAAATGTCACAAAAGTTTGGGCTGCATAAGGAGGCAGGCACATAGCAGAAAAATGATGTGCTGATGCCACTGCAAGGGGCACTTGTGAGGCCACATATGGAGTATGCCAGCCAATTCTGGTTACCCCACAATCAGGGCAAATTCCAAGAAATTCCAAGAAAAGCTACAAGAATTATAAAGGGAATGGAGGGGGTACCATATGCATAAAGAACGGAACTGGTGAACTTGTACTCTTTGGAACTCTGTAGACTGCGAGGAGACTTGTGCTATAACATTCAAAGCTTTTACAGAAAGGAGCCTATGAGATAGCCTGGGCCTGCATTTAAGGGACTCACCACATGTTACCAGGGGCTATAACATGCTATTAAAGGGGATATATACAAGACAAAATAGGGAGTGGGGTGGAATACCCAGAGAATTGTGAATGTCTGCGATGAGTTACTCCATAATGTGTTTAACAGTAAAAAACATGGATGCCTTTAAAAAGGCATCTGGACCATCACATTAACAACTTCGGTATAAAGGGATATGTTCCTTGAGAAATGACGAGACTTTATGTGCATTTTTGCTTTCTGGCTAGACACAACCTATGATACAGTGGCAACACCACATCCCTCCTCCTGCTGCAGATACCTCCCCTATGCATCCCAGCATCCCACAGCCCTACCCACTGCTTTATCACACTGCCCTGCCACTTTGAGGTTATCAGATATGATAACCCAAAGGTCCCTTTCCTCTGTAGTGGCTGTCAGTACCTCCCCCATCCTATACTCAGCTCTTGAGTTCCTATACCCTAGGTACATGATTTTGCACTTTTGGGTATTGATCCCCAACTGCCGTGCTCTTGACCACTCCTTGGGGTTTCCCAAGGTCCCTATGCACTCTCTCCACCCTCTCCTGAGTGTCCACCCTATTACAGATTTTGTTATCAACTGCAAAAGGGCATACCTGCCCTTCCAGTTCTTCTTTAATGTCACTTATGAAGACATTGAAGAAGGCCGATCCCAGTTCTGAGTCCTGCAACACCCCCATGGTCACCCTCCTGTCATTAGAGTGAGTGCCGTTAACCACCACCCTCTGTCATCTATCCATTAACCAGTTCCTACTCCAATTCACCACTCTGGATCCCAACCCTAGGCTTCTCAATTTCTTTATCAGTCTCCTGTGTGGCCAGTGTCGAAGGCATTGCTAAAGTCCAAATAGTGCAAGGAAGAGGACGTGGGTGGGTACCCTTTGTTTAAAGTAGACCAAATGTTCCTACTGGGGGCTGGTTGAACAGTTGACTTCAATGTAGTGAAAAAAAGTTTCTGGAGACCAGCCACTCAGTTCATCATAAGAAATGTAGTTTTATTTTTATATTTTCTTAGAACACCATGATCCCCTAGGTACGCCCAAGGTTTTACCCAACACCGGGCTTCCTCAGGGACTTAGGATCTTCTGTTCCTAAATAGATTCTTTCATTATTGGCTTTAGAACAACTAGGATTCAGTTTCCTGTTTGTTTCTAGCTTCAGATTATAACTTTTTATCTGAAACAAGCTACAACCACTTGGAGTCTGTGCTTAGTTTCATTTCAGACCACCCAGGGGTACCACTCCAAACTTCCCTTCACTCAGATTTCTAGCATTACAATGCTCATTTCTTGCCTAAGCTAAATAGCATGTGGTGCAGTTTCAGTTCAGGTGTATCTTGTCAAAGATATTTAGAAACTAAGCACAGACTCCACTAAACACATTAAAATAGTGTCTGAGCATGACAAATGGCAATTTCTTCATTTCTCGTGTAATAAATAAGGCCCAGTTGTCCTTATGTTAGGGAAAATGAATACAGTTTGTAATATATTTATACTATAGCTGCAGATGATCATTAAGCTTGTGCACCACCTGGGCTCCCAAATCATTCAAACTCCATAAGTGCCTGTCTTTGTCACCAACTGGTAAGAGTTCACTCTTGGACCAATTAATTTTGTGGCCCAAAAGAGAAGCATAGTCTCCAAGTATATTTTGGATAATTGGAAGGCTCTCCTGGGGGTTTTGAAGGTACAGGAGCAGATCATCTGCAATAGTGCAAGCTTATGCTCACCATTTACTCTGTATCCCATTATTTATTTATTTAGTTTTTGTTGACAGGGTAAGTGTACTAGACAAATCCTGCCTATTTTCAGGCATGACCCGGGGTAAGGGGATACAGATGAATGCCAACTGACCTTGAACCAGATTAAGCTGTTGGTGGTATTTTTAGTGAATAAGGGAAATTTGGCCAGGACACTGGGGAAAATCCCCTACTCTTTTTGATAAGTGCCATGGGATTTTTAACATCCACCTGAACTACCACCAATCCAGGCAGATGGGACCTCAGTTTAACGTCTCATCCGAAAAAGATGGCACCTCAGAAGTGCACCACCTCTCTCATGCTGCACTACAGTGTCAGTAGTGGGATATTAACCCAAGTGCCAGATATGAGACTGAACGAACCCACAGCCCTCTGATCTCCTGCCTCAGAGGCGTAGTAAAGTTACTCATTGAGCCGCTGACACTGACACTGATTATGCCAGTGTGTGCTCAAATTGTTGCAGCCAATGGCTCCAAGGCCATCACGTAGAGGAGAGGGGACAATGGACACCCCTGCCTCATACCTCTATGGAGAGTAAACTCTGGGGAGAGTGATCCATTAACTAGGATCTATGAAGCTGGGTTAGTGTAGAGGGTTTTAATCCACTTAGTCATGTGTGGCCCAACACCAAAGGTCTCCAAGGCCACAAACATGTACCCCTACTTCACGCGGTCGAAGGCCTTTTCAGGATCAAGTGCAAGGATCACCAGACCATGGCTGTTATGTGTTTTGGACCAGTAGTGTATGATGTTAAGGGTTTTCTGGACATTATGTTTACCCTGTCTCCCTTGTATGAATCCATATTGGCCAGGGTGTATAATGTGCTTTAATAGTGGCTCAAGTCTCATCACAACAATTCTTGGGAGGATTCTATACTCAGAGGTAAGTGAGGATATGGGTCGATATGAGCCACAGTGGGTCAGGGTCCTTACCTGGTTTTGGCAACACTGTGACAGTGACTAACCGCACAGAGGGGAGCAAGTGTCCCATAGTAATACTTTTCATATGCACCTCAAGCATAGGGTCCAAAAGGATATCATGGAACCTCTTAAAGAAATCTATGAGTAACCCATCCAGGCCTGGCGCTTTACCTCCTCTGAGTTTAGTGATAGCTCTAGTTATTTTGGTTTTCTCTAGTGGCCTATCCAGGTCACCGGTGGTCTCTGGCTGAATGACAGCCACAGGGACCCTATCCAGGAACTGACTAAGTTGGTCTGGGGTGGGAGAAACCTTTGAGGAATAAAGATCTTTGTAATATGTTGCAAAGGATTGTCCCACAGTTTGTGTCTGTGGCCAGCTTTCCATCGGAGGTATTAATTCCTCTAACCACTCTGTCCCCTCTTTTTTTCCTTGAGCTGCCATGCAAGGAATTTCCCCCCTCTATTCCCATCAAAGTATGGCCCCACATTATTGAGGAGAAGGCCACGTTCCAATTAAGAGCAACTGAGGGAGTTATATTTTATTTTATTTTGTTGTAGTCTATTATACAGGCCAGGAGTAGTGTGTACCATATGAGCCTTTTCCAACTCCTTGATTTTTTTTTACAGAAATTCCAAATCTGCCTCTTCTATCTTTTATTTTTTGTGTGGGATGCATAAGATATGGATTGGCCCCTTAAATATGCCTTCAGAGCTTCCCACCTAGCAGAATGAGTAGTGTCCCCTTTTTTGTTGTTGGAAAGATATTCCCGAATGGCAGCCTGGATAAAGTTAATACACGTTTTATCATTTAAAAGTTAGGGTCCAGCTTCCACTGACAGACAGGAGCTTGCCCATCTCCTAAGTGAATGAGAGCAGTAAGTGGGGTGTGGTCTGAAACCAGCAAGGGTTCATATGTGGCATGACTAACTCAGAGTGCAACAATTCCGTCAGGGCCTGGGCATTTTTTGAGGGCAGGGTCGGGGCTGGTTTGAATCTGTCTAGAATGGTGTCAGAGATGCAGTTATAGCACCCCCTCCCAGTATCTAGGGACCCTTGTAAGGAGCCATATCCAAGTGTAGCAGGTGGTAAAATCTTCAATGTTTGGCCCGTATACACTCCCCACTGCCCACATCCTCCCCACGTTCAGCTGCAGTTGAGCTAGTGCATATCTGCCCCCCTGGTCTACATAGGATGCACTAACATGCCCCTGGAAACCTCTTGGTAACCATATAGCCACACCCCTAACCCGTGAGCTATAAGCAGCTGCCACCCATGTCCCTCCCCAAGCCTCCCTCGGCTTGCCCACTTCCAGAGATGTTAGGTGAGTCTTCTGCAATAAGACCACAGAGGCCTTCAGTTTCTTGATTCTGCGCAGGACGTTTTTCCTCTTAATAACATTTTTCAAGCCACTTACATTCCAGGTAACTGTTTTTAAGGAGGATGCCAATGTCTTCTTCTTTCTAACTGGGCTCAGGCTGTATACTTCCCTACCACAACATGGCCAACAAATAGGCTTGTTATGATACTGCTAGTAACTTTAAACTATAGATAGCAACATACTTATGATCAAAATAACCAATGTTAACATTGCAACAATATTTTTTTCCCTGTTTTTTGGCCCTCCCCCATTCCACCCCCTAGTGCCCTATTTCCCCCCTCCGCTTCCCAAGATTCAGTCACATGAGTGCCCAATAATTCTGCCACCTTGAACCAGGCAACAATCAAGTGATACACTATGAGGAACGATAAGAGTATCATTCCTCTCCTTCCCCTTCAACTGATGATTGTTATAGTTGTGGACTTCTTGGGCTATTCATTAGGTCCTGTTCACATTAAAGAAGTAGTGGGATCATATCAGTACATTATTCTGGAGAGGCACATGGACCAAAAAGACCCTGCACCTCCCAGTAAGTCACGTTGCTATATTGGTATACATTTAGATAATTTCATGGCGAATCTGCACCCTTCCAGATATGGTGAAGGATATCACCCCCCACCCATCACAACCCCATATTGGGGTACTGCCCCATGGATCACCCACAAGGTGTGACACCTGATGGCCAGTTCAGTGCCTCTCCGTAGCCCCCCCACGCACCCCAGGGGTCAGTTCCCTCTCATCTCCCAACCATGAGCCTCTCTTCCCCCTACCCGCAGCCTGACTTCGATCTAAATTACAGCAGTGGGCTTAAGTGGGCCATCTGGATCAGTAGAGAGCCTCTGTGTACCCCCACATACACCAGCGAAGGTGACATAAGGTCCACATCCACTTCACCAGTTAATGTTACAAGAGCCTGAAGTCTGACTGTGCTGATCCGAATAGACACAGCCGCAGATTGCCTCCGAGCCCATTATCTTTCCCTCTTGCAATTAAATAAATACGCCTTAAGAAGTTACTCAGCTATTACACTTAAAGTACCCAAAGCAAAATCCCGCTTCGGCAGGGTAGCCATAAGCTTTGTGCTACCTACCTTATGGAACGATCTACAAAAAAACCTCAAATTAAGCACTCTAATCGGTATAAATGCCTTGAAGACACTTTATTTCCATACAATCAGAGAAGTATGTAACTGTTTCACCCACTCAGACCGAGTACCGGTGTCTGCACTGGTATACAGCCACGCCTAGACCCAATTTTAAGTACTGACGCCCAGCTTGCTCCTCACCAGTCTAATTGTTCTCTCTCTTTTCCCCCTGTCTTATAAACACTAGGCCCATCCATCCCCTTATTCTTCCTTTCCCAACCTCAGATAGGAGCTCACTGCCCTGGGCTGTGACATCCTACCATGCCCCGTACTTTATAGCATTCAATCCCGGGGCTCACACATACTCCTTTTCTCCATCCACTTTCTCTACATCCCGTTTTACCAACTCCTTTCTGAGCACCGTGCCCTCCTAGCCTTTCTCCCCCTACCTCCCTCCCTTACCCCCTACCTTCACCTCTACCTGGTGTATATTTTTATTTTTATTTTTTTCTTCCATTACTTCCTCCTGCAACCTTAGATAACCTGCTTTATCTTCCTATAGACACTTCTATGTATGTAAATACCATGTAATCTGTACAATATCTGTATAATTCTATGTACATATGAACTTCTTTTTCTTCCTTTCTGTAAAGAGTATTATCTGTATTGCCTTGTAAATACCTGTGTTGACCTGTATATACAATTGTTCATGCTCCACCCAGGTCCATCTTGCAAATGAGTTTCTGCTCAACGATGAACGCCTGGTTAAATAAAGACTTGATTGATTGATTGATTGATTGATTGAAATGGGCTCTTAATGTCAGGCGCCACAAAATCATTTCCCCAATAACAGTCAGGCAGCCCCAGTCATGAATAAAACATTTTTCCTCCCTTCCGATCCACCAGTAGTTCCCATCCTCCCTCACCAGCAGTGAGATTTACATTCATGAATGGTGGTTCAATCCCGTGGAGGGGAGTGTCTAATAGGCACTAACAACAAAATAAAAGTAAGTGTCCAGAGATGAAGCACCCCCTCGACTTAGGAAAGTGAATAGGTCATTTCGCCTGAACTGGATCAAATGATTTAATGGGCAGGAAGGGTTCTGTCCTCAACTGCACATAATATGTTATTTCAGGTCCCCACCCCCACCCTGCCATTACCGACACCCTCAGGTGCTGTTGGTGGAAGAGGTCAGGGCCCCATACATCATAGCTTATACAAGCAAAGAGGAAAAAATCTTACACTCTTTCTGGACATGCGGAAACTAAGCTCCCATGCAAAGTACTGGTAGGTTGAGATGCAGACCTAGGAATCCAATTGAACGTTAATTTTTATGGGACCATTTGTGGCACCTAAAGTTAGGCAGGAATTCGTGCAAGGCACTACACCACCTGGAAGTTATGCTGCCCCAAGCAGAGGAGCTCCAAAGATCCCACCCGGCCATGAGTTTTAGTCTACCTTCCCCACATGGCACCAGGTTTAGTCCGCTTTACAACGTGTTTGGGGAGTTAGTGTTTGCTCACCATGCATTGTGCTTCAAAACGGCAGGTCAGGGTGACAGCTCAATCCGGGACTGCATGGTTGTCAATTTCTAGCAAGCCTGACAGGAGTGGCAATTTACAACATTTTACCCCATGATCTTGCCACACTAAGGATGCCAAAAGCAGGGCAGTGAGCAGATCTAGCCAAAGCAGCCCCCCATGCTAAAGGGGTGTAATTTTATAAAGTTAATTGAATTATTATTCTTTCAAGGGAAAGGCACCTGTAGTTCCCCTTTGCAATGAGCTGCCACGGCCACACGAGACAACACAGACTAGGTTGGGAGATCACAGAGAGACACCGGGGCAATTAAAGGCTGGCCAGGCTGCAGAATGCACCTTCGCTGAGGCAATGTTTTTATGAAAGAGTCGCATTATTCCATTTATGCTGGTTGGTAGTGTGGTCATATGAGCTACCTGCCCAAGTCGCTTCCTCCTTATCAATGAGTTTTTGAGCAGCATTTGGGGAGTCAAACAATTCTGGTGGATGTCTCAGACAAGTAATCCATAGCTTCATTGGGTAAAGATGAGCAAATTCCCAACCCCGTTTAAACAGGTCATTCTTTTTTTTTTTTTTTTGTATGTCATTTCTTTATTCTCCTCTTAGGCCGGGCATCCTTCCAAGGTGCACACGTGGCGAGGACTACTATTCCCTGCCTGAACCCACTCACCCTCAGTGGCCTAACTGAAATTAGAGAGGGCTTACCACAGTTGCCGGGTTGGGCCAGGAGTCCATCAGAGATCAGGCCGGCGGTGGGATGTCCGTCCTGCCTCTGGTGCCTCCATCATCTCCACAGTCCCAGGCGGGGGTTTTCTATTTTGTTGTTTCCCCTCGGGAGTGCGATGTGCAATGACGTCTGCGCATGGCTCACCTGCTGATGTCTGCTGCACTCCGGCCCCCTCTCATTCTGGCTAGTGTGCCTGTGCTGCCCCCGATCTCCATCGGGGGTCACTAGGATGCCGAGCAGCCCTGGAACCCTCCCCAGAGAGAGGAGAACAGTCCTCCGGATGCTCAATCTTCTCCCTCCCTCCCTGCCAACCTCTGGCGGCCCGGGCTCGTTTCCGAACCCAGGTCACCAGTCTGGTGCGAGGTGTGGCGACCAACGCCTCAACCCTCAGTGCCACCAGGCTGACCCAAACAGGTCATTCTTGACTTCGCTAAATTTCTGTGTTTTTGTCTGGAGCTCGCAGCTATAGTCCTGCACTACAAATACCTTCTGTCCATTTTCTAAGATGATGGGATCCTTTGCCTTGGCAGCTCTTAGTATGTTTTCATTATCTGTGAATTGCAAATACTTAATTAAAAAGTGACGGTTGTGGCTTCGGACCAATCCTGTGCACTCTTTCCACCTCAAAGACCCTCACCACGTCTTCAACCTGTAGCCGCTGGACAAGCCATTTATGCACCTCGGTTTCTGGGCTGTTTTTTTCAATGCCCTCCAGAAGTCCAATGATATGGAGATCGGAGCAGCATGCTCTGTTCTCCAAGTTGTCCATTTTAGCTTGCAGATCTGCAACTTGGCTTTTCAGGGTGCTCCTGTCTTTTAATAGCTCCATGAGAGAATCTTCTATGTTCTGCTTCCAGCAGCCTGATACTATAAGACTCAATGGTTTCCGATGGTCCCGACACCATAGATTGTAGATGCAAGATTTGGGCTGTAATATTCTCAAAGCCAGTTTTCATATCATTTTGGAAATTTGCTAACATGGCAGGCATATCAGTGAGAGATTTCTCTATCTCCAACATTTTTTCCCCCACTCTGGGAGTTAGACTGGTGCAGGCCTGGCAGCGCCTCGTGATCTCACTGCTGATCAGTCATTGGTTCTCTGGGGTGGAAATTGAGTTTTGCCTGTCTTGTTTTTGGTTGATTAGTTGCTCCAGCACTTTTATTCGCCATCCACAAAACTTGCAGAGTTCAATATAGCATTGAATTGGTTTTTCCCACTACGCAAGATTGTGCCCAAGATGCTCCATTTCAGAGAGCATCCTCCATCTTGCCCAGCTGGCCACGCCCCCGGCACCTCTCTGTCTTGTGATGCTGTAGCTCCAGGTGACCCCACCAGTCAATGCTTCTTTATGTATCTGATGGCCTCTTCTAGGTCAGGAAGATGCTTCTGGATGGTTGGCATGAACATTTTGAAAACCCTCCTAAAAGTCAGTATAGCCTAGTGGTTAGAGTAATAAGCTGTGAATGAGCTTGGTACATCCAGCAGATCTGGGTTTGATTCCTTCAACTTCTACTTGCACACTGTGTGACTCTGAGCAAGTCACTTAACCACCCCAGTGCTCCCAGGTTGCACCTGAAAACAGGCACTTGTGCCTAGTGGGCCTTACCTGGTTACCAAAAGAATAAAATATAAAAGAAAATATTTCACTTCTTCCTCCAGAGCCCCTTGCGATGCCCCCAAAAGGTCTGAAATTGGTCTGTGATCTCCTTTGAATAATCCTGGAAAAGATGAAGCTTGTTTGTTTTGCAAGATGATCTTTTCCATTTTGAGAGCTGCTGTCAAGACCATCTCTGCAATCGTGTACCTGAGGAATGAAATTATTATTTGCTATAAAGTATTTATGGTTTGTCTGTCTTGGCCAAAGGGTACAGTGTGACCAGTCTAACTTCTGACCTAGTCCTGCAGGCAAATCAAAGTTTTCTGGTAACAATATTTTTTTATAGAGTTAATATGAAAACAGCGAAGTGCAGCACTCACCAACCCTGATGGAAGAAGTGTCCATGGCAAAGATCAAGCAGTACAAAATATCTCTCTGCAAGTTAATCTTCAGTTTATTTAAGCAGCATCTAAAGTGCTGGCAATCATGACAATGCTTTAAAAACAGACCCCAAGTTTTGCACCTTTGCTTGGCACTTTATCAAGGGGCCATCTACCCACCCCCCTGCCCACCTCAAAACTGGCCTTGTTTATACAAGGGAATTAAAGGTACAGCTAATTTATCAAGTCTCAGTAGGTCAGAGGGTCACAAAATGCCTGCCAGTGCCTATGTGCACAAAACAAATATTTAAAAGGAAATCATGGCTACAGATACTATATATTACTTTTGTACACTGTTAGTAGGTAAGGATACTATACCCAACAGTAGCACTTTATTGACAGACTCAGTTTTCAAAAATGAGATCATATCACACTTTACAAATGATTCATATAGTAGGAAAATTGCACTTACCGTAACTCCCACAACGCTTGATATTTCCCTGCACAGATTGTGAGAAGCATCTAATTCTAAAAAAAAATAAAAAGATGTTATAAAGCAATTAATTATAAAAATGGAGGCTAATCCAATTTCCCACGGAGACGTGGCAGCATAGTTACTCCCAAATGGACAATTCAAAAGGCCTCAGCTTTGAGGAGAAGTTAATCTAGCGATCCTCCCCTTCTCCGCAGCACAACCCTTTCCAGTCCCACAAACATGAGATGATGCCTTGCTGGAACTGATGCAGAGTTTATATGCTTGGCCAGGACATAGTCCTTGTCATTACTTTTTTTGTCTTGCAAGTTTTATTACAAACAGACTATGGGAGGGTGGGTTGGAGTGAAGGCACAGAAGGCAAGAAAAGTTGTTTTAAAGTGTCCCATAGGGCAGTGCACTTTATTAAACAAAGACTTGGAGACACTGGACAAAGAAATAAACAGTGCACATCTGGAACTTCTGAATCGCTCGTACTGGTTGACTAGTCAGAATGATCTTGGGCTGCTGTAAAAACTTGACCAGTAGTCTCACAGGGACAAAACCAGTACCTGAGGGTGGTCCTACCTGCACCAACAGCAATGCAGCCCATACTTTAGGCAGACCAGTCACCCCCTCCAGCTGCTCAACTCGGCTCTGGTCCAAAATATCCCAGCCTTGGCTAGCACCACCACTGGCAGTCTTTCTGAGACTCCCAGCACCGACTACTCCCCTTTTGCATCAGCCAGTTTTCATTCCAGCAAAGGACTGCCGCTTCCACAGTTCAGATCTCATCTGTCTCTCATCTTTTCTCTGCCAGATTGTGCTCAGCCAGTCCCTTTTATAGGGCTAGAGATCAAGTGATCTGTCAATCACATCTTAACTTTTAGTTAACTGTTTGCAACAATTTTAAATCTGGCTGTTTCATACAGAAAAGTAAACAAAACATGAAAAACAACATTTTAACACATATCTGCTTTTATACAATTACAAAATAAGTTAAAATGAATACAAAGAAGGGAACTCCCAGGCAGGCAAGTTCCACCTATCTTGTTCCCAGATTCCCTCATTCCAGAACTCTATAACACCCACAGATATCTGTCAGCCTGAACCCATAGTGATCCACAAAATGGAGCCTGAGCCCATAGTGATCCACAAAATGGGGCCTGAGCCCATAGTGATCCACAAAATGGGGCCTGAGCCCATAGTGATCCACAAAATGGGGCCTGAGCCCATAGTGATCCACAAAATGGATGCCAGAAAACCAAAAGCACATGGAGTCAGGCATTTCTCAAACAGGTACATTTTCTCATCATATAGCAATGTGTGCAGTTTGGGCTTAAAGAAACATTTAATTCAGTATCAGGAAAATACAGATAAAACCAGCACTGTGAAACAAAAGGCATCGCTAATGCATTGTTTGTGGCAGTTTGTAAAACATGTGTTTTGTATATTTCATCCAACAAGAAGAGCTTCATGATTCCTGATGCCTTAATTACCTTCCATATAAAACTAAAGGCGGTTTATAGTAGTTCTCTGTAAGTATTTTGTTTTATTTTTTATTTAGGGTCAAAAACACAGATTCATATATATAATTTCTTCCACAGGTACAATATTTTGCAAATGGTAACTCTTAACAGGGGAACACAGCACCAAAGCCCACAAGCTTTTCTTTCATCTTATCTGCTCTAAAGCAGCCCTTTTGACTTAATGCGAGCTATGGGGGTGGGGTGTTCAGAAACAGAAGAATTAGAAAGAGCATTATGGGAAAGTCACCCCCCAGCCTATTCTCTGTATATCTGTGTAGTTTGTAAGCATGAACAATGATTCTCTCTCTTACATCCCCCTTATGTTATCCAAATTTAAATATACATGAAGTTGTTTCACTCTATTTTGCCCTGGTGTGCAAACCTGTTTATCTCCATTCCAAAGGTCATGAGTCCATTCATGTAAGACATCATGGGAGTTGATGATATGTACATGCACAAGCCAGCAGAAATTCTACTCTGATTCAGTTCTGTTACATGTCTTGTGAAGTTCCTGTATTCTCTAAAAGCATTTTTTTCTAACTCAGATGCACTTTAAACTACAGAAAACAGCAGGGCACTTACTATACCTTGGAAAGTTTCTTGGCCAGCATAAGGCAGGCACACAGGGACTGCAGAGGACAGCAACAGCACTGACTAATACAATTTGTAACATGGCAAATAATGTGTGCCGTGAATCCGGCATAATGATAGAGGAAACACACCCAGTGGTACAAAGTGAAGCGGTCATTAATTCCTTAGAAATTACCACTTCATTTTGTAGTACAAACACTGTCCACAAGAAAAGCGCTACCTGAGCACACAAAGAGACAGTTTCCAGTCACTCACTGAGCCGTGATGATACTTATGCGGTTTCGAGCAGTAGCGCAAACTGCATCTTACCGACAGTGAGACATGAGCTGAATGACAGTACACATCAAGAATCTAAATGTTGAACTTGTTGCAGCCACAATATGAACTGATCTTAGACATTCAAAAACATATGGCGCTGAGTAGCTTACAGTAACTAAAACAAAAATGAGTGACTCTTTCCATTTTAAATAACACTGTTGGCAGTCATTTTCTGTACCACTTCCATATACAAGTGCATTAATCACCTCCACAGGAGGCCATTTCCCAGGAATTAATGCATGGTTGGGTGGTGGGAAGACCTCCCCCAACCATGCATTAATTCCTGGGAAATGACCTCCTGTCTCAGTGATTAATGCTTACATAGCTACCGTAGGCTTTAGCACCAAAACATCATAAAATTCCAGGATGCCTTACATGAGTCAGGTCATGACCTTTGCAATGGAATCAAGCAGGTTTTCACACCAGCCTTAAATGCCTTCATTTACATTTAAATCCTGATGAAATCAGGAGGGTGCAATAGAATCAATCATTGTACCTGCCTACAAACTACATAGGGAAAAAGAATAAAAGACCGAGGGGACTTTCACTTTAAAGTTTCAACCCTGGGTGATCATGGCAGAGAAGATACGTTAGAATATTGGAAAGGTTAGCACAGAAGAAAGGCTGCGACCAAAAGGATAGGAAAGAAACATTAAATGTAATCTGGCATCCTGTAAACCCATTTCTGCACCGAGTATTTCAGGTCTCAGTAAACTTTCATTTTATCTGGTACCTTACAGCAGCCTTGTTGTGGCTGTATGACTTTCTAGCCCCTTAGGACCTCATTCTCTATTTTCATTAAACAAAAATACAGTGGGAGGGTTTCACCCTGCCACATAGGCCAGACTACACCATGGCAACAATGACATACATCTAGAAAATATATATATATATACAGTATATACATATATATATATTTATTTATATATATGTATATAGGAGATACATGATGGGCATGAGTGTGATACGGCAAATATTGTCACTCCTGCAGAGTGAGCTCTGGATATCTCACGAGTGCCAAAGGCACCCAGTGAGATATCCAGAGCTTGCGATGGAGTAGTGACAATATTTGCCATAGCACATGATCTGCCCACCAGGTATTCAATATATACAATACAGCCAAGAGTTTTAGAAGTTTTGTTATGCTGTCTTGTGTTCTGTTCCTGTTTATGTGTTTACTCATTCTGTGTGTGAGCTTTTCTGAATGGGCTGGCAGTGTTATAAACTCTGGGAGACACATGAGTGTGTTTTGCAATGCAAAATGAGTTAGTTTTAGGTAGGAGTGAGAAAAATACTTTTGTGAGGCTGTATTGTTTAGAAGTCTGGCTGCAGTGATGCTGAGAACATCACAGTAATTGTAATGAGCTGAGAGGCAGCATGTCAGAACAGCTGATACTGTTTTCAGTGGTAATTAAGTTAGCTGCAGGCAGAGTGCAGAGTGTTCTGTGAAATTGTGCTCTTTAGGATTCTGGCTGCAGTCAAGCTGAAAGCATCACAGTAATTGTAATGGGTGAGAATCAGAGTTTGAGGAACAAGTGAGAGTGTGTTTCAGTGGTAGTTGAGTTAGCTGCAGGAAGTAGTTTAGACTGTTCTGTGAAGCTGTGCTGTTTAGAATTCTGGCTGCAGTCAAGCTGACAGTATCACAGTAATAAGCTGGAAGTTGTGGGGGGATAGGTGTGTTTTGCAATACTCACTGAGTTAGCTGTAGGCAGCAGTGAGACCTCTGAAGTAGTTCTGCATTTGTGTCTATGGTAACAGCACAGGTGTTTCTTGCATGCTGAGGGGAAAGCTGCCTAGAGTGATGACCTTTTGTGACCTGTGTGTGTAAATGGTTGATATCATCACAGCAGAGCAGAGGGTAAAAATATCTCACTGCAGTAGATGATACACTGTTTTATCTCACTCATTTACCACTCACCCCTATTGTGTGTATATATATATATATATATATATATATAAATATAAATATATATACTTATTAATATTATAGTGACGCGGTCACGCCACTGTAGTTAGGGTTGAGAGGCCACTTACATACTAAAGTCAAAAGTTTGGACATTAATAACTTTGGACCCATTCAATGGATTTGCCTGAAATTTGGTACACACGTTGGGGTGCACATGATCTCTTGATCTGCCAAATTGTGTTTGTGTTGGAATGCTGGTCTTCATGTACGAAAGCACTGAAAAATGCAAAATTATCCATTTTTGAAGGCACCTTTTGGCATTCTTAATGTGGTCCTGCATGGCCGTTGTGTGGTGTGCTACTCTTCAAGATGGCTTGTTTGAAATAACTTTGGTGGCTGAACATGCTGCTTTTTGTTTGGTGAAAAAATATTAAGGCATTCAAAATTATGGCACTTTTAAGTTTCCATTATAAGTCAATGGGAAAATTTATATGTATATCTTGCGATCAAAGAATGGGGGTTCTGGCCATCTGGACTCGCCTGGCGATCAAAGAATTTGCAGCCTTACAGTTCAAGAATCTTTGTTCCTGAGGAATTTTCAAAATTCTTTGACCGTGAGGTCCGCCATCTTATTTTCAGTTTTCCAATCACACAAACACAAATATCTCGGCTCAGGGGTCACTTCTGAAGTAAAACTTTGATGGGTTTTACTCAGGGACCCTGATCTATCAAGCCATGGCTTTGGTTCCATCCAAATCGGTCAAAAATAGAGTTATAAGCTTTTAAAATCTTAATTTGCGGCTTGCTAACGATCTTTGATCGCGAGCCTGCAAATTCGTTGATCGTGAGATTCAATTGCGATCTTGCATCGTGACCTAAAACACTAATATCTCGGCTCAGGGTTGGGCTAGGGACACAAATGAGGGCTTGTTTTGCTCAGGAGGGTCCGCTCTGTCGAATCATGCCATTGGTTTGGTTCCAATCACTGACTAAATCGCGTTTCACCCTTTTTTTAATCTTTGATCATGAGCCTGCAAATTCTTTGATCGTGAGGCTGCAAATTCTTTGATTGTGAGATTCTTTGATCGCGATCTTGCATCGTGAGCGAGGGACAAGATGGCCGAATTTAAAAATCATTTTTCTCAGCCCACTGGTGCCCTAGGAATTCAAATGAGGGTGGGTTTTACTCTGGGGGCTTCGTTCTGTCAACCCATGGTGTTGGTTTACTGCAATTGCTTAAATTTTTTGATTTATTACATTTTTTATTCTTTGTTCATGAGTCTGCAAATTCTTTGATCATGAGGCTGCAAATTCTTTGATCATAAGATTCTTTGATCGTGATCTTTGATTGCAAAATAGGGACAAAATGGCCAGATTTTTTATAATGGAATAGATAGAGAAATGTTGCCAATCTTTGATATTGAATATCTCAGAAATGGTTTGGTCTTTTTACTTGAAATTTGACGGGATGAAAAGCAACATCCCACAGATGTGCCTTTTAGTGGATTAGTCAACAAATATTACAGGGCGGCAAAGTTACGATACTACGAAGTTGGCACTTTTTCCCATAGGATAACATTACGGGGTCCGCCATATTACAGGAATTATTTGCTGCTCTGCTGGAAAATAACGGTTTGGTCTTTTGGGCTGAAATTTGGAGGGGAGAAAGCCAATATTCTACAAATGTGCCTTTTTGTGGTTTGGAGAAAAAATATTACAGGGTGGCAAAGTGACAGCACTCCAAATTTGATGATTTGTCCCATAGGATAACATTATGGCGTCCGTCACGTCTTTCAGGGCCCGTATCTCAGAAACGGTGCGAGATATGGACTTTTTGTAAAAAAAATGCTTAGCCCACAATTGGAGGGCTGAGCAAAAAACTAGCCAGGAAAGTAATAATTCATACCAAATTTTAATTTTTTTCCTGCGTTATATGGTTCCTGAGATATAAGCAATTTAGTATTCCAAGTTGTACTTTTCTGCGCTGAAGTCAATTATAATGCATACATTCTTTGTTTTCAATTAGTTTTTTCAATGCAGTTTTTTGGGAAAAGAAGGGTGTGCCCTTTTGTTACTGTGACAGCTAGCGTTTCCAGTTGCGCTTCTGTCCAGTTGCGCTTCTATTACCATTGGAATCACCGTTCCCATCTACGCCACTGTGTGCGTAACGGTTTGCGTTTTCATATGCACTTGCATTTCTGTTTCTGTTGTCTTTACTGTTGCTGTTACCATTTACGTTTACTATTGCGGTACCATGACCTTATGTGTAACAGTTTGCGTTTTCGTATGCGCTTGCGTTTCTGTTTTTATTGGCTCTATTGTTGCTGTTACCATAACCATTTGCATTTACAACTGTGGTTCCGTGAGTGTGTGCTTTACAGTTTGTGTTTTCATATGTGTTTGCATTTCTGTTTACTTGGGTGTTATTGCTGGTGTTACTGTTACCATTTGCGTTTACAATTGTGGTACTGTGAATGTGTGTGTTACCAGTTGCGTTCTGTATGCTCTTCTGTTTGATGTCTCCATTTATGTAACTATTTGGTTCGGCGTCACTTTACGCTTGTGTTTCTATTAACGTTTGCTTTGTCATTTATGTTTGCTTTGCCATGTGCATTACTGTTACCGCTTGCGTTTGCTTTGCAGTTCCTGTTACTGTGTAATAAGACAACATGCTGCCGCCACTGCATTCCTTTCATTATTTGTCATCCTCATTCTCAAAAAGAAGGGAAATTAGAGGTAAAAAAAAACTCTGTTTAATGCATCAGTTAGGTTGTTCCACAGCTAAAAAGCTAGGAAGTGGGGGTTAGGGTTGAAAGCCCCTTGGACCCCCAGCCACCACCCAACCAGCATTGGGGTGTGCGTTGGGGTCATTGGTCCTAACTCTCACCCCATTCTCCTTTACCTCAGCTTCTTTACATGTGATGGAGTGAGAGTTGGGCCGATGACCCCAATGCACACCCGATGCCGGTTGGGGGTGGGCTGGGTCCAGTTGGGGCTTTCAACCTAACCCCTAATTTCCTAGCTTTTTTTTGCTGTGTAACAACCCTAACTGATGCATTAAACAGAGTTTTTTGCCTCTAATATATATACAATATATATATATATATATATATACTGTATATATACAGTATATATATATATATATATATATATATATATGTATAAAAAGCTGTGCAGACAATTTAGAGCACAGGTAAGTACAACCAGTATGCCCAATATTTCTAACAGGTATAGTTTTCAGAGGCCGTAATGAAGTTAGTAGACCACTGCCTTACTAATAGATTCATTTCTATCTTACAGGTTGCCATCTGTTGCCTAGCTTAATACAGAAATTAGATGAATGAAAAGGTCAAGGCCCTGAAAACACAGACACGAACAGAGTGTTCTGAGTTCATTAAACTATAAATAGACCTGCCTACTGATTACCCAGAAAAATAAATGAAACTTATGGAGAAGTCCTGCCTAGACTCGTAATTGCTCTGTTACTAAAATACCTTTCTGGTCCTCCCTGTAATAAATGTATGGTAGGCATCTTGTATTGTATTTGTCTTTCTGTAACCTTAACAAGGCCATGGTTGATTCAGTACTTTTAATGTTCTGTATATTCCTATGCCAGTACTGTAATAGGGACAGGTGTTGTTGGCCAGTGTTTCATGATGGCTTTCTCAGCTGCCACAGGTAGTATCAGAAACAAATATTGTTTATAACAAGAGTAGCCCCCCCTTGGAGGCAGACCTAAAATTATATTTCCAAAAATAAATTCAAGTAGGGGCTCTAGAATGGTTTTGATAGCCAGCATAATAGTTACCCAGAATGCTCAAAGCAAGGGGCAGTCCCGAAAAATATGAAACTGTGTGCCCTGCTGGCCGCATCCTCTCCAACAGGAATTTATAGCCCTTGTCCCATAATGTTTCAGCACCATGAGTATTATAAAAATCATGCTACCATCGTCCAGCAAAGTTCTCTCTAAAAATTAGCTGCAATGGTGGGATGAATTCCTTGCCATATTGTACCCCAACTAGAAAGGTCTGTTTGTATTTCTGTCTGTCTTCCTCACTTCACTTGTACATCTTTTATGACCTGTAACCTTTCTTCTCCCTTCACAAATAAATATATGTGGGGTATGAAACCTGACTACCACCATTGCTGAGTCCCATTAATTATGAAAGCCACCCCTGGGGCCAGGTCTTTTCAAAGTCCAAATTTGGTTGGCCCTTTGGGTATATAATTTCTACACTGAAGGTAGCAATAGAAGTCTGAGCGAGTGAGTCCACACTCCTGAGCTATTAGTTGAACATTTGTAACTGTATCAAAAACTGTGGTGACTATCAGAAGCCCTTTCTAGCCCACCTGGAAAACGTCTCATCAAAGTGAGCTGGAGGAAACTGTGGTAACCATTGGACAGTATCCTTTGCCATAAAGGGATGGAGATTTGCCACCATTTTTAAATTATAAGCCACAGTTTTATAATATGACATGTCCAAATGCTGAAAATGTTGACCAGACCTCTCTGGTCAATAATCTAGGGTAGATAACACAAAAAACAGATTTCTGGGCTCTGTGCTCTAGGTTCATCCACCCATTTTCCTCCGAGTCCAGAGGAATATTGACTAAATAGTTTAGCTATGGTGCCTAATAATGTTGCAGAAAGCTAGGCAAACCCATGCCTTTCATGTTTTTGTGCTCTTGAAGTATGTCACAGGGAATACGCAGGCTTCAGCCCTGCCAAATACATTTTGAAATCATTTTTTTTTTCAGCTTTCTCCAGTCCACATCAGGGATAGGCAGAGGTAAAGTCAAATATAAAAAATAAAAATCCAGGCAACTCATTTATTTTCATTTCTAATCTATCAGAAAAAGGTAAACGGAGAAAATTCCACAATTTAAGGTCAGAAAAAAACTTTTTAATGGGGTGTAATTGGTGTGATATAACCAATGGATATTAATAGGGTTCTGTAACTCCAAATACCTCACTTTGTTGTGTCCCTGTTTCAAAGGAAATTGTGACTTAAACTTAGAAGAGAAAGTCCTACTTACTGAAAAGTCTCACTTTTATCAGTATTGACCTTGAATCCAGATGCTTCACCAAAAAATTTTAAAAGGTTTACCAAGGTCGGTATTGATAGCTGGGGATCTCATACATAAATTAAAGTGTCATCTTTGTGTTCAACGAGATATGGTTTTCATGTCCATCCACCTGCTTGCCCCATAAATTAGTTGCCTATCTCACTGCAGCCTCCAGAGGCTCCACACTCAGAACAAACAGGAAGGGAGGACAGAGGGCAACCCTGCCTTGTATCCCTTTCAGTATCAAAGTAGCCAGAAATAGTTCCATTCACCTAAACTCACCCTTTTGGCTTGGCATTAAGCATCTGGGCCTAGGACATGCAGGTCTTCCCAAAACCCATACATTGCATAACAATTTGCCGATAGGTCTAGTTCAATCAATCAAACAATTTTTCTGCATCCAAAAAAAGTGCCAATGGTGGGATCTTGTTTCAAACGGTGATATGACAGAACATTTCAAAGACATCCAATATTATTTTGAAGGTGTCATTTTAGAATTAAGCCTGGTTGGTCCGGGTTTATCACATTTTCAATACATAATTTAAGCCTGTTGGCTAAGATTTTTGTAAAACGCTTTATGTCTAGGTTCATGAGTGAAATTGGCATAAATGCTGCACATGTTTCCTTTCCCTTTCCCTTTCTCAGTTTTGGAATCACCGATACTAAAGCCTCATTCCATGAACTTGGGATGGTACCCTCTGCCACAGAAGCAGTAAACACTTATTTTAAGATTGGAGTTAGTTCCTCACAAAAGGCTTTATAGCAGTTGGCATTGAAGCCGTCAGGGCCAGGTACCTTAATTACCTGTGTGATCTCCTCCTTCCTTCAGGAAGCAGCGGACTTCATGGTCAACATGGCGTTTGAGTCACCCAGGTTAATGGTCCTGGGCAACTTTAACACCTATGTCAACGATGAACTCTCGCAGTTTGGACAGGACTTTCTCCAGTGGATGACATCACTGGGCTTTACACAGGTGGTTGCCTCTGCTACCCATAAGTTTGGTCACTCTCTTGACTTGGTCTTCCTCTTGGGAATCGAATCCTCCGACTTGGTGGTGGAACCGGTCGGATTGTCAGATCATCACACTGTGGGGTTCAGTTTTTATGCCGCCAGCATAGGCCTGCCCCTGTGGAGATGGTCAGATACCACCCTTTACGGGACATGAGTCCTGATGGCCTATCGGCAGTATTAGACCTATCAGAAATCCTAGAGGCAAGTAGGAGTCCAGAGAGCCTGGTTCAGGCCTATAATAAGGCTGTTACTGTGGCCCTGGACTCCATCTCTCCCGTCGGTTTACGTCCTCTCTCCCTTTGCCCTTGGTCCCCATAGTTAGATGGGACCTTGAGGAAGCTGCAGTGACTTGGACGAAGGTTAGAGCGTTGCTGGTGGAAATCCGCCCTGGAGGCTGAATGTCTTAAATTGATGGAACATTATCAAGTCTATCAATCAGCAATCACCCTTAAGAAGGCAGAGTTCCTGTCTGGGGAGATTGCTGCTGCTCAGAATCAACCGGCTCAGCTCTTTCAAACTGTGGACAGGTTGTGCAACCCAACCTGTCTTCAGGTTCGAAGAGCCTTTTCAGAGATTGAGTGTGATGAGCTCACTCGGTTCTTTGCGGATAAGGTGACCAGCACCAGGGCGGAGATCTAACCAGCACACTCTGTGGGAGCTGATAGTGGTTGGCGCACGGTCACTTCTCCTTGGTTTGCTTGGAGTTCCAGCGACTGGCTGGAAATTGTGGATATTGTGTAGATTGCCCAGGGTATGCGCCCAACGTGCTGTAGTTTGGACCCAGGCCCGACTTCCCTGATCATGAGCTGTGACATCGTTGGCCCGGTCCTTGCAAGGATAGTCTGGTGCTTGTTAGAGTCCGGTGAGTTTCCTAGCTCCCTGAAGGAGGCGGTGGTGACACCTCTCCTGAAGAAAGCTGCTCTGGACCCAAGGTGCCTTGAAAACTACAGACTGATCTCTAACGCCTCCTTTGTTGGGAAGGTAACTGAGAAAGCTGTGGTGCTGCAAATGGAGAACCACTTGACCACCCATGACATCTACAAACCTCTCCAGTCTGGTTTTCATAAGAGGCACAGTACCAAAACCACTCTGGTTTGGGTGCTCAATGATCTTCTGATGGCGAGAGATCAGAAGCGCCGTTCTATCTTGGTACTTCTTGATCTCTCTTCAGCCTTTGACACCGTGGACCATGGGGTACTTCTCGAGCTCCTGAGATTTATCTGTGGCTTGTTTGGTGCAGATCTCAGATGGTTTAAGTTCTACCTCACTGGCAGAACTCAGAGGGTGGTTTCAGGAATTTTTTCCTCTGAGCCATTCTCTCTGTCATGTGGGGTTCCTCAGGGCTCAGTGTTGTCCCCCATGTTGTTCGCAGTGTACATGCTGCCCCTCGGAGACGTTGTAAGATGGTATGGGCTGAGGTTTCACTGCTATGCTGATCTGTCTTTTACACCTGACCAGGACAGTGCGTGGTTTGGTATTTAACAACTGCCTCACTGAAATCCAGGATTGGATGAGCTCCAGCTGGTTGAAGTTGAATTCTGGAAAGACTGAGGCGATGGTTGTGGATCCTGGTCACCGGACAGAGGGGTTGGGGGCTGACCAACCCACCAGACTTTCTCTGCAGGGTATTCAGCTCCTTTCCTCTGAACGGGTGTGAAACCTGGGGGTGATTCTTGATGATGGGCTGACACTATGCTCGCAGGTGTCGGCAGTTGTCAAGTCTTTTTTTACCATCTGAGGAACATCGCCAGGGTCAAGCACCTTGTTCCATCTGGTGACCTTCCAATGTTGATCCACGCCTTTGTGACCTCATGCCTCGACTGCTGCAACTCCCTTTATCGAGGGCTTCCAGGGGTTGATATCCACCACTTGCAGCTAGAGCAGAATGCTGCGACCCCATTGTTGATAAGAACCCCACGTGCGAGTCACATCATACTGGTGCTGTGTGAACTGCACTGGCTACCTATTCAGTGGCTGATCACCTTCAAGGTCGGGCTTCTGCTCAGACTATCTGAAAGAGCTCCTGGTTCCTTACTGCCCCGAATGACCGCTCCGCTCAGCTGATGAGGGGTTGCTAGGGATTCCCAGGGTGAGTCTTAAGTCATCCGGGGCCCATGCATTTATGTATGTGGCCCCATCCCTGTGGAATTCTCTACCCTGTCAGATACGTGAGTGCACAACTGTGGAGGGATTTAAGAAGGCTTTGAAGTCACACATCTGGCATAAAGCATATTCAGATTAGCCATCTTATTTTATTAACTCTGTTATTCTGATTATTGTGTGTGTGTTTTTTTTATCTGCTTATTTATTGTTCAGTGCCTTGACATTCAAAAGGTGCTTTATAAATAAAGCTTATTATTTTTATAGGTCTGGCTAGCCCCACACTATTCTCTAGAGAAAAGGAGCCCATGTGTATTCCTAAAAGAAAGTGCTGTTTGTTTGACCAGCTCCTTTTGTTTAGGTTCTGCAAAGGTCTGAGTAAAACTCCTGAAAGCAGTGTACAGTTTTATTAGGTGTTATCCAAATGTTGCTAGGATCCTGTTTGTCTTTTCACCCTATCCACAGCCATTTTCGTTAACCAGTACATCAGTAGTTTGATGGCTTTACCCTCACCTCAGAATATTTGTGACTGGCATAGCAAAGCTGCCCTTGAGCCCTGCACGCTAATACATTTTTCAGCTTCTGTCAGGTTTTCAAGGTCTATAACAGTATTGCATTTCAAGGGGCTGATTTGTGACATTGTTCCAGCTTTAAAATCTTACTCAACAATTGTTCCTGCAGTGCTTTATCGTCTTTGTTCTTAGCTGAAGCCAGGTTTATAATCCAACCATGCACCACAGTTTTAACTGTGTTCCCTACAACCAACTCTTATGAAACCAGGTCCTGATTAAGCCAGTATGTGCTGTCAATGTGTTGACTAATTTGCTCTTTAAAGTTGCAATTATTAAGCAACAAGGATCATCAGGAGGCCTTTCTAGGTACCTTATTAGTGGTCACCCATACATTTGTTACAAAGCGATGGCTATCTAGATCGCACCCTACTGTGCAGGACTGGGTTGGGCAGGTTAAAAAAATTTTCAGGATGGAAAAGCTAACAGCTGATTTATGGCTTCAGTCAGAACAGTGCCTGGGAGTCTGGTTGCCCTTCATGTATCTGATGGGAGAATTGTAGGGCAGATCCATATTGTCCCAACAGGTTAGTGATTTATTACACTGTAGTAGTGGACTACTATCCACCCCCCAGATCAGGTATTTCTGTTCAGGATCAACCACAATAGTTTTCACTTCTTATTGACGTGTCACCCCTAAGATATCTTTATTATGTATTTTCTTTTGTTTTATTGTTTTTCACTGTTACAGTCATACCTGTACGCTCAGATGAATGGACCTTATGGAAGGATCATGGATATGGTCTTTTTTTTCTTTTCTAATTGATGTAGTTTAGCTAAAGATCAGCTGTTTATGGTTATAATCCTTTTCTGTATATTAAATATGGCATAGATATTTTAAGTACATTTTCTTTCCAAAGATTCCATCTTTTTTACATACAAGGAGGATGCCATAGACTTTAAGCCATAATAGACTTTTAATTTTTTAGTATTATATGTATGATGGACTTATTTTCGTATGGACTTATGCCCCTTTTAAGGGTCCACTGGACATTGTGTTTACTTATTTTTGACACCACAGTTTGGACTTTGTAAGCATGCCATTTTGTTCCTGATTTTTACTATCCATGTAATGTATTTGGTATGACCATATCAACAAAGAGGTTTTAAAAAAAAATTAAGCAACGAGGTATTAAAACTCCAAATAGACTTTTTTCCAAGGCATCCATATATTCCACAATGCATTTTGGGGCATGGTCCAATTGAGTGATGTTATGAAACATAGAAACATAGATTTTGATGGCAGATAAGGACCACTTGGCCGATCCAATCTGCCCATTTCCCTACCTATTGGATAAGCTGCAGATCCTAGTTAACCAACAGCCTACTTCCTCCTACCACCCACTATAATTGCCTTATGTCTATCCCATGCATTCTTGAATTTCCCCACTGTTTTTGACCCCACTACCTCCTCAGGAAGGCTATTCCTTGCGTCCACCACCCTCTCCTTGAAAAAATACTTATTCACATTGCCCCTGAGCCGTCCCCCATCTTCAAATTGTGCCCCCTTGTTCTTGCACATCTCTTTTTCTGAAAGATGCTACCCTCTTGGACTTTGTCGATTCCCTTGAGGCATTTGAAAGTTTCTATCATGTCCCCCCTCTCCCTCCTTTTCTCGAGGCTATACATCTTAAGCTCCTTTAGTCTTTCTTCATATTCTTCTGGTGCAGACCCTGCACCATTTTGGTTGCCCTCCTCTGGACAGCCTCTGCCCTGTCTGTGTCTTTGCAGAGATGGGGTCTCCAGAACTGTACACAGTACTCCAGATGTGGTCTTACTAACTGTCTGTACAGAGGGCCAACAACTTCCTGTTTTCTACTGGTCATGCCTCTCCCTATGCATCCCAGTATCCTCCCAGCCCTCCTTACTGCCTTTTCACATTTCTGGCCCACCTTTAGGTCATCTGATATGACTACCCCCAGGTTCCTTTCCATTTTTGTTGTTGTCGTCAGTATCTCACCCCCCCACTGTGTACTCTTGCCCTGGGTTTTTGTTTCCTAGGTGCATTACTTTGCACTTCTTTGCGTTGAATCTAAGCTGCCATACTTTTGACCATTCCTCCAACCTTGCCAAGTCCCTTTTCATTCTTTCCACCCCACCTTGAGTATCAACCCTGTTGCAGACCTTTGTGTCATCTGCAAAGAGACATACCTTCCCCTCCAGTCCTTCTGCAATGTCACTTTTATAAAGACATTAAAAAGGACCAGCCCCAGTACTGAACCCTGCAGTACCCCACTAGTAACCCTCTTTTCTTCACTCTGGACTCCATTTACTATTATCCGCTGTGTCCTGTTGTCCAGCCAGTGTTTTACCCAGGCTACCACCCTGGAACCCACTCCCAGGCTGGCTAATTTGTTTATTAATCTTTTGTGCGGGACTGTGTCAAATGTCTTGCTAAAATCTAGGTAGGCCATGTCCACAGCCCCTCCCTGGTCTACTACTTTGGTCACCCAGTCAAAGAAATCAATTAGATTTGTTTGACATGACCTTCCTGCTGTGAATCCATGCTGCCTTGGGTCATGTACCCCACTGGCCTCTAGGTACTCAACAGTTCTTTCCTTCAGAAGAGATTCCATCATTTTCCCTACCACTGAAGTCAAACTGGCAGGTCTGTAGTTTCCTGCCTCTGTCTTACTCCCACTTTTGTGAAGGGGAGTCACATACTGTACACCCTTCTCCAGTCCTCAGGTACCACACCATCCTCCCATGATTTATTAAAAAGGGTAGTCAGTGGCGTTACTGGTTCTTCCCTTAGTTCTTTTAGAATTCTGGGGTGAATCCCATCACGTCCCATTGCTTTATCCGCCTTCAGTTTTAAGAGTGCCTACCTTTTAATTATAGCAAACAGAATTTTGCATATTGCCCCTAGTTTAATTAGTCAGGAACAGGTGGGATTTATGCCGGGAGGGGGGCACATGATGCTCTTAGGAAGTTGCATCACATATTAAGCTTCGCGCCCGACTCCCAGTTACCTTTAGCGTTGATATCGTTAGATGCAGAGAAGACTTTCGACAGGGTCTCCCATCCTTTCCTTTTTGCCACAATGGAGAGGATGGGATTCCCGGAGGGTCTTCTTAGGGGTATTAGGAATTTATATACTGCGCCAACGGCCAGGGTATTATGCAATGGCTATCTTTCATGTGAAATGCAGCTGGAGAATGGGACCCGGCAAGGATGTCCTCTCTCGCCGATACTTTTCAATATTTACCTGGAGCCCCTTTTGAGAGCTATCAATAGGGATGTGCATATTAAAGGGAATAAGATAGAGGGGGGGGAGTTGAAACTCTCAGTTTTCACAGAAGATATATTGCTGCATCTGGAGGATCCAGCATCTAGCTTTAAGAGAGCAACAGAAGTAATACAGCACTTTTCTAGGGTCTCTAACTACAAACTAAATTTGAATAAGACTCAAATCCTCCCTCTGACGCCACACGTTACTAGGGCTGATTTTATGCCACTGCAAATACAATGGAGAACAGATAAAATTAAGTATTTAGGAATCTGGATTACGGTGGATTTGGAGGAGAGGGGCAGAAACTAATATGTGGGGAATTATATCTGCACTTAAAGGGGATATAATAAGGTGGAATAAATTGCCCTTAAACTTTACGGCTCGACTGGGTCTTATCAAGATGAATATATTACCCCGCTTGTTATACCTGGTATATTTAGCCCCATACAGTATTCCCCAAAAATGGTTCAATATAATTAGGAAACTAATCTCGGGATTTCTTTGGAAGGACAGGCCTCCTAGGCTAAAGCGCAACACTCTGCGCTTATCGCACAAAAGGGGAGGGATCCTACTACCCGACCTTCATATATATTATGTGGCAGGCCAGCTGGGTTTGATGAGTCGATGGGTTAAGGAGCCTGAAAGGGAAAGTTATAACCCAACCTGGCTCCAAATGGAGAAGCAAATGTTAAGAGACTCAGGCCTCGCCCTGGAAATAATGCTGTATGCTAATATTGGGAACATTTTCAAAAAAGGGTATGGGAATCCAATTGCGAAAACGGCAGATGCTTGGTGTTCTTTCCTTACCCCTGTGCAGAGAAAGGGCCAAATGAGGGCTGGAGACCAGCCTGTGTTGGGTAACCCTAATTTTGTAATTGGGAATCGGGTAGTTAACCTGCGGTGGGCTAACCAGATGCTGGGTTTGAAATTAAGGGAAATCATTCAGGGTAGTAGAATGGTCCTACCGGCATGATGTAACGGAATGCCTTTCTTTCAAAGGCTACAAATTAAGCATATGGTAGAGGGGGCATTGAGGAAGTTGGGGGGGGGGTATCATGGACAGGTTTTTTTCCTGGGGATGCTTAAGGAGGTTGATCCAAGAGTTCACCCTCTATCACAAATATATAAAGTAATGCTGGATTTTATTAGCCCAAGCTTTACTAGGAGAGCTTCATATTGGGATGAAGTGATAGTTCCTCGGAATTTAGATTGGGATAATATCTGGGAAAGCAGCAAGTACAATATTATACCCAAATATAAAAGTATGCAATTTTTTATTGCTTCTAATTTGTATTTTACCCCTGTGAAACTATGTGACAGAAACCTGAGACAGACAGACCTGTGTTTTAGATGTGAGGGGGGAGTAGGTGATCTATTACATGTGATCTGGGGATGTAGTAAAATATCGCCCCTTTGGGGGGAAATTAAAAGGTGTATGGACTCAATGTTGGATTATTCAGAATTCATAACACCAGAGATATGTGTTTTGGGTGACTTTTCCAAAATTCCAGGTGTTATACCTAGATATCACCTCTCCTTGATGACAGCGGTAGTTAAAGTTTTTCTATTAAAACATTGGAAAGATGACCATGTATATGCTTACGATCAATGGGTAAAAGACTTAATGAGGATGTTGGTTAAAATAAAGAGATATCTTTATATGGGGGAGAGAGGGGGATTATATGTTAAAAGATGGGCGGCGTTAGATGCAGTTTATACTCTGCAGATCACAAATGGGTAAACACAGGCTGTCTGTCGGATGGGGAATAGCAGATGGTAATTATCTTGGATTGTGAAATTGTTATTTCTGGTCCTATTTTGAGTTTTGTGGAGATGACTATGATATGTATTTGTGGGTAGCTTTAGGTTGGTAAGGGTCTGTTGGCTTTAGAGGGGGGGGATGGAGGACTCTCTCTCTTTCCAGGGGACATAGACGGGTGCCACCCTTGAAGGGAGGATCTCAGATTGCAAATGGTGTTTTGATGTTGATAAAGGGTTACTGCTGTATGGGGATTTAGGGCACGATGGGTAGAGTAAGTTAATACGCGGGCCCATTGTGACAGAGTATGGAAGATATGAGAGGCCAGGGTAGTTTTAGGGGTGGCTACCTGCTGTGGATGTATATAGGTGGGCTGTACATAGTTCGCATGGTCAGTTTGAGGCTGTGTACCCTGGTTTTGCCAGGTATGTGTATGTCTGTCTGTTCATCTTTTCTTTGAAAAGTGAATAAAGATGGTTTAAAAAAAAAAAGTGCCTACCTTTAGGTCGTCTGATATCACTACCCCCAGTCCCATTCCATTTTGTTGTTGTTAGTGCCTCTCCCCCCTTGTGTTTCAATCCTGTTGCAAATCTTTGTGTCATCTGCAAAGAGGCATACTTGGCCCACCCAGTCTGCCCATTTCCCTACCTATTGAATAAACCGCAGTTCCTAGTTAACCAACAGCCTACTTCCTCCTACCACCCACTATAATTGTCTTATGTCGGTCCCATGCATTCTTGAATTTCCCCCCACTGTTTTTGACCCCATGACCTCCTCAGAGAGGTTGTTCCATGTGTCCAGCACCCTCTCTGTGAAAAAATACTTCCTCATGTTGCCCCTGAGCTGTCCCCCCTCTGTCTTCAAACTGTGCCCCCTTGTTCTTGCACATCTCTTTTTCTGAAAGATGCTACCCTCTTGGACTTTGTTGATTCCCTTGAGGTACTTGAAAGTTTCTATCATGTCCCCCCCCTCTCCCTCCTTTCCTCAGGGGTATACATATTAAGCTTCTTTAGTCTCTCTTCATATGGTTTCTGGTGCAGACCCTGCACCATTTTAGTTGCTCTCCTCTGGATTGCCTCCATTCTGTCTATGTCCTTGTGGAGATGGGGTCTCCAGAACTGCACATAGTACTCCAGATGGGGTCTCACCAACTGTCTGTACAGAGGGATGATGACTTCCTGTTTTCTATTGGTGATTCATCTCCCTATGCATCCCAGTATCCCCCGAGCCCTCCTTACTGCCTTTTCACATTGCCTGCCTACCAGTAGGTCATCTGATATGACTATCCCAAGGTCCCTTTCCATTTTTGTTGTTGTTAGTACCTCCCTGCACTCCCCCCCATTGTATACTCTTCCCCTGGGTTTTTGTTTCCCAGGTGCATTACTTTGCACTTCTTTGCATTGAATCTAGGCTGCCATACTTTTGACCATTCCTCCAACCTTGCCAAGACCCTTTCATCCTTTCTACCCCCCCCTTGTGTATCAAACCTGTAGCAGATCTTTGTGTCATTTGCAAAGAGGCATACTTTTTCTTCCAATCCCTCAGCAATGTCATTTATAAAGACATTAAAGAGGACCCAGTACTGAACCCTGAGGAACCCTGCTAGTATTCCCGTTTCTTTAAAGTGGACTCCATTTACTATTACCCTCTGCATCCTGTTGTCCAGCCAATTTTTTACCCAGGCTACCACCCTAGGACCCACTCCCAGGCTGGCTAACTTGTTCATTAATCTTTTGTGTGAGACTGTGTCAAATGCCTTGTTAAAGTCTAGGTAGGCCATGTCCACAGCCCCTCCCTGGTCTACTACTTTGGTCACTCAGTCAAAGAAATCTATTAGAGTCATCTGACATGACTTTCCCACTGTGAATCCATGCTGGCTTGGGTCCTGTGCCCTGCTGGCCTCTAGGTACTCAACTGTTCTTTCTTTCAGAAGTGATTCCATCATTTTCCCTACCACTTAGGTCAACTAACAGGTCTGTAGTTTCCTGTCTCTGCCTTGCTCCCACTTTTGTGAAGGGGAATCACATCCACCCTCCTCCAGTCCTCAGGTACCACACCCTCCTCCCATGATTTGTTAAAAAGGGTGTCACTAGTTCTCCCCTTAGTTCTTTTAGAATTCTGGGGTGAATCCTGTCAGGCCCCTTTGCCTTGTCCACCTGGAGTTTCAAGAGTTTTTTCAGGACCCTTTCTTCTATGGATGGGCTGGTATAGACCCCCCTATCCAGAGTACTTCTATTGCGTGGTTTAGATACGTCATCCTCCTCTTCTTTTGTGAATACTGAACAGAGGTATTCATTCAGTATCTCTGCCTTTTCACTGTCACCCTCTGTCCACCCCTTCCCCTTTATTACCCTCATTATCCCTCCCTTGATCTTTCTTTGCTCACTAATGTACCTATAAAGGTTTTATCCCTCTTCTTAACTGAGTAGGCTATCATTTCCTCGGTTTGGGCCTTTGCTATTCTGACAGCCTTCCCCGCTTTCTTCTGTACTAACTGGTACAGTTCTCTGTCCTGCTCCTTCTGTAATTCTTACTTTCTGAATGCTATCTTTTTCTCCCTAACCTTCCCCGCCACCTCTTTTGAGAACCATTGTGTTTTTTTGCTTCGTTTTATTTTGTTTATTTGCTTCACACAAAGGCTTGTTGTCTCTGTGATGCAGTTTTGGTTTTTCCCCATTGTTCCTTCACACCTCCTTCCTGCCTTTTGCTAGTGCCTTCCTTAGGCACTCTCCCATTCTGCCAAAGTCAGCCCTCTGAAAGTTCAGTACCCTTGCTTTTGTATGACTTGACTCTATGGCTGTGTTTATTGTGAACCACACTGTCTGGTGGTCGCTTGTTCACAGATGGCTACCCACTTCTAAATCTGTGATACTCTCACTGTCCCCGTTTGAGAGTACCAGGTCTAAGACTGCTCCCTCCTGAGTGGGTTCCAACACTAGCTGTCTGAGACATGCCCCCTGTAGGGCATAGAGAATGACTCTGCTCTTGGATGTGGCTGCAGCAAATATGATCCAGTTAACATCTGGCATATTCAGGTCCCCGATCAGCAATATCTCCCCTTTTTTCTGCCATTCTAAGGATGCCTACTATCATTTCCTTGTCCATTTCCTCCCCGTGAGATGGGGATCTGTATACAACCCCTGTGCGGATTGTGGTACCATTTCCTGTCTCCAAGGTGACCCACAGTGCCTCCTCTCCTCCCTGTTTACCCTTTAGTTCCATTGCTTTGATCCCTTCCCTTATGTAGAGACCTACTCCTTCTCATCTTTTATCCTCCATGTCCCTCCTGTAGATTGTGTACCCCGGAATGTTGACATCCCAGTCATGCTTCTCCGTGAACCAGGTTTCTGTGACTTCCTCAATACGCAGGCACTCCTCTTCCATTAAGGCCACTAGTTCAGGAAGCTTGTTACCCAGACTATGGGGATTGGTACTCATCACCCTCTATTTTTTGATGGCCTTACCCCTTTTAGCCCTATCCTTTTACTTACTGCCTTTGCCTTTTTCTCCATTTGCCCCTGCCCTGCCCCCTATTAACCTATCTACCTTGGTGTTAACCTTGTTAACTACCCTGTTTTGTGGAGAACGCTGGGAATTCCCTGCTCCTTTTCAGTGCCCCCCCCTTGGCTAGTTTAAAAGCTTGGCAATGAAGCATTTAAACCTGACACCTAGGATCCCAGTTCCCCTCCCGGACAGATGCAGACCATCGTGCCAGTATAGGCCTGTATCCCTCCAGGTGAACCCCCAGTCCACAATGAAGCCAAAACCTTGCGCACAACACCAGTTTTTCAACCATTCATTGAATTCCAGGGTGTGGAGTACCCTAGCCTCACCCATGTCATAGACAGGCAGCACCTCCGAGAAGGTTACCGTGCATGCTACTTGTCTAAGGCCCTTCCCCAACTCCACAAACTCCTCCTGCACAACTCTGATCCCATTCCCAGCTAGGTCATTTGTCCCTAGGTGGACAATGACATCCAGCTCCCTCTCCCATGCAGCTGCTCCCGTGATCCTAAAAAATTTGCTTCCTGTCCCTCCATGCCATGGCATCAGGCAGGCATCTTACCTCCCTCCCCAAGTTCTATCCCCCTAACGACTGAGTCCCCTGCCAGGAGTTGTTTCCTTCCCCTGTGGGATCCTATGCCACCCTACTGTGGGTCTTCTTTGTGGAGCTTCCCAGCATCCTCCTTGGTCTCCACTGCTTGGGCCTCCGTACAGAAACAATGCTTCACAAGAAATGCCCTCTGCAATGTCACTTATAAAGACATTAAAGATGACTGGTCCCAGTACTGTACCCTGCGGTACTGCGCTAGTAACCCCCCTTTCTTCGGAGTGGGCTTCATTTACTATTACCCTCTGCATCCTGTTGTCCAGCCAATTGTTTACCTAGGTTATCACCCTGGGACCCACTTCCAGGCTGGCTAACTTGTTTATTAATCTTTTGTGTGGGACTGTGTCAAATGCCTTGCTAAAATCTAGGTAGGCCATGTCCTCAGCCCCTCCCAGGTCTTCTGCTTTGGTCACCCAGTCAAATAAATCTATTAGATTTGTCTGACATGACCTTCCCACTGTGAATC
Source organism: Neoceratodus forsteri (assembly GCA_016271365.2). Taxonomy (NCBI): domain Eukaryota; kingdom Metazoa; phylum Chordata; order Ceratodontiformes; family Ceratodontidae; genus Neoceratodus; species Neoceratodus forsteri. The sequence continues at coordinate 94,890,120 of CM057450.1, read as the reverse complement.
CATGCTGCCTTGGGTCCTGTGCCCGGCTGGCTTCTGGGTACTCAACAATTCTTTCAGAAGTGATTCCATAATTTTCTCCACCACTGAGGTCAAACTAACAGGTCTATAGTTTTCTGCCTCTGCCTTGCTCCCATTGTTGTGAAGGGGAATCACATCCACCCTCCTCCAGTTCTCAGGTACCATATCATCCTCCCATGATTTGTTAAAAAGGGTAGTCAGTGGTGTCACTAGTTCTCCCTTAAGTTCTTTTTGAATTCTGGGGTGAATCCTGTCAGGCCCCATTGCCTTGTCCACCTCGAGTTTTAGGAGTTCTTTCAGGACCCTTTCTTCTATGAATGGACTGGTATCGACCCCCCTATCCAGAGTGCTTCTATTGTTTGGTTTACGTACACCCCCTCCTCTTCTTTTGTGAATACTGAACAAATGTATTCATTCAGTATCTCTGCCTTTTCACTGTCACCTTCTGACCACTTCCCCTCCCCTTTATTAAGCCTCACTATTGCTCCCCTGGTATTTTTTTGCTCCCTAATGTACCTATAAAAGGTTTTATCCCCCTTCTTAACTGAGTTGGCTAAAGTGGGCCTCTTCTATTCTTACTGCCTTTCCTGCTTCCTTCTGCTTTAACTAGTACAGTTCTCTGTCTTGCTCCATCTGTGTTTCCTTATACTTCCTGAATGTTATCTTTTTCTCTCTCTCTAACCTTCCCCACCACCTCTTTTGAGAACCATGGTGTTTTTTTTCCTTCATTTTGTTTTATTTGCTTCACACAAAGACTTGTAGCCTCTGTGATGGCAGTTTTGATTTTTCCCCATTGTTACTCCACCCTTCTTTCTGCCCATTTGCTACTGTATTCCTCAGGCATGCTCCCATTTTGCCAAAATCAGCCCTCTTAAAGACCAGTACCCTCGCTTTTTGTGTGGCTTGGCTCTACAGCTGTTTATCTTGAACCACAGTTTGGTGGTCACTTGTTCCCAGATGGCTACCCACTTCTAAATCCAAGATCCCCTCACTGTTCCCATTTGAGAGTACCAGGTCTGTATACAGCCCCCATGCACATTGTGGTGCCATGTCCTGTCTCAAAGGTGACCCACAGTGCCTCCTCCCCTCCCTGTTTACCCTTTAGTTCCATTGGATGGAGGATTTTTTTTATAAAAGCTTTTATGCCTCTGGGCTGACCAGGTGGTTTGTTCAGCCCTGTCCCCAGGTGCTGTGAGCCAGCCTGCTACTTCTTTCCAGCTGGGGTTGTGTCCCCCATGGATTTACCCCTGTGGCAGAGCCAAGGAAGGAAGGGCCATCCTCCTCCCCCCCAGAGATTCTCATCCAGATGTCCTGCAACAGAGTGGCAGGGTGAACCGTGGCACCTCGGGCAAGGCTTCTTGAAGCCCAGTCCCACTTTCATTTTTCTCCTATGGAGGATGCATGCACATGGAGACACACATGTCCTCAGAAACACCAGCCCATACCACCCACTCAACTTTACGTCAGCCACCCAAGCATCGGCACTACCACCAGACCTCCACCTGGTGGCATCCAAGAGCTGGGATGATTCACCAACCCAGAAGAGGAGAGCTGCCAGGTAGCTGTTTCATCCTCTCCTAGCCCTCCCCCCAGCCAACCCCTGGCAACCTGAGCTCATTCCCGAACTCGGGTCACCTGCATGGAAGAGGTAAGGTGCATTACAGTGCCTCAGCCCTCTGCACTACTGGGCCGGTGGACGGAGTATTTTTGAATGGCATGCATGTGTGTTGTTTGCAGGGAAAAAAGTCATTTCTAGAATATGCATCGTGGGGGTGAGGAAAAAAGTAAAGCCTTGACCCCCCTTATGCGGGCCCTATAAATATCCACAAGACCTAATTCCAATATAAGGGACTTCAGTTTTTTGGCAATGACCCCATTTGTCACAGTATGACCAGAGGAATGATCTTCAGAAGGTACTAGGATATAATTGAAGTCACTTCTAATGATAATTTAATCACCTTGCAGTTTAGCAATCTTTTCACAAACCTTCTGAAAAAGTACCTGCTGTCTCAGTTACAGCATATACTTTTACTAAGTGAAGTAGATCACCTTGTATTTTGCCGGATAGAATGACTAATCTTCCTTCCATTCCCACCTCTGAGGAAAGAATTTTTAACAGACAGCTTGGCCTGATAAGAATGGCTATACCCACCTTTGAGAAGGAGATGCGGCTATGACTCGGCCCACCCACATTCTCCTCAGTTTTAAATGTTCAGCGGGCGATAGGTGCATTTCCTGTATAAAGGAAATATCACTCCTCAGTTGGTTAAGTTCTAACAGTATACTAGTGCATTAGACAGGCAATTTCACCCCTTTAACATTGTAAGAAACAATAGTTAGTAAACTCATAGCCAAATAAAAGCAGCAGTGCAACGAAAAATGATTTTTAAAAAAAAACTAATTTCAGCTACAGTTAAAAAAAATATTAGCATACCTATCAAATGTACTTGTCTATGTACTGCCTATCCTGCACACCATGAGTCTTTTTTTTTCTATCCTGTCTTGCCAGATCTACAATGCTATTTCTATGCAAAATGTGGCAGTCATCTTTTTTTCTTGAGAAAAAAAAAAAATAAAACATTTATAAAATATCCAGATTTTAGTGGAATTAGACAATTGTGCCACCAAATAAAACTGGAAGATGCCTGGAATGTTTGATAGTTGGAAGGTTTAGCCTGGAGTTCAATGGACAAGCAGCCAGCCACTCCCACTTCCTGAGCTATATAAGCAGTTCCTCTCAGCCTCATTGTGAAGCACTTTTTCTTTGCAGACAAAGGCTGTGTTGGTCTGTCCTCTGAGATGGTTGCCCCTTCCCTCCTTGCTGCTCCTGCTTGCCTGCTGGATTTCTGTGTTTCTTTTCTGCTTCTGGTTTGCATTTTGCCTACAGGTGTGTGTGCTTCTTTTGTCTTTCTGTCCTGTTTTCTGTGTTTGTGTGTCTTTGTTTTTTTTTGGGGGGGGGGGAGCTTTGTTCTATGCTCCAAACATATTGCTCCAGAGCTGCTATTATTTGCTCTGTTTCTCACAACTTTCACACTACTACATGTAACTGCAATCATTATATGTGTGTTTCAGCTCAACCATAGCTGCTTCCATGTTGCATTACTCAATTGTTTTCACCTGTCTCAGGCTTACTCTGAACCTAGCTATGCAGCTCAGTCATGCTCTTTCATTCTACTTACCTCATTGCAGCAGCTTCTTTGTACTGCCTGATTACACCTGCTTTCAGAGCATCGTGTCTCTTTATTATGTTTATTGCAGCTTTACAACTCAGTATACTCAATATAGATGTTGCCCTATATTCATACACCCTGTTATACTTAGAGGTCAGCTAAAGCTACTGCTGAGGCTGTTACTTAGTTTCAAATCCTGTCGCCGCCACCGACAAATCCTCTGAGTATGTGTCACTCACCTCTATTGGTTTTTGGATGCCTGACTGGCTTGCCCCACTATTCACAGTGCTGTTTCATTGCTACTATGTTATGCAGACCTACGTGCATGTCCACCTATTACTACTACTAATTACCGACCTACGTGCAGGTCTACTCACGTTTATGCAATCGTTGCTTCACGCCTACCGCATCCCCTCGGCTTCATCCTCTGGGATGTCTGCTGCACTTAATCTGCATTTGACCTGCAAGGTCTCAGCACTCACCACTCTTTACTTTTCAGCATACCAGTGCTCATTTAGCTGATCACCAGCTTTTCAGCTCTCTATCAGTTTGGGGCACCCCAGCCATACCATTCTGATGCAGGATCCCTGCAGCCAACAGTCTTGCTCTGCATTTAGTCCACATCTTGAGCATGTCTGACCTGGGGGGGTCCTTCTCACCTGGCCCATAGATGGGAATGTCGTCGCTCCGGGCTTGGCTTTAGCTGTTCACTGATGCAACAGCAGCTTCTAGTGTAGAATTTAAGACTAGCTGTGAAGGGTGGTTACTCCAATCTCCTTTGGCTTTAGTGGTTCCACTATAATGGTTATACATTGGCTTTAATGGTTTCCCTAGCAAGGCACCTTCACCACATTCTTCCTATGACTGCCTCTGGTTCATCTGGTTTGAGTTTAGGGAGAGTAGGCCAGGTGAGTGCCTCAGCAGTCATTGTTCTCCTCCTCCCACCTTGGTTGTCTAGTCATGTTGCAGAGAATGCTCGCAACCTTCCACAGTGTTCCCTCTAGAGGGATTGAGCGAGAGTCTTCTTCCAAATTGGACTATTTTCCACCTCCCTTTAATTGGGTTTTCCAAACTGCAGCTGCAGAGCCATCACTAAATAAAATATCCCAAGCCTGGAGGGAAGGCAACCTAGGCCTTGGATCCCCAGAGATTTCCTCCTCATAGGGTTTTTTCTCTCTCCTCCGTTGCCTCAGGTCATAACTGTTAGCTAGCACAGTAGTGTCCCTTAGTTTCTTTAGGTAGGTTCCGCTGTTGGATGAAGGTGGATGGTGTCCCTGCCATTCCCTCTCTCCTTAGAGGATCCCCTCATTCTCAATGCAAACCATCGGACTCATGCCACATGAACTTGGGCTTTCATTACATTATCAACCTGAGCATCTCATTACGTTACCAAACTGTCTGATGCATATCTACTACTACATGCTTATCTACTACTACTACATCACAGTTACAGCTTGCTTATATGATTCTTACTTCATTCTTTTTGGGGATCCTTCCTAAGAAACCTTTAGCCACGGGAATCATCCCGTGGCACCTCTAGGACTGGAACCCTCTTTGAGGGTTTCTTGCCTTTGGTACCCCTACAGGGTGGTAATTCCTCTGGAATAGAGAGTGTAAATGGCCAAAACCAAACTAACACAGTTGCACAAGCATAACACTATACTGGCTGCATAGACCATTGAGTAAAAAAAATGGTAGGGTCAAATGTATGCCTGAGTTCATTGTGTTGTTGCTTTAAGGTGAAAAATATGACCAGGTGACCCTTATTACCCTACTGTCCACACATTAGTACTAAAAAAAATATTTGGAACATTGAACTTGAAACCACAAGTGTCATTATACAACTTCAGCACCAAACTGTATGACTCAATTGTTTCCTGCACGTGTGCTTCAGGGAGAGCCCAAATGAGCATGAAACTATAACCAAGCTTTTTAGGAAAGTCTCAGATGAGAATACTATGGAGGTAGATGCAGCCACACTACCACTTTGGTGGAGTTAACACACCCCACCGTATGCTCAGCATGTTATGCTAAGCTCATCCTTCTCTCTCTCATAGTAAGGGAGATGGATTAGAGTTCTGCCTCCAAGAATGGAAGGTTGGAAAGGGAAAAGTTGTGAATGAAAGGTCAAACCTGATACCCCTGCCCCTCACCACCCACAGTGATTGAACAAGGGATTATTGCCCCATGGGATTGAAGATGGACCTGAAAGGAAAAGCATTACGCAATCCAAGAAAACCCAGAGAAATATTAGGTTATGCTGGCATATTCAATATTGTTTGCCACTGCAGCTAGAGCTTGCTTGATGAGTGCACCCATGAACTAAGACAGAATCCAGGAAACCTGGCAAGGAAAGTCCCACCCAGCGCTGTGTTTCATTCTCTGAATTATTTCACAGAGAGAGAGAGAGAGCCTCTGAGTCCTCAGCACTGCCCAGTGTGAATGTCTGCTATGACAGACTGATAAAGGAAACAAAACTGAATTGTCTTTCTTGCTGAGTCTATGCACCCTAAGGGCCATCATTCTTCCTCCCCCCAATGGTGTAATGCACATGTGAGGTAGGCTCCAACCTCATCTTGTACTATGCCTCAGTCATGTAAGGCCCACTCATTGATTTATCGCTGTAGCCCCTGTGACTTGGATTGCATTAGTGGGTGTGCAGTTGTTGCTCTGCCACCATGAGGCTCAATTGCAAACCAAAGGCACCATCCATTCCAGCTATTTCCCCTTACCCTCAATAACCATCAGAGGACCTGGGTTCCACTTCTCAACATCAGAACATTCACACCAGAGAGAGACTCAAAATTATTCAGACTGTACTGGAGTAGGAGAACTATTCAACCATCGTTTTTGTGAGGGGGGAAGCCAATGGTACCCCATATGGGGCACACATTTTGAATTTACACCCTGCAGCTATCAGTCTGGGACAGTTTCAATAGATCCTGGCCCTGGAGTCTACCCCTCTTCACCAACCTGCCAACTGCCCATTCTGTTATCAAAGCACATGAGTGTAGGGAGCTCACTACACCAAAGTCACCCCCTGAACACATTCTCCTTTCCACTACACCAGCCAGAGTGTCAGGCCCTTGAAAAAAAGTTGCTATTTTGGTGTTACAGATTTACAGGTCCACAGTTTCAATCCCACAAATCCCTACACATAGAAAAATAAAGATAAGAAGGTGCAATAATCCAATGAAAAGATGACGTTCAGAATGGAAGTCTATATCACAGAGGAAAAGACTTGACTTCACTGTTCAGCAGTTGCAGTCATATTTCAGTATTCATGCTGCAACCAAATCCTGGTATGCCCCGTAGCAAAAGCACCTTAAGTCTCCTGTGATTTCGTGGCTTGAGATGTCCAAAGAACGGGTTTTGTCCTGTTGTTGAAGTTGTTTGAGAGAGTTATTTAATTCGGGTACCAGATGCTTGGGGAGTGTAGTGTCCAGCCTAGCTCTGTTCCTATTTTACCCAGCCATTCACCATGTGGTGCACAGCAGCCTTGGCTCTAATTCCTCCATGCGTGAGTCAGGAAGGGGGATCTTGCATTTGTTAAGCTGAGGGAGGGCATCAAGAAGCAAATCATAGCCTTTAAATCCTGATTCCAAATGCAGTTTCAGTACAGCAGGACAGTTTAATTGTGCTTTTATTCCTACTTTGCCTTTAATCTCTCTAATGATGGCTCTCACCGATCATCTTTTGGCCTGGAGATCCATAGAGGTGTCCTGCTCAAAAACAAAAAAATTTTTTTTGTCATATTGTAAGTCCTTGATTCTCCATGCCTTAGGCAGTATTATTTCTTTAGTTTGGTAATGCAGCATCTTGATGATCCAAGATCTCAGCCTCACTGCTGGGCCAGGGAGCCCAGGAAGCAGTAAGCGTGCTCCATTTCCAAGAGAATGTCGGCTCGAAGGAAGAGTATGGATTGGAGCACATGCTGGATAAAATCCAGAGGGGTGGCATAGCCCTCTTCTGCTCCTTCCTCAACTTTGTGAATATGGAAATTGCTCTGTGCAACCATTTTTTTAACATCTTCTAACTGCTTCATGAAAGTTTCTATCACATTTTAAGAGGTACAACAGGATGCAGTCGTGGACCACCTGAGTCTTCCCTAATTCCCCTACATGAGTGTCTGTGTCTATTATCTTTTTGTCAATATTTTTAAGATCCATTCTGAGGTCTGTGAATGAGCAGTCAATTTTATTGACCATTTTTAATATTTTTTGTATCATTACCTCTGAGCAGGCTGGCTTGCCGTCCTCCTTAATATCCATTTCCATGGAGGAAATAGAGGGTGATCTTCTACACGAGGCCAAGGGCTGGTCTGCAAACCTGTTAATGAGTGCGCCTACTAGTAATTGCTTTAGTATCCCTGCCAGAGTAGCTGGTGTTGCCAATTTTGATTTAGTCACCTTGCTAGATATCTTCTGCAGGATACAAGAGAGTACGTGAAGTCAAAAATATATATTTAGTTTCCAGATTTAGGGTGGCTACAGGAGAGAGCAGATTCACACTGCTCCCATACTCACAATGCCCCCTTGTCATTTTTAATAGCATGTATGTGCTTGCCAACCCTGATTTTAAACTATATTTTTCTTCCCCCCCCCCAAGGATACATAGCAAAAGTAAGATGCCATGTACACTATGTGGGTACTATCTCAGTTATTAATCTCAAAATATTTACCATTGCTAGGGTTTTAAAAACTTGGAGAGCCACTGATGACTGAACAGTATTTGCAGTTGCCACATTTTGACAACCCAGGGATAATGGTGGCCACCAACTTTAAGGAAGATTTGTAGAATGTCTGTGGAGGTACCAGTTATAATAAAAACACAGGACACAACTGATGGCAATAAGCTTCCTTATATTCACAATTTGCACACAGAAAACAGCACACAAGATACATAGCATAGCCTTTCTAGACGAAAATGCTATCTAACAATCAGCCACAGAAGATCGGTAAATTGGCCAGATATTACCTTCTCTTGGAAGACAGGTGCAGCAGGGATCTTCTTCCCAAGTGGTGTCCCTGTCTCAACTCCCTGTTCTTTGGAAGCCATTATTATACCCAACTTCGTGTATAGTTGCATGCCACATACAATAACTAAGGCATCTTAGTTCCAAGGACTGCTTGTCATTCTGGCTTGGATGCTCAACACTTCTAAGCAATAGATTTCATCCCGCTGTCTCTCCCAGAGACAGTAACTGTTTGGAATGTGGTAAACAATCACTGCCGTTACTGTTCACATATTTATATACAATATGGCACAATGCCAAATAACTGGAGGAAGATAGTAGTAATCCTGATTCACAAAGGGAGTCATGGGAGGATGTTGGGAATTACAGACCTAAGTCTAGCATATTTATTGGGGAAATTATGGTGTATGTTATTACTTGTTAGAGATAAGACTGACCATCAGCTAACCACACTGTCCAAATAAGATCCCAGGCAACATGGATTTACCAAGGACAGATTTGGTGAAACAAACTTAAAGGGACACTGTCAACCCCACTTAGGTTTCAGATTGTCCATAGGTTAAAAAGCACATACTACAATTGATCACATAATGCAAAAACTGCTAATGTATCTGGTAATGGATTCGAACTCCTTTTTCCTTTTTAAAAGTGAAAAACAGACAGTCCACCATTGTGAGTTATTACACAAAAACAAGTTTGTTTACAGTCCTTGATCAACTCCCACTACACCGTTCCAGGAATTTGGAAGACACTCAACATAGTCTAGTCACTAATGATGCAGTGGGAGAAAAGAATGCTATTGCATAATGAGTGGTTACACTGTTTGGGGATGTTCATAATGCTCAAGAAGTATGTAATAAGAGTAAAGTCAGGGGGACCAATTCCTGAACGGTTACGCATGTTGCAAAGTGACTTGCGCCAAACAAAATGGCACAAGTAGCACTTTGTACCAAGTGTAGCAACATTCAGCATTCCAAAAGGTAGCCTGTGACATGTCGCAGGCTGCCTGCACCGAAGTTGTCTTATGCCACTAGTTACACCATAAACCCCCTGTGACATGGCACAAGGGGGTTTATGGCAGCAGTTACTCCCTATTCTGAGAGGGTGGCTGTTGGAACAGCACATGTGCTATTCCAAGAGAACCACTGGAGGACATTGGTCAACATACAGTTAGACCAGCTATTAGCTGGTCTAAGTGTACTCTACGTCCACTGGGAGTGCACCACTGTGCCACGTGCACCCAACAGCCAACCCCCAAATTCCCACATAAGCCCCCCAATCCCCCATTGGCATATGCCCTGGAAAGCCCTCTGTTGGCTGCTGGTACCCCCAAGCCCTGAACCCTGAGTAGTGTCCCGCAGAGCAGATCATGCCTTCCCCCCATAGTGCCCCCAGGGCTGATCATGTCCCCCGGTCCCCAAGCCTTGATCCTAACACACCAGCTCACCAGTAATTATCATTGGTTGCATCCTGGTAGCCCTGGTAGTCTAGTGGCCCCCACCTGACAGTGCCAGTCCACCCCCACCCCTGGTCCCAGTCGGCGACTGGCATACCCATCTCTCACCTCCATGGCCAGCCATCGACCAAGCTTCCTCTGACTCTCAGCATGTACTACTGTATACAGTATGTACTCAGTGAATGATCATTGAGCATGTACTATATACAGTAGTATGCACTTTGAGGGAGCTCATTCGGTGACTGGCCATGGAGGTGAGAGTTGGGTATCCTAGTCACCGAGTGGGACCAGGGGTGTGATGCCACTAGATTACCAGTGATATGGTGGTACTGTCATGAGTCTGGATGGCTGCCATTGGGGTGGGGAGAGGGGGTGCTTGAATAGCCCTGCAGGGCATTGACATGGTGTCAATGAGCAGAGCTTTAGGGGGGCCTTGCCAAGAGGATCTGGGGTGAGGAGACTTTTGCCCTGTCGGAGGGCATTTCTGCGGCTTGCAGCATCCTGTGTGGGTGTGCTCTCCATTTGGTATACCATTTGGGGTGAAGCAAGCTGCAGGACATAGCCACCAGGGACCTGCCAGTTCTGGAATCGGGCAGAGGGTCCCTGGCATATCGATATATGGCACAAGTCACAAGTGCCAGTGACTTGCACCATGTGTCTTGGAATTGGGCCAGGGATTTGAAGTAAAACATGACTGGGTATAACTACACCATTAGCATGCTTTTCAGTTCTGCTAAGAAAAGAAGTAGATAAAACAATCAGCAATGTCAATAAATTTTAGAGAAGGTAAGCATAAAATATGAGTTTTCAACTAGAAGTAATATGACACAAAAGGGATGACAGTGTCCCTTAATTACCTTCACTGTACCAATGAGTAAGCTATGTAAGAAATAAGACACAACAGGGTGTGCATTATGCTAATATAATCACACACCTAGTGGCGTAGTGAGGCATGATGGCGAAAACTACATATACACAAGAAATGAGGGGGGTGGGAGAAGATGGGAGATGGACTTAATACACATTATATAAGTCAAACGAAACCCAAAATGGGGGACAATTTTGTATTTCCTTTGTCTTATATATTGTGTTGTATGTTGCCACATCTTCTTCCAAAACCCCTCACTTCTTGTGCATCTGTGTATATATATATATATATATATATATATATACATACTGTATATATACAGTATATATATATTATAGAGGTGTGGTTGCACCCCTATAGTTAGGGTGGAGTAGACATTTTAATGTTAAACCTCATATTATGTACTTTAATAACTCTGCAACTGGTCAACGGATTTGCACAAAATGTGGTATGTGCTGTCCCATGAGATAGATCTCTTGACTTGCCAAGTTTTGTTTTGATTGGATTGATGGATTTTGCACTGTGCATAGTGAAAAAATGCTAAAATTCACCTTTTTGGCTGTTTTTTCCTCATTGCACTGTGGCCAAACCATTTGGAAATTTGGTCTGAAATTTTCAGGGTAGAAAGAGCTTGCCCCAAGCAAACATTGGTTTGGTAAAAAAATATTAATCCATTTCAAAGTTATTAAATTTTGAAATTTCAGGTTCTGAGCATGCTCAGTTCAGTCCTTTTGGATAGCTGCATGACTGTATGGAATGAAAAAGTATTTTGGTCTGATGAAAAGGGATTTTACACCTCACAAAAAGAAATCCTTAGAATCCCTTTTCATCAGAAAAAAATCCTTTTACGTCAGCCATCTTTTTTCCCCCAAACAAACTGTTATAACTTTCCCCAGGTATGTCTGTTGTTCATCTGAACATCCTTTACTGTGCTGTGTCTTTACCTTAATTTTATGTGTCTTCTAAATGCTTATTTTTAATTTTAAAAATCCTTTTTCGTCACTAGCTTCTGTTCCTTTTTCGTGAGATGTAATCCTGCTTTGTATCACGAAACAGGATTGTGACATCTCACAAAAAAGGATTACTGGCAGGGCCATCTGGTCTGAAAAGTCCTAATCCTTTTTTGTATGATAAAAAAGGATTATGATACCTCACGAAAAAGGAATTGGCTGGTGAAAAATGAATTATGACACCTCACCAAAAAGGATTAAAAAAAGGATTTTGCCAACTCATGAAAAAGGATTACCGGCAGTGCTATCTAGTCTAAGAAGTCCTAATTCTTTTCGCATGATGAAGAAGGATTATTTATGACACCTCATGAAAAAGGAATCGTCTGGCAAAAAAGTATTATGACACCTCACAAAAAAAGGAATAGACAAATGGGGGGTTCAACTTTCAGTCATAATTCAGCCGTTTTTCATCCTTTTGACCCCACATTTTCAACATGGCTGTTTGGGGACCCCACCTCATGAACAATATGACTGTCATTAGGCAACTCCACCAGAAAGCTGATTTCATGGTCGACTGTTGAAATCACCTTTTCAGTGGGATTTGCTAAATGACAGTCATATTCTTCATGAGATGGGGTCACAAGAAGGCTATGTTGAAAATTTGGGGTCAGCATGTTAAAAAAATGGCTGCATTATAAGCATTCATTGCTGTCTCGCTACGCACACTCGTAACTTTGGAAATTTTCTATATTTTCACCCCATATTTTCACATAGCCTTGTTATTACCCCACCTCATGTATGTGACACCTGTCATTTTTAAAATACTGGCCAAAATGTATTTTTGCTCTGGTGGCACACATTGTTGTTGCTGTTGCACTAAATTACGTTTTGGTGGGAACTTGAGAATATTCTGTGCTGGGTACATACAGTGAGGTCATAAGATGGCTATTTTGAACATTTGGGGCAAAAATGAGCAAAAATGGCACAGTTATGACTATTTTGCACTGGATGGATGGGAGCACAGTGTCCAAAGGAACCTGCACTCACACCGTAACATAAGGATAGTGTTATACTACCTCGATGGAGGGATGGGAGTGCAGGGTCCTTCAAACCCTGAGCTTCCACTGTAAAATAAGGATACTCTTTTACTACCTCAAAAAGTAAGGAAATAAATTGCAAAAAACTTCAGTAATGCATCAGTCAGGGTTAAAGTGACAAAAGTAGGGAAATGTGGCATTAGGGTTTCCAACCCTAACACCACCCCCCATCCTGCACAGATGAAGAGGCATCGGGGATGTCATTGGGGTCATCAGCCCTAATGCTCACCCCATTAGTAAGTAAGTAAGTAAAAATTTATTTTTAAGCGCTTTTCGATATCAAAGCACTGTACAAATAGAACAATTTAAATACATACAAATTTCATACATATAACACAACAACAAAAATAATAATATAATTACAATAAAATACAATGAGTCATTCCCCATATGCTATTTGAAATAAATAAGTTTTAAGTTCTGACTTAAAGCTCTCAACGGTCAGGCAGCTTCGTATCCGACCGGTGAGAGAATTCCACAGGGTTGGGGCAGCATAAGAAAATGCTCGTGCTCCCAAAGTTTTAAATGAACCTGGAACCTCTAGCAATCCCTCGCCCGGCGGAGTGGAGTGAGCGAGAGAGAGACAGGGAACAAGCAGATCTTGAAGATACCGTGGTCCCTGTTGGTGTAGGGCTTTGAGGTCAGTAACAACCTTAAAGGTGATCCGCCACTGAACACGGCAGCCAGTGCAGCTCGCGCCTTTGGGTGTAATATGATTCCTCATAGATGTTCCAGTCAAAAGCCTGGCTGCTGCGTTCTGCACTAACTGCAAGCGGCGGATATCAACCCCCGGCAGCCCTAGGTACAGGGCATTGCAGTAATCAAGGCGAGAAGTAACAAAGGCATGGACAAAAGTCATTCTCCTATGCTGCAGCCACCCAGCTTATTTTCTAATGGAATGGGCTGAGCGTTAGGGCAGACAACCCCAATACCAGCCCCCATGCCTCTTCGTCTGTGCAGGGTGTGGGGCGTTAGAGTTGGAAACTCTAATGCCACATTTCCCTACTTTTGTTTCTTTAACCATAACTGATGCATTAACAAAGTTTTTTTGCAATATATATATATATATATATATATATATATATAGATAGATAGATAGATAGATAGATAGATAGATATAATGGTGGCACAGTAGTGCCACCATAGTTAGGGTTGAGTACCCCATTTAAGGTTAAATGGTAACATTTTGTACCTCAATAACTTTGCCACTATACATCAGATTTGCCTGAAATTTGGCAGGCACAGAGCGGTAGCATAGATCTTGGGATCTAATAAGTTTCGTATCAGTTGGATATATGGTTGTAGAGTTATTAAGCAACATTCTGGAGCACATTTATGCTTTTTTGTGCATTCTTTGCTCGTGCCTACAGGAAGCACACTTTGTGCGACTGGTTCAAAAACTTCAGTGAACATGCGGCCAGGGTCCCTGATGTGCCTTTTGAAGATTTCGTGAAAAAAATATTTGAATGGTTCAAAAGTTATTTAAAAAACAAGTTTCTCATTATAGTCAATGGGAAAAGTTAACAAAAAGTTTGACAGTGTCACAAATGCAGTTTTTAGTGTCACAAATGACCCCTATAGTGTCATCAGTCAGCCATTTGTTTCAGTTACTGACCACAGAAATGCTTGGCTTTTAAAACTGGGACCCTCTAGGGATACAATTATTTTTGTGTTTACAATGTCGAGCCCTGAGGATGCAAGGCATGCCTTTATTTTGGGGTTGAACACCCCAGAAATATATCTTTGAAATTTTTGGGAAAAGTAGTGTCACGAAGTAGTGCCGCATCTGCAACACTTTCGTGACTTTTTTTGTGAAAGTGTCTCAAATCACAACACTACTTTGCAACACTATGGCCAAAATAACAGGAATTGTTTGCTACCCTGTTGCAAAAGAACAGTTTGGTCTTTTGGGCTGAAATTTGTAGGGAAGAAAGCCAACATCCCACAGATGTGCAGTTCAGTGGTTTGGTGAACAAATATTGCAGGGATGCAAAATAATGGTACTCTGAAGCTGGCACTTTTTCCCATAGACTAACATTCCGGCGTCCACCACACCTTTCGGGGCTCGTATCTCGGAAATGGTGCAAGATACGGACTTTTGGTTAGAAAAATGCTTAGGCCCCTAGGGAGCTCAGTGTTAAGTGCAAACCTGGCCAGGAAAGTCATGAATCACATGAATTTTTTTTTTCTACGTCGTACGGTTCCTGAGATATAAGCAATTTACTGTTCCAGCATAGGCAATATAGCACAGTGGTTTAAGGCTCTGAGCTGCAAATCTGGAGACCTGGGTTTGAATCCCACAGCCCCCACTTGCATACTGTGTGACCCTGAGCAAGTCACTTAACTTCCCTGTGCTCCCAGGTTGCACCTGTAAACAAGAAACATAGAAACATAGAACATAGAAACATAGAAACATAGAATTTGACGGCAGATAAGGACCGCTTGGCCCACCCAGTCTGCCCATTTCCCTACCTACTGGATAAGCTGCAGATTCTAGTTAACCAGCAGCCTACTTCTTCCTACCCCCACCCCCTAGAATGGCCTTATGACTGTCCCATGCATGCTTGAATTCCACCACTGATTTTGACTCCACAACCTCCTCTGGAAGGCTGTTCCATGCATCCACAACCCTCTCTGTGAAAAAATACTTCCTTAAATTACCTCTGAGCCACCCCCTCTATCTTTAAATTGTGCCCTCTTGTTCTTGCACACCTCTTTTTTTGAAAGATGCTACCCTCTTGGACTTTGTTGATTCCCTTGAGGTACTTGAATGTTTTTATCATGTCCCCCCTCTCCCTCCTTTCCTCGAGGCTATACATATTAAGCTCCTTTCATCTCTCTCTTCATATGTCTTCCGGAGCAGACCCTGCACCATTTTAGTTGCCCTCCTCTGGACAGCTTCCATCCCGTCTATGTCTTTGTGGAGATTGGGTCTCCAGAACTGCACACAGTACTCCAGATGGGGTCTCACCAGCTGTCTGTACAGAGGGATAATAACTTCCTGTTTTCTACTGGTGATGCCTCTCCCTATGCATCCCAGTATCCCTCAGCCCTCCTTGCTGCCCTCTCACATTGCTTGCCCACCTTTAGGTCATCTGATATGACTACCCCCAGGTCCCTTTCCATTTTTGTTGTTGTTAGTATCTCACCCCCCATTGTGTACTCTTCCCCTGGGTTTTTGTTTCCCAGGTGCATTACCTTGCACTTCTTAGAATTGAATCTAAGCTGCCATACATTTGACCATTCCTCTAACCTTGCCAAGTCCCTTCTCATCCTTTCCACCCCACCTTGTGCATCAACTCTGTTGCAGATCTTTGTGTCATCTGCAAAGAGACATACTTTTCCTTCCAGTCCTCTGCAATGTCACTTATAAAGACATTGAAGAGGACCGGTCCTAATACTGAACCCTGCGGTACCCCACTAGTAACCCTCCTTTCTTCTGAGTGGACTCCATTTACTATTACCCTCTGTGTCCTATTCTCCAGCCAATTCTTTACCCAGGCTGTCATCTTGGGACCCACTCCCAGGCTAGCTAACTTGTATATTAATCTTTTGTGTGGGACTGTGTCAAATGCCTTGCTAAAGTCTAGGTAGGCCATGTCCACAGCCCCTCCCTGATCTACTACTTTGGTCACCCAGTCAAATAAATCTATCAGATTCATCTGGCATGACCTTCCCGCTGTGAATCCATGCTGCCTAGGGTCCTGTGCCCCTCTGGCCTCTAGATACTCGACAATTCTTTCCTTCAGAAGTGATTCCATCATTTTCCCTATCACTGAGGTTAAACTAACAGGTCTGTAGTTTTCTGCTTCTGCCTTGCTCCCACTTTTGTGAAGGGGATCACATCTGCCCTCCTCCAGTCCTCGGGTACCACCCATCCTCCCATGATTTGTTAAAAGGGGTAGTCAGTGGTGTCACTAGTTCTACCCTTAGTTCTTTTAGAATTCTGGGATGAATCCCATCAGACCCATTGTTTTGTCCACCTTCAGTTTTAAGGGTTCTTTCAGAACCCTTTCTTCTGTAAATGGGCTGGTAACAACTTCTGTATCCAGAGTGTTTCTACTGTTTGTTTTAGGTACCTCCCCACTTCATTTGTAAATACTGAGCAAAATATTCATTTAGTATCTCTGCCTTTTCACAGTCTCCCTCTGCCCACCCTCCTCCCTTATTAAGCCTCACTATCCCTCCCTTGGTCTCCTTCGCTCCTGATGGCCTATAAAGGTTTTATCCCCTTCTTAACTGGAGTTGGCTATCTTTTCTCGTTTGGGCCTTTGCTGTTCTAACTGCCTTCCCAGCCTCCTTTGCTTTAACTGATACAGTTCTCTGTCCTGCTCCTTCTCAGGATTCCTTGTACCTCCTGAATGCTTTCTTTTTCTCTTGAACCTTCACTGCCACTTCCTTTGAGAACCATAGTGGTTTCTTACATTGTTTTGTTTTGTTTATTTGCTTCACACAAGGCTCGTTACCTCTGTGATGGCAGTTTTATTATTCCTCATTGTTCTTCCACCCTCCTTCCTGCCCATTTGCTAGTGCATTCCTTAGGCACTCACCCATTTATAAAGTCAGCCCTCCTAAAGTCCAGTACTTTTGCCTTTGTATGGCTTGACTCTATTGCTGTGTTTATTGTGAACCATACTGTTCGATGGTGCGCTAGTTCCCAGATGGCTACCCACTTCTACATCTGTGATCCTCTCTCCATCTCCATTTGAGAGAACAGGTCTAGATTGCTCCCTCTTGAGTGGGCTCCAATACTAGTTGTCTAAGGCATGCCCCCTGTAGGGCATCTAGAATAACCCCACTCTTCGAAGTGGATGCTACAACTGCACTCCAGTTAACATCTGGCATATTCAGATCACCCATCAGCAATATCTCCCCTTTTTCTGCCATTCTAAGTATACTTTCTATCATTTCCTTGTCCATTTCCTCCCCCTGAGAAGGGGGTCTGTATACAACCCCTGTGCAGATTGTGGTGCCATTGCCTGTCTCCAAATTTACCCTCAGTGCTTCTTCTCCTCCCTGTTTACCCTTTTGTTCTGTTGCTTTTATTCCTTCCCTTATGTAAAGAGCTACTCCTCCTCCTCCTCTTTTACCCTCCCTGTCCCTCCTGTAGATAGTGTATCCTGGTATGTTTACATCCCAGTCATGGTTTTGTGTGTACCATGTTTCTGTGACTGCCACAATATCCAGATGTTCCTCCTCCATCAAGGCCACTAATTCAGGAAGCTGGTTACCCAGACTACAGGCATTGGTACTCATTGCTCTCCATTTTTTGATGGCTTTACCTTCTGTTGCAGCATCCCCCAGTGACCTTTCTACCTTGGTCTTTTTCTCATTTAGTACCCTGTTTTGTAGGGAGAGGCTGGGATTTTCCTGCTGCTTATCAGTGCCTCCCCCTTTGACTAGTTTAAAAGCTTGCCAGTGAAGCATTTAAACCGATTGCTCAAAAGACTTGTTCCCTTCCTGGACAGATGCAAACCATCCTGCCAGTATAGGCTGGTGTCCCTCCAGGTGGAACCCCAGTCCCCAATGAAGTCAAACCCCTGTGCTCCACACCATTTTCTTAACCATTCATTAAACTGCATGGTGCTATTTACCCTCACCTCCCCCATGCCATTGACAGGCAGCACCTCTGAGAAGGATACTGTGTATGCTACTTGTCTTAGGCCCCTCCCCAACTCTACAATGTCCTCCTGCACTGCTCTAATTTCATGATAAGCCAAGTCATTTGTCCCTAGGTGGACAATAATGTCCAGCTCAGACTCTCTTGCAGCTGTTCTCATGATCCTGAGGATGCGCTTCCTGTCCCTCCAAGCCATGGCACCAGGCAGGCACCCTACTCAGTTTTTCCCAGCTCCCCCAGTTCTATCCCCTAATAATTGAGTCCCCCACCAGGAGCTGCTTCCTTTCCCTGTGGTGTCCTCTGCCTCTTTCCTGTGGGCCTCCCTTGTGACAGTTGTCATCAGTCTTCTCTGCGGGTGCATCCATAGGGGAGCTATGCTCCCCCAGAATGGTGTATGGATTGTGGAGTGGAACAATTGACTGGGTGTGCCTCTGTTCCACCATCCTCACCCTCCCTGAGCCCACTGTGCTCCAACTGCTGTGCTTTCTTCGCAACCTCTGAGGTAGTGGTGGTGGTGCTGGTGCTCCCTGGATGGGGGAGGTTCCCTTCCTACTGTCCAGTGTGGTCTGGGGAAGGTTTCCTTACTACTGTCCAGTGCGGCCTGAAGACGGGCAACTTCCTCCCTCAGGGCAGAGAGTTGTCTGCAAATAGGGCAGCATCTCAGCCTCCAGAAAGACTCCCAGAAGACTGCTGCCCCACAGCCATTACATTGCACTACTTCCCACATGTTTATCTACTTTTTTTGTTTGTGTGTGTGTGTGTGTGCGTGTGTGATTGGTTTGTTATATAGAAGTATATATATTATACAATGTGTATGCGTATATTGTCAGTGCAGTGTACTAGAGAGGATATGACAGTGATATGCACCTTGCACTCTTGAGGAAATGATGTCAGAACCTCAGATATAAAGGAACTATTTCCAGGGGTGGGTGGGTGGGGTGAGGGTGGGAAGGGTTGGGCCTAAACTGTGCCCTCACAAAACAATCAGCTAAAAGCTCTCACCCACTGCTGCGATGAGTGCCTTCCTGTCAGCAAGATGCCCTACACCACAATTTGACAGAGAAAATACCCTGCTAATCAAACAGAGAAAAATCCAGACATCCAAGTCAGACACAGATAAACCTCTCCAGCCCCAAAACAGCCTGGTGGTTTGTTAGCCACAAAGGAAAATCAAATATGCAGTTATTTCAGCCCTTCTGAAGATGCTGACAAGATAAGCAGTTTTGAAAACTCCCTTCCTGAATTAAAAACTAAAATAATTAAACACAAAGCAATACCAATGTAAAAGTAAGGAAAACTTCTCTCAGATGTAAGCAAGAGAGAGAGAGAGATTAGTTACAGATATCTAGTCCAATATAGTATATCCCATGCAGCTTCTCAGTTGTTTCAAAGCACACCCAGTACACAACTTGGAAGAAGATGGACTTCTGTCTGAAACAGGATCACATCAGTAGTTTATAGTAATTGATCAATGCTGAAATGGTCAAGCTAGAACAACTGGCTGTGATGCAGGTGTCCCTGACTTGTGAAGACAATTTCCCCCACCTCAGGCTATGTCTGGCATCCAATTACAAACTGCAGCCTTTGCTATTTTAAATCACACAACCACCACCACCAGCAAATATTGCAAAATATATTGATGCAGATTGTCACAGAATTCTAGTAATCAGTCCAGTTAGCCACAAAGGAAAATCAAATATGCAGTTATTTCAGCCCTTCTGAAGATGCTGACAAGATAAGCAGTTTTGAAAACCCCCTTCCTGAATTAAAAACTAAAATAATTAAACACAAAGCAATACCAATGTAAAAGTAAGGAAAACTTCTCTCAGATGTAAGCAAAAGAGAGAGAGATTAGTTACAGATATCTAGTCCAATATAGTATATCCCATGCAGCTTCTCAGTTGTTTCAAAGCACACCCAGTACACAACTTGGAAGAAGATGGACTTCTGTTTGAAACAGGATCACACCAGTAGTTTATAGTAATTGATCAATGCTGAAATGGTCAAGCTAGAACAATTGGCTGTGATGCAGGTGTCCCTGACTTGTGAAGACAATTTCCCCCACCTCAGGCTATGTCTGGCATCCAATTACAAACTGCAGCCTTTGCTATTTTAATCACACAACAAGCTTTCAGCTTAGTGTGTCTCACTTAGATAAACAATTGGAAAAAAAAAAAAAACTATTCCAAGTGCTCATTTTCTGGTCTGAGGCCCATTATTATGCATACATTCTTTGTAGTCACTGTATTTTTCTATGGAGCTGTTGGGGTAAACCACAGTGTGCGTGCCACTTAATGTGACACTTAGAGTTTTCACTTACGTTTCCATACCTGTTTGCGTTACCGTTCCCGTGTATGCCACCGTGTGTATTACCCTTTGTGTTTTCGTTTGTGCTGCGTAAGCTTGTTACCATTTGTGTGTCCAACACTGTTTCTGTTTGCATTTCGGTTTGCCTCACCGTGCGCATTGCCATTTGCATTTTCAGCCGCCCTTCCGTTTGCATTTGTCTTTCGTTTTGCATCATCATTGCTGTTACCATTACCATTTGAATTTCCAATTGCTTTACCTTGACTATGCGTGTTACGGTTTGCATTTCCATACGTGCTTGCGTTTGTGTTTCTGTTTCCTTTGGCATTATTGTTGCTGTTACCATTACCATTTGCATTTACAATTGCGGTACCGTGACCATTCGCCTTACGGTTTGCATTTCTGTAAGCGCTTGTGTTTGCTTTTCTGTTTCCTGTGGCATTATTGTTGCTGTTACCATTACCATTTGCATTTACTATTGCGGCACCATGACTGTGCGCGTTACCAGTTGCATTTCCGTATGCGCTTGCATCTCCATTTGCATCACTGTTCACTTTGGCGTCACTTTGCGCTTGCGCTTTTGTTACCATTTGCGTTACCATTTACGTTTCTGTCACCATGTGCTTTACCGTTTTCACTTGCATTTCAATTGCGGTCACCATTACTATTTGAGTAAAAATCACGTGGTGGGAGCGGGGCCCATGCTCCCACCACCACATTTCATTCACTATTTATAGTCCTCATTCTCAAAATGAAGGGAAATTCATGGCAAAAAAAATCCATTTAATGCATCAGTTAGGGTTGTTCCACAGTGACAAAAGCAAGGAAATTCAATGTTAGATTGAAACCCCTTGGACCCACCCCACCCTGCCCCCCAGCCAGCATCTGGGTGTGCGTTGGGTCATTGGTCAACTCTCACTCTATTCTCCTATAGTTCACCAGCTCAGCTTTTTACATATGTGACGGGGGAGAGTTAGGTCGATGACCCCAATGCACAACCCTGATGTCAGCTGGGGTGGGTCCAAGGGGTTTCAACTCTGTCATTGAATTTCCTCACTTTGTCGCTGTGGAACAACCCTAACTGATGCATTGAATGGAGTTTTTTTGCCGTGAATATATATATATATATATATATATATATATATAGAGAGAGAGAGAGAGAGAGAGAGTTTTTATTTTATCTGAAAATGTTGTGCCATTTTGGTGAAACAATGCTCCTCTGCTTCTGAGGTACACACCATTGTCATGGATGCCACATAATAATGCCAGCATTGATGTGGTGACATTGAAGCTGATTGGCAGAAGAGCAGCTTATTCCAAAATGTACAGGAAAGATGATGGTACTCTATAGTGAGCGAACGCTTGTTCTGATAGTGGTGGTTTTGTGGAGAGAGAGAGACAGCTATTACCGAACTTGGTGCAGTTCCACTACTTTATGTAAAAAAAAAAAAAAAAACTACAGTATTTTATTAAGTTGCAGTGGGTGGCCATGTATTTTGGAGTGAGTGAGTTGGTGAGCAGACAGGCAGGCACTCACAAATATGGAGATGGAATAAGAGGGTAATTAAGAATTGTAGTGTTGTGTTGCAGTTAATTAATCCTGAAACAACAAACAAAAGTAAGCCACTGTGTTTTTTTTAGCAGTCTCAGTCCCAAAGGAGTGGCAGAATAGTGCATGCTGAAAGAGTGTGTGTGTGTGTGGGGGGGGGGTCATACAGCTGCCAATGAGACTGTAGATATTTATAAAAAAAGTAGTAAATAACTGACTTTTGTTTTAAAAAGGTTTAGGTGGGCACTCTAGTGTGTCAGTGAATTCTGCAGTTTGAAGGAGGAAATGGAAGAAAGGGGTAGCTTGTTTTAATTGTTTGTTTATTTTTATTTTATTCTTTATTAACCCGGTAAGACCCATACGGCTTCATATGTGGCAGATCCTGCCAAACCAACCTGATCAAGTTCTATGACTGGGTAACTAGGCAACTGGACAGGGGCCATGCAGTGGATGTCCTGTATCTGGACTTCAGTAAGGCATTTGACTCAGTGCAACATGGAAGGCTGGGAAGGAAGTTAGTAGGCACAGGGGTGGGTGCAAAGCTGGTGAGATGGGTAGGAAACTGGCTGCAGGGAAGGCAACAGAGGGTGGTGGTGGGTGGGAGCTCTCACACCCAAGGGTAGTGACGAGCAGTGTTCCACAGGGCTCGGTGTTGGGACCAGTGTTGTTTGGGATATTCATTGCAGACATATCATGGGACATCAAGAGCAAGATCAGTCTGTTTGCTGATGATACCAAGGTAGGCGCGGTGGTGGATGACCTAGGGGATGGCAGGGATTGCAGGATGATCTGGCAAAGCTTGAAACCTGGTCAGACACCTGGCAACTGGCTTTAATGCCAAAAGTGCAAGGTGCTGCATTTTGGGATGAAGAACCCAAGGAGGAGTTACAGCTAGGGGAGTGCAGCTAGCCCAGACAGAGGAGGAGAAGGATCTGGGTGTGCTCATTACAGGGTCAATGAACAACTTGGCACAATGTAGGAAGGCAGCTGCAAAGGCCAACAAAATGCTGGGTTGTATTGCAAGGGGTATATCCTCGAGGAGGGAGGAGGTGATTCTGCCACTGTATAGGTCATTAGTTAAACCACACCTGGAGTACTGCGTGCAGTACTGGAGTCCGTATCTGAAGAGGGACATTAAGTTACTGGAGGGGGTGCAGTGCAGAGCGACAAAGATGATCAAGGGCTGGGGACTTATCACACGAGAGGAGGTTGAAGGAGTTAAACATGTACTCACTGGAGGAGAGGAGAACAGGGTGACATGATTGAAACCTTTAAATACATGAAAGGAATAAACAAGACAGGTACAGAGGGGCTGTTCAAAGTAAGGGAGGGAGGGACACCAGGGGCCATGATATGAGACTGGAGCGAGGGAAGGTTCAGGAGGAGATGAGGAGACACTTTTTACAGAGAGGGTGGTGGCTGGGTGGAATCGTTACCTGCTGAAGTGGTATGCAGTAGAACAGTGGGCTGCTTCAAACGAGGATGGGACAGGACAAGGGGGAGGGTTAATGAAGGGGAAGGCTGGAAGGGAGGGGCAGCTGCAGAATAAGGGGTGCTAGCTGCACATTCGAGCAGACTTGATAGACCTCTAGGCCTTTATCTGCTGGCAAATTTTGTATGTTCGTACGTTCGTAAGGCCCACTAGGCACAGGTGCCTGTTTTCAGTGGTGACCCGGGGACACTAGGGTGGTTGAGTGACTTGCTGAGAGTCATATGGTTTGCAAGTGAAGGCTGTGGGAATCAAACCCAGGTCTCTCTGCTGGATGCACCAAGCTCATTCACAGCATTTTACTCTAAGCTCCAGGCTGTACTTTTAGGAGTGTGGTTGCTTGAATGGTTGCTTACTTAGAGCTGGATGGGTGGTAGGCAGGACCATACAGTGACATGTCTGCTGTGCACATAAATGCATACTGACATGTCTGCTATGCACATAAATGCATAGTGACATGTCTACTACATAAATGAATATTGACATGTCTACTGCATAAATGCATAGCAACATGTCCACTGTGTACATAAATGCATAGTGACATGTCTTTTTTTTTTTTTGTACTGCCATGCCACTGTTCCCTCTGCCTTGGTCATGGCCCCCTCCACTCCCACTTCCACATTAACCGCTACTCGCTGATGCCCCCTGCCTTGTCCCCATGGGGTTGTGGCACCGACCCTAAGAGCCGCAATTGATGGGATAGGTCAGGGAGCTGGCCTGGGAGCTCATCAGAGCGAAGGGGTAGGCATCAACCAGATGGCAGGCAGCTGGCTTTTTCCCTCTATATGCAGGGGCAGGGACATGCAATGATGACCAGCATCCGCCCCGCCCCATGTATTACGTAAAGGTGCCAGTCACTGTAGTGCCCCTGGCCTTCACCAGGGGTCTAGCAAGCACCAGACACACTCCCTGCCCTCCCCCTGGAGAAGGAGAGCAGTCCCTGGGATGCTCAATCCTTCTCGCCCCAGCCAGCCCTCCGATGACCGAGGTCCATTCCGGAACCCAGATCGCCAGCCTCGCAAGCAGAAATCCAACCACTGTGCCAATTGGCCAGCTGCATAGTGACATGTCCACTGTGTACATAAATGTATAGATAGATAGATAGATACTTTATTTCTATAGCGCTCCTTTATAAGGACTCATAGCGCTTCACAATCAATACAATACAACATTTTAAAAGTATACAAAAATACAATTAAAATTAGCACTAATATCCAATCGGACATAACTCAATTATCTAAAAATTAAAAGCCTGGTTAAATAAATATGTTTTTAAACCTTTTTTTGAAGGTATTGGGGTAGGGTGGGTGCAGCCACCGAGAACGCTTCATCACCCGAGTGGCGTAGCTTCACCCTAGGAATATCCAAGAGACAACCCTTGGTGGAATGGAGAGCCCGGGACGGGCGGTGAGGCAAAAAGAGCCCTTGTAGGTAGACTGGTCCCCCTTCATGTAGGGCTTTGTAGGTCAGTAACCCGACCTTGAAGGCAATCCTTCACCTAACCACCAGCCAGTGAAGTTCGAGGAGGACTGGTGTGATATGATCATACTCATGCATACACATCAATAATCTTGCCGCTGTGTTCTGCACCAGCTGATGCCAGCAGAGGTTACCTCCAGATAGCTCTAGGTACAGGGCATTGCAGTAATCCAGTCTGGATGTTACAAAAGCATGTACTAGTGAGGCTAGGTCCTCTGGGGGTAACAAGTGCCAAATCCGGGCAATGTTTCTCAGATGATAAAATCCACTTTTAACAATGGCTGACACCTGAGCATCAAGTGTCAAGCCACTATCAAGGATCATGCCCAGATTCTTCACCCATTCAGATGGGGTCAGTGGCACTCCCCCCCAGTATAAAACTAGGTGGTCTCCACAAACCCCCAACCCCCCACGATGACCCAAGTCCACCACTAGCACCTCTGTCTTGTCTGGGTAGAGTCTCAACCAGTTATGGGACATCCAAGTCCGGATCTCAGACAGGCAGCTGTTAAATACAGAGTACACCATTTGGTTACTTGGTGCACAGGACAGGTATAGCTGGGAGTCATTGGCATAGCAGTGAAAACCCAGCCCATACTGCCTGATAATGTCTCCCAATGGCAGCATGTACACCATGAACAATAAGGGTGACAAGACCGACCCCTGCGGAGCACCACAGGTAAGAGGCTTCAGGCTAGATGAGGTCAACCCCATTACTACCCTCTGCACTCTACCTTGTAGGAATGATCTGAACTATTTGATGACCTTACCGGACAGGCCACACCAGAACCGCAGTCGGTCAAGTAGCACGTCATGGTCCACAGTGTTAAGCGCCACTGAGAGGTCCAGGAGGACCAAAATGGAATGATCTCTCTCTTGTCTCTCGCCATTAGGAGATCATTAAGCACCTTCCCCAGGGCAGTCTCCGTACTATGCCCTGCTCTAAACCCGGATTGGAAAATCTCATAGGTGGAGGAAGAATTAAGACATTCCCCAAGCTGACTTGCCACCACTTTTTCTATAACTTTCCCTAAAAATGGGAGGTTAGAGTCTGGCCTGTAATTGGTGAGACAGTCTGGGTCCAATGAGGAGTTCTCTAATAGGGTCTAACCAAGGCCTCTTTCAGGGCCAATGGGAAGACCCCATTCCTCAAGGAACTCTGGACAATCATGACAACAAGAGGTGCAATCAGGCCCATATATCCAACCAACAGTTTTGTTGGACCTGGGTCTAGATCACAATGTGTTGGCTTCAGTCTCAAGACAACCCTCACCACCTCCTCCACCCTAACTGGATCAAACTCAGCCCAGACAGGAGGAGTGTTCTGCAACACCTCAGAGTGGACCCCACAATCTCTTTGAGTGACAGTGGAGGAGATCTCAGCTCTGATAGTGGACACTTTGTCAATAAAAAACAGAGTGAACTTCACACCTAGTGCTTGAACCTGCTCCCCCCACATGGAGGCAGGCAGGATGTAATAACCTATCCACCATGTGGAAGAGCTGAGCCAGTCTGTTCCTTGCTGCAGCAATCTCCCTTGACAAAAATTCTGACTTCCTACAGGAGATTGCCCCCTGATAATCTTTATAATGGGACATCAGGGCCAATTTGTCCTCCATCAGGCCAGATCTTCTCCACCATCTCTCTAACCTCCAACCCTTAATCTTTAACTCCCTGAGTTCCCCCATCAAACCAGGGAGGTCTCCAAAGAGTAGATAAGGGTCAGACACGAATGGGTGTGATTGAATCAAAGGCGGCCATGACGGCACTATTATATGCCACCACCACCTCTGTTCCAATCACAGAAGCAGTCCCCATATTCGATAGGTCCAGCACCGCCAATAGCCCTGATGGGGACAAACCCCACAAAGGGCAGTACCAGACCATTTCTACAGAGGCAAGGGCTTCAAAGGGGCCCCAAACCTGAACCTCATGGTGCTGTGATCAGACCAAACTACCAGATCAACTTTAAGGTCAGTGGTCTCAAGACCTAATGAAAACACCAAGTCCAGTGTGTGGCCATGTGACTGGGTCACTGAAGTAACATTTTGCTCCAGACCCAGCCCCTCCATGCTCCTTAGGAGATCTTTACCAAATCTGGAGAGCCCGTCATCTACCCAGATATTGAAGTCCCCGAGAATTAACCATCTCGGGGCCTCCAGCACCAGACCAGTGACAAGCTCCTCTATCTCCCTCAAAAATTCACCCTCCCTACCTGGGGGGGGGTGATATAATATAGTATAGTGACATGTCCACAGTGTACACAAATGCATAGTGAGATGTCTACTGCATAAATGCATAGTGACATGTCTACTGTGTACATAAATGCATAGTGACATATCTACTACATAAATGCACAGTGACATGACTACTACGTAAATATATAGTGACATGTCTACTGTGTACATAAATGCATAGTGACATGTCTAATACATAAATGCATAGTGACATGTCTACTGTGTACATAAATGCATAGTGACATGTCTATTACATAAATGCATAGTGACATGATTGGTCAGTCTGGGACTGGACCCGTGATGTTATCTCAGTATAACAACACAGGTCCAGTCTCAGCACTATGAGCCTCCTGACTGACTACACTGGATGATTTGTTGTACACTTGTTCGTCCTTCTCTTAAGAAACAAAAATATTTCTCCACACTAAGAAAAACACTTTTAAAAAGATTTTTTTAATTCTGTATAACAACGAGCCATTGTACAATAGCAATAATGCCCTCCATGGTGTGTGCCATGCTGGGATAACGTCACGCCTCAGTTATTGGATGCACTTGGCCTGCGGCCTCATGCCCAACCACCTGAGGCATGACGTTATCCCAGCATGACACACACCCCATCAGGCATTATTGCTTAAGTGTCATCTCTGCTGTGTACATAAATGCATAGTGACATGTCTACTACATAAATGCATAGTGACATGTCTATTGTGAACGTAAATGCATAATGACATGTCTACTGTGTACATAAATGCATATTGACATGTCTACTGTGAACATAAATGCATAGTGACATGTCTACTGTGTACATAAATGCTGATGACCCGTCTGCTGTATACATAAATAGAATTTATGTACACAGTAGCTCAAATATCAATATTTATGTAATGGATTTTGTGTCCATACCTATTGTATAAGTACACTTATTTATCTATATGCTGGTATCTGATTAAACTTAATTCTGCACAGGCACTTTAGGTAGTTTTGCTAATCTTTGCATATGCTTGAGGTTTCAATATTGGTTGTGATTCAGAAGTTGATATTTAACCTGCAATGGTACTTTAATTAGAGTACTTTG
Organism: Neoceratodus forsteri; assembly: GCA_016271365.2. Lineage (NCBI taxonomy): Eukaryota > Metazoa > Chordata > Ceratodontiformes > Ceratodontidae > Neoceratodus > Neoceratodus forsteri. Next base: position 94,861,830 of record CM057450.1, on the reverse strand, counting down.
AATAGAGATGTCATCATTCTATGCATCAGATGCTCTGAGGTAGGTGCTATGACACTGAAACCTCAGTGACCAGTGGTAGTTTAAACACCCATGGGTTGGAAGTCTGTATGTAGTGTTAGAAGCATGCTTCAGCTCATTTTAGTAGCCACCTTTGGATTAGCACCTTTGAAGATTGCATATTCAATTTTCTTCTACTACCACTGCCTCTTGGAGCACTAGCTGCACTGTAATGAAAGTGTGTGCACACCAGTAATATTTGCATGTGGGTTTGGTTGAGTAAGGGAACCTGTTGGTGTACAAAATGCAAAGTAAAAAAATGCATTCATTCATACATACTTTACTTAGTATAACGCACTTTATCAATTGGGACTCAATGTACTTTACAAAGATAGGTTCATAAAAACAATATAAACATACCATAAACAAAGTACAGATTATTTAATAACAGATCAGCTAAACTAATCAGATACAAAAGCCTGACTGAACAAAAATGTTTTCTACTCCTGTTTAAAAATTTCTAGAGACTGACTCTGCAGTCCAAAACAATGCCGAGATTCTTCACTTCAGCCGATGTAAGCAACTGGGAGTCCTTAAGCAACAACCCAGAGACTCGACCAGATTGCACCTTCACCCCTAGGTGACCAGATTCCACCACTAGTACCTCAATCTTATCCAGATTCAGCCTCAACCAGTTAGCTCTCATCCAATCTTGAATCTCAGCAAGCCACTGATTAAACACTGACATCACCTCCTGCTGCTTGGGCGCAAAATACAGGTACAGCTGAGTGTCATCCACATAGCAGTGAAAACTCAGCCCATACCATCTTATAATATCCCCTAGTGGCAGCATATACACCATGAACAACACGGGGGACAAAATGGAGCATTACGGAACCCCACATTGCAGGGGCAGGGATGCTGATGAAAAAATCCCAAACACCACCCTCTGCATCCTGCCAGTGAGGAAAGACTGAAACCAGCTGAAGACTGTGTCAGCCAGTATATGAGATAAAAGTTTAATTTGCTGATAAGAGTACTCACCCCTCCTTCCTGAGTCTTATGGGTGATGGGACTTGTTTTTTCAAACAGGATCTGACTTGTGATTAGCCTCTTCGAGCTAAGCACAGGTTTTTTATATATATTTAAGACTGTCAGATGAGCAGGATAATTTGTTGTACTGCCATGATTATGTGAACTGGGTGCTTGAGGAGACGCCTGTACTCTTGATCTGGTCAGTTTGGGTGACCTTATTTGCCACTACACAAAATCAGCTGTTTTTGCCACCACAACTTCCTCTTGCTGAGTTTGGTTTCAGTCATTTCAAAGAACTGCATTTCGAGAAGAAGTGGGTGAACTGTTAACTTTAAATGAAGAAAAGGGAAGCAGTATTGTCTTTGCAGCAGAAGTGTGCGAGAATATCTTTGGTATTAAGCAACAGTGCAATGTAAAGTTACTAGAAAGTCAATTTCGAAAATTTAGAAAGCAAACCAATTAGACTATGCATGTGTGCCATCTCTTTGTCACAATACTGGCTTGAGAATAGTATCACAAGGGCTGTATGAATACAAAAACCTTCACCATGGGGATTAGATGATGTAGAATTCATGAGAGACTGGGTAAAGTTTGAATAAATGTTCTCATGACCTGATATTCTTTATCATTAAAAATGAAGAATGCAAAATCACAGAAAAACAAATCTGCAGAGTAGAAACTAAGATTACTAGCACTTTTAATACAGGAGAGATGGAATACTTCAAAATGTAAAATGAAAAAAAAACTGAAAAAAATTCAAGAATGAACTAAAGGTTTGCAATGAAAGGAAACGTGACAGATATGACAGTGACTGCACAGGTGTGTATATGCAGAATTGAAAGTGTGGAAGAGCCCCACAGAGATAAAATCAAAGAATGTATCAGAAATGGAGACAAATAGGTTTCTTGATGACTACAGTTTGTCCACAAGTAATTTTTTTGTAAGTTTAGTTTTTATTAAAATCATTTTCTGCAATGGTCTACAATAAGAGATACAGTGCAATGACATCAGTACAAGGAGGTAAAAGTCATCCATGATATGGAGCATTTACAAAACAAACAAAAAAATAACTCTCAGTGGAAAGTTAGTCCAACAATGACAAGCCCACCCTCTAAGGCATAGATCGAGAGTGGGCTGTGTGGCTGGTAAGGGTTTGCAGCTAAAATTAAGATCCCTCTGAGGAGGTTGACAACATTTTGAGAAAAGTGTGGTTTCAGAGGGGGGTGCACAGGAAGAGGGCCAGGCAGAATCAATAGTGCACCCTTTCAATTGTCCCTCTTGAAGTCATAGTAAATAGGGGCAGGAATTGGGTCACCAATTCAAGTCTCTATCCGAGTTCATCAAAGGACCAAAGTTGGATCCTTACTTGTGTCATAAAGCAGCCAGGAGATCCATCTGGAATTAAAACTCTCAGAGTGGTTATTAAGGGAGAAAGTGTTTTTTTCCGTAGTATGAATTTGTCCCACCAGAGTATGTCAAGCCATCCTGGTGGCTGGAGTATTAACCAGCAGCGTGTGATCACCTTTTCTGCCACTGTAAGGAGGATACTGAGCAGGTATTGAGTGTTTGTGTCCCAGAATCCCCATGGGTATTGCAGAAGTAAATCATTCTAAGGAGAGCCAGAGGGGTCTGTTATATAGTTCTGATAGCTCCTTTTCCAAACTCTGCAGAAAGAGATGGAGTACCACACAAGTGCACATTTTATGAGTATGTATTGCTCAGGTTTCCCTGCAGCTACACCAGCAAACCATGGAGTGGACTGGGAAATAGTGTACAGTAATAGTCAATGTTTTAAAGTAATGGATCAAGTATTTCCAACTTTACTCCTGCCATTGACTGGAGCGGGTCACCTTTGCGGTGGCAAGACATGTGCAGTGCCAGATGTCCGGTGGGAGTGCCACTCTCTTTTCCTCCTCCCACTTCTGAGCTGTTGCCAGGGAGGTTTCTTGCAAGGTGTCCTGGAGTACCTGGTATAGGTGGGAAATCATATGTGAGGAGGGCACTGTTTTAAACAAGCATTTGTCAATGCCGAACATTCACTTACAGATATTTGCAGTGATGCGTGGTACTGGTACTTGCTTCAGAGGAGCAAGGAGGCAGCAGTGAGAGCAACGGGTGCCACATGGTGGAAGCTGCACCATAAATGCAGCAAGGAGCTGATAGTCAGAGAAGCGAGTCCTGCTGACCATAGTGGACTGGGGAGAGAGAGTGTGCCAGGTGGCAGGAGCCTCCAATAAGTAAAGCCGCACCGCAGCTAATGTATAAGCCTTGGGGGGGATCAGAGGAGCAAGGATCGGGGAGAGAGAGAGTGCGCTTGGCAGCATGAGTCGACAAAAAGTGAAGCCGCACTGCAGCTAATTTAGAAGCCGGGGGGGCAGAAGAGTGAGGACTGGGGGGAGGGGAGAGAGAGACAGAGTACAGTGGGTGGCAGGAGCTGACAATAACCATAATTCCAGCCATGCACATTAGTGTCAACTGTACTGTGCATGGCCAAAGTTATGACTACAGAAAGAAATGAAGCACTCTTTCATTGGAACGGTTCATTTCTTTCAACTAGAGGACATGCCACATTGGCAAGAGAAACTACCGTCATGACCAGAGTGCCTAGTCATTGGTCTACACTGCCAAGCCCACTGCAGTTTCAGCTGTAATTGGCTTGGTAGTGACACACCTCTAAAATGCTGTCTAGTAGCAAGACGTTCCTTGCGCAAGTGAAAGTGAATACAAGAAGGACATGAAGTAAGTTATGATTGTAGGATGTGACATGATAGCATGAGCCCCCAAAGATAGGGACTGGTAAATGTGCTAGGTCTGCAGATACCTGAAAAATTCCCAATGCCTCAGGCCAAAAGTGGTCTGCAAATCAGTAAATGACATATCCTGAATCAGAAATCATTTGTGGGAGATACTGCAGATTACCAAGCCCAGATGCGATAGCCTAGATCTACCATTGCCGGCGGGAAGGGGAAAAGAGCAGATCAAAGCCAGAAAGAGAGTCAGGTGTAAGGACTGCCAAATAGACTGCCATATCAATAGCTGGTGATTTAACCAGGGATTGACATCCCCATGGAGGTCCCTTACAGGTGCAGAATGATAGACATTATTAATACAGTCAATATTGGGGAGGAACTCTCTTTCTAGTTCAAACCAGGCCATAGACAAATCACCCAAGTGCCGGTACAACATGACTCTGATTTGGGTCGCCCAGTAGTATGGGTGTAAATTACAGGGGGCCAGACATCTTGCCCTTTTCAGTAGGAATAAAATCTTCAGTTTAACATGAAGTTTTAGTCCCCATCCCCATACAAACCAGGAGATTTCTCTGTTCCAGAAGTGACATGTGGATAATGGGAGATATAGGGAAATGTTCTGGAACAAGTATAGCGCTCTTGGAAGTGTTACCATCTGCACAACTTCCACCCTAGGAGGGCTTAAAGGGAGTGTGTTCCACCTAACAAAGTCTGGCGTAAGTTGTTGGGTGAAGGGCAGACAGTTATCTTGGTAGACGCTGTTGCTCAAGTGGGTGACATAGACCCCGAGGTACTTTAACTTCTTAAGTTCCCAGATAAAGGGGAATCACTGTCTAGCCTCCAAAGCTATGCCATAATGAAAACTAAGAGTTTCAGTCTTACCTCAATTGATCCGGCACCCTGAAACCTCTCTGCAGAACTGCAACAGGGCAAACACCTCTGGAAGTGTCTCCTCCAGACTGGAGAGGTAAAGGAGCACATCATCTGCATATAAAGTGATTCAGTGCCCCCCCAGATGCCCTGAAACCAGCCTGACTCCCATATGGCCTGTGCTAGTGGCTCTATATAGGCTGCAAACAAAAGGGAGGATAACAGACAGCCCTTCTGGGTGCCTAAGTAGAGTATGAAATCCTCTGAGCAGTGGCCATTTACTTTAACACAGGCACATGGAGCATTGTACATATTTTAGGGCAATTGAATGAAGGCATCAGGAGCCCTAGCTGCCCCACCACCAACATAGAAAAACATAGACTGTGATGGCAGATAAGGGCCGCTGGGCCCACCCAGTCTGGCCATTTTTTAACCTTCATTTTTTTTGCTGCAGCCTACTTGATTTATGGCACAATCCCCCCCCCCAATCCTATGATTCCCATGTGCCTGTCCCAGGCATTTTTGAACCCCCCCCTACTGATTTCGCCCCCAAGACCTCCGCTGAAAGGCTGTTCCAGGTATCCACCACCCTTTCTCTGAAGAAGTACTTCCTCACATCCTTCCTGCATTTACCCCTTCCAGCTTTATAGCACGCGCATTGTTCTAGAGCAACTTTTTCTCTGAAAAATACTCCTCCTGTACCTTATTAACCCCTGTGAGGTATTTAAAGGTCCCTATCATATCCCCCCCCCAGAGGTGTATATATTTATCTCCTTTAGTCTGTCTTCTTAAGGCTTCTGATGCAGACCCTGCATCATTTGGGTAGCTCTCCTCTGGACCGCCTCCACTTTGTCTATGTCCTTCCTGAGATGTGGTCTCCAGAACTGGACACAATACTCAAGGTGGGATCTTACCAGTGATCCATATATGGACAGAACCACCTCCCTCTTCCTGCTGGTGATACCCCTTCCTAAGCACCCCAGCATCCTACTAGCCCTTCCGACTGGCTTGTCACACTGTCTGACCACCTTTAGGTCATCCAATATGGTTACCCACAGATCTCTTTCCTGCTTGGTCTTTGTCAGTATCTCTCCACCTATTTGTACTTTTTTACATTAAAACCCAGCCGCCATACCCTTGACCGCCTTTCCAGTCTTTTCAGATTCCTGCCTATTCTTTCCACCCCACCCCGCCCCGTGTGTCCAATCAGTTGCAGATCTTGGGGTCATCCACAAAGAGGTAGACCTTCCTTTCCAGTTCCTTTGCTATGTCACTTATGATGACACTGAAGAGTGCTGGTCCCAGAAGTGATCCCTGAGGTACCCCGCTGGTCACCCTCCCTTCTTCAAAACAAACTCCGTTTACCACTACTCTCTGTGTCCTATCTGGCAACAAGTTTTGTACTCAGGTTATCACCTTATTACCCACCCCCAAGTTACCCAACTAGCTAACCACTGTCCTATGTGGAAGGGTATCAAAAGCCTTGCTGAAATCCAGATAGGCCACATCCACTGCTCCTCCCTGATCCAACTCCTTTGTCACCCAGTCAAAGAAATCTATCAGATTTGTTTGGCATGACCTTCCGCCTGTGAAACCATGTTGCCTTGGGTCCTGTAATCTGTTGGATACAAGATATTCCACAATCCTTTACTTTGATAGTGTTTCTATTAACTCACCCACCACCTATGTCAGGCTGACAGGCCTATAATTGCCCACCTTTTCCCTGCTGCAACTTTTGTAAAGTTGGACTACACCTTCCCTTCTCCAGTTCTCCAGGACTATGCCAGTCTGCAGGTATCTGCTAAACAGATCCATAATAAGTGCATCCAGTACCTCCCTGAGCTCCTTTAGCACCCTTGGATGTACCCCCCTCTGGCCCCATAGCTTTGCCCACCTTCAGGTTAGCAAGTGCTTTCCAGACTCTCTCCACAGAAAATGAACATTTCCCTCCCATCCAGGTTCTTGGTGCCTTTTCATGGTCCCTCCACTTCCCCTTCTACCATGAACACTGAACAGAAGCATTTGTTCAAGATGTTTGCTTTTTCTTGATCCCCTTCTGTGCAATCCCCCACTCCCTCTTTAACCATACCATCCCTCCTTTTATCTTCTTTATTCACTAACATACCTGAAAAATTTCTTGTTCCATTTTGATACTCCGAGCTATTATTTCCTCAGTTTCTCAGTTTGCATCTTTGCACTCACTACTGCTTTACTTGCCTCCCTCCCTCTGTTTTCCTTGATACACTTCCCTATTCTCCTCCTCTCTCTCTCTGGATCTCCCTTTACCTTCTGAATGCTCCTCTTTTAGCCTTTACCTTTTCTGCTACCTCTATCGGAACAATAGTCATCTCCTCTTTCTTTTATTTGTGCTTACTTGCTTGACACAGGAGTTTGTTGCCTTCACTATGCAAAATTTAAGTTTGGCCCACTTTCTCCCCCAGGTCATCTCCCTTTGCCAGGTCATTCCTGAGGCATTCTTCCATTTTTGTAAAATCATCCCTTCTGAAGTCCAGGACCCTTGCCATTGTGTGATTGGATTCCGCAGGTGTCCTTATGTTGAATCACACTGTATGATGATCACTGGTCCCCAGATGGTTTCCCACCTTGAGGTCTGCTATACTGTCCCTGCTAGTAAGCACCAGTTCCATTATTGCCTTATCCTGAGTGGGTTCACTGACTAGTTGCCTGAGGAATGTCCCCTGCAGGAAGTCCAGGATGTCTCTGCTTCTAGCTGAAGCTGCAGCAGGGAGGCTCTAACCAACATCCAGCAGATTGAAGTCCCCCACCAGCAACACCTCCCCTTTTTCTGCCATTTTGGCAGTTGTTTCTAACATTACCTTATCTAAATCCTCCACCTGTGCCAGAGGCCTGTGGATGACAGCTTTCTGAATAGTGGCTCCATTTTCCGACTCGAGGGTGACCCTCAGCACTTCTGCCCCCCCCAAGTTCCTTGTATTTCTGTTGCTTTTATGCTTCAATTCACAAAAAAGTGCCACTCCCCTCCTTCCCTTCCCTTCCTACCCTGTCCCTTCTGAACATCATGTAAGCTGGTATGACCACGTCCAAGTCATGGCTCTCAGTGCACCATGACTCTTTAATGGCCACGGTATCCAGGTCGGCCTCCACCATGATGGCTCTTAGGTTTGGGATCTTATTTCCCAAACTTCAAGCATTAGCACACATGGCCTTCCAGATTTTGTTAGCTGTTTGCTTGTTGCTTCCCCCTTTTTCCTTTTGTTCCCCCTTCCTCCCTCATTTCTTCTGTCTGCTTTGTTTCTCTCCTTCCTCCTTTGCTAACCCCCTTCTTCCTTAATTAACTTGCTCCATAGTGGGACTCTTGCACCTTGGGCTCTCCCTACTCTCTATCTCAGACTGTGGAGGAGCAGTTTCCACCTCTCCTTTTTCTTCCATCACCCCCCCTCAGCTAGTTTAAACATTCATCAAAGTAACGTTTTCCGCTGAGAACTGTGGTTCCCCTCCTTGATGGATGTAGGCCATCACTTCTATATAAACTGTTATCCTCCTGTGTTGGCCCCCAGTCCCCATTGTAGCCATACCCCTCCTCTCCGTCTCATCCCTTAAACCATGAGTTGAAGGCCATGGTGCAGAGCTTCCTCTCTTTCTCCCTATCACAGACAGGCAATATCTCTGCAAAAGCTACAGAGTTTGCTACCTGTCTAAGACTTCTTCCCAGCTCCCTGAACTCCCCCTGCACTGTTTCTGCCCTGTCCCTAGCCAGCTCATTTGTCACCAGGTATAGGAATGGCTAGGACACCTGGTCTAATGCCTTCTCAGCATCCAGAGTGAGCATGACTGAAGGAGTGTGAGATCTCTGCATCTGGGCAAGGAAGTGCAGGGTTCTACAGGTGCTATCACTGGTGGTTCTTGAGCACACAAATCCTGCCTGATCTTTGCCTATCAGGGTAGGGAGTACTTTATCTATTCTGCCAGCAAAAATGGCCATAAACAGCTTGCAATCGGTATTCAGTAGGGAGATAGGGCGGTAGAAGGGGCAGGTAAGAGGGTATTTCATCTAGTTTTAAAATAACCAATATAATTGCCTGCGACCAAGAGGGGATGGGGGTTCCTCCAACAACGTCTCTTTGAATGCCTGTACAAGTGAAGGTTAGAAAGGTTCATGGGTTAATTTATAAAATTCCACCCATAGCCATCTGGCCTTGGACCTTCATTGTTTTGGCTTTCTGAATTGCTACCTCCAGCTCCTCTGTCAAAACTGGGCCAGAAGGGCTTCTCCTTGTTTTGGGGGGAGGGATGGGACAGTAAGAGAGTCCAGGAAAGCTACCATGGATTCCTGCTTGGCATCTGCCTGTGGGTATATAGGGTCTGATAGTAGGCACAGAATGTATATGCAGTTTCCTGGAACCTGTAGTGGCAGATGCCTATTTGGGGGTGCTGCCCTGCCTCTATTGTAGACTGCTTTCTCTGCTCTTGCAGCTGGCATGCCAGCAAGTGAGAGGAGTGGGCACCCACCTAATAGTACTGTTGCCTAAGGAACATCAGCGAGATTTCAGTTCTTTGTAAACAGAGGGCATGCAGCTCTGCCCCGAGGACTGAGTTGTCTCCTTGCTGATGCACAAGTTTCAGAAAATGCAGGGTTTCTTCCAGTTTAGTCTGGCATTCAAGCTGCTTTTTTTATCCTGTGCAGTATACTGAATGATCAGGTCCTGAAGGACTGCCTTTACAATGTCCTATTGAATGGCGGCTATCATGTATATTGTCGGGTTGTCATTTACAATCTCAGAAATCTGTTCCTGTAAAAAAGTTTGGAATTCAGCTGATTTGAGGTAATAGGGATTTAGGTGCCATCTGGTGTCCCTCTGTCTACACCCCAGGACTATGTACAGCTAAGTGGCCCATGGTCAGAGAGGTGAATATCATCTAAAGTGCAGGAGGAGACCCCGGAGAGGGACTCTGCCTGAGTGTACACCTGGCGAATCCAGGAGTATGTCCCATGGACAGGAGAGTAAAAAGAATGGGATTGAGTTCTGAGGTGAAAAGCCCTCCAGATATCCACCCAGCCAATCTGTCAAATGAATCTATGGAGAAAGTTATGCGCAACTCATTGCCGGTGTGGGGGGGTGAGTTTGTTCATCCCAACTAGGCTGCAGAGTAGGATTAAAGTTCCTGCCAGTAGGCCAGCCCAGTGGCATGGAGGGTTGAGGCACTATGCCTTACCTCCTGCCACACCAGGGACCCATGTTCAGTGATGAGCACAGGTTGCTGGGGGTCAGCCGGGGGGGGAGGGCTGGTTGAGGACTGAGTGGCCGCTTGGCTGCTCTCCTCTCCTCTCCCAGATAAGGGAGGTTGGCTCGCCCAGCCTTTGACTGCCACCATGTGGAGGTGTGGTAGTGGTGCAGGCAACAGAGGGGAGCCATGCGCTAGGCGGGGGGTGGGCGGAGTGGAGTCACTAGGGCTAAGGCATGCATGCACACCTCCATGCATACATCTGACCTTGTCTGGGGTTCTGGGGGTAACGGGGAGAACATAAGATGGAAAATTGGTGGTTGAGGCTTGATGTCCCCCTGCAAGCACCAGTGGATTGCCCGAGGTTGGAGGAGATGCAACTCGGGACAGCTGTGGAGCCGGGATGGGACAGACTGATACAGCTGCCCACACTGCCAGGAGGATAAAAGAAAGTACAGTAAAAAAAGTTCCTGCCACTAACAAAGTACCTTTAGCTGAAGTGACTATGCAGTCTAATAGAGAGTTCACTTTAGGGGTGTTAGACCCAGGGGGTAGATATATATTAGCCAAGGTGAGCTCTTGGCCATGCAGGGTGCCCTGTACTATAATAAGGCAGCCATCTGGGTCAACTCAGACCATGCCCTCTTTGAATAGAGAGCCCCAGGGGATTAATATGGCTATTCCCCATCTCTGGCCCACCAGGAGGAGGAGTAGATTGCTGAATAGCCAAATTTCGCCAGTTTGGCATGCTCTAAGTCTGTTAAATAGGTCTTCTGCAGAAAGAAAAGGCTAAGCTTGGCCTTTTTAATTTGTGATAGTACCTTTGAGCATTTGACTGAACTGGTGAGCCCCCTCACATTTAACAAATATAGATGTAATGCTGGAAGTGGCTAGGGTGAGGGCAGTGTAAGTACAGACAGCATGCCCCTGATCAGGGATACCTTGCAGAGTGTGGGGCCAAAGGATGCATGATCAGGTCCAACTGAGCCCAGGCGATTAACCATCCAAGAGGTAGAAGGGGAGAGGGATTCATTTTAAACAAAGTGTCCCAACTACATTAATAATACATAACATTAGAAGTGAACAGTTGAAACAGGTCCCACAATACAAGCTGACACAGCACTAGCACATTACAAATAAACCTGACCCATGTGGGTAACAAATAAAAAATTAAGAGCCCAATAGAAATAGTTGCCAGCGGTTATCCAAGAAAAAGTACCAAGTCACTGGGCAGCCAAATGCTACAGTCAAAATCTGCCCAGAAAGCAAGACCAAATACAAGGAGGTGCTCAAATCAAGTAGTAGTAGTACTAGAAATGCTTTATTTGTAAGACACCCTTCTCCAAAGGCTCAGGGCACCATAAAGGTATAGACAGGAAAATAATGAATAATACAGTAGATAAATAGAACAAAATACATAAAATAAATAGACATGGTTTAAAATCAATGATGCAGAAAAAAGAAGTAAATCACAAACATTCAGTGGATATAACACAGGCCAGCAATATTTAAAGACTGTAATGAGAGATCTAAAGTCTGATAGTCAGCAAGTTAGTAATGGGGTCTCTGCTTGCAGCACCACACTGACTTCTGCTGCAAGGAGGCCAGAGTCTAGAGGGCACAAAGTAGTGTGATAACAAAGTTGTGTTGCCCCTACCAGAGAAAACTTGTACAGATTCTGGAGAGCCACAGGGGAGGGAAAGGCTGAGAGCAGTTTGTATGTCTCCCATGCTGTCGCTACCGAAACAAATCCAGTTGGGAGGAAAAACCCCCAGCAGGGCTGGTGCTTCCAGATCCCCCCAGAGGGGTAGCCCTGCCCATACTCCCCTGTTTCCCAAATGGCCCTTGAACCATCCCCCCAGCCCCACATTCCAAGCTGGTTAGCAATCAAGAGACCTCAGAACTCACCTTCACATGTTCGTGCCCTTCTACTGGGGGTTCTGTTTGCACAGGTAGTGATGGCCTGGTTGCTGTGGGAAAGGAACACAAGACCATCTCACCCGCAGTCACCAATCTAATTAGTAGGGCTTTACAACAAGTGCCGTATGTGCAGCCATGCCATAGCCACCCTGCATGTGGGCCTGGAGGAGCAGCGAGCAGGTCAACACCAAGAAAGGCCTTTCTTCTGCCTCCCTCAGCACTACACTGGGAGGGGGGATGAGCAACACAGAGAAATTAACAAACAGCAGGCCTATGAGGGCCACAGCATACACATGGGGAGCACTGGAAGAACAGGCATGAGGCACTGCAGTCAGTTCAGGCAGAAGGGTGCCACAACAGTAATCCAAATATGTTCTTTTTTACCTATACCAGCTCATGGGGCAGGGAGTGAGGTAAGACAGACTGGGGACCTAGAGGAGAGAGGATAGAAGGGAGATCACTATAAGGCACCAGTAAAAGCTCTGCAAGTGTGAGAAATAGTTCAGGTAGTGGGATCAGGGCCAGCAGCAACATTGTCCATGCCAGATGTTGTTGCCTTCAGGCAGTTAATGATGTCTTGCATAGCATCCCCCAACTGCTGCTGCTTCAAGACTTTCTGATTCTTACTCTGTGATTTACTCCACACTTGCTTGGAGATCTTGAAGGTCAAAGATAGCAGGGGCTGCTGGTGCAGAGGTTGGCATGGTAAGAGTATACCACGCTTGTGCAGTTCTTTAGGAGCCATGCATGCTGAGTTGAAAGTCAGGGGACCTTCAGAGAAGTGCAGTAGACAATGAGTTTGGCAGGATGGGTGTACGGAAGTGAAGGTCTTTGGCTTTCAGGGCCTTCAGTAGTGGGACATAAGAACAGTGTTTTGACATAATGTTGGTAGAATAATCACTGTCAATAAAAAGCCTAGTGCCAGCCTGGTAGTGCTGAGGGTTGAGGCCCTGGACAACACAACTTGCGCCAAGCCAGCAACCCGGGTTCAGGAACGGACCTGGGCCATTGGGGGTCAGCAGGGGAGGGAGAGGATCAAGCATCTGGAAGACTGCTTTTCTCTCCCAGGGTGGGCTTGGGGCAACGGTAGCACATTAGCGCCCCTGGTGGAAACCAGGGCGGGCGCAGACCTCGGCTGCAGAATGGGGTGGTGCATCGGGCAGATACCAGTAGTGGATGCGCTGCGCAGGATGCCATAGCACACTGCATCCTGCGGGGAGGAAAAACACAAGAAAACCCCTTACTTTTTCGGTAGGCAATGGTGGGGATCGGTGGCGAGCCCCATGCCCAGTGCCAGGCCTACTGCACCATGCTCCTGGTTGCTCTCCTCCCTCCAGTAGCACCACTAGATTGATAGATAGAGCACCGAAGGAGTTGGTGGTCCCACCCGGGGGGGGGGCTCAGAGCTGGGAGGTCATGTGACTGGAGGAGGAGGGTTCGGGGAATACCAGAGAGTGTGAGGGTCAGGGGCTTCAGGTGGGCAGCAGAGACCCAACCGAGTGTCCCCACCAGAGAGAGTCTGAGACAGTAGGTGATAAATAAAGATTGCAAAAAAAAAAAAGATTATAAAAAGCCTAGTGTCATTGTTTAGCACAGTCTTTCTCTGCTAGTCCAGGTGGAGAACTGTTTTCTTTCTCAGTGTAGTGGAGAAATTGCAGTACCACTTGGGGGGGGGTCATGCCTCAGACCCTGATGGCTTTGGTCCAAGAGCACGGTGAGTCCGGCTGCCATTTCAGGGTGAATTCTGGCAGGACTGGGAGAATGGAAAGGAAGAATGGTGGTAAAAAGAATGTAAGCCCCCCACTTTGGGCTTACCTGAATTGTCGCCCATTGCTCCCGTTTTCCTCCTGTTGCCTGCCGGTTTCCCCACTGCTCCTCAGCTTCTCTGGTGCCCATGGGTCCAGTTCAGTGGTGGATCACCTACAAGGTAGGCTTGCTTACCATTAAAGCCCTACACAAACAGGGACCCAATTACCTGAAAGATCTCCTGATTTCCTACTCCCCCAATCATCCTCTCCGATCTGCCGATGAGGGATTGCTAGAGATTCCCGGGGTTCATTTAAAAACTTCTGGAGCTCGTGCTTTTTCATTTGCAGCACCAACCTTGTGGAATTCTCTACCTCATCGGTTAAGAGAATGCCTGACCATTAGTAGTTTTAAAACTATGTAGAAAACTGATTTATTTTCTTTGGCTTTTCCAGACTAATTTTAAATAATTTATTCTGCTGCTTGCTTTTAAAATTTTATGCTTATGTTGTGTACAGCGCCTTGACTTCGAAAGGCGCTTTATAAATAAAGTGTTGATTGATTGATTGATTGAAATATGGCAAAAACTTGAAAAACATATTTGTAGACAAGATAGAGACAAACTAAAGCCAGAGTTATGTTCCTCAGGGCCTGATTAGGTAAACACAACTGTTGGTGTTTACCAAACCACATTATTTTTTGAATTACAGCATTTTTTTCTCTGTCACTAACTGAAAAACAAGATGGCAGCAGCACAAAAACAATTTTGGGAAGCTCGACAACAAAATGTGGTTGCGAAAGTTTTCGCAATGCACACATAAATTTTTCCATAGGCTATAATGAGACATGAACAAATTTAATCATTTTTGAACGGAGCAACATTTTTTCACCAGATCTTCAGAAGGCACCAGTTCAACCCAGGCCACATGTAGACCAACAAATCTGAAGCCACTCAAATGCATTCTTCAGACCATTCACTGTTCTAGGGAGATATGTGAGAGATATCTCTGGTTTGATTGTTTTGCTTGTGAGAGTACCTAAACTGATTAAACTTTTTATATAAACTTGCTATTCTCTCAAAGGGATATGTGAGAGGTATCCTCTGGGGGACTGTTTATTGCAATATATCTGAGGAGGTGGGAGCTCCTCAGGTTCAGGTTCATTTTATAGCATCTGCTAAGACTTTAAAAGACTGCTACCATTTGCTCACTATCTGACTGTTGTGACAAATATCTGCTTGTTTTATTAAAGTTATGTAGAGATGGGGGAGCGGGTTTAAAGACATTTAATTTGTTTTTATTAAGATTGTGTGGGTTATTTTATTTTAGTTTTATTTTATTTTTTGTGTCTTTTTTGAATATTAGTTTTGTGGTATATACTTGGGTTGCCAAAATGTGTTGGAGATCTATTCCTATGGTCATGCACTATTCATCCTCTGCTGTTCATGCTCTCCGCCTTTTTTTTCCTCCCCACTTCAGTTTATAATGTACCAACGCAGTAGGGCACTGGGTATCGTGCGTGGGGGTGGAAGGAGGACGTGGGGTTGTAAATAGCGGAGGATGAATGAGGGGAGCCACCGCATTGAGGTAGTGAGATGCAGAAGATGCCCTGGGGTGAAATGGAATCTGGAATGTGGTCTGCCATGTTTGGTTTCCATACCCAAGGGAACTACCAATTGTGGTAGGCCGATAGACCAGGTGGCCCGAGAGGTTTCTTCAACTCAGGCGGTGTTATGTAATGCTAGGTCCATTAAAACAAGACTACAATTATTGCAGATCTTGTTAAATCAGTGGACCTGACTTGCATCACTGAGACCTGGCTGGATGAGAACTCTGGCCCCGTTTTGGAGGTGGCAATTCCAGCCGAGTACTCGGTGATACACTGCCTGAGATTGGATTGCGGGGGGTAGTGGTCTGTTTCAAGACCAAACTCAACCTCACGAATGTACCAGTGGGGGAGACTGAGACATCTGAGTGTACTGTAGTAGCAGGTGTGGGGTGTCGGATTGTTCTCATCTACCATCCACCAGGAGATGAGAAGTGATTCCTTCAGGAAGTTGCAGACTTCATTGTCGACATGGCACTTGAGTCACCCAGGCTGATGGTCCTGGGCGACTTCAATGCCTGGATTGACTATGAACTCTAGCAATTTGGTCAGCACTTCCTCCAGTTGATGACATCACTGGGCCTTACACAGATAGTTACCACTGCTACTCATAATCACGGTCATTCTCTTGACTTAGTCTTCCTCCTGGAGATCGAGGCTTCCAACTTTGGGGTGGAACCAGTTGGTTGGTCTGATCACTACACCATGGGGTTTAGTTTTAGTGCCCCCCTATGTAGGCCTACCACTGTGGAGATGACTAGGTACCATCCTTTGCGAGATATATGTTCTCAAGGCCTAGCAGTGGTGCTAGATCTCTCACCCCTCTCAGAGGTAAACGATGATCCAGAGGCCCTCATGATGGCTTATAATTCAGCCATTGCAGTGGCCTTGGATATCATTGCTCCTGTCTGTGTTCGTCCTCTCTCCCTTTGCCCTCATTCCGCTTGGTTTGATGGAACCTTGAGGGAGATGTGGCGATTAGGATGAAAGTTAGAGCATTGCTGGCGGAAATCCACCCTTAGTGCCAACCACCTTAGATTATGGACCATTATCGAGTCTATCAATCTGCAATCACTCGTAAGAAGGCAGAGTTCCTGTCCGGGGAGATTGCAGCTACTCAAAATCGACCAGCTCAGCTGTTCCGAACTGTGGACAGACTGTGCAACCCAGCCTGTCTACAAGTCTGGAAAGCTTTTTCACAAGAAGAATGCGATGAGCTTGCTCGATTTTTTGTGGCTAAGGTGGCCAACATCAGGGCTGTGCTCCAGCCAGCACACTCTATAGGTGCTGCTGTGGGTCACCGGGAGGTCACGACTCCTCAGTTTTCTTAGAGTACCTCTGACCGGCCAGCTTTCATGGATGTCATGCGGATTATCCAGAGTGTGCACGCTACATGTTGTAGTTTGGATCCAGGACCTACTTTCCTGATATTGGGTTGTATTGAGTCTAACGGTCCGGTCCTAGCTCGGATAGTCTGGTATTCCATGGAGACAGGTGAGTTTTCAAGCTCACTGAAAGAGGCGGTGGTGACACCACTCTTGAAGAAAGCTTCTCTGGACCCAGACTGCCTTGCAAACTACAGACCAATCTCTAACCTCCCCTTTTTAGGGAAGGTTATTGAGAAAGTAGTGGCCACTCAGCTGGGGGACCGTTTGACCATCCATGATATCTATGAACCTCTCCAGTCTGGATTTCGAAAGGGGCATAGTACCGAGACAGTGCTGGTTCAGGTACTCGATGATCTCCTGATGGCTAGAGATCGGAGGAGCCATTCTATTCTGGTCCTCCTCAATCTCTCGTCAGCATTTGAAACTGTGGACCATGGGATGCTGCTTGATCATCTGAAGTTCATCTGTGGACTGTCAGGTACAGTCCTTAGGTGGTTTACATCATTCCTCATGGGAAGATCACAGAGAGCGGGGTCCAGGGTTTATTCCTTGGATTCAGTTTCTCTATCATGTGGGGTTCCTCAGGGTTCAATGCTGTCCCCCATGTTGTTTGCAGTGTATATGCTGCCCCTCAGAAACATTGTAAGAAGGTATGGGCTGAGATTTCACTGCTATGCCAATGATACCCAGCTTTACCTTTCTTTTGCACTGGACCAGGATGGAGCTGTCTCAGTCTTTAATAGCTGTCTCACTGAAATCCAAGAGTGGATGGATACCAGTGATTGAAGTTGAACTCTGACAAGACTGAGGTAGTGGTTGTGGAGCCAGGGCACCGGATAGGGGGGTCAGGTATGGGTTCACCCTCTGGACTTTTCCTTGGGGACATGCCACTCCTGACCTCTGAATGGGTGCAAAACCTGGGGGTAATTTTTGACAAAAGGCTGACCCTGCATGCGCAGGTGTTGGCTGTCATCAAATCCTCTTTTTACCATCTGAGAAATATCTCCAGGATTAAGCACCTTGTTCCGTCTGGCGACCTTCCTACTCTGATATGCCTTTGTGACCTCGTGGTTAGATTGCTGCAACTCCCTGTACCTAGGGCTACCAGGGTTGGAAATCCACTGCTTGCAGCTAGTGCAGAATGCGGCAGCCCAGCTTTTGATGGGGTTATCTTGGTCTTGTCATATTTCGCCGGTGCTACGTGGACTGCACTAGCTGCAAGTTCAGTGGCGGATCACCTTTAAAGTCAGTCTTCTGACTTTTAAAGCCCTACACGGACTTGGCCTGGACTATCTAAAAGAGCTTCTGGTCCCCACTGCCCTGGGTGATCGCTTTGCTCAGCCGACGAGGAGTTGCTAGAGATTCCGAGGGTGTGTTTGAAATCTTCTGGGGCTAGAGCATTTGTGTATGCTGCCCCTGCCCTCTGGAATTCTCTACCCTATCAGTTAAGGGAGTGCACGACCATGGAAGGATTTAAGCAGTTATTAAAAACCTTCCTATGGTGCCAAGCTTTTGGTAGCTAATAATTGGATGCTATTAGTCTGATTTTGTTACTGAGATGTTTGTTTTATTTATTGAGTGGTTTTAATATTGTTAAGGTGC
Source organism: Neoceratodus forsteri (assembly GCA_016271365.2). Lineage (NCBI taxonomy): Eukaryota > Metazoa > Chordata > Ceratodontiformes > Ceratodontidae > Neoceratodus > Neoceratodus forsteri. Next base: position 94,843,712 of record CM057450.1, on the reverse strand, counting down.
CTTGGTTTTTGAAAGGTGCCGTATAAATGAAGTTTGTTATTATTATTATTATTATGGCTTACTGAAGAATTTGCAACAAGCATGATTTTTCACCCTTTTTTTTGTTTTTATTCTTTTCCTGGCAGGTCCTCTGTCAGCATTCTGCCCTGGTCACGGCCCCCGGGCTTCCACCAACCGTCATTTGCCAGCTTGTCTCCTGGTCACCCCCAGCTTGCCCCCCAGAGGGTGGGGCCGCAGCACTGGTTCCCCTAATTCCAGTGTCGCAGAACCAGTATCTAGTTGGGAGTACTGCTGGTGACGGTGGCTACTTAAAGCCTGGGGAGTGCTTCATTTAGATGGAGGACCCCCTTCCCTTTTCAATTTTCCTCCATGAGGTGGGGATGTGCAATGATGTCCAACATCTACCCCGCCTCCAGTACATGCGAGTGTCGGTGGCTGTGTGACTACCGGCCTCCACCAGGGGTCCATCTAGCACTTGGCACTTTCCCCACCCTCCCCCCAGAGAAAGAGAGCAGTCCATAGGATGCTCTATCCTTCTTCCCCCAGCCGGCCCTCCAATGACTTGGGTCTGTTCCCGAACCTGGGTCACCAGCGTCACAAGCAGAAATCCAACTGTGGTGCCGATGGGCTGGCTGATTTTTTACTTTCTGAGCACACTACAGTTCTGCAAGTGTACATCTGACCAGAACACAACTTTCCAGATCCAGAGATCTATGGCAGGCAGTTCTACATTCCAAATTTCAGTCAACTTGGACAAATGGTTGCAAAGTTACTAAAGTGCAAACTTTGAGGCTTAACATAGAAGTGGCCATGCAACCCTACCTATAGTGGCACTACCATGCCACTATAATATATATATATACATATTAGAGGCAAAAACTCAGTTTAATGCATCAGTTAGGCTTGTTCCATGGTGACAAAAGTGAGGAAATTCGATGTTAGGGTTGAACCCCCCTCCTTGGACCCACCCCCACCCTGCCCCCCAGTCGGCATTGGGGTGTGCATTGGGGTCATTGGCTAACTCTCACCCCATCACATATGTAGAGAAGCTGTGGTGGTGAAGTATAGGAGAATGGGGTGAGAGTTAGTACCGATGACCCCAACGCACACCCCGATGATGGCTGGGGGGCGGGTCCAAGGGGGGGGTTCAACACTAACATCGAATTTCTTTGCTTTTGTCACTGTGGAACAACCCTAACTGATGCATTAAATGGAGTTTTATGCCTCTAATTTCCCTTCTTTTTGAGAATGAGGAGTATAAAAAGCGAATGGAATGCTCCCACCACGTGAGTTTTTGTGACATAGTAATGGTAACAGCAACACAAACGGAAGTGGTAATGGTTACACACATGGTAACGCAAATCTAAATTGTAAAGCAAGCATTAATAGAAATGCATGCACAAATTCACGTCAAAGGGAACAGTGATGCAGATGGAAATGCAAGCACATATGGAGATGCAACTGGTAATGCGCAGGGTCATGGTACCGCTATTGCAAATGCAAAAGATAACTGTAACAGCAACAGTAATGGGAAAGGAAACAGAAACAGAAATGCAAGCACATACAGAAATGCAAACCATAATGAGTACAGTGACAGTAATGCAATTGTAAACACAAATGGTAATGGTAACAGTAACAATAACACCAAGGAAAACAGTAATGCAAGCATAAATGCAAGCATGAAAGTAACTTTGCAGTGGCGTGCGAGGAGCACTATCACAAACTGGCATGGAAACACAAGTGTAAAGCCTACATGTAACAGTAACTGCAGCACACACCGTATTTTTCCCCAAAAGCTCCGTTGAGAAACACAGTGAAAACAAAGAATGTATGCATAATAATGTGCCTCGGAGTAGAAAACGAGCAGTTGTAATACTAAAATGGTAATGTCTCAGTAACTGTACGCTGTAGAAAAAAAATCAAATTTCACATGATTCATGAGTTTCCTGGCTAGGTTTTCACTGAATGAGTAGCCCATCAGGCTATGCATTTTCACAACGAAAATTCCATATCTTGCACCGTTTCTGAGATACGAGCACCGAAAGGCGCGACGGATGCCACCATGTTAGTCTATGGGAAAAAATGTCAACTTTGAAGTACCGTAACTTTGCATCCATGCAATATTTCTTTACCAATCCACCAAAAGGCACATCTGTGAGATGTTGGCTGCCTTCCCTCCAAATTTCAGCCCAAAAGACCAAACCGTTCTTTTGCAGCAGGATGGCAAAGAATTCTTTTCATTTTGGCCATAGTCTAGAAAAGTAGTTTTGTGATTTGCGACACCTTTCACAAAAATTTGCAAAAGTGTTGCAAGTGCGACACTACTTTGTGACATTTCTTTTCCTAGAAATTTGAAAAACATATTTCTGGGGTGTTTAACCCCAAAATAAAGACATGGCTAGCATCCTCAGGGCTCGAATAGGTAAACACAAAAAGAATTATGTCCCTAGATGGTCCCAATTTTAAATGCCAAGCAATTCTGTGATCAGTAACTGAAAACAAAATGGTGGATTTGCGACACTACTAGGGCCATTTGTGACACTAAAAACTGCATTTGCGAAAGTGTCAAACTTTTTTGTTAACTTTTCCCATTGACCTATAACAGGAACTTGTTTTTTGAATAACTTTTGAACCATTCAATATTTTTCAAGAAATCTTCAAAAGGCACATCGGGGACCCTGGCCGCATGTTCCCTGAAGTTTTTGGACCGGTCGCACAAACCGTACAACCTGTAGGCATGAGCAAAGAATGCATAAAAAAACATAATTGTGTGCACAGATGTTGCTTTATAACTCCACAGCTGTATAACTGACCAGTACAAAAGTGATCAGATCCCAAGATCTATGGTTATGCCCCATGCCTGCCAAAATTTCAGGCAAATCCGTTGAACGGTGGCAAAGTTATTAAGGCACAAAGTTTCACCATTTAACCTTAAAAGGGCTACTCAACCCTACCCATGGTAGAAGTACCGTGCTACCACAATAAAATATTATATGGGTGCAGTCTAGTATAATTAGGGTTGAGTAGGCACTTCAATGTTAAACTCAAAACTTTGCACTTTAAAGATCAACTGCAGTTATATTATCAACATATTACTCACTTTACTCCTTTGCCCTAACATAAGGACAACCAATCCTTATTTATTACATGTGAAATGAAAAAACTGCCATTTGTCATGTTCAGATACTGTTTTAATGCTCTCTTATTTGATGGTTTCACAGAAAATATCTCAGACACTTTTTGACCATCTAGCGGAAACTGTGTGAGTGCTGATTCCATTCAAGCAACAATGACATCATTTTCCTCAAGGTCCTGGCAGCTCAACACCAGGAACTTGAGGAAAATGATGTCATTGTTGCTTGAATGGAATCAGCACTCACCCAAAATTCCACCAGCTGGTCTGAAAATGACTGAGGGATTTTCTGTGAAAGCTTCAAAATAGACAGGCAGTAAAATAGCATCTGAACATGAGAAATGACCGTTCCTGAACATTATTTGCAATATATATGGAGTGGTTGTTCTCATAGTGAGCAAATAAAATACATTAAAAGCATTTTAAAAACACTGCAATTGATCTTTTATAACTTTGCAACCATTTAATGGATTTGCACAGAATTTGGTATGCACTGTCCTGTGGGGTAGGTCTCCTGATAAGACAAGTTACATTCTGGTCAGATGTGCAGTCTCCAAGGTATGGAGAGGTGAAAAAAATGTTTTCACTCATTGACTTTGCTGAGATTTTTCTTTGAACTTGCCTACAGTCCAAACGGTGGTGTTTTGGTCTGAAAATTTTAGGGCAGAAAGGGACTACTCCACATATGTGCCTTTTGCTAGTCTGGTGAAAAAATAATAAGCGGTTTTTAAGTTTTTGCAATTTAAAAATTAGAAAAAATCATTTCAGAGCATGCTCAGTAAGCACTACAAAATAGTTGTATGAAATGAAGAAGGAATCCTGCTCCATATGAGGAACTTCCTTCTTCGTATGGCCGCCATCTTGTTTTCAGTTTTGCCTGAAAATTCAAATTTGGAAAGCTCCCAAAATGATATTCTGGGGAGGAACCAACACATGTAGCTTGACTATTGGAACCCTACGAAATAGGATCTTACTTCATATGATGAGATATGAAGTAAGAGCCTACTTCATGAGCTGAAAATAGGGATATTTATCTCAAAATAAATGTTTCTGCGACATCAGGGTGCCCAATCCCTATGTTGGCACTAGATGCCCCCTGCCAGTGTGGGACACTGGGGAGCCCACTCCCAGTGTCCCCAACAGAAGAAAACAGTCTACCTTTTCGACAATGGGGTGCCTCATCCCGGTGTCGGCAGTAGCCCCCTCAAGGCAGAACACTGGGGAACTCACTCCCAGCGTCCCCACTTATATCATGCCCCCACCACCATCAGTTTTGTGGGACACTGAGGAGCCCACTCTCAGTGTCCAGAAATGTTCATTTATGTTAATTATACCTGAAAAAAGAAAAAAGTCCCCTGACGTCTTTTTATTTTTTTATAATCCTGTAAAAAGGAAAACAGTCCCCATCCTTCTCCCCATCCCGACCCTCCCACTGAGCAACCCACCACCCCACACCCCCCTTGCCCTATACTTACCACTGGAGTTCAGTGGCTGTCATTTTCTGTTCACCGGGACACGTCTGCACTCTTCAAAGCTGAACCGCAAACTGAAGAATTAAGGTAAGTGCCGTATAATGGCCGTCAATGGCATTTTGAATTTATGTTGATATCTCAGCCATTTCTAGGTATATTTGCACCAAATTTTCAACATGGGCTTTTTGGGACCCCACCTCATGAACACATGCACTGTCATTTTGTTACTTGATCCCAAAAAGTAATTTCTCAGTCACCGCACAGAATCACCTTTCGGGACCAAGTAACAAAACGACAGCACCAGTGTTCATGAGATTGGGTCCCAAAAGGCCCATGTTGAAAATCTGGTGAAAAAATTCCCCAAAATGGCCATGTTATGAGTGTGTATTGTGCAGTTTTTATGCAGGCACAAAGCTTTCATAATTTATAATATTTTGACTCCAAATTTTCAGCATTGCCATTTTTACACACCACCTCATGAACAGTACAGCTGTGATTTTTCACATCCTGCTCAAAATGTGTTTTAATTGCTGTGTCACAGAATTTATTGAGATCTTGGCTAGTGCCTTTGAGTATAAGCTCATTAAATAGGTTCCACATCTAGGCAAAAAAGCTATAAGAAACGTAAACCATAAGTAAATTACAACACAGTTGTGCTTGAATGACAAAGTAGAGCAAGCACAGCATGTACAAGGTCATTGTCTGATCACAGCAGCCAGAGTCTGTTAAGTTACATTAGGTAGGCATTTATACAAAGGCTGTGTTGGAAGCCGGAGTCAAGTACACTAAATTAGGTATTGTTTCAAGGTTATAGGAAGAGAAGAGAAGAGAGGAGAGGAGAGGAGAGGAGAGGAGAGGAGAGACAGTACCTTGGGAGGAGAGATGACAGCTGATTGTGCAGGGGAAGGAGTGAGGGAGAGAAAGGAAACAGAATCAGAGGTGGAAGCTGGGGGCAGATTATAGGTTATAGGGCAACTGGAGAGAAGAGGAGGGTGAGGGTGAGCAGAGAAATGGATGTGGGGGTAGGAATGGAGGAGGATGGGTAGGAGGGTGGTGGGGTGGACAGAAAGTGAAGGGAACTAAGAGCATAGATAAGATAATATGAGACTAGGAGGCACAAGAATAGAAGGCACTGCAGGAGTGGGTTAGCGTAAGGTCAGGGGGAGGCCAGAGAACACACGTAAGAAGTTATTGGAAGCAGGTACAGCTGGCATTTTCTAATAGTTGCTGTCTCAGCCGACTTTTGAAGGGACCAATTGAGCTTAGCAAAGAGATATCAGGCTCTAGAGAGTTTAGCCACCCATGGGCATGGAAATCGAAGGACCTTTGACCCAAGGAGGTGCGACAGTGCGAAATTTTAAATAGGCGAAAGTCTGAGCTTAGAATGTTGTGAAGGTTAATATTGGGGGAGAGAAGATTCTGAACCCCTGCAGAAACCAGGCCGAGACTAGCTTTTTTCACTAGTAAGCAGGACTGGTAGAGAAGTCTGTCAGGGAACTGAAGCCAGTTAGCCTGGGTATACAAGTCACACGTGTGCATCATGCGTGTAGCTCCTGTGGTGAGTCAGCAGGCTTTGTTTAAAGCAACTTTAAAGCGGCCTAGGGCAGTTTCTGTGGATGAACCATATATTACCAGCCCGTAGTCAATTAGGGTCACAAGAGAACTATGCACTGCTAGTTTGAGGGCCTCAGGGGTGAGGCTATGCTTGTGCCTGTGCAACAGACCAATGCGTGTATTAACAGCCTTAGTGACTATGTCAATGAGGCGGTTGAAAGTCATTGTGCTATCCAGCATAATCCCCAGGTATCTGAAATTCTGTACAATCTCCAGGGAAGAACCCACCTTGTTGGCAATCAGAAGAAGGTGAGATCTGTTCTGATTTTGAGCAGTGGAGAACAACATTGTTTTAGTCTTTGTATAGTTCATCACCAGTTTTTGATCTTTAAACCATCTTTCCGCCACAGAAAGTTGGTCTGGTGTTTGCCTTCGAGAGTGAAGGGGCTAGAGTTGGTGGTGAATGGCAAAGCGTCATCTGCATATATGAGCAGATGACAATTATAGGCAGAGGAGAGTTGGTTAAGAAAGAGGCTGAACAAGAGCGGGCCCAAAATAGACCTTTGAGGTACACCCGAGCAGACCTGATGGCTGTCGGATAAGGTATTAGCAATCTTGACCTGTTGAGACCTCTCCAGCAGGTAGCTGGAGAACCAAGCTACAGTGTCGGGGAGACACCAGTGCTATCGAGTTGTTTGATCAGAAGTGCATGGCTGACAGTGTCAAACGCTTTCGATAAGTTGATGAAGGCTGCGCCAACTAGGAGACCTCAGTCAAGGGAGTAGTTTACATAGCCCATAAGTTCAAGCAGCACAGTTGTGGTGCTGTGGTGCTTTCTAAAGCCACGTTGCTCAGGATATTGCAACTGGTGCTTTTCAAGGTATTTGCCAAGCTGGTCCTCAACTATTCTCTCAAGGGCTTTCGAGAGTGGCGGTAAGATAGAAATTGGGCGATAGTTCCCAGTAAGTAGAATGGCACGTATGCTGTGCAAAATCACCTTTCAGGGCCAGATAATGAAATGACAGTGCGACTGTTCATGCGGTGAGGTCCCCAAAAGGCCATGTTGATAATTTGGTGCAAAAAAGTCCTCAAAATGCCTGAATTACATGTGTCCGTTGAATTAATTCTATGCACGCTCATAACTTTGGTACTTTTCCATATTTTGCCACCAAATTTTCAACATAGCCATTTTTTCACACCACTTAGTAAATAGTACAAGCTGTTATTTCCCACATCCTGCCCAACATGTGTTTTTGCACCTGTGGTACGGAATGGTGTTGCAGTTACATATAATTACATTTTGCCTTGTATTTCACAATTACTCTGTACATGAGGTGGGGCAATAAAATTGCTTTGCTGACAATTTGGTCACTGTTGTTTGACACATGTAGGTGAAGGTTTCAGAGGGCCCTGTGCTTCCACACCTACATACATATGCACATCTATGGCAGGATTGGAGTACAATAATGTAAGGATACTATTATACTATCTCAAAAGGAAGGGGAAATTCATTGCAAAAAACTCTGTTAATGCATTAGTTAGGGTTTCTACTACAGTGACAAAAGTCATGAAATTCAATATTAGGGTTACCATCCCTATCATCCCCACCCCACCCCCACCTCCACACACCAACAGGCATTGGGGTGCCTTGGGGTTATCAGGCCTAACTCTCACCCCATTCTCCTGTACTGTACCATATCAACTTGTTTACATGGAATGTGGTGAGAAGTAGTGATGACCCAAGGCACACCCTGATGCCTGTTGGTATGTGGAGGGTGGAGGGTGGGGTGGGTGGTAGGACTGATAACCCTAACTTCAAATTTCCTGACTTTTGTCACTGTAATAGAAACCCTAACTGATGCATTAACTATATAGATATATTTTATATGCAAAAACTGCATTAATGCATCATTTAGAGTTAAAGCACAAAAAGTCAGGAAATGAAAATTCTTTAGGGTTGCCCTGCCTACCCAGACCCACCAATCATCCCAAGATTGACAAATGACGGGGTGTGTCATTGGGGTCATGAGCTCTAAATGTCACCCCATTCTTTTTTCAGAGAAGGGCAACAAAAATGGTGCAGGGCCTTCGCCAAGAGACATTAGGAGAGACTAGAGGACCTCAATATGTATTCCCTGAAGGAGAGGCGGGAGAGGCGGGGTATGACAGAGATTTTCAAACATCTCAAGGGTGTAAATAAGGTACAGGAGGATGGCATCTTTCAAAAAAAAGATGTTCTAGAATAAGGGGACATGATATGATACTGGAAAGGGTAGGCTAAGGGGTAATGTAAGGAAGTATTTTTTCACAGAAAGGGTGTTGGTGGGGTAGATGCATGGAACAGCCTACCAGTAGAGATAATGGGGGCAAATTCAGTAGAAAAAATTAAAAAATGCATGGGACATGCATAGGGGAACCCTAGCGATAAGAAAGAGAACAAAGCCAGAGATCAAGTAGGATCTGTGGTTCTTGCAGCAGATAGAGAAAATGGGCAGACAGGGTGGGCCTAGTGGTTCTTATCTATTGGTAACTTCTATGTTTCTATGTTTTAACTTCTATGTTAAAAACACAATGCCCACAAAGTTTGAAATGCACTGTTAGGATTCTTTGTCTTACTCACACCTAATACTGCAAACAAGATCACCTCACGGCAAGGTGTGCATGCAAGGAGAAATAAATGCAGGCAAACCAACCACTCACACACCATCAAATCACCACTGCTGGACAACAATAGGATACAAATAAAAGAGAGATTTTTTCATATGTGTGCAAAGGCCTCTTACCAAAACCAAAGGATACCAACAGGACCTCAAGAAACTCCAACTGGTTTCACTCACAGCAGTATCAGGTAGTGTTTTCCAGCAGTGATGATTTGGTGGTGGGTGGTGCACGAGTGGTTGGTTTGGTTACTCCCACCCACCCTACCATGTCTACTACCTTCATGACCCAAGGACAGTCTACAGGTACAAGGCCATAGACATAGATCAGTGGTATGGAGCGTCATACATGATCAATATAAATTGGTATATAGTAACCCTAATCTCCACCCCTCTACCCCAACCCTGCCCTTGTGACCAGGGTGAGACAAATCAGTTAGCCAGATGGCCAGTGGCTAGAAAAACAATTGACAATAATGACAACAAAAGACTAAGGAACATAAGGGGTGCAATCTGAAAATGATTAAACCAAGCTCTTTTTGACTGTTACACTGTTGCTGAAAAAGGAAATAATGTTTCTCACAAATGGTATTTTAAGCAGATAGGGGTAAAGCAAGAACAGAGTAGACCAATGTTCAAAAAGCATAATGGGTTACTGTATAGAATATGTATTAAACCTAAACTATTGCCAGTTGATTCTTAATTGTAAATTGCTGATGACTGTATATAAGTTCTGTATTTTTATGCAACTCTTCTTTGTTAGTTTGCTTAATATGTGTTCGTCCTGTTGTTGTTGTTATCGTACCCGTCAAATGACACTGATGCGGAAAATTTGTAAATGAGCTTATTGCTCAAAGGTGTTAATTCTTAGCATCAATAAAATAAATAAATAAATAAATAAAACACAAGTGCAAAAAGAATACCTGGTAGTCCCAAAGAAATATCATACTGAGTTGCTGCTGATAGCATATGATAGTCCCATGGCTGGTCACTCAGTAAGTGACCATACCCTGGCCAGATAGTTGCACAGATTTTCCTAGTCCGGGATCCATGAGGAAGTTGCTATCTGTTGCAGTTCATGCCCTGAAAGTCAGAAAGTAACCCCAGTAACTGAGAAAGGCAAGGTGCTCATGGGGCTCCAACCCCTGATAAATGTGCCCTTTGAGAGGGTTGCAGTGGATGTAGCAGACCCTTTGAAGAAAAGCAAAAAGGGCAGTCAATTCCATGGGTATCACTAGCAGAAGAAGGGAGGTGGTGATGCCACCTTACAAAATGCTGGTGAGGCATCATTTAGAGTATGGTGTACAGTTCTGGAAGCTGCATCTTTGTAAGGACATAGACAGGGTGGAGGCAGTTCAGAAAAGGGCAACAAAGATGTTGCAGGGCTTGCACCAGGAGACATATGAGGAGAGATTAAAAGACCTCAATATGTACACGCTGGAAGAGAGGCGGGAATGGAGAAATATGATAGAAACCTTCAAGCATCTTAAAAGCATAAACAAAATGCAAGTGGGTGACACATTTTAGTATAGGAGGTGTACAAGGACAAGGTGCATAATATGAGATTGGCAGGAGGCAGGATAAAGGGGAATGTGAGTAGGTTTTTCTTCACAGAAAGGGTAGTAGATGCCTGGAATAGCCTACACTAGGAAGAAGTGGTAGCTAGCACAGTGGGGGGATTCAAACATGCATGCGACAGGCCCAAGGGAACACTAGAGGTGGGTAGGAAAGGCTAAAGCCAATGACCAAGTAGGGTCAGCAACCACTGATGCAGGCAGGGAATACGGACAGACTGGTTGGGCCTAGCAGTCCTTATCTGCTGTCAAATACTATGTTACTATGATTCATACTTGAAGTGCATGACTATGTTGCTCAATATCCAGAATCAATTCCATCATGTACCATCACAGCCTCAAAAGTGGCAGCAAAACTCACCAAAATGTTCAGGTGGGTCAGCAAACCCACGGAAATTATTATTAATCAAAGGTAATAATTTTGGTGCAGCACTGCTAAAGGAACTGTACTGACGTCTAGGTATTTTTGCAATGTATAACCTCCCCTTATTATCCTCAGACAGAGGATCTTCTTGAGCATTTTAATCAAATCCTAAAATGCATAAACGTGTTTTGTGAAAGTAGAAGTAAAAGACTGGGACCAATTCTTGCCTCTTCTCCTTTTTGCTTACCAGGAAGAACCACAAGCTTTTACAAGATTTTCTCATGAAAGAGTCTGTTGCATATTATATGTGTTCTGTGAAAAAGAAATTGGCAAAATTCCTTCAAATTGCCCACAGTAATCAGAAAGAAGCTCCAAAACATCAAAAGGTGTCTTATGACCAGCTATATGTCAAGTTGCTCCAGTCAATGGGCTCCGCAACAACTCGAGCCGTACTATTAGCTCTGGCGTCAATCAGTCCCTTGTACAAATCGTTCTCAGACAATTCACCCCCCATACAAATTTAATAAAATAAACTCCACGGGGGCACAATTTGGGAATGAATTGTGCAGGGAGCCAATGGACGCCAGAGCTTAATAGCCTGGTGCAAGCTGTCATGGAGCACATTGACTGGGACAAAATGACGTGTCACCCTTATGACCATGGTGTAAGAGAACATTTTGTTGAGACAGGTGATACAGTTCTGCTACTGGTACCTACTACAGAAAACAAACTGCTAATCAAGTGGCAAGGGCCTTATAAAGTGATGAGACTTACAGGTGCAGTCAACTATGAGGTTGAGACCCCAGGTAAGAAAAATCCTTCCAAGTTATACCATGCTAATCTTCTGAAAAGATGGGGTGAAAAGACAGCAAATGCTTCTTTTCTGCTATTACCAGAAACTATGAATGATGATATATCTGTTTTTGACAGACTGGAACAAGCTGTAACATCTGTGATTGTGAAGGTGAATATTTCCCTACCCACAGAACAGACAGCAGAAATGCAGAACTTAGTAAAAACATTTGTCAATACCTTTACCAGAGTGCCAGGCCTAGTGAAAAGGATAGAGCATGTGATAATGGTGGAGAATACCCATCCTATCAGAGAAAAGACATACAGATAGAGAAGTGCTTGGTCAACACCAATTGTGACTGTAAATAAAAAAGAAGTGGGTATATGAATCTGCTGAGATTTTTGGAAACTTAGTCAAGTGTCAGTATTCACAGCTGTCCTATGGCCTGGATGGATGATTTGATTGACTGACGGGGAGATGCCAAGTACATCAACACTCTTGATCTCACCAAGGGTTACTAGCAAATGCCCCTAGCCCAAGAATCCAGAGATAAGACTTCTTTTTCAACACCCATTGGATTCTAGCAGTTCGCCACCATGCCGGTCGGGTTACATGGTGCACCCACTACATTCCAGTAGTACGTGTATTTATTTCTGTTTCCTCACACAGGCTATTGCACTACGTATTTGCTGATGTCATGGTATAAAGTACTAAGTGGGAAAGTCACCTAACATACCTAAGAGCAGTCATCCAGTCTATTAAAGAAGTGGGTCTGACAATTAATCATACCAAATGCACACTGGGCATGCAAGAAACCAGATATTTCTCAGTGTCAGAGTTCATTCAACTGCTACTATAAAGCCTGCTACCACTGTTACCAGATCTTAATCTGGATATGGACCCAGAGTACTCAACCCGAAGCCAACAGGCCCCAATGTATGTCCCAAGCTCCTCATTACTATACTTTCACATTACCAATCAAAATAGTTAATACTGAGAGAAGCCTGGAAGGTTAAAACCTAGAGTACGTGGGGCATTGTATTAATATAGATAACTTCATGAATACAGAGGCCAAAAGGCAATGCACAATATGGGAGGTGGTCCAACAACTCCACAGCAAACAACTGATAGCTTTCGTACTGTACCTCGCCAGGCTCAAACAAGAGACGGAAGGAGGGTTTAATATATTTTAAACACTTCTGGATGCAGCCCTGACTCCACAAAAACTAGACATTCAGCTCCCACAGATGGAGAAGGAGCAGATGGAGTGGGAGCTGATTAAATCAGCATGTGCAGTGGCAAACAAAGGCAAAAGATGGGACAGTAACAACTGGCTACCCCCATGAGTGCCAATGTACATATCCTTCCATGACAGGTGAATGCAATGCTACAGATGCAACCAGAAGGTGGAAAACCAGGGGGCAGGACTGAGGAGAACTGAAGCATTGATGGCAGAAAATGGATAATGAAGGAACAAATGACATTCCTTTTAATTCACGAAATTGTCTCCTTTTAGGGTATGAACTTCCAGGCAATATCAAATGCAGATGACATAAGCTTTGATGATGTGCTAATTCTCATCAGAGCACACCTTCTGTAGAAAATGAGAGGAGAGGAAAAAAAGGAAAGGAAAGGAAAGGAAAGGAAAGGAAAGGAAAGGAAAGGAAAGGAAAGGGAAAATTGTTTAACCAGGAAAAGCACAATAAGCCGGAGCTTGTTTACAGGTGCAACCTGGAAGCACAAGGAAGTTAAGTGACTTGTTTAGGGTCACACAGTATGAAAGTGGGGCTGATGGGATTCAAACCCAGATTTCCGGGTTTGAAGCTCAGTGCTCTTAACTACTACGCTATACTGCCACCTGACTGTAATGACTTCTGTAATGCAGTGGTGGCCACAAGTATCCTTCATTTCATGTTTCTTCTCTCTCTCTTTCTCTCTCTCTGACCTAAATCTATAATGTGGACACTTAGTAAGAAGGTCTGCCACTGTCTGGTCTAGGGAATTGCCTGGGGACTGATAGTCTGGATTCTTGAGGCCTAAGTGGGTAGGGCGGTAGGGAGAAAAAGGCAGAAAAGTGATAAACAGAAATGTACAGCTATAGAGGCCAGTGTAACATGGTGTTGAATCAAGTATCTTGATCCCATTGTCCCTCTGGTGCTGCCAAATGCTCCAAATGATTGTCCCTTAAGGGAAGCATGCAACTAGCACAGCTCTCTCTCTCTCTAGGTGAAACACTGAAGATTCCAGGTAAGATGAGGAACTCTGGACAACTGTAAAGGGAAAAAAGTCAGGGCATCTGTACTTAACATGTCTAGCCCACAGATAGGAGGGAAGGGGAGTTGAAGGGTGGTCGGGTGATGTCTAACCACTCATCTAGCATCGGAGTGTAGAACATAGAAGTAGCAATCGGGGAATATTGCATGATGTACCAACAAAAAAGATGCCAGGCCCTTCTTTGATTTCTAAGGTGGGCAAAGCCTGGATGAGGTGGATCTGAATCGAGAAATTTAGGTCAATACTCATAGTCTGTAGAGTGCTGATGGAAATGGTATTTGTAAGAAGGGGGTCCGATGACAAGGGGAAGGCAAGAGAGCAGGAGAAAGTGCACTGTGTTCCCAAGATTCAATCTCAGGGCAAAGGGACAGTGTGGGTCTGGGAAGCATGCAAGGCCCTTTGTCTGCCTGGAAGACAATGGCCACTGGACCCCTGAGAGCACACAAGCCATGTAGGAGAACTGGAAACTCCAAGCAGGGACCAAGGTATACATATTCCTCTGACTTAGTCACCTTGTCTGTTGGAGGACAGTCTCCCTGCCATTGCAGCAAAGTTATAACTGGGTGAGGAGCCTAAGCGGGGCTGCTGTGGCCCTAGTCAGAGTAGTGGGGAAGGGAAACACAGCCACACCCATGGGACAGATTGAGGGGATATGAAAGGGCATTGTTTGCATCCAGATACTGCTAGCTACAACCAAGAGAAAGGAAAATAAAAGACATGCCACTCACTACAATGTCATAATCCCACCCTCTAAGGCTAGATTGTAACTTACCAGGTGCACAGGGAGGAAGGTAGAAAAATCAGATCAAGTAATGTGCCTTGTGGGAGCCTCCAGACCCTGCCAAGGAATCAGCAAAAGTAAGATGATTAGATGGTTAAAAACTACAAACCTGCTGCACAAGTGCTTGGGTCACTGACTTTCCCTGGAACTGACAGAAGGCAGGAGATAAGAGACCTGGGTGGTCACCACTGCTGCTTAAATCAATACAGATAGGGGGATGGAGAGATAGTGGGAACAGTGACAGGTAGTAAGACAACAATATTGGTTTTATCTCCTTCCGGGAGGTAAAATCAATACTCTTGAATCCCTCATATCAGCAAGGCACTAGCAATCTCCAAAGAGGCTAGACAAATTTCACCCTACACAGTCTTAAAGGATGATATTCTATACTTCACCTTGTGATTGACAGCAGACTCTTAGAATCACATTACTTCCAGTTCTGTGAATCTGACTGTCGGTTTCTGTCTGTGTTTAAGGTTTATTTAAATTTTAACTGTTGTTCTTTTGTTACTGTTATTACTAGTATGGGGTTTCTCACTTTTAATAAATATTTAGAACACAAAGCTCTCAGGTACCTTGCTGGTTGAGGAAGATGAACATCCTCCATGACTGGAGAAAGTCAGCAGCCCCATTCCAAAGGTCAGTGGGTTCCAAATGTGGAGGTAAGAAAAAAGGGAGTACTTCCCAGTAGCCTCATGGTATGCCAGTCAGGTAGTCAATCAAATTTGACCAAAAAGGAAAAAAAACTGAACAGGGATAATAAAGTCAGTCTGGTCCTCCGAGCACTGAAATATCTCTATCAGTGCTATTATGTCCTGATTAAAACTAACCTCTTACGATGTACAATGGCTCAATACCCTGATCAAATGGGTGAACATCTTAGATGAGGAAACTGGGGGTAGACACTGGGCTCCTCCAAAAGACCCACCTCTTGGCCACAGAACACCTAAAAAGGGTCTTGGTGGGACAAGTCATCCACTCATCTCATCTCATTCATCTTATCCATCCTCTAAAAAGGCTGGGATGGCTATATTGATTAGAAAAAATCTCCAGATACAGGTACTTTCATCCAAGACAGACAAGGAGGGTAAAATGGTAGTGTTTACACTGTCTCAACATCAAACTAAAATATGTAGTGTAAGTATTAATGCACAAAATGAGAAATCCCCATCCCTCGCAGAGTAACTTTCCACTTTTATAGCAGTACTAGATAAGGGTCCCCTTACAGTGACAGGAGATTTTAACTGTATCCTGTCCCAGCCCTGGATGGATCCTCACAAAACCATCAATCAAGCAGGAGAGCTGGGACAGTCTTAAATTGAGTCACCCTTAACCTGATTTTGGTTGCTATATGGAGACAACAACATAAAAAGGAGAGGAATTCTTCCTTCTACTCGCACCCCAACAAAATGTATTCCAGAATGAACAAAATTCACATATCTGCCACAGATACATTCATAGTTACTGAGAGCCAAACATGCAACATTATGATCTCGGATCATGCCCCAGTAGCGATCTCCCACCTCCTGGGGCAAAATGAAGCATCGGACATGTGGCATTTTACTGTCTCTCTGCTCAGTGATGAAATATTTGTCTCTAAAAGATGTAATCCAGGACTATGGGCAGCACAATCTGGGGAAGGAGTCTGCACTTCAGTTTGTATAGGACAGGTTGAAGGCCATGGTCAGAGGGAAGATTATTGCTTCTGTCTCCATCAAAAATAAACAAAGGACTACTTTAGAGGTGCAGTTAAGAAATCAAATTCTGGACCTAGAAACTTGTCATAAAAACAAGAGGGGAACCAAAACTCTTAAGGAATTGGAAGCAGCTGGAATGGCGCTAAATGACCTTTTGGGCAGGCAAATGGAGGACAAATTGAAATTTAGAGGACAGAAGTATTATGAGAAGGGCACAAGAGCTGCCAAAATACTGGCTCTTATAATGCAGCCAGCCAGCCAGCCACCAGACTTGTAAAAGATGCCAAGACACAACACATAAGGGTCTCCCACAAAAGCCCTGCCGAGAGATCTTTAGCCTTCCAAATGTTTGGTGCTACTCTATATTCAGATGAAACAAGAATAGGGTAGATGGAACAAATTGAGAGATTCTTAGCCAAGACTCACCAGAATTCTGGGTGGAGTATAGGTGGTCTCTAGACAGTCCATTCATGGCTCAAGAAATGGCTTGTGCAATAAGGGAACTGAAGTCCTGTAAAGCCACAGGACCAGGCAGGTTTACTGGGGAATTTTATAAAGCATTTTGCCAACCTGCTAACACCCCTCTCAAAGAACTATTCAGTACACTGGCCCAGTGGTGCAGAGGGTTGAGGCGCTTAGTGCCTTACCTTTCCCATGCCAGCAACCCAAGTTCGGGAACAAGCTCAGGCTGCTGAGGGACAGCCAGGGAGAGGGTGGGGAGAGGATCAAGCAGCCACCGGACAGCTCTCCTCTTCCGGACTGGGGGAGAGTGGTTTTCCCTGCTCTTGGCTGCCACCGAGTGGAGGCTTGGTGGTAGCATCGGGCAAATGGGAGACTGGAATTAGACCAGATTGTTGGAGTGAAGCCGTTGGTTCCAGCATGCATGCATACCTCCCCATGCATGCACGACTGAGTTTGCTGAGTCCCCGTGGCATAATGGGGAAAAAAGCCTGGAGGTAAAAAACAGCATGACAAGGACCTATGGCACCCGCTCGCCACACTCACACCGCCACATCACCAAGCCAGCCTGTGGTAGCAAACTGAATAATGCACTCGGGGGAGGTTTAGGACATTGTGGGGCTCGAGCCTGGCTGTCTATACCCCCCCATGACAATAATGTAGCCTGTAGTCCCCAATTTCAGTCTAAATAAGACAGATAGTCCAAAAAGACCTATCATCTCAGGTGTCCTCCTCACATATTAAAACAGGAAACCTAAGCAACTAATGCAAAACTTCCATAGTAGCAGCCCCTTCATCCTGTCAGATTCCCATCTAGCCTTTAATATGATTATTTGCCCTTAGGAACACAATCACATTTTCAATACTCTTTTCAGAGTCATATGTCATTAGTCTAAACAATTGTTTATCCAAAGATCCATGTGTATTTGCCAGAAACATAGAAACAGAAACATATAAAGTGACAACAGAAGGAGACCATGCAGCCCATCTAGTCTGCCCATAAAACCTGCCAAGAATATATTTCTTTGAGTATTACAGTATATTTAGGACAGATTAACATCACATGTTTAAGGTTTTCTTTAACCATCAGTCCACAATCACAGACCATCCATAGGCTCCTTTCTGTTCAATAACTTAGCTCTAAAAAGTTGCTTTAGTAAAACGCAAAATGGTATTTTGTGAATAATTTTCTGTCGTTGGGTGACAATGGAAAAGTAAGATTAATTTCCATTTCAGGAACTTTTTGATTTATTGATGCCCATTCCTGTGCCTTTTGTTTCTAAAGTTGTTCCATATCTGGCTGTTTGCCTTGCCTTGAAGACACAGTTTTAGTTTGCTAAGTGACAATTTCATACATTCAACTGAGGGAGTCTGTCAGGTAGCTATACCATGAATTATTCAAAATCCTGAAACAATTCGCTAACCGTTAGATGAAAATTAATGTCTTTTCTCTTGAAACATAGCATGTATATATTTGCTAGGCATATTTACAACCTAGACTGACCAATATTGCGAGATTTATATGTCTATGACTGATCTTAATGAAAATTGACTCAATTCTGCCCTCCCAGGGTGTCTGGGCCAACTTTGAGACTTGTAAATTTTAGAAGTAGTTTGGTTCTCCTAGAAAGCTATTCTCTGTTTAGCGCTTGACCAGTAGAGTGGATTACAAAGGATCTGTTATATTTGAGTTTTTAAAACTGAACTGGAGGATGCATTCTATCGCTGAAACGCAGCAATCGGTGATCGCACGCTTCAATACAAAAGTATTGAAGCTGAAAGAAAAATGCTGCTGCACCGTTTTCAGCAAAATGGAACCCCCTGCCTCCTCCATACTTCTGGGTTCCTCGAGTTTTAAAATACAAATATAGCAAGTTGCGGCGCACGAAAATCCCGCTCTTGCTGGTCAGAGCTAAACCGGAGGGTAAGCTTTCCTAGGGAGGGAGCCCACGTTTTGGGCTGCTTTCCTTTAATATGTTTGGGTAACTGTTTTTTTCTAAGTTATTAGTCTCCACTATTCCCCATCTGGAGTACTGCGTGCAGTTCTGAAGACCCCATCTCCACAAGGACACAGACAGGATGAAGGCAGTCCAGAGGAGGGCAACTGAAATGGTGCAGGGTCTGCAAGAGAAGCCGCGTGAGGAGAGACTAAAGGAGCTTAATATGTATACCCTCGAGGAAATGAGGTGGGGGGGCATGATAGAAACTTTCAAGTACCTCAAGGGAATCAATAATGTCCAAGATGTTAGTATCTTTCAGAAAAAGGGATGTGTGCAAGAACAAGGGGGCACAATTTGAAGATGGGGGGGACTGCTCAGGTGCAATGTGAGGAAGTATTTTTTCACAGAGATAGTGGTGGATGCATGGAATGGCTTTCTTGAGGAGGTCAAGGGGTCAAAAACAGTGGGGAAATTCAAGAATGCATGGGACAGACATAAGGCAATTCTGGAGGGGGGGAAGAAGTAGGCTGTTGGTTAACTAGGATCTGCAGCTTATCCAACAGGTAGGGAAACAGGCAGACTAGGTGGGCCAAACGGTCCTTATCTGCCATCAGAGTCTATGTTTCTATGTTACTCTATACAAAACAGAGGCTTTTAGTTTTGTATTTAAGACCTGAATCATGCCATTAACTGTTTTACTCCTATACTGTGAGTTGAGTAAAAAAACAAGGCATGGGAGAGGGGGGATTATCCTGTGTTAATGTGCTGAGTGGTGGGTTGGGGCCCCGAGCCCGAAAGGCAAGGGACTTCAACCAACCTGAGTGTAGTAGTGTTGTAATTCTGTGCTATATCTTTAAATGGCTGCCTTTAGGGCATTAGCATGATTAGATATGTGGCAGGGGTTGAGTTGCAGCTGGTAAGCTGCACTAGTTGGTTGCAGTTTCACAGCAAAGGAGTGGGTTATTTTGTTGCTTTAAATAGGTATTCCTGACATTTAACTTCTTGTGTGTTCCATGTTATCTGTGAGGTTAAGCTGGAAGCTTGGGCTGTGCTTCCTGTTCTTTCCATGTGATCTGAATCAGACCTGGTAACCTATGCTATTGAGTAGATGTCATGAAACCTCATTTAGGTGCACTGTTGGGGAGCTGAGATTCAAACAGAGATTTACAGCTATCCTTTGTTTGTTTCTAGGTATGTAGATATTTTTTGTTAGCTTTTAGAGCAATGTCCATTAATTATGTCACTGATTTTATAAGGGATTTATTATAACCGGAACCTCTTCAATTTCAAAAATCCTTTGTCTCTCATTTTCAGCAACCTCATTTGCCATGAAAAATCTTCCTTTATTTCACTTAGCAGGTTCCACTGTATAACATTTTTATTTCTAACTTCAAATACTTCTTCATTATCTTTAATTATGCCACAGTTTAGCTCAAAACTAACTTTAAGAATTATTGACAAGTGGTCATCTGGTCATATCTGGTCATATCTGACCTTACAACTGTAGAAAGTTTTGGGAGATATAGAAAAAAACAAGTTAACCCAGAATATATCAATGGTCATAAGCGTCAGTGGCTCAGCAGATAGCACACTTGCCTCTGAGGCCAGGAGATCAGAGGGTTGTCAGAGGGTTATGGGTTCAATACCCACACCTAGCACTTGAGTTACTATCCTAATACTGACACTGTAGTGCAGCATGAGGGGGGTACTGCACTTCTGAGGTGCTGTCTTTCAGATGAGACATGAAACCGTGGTCCTGCCTGTTCTGGTGGTAGTTCAGGTGGATGTTAAAGATCTCATGGCACTTATCAAAAAGAGTAGGAGAATTTCCCCAGTGTCCTGACCAAATTTCCCCCATTCACTAAAAATACCACCAACAGCTTAATCTGATTCAAGGTCAGTTGGGAGGAGCAGCTGCAGAAAGTGGGGTGCTAGTTGCAGACTTGATAGACTATGTGGCCTGTTTCTGCTGGCAAGTAGTAAGTAAAAAACTCAGTTGCCAACATATGTGAAATCTCTAAGAATGTTACCTTCCAGCCTTCTATTAAGTATGAACAGTGCATGTGACATTGTCTGCATTAATTTGGATCCATCTGTTGAAATTTTTTTAATCTTTCATAACTCTATTTGGCAAAATATGAGAGTTGTTAATTCCTTCCAGTATATTGCCTATGTAATTTGTATCTTCTAAATGTATTGTACCCACCCTATTACTGAAATCTCCAGCTATTAACATTTTTGTTTCTGAGTGTTCTTGTTCAGCCTGTGAAACAAGTCCCTCCAATTCTATCTGCTCTTTGAGTTTATAATATTTTGATGTCAGTGGTGGAATGTAAACATTTATTATCACATACACTTGTCCATTTATATTAAGATAAACAGAAAGAAAATTCACATAAGACAAAAAACTCTTCAGACTTTGCAGTTGTTTAACCACTTGCCATTCTTTACCAACATGATCATTTCTCCACTTGGTCTAACCACGTTTGTATTGGGCAGGAATAGCAAAGGGCAAGAACTCTTGCACACCTAAATTAAAGTTTCTTGCAAAAAAAAAATTTGACAAGAGTTAAGAAACTCTAGGCATTCCTTATCACTCAGTTTTGGCAAAATGCACGAGATATTTCAACAGATTTTAAGAACTCCCTGCAGAGATCTATTCTAGTTTGAGCGTTGTCATGTCTGGGTTTCTTCCAACACTGTGTATTGATTTTCTGTAGGTATAGTAATCACTTATATAGGTTCCCCACTCTTTTTATCCTCCACCCCCCCCCTTTTTCCTGAAAGCTTTTTACTTGTCTGGGTTCAGGTGGGCAGGCACTCAGCCTAATCCCTGCTCCTATACCAATCATCACACACCCCCTCCGATCCCCAAAGTCAAGTATCCCCAACGTGGTGGAGCTGAGGGCTGGAACACTGTCCTCCTCCCAGTACATAATCCAGATTTACCTGGGGGACTGGCCAGCAGCGCAGGCCAAGAAGGAGCAGGCAAGGCTTCATGAAGCTTGCCTCCATATTTCTCCCCTGTTCCCCTGCTGTCAAACATGCTGGTGTGCATGTGGAGGCACACACATTACACGCCATGATGACCCCTCCTATCGTATCACCCACAGTTGAATGCTGCCAGGCTGCCTAAGGCTGCACTGTCAATCAGCCCTTCCTCATGAGAGGAGAACAGTCCTATGGACACTCAGTGCTCTCCCATCCCAGCTGATCCCCAGCAATCTCCACTCATTCCTGACCTTGGATCACTAGCGTGGCATGAGGTAAGGAGTACAGCACCTCACCCCTCCATGCCACCGAGCTGGTGAGTACTACTTGTTTGCCTTTCCACCCATATAACACCCTTATATCCTAGTTCAACTCATAGAATATTTTTGAGACACAAGCAAACATTCCTCATCAGAAAACATTTTGACTCTTTGACTGGTTCAGGGAGCCCATGTAACAGAAGAGCAAATCCTTGCCTTTCAGAAGTTCCTACTTCATTTTGATTTTGTTCCAGCTTTTAATGCTTTCATGACGTTAATAATGTCCATCAGGATTTTATTTTGAATCGAGATTTCTGTGGTCACTTCATTTTCCTGAAATGTTTGATATAGATCCAGAAATGGGATCAGTTCTTCAACATACTGTATATTTCTGAATTTTCTAGCTCTCCACTGACTCCCCAACGTGTCCAAGCAATGTCCAAAGATGAGAACACTAGCGTAATCTGACTCATGTTATTTTGTGCTGCTTATCTATGAATTAGCTTTATGCAATTATCTAATCTCCAGTTTATTGATGGATTTTCAAATAATTTTATCAGTCTAAACAGAGTCTGGCTTTTCATCTTTTTTTGTTGGCCCATGAATTTGTAGAACAACTTCCACCATTGAAGTTCATTTTGCTTTTTTGTTCTGTAAAGACCACACCTGTTCTCACCTGTTGAACTATTTCTGGGTTTCTTGCTTTGCCTTTATTAATCTCCAATTTGCCCTGTGGCTCATTTACAGGAAGTCTGCGGTGTTTCACTTGTGTTAATATTTCCACTGATAGATTTTCGTTCTGTACTGTCTCTTCCTCATCATTCAAAAGTTCCATCACAATAAATAATGCAGACAGTTTCAGACAATTATGATTTGTTTCGTGTGTAATATCAATAAAATACCTTTCAAAAAATGAATATTTCATTGCTGTGTATGTGTGACATCCAGACCCATGCTATTTTGTTTATAAATAACTCTGGCGCAGTTTGCCTATTTACTTCCCCTTAAACATCCCTGGACAGTTGACATCCCAGACTTTAAACAGATACTGTTTACAAAACATTTGACCTATTTTCTAATTATTTTAATTTTGGTTAAAAAAGTGTATCTCGCATGTTACAGGGTCAGTCCATTCTGTAACCTTCAATAACAAACTGCTTGATTCCTGTCAGAACTAAAATTTAAACTGCTTCTCTGTGTATTTTTTTTAATAATGTTTGACCTGATATCCCCACTTGAAAAGGAAAAAAATAGTATTAATCTAACAGCTTAAAATCAAGTTTATATTCATCATGGGCTACTGCCTGTCCAAAAATATCATGTGATCAGGAGGTCCATTTGGAACTATTAAGCAGATGTGTAACAGATGACATCACATGTAAATGAAGTGCCTTGGATGTTAGTTAGGTACTATAAATTAGCCTGCTTTTAGTTTTCTCTGTGAGAGAGAGAGGAGCTTTGGAAGTGGAAAGTCCAACATTGGAGCTGGAGACAAACATGCGGTATACTCAGTGCTATTTAATTTTTAAAAGCTAAAAAATCATTAATAGCAGCATTTGTTTGTGACCTCTGCATTGCTATTTTACAGCCAACTGTCCAATCTACTAAAATCGCCAACTAATAACTTCAAGCATACAAAACAACATTTTTTTTTAAAAAAATAGTAAGTAAATATTTTGCACAATGGCTTCTGTAGAATCAGCCTCGCCAGTGACAGAGACTACCCTGGCCTGCAGTCCAGCAGCAACACACAGTATGTACCAGTCATTTTCACTTTAAACAAATGCTGACTTGTAGCCATATAATTTCTCAAGAGACCACAATTACAATTTTGTTTCATTTTCTTGTGTTTTTAAACACTTTTTTGCATATTCTACATTGTTTTCCATTGCCTTGCTTGGCCATCACTCCCTGAACCCTTTCTGTGGGTCCATGTGACATGCGATTCAGTTTGGGCTTGAGTTTTTAATACTAACCTGCAGTGTGCATAAATATATCAACAACGTACCATTAGATAAATTTTTATGTGCTAACAGAATTGTTTATGCTGAAAAATTGCTTACCTCCATAAAGTGCTGAGCCCTTCCATCCCGAAGGTTGATTTGGTAGTTAGAAATGTTTGTCCTTCCAAACACTGTGTGTGAACCAGTTGATTTAAAATGGAGATGTCCTCAACTTTTATCTCACACAGTCGAGGCATAGACAGCAGCATTCAGAGTTCAGATTTATGGAGTGAACTGGAGTTGTGTAGTTTTGTAAATACATTTTGAATTGAATAAGCTGGTATGTTCTCTTGGACCCCAACCTGGCTAGCAAGTCGCTGGTCCTACATACCACCCGAGTGATTTTTTTTCCCACTATGCAAATTTTGTTTGCTTCAATCCCCCTTCTGGTGCCAAGTTTAAAAATTGATGTTTGCATGTAGATACTGCTTCCCCATTAAATTAAATTAATCCTATCTGCCACAAATCCTGAATAGCTTCTTGTGGGTTAGGTCTTGCTGTGGGACATTAGATAAAACCTATTCATACTGTAGGGCACATTACTTGGTCCCCCAAGTAAGTTTTCCCATTAAAAAATTCTGCAGCCCAGATCCTATATTGGAGAAATTAATTCCTTTGTTTTTGTTTTCTAAGCAAAGCTTGATTGAGGTCAGGACCAAGAAGGCTGCAGTGCGCGTGGTTTCAGAGACCATTTTTATTAATGGAAGCCATGTGGTCCCCCATACTCTCCAACTGACTCTTTTGCAAAATCTTAGTGCAGAGTAATTTAACCCCTCCTTACTAGTGCAGTGTTAACAATTATTTTTGTACCAACAAATAATGCTGTGCCCCACTAAATAATAATAAATAAAGTTGTTAAAATTCCTTATAAGTAGATCTGGGTGATTCCATGCAGTGTGACTTCTTATTTAAAATGTTCGTTCATGTACTGCACTCGTCCTAGTCCCCCTGCTAATTTTGTCCCTTATAATTAAAAATGCTGCCTTGGTCCCTTGCTGGATGAATAAATAAATATTTTTGAAAAAAGAAAAGCTTGATTCAGGCCCACACACAGAGGGCTGCATGGCGGGCGTTGAGCTAGACAATAGCATGCCCACAAAGCCCTGCAGTCCCAAGTACCATTTGGTATTAAATTAACTGGAAAGCAAATTAATGATTATGTTTTAGTAAGCTCATCTAATGCTGTGCTATTTTATATAATTTATTTATCCAAACAGCTGTGGACCAAAGTAAAAAAAAATGCAGATATGAATAAACCTGCCCCAGCCTTTATCGCCAGTTATGGCTGGCAGCAGGACTTCATAGAGACACCAATCGATAAAGCTGCCAAGTGCACTGTGTCTCCTGGACTATTTAGTTCATAAAACCATGTCTGAAAATGAAATCTGTAATGAGCAGAATGAAAAAAGGGCCCCTGCTTGTTTAAAAATGCATCCCAGACTCGGAGGTTTGCAAGCTTTGGGGCATGCAGTTTCACAGACCATGTTTATGAATGGAAGCCACGTGGTCCCCCATACCCTCTGTGACTGGCTTTTTGCAAATTCACAGTGCAGAGTCTGTATTTAAACCCCCTTACTAGTGCAGTGTAAACAATTTATTTTTAAATATAAATAATGCTGTACCCCATTAAATAACAGTAAATACAGCTGTTAAAAATCCCTATAAGTAGATCGTGGAT
Organism: Neoceratodus forsteri; assembly: GCA_016271365.2. Classification (NCBI taxonomy): domain Eukaryota; kingdom Metazoa; phylum Chordata; order Ceratodontiformes; family Ceratodontidae; genus Neoceratodus; species Neoceratodus forsteri. The sequence continues at coordinate 94,818,082 of CM057450.1, read as the reverse complement.
TCCTTGCAGTGGGACCTCTTACTTAAACAGTACTGTCCTGTACTGCACTCCGATTGTCCCCAACAACTGACTGTGTCCCTGTGAGGCATGGGATTAAAGAGAACACTTGCTCAAGCTGAGGTTGAACCAAAAGGAAATTTATTCAATACCAAAACAAATAATTAAGTAGATAAGACCAGCTGGACTTTAGGATGCAAACTTAAAGGAAAACAAAATTCCAATCAGAAAACATAACAGAAGTTTCCTGTAACACTAGAATAGGCTAGTGTAACACATTTCGAGGTCAGACTAGGTCTGTACCTCACAAGCTATCTGACTATCTGATTCAAGTACCTGGATTAAATGCAAAAGAAATGGTCAGGTGACTACCTAACTCCACCCCTATATCTTATATTTCTTTATTTTCCACAGATTAATTTTATTTATGAACAGCATGTCCCTTTAAATAAAATAAATAATGCATCTTGAATCTTTTTAACACATTTAACACCCTTCTTGAGGTTTTAATACTATAGTCATTCATTCTGAAGATCCCACCCCCTTTTCATAGTATAAAATTACCCACATTGAGGCCGGGCAGCCAGTAAGACAAGGTTACAGCAAAAGGGTTATTTTTAGCGTCACAGACATGGCTGAAAAAACGCTCATTTTAAAAAAATATCTCCAATCTTGAAACCAGTGCTTTAATTCACATTCGGGAGGTATGTACACTTAATCCTTAGTGTTTGTGACTCGAGGAAAACGCTCTGAGCCGTAAAATACAGCTAATGCCTTCACAAACGCTCGCGACGCTCGAGGCGCTAATACCGCTAAATTAAGGGCTTATGATAATAAACGGAAGGACGCTTTACAGCTGCTTCACTATCGGAAGGATTTAGAAGCGGTAACAGATTATTTAAGTCCCAAACATGTTTTGCTAAGCTTAAGCAAACTAGAAGGGGAATAAAAAAACTCTGGACTCTGGTTTTTACATGAAACCCGTGGGTTGCAGCAAGGGGGGGGAGTGTGTTAACCAGACAACGATAGAGGCTACTTTACAAATATACCATAATTGGAGAGATATTACAAAATACAAGAGGGGACAAAAAATATAGGTGGCCAGCCTATATTATTGTGGGGGGGGGGGGTTACCAAAAAAAAACAGAGCTGTTGCAACAGACTTTTTACCTGAAAAAAAAATTATGGAACATTTGATGTTGTCTCTATCCTTTACACTCCTCCCACCTCAAGAGGGAACCAGAAGGAATCAGTTACCATTGGTTACCTATTACTTTGCAATAAATATTTATCAGATCTCCCTTAAATAAAAAGGGAGATGGAGTTTTAGCCCTCCCACTCCTAAAACTCCACTCCAGGGTCCCTTTTTATTATATATGATTCCTCTACTGGATTATATTCAATTTATTTAAGTATAATCGAAGGAATCATAAAAGTAAAATTAAACAGTTATTTAATCATTACTTTTCTTTCACCCTGGAGTCTGATGTTACTTCATAACTGTCATCTGCACCATAACGTGATAAGTAGTCAGCATTAAAGTGTTTTTTGCCTGACTTGTGTTGTATTGTAAACTTATAAGGTTGAAGGGTTAAATACCATCGCAAAATTCAATGGTTTTTGTCCTTCATAATATGAAGCCAACACAGGGGGGTATGATCCGTGATTACTACAAATTCTCTACCCCATAAATAAAATTTTAGAGCATTGATAGCCCACCGAATGGCTAAACACTCTTTCTCTATTGTAGAGTATTTAACTTCTCTTTCGTGCAGTTTCCTACTAATGTATATAATAGGGTGTTCCTCCTCCCCATCCATTTGGGACAGAACAGCCCCAATACCTTGATTAGAAGCATCAGTTTGTACCAGAAAGGGTTTTTGGAAATCTGGACTACGTAATATAGGGTGAGAGCATAATTTAGCTTTCAATAATGTGAAAGCCTCTTCACACTGTTTGGTCCAGCAGACTTTGTCCGGTTTAATTTTTTTTGTAAGTTCGGTTAATGGATTAGCAAAGTCTGCAAAATTAGGCACAAAACCCCGGTAATAGCCAGCCATTCCTAAAAAGGCTCTTACCTGTTTTTTTGTTTGTGGTGGGGGGCTATTTGCTATTGCATCAACCTTATCGATTGCAGGTTTTATTTTGCCTTGTCCAATTATAAATCCTAAGTACTTAGTCTCTTGCATACCTAGTGAGCATTTTGTAGGATTTATGGTTAAACCTGCCTTCTGTATAGTAGCTAATACAGTTTTTAGGTGTACCATATGTTTCTCCCAAGATGGACTAAAGATAATGACATCATCCAGGTATGCAGCGCTGTACGCCATATAAGGATGTAACAGATGGTCCGTACATCTTTGAAAAGTTGCCGGTGCACCATGTAGACCAAAAGGCATTTTAGTGAATTGGAATAATCCTAAAGGGGTACTAAAAGCAGTTTTGCTTTGTGACTCTAAATCTAGGGGAATCTGCCAATACCCTTTTGATAAATCTAGCGTACTTATATACTGTGCATTACCAAGGCGATCTATTATATCATCAATACGGGGCATCGGGTACCCATCAAATTGGGATATCGCATTGAGTTTACGAAAGTCTATACAGACTCTGATTCCCCCATCTTTTTTATTAACTATGACCATTGGAAAACACCATGGACTTGTGGAAGGTTTAATAACCCCTAATTGTTGCATTTTTTTTATTTCTTTAATCGCCTCCTCTCTTAACCGTTCTGGTAACCGGTAAGGCTTTTGCCTGATGGGTACTGTTGAATTTAGTTCTATATGGTGAACAATTCCCTCCACCTTCCCAGGTATCGTTGTAAAACTGTTTTTGAAAGTAGTTAAAACATCATTTAATTCTCTCAATTGTTCAGAACTCAGATTTTTATTAATCTGTACGTCCTCTATTCCATTTTTTGCGTTTAAACGATCATATGCTTCATCCAGTTCACTTGTAACTGATTCAGAGTGAACAAAACATGCTGGCTTGTGTTTATCATGCCATGTTTTTAACAGATTGGCGTGATATATTTTATATTTTTGTCTTTTCTCTGGACATATGATTTCATAGGTAACAGCGCCAACTTGTTTATGTATGGTGTATGGTCCCTGCCATTTCATTAATAACTTATTTTCTGTACAGGGTAATAAAAGAAGAACTTTGTCCCCTGGTTGAAAGGATTTAATACCCACCCCTTTATCATAATATTTCTTTTGGATGTTCTGGTGTTCTACGTTACTAAGTTGAGCTTTTTTTGAATATTTCGCTAATTTCTGTCTCAGTGTGGTAACATATTCTATCAAAGGGATAGGTACAGTGATTTGTTTTGCCCCTTCCCAATTCTCTTTTACCACATCTAATATTCCCCAAGGATTCTTCCCAAACAATAATTCAAATGGGGAATACCCTGTAGATGATTCTGGAACCTCACGATAGGCAAACATAAGGTAGGGTAAATATCTATCCCATTGCTTGCCTTCGTCTTGTGTAAATTTTTTTAACATCTGTTTTAATGTTTAATTAAATCGTTCCACCAATCCGTCAGTTTGAGGATGGTATGGGGACGTATGTATGGAATGTATGCCTAAAGTATGATAAAGACGCTGTAAGATCTGTGAGCAAAAATTATTGCCTCTATCGGTCAGGATTTCTTTAGGGATGCCCATCCTAGAGAGACCTTTACCAGTTCTTTGGCTACTTTTTCAGCTGTAACCGTACGCATGGGTATAGCTTCAGGGTATTTAGTAAAGTAATCACATAGAACCAAAATAAAATGATTTCCCTTTGCACTTTTGGGTAGGGGTCCTACTATATCCATGGCAATGCGTTCAAAAGGGGTGTTTACTACAGGTAAAGGCTGTAGGGGTACCTTATCTCTTCTGACCATGGGGGCCACTTTCTGGCATTGTACACAGGACTTACAATGTTCCATTACTTGGTCTTGTATACCAGGCCAGTAAAACCTATACAACAATCTCTGCAGTGTACGTTCCCTTCCCTGATGACCAGCAAATGGTATATCATGGGCAAGGGATAACAACCGTTCACTGTATATAACAGGCACCATCAACTGTAGTACACATTCCCCAGTTTTTAAATTATTACATTCCCTATATAACAATCCCTTATGTATTATCAATTTATGTCCTTTATCATTTTTGTTGCCCACCTGTAAAAAGAAAGGTTTTAAAGATTCAACATTTACTTGTGCCAGCCCAAAATCTGAGTGTACTTTAAAGTCTTCTAGACCGATAGTGTCTTTAGAGTCCCGATGGATTTGTTGCCATGTATGTTTATCTTGACGTTTTTCATTCTTAGTCTTTCTTGTTTTACCAGGTGGCTCAAATAAACCGTCGTCGAATGAAAATACTTGCTGTAAATCAACATTTTTTTTTTCTTGGGATCTCATAGTAAAAGCACCTAAGTTGCTAGCGGCTGCTAATAGATAGGTAAAGTCTGGATGGTCGTGTCCTATTATATCAGGCACTGGCAACTGTGATACCACACCAACTTTCATACTTCTGGCATTGGACTGTACCTGAACCTCAACTTGTTGCATTGGATATGTATGGGTATCACCATGGATACAAGTCACATGTGTCTCATCTGGAGAACTACAGATATTGGGTAACATAGAGGCTTTGACTAGAGTTTGCCGACTACCAGAATCTAGTAGTCCAATCATGGTTTTCCCATTGATTTTGACTGGCGTGATATACTGACCCTAGTTAGCCAGGACTAAGTGGGTAGGGGTAGTTTTTTTTTTCGGGCAAAACCTAGCAATATGTCCTTTCCCTTGACACAAATGGCACACAATTTCTGAACTATGGGATCTAGGAATATTGGTGTTTTTAGCAGTCCCACTAGATACAGTATTTGTAGAAGGTGTAGGTCTTACCGTAGGGAAAGAGGTGCCAGGTCCAGAACGTCCTTTGTGCCTGTTCGACCGTGCAGCTAGATAATCTTCGGCCAATTGTACCGCTTTCTCAGCTGTCTCCGGACGGTGTTCCCGAATCCACATTTGAGCATCCTGTGGTAGTATACGTATGAACTGTTCAAGCACAACTGCCTCCAGCATCTGTTCTTTGGTGTTTTTATTAGGTTGCAACCATTTGTGACATAGGTCCCTTAACCTTGTGTAAGCATCCTGTGGGGTATCTGATGACTGGAACCTTAATGCTCGGAACCTTTGTCTATATGTTTCCAGGCAAATGTCATATCGTTTTAAGATAGCCTCTTTTACTGTATTGTAGTCTTCACTCATAGAGCTGTCCACATGACCATAGGCCAACTGGGCTTTTCCTGTTAAATAGGGGGCAAGACGTATCACCCATTGTCCTCTGGGCCACTGACAAGCTCGGGCAATCCGTTCAAATGTGGTCAAGTAAGTCTCTATGTCATCTGTTTCACTTAGTTTTGTCAACTTGATATCTTTGGGGTTATCACTTGATGAAGGTGGCCTACTAACACCCAGGTCCTGAATAGCTCTCAGAGTGTCTGCCCACCTGGCCTCATTTCACTGCATCTCTCTTACCCTTTGCTTCTCCCAGGCTACTTGTTGTAAGCACAACCATTGCAGCAAATCCTGGGCATCTCCACTAGGGGGTCCTTCTGCCACTTCCTCCTCTTCAACAGCCTCTAAGGTCCCACCAGTCACACCTTCTTCCTCCAGCTTGGTGGTCTTGCTTCAAATGTCTGGTAGGCCAGACATCAAAGGTTGTCCCAATTTTTCTGCCATCGTTCGGGTCAATACTCCAGGGGGTCTCTCCTCTTGGAACATGCAAGCTCTCTTCCAATACTCAGAGCAGTATTGTTCAAATCCCACCACTGCCACCACGTGTGAGGCGTGGGATTAAAGAGAACACTTGCTCAAGCTGAGGTTGAACCAAAAGGAAATTTATTCAATACCAAAACAAATAATTAAGTAGATAAGACCAGCCAGACTTTAGGATGCAAACTTAAAGGAAAACAAAATTCCAATCAGAAAACATAACAGAAGTTTCCTGTAACACTAGAATAGGCTAGTGTAACACATTTCGAGGTCAGACTAGGTCTGTACCTCACAAGCTATCTGAATATCTGATTCAAGTACCTGGATTAAATACAAAAGAAATGGTCAGGTGACTACCTAACTCCACCCCTATATCTTATATTTCTTTATTTTCCACAGATTAATTTTATTTATGAACAGTATGTCCCTTTAAATAAAATAAATAATGCATCTTGAATCTTTTTAACACATTTTACACCCTTCTTGAGGTTTTAATTCTATATTCATTCATTCTGAAGATCCCACCCCCTTTTCATAGTATAAAATTACCCACATTGAGGCTGGGCAGCCCGTAAGACAAGATTACAGCAAAAGGGTTATTTTTAGCATCACAGACAGAGCTGAAAAAACGCTTGTTTTAAAAAAAATCTCCAATCTTGAAACCAGTGCTTTAATTCACATTCGGGAGGTATGTACACTTAATCCTTAGCGTTTGTGACTCAAGGAAAATGCTCTGAGCCATAAAATATGGCTAAATGCCTTCACGAACGTTCGCACATTCGAGGCGGCGCAATACCGCAAATTAAGGGCTTTACGAGCAATACGGAAGGACGCTTTTACAGCGTTCTGCTATCGGAAGGGATTTAGAAGCGGTAACAGATTATTTAAGTCCCAAACATGTTTTGCTAAGCTTAAGCAAACTAGAAGGGGAATAAAAAAACTCTGGACTCTGGTTTTTACATGAAACCCGTGGGTTGCAGCAAGGGGGGGGAGTGTGTTAACCAGACAACGATAGAGGCTACTTTACAAATATACCATAATTGGAGAGATATTACAAAATACAAGAGGGGACAAAAAATATAGGTGGCCAGCCTATATTATTGTGGGAGGGGTTACCAAAAAACAGCTGTTGCAACAGACTTTTTACCTGAAAAAAAAATTATGGAACATTTGATGTTGTCTCTATCCTTTACAGTCCCCTGTAATGAAATGTTAAGACTAGGTCCCTTGCTAGATGAAGAAATATATATATATATAATTTTTTTAACAAAGATCACATCCATCCCAGAGGCAGAGTGCTGACGGCGCACATTAAATAAGACACTAGCCCTCACTGAAACCCTTCTGGTCCACAGATACATACCCACAATTCATCTGTAAAAAATAAACAGAGAAGCAAGTCTGGATATAACAGCAAACAGGGATGTGCTTTATGCCACATTTTCACACTCAAGATCAGATTATACATGGTAGCAATAACATCTGTAAGCACTTTACAATACGCACAGGGGTTGTATACAGACCCCCTTCTCGGGGGGAGGAAATGGACAAGAAAATAATAGAAAGTATACTTAGAATGGCAGAAAAAGGGGAGATATTGCTGATGGGTGATCTGAATATGCCAGATGTTAATTGGAGTGCAGTTGCAGCAGCCACTTCAAAGAGTAGAGTCATTCTAGATGCCCTACAGGGGTCATGCCTTAGACAACTAGTATTGGAGCCCACTCGAGAGGGAGCAATCTTAGACCTGGTTTCTCTCAATGGAGATGAAGAGAGGATCACAGACGTAGAAGTGGGTAGCCATCTGGGAACTAGCGACCATCGAACAGTATGGTTCACAATAAACACACCAATAGAGTCAAGCCACACAAAGGCAAAAGTACTGACTTTAGGAGGCTGACTTTACAAATGGGTGAGTGCCTAAGGAATGCACTAGCAAATGGGCAGGAAGGAGGGTGGAAGAACAATGGGGAATAATAAAACTGCCATCACAGAGGTAACAAGCTTTTGTGTGAAGCAAATAAACAAAATGAAATGATGTAAGAAACCACTATGGTTCTCAAAGGAAGTGGCAGTGAAGGTTCAAGAGAAAAAGAAAGCATTCAGAAGTACAAGGAATCACAGAAGCAGCAGGACAGAGAACTGTATCAGTAAAGCAAAAGGAAGCTGGGAAGGCAGTCAGAACAGCAAAGGTCCGAGGAAAAGATAGCCAACTCAGTAAAGAAGGGGGATAAAACCTTTTATAGGTACATCAGGGAGCAAAGGAAGACCAAGGGAGGGATAGTGAGGCTTAATAAAGGGGAGGGAGGGTGGGCAGAGGGTGACTGTGAAAAGGCAGAGATACTAAACAAATATTTTTGCTCAGTATTTACAAAGGAAGAGGGGGAGGTACCTAAAACAAGCAGTAGAAACACTCTGGATACAGAAGTTGATACCAGCCCATTTACAGAAGAAAGGGTTCTGAAAGAACTCTTAAAACTGAAGGTGGACAAAGCAATGGGGCCTGATGGGATTCATCCCAGAATTCTAAAAGAACTAAGGGTAGAACTAGTGACACCACTGACTACCCTCTTTAGCAAATCATGGGAGGATGGGGTGGTACCTGAGGACTGGAGGAGGGCAGATGTGATTCCCCTTCACAAAAGTGGGAGCAAGGCAGAAGCAGGAAACTACAGACCTGTTAGTTTAACCTCAGTGGTAGGGAAACTGATGGAATCACTTCTGAAGGAAAGAATTGTCGAGTATCTAGAGGCCAGAGGGGCACAGGACCCAAGGCAGCATGGATTCACAGCAGGAAGGTCATGCCAGACAAATCTGATAGATTTCTTTGACTGGGTGACCAAAGTAGTAGATCAGGGAGGAGCTGTGGACATGGCCTACCTAGACTTTAGCAAGGCATTTAACACAGTCCCTCACAAAAGATTAATACACAAGTTAGCCAGCCTGGGAGTGGGTCCCAAGATGACAGCCTGGGTAAAGAATTGGCTGGAGAATAGGACACAGAGAGTAATAGTAAATGGAGTCCACTCTGAAGAAAGGGGGGGTTACTAGTGGGGTACCGCAGGGTTCAGTATTAGGACCGGTCCTCTTCAATGTCTTTATAAGCAACATTGCGGAGGGACTGGGAGGAAAGGTATGCCTCTTTGCAGATGACACAAAGATCTGCAACAGAGTTGATGCACAAGGTGGGGTGGAAAGGATGAGAAGAGACTTGGCAAGGTTAGAGGAATGGTCAAATGTATGGCAGCTTAGATTCAATGCTAAGAAGTGCAAGGTAATGCACCCAGGAAACAAAAACCCAGGGGAAGAGTACACAGTGGGGAGTGAGATACTAACAACAACAAAAATAGAAAGGGACCTGGGGGTAATCATATCAGATGACCTAAAGGTGGGCAAGCAATGTGAGAGGGCAGCAAGGAGGGCTGGTGGGATACTGGGATGCATAGGGAGAGGCATCACCAGTAGAAAACACGAAGTTATTATCCCTCTGTACAGACAGCTGGTGAGACCCCATCTGGAGTACTGCGTGCAGTTCTGGAGACCCAATCTCCACAAAGACATAGACAGGATGGAAGCTGTTCAGAGGAGGGCAACTAAAATTTTGCAGGGTCTGCACCGGAAGACATATGAAGAGAGACTTAAGGAGCTTAATATGTATAGCCTCAAGGAAAGAAGGGAGAGGGGGACATGATAGAAACTCTGGCACCTCAAGGAATCTACAAAGTCCAAGAGGTAGCATCTTTCAAAAAAAGAGGTGTGCAAGAACAAGGGGACACAATTTGAAGATAGAGAGGGGGTGGCTCAGAGGTAATTTAAGGAAGTATTTTTTCACAGAGAGGGTTGTGGATGCATGGAACGGCCTTCCAGAGGAGGTTGTGGAGTCAAAAACAGTGGTGGAATTCAAGCATGCATGGGACAGTCATAAGACAATTCTAGGGGGTGGGGGTAGGAAGAAGTAGGCTGGTGGCTAACCAGGATCTGCAGCTTATCCATTAGGCAGGGAAATGGGCAGACTGGGTGGGCCAAGCGGTCCTTATCTGCCATCAAATTCTATGTTTCTATGCTGAAGTTGACATTGGTTTGTTCTATATTTAATTTTTGTGGGACTCAAGTATGAGAAGTGGATTTTCTTTCATGATAGTCTGCCAAGTTGCTTTGGACAGCTTCAGTCCCCTGTACTTGCAAGTAGCTCTCTATGTAAGGGAAGGGATAAAAGCAACTGAACAAAAGAGTAAACAGGGAGGAGATGAGGCACTGTGGGTCATCTTAGGGACTGGAAATGGCACCACAATCTGCACAGGGGTTGTATATAGACCCCCATGTCAGGGGGAGGGAATGGACAAGGATATGATAGAAGGCATACTTAGGATGGTAGAGAAAGGGGAGATACTGTTGATGGGGGACCTTAACATGCCAGATGTTAACTGGAGCACCTTTGCGGCAGCCACATCCAAAAGAAGGGCCATTCTTGATGCCCTTCAGGTGGCATGCCTCAGACAGCTAGTTTTGGAACCTACTCGTGAGGGAGCAATCTTAGACCTCATACTCTCAAATGGGGACAGTGAGAGGATCTCAGATCAGAATTGGGTAGCCATTTGGGAACAAGTGACCACCAAGCAGTGTGGTTCATGATAAACTCAGCTACAGAGTCAAGCCATACAAAAGTGAGGGTTCTGGACTTCAGGAGGGCTGACTTTGGCAAGATGGGAGAGTGCCTTAGAAAAGCACTAGCAAACAGGCTAGAAGGAGGGGTGGAACAACAATGGGGAATTGTCAAAACTGCCATCACAGGGGCAACAAGCCTTTGTGTGATGCAAATAAACAAATCAAAATGAAAGAAAAAGCCACTATGGTTCTCAAAAGAGGTGGCGGTGAAGGTTAGAGAGAAAAAGATAGCATTTAGGAGGTATAAGGAAACACAGAAGAAGCAGGACAGAGAACTGTACTAGTTAAGGCAGAAGGAAGCAGGGAGGGTAGTCAGAATAGCAAAGGCATAAACTGAGGAAAAGATAGCTAACTTGGTTAAGAAGGGGGATAAAACTTTTTATAGGTATCTCAGGGAGCATAGAAAGACAAAGGGAGGGACAATGAGGCTGAATAGAATGGATGGTGGGTGGGCAGAGAGTGACAGTGAAAAAGCAGGGATATTAACTGAATACTTCTGTTCAGTATTCACAAAAGAGGAAGTGGGGGAGGTGCCTAATCCAATTAACAGAAGCACTCTAGAGAGGGGGGTCGATCCCAGTCCTTTCACAGAACAAAGGGTTCTGAAAGAACTCCTAAAACTGAAGGTGGACAAAGCAATGGGGCCAGATGGAATTCACACCAGAATTCTAAAAGAATAAAGCAGAGAACTAGTGCACCACTGACTACCCTTTTTAACAAATCATGGGAGGATGGTGTGGTACCTGAGGGCTGAAAGAAGGCAGATGTGATTCCCCTTCACAAAAGTGGAACCAAGACAGAGGCAGGAAACTACAGACCTGCCAGTTTGACCTCTGTGGTAGGGAAAGTGATGGAATCACTTCTGAAGGAAAGAATTGTTGAGTACCTAGAGGCCAGTGGGGCACAGGACCCAAGGCAGCATGGGCTCACAGCGGGAAGGTCATGTCAGACGAATCTAATTGATTTCTTTGACTGGGTGACCAAAGTAGTAGACCAGGGAGGGGCTGTGGACATGGCCTACCTAGACTTTAGCAAGGCATTTGACACAGTCCCACACAAAAGATTAGTAGTCAAATTAATCAGCCTGGGAGTGGGTCCCAGGGTGGTAGCCTGGGTAAAACATTGGCTGAACAACAGGACACAGAAGGTAATTGTAAATGGAGTCCACTCTGAAGAAAGAGGGGTTACTAGTGGGGTACCACAGGGTTCAGTACTGGGTCCAGTCCTTTTTAATGTCTTTATAAGTGACATTGCAGAGGGACTAGAAGGAAAAGAATGCCTCTTTGCAGATGACACAAAGATCTGCAACAGGGTTGATACACAGGGAGGCGTGGAAAGGATGAGAAGGGACTTGGCAAGGTTGGAGGAATGGTCAGAGGTTTGGCAGCTTGGATTCAATGCAAAGAAGTGCAAAGTAATGCACCTGGGAAACAAAAACCCAGGGGAAGATTACACAATGGGGGGGAGTAGTAACAACAAAAATGGAAAAAGACCTGGGGGTAATCATATCAGATGACCTTAAGGTTGGCAAGCAATGTGAGAAGGTGGTAGGGAGGGCTGGGGGGATACTAGGATGTATAGGGAGAGGTATCACCAGCAGAAAACAGGAAGTTAGTGAGACCCCATCTGGAGTACTGCGTCCAGTTCTGGAGACCCCATCTTCGCAAGGACGTAGACAGGATGGAGGCAGTTCAGAGGAGGGCAACTAAAATGGTGTAGGGTCTGCTAGAGAAATCCATACGAGGAGAGGCTAAAGGAGCTTAATATGTATACCCTTGAGAAAGGGAGGGAGAGGGGGGACATGATAGAAACGTTTAAGTACTTCAGTGGAATCAACAAAGTCCAAGAGGGTAGCAACTTTCAGAAAAAGAGATGTGCAAGAACAAGGGGACACAATTTGAAGACAGAGGGGGAATGGTTCAGTGGCGATGTAAGGAAGTATTTTTTCACAGAGAGGGTCATGGACGCATGGAACAGCCTTTCTGAGGAGGTTGTGGGGTCTAAAACTGTGGGGGAATTCAAGAATGTATGGGACAGACATAAGACAATTTTTTTGGGGGGTAGGAAGAAATAGGCTGTTGGTTAAATAGGATCTGCAGCTTATCCTGTACGTAGGGAAATAGGCAGACTGGGTGGGCCAAGCGGTCCTTATCTGCCGTCAAAGTCTATGTTTCTATGTTTCTATGATACCTTGTACTGTACAGCCCAACCTTATGATCTTCTTTGCATTTAATTTCAGTGTGATACAATGAACTGTGCAGTATAAGTAAATATGTTGTCTGACTTAATTACCACATGATTATATGGAAGGCTCCCGGTCTGCCTGCACTGTTGCTCCTTTCGTGCTCTAAATGCCACCCATCCTGTAGGATGCTCCTGTTTAACCCCAGTCTTTAGGGTACAGTGCCTATAATGTTGCGGTCCAGCATGCAAACTCCCAACTCTAGTCCTCAAAGCCTTTTCTTATCTTGCTGTCCAGCCTGTCTTCTTTATATCTCAACTATCTGGGCCAATTTGAACTTATGCCCTGTCCTGAAAATGACTGCACTTCATCTGCATGCTAAATACAGTCTTTCTCTGTATGACTTACCTGACTGTAACCTATTTGTTGTACCTGCCTGTACTGCATTGTATTGTTGATTTCTCTGATGTGACTCAAAGGGTTCTAATTCCGATACTTCAGTAAGTACATACTGTACATGTGCCATCATGTTCAGGCTGTACATGACTGTGTAGCAGAGTTTAATTTAAGGCTACTGGGATCCTAACAGCCACATTTCTGAGACCATTTTCATAAGACTTAAACACCATTTCTACAGCATGGTGAGGGTGAAAGCTGTGCTGTTTTTACTAGGAATCGGCTAATGGCACAGCAGCACCTGCTATTATAATCACACTCACTCAGTCCTGTAGCCCTCCTCCCCCACTGCTTGCACCCCAGAAACTCAGAGAACTTCTTTGAAATGAGACAGTCAGGGTGGTATTATGAACATACAAAGTCTGACAGCTGATAAGGTGTGGAGGGCCATCAAGTCTGCATGAATGTGCAGCTAACACCCTTTATTCTGCAGCAACCCTTCCCTCCCTCCAACCCTTGCCCTCAATTGACTCCTTTTGAAGCAGGTCACTGTTCCACTGGATACCATCTCTGTTGGTAATGCATTCCACCCAGCTACCATCCTCTTTGTAAAAAAGTGTCTCCTCATCTCCCCCCTGAACCTTCCTCCATCCAGTCTCACATCATGGCCCCAAATGTCCCTCACTTACTTTAAACAGCCTCTCCATGCCTGTCTTGTTTATTCTTTTCATGCACTTAGAGGTTTCAGTGATGTTCCCCCTGTTCCTTCTCTTCTCCAGTGACTACATGTTCAACTTCATCAGACTCCTCGTATAATGACCTATACAGTGACAGAATCACCTCCCTTCTCGAGGATATACCCCTTTCAATGCAACCCAGCATTTTGTTAGCCTTAGCTAGCTGCACCACCCCCAACGGGTAACTCCTCCTTGGGCTCTTCACCCCAGAATGCAGCACCTTGCACTTTCTGCCATTAAATGACAGTTGCCAAGTGTCTGACCAGATTCCAGCTGCACCAGATCATCCTGCAGCCCCTGCCATCCCCCTAGGTCATCCACCACCACTCCCATCTTGGTGTTGTCAGCAAACAGACTGATCTTGCTCTTGATGCTCAATGATATGTCTGCAGTAACAACACTGGCATCAACACCAAGCCCTGTGTAACACAGCTCATCACTATCCTTAGGGATGAGAGTTCCCCAGCTCCCCAACCACAACCACCACCCTCTGTTGCCTTCCCTGAAGCCAGTTCCCTACCCATCTCACCAGCTTTGCACCTGCCACCCATGCCTTCTAACTTACTTTCCAGCTTCCCATGTGGCGCTGAGTAGAATGCCTTACTGAGGTCCAGATGCAGGACATCCGCTGAATGTCCGCCGTCAAATTGCATAGTCACCCAGTCATAGAACTCTACCAGGCTGGTTTGGCATGATCTGCCACATATGAAGCCATGCTGTTTGCTGTCCCGTAGTCCCTTGCCTCCAGGAAGACCGGCCTTTACTTCAGGATAATCTCCATCAGCTTACCAATGATGGATGGACGGCTCACCGGTCCTTGGGGTCACTGTTGTAGAGGGGCACCACATCAGCAATCTTCCAGTTCTGTGGTACACACCCTGAGTGTAGTGTAATGTACTAAGGCATCCTACAGGAGGGCAAACAATGCATTGTTTTGATGATTTCAGCTGCTCTTTCTACAAATGCCACAGAAAATAAAATGGGCATACTAGATGGACCCCTGGTCTCCTTCTGCTGTCACTTCTCTATGTTTCAATGATGTGTGGATTATCGACATTGCAATGGTGGTGTACAGCATACTCAGTTGAGGTTAAGTTAGGATGCTTGTCAGGCGGGGGTAGTGAGGCAGAAAAGGAATTTCATAGCAGTGATGGTGTTCTCTAGCATAACTGAGCATGTTAACTCCCTCTTAATATTTACCATTATTCAAGATGCTCAGGTGAGATTAACGCCTCCTTAAGACCTTGCACTTAGCAGAGCAAGTTTAGAGATAATACAATGCACTAAATATGAGACTTTAGCATCCCATTATTTATCCCCAGCTAATCTCCAGGCTTTCAGCAGGTGATGTTAAGAGACCTTGTTTAGTCACAATATGTTTTAGTTCATCTAATCCAGATCTAATTTAAACAGAATTTTCCATCTTAATTTCTATCATGCCTCATAATATTGTGACACAGAAATGATAGCTCTTGGTGTATTAACAGTCCCTATTTAGAAAAGTAACTGGCTCCATTCCCCCTCATAAACATACAATTTGGCAATAGGTAGGGACCACTGGGCCACCCACATCTGCCCATTTCCCACTACCCACTGTAACAGTGCATACCATGCTTTATCTCCAACTCCACACACCCCACCCCCTTTTTTCTACCACTACTGTTATTAAGCCTATCATTTGCAGGCTGCAATGCCAGAACATATTTGTACCAGCCTGACCTCTCAGTCAGTCCCACCCACTCTACTGCGTCCACCAGAGCTTAAACTGGGGCATGTAATACAGTGCCCTTGAATCGTAAAAATGTATTTCATTACAGCTAACATAGTATGATGCCAGAAGAATAGGCCTTATGGTCTATCGAGTCTGCCTGATGGTCAGTGCCTCCCTCCCTCGTTCCCAACAAGGATCCCTATTTCACAGAAGGGCTCCCTGATGTATCCTCCCCCTGCACCTATCCCAGCCCTTCTTGAACTCCTCCACAGTAGTAGCAGCCACCAGTTATCTGGGCAGTGCATTCCAGGGCTCTACCACTCTCTCATTGAAGAAGCACCTCCTTGTTCCCCCCCAGCCTACCCCATCCAGCTTCATGGGGTGTCCCCTGGTTCCATCAGCTGAAGGATCCCTCAAGGCCTACCCTATTAAACCCCTTGAGATATTTGAAAACCTCTATCATATCCTCCCATCTCTTCTCTCCTCCAGTGAGTATAGGTTGAGCTCCCAGTCACTTCTCATAGGACCCTTCCCCCAGCCCCAGTACCATCCTGGTTGCTCTTCTCTGTACCCTCTCCAATAACACAATGTCCTTCTTTAATAGGGACTCCAAAACTGCAAGCAGTATTCAAGGTGTGGTCCAACCCAGCTATTGTACAGCGGCAGGAGTACCTCACTACTCCTTGAGGTTATCCCCTTGGCTGTGCACCCCAGCATTCTATTTGCTTGTGCCGCCACCCTTCTATACTGCTCTGAGTTGTTCATTTTGGCATCCACCACTACCCTGAGGTCTCCCCCCTCCTCAAAACTTGCAGTGTCTCTGCTCCTAGGTGTATTTATGAGTCAGATTTTTGGTTCCCAGGTGCAGAACCCTGTATTTTGCAGCATTCAACTTTAGTTTCCAGATTCATGACCACCTCCCTAGAGTCTCCAGGTCCTCCTGGAGATCCAAATTTCCCTCCTCCCCATCCACCACTGCCCACAGCTTACAGTTATCTGCAGAGAGGCTTATCCCACTCCTGACACCACTTCTGATGTCCGCAACCTAGGCATTAAACAGGAGTGAACTTAACACTGACCCCTGTGGTATACCTCTTATGACTTATCTTGAGGATGAGACCTCCCCCCTACCCTCACCTCACCTTCTGTACTCACCCTGCCAGACAGTCTCCTATCCACCTGTCCACCTTCCCCCCTCCCCCACCCCAGTACTCTCCAGCTTCTACAGTAGCCCATGATGTGGCATGGAGTCAAAAGCCCTACTGAAGTTCAGGAAGAGGACATCCACTGGGCTGCCCTGATCCAGCACCCTTGTCACCCCTTCATAGATCTTCAACAGATTTGTCTGGCATGATCTGACATTTACAAAGCCATGCTGGTGAATGTCTATGTGACTCTGTGCTGTCAGCACCTCCTCTATCCTTTCCTTCACAATGCTCTCCATCACTTTGCCCTCTACTGACATCAGGCTAACCATAGTTATCTAGCTCCTCTTGCAGGACCCCCTTGGACTGTCCTCCTCACCCTTCTCAGGCTCCATGAAAAGTAAGCCCCCTACCTCAACCTCATGTAATGATTTCTGATGAACACATAAGCTGATGGTAGAGCCAGTGGCATGCTGGGAGGGTGGAATTGGCAGATGTAGCACTGGCAGAAGACAGGAGGTGGTATTGACATGGTATAAAACAGGAGTGAGGCCTCACCTGGAGTACTCATTGCAATTCTGGAGGTCACATCTATGCATGGACATTGCCATGACTTAGGCAGTCCAGAGAATGGTGACCAAGATAATACAGGGTTCACATCTTCCAAGAGGTGTTCAAAGCAAGCACAATGGATGGTTTACACATGCTTGTGTCTCAAACAAGGGAACCTTGATGTGGTAAGGAGTGATGCAGAGCCAC
The DNA here is from genome assembly GCA_016271365.2 of Neoceratodus forsteri. NCBI lineage: Eukaryota > Metazoa > Chordata > Ceratodontiformes > Ceratodontidae > Neoceratodus > Neoceratodus forsteri. The sequence goes on along the minus strand of CM057450.1, from coordinate 94,800,714 downwards.
TGACCACATAGGGCATGAGGACACAGGGAATATTAGGGTTGCATGCAGACTGGATGTCACTAGTGGCCCATATCTGCCATATCTGTCCACGAGTTCTATGAAACATAGAAACCTATAATCTGTCAGGAATTTGACCAACCTAATCAGCCCATTCTGCCAATTTACCTTTATGTATCCCATGCACTCTTGACCACCATAATGTTTTGGTCCCCCCCCCAACTTCTGATGTTACACTCTATGGTTCTCGTTTGCTCGCCACTGTCCAAATAGCTTTGCTTTGCTCCCACTATTGCGCAGGGGGATCACATCCACCCTTCTCCAGTCCCCAGGCACCACACCACCTTCCCATGATTTGTTATGGTTGGGGAAAGCACAGCGGTAGATTTCAAGAATGCTTGGGACAGATAGAAGGGAGTCCTCAAACCCAAGGGCAGTTGGAAAATGTCTCCCCCCAGCACCATGTTTATACCCTTGGGGGTATTTGAATGCTTCTATCATGTCCCCTCTTTCCCTCCTCTCTTCCAGTGAGTACATATTGAGGTCCCTTAACCTTACCTCCTAAGTCTTGTGTTGCAATCCCTGTACCATCTTTTTTGCCTTTCTCTGGACTGTCTCCAGCCTGTTAATGTACTTATGATGGTATGGCCTTCAGAACTGCACACAGTACTCCAATTGAAGCCTGACCATGGTTTTATATAATGCATCACTACCGCCATCCTTTTGCTGGCGATACCCCTGCCCATGCACCCCAACATGACACTGGCCCTCCCATCTGAAATAATAACCCCCTTGTCCCTTTCCTCTTTTGTGACTGTCAGCAACTCCCCCCAACCCACCACCATCCTGTAGCTTTCCCCAAGGTTTCCATGTCCCAGGTGCATTATATTGCACTTCTTTGAATTAGACTTCAGTTGCCAGTCTTCAGATCATTTGTTTTGCTTCCACAGGTCCCTCTTCATTTTCTCCACCCCCTCTGGGGTATCCACTCTGTTGATCTTGGTGTCATCTGCAAACATGCAGACCTTTCCCTCCAGTCTCTCTGCAATGTTCCTAGTGAAGACATTGAACAGGACTGGCTCCAGGACCTATCCCTGAGGCACCTGACTCATCACCACCTTCTTCCCAGACTGCACTGCATTTACCACCACCCTATGCCTCCTGTCTGATAACTAGTTTATAATCCACTTTACCACCCTGTCCCCCATGCCCAGCCTTCCCAGCTTGTTTAACAGCATCTTATGAGGTACTGTGTTGAACACTTTGCTGAAATCAAGGTAGGTGACAGCCACTTCACCATCTGATTTACCTCCTTTGTCACCCAGTTGAAGAAATCTATCAGATTCATCTGACATGACCTATCTACTGCAAGTCCATGCTGCCTAGGGTCCTGGGCACTTATGACTTATACATATCCCCAATCCTTCCTTAAGTAGTGCCTCCATGATCTTCATCATTACTGAGGTAAGGCAGACTGGCCTATAGTTCCCCACCTCCTCCCTGCTGCCTGATTTGTGTAGAGGGACCACATGCACCATCCTCTAGTCCTCTTGTACCACACCGTGCCCATGAAAACAATCTCCTCTCACTCCATCCCTTTGTCCTTCACCCATATGTCTACATTTGAGACTTTGAAGACTCTTACCACCCCTTAAGCCCTCCAATGATGAGTGCCTTAATGGTCAGGAGCTCAAACCTCTCTACCTTTCAGCTCCTGCTATCCCCAATCCAGCAGTCTTTCTTCCACCTCTCATGATCATCTTTCATCCCAACAAGCAGGAAGCAAATGACTGTCATTCCACTCCCTGGAGGTGGTGATACTTCCCTTCCCTTATAGGAAACTACCACCCTCTCTCACTTGACCCACCCTTGAAAACCTCTTGGAATGCCTGGTCCAAAGTCAAGTTCCTTGTGGTTCTACACCACTACCTTCACTAGCTCTCAGCATCTGCTGTCTCCTGCCCACTGGCATTGATTCTACAAGATTTCATTAGTGTCTTCCATCCCAAACAGCAGGAAGCATGAAACTGTTATGTCATCCCCTAAAGGTGGTGATCCCTCCATGCTATGAAACTATCACCCTATCTCACCCATTTGTTGAATAAAATTGGGGTCTTTTTTGGTGGGGATAGAGGGTCCTGAATTGACTTGGCTGCAATGGGGAGTCTTCACTGAGCACGTAATAGGGTGAGCAGGGTACAGGAGTGTAGGCATGGAATGCATAAGGATTGTGCTGTGTTGTGTACAGTAAATGCTTAGGGATGGGGCTGTTGTGTATTCATTACATGCAATTTGTACTTGAGCACCAAAGTCCAATCCACTAACAAAACTAACTTGACGTACTAATTCTGAGGTGGTCATCTATTTAGCTCAAAGTTTCTGTTGTGACTCTGTATATTGTGCATTGACTAAGGATACAATTATTATCTCATTATTCAGGTGTAAGATTTCAACTTTGCCCACGTACTTCTAAACCACCAGCTGCAAAGAAAACTCCCATAAGCCATTCTGAAAGAATGAAATTATACCGCCAGTGTATAAAACAAGACCCAGAAAGATTTGTGGCTTATAGGAAGTACAATATAAAATGTGCGAGGGAAGCCAAAAGAAACATGAATGAGGAGCTAAGAGAGAGAGAGCATGGATGCTATGCTGTGAAAGACAAAAACGACTTTGTGAAAGGCGGAAGTTAAATGCCTCTACCACAGCTGGAACACATAAACTGACTCTGAAAACAAGGCAACAAAAAGGAAAAAATGAGGGAATATTGGAGGACCAAAAAACAAGAGCAACAACAAAAGATGACACCACAGCAGCATATGGTATGAAGCTGTTGGAATGACGCTATGCCCTAGGGTTGACGGATCAAAACACAGGGTGGCTTGTGTCAACCGGAAATGCACATCATGTGGAGTTCAGCTGCTTCAAAAACGATTGTCTCCTTTAGTGCAGAGTGAGCAGATTACAAAAAATATTATGTGGCAGAGCTGGGAGACTGTTAAAAATGAGTTCAATGGGAAAGTGGTATAAAGGAAAACAATCGTAACAAAGATATCCACGCTTACAGAATTGCTGGAAACACTAATGATGGAGCTAGAAGCACTGGCCAAACATTTGTTTGTTGCAGCAATATTCTAAAATTTCCAGATATCCACCACAAAATACAATTGTTATGGTTCTCGATTTTAGTGCAAACTATCAATGTCGGTTTCAGAGGGAGGTGCAGTCTGCACGCTGGCCCCAATGCAAATGACTCTGCATCCTATTATAGCTTCCTATCCATGTCCTTTCCAGTGTGGATACACCACTAAAGAACATTTGGTATTTGTGTCTGATGATCTCAATCATGATTCACATGCTTTACAACAGTTTATGACACAGGCTGTGCTTTTTCTACAGAACACACGAAAACTGACAATACACAAAATTATAAGGTTCAGTGACGGCAGTGCAGCACAGTACAAATCCAAAATACCTTTTGCTGATGCTAGTTTTTCAGTACAAGATTTTAGATTTCCTATTGAGAACCACTACTTCGGATCGTGACATGGAAAAGGGCCTCCTGATGGTGAGGCAGCAGTACTCAAAAATGTTGCCACACTTGCTGTATTGAGTGGACAGTGGCTTATTAGATCAGCAGAGGAATTCTTCAAATACTGCAACCAAACTTTAAGAATTCCAAGTATGACAGAAGATGGCCCCAATCAATGCAGGCACTTCCAAAGACATTTCTTTTTCATTAAATGTGAAGATATTGACAGAGATGGGCAAAATCGCCTGGTCCGCAGCGCATTGCCCGGTACCCGGAAAATGCATGCGATCCGGCCAGTTCAACCTGGAGTCATTCAAACAAGACAGCTTAGAAGCTTCTGCCATGGATGTCTCAATGACACTGAAATGTGTGAAAACAAGGAGTACATTACTGCATGGGCCGGGAAAGTATTAAATTTGACAACTGACTGTAATGCAACTGGAAATGAGGATGACATATATGAACTTGAACTACAGCCATATGATGAGACCCAGATGGTTGATGAACTGCCAGGTATTGAACATTTGAATAACCCCAACGCACACGCCGATGCCTGTTGGTGTGTGGATTGTGGAATATGGGGGGGGTGAGGGTGGTGTGGTAGTAGTGGTGGTAACACTAACATCACATTTCCATGCTTTTGTCACTGTGGTATGAACCCTAACTGATGCATTAACAGAGTTTTTGCATGATATATATATATATATATATATATATATATATATATATATATATATTATTTTTGACCTTACCTGCCATTTCCTCATTTCCAATATTTCCTTCCTGATTTACTGAAAGATCAAGTACTGGGACTAAGGTTTTACCATCTTTAGTAAAAGTATCTAGATCTAGTCCTCTGTCCCTCTTCCTTTAACCTCAGAAGATTCTTTGGATGTGCTTCCTAGTGTACCACTGCACTTTTCATACTTAAAATGTTCTTTCTTATTACATAAAGCTGCTCCAGCATTAGAAATTAGCCATATGTGGATTTTTAAGCAGAGTCCCTGTTTCTGCATTAAAAAAGTAGGATAAGGATTTATCTGGATCTTCATTTGTATTAAGTATTAATGGCTTCACTTTTATTAAGCACTGCATCTTTTGAACTCAGTGCTGGAGAGTTTTCAAGAGCGTCATCAGACATATTATTTATTTGTGAGTCTGGGAAAGGTTGCCACTGGTACTCTGTTGAGGAGGAGAGCATAGCCCCTGCACTTTTATACTGTCTTTGAGATTTTTTAATTAAATCTAGAAAATGATTCACATTGATTTCAAGGGGAGTTAAAGGTTTCATTAATGGTGTCTCAAAGACTTCTGGTAAGGGAATCCTTGTGGTTGGGAAGGAAAAGTTTCACCATCTCTTATTTTCTCATTTGAGAGAAAGTTTGAGGACTTTAATTACTATCATTGACCTTTCTGTTTGATCAATTTTTGGAGTGGAGAACGGACATACCTGCCAATTAAATTGTGGTTTTTTTTCATCTTTCTCTTCCTGGTCACATTTCCCTTTTCTGTATTTTTTTAATCCCTTTTACTATCTTTATTGAAATATTTTAGCCCCACTAACTTTTCCTTTATCATGTCTGGGTGTCTCATATGGTTGGTTTTCCATTTCATTTTCTTTTGTAACTTTTCCATCTACTTTTACCTCTTTTCCACTCTATGTTGGTATCATTATTTCCTATCTAGCTACAAAGGATTCAACACAGATGATAGTAACTACATAGTAACTATAACTAAGCAGTTAAAAAAATAATAAAAGTAATGGCAATAGAGAAAATATTGACAGCAAATATCGTAACAGGCTGAATAAAATTGGCAATAAAACTTCTGTGCCTGCCTGTTTATAATGCAGTTTGTCAGTGATCAATCAGTTCAACAAAGGCACACAGAAACATTTTGCTGCAAGGTAGCACTTTGTGGTTTACCACTGTTAGCCTTACGGTTGTGCTTGATGTTCCAAGCAAAAGATCCTCTTTCAGTGAGGGGCAGCCACCAGTTGCTCTGTCATCCCGTTAAATTCACTGAAATGCCTAACAGGGAAATAATCCAAAGAGTGTTCAGCAAGTTTCAATTATCAGCTTCAGTATGAAGGGTTTAACCTGCAGTTTAGACTGTAGACATGTAACCTTTTATGTCCCTAACAAAGTCCAGAAAATACAGGATATGGCCTTGTTATAGTATATGCCTTAAAAACCCACCAAACACTTTAAAGCTCCAGGCAACACATATTTTAAATTGTTTCTCTGGTAATTGTCTCCAAGATAAACATGTAAGAGTTCAGTTAAGCTAAAGCTAATGTTATCATTAAATGCAAAAGCCTCTACAAAAAGTTATAGTTGTTTAATGAAGAATTAATCAGTTAACTTACATCTTTGCGTTCCTTTAGTCTCACTTATTCCAGGGTCTAGATTTCGCCCGTTTTGCAAAAATGATCAACAGTTTGAGTCTCCCCCTGAATTATGAAGCTGTAGATTTTCTTTCCCTTCTGCGCTCACCTACAGTATTGAAATTAAAGTACAATGCTAAGCGCTTTGCCGGAGCAACTCTCCAGGAGTTTAGTTAAGTTTTACTCAAATCTTTAATTCTGTAGTGCTCCACTCTGTCAATGGGATTCAGTACTGATGGGTTATGTGCATCTCTACAAGGCGTGCACATAACCCATCAGTACTGAATCCCATTGACAATGTTGGAGCTAACTGAAAAGAAAATTATGCTAAGTATGAAGAAATTTCTTCTTTATTAGGATATAGGCATGATAATTATAAATGCTTACAGCATGAGAGATTTAATCAGTTATTGATCTACTAGTCAGTTTTCAATTGTACATTCTTTGAAGCTATCCGCTAATTTTTACAAGAGTACATTACTTTTACTATGTAAAATAAACTCTCAAAAGTTATTAGTTTAATAGAGTACTACACCTTCATATCTTGTAAATGTTGTTTCCTTGTCAACAGACAGCTGTTTTTGTGTGGCTGTTAAGGATACATGTGATTGCTTTAGTTTATTTTCACTGTTCATACTAGCCCCTGTAACCATCCTGGGAGTCTCTATTTTCTGGTTGTTGAAATCTCATTGTGCCTGATAGCTGCATTAACATATGCGAACATGGTGTGCCGGCATCCTTTAGACACCACGATATGCATGTCTGCTTACTTAGAATTCAACAAAACAAGTTGCAACAAAGTGTGAAATACCATATTTACCTTTAATTAGCTTTGCAAACTGTCTTAGATGTAATGCAATTTTGCTTTCTTTAAATTGCATTCGATCTGTGTGTTTCTTGAGTCTTTTTTTCAGGTTATGTGCACTTTCAGTATAGAGATACATAGTGTAAATGGGTGCTGTAGCATTAAGGCATCATGTTGTCATATGCTACTGCAGCTCTAAAGGACAATGAGGTTTCAACAAGCAGAAAATGGACACTCCCAGGTTAGCTACACATGCTGTTATGAACAATGAAAATAAACTAAAGAAATCACATATATCCCCAACAGCTATATGAAAAGAGTTATCTGTTGGCAATGAAACAGATATCATTTACAAGAATATGGGGGTGTAGTATTCCTTTAACTATTAGGTTGGTTGTTTTTTAGATAAACCAGGTGTACATCACGGAGCATGTAGCATGCACTAGCCATATAGTATACTGTCAGCCACAAATTGTAAGATGCAGAAGCAAGTGTCTGACTCTGCTTCCTCTTGCATGCTTTTAACAACTAATATATTGCCACATCAGCATCTAGCTTGTTAGAGTGGCATAACATTTAAATCACCCAGCTGGGAGAGAGGACAGTTAATCACTTTATTCACACTGGTAATTCAATAACTCTGAATGTCATTTTGAACTCCCATCTAAAGTAAACTGATCATTCTTAATGCTTCTAAAATATAAGCTTAAATCTAATTTTCTCTACTACTACTCCTCTCTATCATATTTAATGACCTCAAGGTGGCAAGGCAGTGTGACAAGGCAGTGGGCAGGGCCAGCAGGATTTTAGGAAGGGGAATCACCAGCAGAAGGAGAGAGGTGGTGTTATCACTGTATTGATTGTTGGTGAGACCCCACCTGGAGTACTGTGTCCAGTTTTGGACACCACATGTCAGGAAGGACATAGGAAGTGTGGAAGCTGTCCAGAGGAGGGTTACCAAAATGATGCAGGGGTTGTATCATAAGCCCTATGAGGAGAGAATGAAGGATCGCAATATGCACAACCTGAAAGAGAAGAGGGAGATGGAGGGCATGATAGAGAAATCTAGGTACCTTTGAGGGGTGAATATGGTAGATGAGGGGAGTATTATTCAGAAGAGAAGGGACGCAAGAACAAGGGTACATGCTATGAAGCTGGAACAGGGGAAATCTAGGAGGGATGAGATGAAGTACTTCTTTACTGAAAGAGTGGTGAATGCCCAGATCAGACTTCCAGCAGAAGCAGTGGGGCGAAAACAGTGGTGAGCTTCAGGTGCTGATGAGATTGGTACAAAGGAATATTGGTAGGAAAGTGGGGGGAGTAGCCAGATATAAGGTAGCGTCTGTGGTAACAGTATAGCAGGGATAAAATGGGCAGAGTAGGTGCACAAATAGTTATTTATCTGCCTACAAATTCTATGTTTCTATGTTACTGCAAAGGAGGAGAGAAAGAAAATCATAGTAATGTGGTAAAACAGCAATTTTCAGAATTGTGTTTATATAGACTGCTGTGTTTAGTAAATCCAGAAAAGCTACTGTTTTACAGCCTTAGAACAAGCGTTCATAAAGATCCGCATCAATCTGTTAGGATTAAATGAAGGTGAGCACATATAAATGTATTAAAATGGCAACAAGCTGAAGTTAAAGAGGCACCCAGTCTTTGCTCAAAATCTCCACTTATTGAACCAAGTTAAGCAGCATTAAACAAAGACACATCCATCACCAATCCATGTACCACTGTGCACCGGTTCTGTTCTCTTTCTTCTTTTCCTTGTCCAGCCTTTTCTCTCTCCCTGGTCTCCCTGATTTCCTTGATTCACTGCTTGGTCAACTCCAGACTGCTCATTCCAGGGTGTAGCACTCCTATCTCCACTCCCCACTCTATGGCTTTCCAGCTTTTCCACTGTCCACCCAACATTTTTACAACTCCACCATCTCCTCAGTCCTCAGCATCCCCAAACTCGGCCAAAAAAAACCAAACCTCTGACTCAAAGTAATATGCTTAAAATCATTTCACGCAGACATTGAAAGTTGAATACTTTCCAAGCAATAATAGCACACTTAGCTTGCTTAAATTAAAACATGCCCATAAAAGAAGTACCACAGAGCAGCTCCATCCTCCTTCCTCTCCAGTGCAGACAGCTATCACAAACCTGATTCACCCTGACCAGACCAGCTTCATCCCAAATAGATCAGCAAGGGGCAATATCAGGCATCTCCTTAATATTATAACCAGCACTAACAATAGGAAAGGGAAACAGCTGGCTATTGTGGTGGATGCTGAGAAAGCATTCGCTTGCCTGACCTTGGAGAAAATGGGTTTTGGGCAAAAGTTTAGTGGATGGATCAAAGAACTATACAGAAACCCTTTGGCAAGGGTAAAGTAAATTGCTCCATAGATGAGACATTCTCTATCACACATGACACAAGGCCGGGGTGCCCCCTCTTGCCTTTGCTCTTCTCCATCAGTATTGAACCACTGGCAAAGTGATGACAAGCACACAAGAGTATAGGGGGGATAATTGTGGGAGGTGATGAACATAAGTATGCTGATGACACCCTTGTATATCAGAACAATCCACAAACTTCATGCCCCCACCTTAGTAAACTACTCCAAGAGTACTGAGCAGAGTCAGGTTTCCATGTAAATGCCACAAAATCAGAAGTGATCTTGTTAAATGGTACACTACCATAGACAATGGAAGAGTTCATCCCCTTGAAATGTACAGGGAAGCCAGTGAGGTGTTTAGGGGTAATGCTATGACCCCAAAAGTAGGACTTATATAAACTTACATAATAACATAGAAAGACAAACATTAGAGGTTGAAAAGGACATAGAAAAGCTGGAATGGTGGTGTGGAAGGCTGAGGCATCGAACGCCTTACCTCCAACCAAGCCAGCAACCCATGCTAGGGAATGGGCACAGGTTGCAGAGAAATGGCAGGGTGGGAGAGGATCAAGCATCCCAGGGACTGCTCTCCTCTCCTTGGGAGGGGTGACCAGCCATCTTGGCCTCTGATTAACACTGGGTGGAGGCCCACTGGTAGTGCAGGTCATGAGCATCTTGAAGGGTGGGGCTGTGGTTATGCAGAGCATGTGCTCCTCTACACACACATTCTGATATGTCACCATGGCAGGGGGCAGGAGAACAAGAAACAATTGGGAAGGGAAGCTCTATGAAGCCCTGCCCACTCCCCCATGACTCATGTACCACCATACTGCCTGAGCACTCTGGATTGTGCACCAGGGAAGGATGGCCCTCCCCCTACTGGCCCTGCTATGGGGGGGGAATCTGTGGGGGACTTAGCTCCAGTAAGTCTGGAGAGGCATGTGTCAGTTGCAGGGATCAGGGACAAGGCCGAGAGCTTGCCCACCTCCCCAGGGCAGAAAATAACTATATGGAAAAAAGGACATTGAAAGGTGGGACCTTCTCCACTGTCATTATGTGAGGGTTGAAGCTGTCAAAATGAATATCCTCCCAAGATATTTATTCTTGTTTTGTTGTGCCATAATTGTTTTTTGAGCAGATACAGAAAATCATTTTCAGGTTCATATGGGCAGGCAAATGACCCAGACATACATAGTCTATGTTAACGGTAGCAAAGAGCGGGAGGTGGGGTCGGGAATACCTGATTTAGAAAAGTACTACACAGCAGTACAAATCAGCACACAGACACATTTTGTAACAAAGGAGGAGAATGAGTGAGGCTGGATGAACATTGAAGCAGAATGCCTTAAGCAAGCCTCCTTTCAAGGACCAATAACCTCCCAGCTATTAGATAGGATGATAAGGGAACTAAGCAATCCATGGACAAGAACAATGTGGAAGGTATGGAAGGTGGCCCTAGCTTTCTGCCACCCCCTTACCACATGCCTCTCTCTGACCCCAACTTTAGACTGTTCAAACTTCCCCCTGATAAATACTGAGCAAAGAGTCAAAACTTGGTGTATACAAGGCCTCTACAGATTAGGACAACTGGTGGAAGGATGAATAGTAAACAGCTTTGTAGTGCTGAAATAGGAGTTTAATCTTTCACAATCTGACTTTTTAGATGTCTACAACTAAGGGACAAACGTACGAAACCCACAATGTGGGAGACTTTTGACAAACCACTGTACCCACTTTTGGTGTACCTACTGTATACTCCTGGGCTAGACAGTCAGATAAAAAGCACTGCCTTACTAAATTAATACATATAATGGAGACCCAGATGGGGCAACGACTTAACAGAAATGGCATGAGGAGATGGGCACCCCAATCATAGACTGGGCAGTGGCTACAAATCTGGGAAAGGTTTACAAAACCACAGCTGCTATTGACTGGAGGGAGTCTGATTGATTGATTGATTGGTTGATTTAAAATGTTTCACCAGGTAGACATACAGAGATATAAAAACAATATAATTTACAGATTTGACCTGGGGAAGAGGAAGAGAGAGCAAGTCAGCAATAACAAAAAACAATCAATACACACAGTGCAGATAAAAAGATACAGTATAAAAGAGTAAAAAAAATAGATCAACTGTATCATCAATCATCTGATAATTTCAGCAGCTGGTAGAACAGATAGCAATAGTGTAACCCAACAACAGAATCAGGTGCGAACACAGCAGAACACAATAGTATTTTTAAAAGCTGCTTGGCAGCAGCAGCAGCAAGACAAATACCCAAGTTAAGGTTGTTCCAGCCCTGTGGAAGATAATAACAGAAGACAAGTCACACAGTACTCAGTTTCATACGTTAGATAATGAACCTGTTGCCAGAGTGAGAGCAAAGATGGAGTCTGGGCAGAGCAATGGAGGAGAGGAGGGTGCACAGATAGTTTGGGAGCTTGTTAAACCAATAATTGAACCCAAACAAGGCTAGGTGTTGCACACATTTTCCAGGCAGTAAAGGTTAGCCCAAATGGGCATACAGTGAGCAGTGATGCATGTGAGCTGGGACTCAAAGGATGAGTCTACACTGTACAGGGTATCCAGTTATGATAAATGGCATTTTTGGGCAGCATTGTAGACCACATCATCAAAGTCAATGGCTGACAGGATTAATTGTTCGACCAGGCGCGTGCGCATTCCGAATGAAAGGCAATCCCCAATCTGATAGAGGGCACCAAGCTTTCAGTGCAATTTGGAAATCAGTGCCTGTATATGTAAAGAAATATCTAGAGAATTGTCCAAAATGACACCTAGGTAGTTGTACCTTGTTTTCTCACAACTCTCCTCTTTCCTTGATTCATACTCCTCCTCCTTCACTCCAATCTAGTTTCAGGAAGTTTGGTTACATTAGTATGTCCCTCCTCCAGCTCACTGACACTATACTCACTGGCACAAATTAGGGCCTGGTAACTTCATCATCTTTGTTGACTTGCCCAAAGCCTTCAGCACTGTTGTCCACCCCATTGTTCTAGACAAGCTTAAGGCAACAGAACGTTCTGCCTTTTCAGCTGGGTGGTTCCGTTCCTACCTTGCAGGCAGGTCTCAAGTTGTCTGAACTGGAGATTCCTTCTCCTGCCCCCACTCCCAATCTACACAGGCATTCTCCAAGGTCCATCCTTTGCCACTTTGTTTCTCCATTTCTCTAAATAGCCTCCACACTGCCTGAACCTCTGTGCCCATTCACATGTATGCAGATGACATGTTATTCTTTACCTTAGGTTCCTGTGCCCTTGACCTTGGCCCAGTTCCAACTGGACATTACCAACATCCACCACTGGTTATGTGAAAATCATCTGTCCCTTAATGCCAAGAAATCAGTCTCTATGACTTTTTTGTACTAGGCAGGGGCTTACTAGACTCACCCCTCTCCCCTCCTTCCATACCCTTGATGGTGCAGGGACCGAAGATGTCTCTTCCTTCAAATATCTCTGGCACCAACTTGACAGCCATCTAGATGTTCACATGGACACAATCCACCAGAAGCTCCACCACAAACCTGGTGGGCTTTACATGAATAAGAGGAGCATCCCTCTTCCTGCCTCAGAGATATCCTCTTGAAGATGATACTCCCCATTTTTAGGGCTGCATAGGCGGAGCCCTGCAGAACTTTTATGATCATTTAGGAAAAAGGACTCTGCATTCCTTCTGAACAAACAACATGTTGGATTGCATCACAGTCGTCTCCATATCTGTGAAGTAGTCCACCCATGTTATCCCTACTAACCGCAGCACTGCACTATTTCATATAAATCAGCACCTCTAAATTTGTACCATATGCCCACAGGGGAACCTATTTCCCCACTCCCAGGACACGTGGCACACCAAGAAAAAGAGAAAGAGAGAGACTGCAACAAATTTTCCTGCTCCCAGTACACACCGCACAGAGAGAGATAGACAGCAACTTATTTGTTATAGTGTTTTCCCTGCGGCTCTCTCACTCGCTTCTCTCATTGTTTTCTTGGTGTTGCTGTATGTGGAATTTAACAGTCCCTCCAATGCACATAGCTTTTTATTGTTGATTTCAGAACACATAATTTGAATATATACCTAAGGTACAGGTGTTTGCTGTTAAGGACGTCCAGCCCCATCCCACCCCCTCCCCCAACACACATGTACGCACATACAGTTGTGAGGAGCGGTGCATAAACTACTGTTTATATACCGAATCCTTCACTGTGTGGTTTTGCTGAAGGATTCAAAAATATTTCTGCCCAGTTTGTTTCCTTATGCCTTTTAAAGATGACTTTTGCTTTGCTGTCCCCAACCCCCTCAAACTGTCTTCGCTTAGCTGAATCCTCTTACCTCTGCTGCCTTACAGTCAGCATTTCATGTTTGCTGGAATTCTGGCGGCACCTGGCCTTCACTACCTTCTATACCCTTTTCTCGCACAGTTGCTCCAACACCACCTACAGTAGCACTGCTGAGGAAAAGAAAGAAAGAAAGAAAGAAAGAAAGAAAGAAAGAAAGAAAGAAAGAAAGAAAGAAAGAAAGAAAGAAAGCAGGCTGGTGCAGCTGTTACCCTTACTGGTCCATTCTCTGCCAACCAGGGCAACACAGACAGGGTATTCGCTGGAATCAGAGTGCTGCTATCTCCACCTTGTCAGATATCTGCAGGCCAGCCTTAGAAGCCCTGATTCAATGGGTCTCAGACACCGAAGCTTGAATCACCTCCATCAAAGACAAAATAGCCACAGATGACATCCAGGTCTCTGAACTTAAAAAGAATTTAGCCAATCTCTAAAACCATATTGAGGACCAAGAAGGAGGGAGCAGAAGAAAAAACCTGGTCCTTGTTGGTATACCAGAGGGAACTAAGGGGTCCAATATGCTCTGATTTGTCCAAAAACTACTTCAGGTTATTGCTGGCCCCCTGGAACATGGGACATGGTCCTTTATAGCAAGGGCCCACTGGTCTTTATGTCCACAGCCATCTCTGGGAAGCAAGCAGTATAGCATAGTGGTTTAAGACTCTGAGCTGCAAATCTGGAGACCTGGGTTTGATTCTACAGCTCCCATTTGCATACTGTGTGACCCTGAGCAAGTGACTTAACTTCCCTGTGCTCCCAGATTGCACCTGTAAGCAAGCCTTCAACTTAGTGTGCTACTCCTGGTTAAACAATTGAAAAAAAGAAGAAAAAAAAAAACCCTGAACAATCATTTTAAGACACCTTAATTACTAAGATAAAGTCTATATTCAGTCACAAGCCAGAAAGACCTCTGTTTTAACTGGGGAAGGCCATTTCTTTTATATATTTATTAATGTCACCCCCATGTGAAGGACAGACAGCCTACAAAAACATCAAAAAATATTTTCACAGTGCCAACAGTCTACCCAGCATGTTTAACTATCTCAATGGACCAAGGTACTCAAGAGTTCTCCAGCGTCGGGATGGCCTGGTCAGAGCTCCCGAAGTTGCTGCCACATTTTCTTGCAACCACCAAGCATTTACTTTCCTAAATTGGGGGCAACAAAATGCAAAAAAAAAAAAAAAAAAAAACCAGGCTAGTGCAGCTGCTACCTTCCCCGGTCCATTCTCTGCCAACCAGGGCAACACAGACAGGGTATTTGCTGGAATCAGAGCACTGCTACCCCTTCCACTTCAGACCCCTGGACACATGTCTCTTCCCCAACCCACCAAAAATGTCAAGGGGAAACTAGAAGAGATCAAGAAAGCTGAAACTAAATGAAATTTTCTTAAACAGATCTCAGGGAGCAGATGAAACCCAGCAGGCTTGTCATATGGGAATAAGCGAGCTAGCTGGCTGGTAGAATGATGCAGGTATGGATTTACCAGGGGAGCTAAGAGGGCTGTAGCACCACCACCCCCACCCCATTAGCACCCCCTTGGTCTTTAACAAGAATGGGTTTTCTAGTGGGCAAGTAACAAGGGTCAGAGCAATTTTAAGTCACAGTTTCTGCATACAGCTGTACCTGGCCTTGTGAACCCAGCCGTTTTGTTGTGTGCCCAGTGCTGTCAGGAGAGATCATGAGGTTGAAGCTTCCAAAGATTGTTCATCAAAGTGCAAAAATAAATTATAGATTATTTCTCTACAAATGCATCACTTAAAATGTATATTTTTTAGAAGAGAATAGTAGGGTGATGACAGGGAGATTCAAAGGTTTTCATTCAATCTGCCCAGTTTTACTTAGTGACTTGTCCTTTGGTAGCAGGTCAAACTCCAGAGCCTGTTTCCCACTTTAACATAAGTTGTTGGCTGTAGTTTCTATTCCCTTTTCCATGGAACTCTGCTGTACGAAAAGTGAAATGTATTAGCTTAACTTTGTGTAAGTATTGCACAGTAGACTGAGCAAATCATTGACTGAGCTTTTCATTGTCCAGACTAGCACAGACTTAACGTCTCATTTTTAGTGAGGTTCAGCTTTGAACCCTAGCTGAGATGAACTGAAGGCAGCAGACTGGGGTAGCACCTAGGTGATGTGCTTACACACAGCGATCTGGTGAGGTGGCTAGTGAGATTCCATCCCAGGATCTCTGGCTTTCTGTACATCCTCCCGTACATTCCCTCATTTATTACATGGTTGCACTGCATATCCAAAATAAATAAATCTATAATACATGCATTTGGATTTTCTTTCAGAGGTGAGAAAACAATGAGATGCCACATAAAATGCTGGACAAGTAGCCTAAACAGCGATGTGAGTTCCCTGTATTCTTATTTGGGAGTAATAATCCCATGTAAACAAGAACACTCTGATTATAAAAAGTGGTTATGTTGGAAGCAAAAGGGGGAACATTTTTTTACATTCCATGATCTTTTGGATCACACAGGTTTGGGGTCATGAGTACTAGTGTAATTTCAGAAACAGAGAGATGGGGCTGCCCGGTCCAGAAATGTCTTTGTGCGAGAAGGTATGCACAATAAAAATGTTGAATATAGAAATAATTTGGCTGGGGATGTACTGAGAAATTGTACATATTTTTACACAAGCAGAAATTATGTTAAAAGAGGAAATAGCACAAGAGATATTTAAAGCACAGTTCATAGTGGTAAAACAACGATATGTGTATGACTAGTTTGTAAGGTGAGTTGGAGCCAAAATCTAAATGGGGACATATACACAGTAGGTGTAATTAATCGTCCATCTCCCAACCCCCATATTGTTGTTTCTTGTTTTAATTGTTTTTTAGTGCTATTTATTAAATAATTAGCTCTTTGGGTAACACTACTAAAATATTTTTGTATCTTCTGCATAACAGGTACACCAGCTGTCTATGCCTTCATCTATGTCTGTTGCATATACCTAAAACAGCACACAGCCAAGTACTAATCCATGGAGTCCCTTACGAGAACCACTTATTTAGTTTCAGTTTCTAACACTTGTCCATTGCTAACTAGTGGCTCAATTACCTTTTCTGATGCCACGGTTTCAGAGATTTTAAACCTATTATCAGTTTGAAATTCTGTATTTTTCATTTGATAATGAAACTACGTCTGTCCACCCCCCCAGCTACAAGTAAGGAATGAAATGAACTAACATGCAATCATCTTCCCCATATTCCATGACTATTTCATCCTGTTCCGATCCCTTTTTATGTTTGCTTGCGCACATGTGCAAGAAAAATCTTGGGACAGTATGGCATTTTAGAAGTGTGTCACTGTTCTGGCCAATGCAGCTGAAGCTGCGTTGGGCTCGTCCCTCAGGCACCAATCAGTTGGCAAGCTGACTATGACAGCAGTCTAAGAGAAATGGTTTCTACTTGAAAGAAATGAACCGCTGCAATCAGGGACCACTTCGTCTGAGCAGACCACCCCCCCAACACACACACACACCTTCTTTCCAGACTCTACTGTTTCACTTCTCGTAACCACCCCCTTGTTCAATTGCCATGGGTGCAGCTCCTGCCACCCATTGCACTCTCTCTCCCTGGTTCCAGTCCTCGCTCCTCTGAACCCCATCCCCTGCCTTGACCTGCTTGTACAATTGTCATGGGTGTGACTTTACTGGTTGGCAGCTCCTGCCACCCATGGCACTTTCTCTCCCTGGTCCCAGTCCTCACTCCTCTTTACATGCAGTGCTTGCTCTAATGGGTCGAGTCAGCCATGGACAGTAGGGACAGCAGCAGCAGTCGAGTTCTTGACCCTAGACAGATGATCCACTGGTAGATCCAACCAGCTGCAGCAGAACATCACGAAAGGGAAAGACAACTCAGTCATGCTGTCATCTTCAATAAATGCCAATGGAGATGAGCCATTTAAGGTAGCAATCAATGCATGAGGGTACCAGCATTCTTTGCCCCCTCGTGCTGTTGTAATAGGGGACAGTATTGATAGATGAAATCCACTGGAGTCTAGACAGTCAGGACATAAGTGCTGTGCTGTGCTTCTAACTGCTGCTGTGAGTTCTTTCCACCTTTGTGCATCTGAGGCAGCAGATCGTGTGTCCTGGTGCCACTAATGACCTACTGTACTTTTCTTCCTTGGCTCCTTAAAAAGGTTTCTTTCCAGTGTCTATGAACAAAAAAAAATGAAAAAAGGAGAAGAGTGGAGGCGTTAGCAGTGGTTATAATGGAAAGATTACATTGGGGGAACTCTCCACTAGATTTGTAGGTGGGGGACTGTCATGACATCTCGAACCACTGTACTGTATTTATGTCTGTTGTATATAACTGAAACAGCACAGGGCCAAGTACTAATCCATGGAGTCTCCTATGACAACCATTTGTTTAGTTTCAGTTTCTAATATTTGTCCGTTACTAACTGGTGGGTTAGTTACCTTTTCTGATGCCAAGGTTTCAAAGATTTTAAACCTATTATCAGTTTGAAATTCTGGAATTTTCACTTGATAATGAAAATATGTCTGCCCCCCCCCTTAGCTACAAGTAAGGAATGAACTATCATGCAATCATCTTCCCCATATTCCATGACTATTTCATCTTGTTCTGATCCCTTTTTATGTTTGCTTGCTTGCATGTGCAAGAAACATCTTGGGACAGTACAGCATTTTAGAGGTGTATCACTGTTCTGCCCAATGCAGCTGAAGCTGCGTTGGGCTCATCCCTCAGGCACCAATCAGTCAGCAAGCTGGCTATGACAACAGTCCAAGAGAAATGGTCTCTACTTGAAGGAAGTGTGCTGCTGCAATCAGGGACCATTTTGTCTAAGCGGACCCTCCGCCCCCACACAGACACATACGCACGCACACACACACACACACACCTCTTCTTTCCCGACACTACTAATGTTTTGCTCCTCGCAACCCCTCTTTGTACAATTGCCACGGGTGTGGCTCCTGCTGCCTGTCACACCTCTCCCCTGTCCTCGCTTCCTTTCTGAACCCCTGTCCTGCACTTTGTACAATTGCCGAGGGTGTGGTCCACTGGCTGGCTCCTGCCGCCCATCACACTCTCTCTCCCCAGTCCCAGTCCTTGCTCCTGTAAACACCCCCCACTGCTTGTATAATTGCCATGGGCATGGTTTTACTGGTTGGTGGCTCCTGCCACCTGTCGAACTCTCTCTCTCCCTGGTCCCGGGTCCTCGCTCCTTTTTACATGCACTGCTTGCTCTATTGGGTCAAGTCAGCCGCGGACAGTAGGGGCAGCAACAGCAGTCGAGTTCATGACCCCAGACAGATGAGCCATCGGTAGATCCAAGCAGCAGCAGCAGAACATCAAGAAAGATAAAGCCAACTTGCAGTCATGCCATCATCTTCAGTAAATGCCAATGGGGATGAGCTGTTTAAGGTAGCAATCAATGCGTGAAGGTACCATCATTCTTCACCCCCCTTGCTGTTGCAATAAGGGACAGTATTGTTAGATGAAATCTACTGAGGTCTAGACAGTTGGGACATCAGTGCTGCACTTCCAACTGCTGTTGTGAGTTTTTTCCTCCCTCATGCCTTTGAGGCAGCAGATCGCGTGTCCTGGTGCCGCTAATGACCTTCTTTTCTTCTTTGGCTCCCCAAAAAAGTTTCTTTCCAGTGTCTATGAACCATAAAAAAGTGAAAAAGGGAGAAGAGCGAAGGCATCAGCAGTGGTTATAATGGAAAGATTACATTGGGGGAACTATCAGCTAGATTTGTAGGTGGGGGACTGTCATGACATCTCGCACCCTTAGAGTGTATCACTCGGCTGCCTCACATTACGAGCAATAGTTCCTCATTTCACCTCCCAAACAACCTCTGTTCCACATTGAGTAGGTACTGTTCCACACTGAGTAGTTACAGTCCCACATTTTCCACTGAAATTTTTAATCAGAAATCCAAACATTGTATGTGAAGAATGTGATGCTCAATAAACAGAAAACAGTGAACATGAAGATATACAGTTTCGCAGTGTTCTAAGCTTCTGTCTTACTTAATGAGGTATTCCACATTTTGCCTATTTGTTCCACAATTTGAAGAACAATGGTCCACATTTGGGTTTTGAAGGGTATGCTGTGCAGTGTCATTTGTTTTCTAGGTGGTGGGAATCTCCAGTAGTATCCAAAGGAGAAAGATGACAGAGGTGCAGGAATTCTCGTAAGGTGCTTGAACTGAGTTCCTGTGGGCTCCTGCCTGCCCAGAGCAATATAACCACTGGTGTCAGTGAGAGAGGAGTAGTAAGGAGCACAGTGCCTTTGTTCCTGTGTGGGCTCCTGCCCAGTGTAGCCCATGGGCCTCGGTGAGAGATACAATAGGCTACTTCAGTAGTCAGGAGTGTAGTACCTTAGATTTAGATGGGTCAAACCCTTCCCCCTAGATAGATAGACCTTCAGACAGTGCAGTGCCTTTGGTTTTCTGCTGTGTGTGCAGGGATTCATTTCATATGTTGTCATTTGTCTCCTTTATCCTGTGTTGGTTGAAATTGCACTTTATGGCAGCTCCACAGGTCGTTGTCTTAAAAAGTGTCCCCAGCCCCCTTCGCATTATAGGTAAAAGGTCAGTGGTTAAACTGGAAATATTTAGGTTGGGGAACTCTAGTATCTAGATTTCTAGGTACCACAACTGGCATTTCTAGGTGGTGGAACTGGAACTCAGCTGTTGTAGTTTATTTTTTTTTAAATTCTTGAGTAACTGGGTAAGGCTCACTAGGCACAAGTGCTTGTTTTCAGAGGCAACCCAGGAGCAATGGGGAGGTTACGTTACTTGTTCAGAGTCACAGAGTATGCAAGTGGAGGTGTGGAAATCAGTATAGCTTACTGGTTAAGAGCACTGAGCTGCAGACCTGGAGAACTTTGTTTGAATCCCACAGCCACCACTTGCATACTGTGTAACCACAAGCAAGTCATTTAACTCCCCTGTGCTCCCAGGATGCACTTGGAAACAAGCCTTGGCTTAATGTCTCTTTCCTGGTCAAAAACTGTGAACTAAAATAAGTAAAAACCCAGGTCTTCTGGATGTACCAAGCTCATTCACAGCTCATTACTCTAACCTATGGGTTATACTGCCAGAGCAATGGAGAGAGATTAGATTTAAAAGAGCTCTTGTACAGTTTTGTAGGAGGCGGTGGAACTGAGTTCCTGTTGGATAAGGCCCAGTTTAACTCCTGGAAGTGACAGTGACCATGTGCAATCTACAGTCTACAGATCAAGGTGGCTGAGCCAGCACCGCCTCCTCCCCCAGTTCCATCACTTCCTTTGTCAGTCCCTGGGGGTCAGTATTTGGCAGTGGTTTTTAACCACTAGCTTGGCTAGACATTTTAAACAAAGTTCAGACATTAACAACAACAACTATAAAAAAACACTGGATCTGTATCTGTGAAAAATAGCATTAATCTTTCAAGTGGGCTTTTCATAGCTCCTGTAATAAATGGAAGAGTCTCCGTTTTTAAAGGACACGCTATTTGGAGTTTCCTTTTGTCTAGCTAGCAAATTTGATCCCATTTATTATTCTTTTTGTCCCATGTCATCCAAGCAGCTCACCTTTGCCAGGCTACCACTTAGCCCCATCCAGCACTATCTGGTGCTTTCTTGACCTCATGGGATGTTAATGGGGGGGCACACAAAGTGTGCAGTCACCACGAAAAATAAGAAGCTAAAAGGTCCTGTGACGAACAAAGGGGAAAGACAGGCAAAGAGTGAAAAAGGTTTGGGAGCTAGATGGCAGTAAGAGGGTCTTCCTTAACACCAGGAGCCTGGTAATAAAATCAGCGAGCTTCAGTCAATGAGTGCATACACTGAGTTGGAACTTGTGGCCATCATAGAAACATGGGCCTCAGAAAATAAACAATGTACTGGAGGGGTAGAGGAGGATGAGTAACCTTTCATGTCAGGAGTGGCACAAAGGTTGTCGAAGATGGGTGTATCAGTGTAGCAATGGGGACACAGAGTCACTGTGGATGCAGTTCATGTGAGCCTCAGACAAGAAAGTGTGCTTGGGGGTGGTCTATAGACCACCAAGGCAGGGGGTGGAGAGGGACAGAGAGCTTGGGGAGAACCTACTAAGGGGTGGTGGTTAATGTGGAATTAGTGGTAACGGGTGCTCTTAACCTGTCGGCTATCAATTGGTATGATCCAAGGCAAGGAGCACCAAACATCAAGCCTTGCTGCATACATTCCAGAACTGTCTACTGGTACAGCTTATTAAAGAACCCACCAGACATGAGGCCATTCTCGATGAGGTGCTCACCAACTCAGAGGAGATCAGAGCTGTGAGAGTAGGGAGGCAACTAAGAACAGCAACCACAACTCCATTTGGATCAAACTGGCCCTTGGGACCAGAAACCCCCAGTTAAGAGTTGAGGACCTTGATTTCAGAAGGGCAGATCTCAACAGGTTGAGGAAGTTGATCTTGGACAAGTTAGTTAGGGTAGGCAGCATAGAAGGTGTGAAAGAGACATATAGGGTCAATCTCAAGGCATGCACGTTATACGTGAGAATGGTAACCAAAAGGAACATGTTCAAGAGACCATTATGGTCCTCGGCAAGGGTCGGGAAGGTGGTGAGGGAAAGAAACTTCCTTAGGTACAAAGAAAAACAGGGGGAAGAAGAATGGGAAGAAAACTTCGCTAGAAATAAGGAGGCAGAGAGGATGGTTAGGGATGCAAAAGCACTGAGCTGCAGTGGCCCACTGCACGTCCATTGCCCAGGGCTCACAAAAACCTGGAGCAGGCCCTGAAGCTTAACATTTTGGCCAACAAAATTGCCTCTGTGTGTTTTATTTGCTAACCATCCATGGTATTCATCATACCTGGCTTTTGTCTTTGTGCCACTGGCATTAGCACAAAACACTTTTAAGACTTGCTTCTCTAGTTCTAAATCGATTGGTCCATTCAAATCGCTGCAGTATGGAGCTCCAGCGTGCTCACACACAGCAGCGCCATGTCCGCGTCTTTTGTGTTCCCAAATGTTCGTGCATGTGGGCGCACCTCCAGCTCACTTCATTTTTTTCCTCTGCCAGTCCGCTTGGTTGTTGAACGTGTGCCACGGAAGAGTTTTTGGGACAAAGTTGTAGAAGGAACTGAGCCAGTATATTTGTTCAGATAAAACGCTTTTACAATCCATTCATATGCCACGCGTTTCATTTTAAAAGTATTTTAATTTATTGAACTTTCTTATACGTACACATTAATACAGTGCAGAACATTATCACTCTGTGATCAGTGTGACGTGGACAGCCAGTTCTAAGTGATGTAGTATCTTTTTTTGTAATATCAAAATGGGTTATGGATTGTCTGTGATGAGAGATGCTGAAAATCAGTCACTCCCCTTCCCCCCCCCAGGTTTCAGCTGAAAAGATGAAAGCCATGAGAAAATGCTGAAACAGCATGTGAGATCACACACACACACACTCACACAGGTTTTAGATACTAGGTGTTACATGGTAGGCCTGTAGCTAATGACAGAGTAGAACAGACTTTGATCAAGGATACCCTGTTTTGCCTAACGTTAATTACAGGCTGGAAGAGGCCTGAGTTGAGAATACCCCTTTTATGACATTAGGAGAGGAAACCAGGTTTAGTAAACTGGTGCGAAATCATAAAGATGCTTTCATGTCCTGGAAGGGGGAAGCTTATCACGAGATCAAAGAAATGTCATTTGGAGGACATGAGTCATGCTGAGGTTGCAGAATTTAATACTTGGAAAAGATATCCTGTTTATTATATACATTTTTTTTATATATTCTGACAGGGAGGAGCTAGGTGACTGCATGCAAGTAGGTGGGGAAAACCAGATTTTAATTATTATTCTGTTTGACTTCACAGAGACACTTTTTATCTAGAGTCTGACAAAGAAACATCTGTGAGCACTTTTAAGCAGGTATTTAGAGACTAAGTACTGTAGTAGGAATTGCACTGTTTAAATCCTTGTTCTTTTAATAGATTTATATGTCTTGTGATATAATAGTTCTGTATTGTATGTTTTACATATTATTATCTATTTTAGTAAAAACTCTTTTTAGAGCTTACTTGATCTGTCTTTGATTTTTGTTTGTTTGCAAAAAAAGTATATATGGTTATAGCAGACACTAGGCATAAGCTTGAATGGTGATACCAAACTGGAAAGAGAAGGGTTTTAAATCTGAGGTCTTTATTAAAGTTTTTAAGGGTTCATTTCTGTACACCTGGTTAGGTGCCCTTAGGCAAAGGTATGTGGCCCCCAAAGACAGAAATATCTGAGCCTGTGTATTGGGTATGCTAGCTAGTGGTTCACAGTTTGAATCCCTCCAGAACGTGAGACCAAAGGTTGATCCGAACTCGCAAAACAGACAAGAGGGTTACCTTGTTCTGTTAAACTGTTCACAGGACTGCGCTCGGAGGTTGGCACTTTGGGAGTAGAGGGCCTGACCTGCTGAGTGGGTTTGTGACAATCAGTACTACACAGTGATATACGATGTAAATTATTTACTTGTTTCCTTAGCACTGCTAAATATCATTAGACAGAAATGATTTGATCTCAGTGTTATTTTCCTGTTGTTTCAATGCTAATTACATTCTGTTGTAGGAGGTAATACAGTACATGTAACTAACTTTCTCATCTCTTTTGGTGGGTGTGATACCTGATGCTGACACTAGCAATCATTCTCTCAATTCTTAACAGCTACTAGTATGTCATTGTGCCATTCTTTGTAGGATGGTACCTCAGCGACCATCCAATGTCTCAGAATGACTCTCTGTTACAGAATGCTCATGTTCTAGAGTGGTCTGGCTTTACAACACTCCCAGAGAATGTGGCACAGGTTGCCATTTTACATACCTCTGAATTGTCCCTGGTTTCAGGGATGTCCCAGCCTCAAAAATGTCATCTGTCCCTCCTAAATGGTATGTTTCCATGACTAACCAGTGGGACCCCTGAGCACAAAATAATGCCAAACATTAAAGTTACAGGCTTGTTCCTATGACAGTACATTTTACACTAAGCCAGTTTTTCTATCAGCTTCCTGAGTGGATACCACCAGAAAGTTTTTAAGGTGCGTCCCTGTTTGATTTATGCAGCAAGAGACTGAGAGGTCTGGCCTCTTCAGCTCCACATCATGTGCATTCTTTCATACCTAGTTGACCTATTTTAAACAGTGTGGGGTGAATAAAGATTTTGTAAGATGTTTAATTGCATCAGCCTAAGACTTTCAGTTTTCATGTACTTATAAATGTTCGCCTATATGTGTTCCCATTTTCTTTCCACGTTCCCCAGTGGTAAGGTCTGATTCTAGTAAAATCCCACTTCTTAGACTCTTTGGGAGGAAGGCAGTATTGATTGTTTTATTATGTTTGCTTGCGCACATGTTCAAGAAACATCTTGGGACACTACGACATTTCAGAGCTGTGTCATTATTCTGGCTAATGCAGCTGAAGCTGCGTTGGGCTCGTCCCTGATGCAGCAATCAGTCGGCAAGCTTGCTATGACAGCAGTCTAACAGAAACGGTTTCTACTTGAAACAAATACATTGCTGCAATCAGGGACTGTTTTGCCTCTGCAGTTATTTACATAAATAGAGTGGACCCCCCACAGACACATGTCTTTCCCATAAAGCACCCTGCCAACACTAGTAATGTTTCCCTCCAATGAAAAAGCTTTACTGTGCTGGCCACTTCCTTCAACTGTCTGCCTGGATACTCCCCACATACACACACACACACCTTCTTTTCCATAAAACACCCTGCCAGCACTATTAATGTTTCGGTCCTTGCTCCTCTGAACACCCCTCCCCCACTTGTACAATGGCCATAGTGCAGCTCTCTCCCCGGTCCCGTTCCTCGCTCCTCTGAACTCCCCCCTGCTTGTACAATGGCCGCTGTGCAGCTTTACTTGTTGGTGACTCCTGCCACCCCTCGCATTCTCTCTCCCTGGTCCTTGCTCCTTTGAACACCCCCCCACCTTGTGCAATGCCTGCAGTGTAACTCTCTCCCCAGTCCCATTCCTCGCTCCTCTGAACCCCACCCCCACTTGTACAATGGCCGTGGGAGTGGTTTACTTGTTGGCAGCTCCTGCCGCTCATCACACTCTCTGTCCGTGGTCCCGGTATTTGCTTCTCTGAATACTCCCCACACCTGCTTCTACAATGGCTGTGTTGCAGCTCTCTCACAAGTTCCACTCCTCCCTCTTGTGAATACCCTCCTCCTGCTTCTACAATGGCCATGGTGTGGCTCTTTCCCCAGTCCTGGTCCTCACTCCTCTGAACACCCCCCACCCCTTGGACAAGGGACGTGGGTGTGGCTTTACTTGTTGGCGGCTTCTGCCCCCCGTCTCACTCTCTCCCTGGTCCCGGTCCTTGCTCCTCAGAGCACCCCCCAACTTGTAAAATGGACGTGGGTGCAACTTTAATTGCTGGTTGCTCCTGCCACTGTCACACTCTCCAATGGAAACACCAGCAAGCAAACATTCGGCAATGACAAATGCTTGTTTCTTGTCTCCCCCACCTTATTTTGATCATCTTCTTCACTTACCATTATTGTTTTGACAATTAAATGTTCCAGTTCCCATATATACAGACTGTCTTCCAACCATCTCTGCCCCCTGATGAAGTAGCCATGAGCTATGGAAGCACTACTGAAGGAGAGATTGGTGGAACGTCTGGTTGTCAATGGACTACAGGACCCAAGGCAACATTGTTTCACCAGGGGGAGGTCATGTCAGATCAGCCTCATTTAATTTTTTGACTGGGTGACTAGGGAGGTGGATCAGGGGAGGGCAGTGGACATGGCCTAGCTGGACTTCAGCAAGGCCTTTAACATGATGCCACATTGGAGACTATTACACAAACTAGGGAATCTGGGTATGGGCAGGACAGTAGTGTGGTGGGTAGGTAACTGGCTGCGTGGCAGGACACAGAGGGTGGTGGTAAATGGCTGTCACTCCACAGAGGGAAGAGTGACCAGTGGGGTACCACAGGGATCAGTGCTAGGACCGGTCCTATTCAACATCTTCATCAGTGACATTGCACAAGACCTAGAAGGTAGAATTTACCTGTTTGCTGATGACACAAAGCTCTGTAACAGAGTAGACACACCAGAGGGTGTGGACAGAATGAGAAGGGATCTGCAGAAACTTGAAGAATGGCCATGGGTTTGGCAGTTGGAATTCAATGCAAAGAAGTGCAAGATAATGCATATGAGGCACAAAAACCCTGGCACAATATATCAGTTGGGGGGTGAGGCTATAGCATGCACCAAGCAGGAAAGGGATCTTGGGGTCATCATCTTGAATTTGTACTCTCTGGAGGAGAGGAGGGAGAGGGGATATGATAGAGACATACAAGTATCTTACAGAGAGGAACAGGGTGCAGGAATACACTATTTTGAAGCAAAAAAGAGGTTCCAGGACTAGAGGGCATGGGATGAAGTTGGAGGGAGGGTGATTCAGAGGAAACATGAGGAAGAATTTCTTTACAGAACAGGTGATGGACAAGTGGAACACCATACCAGAGGAAGTGGTGGGGACAGAAACAATCACGGGATTTAAGAATGCATGGGATAGACATAAAGGAATTGTGGAGGTCAGGGTTAAGGGGCAACAGACTTCTAGGAAAACATAAAGTGAACTTACAAGCTCAAATGGGCAGACTGGGTGGGCCGTAGGCCCTTATCTGCCGACACTGTCTATGTATCTATGAAGTACTAGGGTGTTGGTTGACTGTGGGTGGTCAGAAAATGAGAAAATGAAAGTATTTTATTTAGTACTTTAAATCACTGCTGACTCAAAGTGTGCACTTATGTTGTGTTTGTGTGAGGGGTAAGGTGTACTAGGAGCAACTAAGGGGACTTCTATTTCCAAGAGGTCTTGTACTGAATAAACAAGACCCTGGCCTTGTACCGTGTATGCAATACTCTATGATGGCATAAAAAGCGAGCAGTGGAAAGTGAATCATAGCCAGTTTGGTGGCAGAGTTAATAAAGTAAGTAAGTCAGAAAGTAGACCACCCAGAGAGGCTGAGTGTTTTTTAAGCAACATAAATCCCCTTAACACAATAAGCTAATCACTAGCTCTGGTGTGTAATAAGGTATTTACTCCCTTAAATAATGCGACAGGGACTGAAGTAGCCCCTGAGTAACTCACCATAGGAAGTCCTGCTAGAAGTAGATAATGCTCAGCACAAACTCTCGTCAGGCAGCCTGGCATTATGACACTTACTGCAAACCATGGCGCTGAACAGGATGGTTATGCAGCATCTTTCTGTTGTACTTTGGTCAGCCAAATTCATCAGCTGCTTAAGGCTAATAAGAAATTAACATGGGTCACAGCCTAACACAGAAATATGAATTCATCTGGAAACCCCTGGCTAAGGCAATGGTAAACAAATTATGGGTCTTTTGAATTAATGTTCTACTGTCCTACATGCCACAATATGTGGTACATTAGGTTAGGATATGCTCAACCGAGATGTACAAAGGATGCCCACGAGTGCATAAACATTCCATCCCCACTGCATGTCCCTGCCAGGGCCTACACCTGTACCCATGCAACAGCCTGGTTGTACAAGGCAAGGGCCGGGGGCTGGGCATGCCAGTGATGGGCTGGTAGAGTGCACCATGCATGAAGCCGTTGATGCACTGTCAGACTGGTATCAGGGGAAGGGGGTGTTTACTAGACAACCAGAGGGCTGCCATAACAGGTGCACACTCCCCTGATAGGTGTATAGAGGACCTGGCATCACACTGCAGCCATGGTCCTGAACCTTCTTCCTTGACAGAGGGCTGGGGAGAACATAGAGGCAGAAGTGCACAGGTAACCATAACTGAAAACACCCTCTGCTGCACTGAGAGACATGGCATTCTTTCTGTGAACTGCCATATTCCATGAACTTTTGCTCAGGTCAAGCAGGGGATCCACTGTGAGGATAGACGAGGCTTCCAGTTGTGAGTCCACAGTCTGACTCAGGTCTGTTCCCCATCTAGTCCCCCCCCTCCCCACACAGGACTATGCATCTGCAGATAAGGCCAGCCAGGGATAATGAATCCTGGCCTGCTGTCCAGCTGGGACCAGATATGCAGCACACAGTTGTATAGCTTGGTACATGCCATTCCTGGTGTGTACCAAGCTGCTTTATGCATGAGATCCATTGACTGGAAGTGAAGGATATAGGTGGGAAACATTGACTGCTGAGAGCAATATGAGTATTGGAATCAGTAGTTCATCCTGAGCGGTTGACATCTTTCCAGTGCTGCATATCCTGAAACTCTAGTCAATATCTGTTTTTAATAAATTCTGCCCATCTTGCATTGTCCCCTCCAAACAAATGCAAGTTTAGTCTCACACTTGTAACTGGCTGTAAGATTATGGAGTTCGGTCTGTTGAAAAAACACATTCCCTGGTGCAAGTGCCCCTCCCCCTCAAACACACACATGTCACTGGTAGGTTTAAACAATAATTTCCTGTGGCCCCAGGTTCCCTATTTAAAAGAAATATTTTCGCAGGTAGTCTAGTGGCCCATGCCCTACCAATCATGGTAATCACCTATCCACTCTCACCAACCTCCAGATGGCATCCTGTGTTTACCCTCTGCTCACCTATGCTACCAGATCCTATCTCATACAAACTCTCGTTAGGCAATCTGGCATCATGACATTTACTGCAGCACTGGCAGTGGCAAAGAACTGGATGGCTATGCAGCCTCTTACTGTTGTACCAGTGTTGAAAACTTGGGGTAAAAATATTAAAAAAACACAGATTTATGATCCTATATTACATTTTGCAAACTCAGGCTTGTATCTTTGGTAATTTTCAATATTTTTTACCCGGATTTACAACATAGCCATTTCTTTACATCACCTCATGAATGTGACAGCTTTCATTTTTCAGATCCTATCCAAAATGTATTTTTGCATCCCGAAAGGTGATTTTGCAGTCCCTGTGTGAAATCACCTTTCAGACAGGAATTGAACATTTTCTCTGCACTTCTTCATGAGGTGGGATCATAAGAAGGCAATGATGATAATTTGAGGCAAAAATATTTCAACACATCAAAGTTATGAGTCTGCATTCAAACTTACACACACAGCCTCCTAACTTTGGTAAGACCCCTGCTGCAGCCCTATTGGCTCTGGCCAGACTTTGTTGAATATGGTGATATCATTCACAGTGCTGCTCTGAGGTCCACCTTAGCCAGACTGGACCCCCATATTTCACTCCTGTCAATTTGCCACCAATAGTCCACTGCACACTCATCACTGTTCTTTGTTCACCTCCCTCTCCCTCCTTGATGCCAAACGCCTTATCCATTGCACCTACATAGAAATATAGAAGATGATGTCAGATAAGGACTGCAATGCCCATCCAGTCTGCCCATTTGTTTTTCTACCTTATAAATGTGCCATCAGCCTTTGCTCTGTCAATGGCCTATCTAGTCATACTCATCTGTATTGCTCCCTTATGCCTATCCCATGCCTGTTTGAAGCCCTGCACTGTATTCATATCAACCACTTCCTGAGGTAGGCCATTCCATGCATCCACCACCCTTTCTGTGAAAAAGAACTTCCTCACATTACCCCTTAATCGGCCTCCCTCTAATCTCATGCTGTGTCCTCTTGTCCTACTATTTTTCTTATATTGAAACGTTAGACTCTTTCACCTTGTTAATGCCCTTAAGGTGTTTGAATGTTTCGATCGTATCACCTCTCTCCCTCCTTTGCTCTAGGATATACATATTGAGCTCCATTAATCTGTCCTCATATGTTTTCTGATGCAGTCCATGCACCATTTTGGCTGCCCTTCTCTGGACTACCTCAATTTGGTTAATGACCTTGTGAAGGTGTGGCCTCCAGTACTGCACGCAGCACTCCAGATGGGGCCTAACCAGTGTCTTGTAAAGAGGGATTATTACCTCCCTCTTCTGACTTGTGATACCCCTACTGATGCACCCTAACATCCCCCTAGCCTTACCTACTGCTTTAGAGGTCTGCTTGGATGATTTCAGGTCATCGGTGATGATGATGCCCAAGTGTCTTTCTTCCCTTGTGACTACCAACAACTCCCCTCCCAGCCTATAGGTGGCTTCAGGGTTTCTCTTCCCTATGTAAATGATCTTGCACTTCTTTGCATTAAACCCCAGTTGCCTCCTTCATCTCCAAATTCTGGCTTGGCTCCCTTCCCTCTTACCTTGTCTCTCTCCTTTCTACCCCCACCATTACATCTTATTCCCTTCATAACTCTTGTTCTCGTGTTCACGCTCTCCCACAAGTGAAATCCTCTACTAGGCATGCTGCCTTCTCTTTCCATCTCCCTAAACCTTGGGGCTCTCTCCCATCTTCCAGCCATTATGCTCCTTCCCCTCACACTGTAAAATCTCTCCTCTGAGAATTCATTAATCACTCCTGCAGCTGGCCCTGACACTGGATTCTGGACTTTGTCCACTGCCCTACACTCTGCACTGTTATTACTTTAGCCCTCCCTCCAGTTTTCTTCTGTTACCACCACCCCTGCTTAGTATTGCTTGTTGTACTCTGCATATTGTTCATATTGTTCTTTAGTACTTCCATTGTATTGCATATTTCCTGCCCAGAAGCAATGCCTGTGAATGGCTAATTTTTGCTGTACTTATTTATAGATTTTTGCATTTTCTGAATACTATATTTTGCAATTGCACCGTACTCTCCCCTTCCTCCCTCTTCCCCATCTGGGAATGAGCTGCCACCAGTTTAGTATGTCTTTCCTTCTAAAGCTTTTGAAATTAATGAATTATGACCTCATAATGTGTTGCAGTGGAGATTATTTTGATGTTGCAAACAAGATTATGACTTCAGGGCAGGAGGGGCATAAGGATGAGATGAACTCAGAAAGAACAAAATCCTGCTTCATACAGATGTTCTCATTAATAAAGAATTAACAGGGAGACAGATGAAAAATATGTTTTGTATAAACTGAACTATGTCTGAATATTACATATTTTACATATAGCTTTTCACCCCTGAGCAGTTACCTATTTTCCTATTTGAAAAAGTTTTGGGGGATACTGGAAAACATTTGAACTGATTTGTGTGTGTGTGTGTGTGTGTGTGTGTGTGTGTGTTGTGTTGTATGTGTGTTGTGTGTGTACATGCATGTGTGTGTTGTGTTGTATGTGTGGTGTGTGTGTGCGTGTGTGTGTGTGTGTGTGTGTGTGTGTGTGTGTGTGTGTGTTGAGGAATTAGGTACATTATGTCTGAGCAGGTGTGAATGGGACTGATATCCGAGTGTCAAGCCATTTCCTTGAGGAAAACAAATGAGAAGAAAAAGAGAACTCTTGCAATTAAAAATAGACCTGGTAGACCTTGATTGTGTTTCCCAGCAATTGGCAGCTCTGTCTTCTGATGCCGATTCCTCAAAACAATGACTCATTTTTACTGAACTATTCAGCGTTAGAATCAATCAATTTAGCTTGTTTCCCAGATGCTGAGGCTCATTCTGAAATTTTCCTGGATTCCATCCGTCACAGAAGAGTGGCAGTGGAGACATTGAGCCTGACTGGAAAAAGGAATTACTACTTGCCCGTTAATCTCAAAGTTCATGGCTACATTTTAATGATGTAATCCCTGGGCTATGATTCTACACAGTCTTAAATACTGTCTCCCAACTGTAAGGATGTGTTTCATTTTACAGGTTATTTACCCTGGATATCCCAGCTGTGAGGGAGCCTCTTGTTTCTTTTTGGGGGCCCTGCTTCTACCCAATTAGATTGCTGGAAGGAAGGATGCCCATCAAGTGACTTGCTCAGGGTCACACAGTGAACCAGTGGCTATGCCGGAATTTGAGCCTGCCATCTCATACTTCACAGTTAAGTGCTATAACCATTGCTCCACAATACCACAGTTGTATATTTGGTTATATAACCATAATTGTATTTATTTATTTATTAGGTAATCAGAATTACAACCCTTTGAGTCAAGGACTCTTTTGCAAAGGCTGCACATCAGGAATATAAAGACTACAGAGAGTGCAGGAATATAAACAGTGACAATACTCAGAAAGTACATGCAGTTTAGGGCCAGCAACCCAGCGTCAAAGTACAAAATTGTAGATAAAAGCAATAGCAAGCAATTTTATGATTAAGACATCAGAAAAGATAGCTTCTGGGAGAACTAATGTGCAAGTAAGACCAGACCACCCTGCTGGTGAGGGTTGTTAGGCTAGCCAGGTAGACAGGATATTAGGAGTTGGGGGGGGGCAGGCAAATCCTCTAGAAATGGTGAGGCTAAGAACAGTCACAGGAGGAGGAATCCAAGAGGAGGGTCTTTAGGCCAATTTTAAAGCAGCTAAGACTGGATTCCAAGGAGATGGTGGGAGGAAGGCTGTTAAGCCAGAGAGGGACGCGATATCAGAAGGACCTTTGACCAAGGGAGGTATATTTGTATATGCACCTAAATGAGCTAGAAATAGTTATATATAGCCATGCATTTACATATGAGCTCTGTTTAACTGTGTATTTAAATATGCATACATATACAGCGTGCGCTAGGAAAAATTATTATATTTTTGCAGACACAAGGATATGAGCTCAACACCGTTACACATTTGGATATGCATACATTTATATTTACACTTGGTTTAAAACTGAAAAAATGGACAAGTGGGGGTTCCTGGAAATCTTGCACTCCCATAGCAGCAGATAAAACAAGCATTTGTCAATGCTGAATGTTAGCGTGCTGGCATTGGCATTGGTAGTGCAGGAGTTAGAGAGATGCACAATAGGAATGGGAGTGAAATATTGAACTAAGGCCAACTCCCCCGAGACTGAAAGCTGTTGGGGTGTGCCTTTGGGTTGTCGGCCATAATGCTTATGCCATTCCACCTCACCCTACCCTGCAGACAGCAACAGGTGTTGCGGTGTGCCTTGAGGTCTTCAGCCCTTACGCTCACCCCATTCCATAAGGAAATAAGCTGAGATGGGTGCAGTATAGGAGACTGGGGTAAAAGTTAGGGCTGAAGACCCCAAGACACACTCGATGCCTGTCAATGGCTGCAGGGTGGGGAATTGAGGTGGAATGCTCATGAGCATTATGTGAACCCAAAGTCACACCCCAACGCCTGCCAGTCTCTACAGGGTCAGGCATTACGGTTGAAACCCTAACGCCTTGGGCGCTTGTTGGTATTTTCACTCCAAATTTTCAACATGGGCTTTTTGGGACCCCACCTCATGAATAGTGTCACTATCATTTCATTACTCCATCCTGAAAGGTGATTTCGCACAGCAACTAAGCTGTTTGGCGCCACAGGTGTGGAAACACATTTTGGGCAGCATGTGAAAAATGATAGCTGTGCTATTCATGAGGAGGTGTGAAAAAATGGCAATGTTGAAAATCTGGAGTGAAAATATGAAAAATTGGAAAATTTAAGAGCATGTATAGAAACTGCACAACGCACACCTGTAATGCAATCATGTTTTGGACATTTTCCACCACATTTTCAACATGGGCATTTTGGGATCTGCTGTCATGAACAGTGATGCTTTGATTGATGCTCATCCAACACTGGAAGTGTGCATCCTGGTGTCAGAAGAAAATAAATAAAAATGTCGGCACGCTAGGGTGGGCTCCCAGTGTGCCACATTAATGGGGGGATATGTGCCAACACAGGGATTGGGCACCCTGATGTTGGCTTTTCAGGAGTGTGTGATGGGTGGCAGGAGCTGCCATGTTTCGGTACACTGGGGTGTGCTCCCAGTGTGCCACATTTAGTGGAGGGGGATATATGCCGATACAGGGATTGGGCACCCCAATGTCGGCTTTCTGGGACTGTGTGGTGGACAGTAGGAGCCACCATCATGGAAAGCCGCTCTACTGCTACATTCTTTATTGAAATGTTTCACCAGGAAAGGCACACTGCGCAAACATGTTGCTTGTAACTCCGGCCATGTGCATTACTGTGCACTGTAATGCGCATAGCCGGAGTCCTGTCATCTGCTGCTGCAATGACGAAACTGCATCTGATTGCAGCAGCAGCTTTCTTTCAACTGTTTGGCTGTCTTTGAAGTTTTCTGACATTGCCAGCATTCTCACTGATTGGTGACTGAGGGACGCACCCACTAAAGTGTCCCCTGCATTTGCCACAACACTGACATACCGCTGAAATGTGCTACTACCACAAGATGTTGCTTGCACATGTGTGCATGTAAGCCAACATTAAAATGTGGAAGAGGCACTATCGCATCCAATATATTTTATATATTTATTAATTTGTTTTTTGTTGACCGGGTAGGCTGCACTAGGCATACATTTGCCTATTTTCAGGCACAAACTGAGAGCTTACAGCAGAAATTATACATGTTGGTTAACAACAAGGATTGTACAGATTTCAAGTAGGAATACACAGAAACAAGGTTGGTCATAAGAATAACAATAACAACAAGGAAGTATCAAATACAGTAGGTAGAATGGTATAAGGTTCACAAGGTAATCTCTGCATGCATATTAATGGTACAATGAAGTTAGATTATAATTGGTTGCTCCATTTGCAGTGGATGCCATATACCAAGAGCTGAATAGTGGAAAGGAAGTGCAGTAGGTAGCTAGATAAGTGCATCTGCTGAGAAATTAATTTGTTCGTGGGAAGGTTGTAAGTTATGTGCAGTTGCACTGGTGTCTTTGGAGCAGGAGGGTTTGGTACTGCAATCGGAAAGGGCCAGTACATGAGTTCTGCCTCACTGGCAAGGGTATACTATTCCATAGCTTAGGGGCTACCAAGAAGAAAGCAAGTTTGCCGTATTTTGTTCTGGTTCTGGGGATGTACAGCTGTAGAGATTCAGAAGATCTTAGTGCATAGTGATTGGTGTTGGGTAATAGGTGGGTGGTGAGGGAGGAGGGTGCTTTGTTCTGTATTAGACTGTGGACCACACTCCCTAAAGTTAGTTCAGTTAGTGCAGGTGGAGACAGCCATCCTAGCTTGTTGTAGAGCTGGTAGTAGTGGATTAGCCAGTTGCAGGTGAGGGAAAAATGGCAGATACTGTTATAGCCTACGATACACTTGCACATTACAGATATAGTGGTGTTGGCAAAAACTTGTAGGCCATAGGTAAGTTTTGGCAGTAGTAGTGCACATGCTATATTAAGCCGTGCTGTGGAAAGAGGTTAGTGCTGGCTCGGTAAGCAATACCAAGACTAGTATTGGTAGCTTTGTAGACAGTGGATATGTGTGCAGTGAAGTCTAGAGAGGAGTCTAGGGTGACTCCCAGGTACTTAAAAGAGGAGACTGTCACTAGGTGAGAGACATTCTCACGTAACTGACGGGGTACCAAGGTTTTTTAGCCACGTTGGAGTCCTGAAAAGCATGGCTTGGGATTTGGCTATGTTCGTTATAAGCATGTTGTGTGAGAGCCATAACTGGACTGCCCTTAGGTAGGATGAAAAGGCATGATTAATGAGTTCTATTTTAGGGGCTTTGTTGACGAACACGAGATCATCATCATAGAGGAAAGGGGAGCTACACTTGAGGCACTGATGAAGAGAATTGATGTGCAGGGAGAAAAGAAGAGGCCCAAAGATTGAGCCCCAAAGGACTCCAATACTGGTAGGGAGATAGTCTGAGAAGGAAGTATTTATTTTGACCCGCTGAAATCTGTTTGCTAGGTAAATGGTGAACCATGGGAGGAAGTTATCCGAGATTCCTAGAGAGTGTAACTTGTTGAGGAGAATTTTATGATCCACTGTATCAAAGGCCTTAGTCAGTCCGATAAGTACTGCTCCAGCATATTCCCCTCTGTTGAACGAGGTGTAGATGTCATTTGTAAATGCGAGTAAGGTGGAGGTGGTGCTGTGACACTTATGGAAGCCATGTTGGGCTGGACTTATTAGCTTGTGATTGCTCAGATAAGTGTTTAGTTGGGTGGCAACAATTTTCTCTAGTATTTTACTGAGTACTGGTAATATTGCAATAGGAGTATAGTTGGCTAGAATTTATTTCCTTTTTTGAAGATTGGTACTAGATGTGCCTTTTTCCAGATAGATGGGTCAGTTTTGGTGCTGAGGGAAAGGTTGATAATTCTGTTCAGGGGTGCTGTAAGCCCACACGCCACAAGTTTAATGAGTTTGGGTTCCAGATCATCTGGGCTGGCAGTTTTTGATTCAGGAATTCTCTTAAGAAGTTTAAAGATGTCGCTGTGGCTGACCTGTTTAAACAGGAAGGGTGGGTGTTGCCCTACAGATGGTGAGGGGAAGGGGGATGTTTTGAATGTGTCTGATGTGGGGGGGGTGAGTCAGTGAATAGCTTATTAAAGGCATTTGAGATGGTGCAGGGGTTATTACAATTCACACCATCAATTTCAAAATTAGGGATAATAGAGGGGTTGGAGTGACCAAGGGCCTTGATAAGAGTGCTCCAGTATTAGCGTGGGTTGTTGTTCAGGGAGGCCAACTCTGCTCTGTAATAGGCACTTTCACTATGCTGGATAACCTGCTTGCACTATTTTCTAAGTGCTCTTTAAGAGGACCAGTCCGTTAGGAAGTTAGAGGCTTTATAAGAGGCCCAACATTTATCCCCTTCCTTAAGGAGTGCCAGGACAGGACGTGTGAGCCATTTGGTATTTGTGCCGAGGACTTGCCTTGAAGTGAGAGGGGCATATTTGTCTTGGAGCTTAAGGAGAATTTTGTTGAAGTGTGAGACAGTGGAGTCTGCATTGTTGGAAGTCCAGAGACAATATCAATTATGGTTGGCAAGTTCATCTTTGAATAATGAGGGGTCGAGTCTGGAATAGTTACGGAAATGGATGATGTGTGGGGGATTGTTAAGCAACTTAGCACACCAAACACAGTACACTGGTGAGTGGTCACTTAAGATGTCAGGGAGGACACCAGAATGTGTTATTTTGCCAGGATCAGGGACAAGGATCCAGTCTATGAGTGTGGATGTGTTGGCGTTGTTGCAGTCTAGCTGGTTGGGTCATAACTTGGCTCAGTCGCATCTTATTAAGTGAGATTTTCTTAGTTATAATTCTTTTCTCTGGATCCAGCTGTTTAAGTCTCTCAAAGCAATACTAGATTAATTTTCCTGTTACTGTTATCTATATTACTGTTATTGTTTTTAAATAATTAACATTTTCATTGGGCAATAGCTTTTGCTGTTGTTTTTGCCGGCATACCTAATGATATTTGCACTATTATGTAAAATGCTACAGAGATATTATATATGCATTTAATGTATTTCTTTATATTTTGTAATCTAATAAAAGATTAACTGCACAAAATTCTGTGACTGAGTCGGCTTGGTCTAAGTAATTAATACTGAAGTCACCCAGTATCATAAATCTGTTATTGTTTACTATTGGTCCGACTGTATCTATGAGGGCAGGGAGCCCTTTGCAGCAGGTGTTGGGTGGCAAGTAGACACAGAGGATATGGGGTTTTTTGCTATCTCCCAGGGTTAGGATTCCATGGCATAGTTCAAATATGTCAGTTTGGCCTATGTGGGATATATATTTTTTTGTTAATCCCAGGTGGACACATCCTGCCGCCATCCTGGCACACCCAACTCCCATGACGGCCTCTCACCCAGTCACACCCCCACAGCTTGCCCCCTGTGGTGGGGTGGTGGCAAGGCCTCATACTCACTGCCATGTCCGGATCCAGTCTATCTGGGATGACACCCTCAGAGCCAAGCATCCCAGGACAGCTATCAAGCTACGCAACCGCATTTCCACTGTTTTTTTTTTTCCCCTCGGGGTGGGCCTTGCAATGACGCCAGTAGAGACAACACATATGCTCCTGTGTGCACTCTTCCAAGCATCTTCCCCATCCCCACCCACCTTGTCAGTGTTGGCATTCTAACCCCCAGCCTCTTCTATGGGCCAGGTGTTCGCCAACTACTGGTGCCCCCCCCCCGGAGAAGGAGAGCAGTCTCTGGGCTGCTCGGTCCTTCACCTCCCCTGCTGACCCCCGGTGACTCATGCTCATTCCTGAACACAGGTCACCAGCGTGGCGCGAGGTATGGTGTCCAGTGCCTCAACCTTCGGCACCACTGGACCAGTACCTGCATGGGATATTGATAGATAGATAGGTTTAGGTGGGATTTATAATTAATCATCATGCCTCCACCCATTTTGGAGAATGCCCTATCTCAGAATAAGAATGAGGCCCACTCACTCACCAAATTAAGTATATCGATTCATACATTATAAATCATTCAACATGGCCACTTTGCCAGGGTCCCCAGCTTTTTGCAATATATAACATCATGACTTCTTCAGGGGAGTGGTCTGCAAATTAAAAGCAAATGCTGCTTTCATCAGTTATGCCCACATAGGCTTTTAGCCAGCTGCAGACTTCAGAAGCAATTGGCTGCGATGTTACTGAATACTTATTAAATGCAAAGTACTCTGGATGAAGACAAGTAATCCTAGGCATCAATGTTAGAGACTTTACAGGTATATAAAGCCCATGTGGACATAAGTACTTTAAGAATTGCTTGCCTTAATTTGTGAACTATCACCTGATGAAACAGTGGTGTTATCTACAGTGAGATTCTGGGGACCCTGACAAAGCATCCATGTTGGTTCATTTATAATGAATTAATTGGTACACTTATTTGTAGCCTTACCAGCTTGGAGCCTGATCCCATCAGATCTCAGAAAACTAAGGAGGGTCGTCATATCTGGTCAGTAGTCAGACAGATTTCCAGCTTTGCACAACAAGGTTGTGCTCATTGTGACATCATAGATCATTCAAGCTTTGGTCTCATGGTTTATGGGATCACACATTTTCCCCGATTGGGAAGGCAGCCTTGTTGTGCAGAATTGTTCATCCGTTATTACATTTATTCTCACTTGGAAAACAATATTTTCCTCAGGGCATGCTATGTTAACATAGAATCTGAAATCAGAGCACAACAATGGGCCAGGCAGTGTCTATAATGGAAAGGAAAATGGTTTTGAGCTAAAACAAAGATACAGTAATAAACAAGTAAACGCATTTAAAACAGTATTGTACGTAAGCAATAAGACACAATGGGGCAGTGATTGTGGTGGCTTTACCACATGTCCAGGAGCATAGTAATTTTATGGACTTTCATCACCAAATTTTCAACATAGGCATTTTAGGACCTCTGCTCATGAACCGTGTCACCATCATTTCCTCAAACTGTCCCGAAAACTGATTTCACACAACGACCGCTCTATTCTGCGCCAGATGTGCAAAAAACACATTTTGGCCAGGATATGTAAAATGACAGCTGTAGTGTTCATGAGGAGGTGTGGAAAAATGCCAATTTTGAAAATCTGGAGTGAAAATATTACAAACTCATGAAGTTACGAGCGTGCATGGAAATTGCGCAATGCACCTCATAAAGAAAAACAACCATTTTGGTTTTTCCCAAATTTTCAACATAGGCTTTTTGAGAGCCCCCTCAGGAACAGTGGCACTGTCATTTTGTTAATTGGTCCCAAAAGGTGATTCCACGTAGTGACCACAAAATCAACTTTCGGGACTAAAAAACGCCATGACAGTGACTGAATACATGAGGAGGGGTCCCAAAAACCCCATGTTGAAAATTTGGTGTAAAAATTCCCAAAAATGCCTGAGATATGCAGCAAAGTTGAAAAAACCCTATTTATGCCATTATACAGCTTACCGGCATTTCTTCAATTAGCAGTCAGCTTTGAAGAGTGCCGACATGTTCCCGGTCCACCGAAGATCATCGCCCCAGACTCCAGAGGTAAGTATGAGGTGAGGGGGTGTGGGGAGGAAGGATGCACAGTGGTTGGGCGTGGGTTGTGGGAGGGGGTAAGGAGACCGTGAGGGACTGTTTTCTTTTTTACAGGATTAAAAAAAAGAAAGGGAACATCACGGGACCGTTTTTGCTTTTTCAGGCAAATTTGGCACAATGGGGGTGGGCTCCCAGCATGTCACCTGATTGTATTCTTGGGGGGGCTGTAGCCAATGGGATTTGGCACCCTCCTCAGCACACAACAGATGGGAGGGGGACAAATCATGCCGACAGGGAGCGGGCTCCCCCGTCAGCTAAATAAACAGGTAAGAGGGGATTGTAGCCCATGAGGATTGGGCCCCCATCAGCAACGGAAGACTGTTGGGGAAGCACATGATGCCAAGGTGGACTGGGCACCCTCGCACACACTTGGAAGATATGCCGACAGGCACCCTGTCGGCAAATGAAGTGGGTCGGTAATGCAACAGGGGGATGGGGCACCCTTGTTACCATGTTTACGTGGGGAGGCTGTGCCGCCGCAATGAGAAGCTTGCTTTTCACTGCAGCAGACATTTTCTTAGATGTAGTCACCACATTACTTCTTGCTGGTCTGGCATCTGCATGCTGTTTTATTGGGGAATGAGGGACGCACCTACTGATGTGTGCCCTGCATTCGCCCACAGTGACCGCACCTCCAAATCTGCTCCTAATGCAATATGTTGGCTTGTGCGCAAGCGTGACCCAACATGAAAATCAAATACTATTCCAAGTTTCCACTGCTGGTGTTTCTGTAAAGACCATGAAAAATCCCACTCCTATCCTTAATAATTTGCCATAGAACACCGTGCTCTTTACCCTGCAACAGATGAAACTGAGGTTCTGGCTTTGCCTGAGGCCTCTGCATCTGTGAGTGTATGCCAATGGAATTCCACAGAATACTGAATTCATGTATTCCATGTTACCATTACATGTGTGGGTGGGGTGTGGGGAAAAGGGAACTTTCTACTATATGTTTATAGGGGCGCTAGGAGGGTCTTTTATGGATATGACTGTCATTTTACATGTTCTTAGGGCAAGAGAACTGTGAACTGAAGGTGAACGGATCTGATGCCCTAATGATGCAATAGGTGACACTCATATCCATAAAAGGCCGTCCTAGAGCCCCTGTATAGTTATTATAGATTGTGGCACCATTTAGGGAAAAAAAAACTTTCAGAGGGGTCCATTTTTTCTGTGTGAGTGGCAGTTGTCAGAAGCTCATTACAGTGTGACCATGTGAGATACTGCTATGGCAATAAGAGCACCTAACGCTCAACTAAAGGAAGCACTGTGATTGGTCAGGGAGTGTCACACGATCTTACTGCGATACTGCAGAGTTTTAAATTCTTATATTCAATGGTAAACAATCACACAATATATTGAGTGTGAAGAAAGACACATGACTGACAAATTAAAACCATCCATGGAGGAACTATTTTATGGAGTATTTGTTAATTTTAAAGTTGCCTATAAACCTATTTTATAAGCTCAGTAAGATACTTCAGGGCATTGGATGCTCTGGTTTTACTGCACTTTTAGGGGCTGACAATAATCAGCCAGCAACCTCTTGCAAAAATATCCCTCTACAAAAATAACAAAGATTGAGCTGAAAGTAGGTGTTATCCACAACCACCACGCTGCTCCTCTGAGAAAACCCACTCCCACAGAATGACAAGCAGTCATCAGGTTACCCTCGACGGAACAGTAGTCCAGTCTCTGCATGATTAGCAGTGTGGGATACAATCATTTGCATAGTCCTCATGTGCTGTCCGCAAGTTCCTTTCTGACATCTCTCCCTGACGCGAACGTCCACCAAATGGTGCAAAATTCCTCAGCTCCCCAGCTCCCTGTTGTCCATTCAGTTTAATTAACACAGTCCCAGAACAATTAGTAGCTTCACCCAGCGACCACCATGGGCCAACGTACTGCAGAAAGGGCACCCCAAATCCCCAATAACCCCCCACTTATATGTTCACCTACCCAGTGTCTAGAGTATGATAGTGGGGATGTCCTTGAAGGGACCAATACAGAAACTGCCCAGAAATGATTTACGTTTTCTTCCTTGGGAGTGGGGTACAGGCTGCTCTATGGGGCGTGGGCTAAGAAGCAAACATTGATTAGTAACAGTGCAAATTCATAAACATTAAAAGATCAGGCTCAGTGGTAAACGTCAGAAGGAACCTTTAATAAAACCTGATAACTCCAAGGAGCATGGTAATTTGATAAACATTTATCCCATGGGGGGAGTGATAAAGCTATGGACCCAGGGGTCCCTCAAAGCAATATCCACAAAATGTCCATAAGTCCTGGTTCACAGTGTCCATATCCAGTGGGGCATTGTGCTGAACAATCCTAATTCTAGGCAGCATACACTTTACTTCTTATGAATTTCACTTGCACCAATCAGTTCGTCAGTTAGTACTTATTCTCCCTTGGGCAGCTCCAAACCCGACTCCCCACACTGACTATACTGTTTTTCTCTCCATGCTGGCAGGACCCATTTATTTCCCCAGACTTTCCTCACTGCTCAAATTATGCACATCTCATTGTTCACTGACCTTGAACTGGGGCCAGTAAAACCCCATCCAGACTCGTGGCCTCTGCTGAAACCATCCAAGGCGACTGCCTCCTCTGAACTACGGGTGGCACATCCTCACAGGGTAAGTCAGCTCTCCCTCTTTTCCCAGCTTCACAGTAGTCAAAAAGAAACTGCCCTCAAGGGCCTTACATATCCCCTTCAGGCCCAGGGGGCTATCACATCTCAGTCTTGTGGCTGCCCCCTCTTCTTCATGACTTTAGATTTCAGGGTTCACAAGATGTATAGATATTCCCTCCATGGATGTGAAGTCCCAAACACATCTCTCTCTTTCCTAGCATCTTGTTTCCTCCACTTCAGGTTTTGAATCCCTTATGTGCCCACTGGTATAGCACTTCCACCATCTCTCCTGCATGGCACTCCAGGGGTCTCCCATTTATGGCCACTGCCACATTCTGCCCAGCTGATTTTTGGCCTCTTCTGTCCCCCGAAACATCAAGACACCTCCAGAAGTGGGCAATTGGCCCCACTCCTGCTCTCCACCCTAATTTTTTCCTGCTCATATGTTCCTGCATAAACCAGAAAAGCATGCCCTCCAGGGTATCCCCCAATCGCAGA
Source organism: Neoceratodus forsteri (assembly GCA_016271365.2). NCBI lineage: Eukaryota > Metazoa > Chordata > Ceratodontiformes > Ceratodontidae > Neoceratodus > Neoceratodus forsteri. The sequence continues at coordinate 94,757,389 of CM057450.1, read as the reverse complement.
CAGTTCCCCAGAGGACAGAAAATGAAGTCTTTAAAGGTCACGGGCTCGGAGCCCCAAAAAGTAACTCAGTGTGTACAGTCCAGTACACTAATCTAGCGTTCTAACCCTGGGGAGGTTACATGAGTAAAGGTGGCAGCCATTTTTTTGATGGTAATCCAGAACAACTGAAGTGGGTCAGGAATTCTGTATGTAAGTTGTCCAAATTCCATATCACATTGCCACACGTTTTGCAAGCTGTACAGTTGTGGAGAGTTAAGATATGGGTCTCAGAACTTATTTAGCCAATCAGGAAACAGTACACTTCCAACCCATTTTATAAAGTACAGTACACAATGATTTATAGTAGAATTACCCGTATATCCTCACACATGAGTGATAAGGCTTTCATAACCATTTTGTGGCTTCGTTATATGGGGTTTGCCACTCAGTGCTGGAGATGAAGATAAACAGAGATGTGTGTTATTCAACTGCAAACCATTATGTATTATTTCTACATAAACAAAATGCACCTCACTTTTTTATATCAGTACATATATAGGTTACGCAATGTTACATATGATAAAATAAACTATATCGTTATCATATATGAAAATGGCCTAAATTTCACACTATCAATGAGGCAGTGTGAAGAACTAGTGGCTAGAACACTGGCTCGGAAACTGGTGGATCATAAGTTGAAACTATGCTACAGCCAAAGACTCACCATGTGATCTTGGGCAATCAGTTAACCTCACAGTGTGCCAGTCTGCCTAATTGTGGAGATATGTAGAACAAGACCATGCTGAAATCAAGATGTTGCTTATAGCTGGGCTATTCTAAGTAAATTATAAAGAAACTACATATTGATATACATTCATTGCAAAAAGCTGTGCTAATGCATCACTTAGGGTTCAAGTTAATGCCACAAAAGTAGGGAAATGTGGTATTTGGGTTTCCAACTCTAACTCCCCACCTCCACGGTGGCCCATTCTAGTGCAACACCCCAACAGTAAAACCCGAAAACAGACCATTACAGTGACAGTCACTGTAATAGTTAGTTTTCACCTCCCTGGAACTACTGCGACCTAGAGTTGACTATAATTAAATGCAGGGGGTGTGGGGTGCAGAGTCCCCCACATGGGGGTTGAGGGAAAAACACTGTCTTTTGTGACTGCATAATACTAATGTCGGTATTGTGCTGTCACTGCTCTGAATGTAAGGGAATTTGGTGTTGAGTACAAGTGGTGCTTCCCCACCTCCATACCCAAAGCAGCAGAAGGAAACAAATAAGGATTTGGGGTCTCCAGAGTCTTGGTCAAATCAGTGGTGGGGTCTTCCATGGGTTTGTCAACCCTAATGCTCACCCTTCTCTCCAGCCCATAGCCTCCAGTTGGAAGCACAAGGTACAGCTCCAAGCCAGTGTCTCATAGTGATTCACTCTTCCAAAGTGGAGAAGTATGTCTCACCACATGTTGCCAGCATAATCTGTGGTACCTTTTTATCTGCAGGGCCGGGGGATGGGGAAAACAAGAAGGAAAGTTAGCCAAGACTAATAGTGGGATAACGGCTCTGTTAATGAGCCCATACTCACCACAACTGGCCGATCTGGAGAATTTATTACTTGAAAGGGAAGCCTTTTGGCAGTTCAAACTTAGAGCTTGGAAGGGAGCTGATATAAATGAATTTTTCCTCCCTTAAACCATTTTTGAAGTAGAACAAATGTTTTGTATGTTTGTATTAATACATTATATTTAGGAATAGAGGTAGTTCAGATTTATTGATGCTTTGAATAATGTCAGTAAAAAAAATTATTTTCAAAATGGTACACTAATATTGATTGGCCTTAGCCTTGATTATATGTATTTCAATATAAGAATATGCTAATGGTTGTGTAATTTATGTATTTCATCCCTGTCTTGGCTATCTTTCCTTCTTGTTTTCTCCCTTACCCCCCACCCCACCTCCTCATCCCTATCCCTTTTGAAGTGAATGAGTCAATAGAAATATGTTGAGACGTCAGTATTCTAATGAACCAACGGTATTGAATGGTTGGAATTGAAATGAGTACGTAAATCCAAGACAGTGAATGTTGTATTAACACCTTGACAAAGCATGTACATGTGTGAAATGTTCGTAAGGGCTGTGAGGATGTTGTCTGCTGTAACATTATTTAAATAAATGCCTTAACCTTATCCAAGTCTGGATTTGTTATGGTCCAGTCTGTTGAGTCCAGCTCCTGAGAGGATAGAAATGTGAAATGTGTACACTAGTGGCTTCAGCAATTGGAATAGTGTTCCATGAGAGAAGGTCATTTTATGACTCCCTTATAAACATGACATGTGGCGTTTATAGTACTTGCCTGCAACATCATTTCACACCAGAAGTGCAAAAACAGGGCTTGTCCAGCATTTTCAAAACACCGATCACATGTTTGAGGTGGTTTGAAAAAATGGCAATGTTGAATGTTTGGAGCCAAATTATTAAAAATTAGCAATGTTAGGAGTGAATGTTTAAATATTGCAATGTTCACTCATAACTTTCTCATTTTATCATATTGTTACACCAAATTTTCAGCACGGCATTCTTATGACCCAACCTAATGAAACCAGTAAGTGAAAAGTTTCAAATCACCTCCTGGAATGTCATTCCACGCCACAGGTGCAAAAACACATTTTTGCCAGGATTTGAAAAATAACATCTGTCACAATCATGAGGTGGAGTGAAAAAATGGCTATGTTGCAAATTTGGGGGCAAAATATTGAAATTACCAAAATTATGAGCAAGTGTAAAAACATTTAAGTGTACATTCATAACTTTTTTTTTAATATTTTGCCCTAAATTTTCAACATAGCTTTCTTACAGCCCCACCTCATGCAAAAGGGTGGTGAAAATTTTTAAATCCCTCCCAAAGGATTGTTTTGCAAAGCAACAATGAAATTGCATTGTGGAACAGATTTTGAATAATTCCACTACCTTTGGTCATGAGGTGGGTCCCAAAAGGGCCATATTGAAAAATGTGGTGTAAAAATATAAAAAAAAATTGTAACCGTATGAATAAAAAGTTCAGACCTCATTGAAATACATGAATCCAGATTTACCTTATTTTCTCATATTGCAGTCACTGGTTCCAGCAGCAAAATGTGTTGTCAACCAGAGAGTGGATTTACATCACAGGACTTGTTCAACTGAGTGAGGGTGTATGTGGGGTGGGTGTAGGGTGGTGGGTACCAGTGGCAGAGACAGGTTTAGGAGTGTTTGGGAGCTGGGAGGGCATTCAGTCAATCATGGGCTCCACAATGGGCACTAAACAGTGAATAAAGATTGTGACGGGGCACCACTACTCACACTGGGGCAGCCAGGAGGGATGACTGATCCCCCAGCCTCCTCTCTAGCTCCGCTACTGGTGGGTACTGAGTGAGAGGTCCAGGTGGGGTGTGTGGGGGATCAGGTGAGGGACTATTTTCTTATTTTTTTACAGGTTTACAAAAAATAAATGAAGGACAGTTTTCTTTAGTTCAGAGGACTTTCTGACACTGGGGATTGGGCACCCCAGTGTTTAGCTACTGTGTGGCAGAATTGAGGCTGGGCAACCCGGTGCCATCATGTATATAATGGCATGCAGAGCATGTAACCTGGAGGGGAGTGGAGGGGAGTGACGAGAAGTAGTACTAGAGGTGGGCACCCGGTCCGTTTATTAAAGTTAAAATTAAATACGGGGAAAGGGTGGACAGGTGACCGGAAGGGAATGTGGAGAAAGAAGCAGTACCAGGGGTGGGAACCTGTGTCTGATACAGAGTGAAGATAGATAGATAGATAGATAGATAGATAGATAGATAGATAGATAGACAGATAAAGAGAGAGAGCAGAGGATCACCAACTCACTGCTGTAATGGAAGCTGGCAGCACAACTCCAATTGCAGCTTCACATTTGAAGAAAGTCCCACTGTTCTTATACAGAGAAGGCGGGTGAATGGCTCCTCTCAGTAAGCTGGGCATCCAGGATTTTCAGGTGCCCAGAAATATTATTTCTAGGGCAATTTTCAAAAAATGAACACCAGAATCTAGCTAAATGATTCCCATTTACCTAGGTTCAGGAGTTTGGTTTTTGAAAAGACATTATTTTTATATATCTTCAATGTTTCTGAGTTACAAAAAAAAAAACAAGATGGCAGCCACCACGATTGCAATTTTTTCCCTCACGACAACATAGAAACATAGACTTTGATGACAGATAAGGACCACTTGGCCCACCCAGTCTGCCCATTTCCCTACCTATTGGATAAGCTGCAGAGCCTAGTTAACCAACAGCCTACTTCCTTCTACCCCCCCACTATAATTGCCTTATGTCTGTCCCATGCATTTTTGAATTCCCCCATTTTTGACCCCATGACCTCCTCAGGAAGGCCGTTCCATGAGCCCACCACCCTCTCTGTGAAAAAATACTTCCTCACGTTGCCCCTGAGACATACCACCTCCATCTTTAAACTGTGCCCCCTTGTTTTTGCACATCTCTTTTTCTGAAAGATGCTACCCTCTTGGACTTTGTTGATTCCCTTGAGATACTTGAAAGTTTCTATCATGTCCCCCGTCTTCCTCCTTTCCTCGAGGGTATACATATTAAGCTTCTTTAGTCTCTCTTTGCATGGTTTCTGGTGCAGACCCTGCACCATTTTAGTTGCCTTCCTCTGGACTGCCTCCATCCTGTCTCTGTCCTTGTGGAGATGGGGTCTCCAGAACTGTATGCAGTACTTCAGACAGGATCTCACCAACTGTCTGTACAGAGGAATGACAACTTCCTGTTTTCTACTGGTGATACCTCTCTCTTTGCATTCCAGTATCCCCCAGCCCTTCTTCCTGCCTTCTCACATTGCCTGCTTACCTTTAGGTCATCTGATATGAATACCCCCAGGTCCCTTTCCATTTTTGTTGCTGTTATTACTCCCGCATTGTGTACTCTTCCCCTGGGTTTTTGTTTCCTAGGTGCATTACTTTGCACTTCTTTGCATTGACTCTAAGCTGCCATCCTTTTGACCATTCCTCCAACCTTGCCAAGTCTCTTCTCATCCTTTCCACCCCCCTTGTGTATCAACCCTGTTGCAGATCTTTGTGTCATCTGCAAAGAGACATACTTTTCCTTCCAGTCCCTCTGCAATGTCACTTATAAAGATATTAAAGAGGACCAGCCCCAATACTGAACCATGCAGTACCCCACTAGTAACCCCCCTTTCTTTGGAGTGGACTCCATTTATTATTACCCCTTGCGTCCTGTTGTCCAGCCAATTTTATACCCAGACTACCACCCTGGGACCCACTCCCAGGCTGGCTAACTTGTTTATTAATCTTTTTTGAGGGACTGTGTCAAATGCTTTGCTAAAGTCTAGGTAGACCATGTCCATAGCCCCTCCCTTGCCTACTACTTTGGTCACCCAGTCAAAGAAATCTAATAGATTCATCTGACATGACCTTCCCGCTGTGAATCCATACTGTCTTGGGTCCTGTGTCTCGCTGGCCTCTAGGTACTCAGCAGTTCTTTCCTTCAGAAGTGATTCCATCATTTTCCCTACCACTGAGGTCAAACTAACAGGTCTGTAGTTTCCTGCCACTGCCTTGCTCCCATTTTTGTGAAAGGGAATCACATCCTCCTTCCTCTAGTCCTCAGGTACCACACCATCCTCCCATGATTCGTTAAAAAGGGTAGTCAGTCGTGTCACTAGTTCTCCCCCTAGTTCTTTCAGAATTCTGGGGTGAATCCCGTCAGACAAATAAATCATTTCTCACAAGTAATTCATGAAAGTAAGCTCTCATGATCTATGGTTTTTTACAGGTCCAGTCTGATGTTTATCAAAAGAATCCTAACTCTGGAACTGTAAAAAAAATGTTAACAAAATTTTCAAAAGGCACTCCATTGGTAAAGACCACTTCTACTCTGAAAGCTTCATGGAAAAATTTCTGCACCCTCTAGGCTGTGCATGAGAGCAAAAACAAAATAAAACCAAAACATGTTAAGGAACACCAAACAGCATTTTTCTGCATGTTTTGTCGTTCTGTATTTCGAAAACTGAACAAGTTACAATCATGAAACTTTTTACATCTTGAGACTCTGCCAGACTAACCACATACAATCTATGCCAAATTTTGGGTTGTTTCATCAAACACTACCAAAGGTATTAAGGTGCAAAAACTGTGGTTTAATTAAACAGCCTACTCAGCCCTAACTACATGGGTGCTACCAGACCCCTATGATATATTCTGTATGGTTGGGCCCTACCCCCCCCTCGAAAATGCTATCATATATTTCCCTATGTACCACCATAGCCAGTTAGGGTATATGAGAAAAACAGGCAATATAAAAAAAAACAATTAACGTATATGAAACCAGTTAGTTGCACTGCATGAATGTGTTGTTAACACTTTAATAACACCTTAATACCTAACACACTACAAACTACCTCATTAACATGTAACAAGTCTCTTAATAACACATGTAACAGGCACCTTAATAACACATGGAACAGCCACCTGATTAACATACAAAAAAGGCACATAACCCCCACCTCAGAACTACACCCTCTAGCACAGAACACTACCTGCACTCCAAGCACAAATCCCATACCTCCCTCCAACCACAGTGTCCAAATAACAGTGTTTCTCAGTGTGACACTAACCAAAATAACAGTGTTCCTCAGTGTGACACTAACCAGAATAACAGTGTTTCTCAGTGTGACACTAACCAGAATAACAGCGTTCCTCAGTGTGACACTAACCAGAATAACAGTGTTCCTCAGCGTGACACTAACCAGAATAACAGTGTTCCTCAGCGTGACACTAACCAGAATAACAGTGTTCCTCAGCGTGACACTAACCAGAATAACAGTGTTCCTCAGTGTGACACTGACCAAAATAACAGTGTTCCTCAGTGTGACATTAACCAGAATAACAGTGTTTCTCAGTGTGACACTAACCAGAATAACAGTGTTCCTCAGAATGGCAGAGCTCCCTCAGACAGTACCTCCATGCTGCTTTTCCTCAACAATCTCGACTACAAAAAACGTGCCTCTAAACCAAACACAGTGCTACAAAACATCACTATGCTCCTAGCCACAAAACACACTGCCACTCCTCCAGATATGTCAAACACCACTCCTCACCACATACCACATACCACACCACACCCATCCTCTCAACTGCAAATCATGCCACTCTCCATGCAAAAACTAAAGAGCTGACCACTGGAGCTATGTCTCCTTTTACAGGAAGATTCTGCACCAGTGGCAGCGCTATGGGTTTTAAAACATGGGTCAAATTAGACCCACTGGTGTAAAAAATGTGGGTCAAAATGAGACACAGCTGGGTCACAACCTAATCGAAACTGCAAACTTCACCAGCACAGAAACTGAAACTTGTCAAGTAAAAATACTTTCCTATTGTTCACTTTTCCATCTTTCAGCTATTGTTACAGAGATGGTGCACCACTCTGGATCCATTGTCAAGTGGAAAGTTGGTAATTCTGGGCAGGCTGCAACTTTTTCCCTTTTTGCCCTATCTAGCGCTGTCCCTATCCTGCACTATGAAAACACTACTGGGACAAAAAAACGGTAGTGCCTTAAGAACCCAGTACACAACGGAAAAACACTAAGTACCTTCTTAAAGGTACTTTCTACTACACTATGGAAAATCAACAAACCACAGACAGCAAAAGCCAATACACTGTGAAAAATTCACCAGACTACAGAAAAACACAACATAGGGCACAACAAAATGTGTCCAGTCTTAGGCATTATATAAAATAAAAGATATTAAAGTCTGGCATACTCATGAATTAATACTCTCTTGGGGTTGAGCAAGCTCATAAAGGTCACTCGCCCTTCAGGCTCATAGTTTTATGGCTTGTTCAACCCCTCGATGTTCTTATTTCCTTGTATACCACACTTTGCCATCATTTATTCTCTCTGTATACAGTACATCAATATTGCCTTTGAAAAGTAAATAGATACAGTACATAGATACATAGATGTTGTCAGCAGATAAGGGCCTTGTGGCCCATCCAGTCTGCCATATCCCTCTTTTCAATGCTTAGGGTACCCCAGATGCTACAAGTTCCTCCTTCGGCCCTAGCTTGATAATTCCCATGTGCCTATCCCACGCATTCTTGAATCCCTGAACTGTGGCTGCCCCCCTCACTTCTTGGGGAGACCATTCCATCTCTCCGCCACCCTTTCAGTGAAGTAGAATTTCCTCAAGTTCCCTCTAAGTTTCCCCCTTTTAGTCTCATGCTGTACCCCCTTGTTCTATTTCCCTTCATGTGAAAGATACTTCCCTCTGGTACCCGGTTGATACCCTTTAGATACTTGAAGGTCTCTATCATGTCCCCCTCTCTCTTTTCTTCCAGGGAGTACATATTTAGAGATCTGAGTCTCTACTCATACAGCTTATGCTGCATCCTGGACACCATTTTTGTCACCCTCCTCTGTACTGTCTCCATACTATCTATGTCTTTTTGGAGATGGGGCCTCCAGAACTGAACACAGTACTCCAGAAGAGGCCTTAGTAGGGAGTTGCACATAAATAAATAAATTGTAAATAAATAAATATGTATCAAAATACATGTTTACTATTAACATATTACAGTGATATAATGAAACATATGAATCATAGTGTATTGAGGTTTATTAAACTTTATATGGAAATGCTGGCCTATGATTGCCAAAAAAACCTGGTCACGCGGCCAGAAATATCTGGTTCTATTGCTTACCTTGGCAAAGGGCAATAAATCCTAGCAACAGGCAATAGTTCAGAAACTATTGCTCGCTAAATCAGCACATGTTCAGTGTTATTTTTTGTAAAACACAGCACCAGTTTTGAAAATGGAGTGCTATTTTTTATTAATATATTTTTAAGCCCTGGTAGTCTAGCAGCCCTTCCCCCTCTCAACCATGATAAAGACCTCCCTGCATCCCCCACCTCAGGATGATAGCCTGTGCTTACTCTCTGCTCTTCTCCACTACTGGCCACTGTCTCTGGTCCTTTCACTGTCCTGCTGACTTGCTGTGCATTGCACACTCTTTCCCTCTTTCTCTGTCTCTGCCTCTGTCTCTGTCTCTGTCTCTGTCTCTCTCTCTCTCTCTTTCACTGTGGAGCTGCAGAAAATGGCTCTGAAAGAGAGGACACAGGAAAAAAGTAACAAAAGTGAAAAAACTTTCAGAGTGCTGCTGCTGCTGAAGGAGAGTGAGACCTGTTGCCTATTTATCTCTCTCTCTTTGTCTCTCACTCTCACTCTCACAAACACTCTGAGGGCTCAGTTCTCAAACGTGTCAGAATGTCGACAGCCCTGGGTGCACCGAACAGTTGTGCAAGAGGCTTGCGGCATTCCCTGGCCTGCACTCTTGATTCAAGATCCCGCGCACCACAAGCCACAAGATAGACCAGCTTTTTGCTTGTCTAACGTTGCAGCAATCATGGGACCTTTTCACGCAGTTTGCGCCAAATATTTGCCACAAGCCGCTGTAAAGGGGGTACAATGTCACAAACGAGTGCAACCCTTGTGAATCAGGCTCAAGGTGTGGCAATGTGTGTGGTGCAGCACTGGGTTTGATGCAGGGCTTGACGCAAGCCCTGTGTCAGCCTTTCAGAATCGAGCCCAGGTCTCCTGCTGCCGTTAAAGTAATTGTGCAAAGCACAGGGGTGGGGATCATGTTGACACAAGCCCTGTGTCAGCCTTTGAGAATCAAGCCCAGGTCTCCAGCTGCCATTAAAGTAAGTGTGCAAAGCCCAGGGGTGGGGATCATGCTGACACAAGCCCTGTGTCAGCCTTTGAGAATCGAGCCCAGGTCTCCTGCTGCCGTTAAAGTAGTGTGCAAAGCACAGTGGATCATGTGACCAAGCCCTGTCAGCGAAATCAGCCCAGGTCTCCAGCTGCCATTAAAGTAAGTGTGCAAAGCCAAGGGGTGGGGATCATGCTGACACAAGCCCTGTGTCAGCGTTTGAGAATCCAGCCCAGGTCTCCTGCTGCCGTTAAAGTAATTGTGCAAAGCACAGGGTGGGGATCATGTTGACACAAGCCCTGTGTCAGCGTTTGAGAATCCAGCCCAGGTCTCCTGCTGCCGTTAAAGTAAGTGTGCTATGCACAGCGGTGGGGATCACGTTGACGCAAGCCCTGTGTCAGCGTTTGAGAATCCAGCCCAGGTCTCCTGCTGCCGTTAAAGTAAGTGTGCAAAGCACAGGGGTGGGGATCATGTTGACACAAGCCCTGTGTCAGCCTTTGAGAATCGAGCCCAGGTCTCCTGCTGCTGTCAAAGTAAGTGTGCTATGCCCAGGGGTGGGGATCACGTTGACGTTGATGATGATGGGGGAATGGGGAGATCAGATCTCCAAAATGACAGAGTCGAGCTGAGCAGGAGGAGATTTACATCTGAAAAGGTTGATGGGGGGGAGAATCAAATAACCCAGAAGTGACGGCTTAATAAAACAGACATTGACAGGAGTTTTGGGGATATAGTAGACAATATGGATATTCGAAGTCAATAGTTCATCCTGCGGGGTCAATCTATTCCTCAACTTCAGTCAATATTTGCATAATATAAGCATATAATAGGCATGTATTAGCACATGAAAACTGTAGCAAAATGATCTGTTCCTATCCAGTTGACTCCTAGTTTTTATTTTAAAAAGGTTTAATTAATAGCCATAATAGTTATAAGGTATAACATTACAAACACATTTCTTTAATAAGGGCTAACTTTGGAACTGTAATGGATAAGGACTTATTTTTTAATGATAGCTAACATCAGCTATGTTGATATATCGGTTTACAGTAGTCCCTCATTATTATAAACTGTATTATAGAGAATCCTTGTTAAAACAAACATTCATATGAACAACAAAATCGTCAGTAGAAAAAGGCCCATAGGTCTATCAAGTCTGCCCGAGTGTGCAGCTTGAAGTGTAATACTATTGCATCTCTTCCTCCCACCCAGTCCCCTCCCTTCACACACACTCTCCTGGGCCTATCCCCATTATGTTCTCGCTTGTACTGATCCTACCCTTGATTATATTCCATCCCCGCTTAACACTTTCCACTGTCCTTAGTTCAATTAACTCCTCTGGCAGTGCATTCCATCCAGCCACCAATCTTTCTGTGAAGTAGTGCCTCCTCATCTCCCTCCTGAACCTCCCCCCCTTCCAACTTCAGACTATGCCCCCTCATGACCTGTCCCCCCTTTCAGTGTAATAGCCCTCCCCTTCTGACTTTGTTTATGCCTTTTAAGTATTTAAAGGTCTCTATCATGTCCCCCTCTCCCTTCTGTCCTCCAGGGAGTACATGTTGAGCTCCCTCAGTCTTCCCTCTTATGGCATCTTCCCTAGCCCCATGATCATTTTTGTTGCCCTACACTGCACCCCCTCCAGTAATCTCACATCCTTCTTGAGGTAAGGGCACCAGTACCGCACACAGTACTCCAAGTGCAGCCTCACCAATGATCTATACAAGGGCAGGATGACCTCATCTTTCCTGGAGGTGATACCCCTGCAATGCACCCCAGCATCCAATTTGCCCTTGCTTCCACCCTCCTACACTGCGCCAATTTCTTCATGCCCCTTGTGACTAGTACCCCTAGGTCCCTCTCTTCCTCTGAAACTTGCACTCCCCCAGCCAGTAGCTTGTCCTGCGGTTTTTGGCACTGAGGTGCATGATCTTGCACTTCTTAGCATTAAACCCTAACTGCCACTTCTCTGACCAATGCTGAGGTTTGGCAAGATCCTTCCTGAGTGTCTGCCTCCCTTCTTCACTGTCCACTTTTGCACAAATCTTCATGTCATCGACGAGCAGGCTGATCTTTCACTTGATCCCCTCTGCAATGTCCCCTATGAAGACATTAAATAAAACAGAGCCTAACACTGAACCCTGCAGTACCCCTCTAGTTATGGGTCTTGGCTTGGATGTCTTCCCCCTTACAACTACCCTCTACTGTCTGCCCTGAAGTCAGCTCCTAACCCACCTCACTAGTTTCTGTCCTGCCCCCAGGTCCCTCAGCTTGCCCAGTAACCTCCCGTGTAATTCAGAATTGAAAGCTTTGCTGAAATCCAGATACATGACATCCACAGCATGGCCCTTGTCAACCACCCTAGTGACCCAATCAAAGATGTCGATTAGGTTAGTCTGGTAAGATCTTCCCGAGACAAACCCATGCTGTCTCTCATGCTGTAGAGTATTTCAATCCAGAAAGGTTATCAACCTCTTCTTCAGAATGGTCTCCATCAACTTCCCCACTATAGAAGTCAAGCTTACCGGCCCATAATTGCCCGGTTCGTCCTTGGGCCCATTCTTATGGAGGGGCACCACGTGAGCCATTTTCCAGTCCCTGGGCACATTCCCAGTTTCCAAGAAGGTGTCAAACAGGTCTGTCAGAGGGCCTGCCAACACCACTGCCAGTTCATTCAGGACTCTTGGATGTGTTGGTCATAATGACTCACCAATTACCCATTTACTGTCAGTGAACTGCAGTAGATGGTTGAGGTTTAAACTGAGTACCTGTCATAACTCCACATGTCCATGTTATACACTGAGCGCAATATGCCATTTTGCCATGTCTTGGAGCAGGAAAAGGTAGGCTTGTGACGTACACAATAAAATACAAATCCTGGACCACCTAAATAATTTGAGAGATTGGTGGAAAGCTTTTCGCTGAGTTTGGCCTTTTCAAGAGAGTAATCTATAGCTTTAGAAAACTAGAAGACACTTTTTTCCAAATAAAATTCATTCAATTTCATTATTTAATAACAGGTACAGCAAGGTTTCATAGGTGAAACTGAGCATTATAAAGACCAAATTCCATTTAGCTCGCCATAACATCGACTAATACCCAGATATAGTTTTACTAAGTAGGTAACAGTCAAGGGAGTGTTTAAAAGCTAGAATTGTTTGACTACCCACCACTTCAGTAGGGAAGTCATTCCATATTTTAACCACCCTTACTGAAAACCGATGCTTTCTTCCCTGCTTATTAAATCTGTCACATTTTAGCTGTAGGGGGTGGGCTCGTGTATTATAAATCTGATCTCTAAACTCAAGTTCCAATAAATCCCACAGTTGATAATCAGACAAGGCCCGATATATCAGGCACATGTCACCCTTGTTTCCTGGTGCCCAAAACTGCGTGCAATACTCAGTATGTGGTCATACCAGGGAAGTGTAAAGGGGTAGCAAGACCTCTTTGTTTCTACTCTTGATATGCCTGTGAATGTAGCTCAGAATACTACCCATCTCTTTAACCACCTGGTTACAATGTGAATTGAATTTAAGGTTATTATTAACCCTAATTCCTCACTCATGTTCTTCTTGCACCACTCTTAGCACCTGCCCTGCCAGTGTGTACTCCACCCCCAGACTGTTCCTACCCATGTGTATTACTGAACACTTATCTACATTAAATGTAGCCTCATTTTCCTGTGCCCATGCTTCCAATTCACTCAGAGCTTCCTGGATTTTTAAGGCCTCGGGTTGGCTATTTACTGGGAAACCTATACGTGTATCGTCTGCAAATTTTGAAATCCAGATTTCTGTTTCTGATTTCATGGTTGAAATATATAGATTAAATAGACATGGTCCCAGTACAGATCCCTGTGGGACCCTACTAGTAACCGCCGTCCAATTTGATAGTTCGCCCAACACACTCACCCTCTGTCTCCTCCCAGACAGCCAAGCCCTAATCCAGTGCACTAATTTTGGCTGTACCCCTATTTTACTAGGGGTTTCAATCAGCTGGTTATGAGGGACTTTATTGAAAACCTTGGCAAAGTCCAAGGGTGATGGTTAAAATTAGTCAGACACAGCAAACTCAAAACTTGAGACAGTGGATACATTAAGTGGTGTGAGACGTTAAGGGCATCCTAATGGCAAAATTAAAATGTTAGAGATTTAGCTGTAAAAAATGTAAATAATCAAGGTCCATTCCAAGAGATCAGCCAACTTCACCTGCCACTTTGACAGCGGTATTCATCTAATTTAGACCATAGACTCATATCCACCAAAATGCCCCCAAATACTTAATACTATTTTTCCATATTAGCTATGTGTATTAATCTTTACTTTGAAAGTATAATTGGTAGTTGATGTGGAGAGCTCCAGTCAGTTATAATTATTACCAAATATATAAAATGTTGGACCCCATAGGACATATCCTTGAGACAAGAAATGTTTCCAACAAAGGTTAAAGAAACAGAGATTTGTAACTGGTATTAAACAATGGCAGTAAGTGTGTTCTCCACCTCTAACCAGTAATCTCGAAGGCCAATCCAACTCCAACACATATGAACAGTCTTTGCATCTGAGAGATGACATTTAGGTCAGGAGCCATTAACCCAGTCCCAAAAATTAACCAGCTTAGCTGGGGTATAATAAATTTTTTGTGATTGTTACTATTTAATGGGAGCCTAATGGCTCTATCTAGAAGGTTGGCCTAGTCTTCCTCATCCAATGTCTGCCCCAGATGATAAGACCACTTAAGCCTGGAGTGACCATGGCCAGTCATGGAATGTTTGTATAAAACCACATAAAGCCTGCCGGCCCACCAGCACAGCAACAAGGCATCCGCTTGTGGCACCAGCATCCCAGGTTCAGAAATGGACTCAGGAGTTGGAGGGCTGGTGGGGGGAGAATGATTAAGCATCCCAGGGACTGCTCTCCTTCTCCGGGGAGGGGGGAAGTGTGTCTGGTGGTCCGCGGACCTCTAGGGGAGGCTGGGAGTACTGACACTGCCGGTACTTCACCTCAGGGGGACAGGGTGGATATTGTCCATCACTGCATGTCCTCAGCCCCAGGGATTTCTACCTGCATACCAAAAAATCCATCCCCATTCATGACACCCCCGCCTCTGCTCCTGCTGAGACCTATGTCTGCGGGGAGGGCACTTCCGTGGCCCTGACCGGGGGGGGGGGCAAGCCTGGGCATGGGAATGCAGTGAGCGGGGTAGAGAGCAGAAGTCTCCACCCAGTATGGGCAGGGAGAGGGGAACTGGTCCAAAAATTTATGAGAAACAAACAAACACATAAAGCCTGGAGATATCCCTGTGTTGGAGTTATATAATCTAGATTTTGAACATTAGAAGAGGGGTCATCTAGTTGCAGTGATTTCCCTAATATGGTTAATAAATAATATAATGTATAGTAGAATGCTGTTAACCTTAGGAAATCATCATTTCCTAAGGTTGTTAATCTATCGATGTGACGTAGATATGTTGTTAACCTATCAATGCTTCGTCCACATCGATAGAGTTAACTAACAGCGTTAGTCTGCACAATGTCACGCTTTTTTAATGGGAACCGGCGGAAGAACAGCAGCGGATAGGAAGGACTGAACGGCTGCAGCGGTGACTAGTTAGCAAAAAGTAAGCAGCCTTTTTACGTGGGACCATACACTATAAAAAATAATGTATGGTCCCTCTATTGGCAACCGGTCAATGTTAACCGTCTCGAGGTTGCCAAGGCAACATAAACCTCTCGAGCTTCGCTCTTGAGGTTTACACGGTCGCCCTGGCAACCTCTCAGCAGTTAACTGACCGGTTACCAATAGAGGACCATACATTATGCTCTATGTTGAATCTGCCAATAATTAAATAAGTGTGTATTTGATAGAATATATTTGGTTCTTAATTGTTCAAAGGTTAACAATGTTTTATTTTCAAACAAATGACCTGCTAACTGTATACTTTGTTTTTCCCAGACTGAAGCTGCTGTCCTGAAATGTGTAAGGGCAGAACATGTGGTTCCAGAATGGTGCAAGATTTGTGACCCCCTGCAGACAAATAATATAAAAATGTGCCTCGTACCATTTCTGTTAAGATATTTTATGAAATGGGTTTAAAAATCAAAGAAATGTTGGGTAAAACCAGTCAGGTGACTGTACATTCTTACAGCTTATAAAATGGTAAGTAAAAATCTAGAAATCTAATTGGTCAATAGACATCACCTGACTGTGTGCATTTATTCTCCATTAACACATGATCAGGTGCTGAGTCTCATTTTTCTCACCAAAAAAACTTGCTTAGAGCCATTTTATAAGTGTAATAAGCCCCTCCAGTGTGTGAGTCATAGGATTTTAATGTATGGTACACTAACTTGTTTTTTTTTTTTCTCTTTTAGATATTTCCTGAAGAAGACCTAAGGTCGAAACGTAGATTTTTAACTCTATTTTCTATTTTCAGCATGCATTTAATATAACCATTTTGTTTTGCTTTTAGACCACATGCTGACGCAGTGCCTTGTTTTTGTTTTTTATAGGATTTTAATGCACTTCCCAGGGGCGTAAGGACACTTGGCTTTTAGCTTCATGCCGTATTACATCCCTGGGCCATGCATTAAAATCCTATAATGTCGTGGCTTATTACTTACTCATGCTGGCCCTACATCTGACCAGATTTGTTGGTAGCCACATAATATGATGGTCAAATCAGTCACCCCTACAACCAGACCTGATCTTCCATCACAAACATTGTTGCTACCTTTACATACTAAAAGCCTTTAATTAGGCCCTAAAAATAAAACTACCTTAAACAAAAAAAAAAAAACTAAATGTTATTTCCCTGATCATCACAGTCTTCTTACACACAGAAACACATTAGAAACATTAAGTATTGTTCATAATTTTCATTACAAGTATTTCTTTGCTGACAATGAGAAATCCTCTTTGTACCTTTACCTGCTTATTAGGAAACGCTCTGTTGCTTATACTGACAAAGATGAAATTGAGGTTCTGTGTGTGTGTGTGTGTGTGTACAGTACATTGGGAGAGGAACACTCTACCAGTGGAATTGAACAGAACTTTGAATCCCTGTATTCTGTGGTAAACATTTCATATAGAATGTGAGGTAAGACAGAGACAAAAGAAACAGGATGAAGAAAGGAGGCAATAATATATATTAATATGTTCCCCGGAGTGACCCATTGCTGGATAAGAGTGGTTTCACATGCATTCTGCTTTCCAGGGCATCTGCTTGTCAGACGCTCTTCACAGAATGAGAGTGTCTCACACTCAGAGGAAAGGAGCGCTCCAATTGGTTGATAGTGCTCCCTCAATCTATAATACTATATAAACAAAGAGAAGAGGTGGGAAAAACAGTTACATTGGCAGACCCAAACTACTTAAATACATTTTTGAAGTTCATAAAACCACATGCATTTGAATAATATATGGTTGTTTTCAGGTAAAATCTACCCCCCCTCCAAAGGAAAAAATTAAAAAAACAGTAGCCTGGCAGTTTCAAAGTTTTTAATACATTTCCACTAAAGTACTGTACCTGTACTGATTTTAATGCAAATAAGGTGGCATGCAAGTAACTTTCTCAGAAGTGTTACCTGTCTACAGCAGGGGAGAGGCTGGGGTACTCCACACCAGGGGATTCAACAAATGGCTGTAAAGCTGGTGCAGAGCTGAGGGATTAGGCTTGATTGAGGACTGGGGGAACACCTGGAGGGATGTGGACTTGTATGGCAGTGGGGAAGATGGCCTGCATCCATCTGGGGGGGACCAGGATCCTTAGTGAGAGGTTTAAATGTTTCATTGGCAAGCATTTAAACTAGCCAAGGAGGTGGTGGAAGAAAGCAGGGAAAAAACAACTGCCCACCCTCACAGGTTAAGGTAGACAAATGGAAGGATACTAGGGCCAAGGAAGCAACAAAAGGAACCACAACTGGGGATAAAGACAGGGGAGGCATAGAGGGAAGGCATAGGGATAAGGAGGGAGCTGGTACGGGCGATGGCATCAAAACATGGAAAGCCATGTATGCAAATGCCTACAACCTAGGAAACAAGATCTCAGACCTCGCAGCCTTGATGGTGGAGAAAGACCTGGACATTGTTGCAGTAACTGAAACATGGTACACAGGTAACCATGACTGGGAAATTACCATACCAGGATACACAATCTTCAGGACAGACAGGGAGGGCAAAAGGGGGAGGGATGGCTATCTACATAAGGGAAGGGAAATAATCAACTGAGTTAAGGGGAAGACAGGGAGAGGAAGAGGCACTATGGATCACCTTAGAGACGGGAATGGCACCACCATCTGTTCTTAGGTTGTAAACAGACCCCCAGTACAGGGGGAGGAAATAAACAAGGTATTAGTGGAAACCATCCACAAAATGGCAGAGAAAGAGGAGACGTTGCTGGTGGGGGACCTAAACATGCTGGGTATAAACTGGAACACCTATGCAGCAGCCACTGTCAGGAGCAGAGACATCTTGGATGCCCTGCAGAGGCATGACTCAGCCAGTTGGTGAAGAACCCCACACAGGAGGGAGCAATACTGGACCTGGTTCTTACCAATGGTGACAGAACAACAGATCTAGCAGTGAGCGCCATCTAGGGGCCAGAGATCAACATACAGTGTGGTTTAAGGTGAAGACGCCAGTAGAGTCAATCCACACGAAAGTAAGGGTCCTGGATTTCAAGAGGGCTGACTTTGCAAAAATGAGGGAACACCTCAAGAAAATCCTGGCAAAGGTGGAGGGAGGAGGGGAGTAGATGAACAGTGGGAGAAACGTAAAGGAGCCATAGCAGAGATAACAAGCCTCTGCGTAAAGCAAGTGAACAAAGCAAAAAGAAAGAAAAAACACTATGGTTTTCAAAAGTGGCAGGAAAGGTTAGGGAAAAAACAGGCATTCAGAAAGTACAAAGAAACCCAGAGGGAGGAGACAGGGAAATGTACTAGGCAAAACAGAAGGATGTGGGGAAAGCAGTCAGGTGCGCGAAAGGTGCGAACTGAAGAAAGAATAGCACAATCAGTAAAAGAAGGAGAGAAAACCTTCTTCAGGCATGTCTGGGAAAGGAAAAAAATCAGTTGAGGGATTGTGAGGCTAAATAAAGGAAGGGGCGTGTGCAGAGGGGACCTAGAAAAAGTAGAAATTCTAAATGAATATTTCTGCTCAGTATTTTCAAAAGAAGGGGAAAGTGAGGGACCAAAATTAGGTGGTAGAAGCATACATGGGGAGAAGGGGACACCAGTCCATTCATGAAGGAGAGAGTCCTAAAGGAACTCTCAAAACTAAAAGTGGACAAGGCAATGGGGCTAGATGGGATGCATCCCAGAATACAGAAAGAGCTCAGGGAGGTACTATGGGGCACCACTGACAGCCCTATTGAACAATCACTGGAGGAGGGAGTGGTACCAAAGGACTGGAAGAGGGCGAATGTTATACCACCACACAAAAGTGGGAGCAAAGTGGAGGCTGGGAATTACAGGCTGGTCAGTTTTCCTCAGTGGTGGGGAAAATCATGAAATCCTTGCTAAAGGAAAGGATTGTGGCATATCTTGAGGCCAGCAGGGTGCAAGACCAGAGGCTACATGGATTCACAGCAGGTAGATCTTGTCAAACAAATCTGATAGATTTCTTTGAGTGGGTAACCAGGTTGGTGGCTCAGGGAAGGGCAGTGGACATGGCCTACCTAGATTTTAGCAAGGTATTTGACACCATCCCACACAGGAGGCTAGTAAACAAGTTGGGCAGTCTGGGAGTTGGTCTCAAGGTGGTAAACTGGGTCAGAAATTGGCTGAGCAACAGGACACAGAGGGTGGTGATTAATAGAGTTCAATCCCAGGAGAGGGGGTGACCAGTGGGGTGCCACAGGTCTCGGTGCTGGGGCTGGTCCTCATCGATGTCTTCATTAGTGACATTGTGGAGGGGCTGGAAAGGAAGGAAAGCCTCTTTGCAGATGACACCAATATATGCAATAGGGAGGACTCTCCAGATGGGGTGGAGAGAATGAGAAGAGACCTAGGTAAGTTGGAGCAGTGGTCAAGAGAGTGGCAGCTTAAATTCAATACAAAGAAGTGCAAAGTCATACACTTGGGCCACATAAATCCTGAAGAGGAATACACGACTTGGGGGGGGAGAGATACTAATAACAACAAAACTGGAAAGGGACCTGGTGGTAATCATAACGGATTACCTGAAAGTAGCCAAGCAATGTGAGAAGGTAGTTGGGAGGGCCGGAAGGATGCTGGGTTGCATAGGGAGAGGCATCACCAGTAGAAAACAAGAGGTGGTGATGCCACTGTACAGACAATTGGTCAGGCCACATCTGTAATACTGTATTCAGTTCTGGAGACCACATTTCCGGAAGGACATTGACAGAATGGAGGCAGTCTGGAGAAGGGCAACAAAAATGGTGAAAGGAATGCACCAGAAAACATATGAAGAAAGATTGAAAGACCTCAGCATGTATACCCTGGAGGAAAGGAGGGAGAAGGGGGCTATGATAGAGACATTGAAGTACCTCAGTGGCATCAACAAGGTTCAGGAGGGCAGCATCTTTCAGAAAATGAGATACACAAAAATAAGAGGTCACAATATGAAGCTGGGGGGAGACTCAGGAGTAACATGAGGAAGTATTTTTTCACAGAAAGGGTGGTGGGTGCATGGAACAGCCTTTCTGCAGAGGTTGTAGAGGTTAAAACAATAGATGAATTCAAAATCATGGGATAGACAGAAGGCACCCTAGTATTAGGAGAGAGAAGGTGAGCTGCAGATCATTTAGAATCTGGAGTTTAAGTAGGTAGGGAAATGGCAGATTAGGA
Source organism: Neoceratodus forsteri (assembly GCA_016271365.2). Lineage (NCBI taxonomy): Eukaryota > Metazoa > Chordata > Ceratodontiformes > Ceratodontidae > Neoceratodus > Neoceratodus forsteri. Next base: position 94,736,842 of record CM057450.1, on the reverse strand, counting down.
GGGCCATGTGGTCCTTTTCTGCCATCATATTCTATGTTTCTGTGTAAGGTAACATGTTTTTTCTTACAAAAATGCATGCCACACATAGCTTTCATTGCCTTTTATTGTGTTTCGCTACCCCCCCCCCCGTTATCAGACTATGATCAATTTTTTTTGTCTTTAAAGTTAAAATAGAAGTAGATTTCAATGGAAGGTCCTATTCTTTATCTTTACAATTTTTTGTATTATTTTCATTAATTTTAGGTTAAATATTTAATTGCCATTTTATAAGTGCAATAAGACACTCCAGGGTGTGCCATTGCGGTGATATAATCGCACTTCTCAGTTACACTTAATGACACTCAACTGCACCTTGTGCCTAGCAACATACCTGAGGTGTGCAATTATGTCACCATAATACACACGCTGTAATGTCTTATTGCTTGCATTATACCTTACAGTGTTTCAAGGCTGTTCTTACAACCTGACATGTCATAAATGTTAGTCTTCGTCACTGAGTCCCTCTCACTCTCAACTCACTGCTGCAGGCAGCTCAGGACTTTCCAGTGATCCAAAAGGTTCGATTCATTGATTCATCTGCTGTCACAGCAAGGGCTCCCCCTCCAGGTCCATTTAGGCACTAAAGGGAGAAAGCTACAATTCCTACGGAACTTCACTCCCACAAGACCCCTGGGGGCAGGCTCCATTATAGGGCCCCCAAAGGTGCTGATTGGTGCATACGGGCAGTCCAGAACCAAGATGGTGGTGATTAACAGCAAATTCCATGCTGCAAAGAAGGCAGGTTAGGCAAACTACTATATAATTATTAAGAAAGCAGATAATCAGCAAATAATTACAGTTCTTAACAGAGTTCCTCAGCGCAGTTAGCAATGGCAGAATGGAGCAATTATCTGGCAGCCCAGGCAGGACTCGAGCTTAGGATCACTTGGCCCCTACACAGATTAATTATACAGTACACTATGAGATATGCAGCTCTTAAAGAGACAGGCATGAAGGTTAATATGGCACTTGCATGCAATTACTTTTAAATGGCTAGAACACAGAACACCACTGAGCAGTGGGCATTTAGGCACACCCAAGGAAGAATTTTGGGAACCCCCATTTACAGGGGGTTACACCCTTCCCTGCCTGGAAGAACTTGGCGGCCATGTCAAGTCTACACTTTAGCAATATCGTAAAAAGACAATATTCTGAACGAGATATACATGACAATAATGCACTAGACAAGATAATGACTGATGCATCAGTAAATGTAAACTTATCACATTGTTATACATTTTCAATACACTTCACACATATTATATCTGTAATGAAACCAGTTATGCATTTCTCATACACGTAATACTGATTCTATTATGATCAACACATTATTAGGACTACTATACTGATTCAAGTTGTAACTTCTTGCATGTTAAACAATACAGATGGGGACCCATCCCTATCAGCTAACTTGGGGCTAGTTGGGGCAGGGGGCCGCATGTTCATCCTTCAGAACGATTTAACTTAGATGTTGCATTTTTTAGCAGGCGTGTCTGGGCATCAGTGGCCTGACAAAGTTTCTAAATAATGGGTAGCATGTTCTTCTCCAGGTTTCTCAGTCATCCTCCCTGCTAGAGGAAGGGATGATTCTTGAAGGTATTCGATCCATATCTCTGCGTGCTCCTTAACAGTGTGGCTGATACATTTGTTGTCTACTTTGCTGCCAAATTTGTCATTAACTGCAATTTGGTCTTCTGGCCACTAGAGGGTGCTAATCCCAGCAGTGCCTCCAAGATGTAACCCCTAGGTGGCGCTACCCCAAGGGATACTACTCCTGCCTGCATGCCTGACAGCAGGGTGAGAGGCCTGAGTTCTAAGCACAGGTGCCTCCACCCAGAGGACAGTGCCAATGGTAGTGTAGCTGCCACAGGTACAGCCCTCTGGGACACCACAAGCAGTTTAAGTGCAAAAAGATTCAGATCTGATCTACTTGGGGGCATGAACAAGGAAGAGCTCCCTCTGTGCAATTAGCGATGGCAGAATGGAGCAATTATCTGGCAGCCCAGGCAGGGCTCAAGCTTAGGAACACTCGGCCCCTACCCAGATTAATTATACACTACGAGATAGGCAGCTCTTAAAGAGACAGGCACTGAGGCTAATAGGGCACTCACAATTACTTTTAAATGGTTAGAACCCAGAACTCCATGGACAGTGGGCATTTTGGCACACCCAAGGAAGACTTTTGGGAACCCCCATTTATAGGGGGGTTACAACAGGACTTAAAATCAGCACTGATCAAAGAGACTGGACAATGTGAGGCTACCCTATCATGAGGGTCATCCCATTTCAGAATAAGAGAAATGCAGACCAAAAGGAGGGAGATAAGGCATTCCAAAGAGAACTGCAATGCTTTTGTCAAGTATCCCAAAATAACAGAAGCTAGTTTCTTGTAGATTTCTACTGGAATACCATCTGGGCCTGAAGACTTGCCAGGGAGTAAAAAATTTAAGGCTTGAAGAACCTCTGTAGGGGTGATTGGTGCCTTAAGGCTAATGTTGTTCTCCTCCCTGAACTGAGATAAGGGACACTGTAATAAGACACAGTTGTTATCCAAGGGATACGGGCATGCAAAGTTGCTCTCCCTTTTTGAATACAGAGCTGAGAAAAAAAAGTAGCAAAGCGTTCATTAATTCCAGCTTGTTCAGTGATTAGCTGCCCCCTATTTTATTTATAGATTCTAGAAATAGCTCTGGCTTGAGCTTCTTTTTTCAGCTGCCAGGCCACCACTCTTCCACACTTGTTACCGTGCTAATAATAATGAACCCTGTGTCTATTTAAAGAGCATTCAGCCAGAGCAGAGCCAAGCAGCTTTATCTCCTTCTGCACATTTAATGAAGGAGTACAGTTTTCTTCAGTCAAGGAGCTGTATCTGTATGTGTGGTTGTTAAGATCTGTAATTCTTCCATCAGAGCAGTAAGTATTGCTTCTCAAAGTGTTTATATTTTTGCAGTGGGGGCTATGATCAGGCCTTAAATAAAAGCATTTAGCACATCCCATATCAGGAATGTATTTATTTTGTATAGTGTCCCTGTTTTCTCATAGGAAAACTGTTACCTGACTACCTGGGCCCTTAACAAATTGTGCATCTGAGGGAATGATTGGACTCATATGCCAGAGTCGAGTAAGATGTGGGAGAATCCAATGATCTATTGTCACCTTAAAGGGTGTCTGGTTCAAGACTAGTATTGGGAGACTGGGAGTAGCTCGCAGAGACTACTTGATCTAAAAAACAAACAGGAGGAGATGAATAATTAAGCAATTCTTGAATAAGTATGGTGTAAGTCAGAGAAGAAAGAATGATCTCTATCTAAAGGATGCAAGGTGTGCTACACCTCCAAAATGTCCAGATCTAAGCATTGTACAATAACCAACCTGGCAGCTTTTGTTAAGGAGCAGAGGACAGGACTGTGGATGATCTATCTAGCAACAGTTTGTTTGCAAATTTGGGCAGAAAGGCCAAAGTATATTTCTTACTACCTCGTTGTTGTATGTACTATTGTTATCACTCTGTCTTGCACCAACGCATTGCTCCTGTATCCCTGTACTGCTACTCTTTCCATTGTTTCTAGCTTGATGTGTGACTACTCTGTTATGCCGTGTATCACTGCTATTTACTTATACTCTATCTAGTTAAAGCTATGTAATCCTCTGTATTACCATGTACAAATGCTATTTTTTTATACGCTACCTCTTGCCCTTCCCAAGGTCGCACCTGGAAATGAGTCTTGGCTTCATGTGCCTTTCCTGGTTACCAGCTTTTAAATAAATAAATAAATATGAGAAAAGCCCAGGCATCTTACAACTACACAAGTAAACCACATGTTTTTGGTAGAGTCAGGTATGGCAGGGTCTGCACTCTTGTCCATGATTTTCCCTGCAGAGGTTTCTACAATGGGCACAGTTACCAAAGAGGCCAGATCGGAGGCAGATCCCAGCCAAGACCATATTTCAGAGGCTATAGAGGTAACAGGCAAGGTTCCTGCCCTAAGCAAGATGGAGGTAACTATACCTGTACCCTGGGTGAAGGGAACCTCTCTGCTGTGCAGAGTTCAAGAAACTTTTTTTTACCACAGAACCTCTGTCCTTTGCAAGTAGATTAAGTCTCCAAGCCCACAACTGGGAAAACCTACTGTATTTGGGAATCCGTGGATTCAGGACACAGTCCAGGGCTTTGGGTTAGAGCTGGTGCAGTTTCCAGTACACCTGAGGCCTCCAAGGCAAACTGCCTTTTCCAGAGAGGAAACTATGATGGTTCAAGAAAAAATCTTGGAGATGTCCATGATGAGGGCAAATTCTCTGGTAAAGAAAACTAAGGTGGTGTTTCTGAGCAATATTTTCCTGGTACTAAAGAAAGATGGGAGTCTAAGGCCTATTATTAATTAGAAACAGTTAAATCAGTATTCTCCCTATTGACATTTCAAAGTGGAGGGAATATACCTCCTAAGGGACACCTTCTACAGGGGAACCGGTTAGTCCACATAAATCTAAATGACATTTAATTCACAGTGCCCATCAGGGACACAGGCTTGTTTATTTGGGGGAACAGATTTGGCAATCCAGTTGTCTCCCTTTCAACCTGACCCCCGCCCTATGGTGTTTCACAAAGCTACTTAAACCCATGGTAGCCTGGACATGGGCAACACAGATCAGGTTGATAATTTACTTTGATGACGTGTTGATTATGGGTCAGAACAAGACGCAGCTGATGGAGGATGTATGGGCCATATGTCTACTCTTCCAGAGGCTGAGGTTTGTGAACAACTCCAAAAACTATCAATTGATTCCATCTCAGATTTTGGAGCATTTGGGGTTCCACGCCAACACAAAATCAGGCTGTCCTCAGACTTCCTGAGAGAAAGGGAATGCTACCAGGAAGGAGCTGAGGAGAACCTTATATTTTTTTAAATCAAAATTTATTAAAGTTTTTCAATATAGAACAGACAAGTACAGGGGGCAGAGCTTGCAGCCCAGCAGGAAAGACACTCTTCGCTGAGCTCTTACTACACCGGATTTCATTATCTTAAACAACTTGGCTGGATGCTTCGCTAACTTTTATAATAAGGGAAATACTGACTAAAGCATAGAGAGTCACTACTGAAGAAACCTGGATGGACATATAATGGGGAGACCGAGAAATTCTCAAAAAAGGGAATCCTTCTTGGAGGGACCTGGTAAACCACCAACAACTATGTTACCACCTCCAGTTTCAGGAGACACACAACCATGATAGAATTGTTTCAAATGGTGGTTAATACTTTAACTCAGTCCAGCTACCTTTTAGATAAAAAACTGGACTTGTATTCAGAAAGGCTCATCAAGATGAAAAACACAGTTAAACATTTGGGACCTACCATAGAGGAATCAAATAAGACTGCTGGAAAAGCACTCACAGTAGCAGCAACTGATATAAAAGAACAAAATGTGCTTAAGGCCAGGATAGAACTGGAAAACTGTGTTGGGTACACGAATACCTGACTGCTAGGAATCTTGGAGGGCACAGAGGTGAATGATGCAGCAACGTATATTGAATATTGTCTCCCAGAGTCCTTGGGCCTGAGATTCTTTCCCCATAGTCATTAAAGCATACAGGATTAACCTCTGATGTGCTCACAGTGAGGAGAAAAGCCCACACACAGTCTTACTATTTACCCATTCCCCAGTCACCCATTCCCCAGTCACCCATTCCTTAGGTATGAGAGACAAGATATTTAAAGCTGCAAGAGACCAAGGACCCATTCAGTTTGGACACAAATCAATCTTATTTTTCACTGGTTATTCTTTATTTATCACATGACAGCACCAGTTTTGAAGGCGTGACCCTTAAACTGATAGAGATCGAGACCCCCAGCTGAATTTTCCTGTTCAGTTTTCTTTCACAGCTCTGAAAGCATCTGGCCTTTGAGTAACTAATCTTGCAGCAACTGGGAGGATCCCTACCTTGGAGTATGATCATATGATAGGGAAGCTGGGTGATACCCTAGTTGAGAAAGCTACAAAGTCAGTGAGTAACAAACCATTCAGTGTAGGACATTAATTCAGCTGAATTTCTGAATTGACACCCAAGATGGACTTCTTTACTCTGTCAGCAGCGTGCTTTCTTAGACATCCCCATACTGTGCTTGGTGGTTTGGACTTCCAAGTCTGAAGCTCAATGAAAAAGATCTGGGAATTGCAGGAAAAGCTTTAAGTGAACTTGCCTGAATTTTAAAATGTTTTACTCTTACTACTTTGATATGCCTACTCAAATAACTAATAGTTGCTGTTCTAAATGTTAGTTATATGTTTTTGCAGTAACAGTTATATGCTTCCACAGTAACTGAACATGATCATTTCAGTCTTGGTGCTTGTTCCTGAAGCAGTGAATCGATGGCCTGATGTACTGTACTAGGCTAATAGTACTGGTGTGAATGGCTGTACTCTGTAGTGGGGACAATTTGTACTATGTCATGAACATGGTGGCCCTATTTATTTATTTATTTATTGAAAAGTTTCACCAGGAAAGGCCCACTGAACAATTACAATTGCTTGTCTCACGGAGCGTCCTGGGAGGAGGGGGATACAGAGGTGTACGAATCCAACAACATACATTTGTCTTTTTTTTTTTCTAGCAGGCAAACCATGAATCAAAGACCTACGCAGCATGGATATTCATGGGACAGACAAAGATATAAAACTAAAACTACACAAGATCAAATACAAAAATACAGGAATAAGTGCATACAGTCAATTTACCCATTGTAGGGGTAAATTACATGGATTACAACAACACACAAAAAAACTGACGTAAAAAAGTTGGTTTACTAAGTGCATATGTTCAGTGCATCATTAGAGAATAATCTAAATAGAATATTTAAGCCCCTATCCTGGGCAATATGGCACGAATGCTCTATCTTTGAAACTGGAGGTACTGTACTGGAGCTTGGGTGGTCAGGGGAGCGCAGTGTGCCACATTCTTATTAGAGTTGAGCTTGCATTTCTTCTGCTCATACATGCCTTCCCTTTTAAATTGGGATCCTCGGGCTGCAGGCAGGGCATATACTAAGGTTGGTCTTGCAATAAATTGTACCTTGAAAGTTCTCAGTCTTGAATTATCATCACATCAGTAAGACTCAAGTACATACTTTGAGTCTATGGCATTTTTTTATTTGTTAAGAGTTGGCATAATGTTTTTTTTTGTTTGTTTGTTTGTTTGTTTAGGGCACAGTGGAAAGCCGCACATTGTTTACCTACTGTAAGACTGTTGATGCAGACAAGCCCGTTGGCTTGGTAAAGCTCTTCTGTTAACAAATTTGTTAAGTCTTTAGCTTTGGCTGTAATTACAAGTTCGATATTGTGCTGCCTTATGATTAACACATTTCAACAACTCACAGTTTCATCATAAAGAAGTATGTAACATGATTCTTAGGATAAGATGTGTGTATCAAATATGCAGGTTGCCATTTCATAGAGGCAGTTTTTGGCTGTGTAATACTTTAAAATATAATAATGAAAATTAAAAAAAAAATGGCCAAGTACAGTAATGTCACTATCCTTACATTTCAGGAGTGAACAGCAAAAGTACATTTTAGTGCAAACTAAATATCCATCCAGGCTATAAAAGAGAATTGAATAAAGTTATTTCCTCAATGTCTCGGTTTCAAGTTTGTTCATTTTGCCCTGCTTGCTAAGTGTAGCTCTCCCTAAGGGAGCTACTGGGCCCTTACAACATTCCTAAGTGTCTCATAATACTGCATAACAATACTGTTTGAAGCATGCTAATCAACAGAGTGACATTTTTTATCAACTTATCTAACAGTTCCTCCTATGCTTTGTGGTATGTTTCCTGAGTATCTGGTGTGTGTGTGTGTGTGTGTGTGTGTGTGTGTTAGGGGAGGAATAGAAGAAGTAATTACAGTATAGTCTTGATTATCCAAACTGCTTGGGAGACATGAGATTAGTTCAGATAATAGGGAGGCTGTAAAACTGGGATTAAAATGTTCAAAGTGTATTGACTTGGGAGACATGCTACCAGTCCATTAGACAGGGATGTCCATATAATGGGGGTTCATTAGATCAAGACTGCACCAGACATACAAATAGGTGAAAGCCAAGGGGTAGGAAGTCAGTTGGAGTTCTTCATTCTGACAGTTATTGCGCGAGGTGCAGAGGGGAGTACCAGGGCATGCCTGTTGCCCCTATAGGGCAGTTTACTACCACACATCAGTTCTTGATATCAGTCTCGAGGTAACAGTTAGCTGTTTAGCTTATTAGCTAAAAAAAGTGGGGGGGGGATTGCTTCAGGGGACAAAGTCAGGGTCAGAATCAAGTGCATAATGTGTCAGTGAGGCCCAAATAGATTCAAAGGTGTGCTGGTGCTGATTCCTTTGAAAAGTAATTATTTCCTTGCCATATAGCTCCAGAACCAGCTTATGCCAATCTGCAACTGCTGGAATTTGTAGGGTAAGCCAAATCCTTGTTTTTTTTTTCTTACCATAATCTATTTATGCCCCCCTGGCTGAGACAGCCTAGGCTTCCCATCTGCCCTGCTGCACTGGCCCCCATCATCCAACACCTTCCCCGAGCTTACCTCTTCAGCTGGAACCCCCATGTATCTCCCCTATGGAGGGGTCAAGTGATGGAGGGCCATCCTCCCCCTGAAGTATATATCCAGTCAGCCAGCAGGTCGCTCCAGTGGTGAGGCTGGTAGAGGCACAATGTCCAGAGCATCATAGATGCCTACCTCACCTCTTTTTCCACCATTTTACCCTTTTTCTCCCACTCTGTTGCTGGGGCACACATGTCAATGTATGCATGTGAAAGCACGTGCATGCTGCAGGGTCCCCCAGCATCACCCACTGTTGCCACTTGTAGACCCGCACTGCCACCAGCTTCCATCTGGTGGCCGTCATTTGGCAGAAGTGACAAGCCTCCCCCACCCCATCACTTCCAGGAGAGGAGCACAGTCCATCAGACACTTCATCCTCTCCTTCCCCTGGCGGGCCCCTAGGAGCTCGAGATTGCTCTTGATCCAGGGTCGTCAGCCTGGTGGGTTGTAGCACTATCGCTGTGCCACTGGGTCGTCTAAGCCAATTCCTTGTGAACATTTTTCTGACTGCAGGTAAGAGAATCCAGAGCAGTTTCCTTTTTTTCTTCTTTCAGCACCCTGGGAGGCATGCCAAGGTAGGCATAACAGAGATCATTCAGCATGGGGGAGCTTATTATCTTAATTATCTCAGCTGAACAGCACATCCAATAGTCCTTCATTTTTGGGCAGAACCACATCACATGAGTGTGGTCTGCTTTGATCTCCCCACAGCCCCTTCAACATGTGCTGGGTTGGTCTAGCATATATTTAGATTCTATGGTCAGGGTATTTAAAATTCTTCATGCTTCTATGAGTTTTCTCATTGGAGCCACTTGTGGTTTTATGTCGTTGTATACAAAGTACTTTCCATGTCTCATCATGGACTTGTGTGTCCCATTCCACCTCTCAGTTCCTTTTAATACAGCTAGTGTCCCCATATTCTAGAGCTCCTAGATTTCAGTATAAGCATGAAATCAGACTGCTCCCCAGAGGACCCTGTAAAGCTGTTAATAAAGTAATTAGTGTTAGGGGTTGACTAGTAGCCTTCATCCAGTCAGTCAATGTCATACTGTAGTTCTGTGTCTGCAGGTATCTAAAAAACTAAGCCTTTTGTAAAGTAAATTCTGTCTGAAGGTCAGTGAAGCATTTAATTACAGATCTGTTCAACATATGAGCTGGAGAAGACAAACTTAATCTGGCCCAGGTTTTAAATCTGTGGTCTAACCTAGTAGACATGAAGCCTGGATTCTGCTCAGCAAATTGCAGTTTATCTGCCAATCTATGGCAGATAACCCTTGTAGCTCTTGTCCAGGCCCCCCCCACCATGTGTGTAAGTGGAGTCTAGTATTAAATATGATGTCTGGGAAGAGCAGTTCCTTCCTGTATCCATTTCACTATCTTCTAATTCCATGATGTATTCTGCTGGAGCACCAGTAGAATATCAGCTGCTCTAGCTCGTTGTATTTTTCGAAAACAGGGAGGCTCAGACCCCCTCCCTTCTTAGGTAATGTCAATGCTTTAAATCTAATTCTCAGATGGGTGTTATTCCAAATCAATTTGGAAATCAAGTTATTCCAGTCCCAGAATGCTCTTTGGAGGACAGCTACTGGTAGGATCTGGAACAGATGGAGTAATCTGGGGAGATTATTCATATTAATGGATTGCACCCTGTGTGTAAGTCCTAACTGCATGGCCGTCCAGCGTTGCAAGTCTAGTTTAGTATAGGTTGTACATGGGGGATAGTTAACCATATGAAGATCTTGGAGGTTTCTGGGTATATGAAGTGCACGATATTTCAATGTCTACTGCTCCCACTTTAACGGAAACTGCTTGTTTAAGCTGTCTGTTGGATTATAGTTTAAAGTCATCACCTCCATCTTTAGTGTATTCATTTTATACCCTGAAAATCATCAAAATCATTCTAATAGGGCTAATGATTCAGCAAATGATTGTTCTGGTTCTGTCAGAAGAAGCAGCCCATCATCCACATACTGATTTAGTTTGTATTCTTGCCCTTCTAGTACCACTCCCAAAATTCGGTTCTTCTTTCAATGCCTGTGCCAAAGGCTCTATATACAAAGCAGGCAGAAGTGGGGATAGGGGACACCCCTGTCAGGTTTCCCCTCTCCAAGATGAATTTATGAGCAATGTGCTGAGGATACAAGCCCCTCTTCACATCCTGGAACCCCAGGCTGGACAATTGTCACTTTAGATACTTCTGCTCTGTGGAAAGCGTCACTCTATGGGTGCTTGTAGTGTCCAAGTCAGGGTCCAGTGTTATATTCAGGTCCCCGCCGACACACACACACACACACACACACATATATGCAATATCAGGCCTTCAGCCTTTGTGGCAGTTAAATTGAAACAGTTTGAAAGAAGGACTTAGTAGCCCTTGGGCATGCATACACATTTAAGAGTCAGACTGTCTCCCCCAAGACCTTCTTGACAAAACTCTCTGCCCTCCCTATCCATAAAGGTTTATTCTTCCTCAAAGCCCAAGGATTATTTCAGTAAAATGGTATCACCCCTTCTTCTACCTGATAGGTATATGGAGTGGTACCCCTTTGCGTAACACATTGTTCAAGAATGTCTAAACTCCTTTCTGTTCTTTTAAGTCCACTTTTGTATCTGCTAAGTCTGTTTTTATATCTGCTAGGGACTACCAATTGCTTTTATATCTTCTAGGGACTGCTGATTCTCATCTCTAAACACCTTCAGCCCTTGTATCAGTGTCTGGATATTGACTGGGACCATACTCGGTTCTGCTGTGGAAGGCTTTGCTGCCATCATGATGTCTGTACTGTCAGAGATAGACTCAGTCAATCCTGGTCCATCCTGGTGCAGCTGACAGGTACAAACCATAGCAGGATGAGTAGTATAAAGTCCCCTGTTGTATGCAGCCACTGAATTCTGCTTTTATCAATGTTTTAGAGGTTTTCTAGTACTAGTGCATGTGAAACATTAAAGCTTAGTCATTACTTGTGTTGGTGATGTCACTGGAAGTCCTCGAGAGACCCTTGAGAGCACAGACAGTGTCCCTCAGGTCTCTGCCCAGAGTAATCTGGCAACTCTCCTCATCCATTCAGGCCATCTTCCCAGCACCCATACATTACAGGGTGCTGCACAGGCTGAGAGCAGAAGCTTTACGGCAGCAGAAGTCCTATGACTGCCCACTCGTTCTGACAGCAGAACTATGGTGTCTGCAGCACATATTAGTATGGAATCACAGAGCTTTATCTGGTATGGCACCAGATGTAGTGACAGAATCAGATGCCAGTCTGGCATGTTGGAGTGCCAGATGTGCTGGCAGTATAGCCTAGATGTTAGAGTAACGAGCTGTGAATGAGCTTGGTATATCCAGCGGACCAGGGTTTGAATCCCACAACCTCAATTTGCATAACGTGTGACCCTGAGCAAATAATTTAACTCCCCCCTCCCCCCAGTGCTCCCTGGTCATCCTAGAAAACAGGCATTTGGCCGAGTGGACCTTACCTGGGATATCAGAAAGAATTAACATAATAATAGTTGCAGGGGAGATCACCACAGGATGCAAATGGTCTCAGGATGTATCAAACCTGCATATCAGTTGCCTGGAACTGTTACCAGTGTCCTTTGTGATCAAAAGTCTGGACAGACAGGAGGGGAAATTGGTGATTTTGTTACACATGGACAATGTGACAGCAGTCAGGTATATAAACAAGTTAGGAGAACTAGGTCATCCTCTCTGGTTTTCTTAGCTATGGACTTCTGGCACTACTGCCTTTGGCACCAGATCACAGTTCAGGCTCACCATATACCTGAGATGTCAACCAAGTAGTGGATTGGGACTCCCAATACGTGACAGATTCAAGCAACTGGACTCTGAAACAGACAGTATTTGCAAAAATTCAGAGAACTTTGGGCCCCTGTTGATGGACTTGTATACCTCCCATCTGACTCGTCAGTTAGTGTTTCTTCAGCTAGAGACTGGACCCAGAGGCCCTAGCAGTGGATGCCTTCCTTCAGAACTGGAGGAACGTGAAACCCTATGTCTTCTACCCTTCGCCATGATAGCTTGAACCCTGGCCCAAGTCAGAAGGCAGAACAGCAGCTTGGTGATAATCACCCCTTTGTGGCCAGCACAACCCTGTTAACTCTTCCTCCTGGAGATGTCAGTACAGCAACCTCTCCTCCTCCCATAGAGGGAGGAACTCCTATGTGACCCTCAGGAAACCCTCACCCCCTGGTTATCAATCAGTCTCACCCTGGGGCATGGAGAGTTTCACGCGATCCTGGACTATGCCTCCACTTTCAGAAGCAGCTACTGTTCTCTTCAGAAAAGCATTAGTGCCCAGCATCAGGAAAGTCTATAAATCTGCATAAACATTCTGGTCTGGCTGGTGTCTGACAAGGAACATGCATCCATTTTAGATGTCTCTAACACAGATTCTGGAAATTTTGTTATCTCTGTATCAAGAGTAATAATGTGCAGATCTGTTAGCATGTACAGATCTACATCTCATCAGGACGCCACCTGATTGATGGTAAGTTTGTGGGCCAACACCCAGTGGTAATGCAGTTCATGAAAGGTATTAAGTGATCCAGACCTCTCCTTCCCTGGTACAGAGTTCTTTGAGATGTAAACAGAGTGTTTCATCTGTTCAGATCTTGGGGTCCTAATCCTCGTTTAACTCTTAAACAGCTATTGTCTAAGCTAGCTATGTTGTTGTGTTTGGCATCCATGGCAAGATCTTCTGATATCACAGCAGTAGAGGTTTCTAGGAGACAATACCTTTCTGGGGTGTAGAATTCACTGTGGTTAAAAGAACAAAAACAGCAACACCCTCTATGTTTTTCCCAACCTATGATAAAGAGGGACATCTTTGTGTGGTGGACTGTTTGAAGGAGTATGTGTCACAGACAGAGAACATCAGTGGCGGTCATGACCAATTTTTTTATGTCTTTTGTCAAACCATATGCCCCTATGTCCTCTGCAACCATTGCCAAGTGGCTCAGGTGGGTCATGGACCAAGTGGGGATTAATACCTCTTTCTTTAGAACTCATATACTGTAGTAAGGGGAGCTATGGCCAGCAAAGCAGCCTCTGTTGGAGCCAGAAAGGAAGAGATCCTGAAGGCTGCTGACTAGACTAAAGACACGAGCCCAGATATTCAAAAGGGTTGCGCATGGCGCAACGGTGTTGCGCCATGTACAACCCACTGATGCGCCCCAGTGCGATATTTAAAAGGGAAAAGTGCACTGCACAAATCCCGATGTTCCGGGGCACATCAGTAATGTATGCAGGCACAGGTGGGGGGGGGCGTGCCCATGCATAAACTGCACAGACCGATATTCAGCTCAGGCCATGCAGAGTTATGCAGTTGCAACCCCTACCTGCGCCTGCACAGAGTTACACCTAAAAAAAAGGAACAAGTCGAGGGCCACCCACAGGTTAGCTGCCGCATTACAGGGCACAACACAGCAGCTGCCACCTGTGGGTGGCTATCATCTGTTCCCGACACACCTGGCAGTGCCCTCCCATGTCCCGATCGCGGGCATCAGTCATCCCCCCCAAAGTCCAATATCCCTGGTGGTCCAGTGGACTGCGAATAGCCCGATCGCGGGCGGCAGTCCTCACCCCCCCAAGTCCAAAATCCTGGTGATCTAGTGGACCCCACCCACCCACCATTGAGCCTCACCACCCCATCAGCTGGCGGTGGCAGCCCCACCATGCTGCCCCACCACCCGACTGACAGCTCAGTAAGGCTGCGCCCGGTGGTTCAGGCATGGGCCAATGGGGGCGTGCAACTCTCCCTGCCTAGTCGGTCAGATATGTGAATGAATTCATTCACATATCTGGACCAAACTAATGCGGTATGAAACTACGCCCGATGGCTCGTGCTCTGAACCAATGGGCATGCAGTCCTCAAGCTGTCAATCAGCCGGCGGCAGGGCAGCAGGCAGGAGGTGCTGCCGCCCGCTGGCTGACAGGGGGGCAGGGTGGTGGGGCTCAGTGGCGGGTGGAGTGGGGCTCACTAGATCACCGAGATTTTGGACTTGGGGGTGAGGACTGCCATCCGTGATCAGGCTATTCGTGCTCCACTGGACCACCAGGGGTATTGGACTTCGGGGGGGGATACAGTGATGCCTGTGACTGAGCTAATCATGGTCCACTGGACCACCAAGGATAGGAGACGTTCTTTGTCCCTTATGGGACATCCCGCGATCGGTCTGCAGGGGCGTCGGTCCCCGATGGCTGCTACCTGGCAGGGCGCCAGGCGCAAGTCGTCGGGAATAGGTGCACCTGCATGCTAATGGCATGCAAATGGGGCCGTAATCAGATGCAAATGGTCCCCCGTGCACCTTGCATAAATTATGGGTCATTTGCATGTCACCCTTTGAATATCGCAGGTGCTGTGCATGGCGCAATGGCACTTGCGCCACTGCATCTCAATGCTCCACTCTGACCACTTGTGGGGGTGGCCAGGGTGCGATATTCAAAGCAGTTGTGCCATAGTGCAACTCTGTTGATTATCGCCCTGGCCACACCTCTGAGAAACAAATTTGAGCAGCGCACAGGCTTGCGCCACAGCCTGGCGCAGTTTGAATACCTGGGCCACTGTGTTTAAGCAGTTTTATCTGAACCAGAGATGTTGCAAAATTAAATTTTGCCAGCAAAATTGCTGCAACATTAGTACTTTCGCCACACAAAACATTTTGTGAAATTCCGCCAATCCACGAAATCTTTCACTGGGTGCAAAATTGTGAGATTTCAGCAGTGTAATGTGAAATTTTGCAGTGAAATGCACAATTTCACAAAATGTTGCCCAAATGTCGTCAAATTTCAGCCAAAGTTCGCCATTTTGTGGGTGAAATTTCACATTTGATGGGCGAAATTTCACATTTCGTGTCAAAATTTCATGCGGAATTTCGCATTTTGCGTCCATGAAATATTTTGTGAAATGCATGAATTTCATGAAATATTTTGCAGAATGAAATTTTCTAATTTTGCACATCTCTAATCTGAACTGTACAGTGGTGCCAGCCAGAATGCAACATAGTAATGCAGCACTATACAGTACCACAAAATGCTGCAGTATACCGCAGGGGACAGTGTAATTCAATAGCAATTAAGCCCTTTTTTTATTGCAGTGTTTTGTGACATGTCATTTACTACAAGTTACTGCACCGCACTATGGCTGGCTTCACTGTATATCAGATTCCTCGTGTTGAATGTTTTTCCAGGGCTTTAAACTAGCAGTAACTGTGGAGCCTCCATGTTGTGATGTAAAACTGATTTTCCAAGAGAGAGGCTTGCAGGAAGTCATGATTTTATGAACCATAGAGAGGCAAAACAGTTACAGCCTACCCTTCCCACCCTTAACTTGTGTATTCTCTTCCAGCCCCTCAAGGATAACTGAATTTGACTAAATGGAATTGGAGACTGATTTATCTGCCCAAAAGATCTGAATGAGAGACTGAACTAAACGACTGATGTCATATAACTGGAATGTTACTCCAGCTCACAGAAAACTTGGGACATTGATGAAATGTGTGTGTGTGTGTTTTTTTTTTGTAGAACTCTTTTTTTTCTTCCCAGTCTGCCGATGTAACATGATATTCTTGATGCTGTGGTTAGCAACAATAAAAAATACTATAGCACAGTTTCGCCTCCATGTGGTTCATAAAATCCTAACTTTCCTGCAAGCTTCGCTCTTGGAAAATCACAATTAAATGAGAATGAGGTTAGCCTGCAAGGCCTTTCCCGGGGCAAAATGCCATTATACCACATTTGAAGTCTACCCCTCTCTGAGGAACCTCAGAAGAAGAGTGGAATTTAAGAAAGCAGTAGAGGAGGTATAACCCTAACAATAGAGAAAAATGTTCCACCCCCTGTTAATCTAGGTGATGGAAGACCAAAAGTGTCTGTGCAAGTACCTGCATATTGAAAAGGCACAGAGGGTATGACATCCCATGAGAAAGGGTTGATTAAAAGGATATGGGAGTCAAAACGCGGCCCCATGTTTACCATACTCTCAGAAATGAGGCACTGACATGAAAAGGAATAAACTGACCTCCAGCTTGAGGTCATCGCCCTAGCCTTATACACCTAAGGAGGAATACAAGATATATAAAGTAATTACAATGCTGAATTCTACAGTTCAGTTTCTTATAGTCCAAAAAGCTATTATGGCTCTGTAGATGGATATAGCCCATATCTCCTGGGAGACCTGCGTATTAACAGCCATAAATTAAACAATTCCACCAGCGTCTCGTATGAGCCACAAACTTGTCATGCAGCATGTGCTCAATGTCCCTCACTTGACTGTTGTATACCACAGTTTGTAATTACAAATTATAGGCATGACTGGGACAGACTGGCCCTCAGGCGAATGGGGGAAAACATGAAACCAAATGCTGAACTAGGCAAACCAAGTCACTAGCGAGCCAAAAGCAAACATGAGGTTTGAAGTCTTATAACAAATGCTTACACCCAGTTTATAACCTGGGACAGGGGTATAGAGAGGAAATCATACCCTACACTGGGAACCTCCAAAAAAGAGCCCCAGGTAAGGGGGCCTAAGCCAGAGAGGAAGGGATGACAGTGAGAGCAGGCACCATTACCTTCAGCTGTCATCATCCAAGGGCTTATAATGGGCATTTCAAATCCGAATATAATATCAAAGCCATCCTTTACTTCAGCTGATGTGCAGTACAGGGCAAGAAAGATGGTGACAGGGGCTGCCCGGGGAAAGTCCCCCCCCCACCTGAATACACAAAGGGTTTACCAGAAATCTGTATATCTGTAAGCCGTGACTGAATCCTCAACCATTTTGGGGGGGGGGGGGGTGTTATGCTCTGATGCAATCACATGTTAAGGAAAAGTGAAGGACTCTGGAAACATCACCACTAAGGTAAGGCAATGCCACAGCCACCAAACCATCAGCTGGAGGAGGCAAGTTTTATAAAGGAAACAGTGATCTTTTGTCACATTAACCATAAAAGACAGGAGCCAGTAAGATTGCTATTAGCTTCAAAAATGGCTCATGCACATTGCATAGGCTTAAGAAGTGTACCGCTACCCACCCACCACACTTCTCCCAACCACCACCACCCCCAAGAGCACCCTGAATCAAGACCCCCAGAGACAAAAGCCTTTACCTCTATAAAGTATCGGTATATCCAAGGATAGCAGTTCACTCCTTTTCAGGTGCACTTGATGGCGTAAAAGGTATAGGGGTCTGTCAGTCGACAAAAGGAGAGAAGCTGCTGAATCATCTTGGTTATGATGGGGTTGCGTCCATCTTTTCTGTTCCTTTGCTGCCGTCATGCTGGTTTGAAACTGCCTATCTCTGCTGGGGAGTGACCTCGGAGGGTGGTGGCAGGGCATATAACTTAATATGCTCTTCTTTATTCAATCCGAATTTTCTGCTTGTTTACCTTTGTGGCTGTTATGTAATATTTGCAGCCTCCTACCCAAGACTGATCATATCAGGGTTTATTAGGGTTTGGGGTCACTCAGACCATCCCAAATGTTCTAGTGTTACCTACCCTTGGTCCTCCTGTTTATTACAGTGCTTTTAGGAATAACTCTTTGTTTCCTGTACCTTTTTCTTCACTCCTGCCCTGGGGATTTCTTTTAGTTCATTTATTTTCAGGAGGGCAGCAATTACTCCCAATCCCTGAGGTAACACTCCCAGAGCTTACCCCCCTCCCTTCCCTGTCTGGGGGTTAGATGTTGCACAGTCTCTAAAAAAAAAGGGGGAGGGCACCAACTCTTAGACTAGGCAGTAAAATAACCTTTGAGCAGGGTTCAAACCACAGTACCTTAGAAATTTAGAACGGTGATTCTTCTTGTGATGGTGTGAGCTTTGTTGAGGTGCAGACAGATGGGGAAGCTCTCCCTATCACTGCCTAACCATGGCTGCTGTGCTTCATGGGGGTAATGCGCACTCTCCCACAGGCCACCACATCCAGACTCCACCAGTCTGGCTGCATGAAAACAGCCTCCCGTGAACTAGGTGGGCATACCCACCTACCTGAAGTTCCCTGGCTCCACTAAGGGGCATGGCAACCCGACCTGACTTCCCGAGACGGATTGCTGGTACATCAGGCCAGCGTCCCACCTAAACTCACCCCCAAAGGGACACCCTCTACACTTTTCTCATTCAGAACCCAAAACTACCCACCAGGGCCAATTTCAGTCATCCCCAAACATTTCAAAACACATTTTCCAAAACATTTCTTTTAACCTTAACGCACATTCCCAACTATTTGCTAACTAACTGGTAGCTAAACTTCACCAGGGTGGAATACTAAAGGAATAATGCCCTCCAGGGTGGGTGTTATGCTGGGATAACATCCCACCTCGGGTGGTTGGGCCCGAGGCCACCGGCCCAGGGCGTCCAACACCCGAGAAGGGATGTTATCCCAGCACAACACCCACCCTGGAGGGCATTATTCCTATTATTCAATGGCTTATTGTTTTATAGTTAAAAAAATAATTTTAAAGAATGTTTTTGTTAGTGTGTAAAAATATTTTCGTTTCTCAAGAGAAAAAAAGGTCAGGAGCATGCTCCATATGTACAAACAATCAGCAGGGGGTTATGCCAGGATAACATCCCTGCTGTGACAGCCAACTGACCAATCAGAAGCCAGGATTCTTTCTTGCCATTGTATAATGTAACTTACTTGTGCTGCAACAAGAAACATCTACAAGCTGTGACTGCCCCCACACACACACACACAGAACTACCTGGCACTCTACACAGATTTAAAGGCTTCCCTAAACTATTACAATTTAAACTAAAATATGAACTAACATACTAGCTCACTACTCTACTCTATAGGCTATTTAGCAGTAGAAAGTACCTATTAAATGCCTAAAGATACACATTTTCATATTTGTTTTTAGAAGCGCTCCCTGGCACCAGTTCAAGGAGTCCAATAGGTGGCAGTCCCTGTACTTTGGGTCCATGTATCTAACTCCACCAGTCTATTAATAATAAGCACAAATTCTAACCCTTTACCCTACATAGCAATCCTGCTTAACTGTTCTAATGTACTGCTAGTCCCTACTTACAGCTACTATATCCTAACTATCACTAGCTAACTACTTACTAAACATACTGTTCCATAAAGGCACATCACATTTTAAAAGAATGTGGGTTTTTTTTCAGAACAAACAGCAATATTCAAATGATTGGCTACAGTCCTTGCTAAATGCTGTGTTATCGTTTTTTTTTTCAACAACAAACAAACAAACAAAAGAACAGGACAGTCTCACCGGGTAGTTGCTTAGTGCCACCAAAGGCAACAGTCCATAGCAGTACCAGGGGGCACTAGGGTGCTAAATTCTTCTCCTCGGCTGCACCTTGGAGCCTGTAGCAGGGTAATTTGGAGCATAGTAAAAGCAAGGGCCTGGCTTGGTACACTTGAGTCCACAACAATCATGGCTGACCACATAATATTTAATACGGTGTCCAATCTTGTCTTGAACCATTGTGAAAGTCTTGAAAAGGGTTTCCCCCCCCTCCCATACAGAGGAAACACGTGTGGATCTGGCTAGGGACACCACTCTCTTCCTGTTGTATGCAGAATCATTTGGGTCCACCCTATTCCTCAAATGCACCTTCTCCATGGCTCCATGAAACACCCAAACTAACCTTTGGCATTCTATTAAGTCCCAAGCCCTTTCACTGATATAAGGATTATCCTTGCCTGGGCACGCCATCCTCAGATACCCCCTCACCCAATGCTCCGCTTGGCTCCACAATGGAAGGGAGCACACACTGGACCATGGTGCCACTCCTTTTGGTAACCAGATGCCACTCTGATAGTTGATGACAGTCAAATCCAGATGATGCCTGGCATCTGTGTCCACCATTCTGCACCCGCATTTCTCAGGGAGCAAAAGGGTGGTCTCTAAAACCCCTAACATTGGCATGGCATAAGGCTTGGGAATGTCCTTTTCTATCACCAAGTCCTCAGACATTCTGGTCACTCCCTCTTTAGAGTGATCATAAATGGACACCACCAGGGGATGGTCACCATCACTGTCTGCATTAGGGGCTGGGCCTTCAATAACCACCTCAACTATCACATCTGGGTCTTTCTTGCTTCACTCTCTGGCTTGGTGGGGAGTAGAGCAGATTCTTTAGGCAAGGGAGGAATCCTCTCTGTGACTTCTTGGAGTGGGGTTACTGGTTTTACAGTCTCTTTCTTTTCCTTCATCTTTCTTGGGGGTGATGACATTGGGAGGCAGTATAGTGCAGTGGTTTAAGGCTCTGAGCTGCAAATCTGGTGACATCCAGCAGACCAGACCTGGGTTTGAATCCCACAGCTTCCACTTGCATACTGTGTGACCCTGAGCAAGTCACTTAACTTCCCTGTGCTCCCAGGTCGCACCTGTGAAAAAGCTTTCAGCTTAGTTTGCTACTCCTGGTTAAACAACTAAAAAGAAAAAAAAAACAAAACATTGCAGTAGCCACTAAGCTGGGTACCACAGCCTTAGGGGGACTCAGCTGGTCCGGGGTGTCATCCGCAATGCCAGACCCAGCATACCTCATCTGGGAGGCCCACCCATGGCTTCTCCCTCTGCCACAGGAAAGTTATTGGGCACCCGGCTGTGGAGCAGGGCTGGCCAGATGCTGTGCCCTCCCCCCCCCACTGGTGGCTTAATTTCAGGTATGTTGCTTGCTACTTCGTCCCACTGTTCCAGTGATTCCAAAATGGAACATTCACTCCTAGTGGGGGATGCAGCTCTGGGAGTTTGATCCCAATACCATGGCAGCATTGGCGGTGGCCCTGTTGCCACAAGCGGCACAGTTGCAGGGTTACAGTAACATTGCAGGCACACTGACTGTCTTAACACCCCACTCCCAGGAAATCCCACAATAAATGCAGGACTCACCAGTACTTCCTCTTTCCACCATAGTCCATTGCCAGCAGAGCAATGACTCAGGTACATTCACAGTCCTGCCAGCAGGATCTGATGCAAACGCCATTTCTCTGAGAATTTGAATTTTTCCTTTTGCTCCCCCTTTCACAGCTCCCACTTTACTTCTGCAGCTTGTAACTCACTATTTGTAATCCACAATGTTTTCTTTTCTTGCAGTTTCCCTTCACAGCAAAAACTTTTTAACAGCTCCTTGGGGCTAATGGATGTCTCTCTCTGTCTCTCTCTCTCCTCCTCACGATTCCTGAGGCAGAATAACAGGTGGTCACATGGTCTCTCTTTTAACTAGCATCATCTCATTAGTCTCATCCACCAATCAGCTCACAGCAGTCTCTAATTATACATTCGTCACGTTTTTTTTTACGTGAGGAACAAACAGCATTTTGTCTCCTCACGAAGCATTTCACTCTCAGTTGTAACTTGAAACTTCTAACAGTGCTGCGGCCCACCAGTCATGACAAGAAGGTGATTGCACCTCATCTTCAAATCCCGGAAAATAGCCTCCATTTTGTAACCCACCCTTGCTCCTTCTGTTTATTACGGTGCTTTTAGGAATACCTCTTTGTTTCCTGTACCTTTTTCCTCACTTCTGCCCTGGGGGTTTCTCTCAGTTCAATTATTTTCAGGCAGGCAGCGATTACTCCCAGTTCCTGAGGTGACACTCCCAGAGGCTACCCCCCTCCCTTCCCTGTCTAGGGGGATAGATGTTGCACAATCTCTGAGAAAGGGGGAGGGCACCAACTCTTAGACTAGGCAGTACAATAACCTTTGAGCAGGGTTCAAACCACATTACCTTAGAAATATAGAAAGGGGATTCTTTTTGTGACGGTGTGAGCTCCGTCGAGGTGCAGACAGATGGTATCTCTTCCTCCCATACATGACTGGTGGGCTCACGAACTGAATCAATTTCTGTCAAACATTGGTTAGGAAACACACAGCAGCACATTTGCAGGACATCAATGATTTGACCCCAGGCAGTAAATCGGTTGCAGTCAGGCACCATTTTATTTTTGTTTAAAAGTTCAAGCCACCAACAGCTCCACGGATAGGGATGGGCGTAAATTACAGTTCATAGGTACAGTTTCCACACAGACTACGGCAATTGGCCATGGCACAAACACTTGGAAGACATGGGTCCCAAACCTGGATCCTCTCTCAACCTCTGTTTCCCTTGATGAGCCAGAAGGGGCTAACCTTTTCTTGTGAACATTCAGCGGTGTTCTCACAGGCAGTCACATTCATTACAACTTCTCCCCGCCAGAGGGAGTGGGGAACACACATACCTCAGCCCTTACAGTGCTTCCTTACAGGGGGGTAGATTCTATCATTGAGCACAGCCTTCTCTCCCGGTGCTGACCACCTGCCAATCCTTGGGCAGGGTTTGAGCAGGACAGCAGCTGTCATCTGACTTGACACAGCTTCCCAGGAATATTCCCAGAGCAGCTCTCTAAATTGGATTTTGGTGGACATGACCTTAGGCAAGGGGGCTGCACTGCCACCACAACCCCTCCGAAGCATTGCTGCCACATCAATCCCCAGTCCCAGTCATGGCAGCCACCTCTAAATATCCCCAGTCCAAACAGAGCCAAACGGGCTCCTCTCCAGTTTAGCTCTTCCTCTCTCCTGCAATGGAAAATCCTCTGGTTCCTCCACGGATGGTCTGTGGGTTGCAGTCACTGCTGGAGGACCGGGAGCAATCTCCCCACCCTGGCTCCAGGCCCACTTTGCCCCAACTGGAGGCCCTCTCCTCCAGACCTTGGAGCTGGCTCCAGCCATTCTTCTCCTCTCGACAACTCCCTCACGAACTCCCCCAACTGTCACCCTGCGTGCAAGTTGGCGCTTGAACTTCCCTCGCCCTGCTAAGCCCCACCCTCCAGCCAGCCTGGCAGCATGACAACAGCCTCCTGATGCCAACAGGGCATTGATTAGTAACCCCCACTTTTGGAATGGGGGTTACACAAGTGCTCTCTGAAACCTGGTTGTCTGCAAAAACTCCTTTGAATAAAGCAGAATATAATAACATAAACAGAATGCTCTTCTATATTCAATCAGAATTGTCTGCTTGTTCATCTTTGTAGCTGTTTGTAGCCAGTTTTGTCTGTACCAGTCTGTTGTCTTCTGTCTATCCATCTTTGCTTTGGACTTAGGTCTTTACTGGAGGTCTCCACTGGCAGATATTGAACTCCACTGTTGTCTTCTGTCTATCCAACTTTGCTTTGGACTTAGGTCTTTACTGGAGGTCTCCACTGGCAAATACAGAACTCCACCGTTGTCTTCTGTCTATCCATCTTTGCTTCGGACTTATGTCTTTACTGGTGGCCTCCACTGCCAGATATAGAACTCCACTATTTTATAAAATAATTAAATTAGAAATAACACGGCATGGGTGATTCACATTGGAAATACAATAGGACCATTATTAGCTAAGGACTACCAACAATCAACAGGTTTATTATTTTTTTCAATCATTTATAAAGCTTATTTGAAACTTGGGTGTAGTTTTATTGCTTAGCAAAATAATGGCAGGTAGAATTAAGTTGCATTGTGTAGCTATTTTCATACTATGTACAGTCATGTTTGCATATTGGTATTTGTACCTGCCACTTTTTTGCATTTGAACCTGTGCTTGCTAATTAATCAAGTTGGCTGTACCAATGAGGTGACACTTTAGGTTTAAACTGGGATATTTAAGAGGTGCTCATACCTATTAGCTCCACCCCTTGTGAAGCCTTGTTTGTAAAGCAGTACGTAGGGGCTGCTAGCCCAGCGTCTGGCACAATTCCATGACCTGCAAAATGAAAAACACACTACTCTGAGTCTTTGTGTGTGTGCTGCTGTTCTTTTTGTTTTACCCAGATCAAGGTTTGAAATCTGGGTAAATGAACTGCAGTGCTAGCCAGGGAATGGCCTATCAAGTGATGTCTAGATCCTCCCTCGACACAAAACAAACTCAAATAGGAGTGTAGTCTGTTCACATGAAAGCCTCAGACTGCAAACAATGTGCACAGGGATGAAAGGCCAGTCACCCTTTTTTGATTAAAGCATAAGTGTTTACTGTTAGTCACATGCCAAAGACAATCACCAAAGTCCCCCAATGGTTTGGGGTTTCCAAATACAACTTCCCCAGGATGGCAAGTGGTTCAAAATGTAATAAAATGATACATATTCACTATTTTTCTTATTATGACCATAATGCTCAATCACCATAGAATGCTGAAAAATAGGCTGTACAGACATACCTACTGGCCATGTGTTTAACAATACTCCTAAACCAAACCATCACACATATGGAACATTTTAAAAAAATTGAACAAGACATTCTCATGTGCTGCTTATTTCAAAGATACGTGTGCACAACCAGTGAACAATTACATAACTACTCACTGATTCTTCTCTCATCTCTATAGCTATTTCTGTGAACCAAACAAAAAGTACAACCAACGCTCAGAGAGTCTATATGCATGCTTCTAAATATTTAGTAAGTTTTATACATGAACCTCCTGGGAGATACAATCTCTTATTTACCACTGCAGTCTCAATTTTTAAATGTGGCTGGTGGTACAAGAAGATAAAGAATATAAAAAGTCACCTAGCACCCCATCTAAAATACGGGATGTGCTGTTTAAGTCAGACTCTCTGATTATAGTAACTTATAAACTGGCAAAAAAAAAATCTAGAAATCGCATTGTCCGAGAGACATCACCTGACCATGCGTTAATATTCAATAGTGCATGGAGGTGAGTGCATAACGAGAAATTAATGCCCACCCGAGGTGTGGAGTGCTCATAAACCCCAAGGGCAAAGCCTGAGGGGTTTATAAAAGCATCCCACACCGGGGGTGGCATTAATTTCTCATTTATGCACTCACCCTCATACATTGTTATATGTAACTGCTGGGGGATGTTTTTTCCCCAACCAGAGTTAATATAACAATTGCTATTTTTCAGTAAACCCTTGTTTGTGCTTTTTTGTATTAGACAAGATAATGATAGAATTCTATCCTAGGGGGTTAAAATGCTGTTCATAGTAGTTCAGAAACGTTGCTGGCCAGTGTGTTTTGTTCATATTTTGAAGGTGTTCTTTGGTTGGCCATTGTCATGGTGATATGCAAATGATGTAGAGAGGTCACACTCTCCAGCTCATTTGCATATCTCCATAACAACTAGGAACCGGAATCAAAAAAATATCTGAACATTTTACAGTATACAGGCTTGGGTGCTTTTTTTTTTTGTGGTAGTTCATCATCCGAAAGACCAGAAAATGTCAGGGACTGGTGAGTGAGGCTGATTAAGTATAAGTGGGGCACAGGAGAAACATGGGTCTGAGAAAGATATTTAAACTAAACATTGTGCTGAAGGTTGGGGATTTTTTTTGGGGGGGTGGTTATTTCTATCAAAAAAATTGCTGCAACAGTGCCCTTTCTGGAGAGTGTTTCTCTGATTGTGGTTCTGACGGGAAATGTGAAAGCGTCAACGAGTAAGCGCAAGCGGGGCTGAGAAGAAGCTGGCACGTGTTGGCTGTTATAATCCACGGGTTATAACAGTGAATTATAACCTGCTTCTCCAATGGAAAAAAAGTCCCCCAGTTATTACAGTCCTATAATGCACACCCTGTTGTGGCTTATTACTTATATATTCTTTTATACAACATAATCCTGCAGCAGTCTTTTCAGATCAAATCCTTGCAAGCATAATAATATAGCCAGTTCATGTCACGAAGTAGCCCAAAAGTTGTGATATGTGCTTTGCATCCCTTATAAATTCCACATTTCCAAAAGTCAATGTAATTTCAGTTCTTACCAGCAGCGCCTGCAGTGCTCTCATGGCTCCTCGTAGTCCTTCACGGAGTGAGCACGGAGCAAGGCTGCCTGTGTTTTTCTTATCAACTCCCAGTGGGGGGAGAATGCACAGATGTCATGATGTCAGATGCTAGCGTTAGCATGATGACGTTAGACATGCAGGGACATCAAGTTGAGGGCAGACCCTCTCCATACCCCCAACCTGACAGATGCCAGTGCTAGGTGGCACAGAGTGTCCAAAGCAGGAAGCCACCAATATTATACATACTCAGGTTTGAGCCCAAAACAACATATCCATTCTTATTTATTTATTTATGTATTTTATTTTAGTCTTTGGTAACCGGGTAAGGCCCACTAGGCACAAGTGCCTGTTTTCAGGGGGGACCTGGGAGCACTGGGCGGTTAAGTGACTTGCTCAGAGTCACACAGTATGCAAGTGGAGGTTGTGAGAATCAAACTCAGGTCTGGTCTGCTGGATGTACCAAGCTTGTTCACACCTCATTCCTCTAACCTCTAGGCTATACTGCCAGCATTCTCGAGTGCTAATGATACTTAAACATAAAAACAAGAGCACTTCGAACAGGGTTTCTTCCATATATGACTGGTCATGATGTACAGATTGAATAAAAAGGAGGAGGAGGTCAATAAGTAGCAGCAGGAGGTCAAATAAGCAATATGGGTATTTAAAGCGCATATTAGTATTGTAAGTTTATACAATAGGAGTGAACTGAATCAGTAGGTGGAAACAGCATGTATTCACTGCACTGTGATATAAGTCCTGCTGCAGGTAAGCACAGTGATAATATTTACCATTTATACATATAGTGCTTACCTCACTGGTAAATATTAATATCATTGTGCTGATGTCATCACACAGGATACACATATTATGTATGCGCTGGGACTACTTTCACCAAGTAATCAATGGATACAAATCTCACCTGTAGTAGTTGCAGGTGCTTAACCCCTTTTCATGTTTATCTTGTGCTGCACACCAGAATTCTGGAGAACCACCGATAGGGCAGACAGCTGAACGCAGCCACTAACATCACTTTTAATATAGTGCAGGGTAAATATTCTAAAAATTGTTTGAAATATTTCAAAATATTTCTGAATACCCAATAGTATACTCTAATTCTTTATTTGTTCTTCTCCCCTTCAGGTGCTCAGTATGACCGCAACAATCGAAAGAGACCTCAGATTATCATGTTCAACACTGATTCGGAATGACAGGAAAACCCTACTGCAGTATAAGAAAGGAAGACAGCCAACGTATACCATTCATCTCCCAAATATATATAAAATCAAGCTATGCACACTGTGAAAGACATTTCTGTTCACTCACTTTCCAAATGCTAAATCCACCACTGATGTAGCACAAAGCGAGTCAAAGTGAAAGTAACAGTGAAAGTGTTGGTACTGTGGTGAAGTCAACCAGAAAAGCATTATTAAAGAAATAGCACAAAGTTATAAGCACTAAATACATTCCCCACATAACAAAATTAAAACAAATAAATCACTCCTCACGTCCTAAGAGTAAAAAATAGCTTAAAACTACACACAACGCTAACTTCCCGAAACAAAGAAAATCCAACCCCAACCAAAAGAATACCATATCAGCACTTACACCTCACACATGCAACACAGAGGCAAGCAGTCAATGGACACAAGCCACACCCATTCATGAAAGTAATCAATCAAAATACAAATCACACAGCCATTGACAATGACAAACTCCATTCACAGGAACCTAATAACTACCGCAGAACGTCACTACTACATTAAATAACACACAGCACACTACAAATAACAGCAGTAAACACAAGAAATAGAAAAAACATATACCGCACTCAGACAGAAATCCCTATTGTATAAACCGCACACATGATGTGCAGTCATGGGATATGGCAAATATCTCTATTCATGAACAGTGACCTCTGGATACTATCACTCGTGGCTCTGCTATGCTCCACCACTCATGAGTATCCAGAGGTCACTGATCACTCATCAAGATATTTGTCATATTCCACTCCTGTCCATTAAGTGTTGTCTTGAGGGGATACTGCAAGAGTTATGAATATTGGAGAATACCTTGGAAAAAACAATATTACCATGGTAAGTAATTTTTTTATTCTCCACTAATCTTAGGCCATTTGATGTCCAGTTTTTAATGCTAGGGTGTATAGCGAGGGTAATCTCCTCCAGGAACAGGGAGGTGATCCTTCCCCTATACAGGTACCTGGTCAGGCCTCATCTAGAGTACTGCATGCAGTACTGGTGCCCATTCCTGAAGAAGGATATCAAATTGTTGGAGGGGGTACAATGTAGGGAAACAAGGATGATCCAGGGATTGGAGGGAAAGTCCTATGAGGATAGATTGGCGAGCTGAACATGTAGTCCCTGGAGGAGAAGAGGGATAGGGGGATATGATTGAAACCTTTAAATAGCTGAAGGGGATAAATACAGTTAATATGGAAGGGATTCTCCAGCTTAGAAGAGGGAGGGATACGAGAGGGCATCAACTAAGGTTGGAGGGGGGAAGATTCAGGAAGGAAATCAGGAGACATTTTTCACAGAAAGGGTGGTGGACAGGTGGAATACTCTGCCCAAGGAGGTGGTCTTCTGTAGAATGGAGGGTACATTTAAGAGGGGTTGGGACTGGGTAAGGGGGGGGTGTTAAGATGAAGAGGGGGGAGGAGGGTGGGGCAGCTGCAATTTGAAGGGCTAGCACACGTTCAAGCAGACTCGATAGACCATATAGGCCTGCTTCTGCTGGCATTTTCATATGTTTGTATGTATACCCTATTTATTTCAATATCTTCTATACTCTGGACCCCACAGAATTACAGCATCACTGGCTCTATACAAGAGTTGCCCATGGAACTGGTTAGGTTCTCATGGGAATAAAACTCCAAATACAAATATATATCCTAGCTTACACATATGAGAGCAACAATAATATAGCAGTGCCATAAATACTCCCACATGCTATCACTGATTACATAAATGGTATGGGGGACAATGGTACAGGGTTGGTAGTGGTCCCACATGGGGAGGGGGGGGTCACAAAATTCAAGGAGGACAGAAATAATTTTTCAAAATGCAGATCACCGGAGGGAAGTTTCTACATGATCTGTAGCCATAGTTTTACCTTTCCTATAATCACAGAGATCAACCTGAGTAGAGGAATGCTCACTCTTCAGGAAAACAGAAAAGAGCCAGGTTTAAATAATGGGTAACCAATGTATCCCTTCATTAGGACCATATTTCTTATCTGTCAGTTTAAACAGATCAATGTAGAATGCTTGTCTAGTTAACCATTTTTGTCCAAGTTGCCCTTTTGCGACCTAAGGTCACCATTTACAGACCAAACAAACTACAGGCTGGGGATGTAATGTCTTATTGCTCTAAAACACCATGCCACACTGAGGAGGTGATAAGTTCTGCACAAACATCACGTGTATCTTCCCCCATATTAGAATGGGAGTGGTACACAGACCACCTTTGTAAGGAGAAGCGATAGACGGTGAACTAGGGGAGCAGGTATGACCGCAGATGAATAAGGGGAACGTAGTCATAAACAGAGATTTCAATCTTCCAGGGGTTAACTGGAGGATCCCAGTGACCTCCTGTTCCAGAGAGCAGGCTATCCTGGAAGCCTTTCAGGACTGTTTCTTGGTACAGGGGGTGAATGATCTCACCAGGGATGGTGCTGCACTGGACCTGATACTGACCAATGGGGACCATGTCCAGGAAATACAGCTAGAAAACCCTCTAGCGGGTAGCAACCACAGAGCTATATGATTCTATCTGCACCTGGAACAGGAAATAACAAGGACACAAACTAAGACAGTGGACTTTAGGAGGGCTGACTTTGGGAGGATGGGAGAGATATTGAAGGAGCATGTAGCCAGGATCAGGCTGGAGATCGGGGTGGAGCAAAAGTGGTCCACTATCAAGACAGGTCTCATTGAGGCCACCAAAATGTGTACCAAGGTCAGAAGCAAGAAAGCCAGGCTAAAAAAACTAGTTGGTTCAGCAGGGAGGTGGCAGCTAGAGGGAGGAAGGGAAAAGAGCAGCCTATCACAAGTATAAAAACACCCAGAGGGATGCTGACAGGGAGGCTTACTTGGAGAAGTCAAGGGAAGCAGACAGAGTTGTCAGGGTGGAAAAACGTGCAAAGCATTACAACTGGCAAAGGGGATAAAGGTAGGGGGAAAAGGACTTCTTTAGGTATGTGAGTAAAAAAAGGAATAGGAAGGATGGCATAGTTAGATTAAAGTGAGGGGGGGACGGGCAGAGAGTAGTGAGAAGCAAGTAGAAGTGCTAAATAAATACTTCAGCTCTGTCTTCACAAAAGAAAAGGATGGACCAATGCCACGGGGGAAAATTGGTGGTTGGAAAGGGGGGTTAGGGGAAATGGAACAAGTTATCCCAGATGACAGGGTTTTAAAGGGACTCAGAACCCTTCAGATGGATAAAGTGCCAGGGCCGGATGGTGTGCATCCAAGAGTCCTGAGAGAGTTAACGGAAATACTAGCTACCCTCTTGGCAGACCTGTTTAACACCTAGCTTGAGACAGGGTGCATGCCAGGGGACTGGAGAATGGCACATGTGGTGCCTCTCCACAAGAGTGGACTCAAAGATTGAACCAGGAAACTACAGACCAATCAGCCTCTCCTCCATTGTAGGTAAGTTAATGGAGACCATACTAAAGGAAAGGCTGGTTGGCTTTCTAGAGGTAAAAGTTCTTCGGGACAGTAGACAACATGGGTTTGAGTTGGGAAGATCCTGTCAAAAAAACCTGATAGACTTTTTTGACTGGGTCACCAAAACTAGAGGACAGGTGGCTGATATCCTGCACCTGAATTTTACCAAAGCGTTCAACTCTGTGCCACGTAAAAGGCTGCTCACTAAGCTGGAGGGTATAGGAGCAGGGGCACAGCTGGTAGGGTTGGTCAGGGACTGGCTTCATGGCAGAAGTCAGAGATTGGTAGTTAAGGGCAAACTCTCAAAGCCTAGACCTGTAACCAGTGGAGTCCCGCAGGGCTCAGTGCTTGGCTTGGTGTTGTTTAATATCTTTATTAGTGACATAGAGGATGGGATAAAAGGTAAACTCTGCCTTTTTGCAGATGATTCCAAGCTCTGTGGCAGAGTGGACATGGAGGAAGGGAGAAAAGAGCTCAGGGAGGAACTGGTGAGGCTTGAAAAGTGGTTGGGTATCTGGCAGCTGGCCTTTAATGCCAAAACATGTAAGGTTATGCATCTGAGAGCAAAGAACCCAGAGACAGAATATTGGCTGGGAGGTACAGGTGACAAGGACTGAGGAGGAGAGGGATTTAGGGGTGGTCTTCACTATGGGCCTGAGACACTCTGCCCAGTGTAGTAACGCAGCAGCAAAAGCCATCAGAATGCGAGGGTGCATAGGCAGAGGATTCACATCAAGGAGGAGGGAGGTCCTAATGCCGCTGTACAGATCACTGGTGAGACCACAGCTGGAGTACTGTGTGCAGTTCTGGGGCTCCCTCACCTAAAAAGGGACATCAGTTTGATGGAGGGGGTGCAATGAAGAGCAACAAAGATGGTGCAGGGCCTGCAGGACAAACTCTATTAGAAGAAGTTGAGGGAGATTAACATATATTCCCTTGAGGAGAGAGAGTGGACATGATCAAAACCTTTAAGTACCTCAACAGTATTAATAAGGTTAACACAGAAAGAATATTCAACATCAGGGGAAATGGGAAAACAAGGGAACACTCTCTCAAATTGGCGGGAGGAAAATTTAAAAGGGAGATGAGGAACTTCTTCACTGAAAGAGTGGTGTCTGGGTGGAATGAGCTCCTGGAGGAGGTAGTGGCATCAAGGACAGTGGACAACTTTAAGAGGGGGTGGGACAGGGTGAAAGGGAAGATCACAGTGGGGAGGGCTAGTAAAGGGGGCGGGGAGGAAAGTAGAATCTGGGTGGGGTGGGAGGAGGGGGCAACTCTAGTACACACAATACAGAGCTGCACACTCAATCAGACTTGATAGACCAAAATGGCCTTTATCTGCTGGCATTGTCATATGTTTATAATTCTTTTTCTTAATTCCCTCCCCATCATTCCGATATAAATGAGATCACATGGACATTTTATGCCATAAATTACTCCTACTGTCTGACAGTAGATGAAGTTATTATTTTTTTTAGTTTTTGTTGACCGGGTGGCTGCTCTAGCCATAAAAATTACTTTTTTTTAGACACGACCCGGGCGGTTACAAAGTAGACAATACAGCAATGCAATAATAGGATATTGAGACATAAGGAACAACTTTCACAACAGATGGCAGAAGTAATACCATATCATAATATACAGTAAAGAACTAGTTATAAAATGTGTACAAGGTAAGTAAAATGCAAGCACAAGATACAACATTGAGACACAAATGAAATAGAAAAATAAACAGAAGTACTGGAAAAAAAACATACAGAAATCTGAGAAAAATGAGGACGAGGCAGAAAGTAGACTAGTACATATACAACGAATAAGTGCAAACGCACCACTTTTGTACAAAATCCTTTGGCGAGAGAGAGAGCATTTCTAAGCCTACATTAGTGTTATCTCAAGATTTTGACTGTAGGTGTCTTGACCCCTCTCCACCCTGCACTAATTCCCCTCTAACCTCTCCCACCACCCCCCTCCCTTGAGTGTGGTCCTGGTTCAGCCATTTGCTCCACAGTTCAGTGTGCATCTCTGTTGTTAATCTCAATTGGGCTGTCAGCCCCTCCATCCTCTCAATATTAGCTAACCTTGCAACCCAAGAGTCGATGGTGGGGGGAGAGCCTTGCATCCAATTAGATGTCATTTCCTTCTGGGCTGCTAGACATAATGTCCTCAGGAGTGGTTGTTGCTTCTGTTTCCCCAACCCCTTAATTGGTAGTCGCAAGACCAGGGTAATGAAATCACAAGGGATTTGTATATCCCGTAACATATTAATTTGTGCATGCATTTGTGCCCAGTACTCAGTGATGCTGGGGCAGCCCCAGAATATATGGTAGTGCGAGTCCTGTTGTCCACACCCTCTCCAACACGTCAGTATTTCCTCCCTTGAAGTGTTTTGTGTTGGTAGGGGTGTAGAAAAACCTTGACAAGCACTTCCACCTGAATTCCCTCCATCCCAGCGAAGCTGTCATTCTCTAACTCCTTGACCATGAGAGCTGCCATTGCTCCCCTGGAATTGGGAGTGTTGACTCTTTCTCACAGTTGGACTTCGGGGACTCCAGCATGAGATTCCCCCCCCCCTCCCCAAATCAGGATCTCATGTGCTCCCACTAGGGTTCTACCTTTCTTTTTGAGTCTTACTTCCCAGTATAGAAAAGTTTCCAGGGATGTTAATTCTCTATTTATCCTTTGTGGTACTTTCTTTGAATTCAGATAGTGTCTGATCTGGAGGTAATGATAGAAGTCCTCCCTAGGCAGGGCATACTACTCCTGGAGGTGCTCAAATGAAACCACCACCCCACTGGAGAATAGAAACTTAAACTGCACTAGCTAGGGAGGTTCTAGTCCACCTGGCATACCCTTGGTCCAGGCATGTGGGTATAAAGTTAGGGTCCTCAACTATAGAAGTAAGTGGACCTATTCCCTCTGGTGTCTGGGTGAGTCTTCTGGCTTTGACGATAACTTTTAGTGTGAACTTGGTCCAAGGGTTCATGAGGCTCCTCCAGACCTCCTGGGTGAGGGCCCATGTTGGAGAGTGTACAATGGGACATGGGCTGATTGAGCCTCCTCTGTTTCCTTCCAGCTCGTGTCCCCCTTTTGTTTGACCCAAGTCACAGCTGGCACCAGCTGGGCAGCTTGAAAATATAACTTTGGATCCAGGAGGGCTCGTCCCCCCCCCCACCGCTACCAGGGTAGTGATAACGTACTTTTACAGACTCTGTTCCTCCCTTTTCTCCAGATAAAGGACCTGATGTTTAAATTCATCTTCTTCCAGAAATGTTCGAGGATGTTTTTTGGTAGGGTCTAAAACAGGAAAAGGAACCATGAGAGGATATTCATTTTAATTGTATCTATTTTACCAGTCAGGGAAAGTGGTAAGGCGTCCCACCTGGCCAGATCCAGCTCTATTTCAGCCCAGAGCCTCCCATAGTTCAGTTTGAATAAGGAGTGGTGGTTAGGAGAAACTCTGACACCCAGGTATCTTATTGTATTATTAGGGGTCCATTTGAATGGGAAGTTATGAAGCACTCCATATGGAAGCGGCCCTCCCATCCTAATCGCCTCCGACTTCTCCAGGTTAATTTTGTAACCTGAGATCTGTCCGTATGAGTCTAGTTCTTGCAAGAAAACCAGAAAGGATAACTAGAGAGAGGTGAGGAAAAACAAAGAGTCATCCACATATAGAGATACTGTATCTTATTGGCTCTACCACCTGCCCAGACATTCTTGATGTCATTCTCCCTCACTGCTCTTGCCAGTGGCTCTATGCTGAGAGGGGGACAGCGGGCAACCCTGCCTTGTACCCCTAGTCAAATGTGTTCTGTTTGTTGTGAGTCCATTTACTCTGATCTTGGCCTGGGGGGGTGGCGTAAAGAGCGGATATGCTATCCCAAAACATTCACCTGAACCCCATCTCTTCTAAAGTCCTGTGTAGGATTCCCTAGTCCACCCTGTCAAAGGCCTTCTCTGCATCCATAAACAGCACCAGAGTTGGGTCCTTTAAATTGAGTTGGCTTGAAATTAAGTTGAGGAGTCTCCTAATATTGTCATATATGAGATGGCCATTTATGAAACCCGTTTGATCAAGGTGGACCAGGGACCCCACACAGTAATGGAGTCTGCGAGCCAAGATGGATGTGAACAGCTTCTGGTCTATGTTTAATAAGAGAGCAGTCTGTAGGAGCCACACAGTGCCGGGTCTTTTCCCTGCTTATGTAGTACTGAAATTTGGGCATTTTACCAGCTTGGGGGCCCTCTCCTCTCCTATACCCCCCTGTATATTTGCCCAGGAGTGGAAGCAATGCCTTTGCAAATGTGGTGTAGAATTTGGCTGCTATGTTATCAGGGCCTTCCCTTTCTTTAATTCTAGGATTCCCTGGACAATCTCTACATCCAATATGGGGGCCTCTAATTTCTCTAAGTTTTCTAGAAACAATTTGTCCTGTTAACCTTTGCAAAATAAGCATCTAATTTGTCATTATAATTAGCTATTGGTCCCTGTGTATAAAGTTTTTGATAACTTGTCTAAATGCTTTCCCAATTGTTACTGGGTCTGTTGCATCTGTATGCCGATGCTGGTTCGACAATTCGATAGCGAACAACATTATAGTGACAATTCACTGTTGCTGCTGTAATGTTGCCATGGGACCCGACACTGCCTTCTTGGGGTCTTGCACCACCTTCCCAAATCAACTCTGATTTGGAGTTAATTATATTTAGTATGGGGGTGCAGAGGACTTGCCTCCTGCATGGGGGTTCTGGTGGATGAAATCCCCCAAAAGAAAAGTAACTTTCTTTAGATGGCTTTATGCTGACCGCAGTTGCAGTAGACATAAATTTGTCGCTGTAATGTCAGTCGACAACTTTGTTGTGCTACCAGCATCTTGGATTCTGTTGCATCCTGCTGGGTATTTCCCTGATGCCTAATCCAGAGGACCAATCTAGCTGATGCTTCCTTTCTGAGTTGCCAGGCTAGTATTCTCCCTGCCCTGTTCCCTGCCTCATAGAATCTCTGCTTTGAGTATCTCAGCTGCCCCTCTATTGTGTTGTCCAGTAGTTTGTTCAGTTTTTATCTCTGTTCTTCTAATTTACTCCAGAGTTCCTGGTCTAGAATGATCTTGTGCTCAGCCTCTAAGTCTAAGATTTGTTCCTCCAACCTCTCCTGCTCCTCCAATCAGGTTTTCTTCCAACCCAAGGCAAAGTTAACTATTCGCACTGCCTTGAATCCATCCCATCAAATAGCTTGAGAGGTATCCTGTATGGGGTTGGAGGCAACATATTCCCCAAGCCTTCCCTGACCATTTTCTTAAACTCCTCCAGGTTTAACAGAGAGACGTTAAGTTTCCAGCTTGAGTTTCCTACCCTAGGGGTTTTCCTTAGCCTAAGTCTCGCCATATTATGATCTGAGATGGTTCTCGGATTGATATGTGCCTCCTCTATTTAGTGAAGCCAGTCTGAGGAGATAAACACAAGATCTATGCTTGATGTAGGTTTAGTGTGGGGATGATCAAAATATATAGTCCCTTACCCTGGGATTGAGGTGACACCAGACCTCAGAGAGGCTGTGATCTCTGGTAATCCTGACCAAGTTTTTTGCTGCCTGTGTGCAGCCTCTCCCTCCACTTCCTGATCAGTCTAGGCATGGGTCCAAAAAAGTATTAAAGTCCCCACCCACCACAACAGCTCCCCTGGTGGTGAGGCCCCCTTCAGTAGAGATTTCTCAAGAAACTTTGCATTTTTCCTATCAGGGTTGGGGGCGTAAATATTCATTAAGGTGCATCGCACTGACCTGTATTTCCCTCTGAAAATTGAGTATCTCCCCTCCAGGTCCTGCTGAATGTTCTGAACCTCTAACGGGGTGTTCTTACAGACCAAAATTGCCAGCCCCCTTCTGTGCAGGTGCTCAAGGTAAGTGCCATAGAACACCAGTCCCACCCATGCACGCTTCAGCTTCCTACTCTCCAGGGTCGTGAGGTGTGTCTCTTGGAGAAATACTATTTTAGCTCTGGCCTTCTTTAGTTCATTCAGTACCCTTGTTCGTTTAACTGGGCTATTCAAACCACTTACATTGTAGGTCACTATTATACCTGTTGCCATTTGCCCTCTCCAGATCAATCTTCTGCATTGTTTTGAGGCACCCAGATCAGCAATACCAAATTAATACACAAATTCTGACAAAACCAAACTATGTACATACATTTACTACTTCCAATGTTCCTACAACACCCTGAGGTCCTGCCCGCTGTACCTGGCCCTCTGGGATGAGGCTCAATGTTGCACAGCATTGTGCTACTCAAATGCATTTCAGTCACCTGCTCCTCCTCAGCCATCCTGGCAACTGTGAGCGATCGGTGTTGTCCCTGTTCGCTAAATAACTGTCTATTGAACAACTTTTCCTACCTATTCTCCCCCCCCCACGGGAAGTTTTCCAAGGTGTGCCACTTCAGGGAAGGGAGATCTCGCTCCTCAAATGGGGTCACCCCTGCTAGGTGGCACAACTTCCCTCTGAGTGCCATCCTTGTCTCCCCACTCCCCCAACCCTCTCAATTATCCCCGTGTAGCCATCCTTCCTTAGCACTAGCCCTGGGCTTTCTGAGTTGCAGTCCTGACTTCACAACAGCCCGCAGCCCACCAACCACTTTAGTAAGGGTCACAAAAGACTGACTGTTGCTAACTTTGGAGGATTAACTTGCTCACTTCGTAATGCCACTTTACAATTTTATCCTATTCATCCTACAGTTCTTGATAACTGACTGAAGTCATAACTGGGGCCCAGCAAAAGGGCATTCGTTTGGATTCCAGTGAAGGAAGTGACCTCCCTCTCTCTGTATACTCTGCAATTCATTTTAACTCCCTGGAGTGGCTGGCCCTATTGCCATAGCTTGAATAATGGCTGCCCTGAAAGCCCTCATCCCAGTGTGGCTGCAGTGTTAAATGGTGTTGCCTCCATAGACAAACACCCGCCTCTGGCGCATAGCCACGGGCCTGATGCTCAGCCCCCATCCAGTCACCCGATGCTATTCTTCACTGTCTAGGCCCCTCTTCATTGCCTTTTTCTCTTGTTCCCTGCTATGGCCGCCATCTTGGGGGGGGGATTGACTGCCTGAACCCAGTCTGGCTTTTCCTGTAAAGGCCTTGGTCCCTTACCTCTAGCCCCTGTACAAGCCTGTCCCTAGTGCATTTGTACTCCTTAGTTTAAGGGATTCTGCCAACTTTTTCAACTTTTTCTATCTACGGAAAGGCTTACCTTGTCTCAGGTACTGTGATTCTATTCCAGGCTGCATTGTGCTTCTTCCGAGCAAGGCCACTCACCACTACCCAGGACACCAGGCCCAGAGCTCTCCAGGAAGTAGTTTCTCACTACGACAGCATTCTGAGTGTGAGAGGGGACCTGATCCACTGTGTCTTGCCACCCGGAAATCCTTTTCAAGGTACATAGTTGCTTCTTACCAGCATCCCCTTTCTTAGCATTCTGGGGGAGGCTGTCATCATCTACTCTAGTTCAGGGCATCCATCGGAGGTCTGTGACAGGAAGGGAGAACCAGATTAATATCAGCATTGCTGGTGGAGGTATCTCTTACCCCCCCATGGCACATTCCCTTACCTACTTCCCTTCCCCCAATTCCCCTTCAGTGGTACAAATCCATGCATACTCAATTCCCCTCTCCACTGAAAGGATATATAAAGATGGTCTACGGCCCTCTGCATCAGCAAAGTCAGCTTCAAAAGGGCATCTTCTGCCTCGTGTAGGCAAACAACCACAGTCTCATCAAACAACAGAGTCTCAGTGTCACTGGGCCCCCCTTCAGTTCTTCTGCTCTTGCTGATCCCATCTCTGGATTGCTGATGATGTCTTCACTGAAGCTTCTGTGGACCTCTTGCTAGTGGTTTATCACCCTCGTCCACGCTTCCTTCTCTGGCAGGTACTCTGGGTTGTGGTTCGGGTGGGAGAGTAAGCCCCTGGAGAGTGAATTTCACCTCCACAAAGGGGAGGAAAGAGGCCAGTCCCTTGTGAAGAAATATTTTCAATTGTGCTGGCGCTATGAGGTGCATCCTCAAGTTCTTTGTAGCCAGGTGTTTTTTTATTTCCAGCAGGACCCTGCATTTTTGCTGGGTGGGGGATCATGGTCAAAATAAAGGCTTTCATCCCCAAAAATGACTACTTTTTTCACCCAGGCTGTTTGCAAAACCGTTTGCTTCCTCCAGTGATCCAGAAACTTCATTATCATCGAGCATGGGGCTTCCTCGCCAAGGCCTTGTGCATATGTACAATGTTCAGAGAGATATCCTCTGGGAACTGCAAGATTTCTTTTAGGAAAGGTTACATGAATTCCTCCATCTGACCCTACTCCATGTCCTCAGGGAGCCTGTAGATGAGTGAGTTATCCTTGCAGGACTGGAGCTCTAGGTCATCTAACTTTTCTGTGAGCTCCTGTTCCCGCTTCAGTAGGTATCGGATTGCAGATTCCTGTTTGTTCAGGGAGGTTGTTGTCTCCGACAGCCCTGTTTCCAAGTCTTTGGTGCACTGGGTCAGCTCTGTAAGCCCTTTTGTATTATTTTGGACTGCTTGGTCTATTTTTGCCATTGTGGAGCCAATGTTTTTTAATTCATTGAATAGGCATTTTGAAGTAATAGTAAAAGTTCTCCTCTGGCTCGTCGTCACTGGGCTCACTTTGATGATCAGTGTGTAGGGGAGCACGACCTTTACTCTGGGCCCTGTTGTCTCATTTTTCTACCATAGCCATTGGTTTTAGGTATTCGAGAAGGGTATCTTTTAGTTGGATTTTCGGTGTCATATTCCCAGTGTTCCCTCTTGATGCTGTGCTGCTGGGGAGAGAAAAATTGACAGAAAAGTTAAGAAATTATTATTTAAATTTTCCCAGTGGTTGGAGCCAATGTGTCCTACGACCTCATTAATTGAAAGAGGAACTGGAAGTCCTTACTCTTGATTTTTTTTTTTTTCTCCAACTCTAGGAGAATTCCTTCCAGCGACCGCAGGCTACCCGCCTCTACCTCCCACCGTGACCATTCCCTCTCCCCATGCCGCTGAGCACCACCTCTAGGTCTGAACCCATTGGAGGTAGGTCTAGCCCATCCACCCAGGGCGCTCTATCTGGAAGGGCAAAGTGCCCAGTGCACTCGGTAAGGAGATGGGAGATGGTCCGGATTTGGGAATGTGGGCAGTGGAGGCCGTGATGCCTTCACCTATCTCTAGGTTGGAGAATTTAATTGTTTTTTTCCCTTCTCCTCCCTCCGGAGCACAGCTAGCAAGGCAATGTGATGCCGTGACTCCGCCCACCCCTGGCGCTCACCATGCTGCTCAATTGGCACACCCCTGGCCACCACCACCAGAGGTCGCTCAGTGAGCGAGCAGCACCCCCACCCTCCCTGGGAAGAAAGCAGTCCTCCAGATGCTGGATCTTCTTCCCCAAAACCCCGGCGACTCACAGCTCGCTCCTGAACCTGGTTCGCTGGCGGGCGCGAGGTGTGGCGTTCAGCACCTCAACCCTCAGCACCACCAGGCTGGCCTTACTCTTGATTTTTAATGAACACTAGGGTCTCAGTTCAGCTGTTTAAGTACTGATGGAAACCTTCTAGCTGCTCAGCCTTGCCCCTCCATGCAACAAAAATATCATCAATAAAGCACTTCCATTGAACAACAGTACCCAAATATTAATTTTGTTCCCCTGAGTACACAAATCTTTCCTCAAAATAATTCATATAAAGATTTGTATATTATGGGGCCACTGTGTACCCTATTGCTGTTCCTTTTTTCTGCCAATGAAAGCAGTTTTCAAACATAATGTAGTTTTTGGTTCAAACCACTTCAGCCAGTCTCACTAGCAATTAATTTAGGGTGTATTATCCAGTTTGTGTTCTGCTGGTGTGTCTCCTAATGCTTGCTGTCTGCCCACATGAGGTATCAACAGATATAAGTCATGACAGTCCGTGTTACCAGGCTCCAGTCCTTCATGCTTCATCCCTTGCATCAGTTCCATAACATCCCTAGTGTCCTTAATATAAGCCATTGTTGTTTCAATGAGACCTTTTATGTGGTAATCCACAGAGGTGGACAGAGGTTCCCAAATCCCACCTGCACTGTTCACTATGGGTGTCCTCGATGGTTGTCTCAAGCTTTTATTGTATGTACTTTAAGGGATGTATAAAATACAGGTGTTTTTGGTTGCATGCATTATAGAGTTTTATAGTTCCATTCTGTTAACCACCTATAAGACATACCCTTTTCCATTAAGTCACCCACTACCTTCTTTATCTTCTCAGTCAGGTTGTACGCAATGTTTGTTTAGTTCGTTGTGTTTCTGAACATCTCTCACATTCTCTCTTGTAGTCCTGGTAGTTCTGGGCCACAGCTGAACCCCACTTACCCACACTCTTTATGGCAATATGACAATATTGTCATTTTTCTAAATTTCTCAGTGCTTCATATTCTGCTGCTGTAAAATTATGTTTCTTTCTATAGTTCAGACTGTTCTAATTTTTCGTGCAGTCTGCTGTCCCTTTCCATCAAATTGCAGTAAGTTTGGGTATTTGCAGAGACGGGATCTTTATTTATTTATTTAAATTTTGATAGCCGGGTAGAAGCCCCCTGACAAAGAGTGTTTACTCAAAGCGTTGGGGCAGGTCAGTGCAGTGTTTTTTTGTTTGTTTGTTTTTTATCTGTGCACACACTTTCACTGAATCTTTAAAATGTGAAGTATTGTGTTGTTTTTTCAAGATTACACAAGGTAGCCAGTAATGTACACAAGCACAAGTGAAATGTTACACATAGATTGCACT
This sequence comes from Neoceratodus forsteri, assembly GCA_016271365.2. NCBI lineage: Eukaryota > Metazoa > Chordata > Ceratodontiformes > Ceratodontidae > Neoceratodus > Neoceratodus forsteri. The sequence continues at coordinate 94,695,005 of CM057450.1, read as the reverse complement.
AGTATCCCCAGAAATTAGTTACAAATACCACATACCAGTTGGTAAAAATTTGCAAAGTAAAATTGTTTAAATAGTACAGCAGCTTCTAATTAGAGATGTTGTGAAGTTTTAACTCATTCACTTCACATGAGCTGTTTGACAGTTCCACCACTTGTGTCCTGTATAATCTTAACACTGCATCTTGGGCCTTTCTAAGCAAAATCAAGTCATAATCAGCATGCCACAAACAAATGTGAATACGTCATGAACCATAAGTGCTACACACAAAGTACGAGTGGCAAAGTTGTTTGGCACAAAAGTACCTTTTCAATGGAGCAATGCAATTATAAACATATTCCTCTTATTTTCTATACTAGTTGAAATAGCAAAAGAAGTGTTGTTTTTTTTTTTACAATAAAAAAGGCAACGTAAATATCAACACCAAACTAAGCATCCATGCATTAGATGTAGGTACAAAAGTAATTTGTATTAAAAAGCAATTTTTCTAATATAAAGCATGTATTTTTTCCCATTTTATTCAAGGTGCTTAGGTGAGGCTTGAGGAAAAAATGTCAGTCATATACACCATACCATAAACAAATGCAAATAACTCCTAAAGTACAAAGTATCAGCAGCAAAGTTGTTCAGCACAAAATTACCTTTCTAACAGTGCAATGCAGTCAATTCTAATCAAGTCAATTTGCAAGAAACACAGAGAAATAATGTTGATGACCTGAGAAGTGTCCATGGCAAACTGAAAGTCTTTCGCTGCCGACTGAAGTTGTTGTGGGAGACAAAGGGGATGATTTGGCAGCCACCTACAGGCATTTCCCGGAGGTAATAAGTTAAATCACAGGTGAAGTTTAGGCAAAGTCACCCAATTTGCTTCCACAGGTAAGTTCACAAATTTCCTGTGTTCAATGGGAAATTTTCCTATAACATTGCCTTTGCATTAGAAAGGTGAACTTTACTGAAAAAAGTCTGGTCATATGACAGACCTTCTGAAGTTTACACATTGTACTGCCAGGGCAGAAAATGTGTTGCTTTCAGTTTCACTCAGCGTAGTGAGTGAGACAGTGTAACCTGAGCTTGCAGCATGCAGGAGTCTAGTAAGAGAAAGCCACACATTTCAAACAAACTGTTAAGAAAATGTTTGTTTTTAAGCCTTCTTTTGTTTCTGAACCTTTTTTAGTAACTTAATCTTCATTTATAATTGTTTGTTGCTCTCTTTTTTCCTTGGCTGTTTGCTTTCTGTCTGTCTCTCATTCTCCTTTTTTTATTAAAGTGCCCCACCTTCCCCCGATGGAGCATGGAGTTGGTATACCTGGCCGTAATGGTGTCTGAAGAACCCTTCCCCCAACAATACCTACTACTTGAGAAGAAGTAGCAGCAGTGGCAGCTCTACCTGAGCAGCTGGAGGACAGTAGTGTTGTCCCCCCACCACCAGTGTTGGTATGTGAGGGGGAGGAGCAGCAACATCACCAGCATGAGGTTGAAGAAGTGGTGGAGGAACCCTTGCCCTCTGTGGTTATAGCACCATCACCATCACCACCACCTCCCCCACAGAAGAGCCCATTAGTCCAGAAGCAGCAGCAACCTGACAATGCTTTCCCTATCCCAGGTCATTCCTTGTGTGGTCCTTTTTTATGAGTGACCAAAGTGACTTGAGTGGGGTCACTTGTAATATTTGCAGTAAGTGGGACAACTGGAGTAAGAAAGGTACCCATCTTGAGAAAGGGAGCAGAGGACCCACTTGGTGTTACACCACTGGTTGGAGTTAAAGGCCAAGCTTCAGAGGGAAGGAGTAAGAGGGGGTGGGGATGGTGGCCAAGCCATGTAGGCATTAGTAGGTGGACCAATTGTGAGACTCAGTTTGCAAGTGCCATGGTGGGGGGGCACAGGGCAAAAGAATCAGCACCCCCTTTTGCAGCTTCTCCTCCTCACCATCCTCTGGAGGAAGCAGCAGCATCACCAGCAGCAACAGCAGCAGAACTGGCCTCAGTGAGCCAGTAAGTGGCCGACCTCTGCTGCCAGCTCACTGAGATCCAGCAAGATATTAAAGTTATTCTTGAGAACCAGGAAAAGGTGCTGGCAGTGATGGAGGAGCCGTAGACCATCTTTATATATCCTTTCAGTGGAGAGGGGAATTGAGTATGCATGGATTTGTACCACTGAAGGGGGAATTTGGGGGGAAGGGAGGTAGGTAAGGGAATGTGCCATGGGTGGGTGAGGGATACCTCCACGGGCAATGCTGATATTAATCTGGTTCTCCCTTTCCCGTCACAGACCTCCAATGGATGCCCTGAACTAGAGTAGATGTTGATGATGGTGGTGCAGGTGGAAGTGGGGCCATGTGTTTGTGAACTGATCTTTTTTTTATTTTTTTTCCCTTTGTCCTGTTTCCATTTAAGTCTGTTCTATCCTGATATAGTCTTTCTTTCCAAGTTTATACCTGTTCATTGTCTTTCTTTCCAAGTTATATACTCCTGTCTCCCCTCTAAAAAACAAAAAATACACCAATAAAGAATAAAAATACCAAAAAAACTGTCCTAGCCTCTTTCTCTTTATAGTGTGTGGTATGTAGTATTTTCAAGTTTTGGAGACCTTCTTCATTGCCCACCAAAAAAAAATAAAAATAAAAACACCAAAAAAAGTGTAAACATAGCAAAAAAAAAAGGTCCTATCCTCTTTCTCTTTATAGTCATTAGTCTGTTTAGTAAATAGACTTTCTCTTTCCAAGTTTTGTAGTCCTTCGTTTCAACCCAAAAGAAATTTAGAAATAGTAAAAAAAAATTCTGACTTAGTAATCTATGTGTATTGCTCCGCTTTATTGTTCTTAAAACACATTTATATTTCCTAAATCTTAAATTCCTACCTATATTTCTGGTCTAACTTTCATGTCTGTATCTGCCTATCTCTTTCCTAAATTTTTCTCAACTACAGGAACAAATGTGTCACACTGTGGTACAGGTACCGCTACATGGTACTAGCTGTGTATGATAGAGTGCCCAATTGTTATGCTACTCAGTTCTGAAGTGTGCCAAAATCACAATTTATGTAACTTTTCTGTCCCTGGAAAGTTATCAAATGTGTTAAAAAATTAGTGCAGACTACTACATCATGCTGTCACGCCATAGTACATAAAGTGACTGACAAACCATGACATCCGGGGCTTCCATTTTAGGCTCTAACTTGGACTCTGGGATGAGGGCTGATGGGCTGGCCCCCACACCTAAATCCAGACTCCCCTGAGAAAATAATGAAACAGAGCCCACAGACGTGCCAACTGAGTAAGGCCAATCATAACCAAAAGGGGTGCCTTCCCAGAGTCCTACAGGCAACCCACTGGAACAGATTGAGCACAGCAGCAGTTGCACCACTCCCTCACCTCGATAATCACATTGAACACATTTTTCTTCTGTCACGCCTCTCCCCACTGACTTCTACAGACAGGTCAGCAAAGAAGGGGAGGATGGTAGTGTGGGGCTCCTGCGAAGGGACTTTTTCAGCGATTTTGAGTATATTTTCACAGGTTTCATCTTTCTCCACCACAAGCTCAAGGGAAAAATGGCGTCTCCTTCTCACACTTCCCAGCACCACCAACATGGAGCAAATCCAAGGCACTGCCTCACCCCACCTGACTACTGCTTCCAGTTGACTGGTGCCTTGCTAGATACTCTAGGCAGGAAAAACATGTCAACCTCCCAATGGTGGCCCACAAGATTGCACCAAGCTCAGCCAGGCCTATAGCAGCTGCCAAACTCCCAACTCCCTGGAATCCACTCTGTAGTGTTGAACTTGTAAATGCTGCTTTTGATATCCTAAATGAGCCCAGAGGTCTGTAACCCCCTCCTCCCTCAACTTGTTTAGGGGTCCCAGTGGTAAAATGAGGGTGAGGGGCCCAGAATCTGAATACTCCAGTAAGCACCTCACAGTTTTAAAGATAATAAGATGGCAGGCCTTACCTGGCTGGTGGAACTTCAAGTACCTAATGGTCTCACCTCACCAGGCTGATGCTGACCCATGCACTGCTGCACCCCTCTGCTGGGCTTCGGGAGGGACAAGGAGATAGGAAAAACCTTTTTCGGAGGGACCAATTGGATTAGTTCATTAAACAACCCAGCATCACCATGTAAAAGCAAATATAATAACATTTAATCTGAAGTTATTAATGATTTGCAACAATAAAATATAAATATAACTATAAGGGGCAGCTGCAGGGGGCTGAGAGCATACAGCAACAATTTGGCAGGCACACAGGTACTGGAAACCCCAGAACAGCTGGATCACCAAGGCCTAGAAAAACAGACCCGAAACAAGCTCCACACATAGATCTGCAAGCCAAAATCAAGGCTCACCCCTGCCAACTGCATTTTCTGAAACCAACCTTTCCCGGGAGGAGTGCCTAACCCCCCGCCCCACCTCCAGACCTTTTAGAACCAGGGCCTAATGCAGCCGAATACCACACCACAGCTGCTCCATTTCCCTTTTCCCAGAGCCAAACCAGACGCAATTCCCACCTCCGCATAGGGTTGACCAGTGGCTGATAAACAGTGAATCTAGACAACGGCTCCCTCCTTTTGTTACAATATTCTCCCTGAACTCCTTAATGGGTCTGACATGGGTCCTGCCCCAGACACGAGCATGGCAGGCCCAATAAAGTGAATTCCATAGTGCAGGCCCTCCAAGCTTACCTCCAGCACTGTGCCACACAGGAAATTACCTCCTCAAAGCTGCCTCCTCCAAGGGGCCCTGTCGTGGCCCTGCCACCACCACGACAGCCCCACTGCTATTCCGTCTCAAATTTTCAAAGTACTGTATGTGGGATCCCAGCATCCTGATGACCCAACTTTGCTTTTACCTCTGATCTCCTCCCCACATCAATGGTTCCCCTGTCCCCATCAGTCCCCAACTCTTGCCACCCTCCCCCGTGGAGATGCCACCCAGCACACTGCCGCTGTTTAGGCCAGTATCTTCCAGGCTGGGGGGTTGTAGGCCTCAGCCACACTACTCTGCCAAACCCATTGTCTCTCTCCCTGTCTTTTCTCTGATTCCTACAGTTATATAGCAGGCTAGAACACTGCCCTATGGGCAGGACACAGGAAATGCCCAAATCTAATATCTAATGGAAGGTGGGGAGAAGAAAAGGGCCAGAGTAGTAAGCCCACCCCATGAGGGTGGGGGGGGCTTACAGTTAGGTTTTAGAAGTATTTTTGGCACACAGCTCCAGAACACAACTAACTCCAACTCTCTCTCTTTCTCACACAGCACTGAATTCAGTGGGCTAGATGAGTGGGACCTCAGTGGTTACACCCACACTGACTGGCCACTGAAAAGTAAGCCTTAATCTTATTTTTAAAGGTTGCAACAGTGGAACAGTTTATGCCCTTACTCAGGAGATTGTTCGATGGGGTTGGGACAGTGAAGGAGAAAGCACGTCTGCCTATGGCTGGTATTGCCCTTGGGATCTCTATTAGTGGGCTGGGCATGGAGCGAAGGCATCTCTGATGTGGTCTGGGCTTCACAACAAATATACAGTGTAGTAACAAAATGTAAAATGTGAACAATAAATTATATAGACATAATCATATGACAAATAATTTCTTTCATTTAAAACACTTGTGGGGGACTTCAGCAGTAGTGTTTAGAATTACATTATATCTTCTCTCCATTTATCACACATTTGAGGTTGGGAAGTAAACCATGTTTGCATTTATTAGTAAGTTGGTAGCTTAAGACTTGAGGACACCCTCAAAGCAGGGAGGGGTAAAAACATTTGACAGTATCAAAGCTGAACAGAGCAATGAGAATTCCATATGCAAAACTATCACAGGCCATCCTAGGGCAATGAGCACAATCCAGTGGTGGTTCTGGGGGATCCAGACACAAAGCGCCCTACCTTGTCATGCAGGCAGTTCAGGTTTGCTTTGCTCCATGGCCCGGCAGGATTGCAGGATGGCGGCACCATAGAGGAGGACTGGGAGGAGCGTACTGTTTGCTATAGCTAGGTGGGCTTCTGTAGTCAGGTAGGGGAAGAGTCAGTAAAGTAGTCTGAGTTTCTGTTGTATTGTTTTGGTGACAGTGCCCACATGGGCACAGAAGGTCAGGCCATGGTCAAGTGTTACCCCAGGGTATTTCAAACAGCTCACTACATCCAGTTGAGCACCCCTACCCTAGAGTGAATAATCTGAGCTTGTTCACCCTCTCCATTCCCATCCTTCTGGGGCCAAAGAGCATGGCTTCATTTTTCATTTTTTTAACATTTAGCAGAAGAAAGTACAACTTAACCACTAGTACTTCTGCCAGTTCCATTTGCTTCACTTTTTCATGTGTATTGGTATTATCATCTTCCTTACTGTCAAAGTAAAAATGTAACCTTAACTTCCTGAAAAATCTCTGTAAGTCCAATTTTACGTCAAAGAAATTTACTCTGCAATGTGGACTGAATGTGAGCCCCAGTACAGAATATGTATTTCTTGTTCTGTCAGTATCTTGACTGAGAGATTAAAAAGCAGTGTGTTTTTTTCTGCTGTGTCCCTGATCTCATTTCCATCCTGTCCTTCTGCTGTGTTGGCTGTTGTCACTTCTTTTTAGTTTCTTTCTTTTTCTTTCCTGCTTGTGCTCATTCTGCTTTTTATTCTGTTTCTTCCTGTGTTATCTGCCCTCCTGTACCTGATTCCTCTCCTGGATCCTCGTCCCTCTTTTCCCATTGTCTCTCCTGTCTCCCCCCCCTGTATGGTCGACAACATCATCCTCTGCTGCTTCCTAAAGAATTTCTGGTGTGGTCTATATTGCCCGCCCCTTTCTTTGGGAGTCACTTCAGTAGAATAAACTGATGTGTCTAAAATTAATCTAAATTATATGCTGCCCTGTGTGTGTAGTTGCAGTTTTCTTTTATCCAAGCGCAGACCTTACCATTATGACAGCCTACCAGATCCTGCTTAAATTTTTTGATTTTTGTCGACCTGATGTCTTCATTGTACTCCTCCAAGCATTCATTGATCTTATCAAAAAAAGTCTGGGAATCCTGTTCAGTGATTTTCTCTTTTGTCGAAGTTGCAGTCCCCTTAATTTCAGCCTCTACTGTTTTAAGTTCAGTGGTTAAAGCCTCTGTACACAGCAACATAAAATCATGGGACCCCTTGTTCCTAAAACTGTCCCAACATCTTCCTAGATCCAAACTAGTAAAGCCTAAATTTGGTTCTAAGTATATCCTTAACCCACAAGGAATTATGTTTTGCTTAGTCTTCTGTGTTAGTGTCAAGGCATGCCATTCCAGTCTTATTTGTTTCTGATTAAGTGTCTCCACTCTGTTAATTTTTCTACAGTGATTGTGCTTTTGGAAACTTCTGTCTGTTGTGAATCCCTGTAATATCCTTTCCTCATCTGTTGCAGAAAGGAGGAGGGGCACAGACCTAATATCTGTAAGCTTATCTAATTCATCAAAAATGTCCATAATACAGTCAACAACAGAATCCTTTCATTATTATTTATTTATTATTTATTACACAGTATCAGAATTACAAACCTTTGAGTCAGGGAATCATTTACAAAGGCTCCACGTCAAGGGGAGACAAGGTTACAATACCATATAAACAAGGTTATAATAGTATACAATAAGTGGTAGGTTACAGAAAATAGATTACAGTACTCATTACACAGTTACAAGGGTCAAACAATCAAAGCCAGGCTGTAAAATACAAATTTGAGTAACCATGGTATAGCAAGTCAGGCTGGACAGAGGTCCCTTGTTGGAGAGGTGTGGGGGGGGAGAGGTCTTGTCATGGTTGTAGGCTGAGGCTAGTTAGTGGCAAGAGCAGGTGAAGGAATTTAGAGGGGGGTGGCAGGACAGGGTCCCTTGTCAAGGGAAAGGTTGGTAGTGATCTGTTAGTGGCAAGTGCAGGCTTGAGAGTTGAGGAGATGATCCCCAAGGAGGCTTTTGAAACTCCTGAGTTTAGGTGAAGTAGCAATATGATAGGGAAGAGAGTTTAGCCAGGTAGGGGCATGATAGCAGAAGGAGCGTTGCCTAAGAGCAGTTCTGAAATGAGGTACTTGAAGGGAGGATTTGTAGGAGCTGTGGGTAGCTACAGTTACTGTGGAAGGGCGAAGGAGGGAGGAGACTCCTGGTGGGGAAAGGCCACTGATAATTTTCCTGGCAAACAGGCAGGTCTGATACTTCAGCCTTTCATCAAAGTTTAGTAAATTAGCTATATTGCAAAGAGTGCAGGTATGAGTGAGTCTGCTACAACCGGTGATTAGGCGACAAGCTTTGTTTAGGGAGACCTTTATTCTATGCAGGGAGGTGGCATAAGCAGACCCATAGACCAGAATACCATAGTCAATAAGGGATAATACTGATGAGGAAATAGCCAGTTGAAGGGCCCCAGGGGGAGGACAGTGTCAGTGGAGGTATAGTTGGCCAAGTCTAGCATTGCTTGCTGTGCCAAGTTGGCAAATGTGAGCTTGGAAAGTAAGAACTGGGTCAAGAGTGATCCCAAGGTATTTAAAATTCTGGACTTGTTCAAGAGATTGAAGATGCTTGGTGAGTATCATAGATACATAGATACATAGACAGTGTCGGCAGATAAGGGCCTATGGCCCACCCAGTCTGCCCATTTGAGCTTGTAAGTTCAGTTTATGTTTTCCTAGAAGTCTGTTGCCCCTTACCCCTGACCTCCAGAATTCCTTTATGTCTATCCCATGCATTCTTAAATCCCGTGATTGTTTCAGCCCCCACCACTTCCTCTGGCAGGGTGTTCCACTTGTCCACCACCCATTCTGTGAAGAAATTCTTCCTCATGTTTCCTCTGAATCATCCTCCTCCAACTTCATCCCATGCCCTCTAATCCTGGAACATCTTTTCACTTAAAAATAGTGTATTCCTGCACCCTGTTCCTGCTGTGAGATATTTGTATGTCTCTATCATATCCCCTCTCTCCTCCTCTCCTCCAGGGAGTACATGTTCAGTTCCTTCAACCTGTCTTCATAGGACTTGTGATGCAATCCATGCACCATCTTTGTTGCCTCCTCTGAACCTTCTCTACCCTGTCTATGTCCTTACGTAGGTATGGTCTCCAGAACTGTACACTGTACTCCAGGTGGGGGCCTCACTAGTGTCTTGTATATGGAAATTATGACCTCCTTTCCTGCTGGTGATGCCCCTGCCTATACATCCCAGCATCCTATTTGCTTTACCTGCTGCCTTGTCACACTGTAGCTTCACCTTGAGGTCATCAGAGATGATAACCCCAAGATCTCTTTCCTGCTTGGTGCATGCTATATCCTCACCCCCAACTGATATATTGTGCCAGGGTTTTTGTGCCCCATATGCATTATCTTGCACTTCTTTGCATTGAATTTCAACTGCCAAACCCTGACCATTGTTCAAGTTTCTGCAGGTCCCTTCTCATTCTGTCTACACCCTCTGGTATGTCTACTCTGTTACAGAGCTTTGTGTCATCAGCGAATAGTGAAATTCTGCCTTCTAGGTCCTGTGCAATGTCACTGATGAAGATGTTGAATAGAACCGTCCCAGCACTGATCCCTGTGGTACTCCACTGGTCACTCTTCCTCTGTGGAGTGACAGCCATTTACCACCACCCTCTGTGTCCTGCCACCCAGCCAGTTACCTACCCACCACACTACTGTCCTGCTCACACCCATATTCCCCAGTTTGTGTAATAGTCTTCTATGTGGCACAGTGTCAAAGGCCTTGCTGAAGTCCAGATAGGCCATGTCCACTGCCCTCCCTAATCCACCTCCCTAGTCACCCAGTCAAAAATTCACTGAGGTTGGTCTGACACGACCTCCCCTGGTGAAACCATGCTGCCTTGGGTCCTGTAGTCCATTGACAACCAGATGTTCCACCAATCTCTCCTTCAGTAGTGCTTCCATGATCTTCCCCACTACTGAGGTGAGGCTGACTGGTCTGTAGTTCCCTGCTTCCTCTTTGTTCCCACTTTTGTATAAGGGGACTACATCTGCTGTCCTCCAGTCTTTGGGTACCTCCCCTGTTTCCAGTGATTGGCTAAACAGGATAGCCAGAGGTTCAGCCACCACCTCTTTTAGTTCTTTAAGGACCCTGGGGTGCACCCCATCTGGCCCCATTGCTTTATCAACTCATATTACTTTCAGTTCCTTCAGGACCCTTTCTCGTGTAAAGGGACTTGTGTCCATTTCTGCACCATTTTCACCCCTTGTACTCCCTTGAGACCCATTACCCTCCTCTTCCTCAGTAAAGACTGAGCAGAAATACCTATTCAACATGTCAGCTTTACTGTTGTCATCCTCCACGTGGCCCCCATCCTCCCCCTTCAGTCTCACTATCCCTCCCTTTGTCTTTCTTTTTTCACTTATGTACCTGTAAAAGGTTTTGTCCCCTCTACCCACTGATTTTGCAATGTGTTCTTCTGTCCGAGCTTTGGCTTCCCTTACTGACCTCCCTGCCTCCCTTTGCTTCTCCTGGTACTTCTTCCCTATCCCTCTGCCTGTGTCTTTTGTATTGCCTGAATGCAATCTTTGGCTGCTTTCTTTGCTACCTCTTTGGAAACCATAATGGTCTCCTCTTCCTTTTCCTTTTGCTAACCTGCTTAATGCATAATTCTGTTGCTCTTGTAATCCCCATTTTAAATACTGCCCACTGTTCCTCAACCCTGATTCCTGTCCTATTCCCCTAATGCCTCTCTCAAGTATCTCCCATTTTCCCAAAGTCTGCCCCCTAAAATCCAGGATACATGTTTTGTGTGGTTTGGTTCTGCTCTTTCTGTGATTTCAAACCACAATGACTGGTGGTCACTGTTCTCAGGTGCTCCCCACTGTTACCCCATCACACTGTCCCTGTTTGTGAGCACAAGGTCCAGTATTGCCTTCTGCCGAGTTGGTTCCATGACCAGTTGCTTGAGGAAGGCACCTTGAAGGGAGTCCAGGATAAATCTGCTCCTAGTTGATGCTGCTGCTGGGATGCTCCAGTCCACGCCTGAATATTGAAGTCTCCAACCAGTACCACCTCATCCTTGTCTGCCATCCTTTGGATGGCTAGCATCAGCTCCCTATCTGTTTCTTCCTCCTGGGCTGGTGGTCTATAGACCACACCCGTGTGGATGGCTGTCCCCATTTTCCATTCCAGCTTAACCCACAGTATCTCTCCCACATTTTGTTCCTCCTGGATCTCTGTGGCCCTTATGTCATTTTTCACATACAGTGCCACTCCTCCTCCTCCCTTCCTGCCTGCTCTGTCTCTTCTGAATATGTTGTAGCCAGGTATGGCCATCTCCCAGTCTTGGTTATCATTACACCAGGTTTCAGTGATGGCCACAATGTCCAGGTCTGACTGCACCATGACAGCCTCCAGATCTCCCATCTTGTTGCTAAGGCTCTTGGCATTTGCACACATGGCTTTCCATGATTTGACCTCCCTAGACTGTTTCGCTGTTCTACTCCAGCCCCTTCCTTGGTTGTCCTTTATCCCTGGTTCTCCTTGCTGTCTGCTCTTCTGCTGAATTTTGCCCCTTTTCTGCCTATCCACCTCTTGGGCACTAATCTCCATCTTTTGCACACTGCTTTGCTGAGATAGCCACTCCTCTGGTTCACTGGTTCCACTGCTAGCTGTGGGGGGTGAGCAAGTAGATACCCTCCTTGCTGGCCTGCCACCCCCCTTTGCTAGTTAAAATGCTTGTCAATATAGCATTTAAACTTATCATTGAGTGCTTAGATTCCCCTCCAGGATGGATGCAGGCCGTCAGGCTTGAACAAACCTCCATCCTCCAGGTGGGTCCCCAGTCACCAATGAATCCAAACCTTTCTCACAGCACCAGTTCTTCAACCATGAGTTAAAGTTCCTGGTGCATGCACTCCATGCGCTTCCTTGCCTCTCGCAGGTAGTACTTTGAGAAAGTGACAGAAGTAGCTACTTGCTTGAGACCCCCTCCCCAATTTCCTAAACTCTTCCTGAACTTCCTTTGGCTCCCCATTTGCCAGGTCATTAGTACCTAAGTGGATAATGACATCCAGCTCACCCTCCTGTCTTGCCTTCCCAGTGATCCCCAGGATCTTCCTTCCATCCCTCCATGCCATGGCACCTGGTAGGCACCTCACCTCCCTATTCTCTCCCTATCCTCTCCCTCCTGTGTTCCTAGCTGGATCCCTCTTATGATGGAGTCCCCCACCAGGATTCACTTCCTCCTCCTCTGGGGTCCACTGCTTTCCCCCGCTGAGGTCACCTCCTAGGCTAACCTTCACGTCCTTTCCTTCCACTTCTCTGGGTACCTCTATTTGGTTGTCCTCATTTTCCGGTGTGGCATATGAGTTCTTGAGTGGAATAGGATCTGGGATGTGCCTCTGCCTGACTGCTCTAATCCTCCCTGAGCCCACTGTCATCCAAGTGCTCCTCGTTCTCGGCATCCTTTGAGGCAGTTGCATTGGACTGGGTGGTCTCTGGATAGGGGTGATGGTACTCCTGACCCAGTTTACTTCCACTCTGAGTCTGGCTACCTCATCCCACAATCCAGAGAGATGCATGCAGATAGGGCAGCACCTCAGTGTCCAGAAGGTCTGCCTGAATATGGTTGCCCCACAGCCACTGCATTGCACCACTCCCCACATTATACTGCTATTCCACTACTTGTCTGCTACTGAAGCTCTCCTAGTTCCCTTTTTATTAATTTACTGTCCTAAAAATCCTGCCACTGATTCTCAGATAATTTTCTTTAAAAAAAAAAAAGAAACCAATAAATAAATAGAGTCAAAACACTTGTGCTGAGGGTGGGCGTCTTCCCCCTTATGCCTCTCCTACTTCACACCCTTACTATACCCTGTATTTAGCTCCTGTCAATCAGATTTAACAAGGCATATAATTAAGAGTTGGGGGAAGGGGAGGGAGGGGGGGTGAAAATTTGCAGCAATTAAAGACAGCACACAATTACACCACCACCACGTTTTAAATTTTCAACAGCCCAAAAACAATTCTAAGTAAAGACAACAAAGAAAGTACAGTGTCACTAAAAGCCCACAATCTAAGTTTAAAAGAAAAATAGCAATTACCAGTTACTCTAAAGCACTGAATTGAATATGTTTCCTTCCTTCCCCTTCTGGAGGGGGGAAGATTTGGATTTGTTTTGGTAGTGGGAGAAAAGCATGACCTTGGTTTATTTGCTGTTTAGCACCAACCTATGGTCAGAGAACCAGGCTTCCACCTTACTGAATGATTCTTGTAGAGTTTGTTGTAGGGATGCCGGGTTGGGGTGAGCAGCAAAGAGGACTGCATCATCTGTGTACTTAAGAATCTTCCCTGGGCAGGCTTTGAGAAGTTTATTTATAAACAGACTGAACAAGGTGGGCTCTAATATAGAGCCCTGAGGGACACCAGTGCAGACTTGGAGGCAGTTGGAGAGGGTCTTGTTTATTTTTATCCATTGAAACCTGGTTGAGAGGTAGTCCTCGAACCAGGCAGTAGCATCACTGGAAAGGCTGAATTGGGAGAGGGTGGATAGCAGTAGGAGGTGATTGACAGTGTCAAAAGCTTTCGACAGATCAATGAAGACCTCTTCGTCCAGTTGTCCTTTGTCCAGGGCAGAGTGAATGGAGCTCGTGAACACTAGCAGGACAGTGGTGGTGCTATGACCCCTCCTGAAACTGTGTTGTTCATCACATAGAAGGTTGTACTTAATGAGGTAGTCAGTGTGCTGATCAGTGGATATTTTTCTCAATCCTTTAGAGAGTGGGAGGGAGGATAGAGATATGGCTGTAGTTCCTAGCAGAGGTACGGTCACCACTTTTAAGAATAGGGGTGATAGTAGCCGTTTTGCATACTGAGGGGAACTTACCGAGACAGAGGGAGTGGGTTAAGATACAGGTGAGGGGGGAGAGGACCTCATTGATGACTAGGTGGAGAAGACAGAGATCAAGGGAGTCACCACTGTGATGGGTACCACTAAGAGCCTTGAGGAGGTGGGGCTTTGCTTCATGGGCAGAGATGGCATGAAAATAGAAAGGGGGATGAGAAGGGGAGGAAGGGGGGTACAACGGGGATCAAAGAAGTTTGGTGGGAGGACTGCGCTAACGTCCAAGAAGAAAGCATTTGGGGAATTAGCGATATGTTGAGGGTCAGTAGAAATGGAGCCACTGGTGTTGAATTGGGATGGGGGGATGAAAGAGGCCTGCCATTTAATTTCTTTAAATTGTTCCAGAATTTGCGCCTGGTACCCCAGGTAGAGGTTATGGATGGCCTATAGTACTCAGCATTGGCCTTGCGAGTAGCCCAGGTGCACTTGTTGTGAGCCGACTGGTAGCATTGTTTGTCGGAGGGCAAGCCAGAGTCTAGTGCCTTGTGCCAAAGCTGGTCCTGGTGGCGCATCTGGTTGTGTGATCCAGGGGGTATCTGTCTATTTGGTTGTACACTTGGTTAAACATACCACAGGTCAGGTTGAAGGACTTAATGAAGTAGTCAAGCATGGAGTCAATATTGGAGGCACGTAGATAGGGTCCCAGTCCCAGCAGACGAGGTAATCCTGTTGGGGACCCAGTTTACCTGGCTTGAGCCAAAATAGTAAGACTGTGATGGGGGTCAGTTTCTTTGTGTTTTTATGACCAGGTGCAGAGAGCAGGGGAATGGTCACTTATAACATCAGGGAGGACCGTGGTGGACAGTATCTTCTGAGGGTGATTTGTAAAGACTAAATCTAGGAGGGTGGGGGTATTGTTATTGTGATTGATGTGGGTGGGGGTAGTGGTAAGCTGGGTGAGATCAAGAGCCATAGTTGCATCCTTGTAGGGTGTGGCCGAGTTCACAAGCCAATAAATGTTGAAGTCACCAAGGGTTATTTGTTTGGCTATGGTGGAAAAGGTAAAGAGGTGATCCACATTGGACTGGAAGGCACGTTTCTGGTCACACGGGGTAATGTAGATCGATATGATAATCAGTGGGGCCCTAGAGTTATCTAAACAGACTTTCAAGGATAAGGCTTGTGCACCAGCCTCAAGCTGGGGGGATGAGAGCTTAAGGCTCTGGAGGGTGTCACGAAGATATATAGCACACCCACCTCCACGTTTCCCAGTCCTGTCCTCGCAGAACAGGGCGTACCCAGGTATGGTGACGGTGGAATCTGGAGTGGCCTTAGATAGCCAGGTTTCAACTAGTGGCAGGATATTGGGCTGGTGCTGAGTTATCCAGCACTGGAGAAGACCACATTTCTTAAGTAGACTACAGACATTTAGGGTAGCAATGTGGAGCATGGGGGAGCAGGATTGGGTGGTATGGGGTGGGACCAGGATTAGGATGTATATTACTGGATAGCAGTAGGAGGAGGGAGAGAAGGCAGAGCAGAGCAAGGTGCTGTTGTCGGCAGTGGCAAGCAGGAGTAGAGTGGGAGATGTAGTTTTTTTTGGAGCAGGTGGGAATAGGCAGAGCGCATAACAAAAGGAAGGAGCTGAACAGGAGTGGCAGGTGCGAGATTACTGAGTGGATAGGGGTGGATGGGGGCAGGGTTGGGAGTGGGCAGCAGTAGAGGCTGTGTGATGATAGAGTGAGGGGAGCACAGGATCAGCATGGCAAGGAACAGGAGGAGCAGTTAATTGAGCAAAGAGTGTGATGAACAGTGTCAGTATAGGGGGACTGAGGAAGGATAGAGGGGGGGTAGGGGTGGAGGGCCATAGCTAGGTAAGAAGCAGTATCAGATAAGTAGAGATTAAGGCAGGTCAGTTGCTGAGGCAGCTCGTTAGTACAATGGTAGGAGCACAGACTCAGATGCGAAGAGTGCAGGGTTGAAGACCGGGAAGGGGAAAGAGGAGAGTCAGGTCAGAAAAGGTGGAGGGGGAGGAGAGAGGTAAGGAGATGGAGGTTTATAGGTAGTAAGAGGAGTGAGGTATCACGAATAGAGTGTAGGAGTTTGTGATAATACTGACTCCTAGTGGTCACTGGTGGTAGTGGTGGGAGCAACCTAGGAGGAGGATGGAGACAGAGAAGTAGGACTAGGAAAAGTAGTCAGCAGTACCCCTTGGTGGGGAAGGGAGACAACCTGCTAATGGAAGGATAGGGACTTAGAAAAAACGGGTCACGTGACAGGAAGCAGTGATAAATTAGGACACACCCCCGGGGTGGGAGGGTGGTGGGCAGGGCAATCGACGTGAAGCAATGATGGACTAACCCCTTTCCAGAAGATGTAGAGAGGCAGCTAGTTACCTTTAACGGCTCCTCAGTCCTCCATGAACCCCTGGTGCGAGTGTCCTTGCTTGGTGTTCTGTGTAATAGGGTAGGGGGTACCAAGGTCTATATTGGAAGGGCAAACAAAAGAATCTATTAGTATGCAGCAGGAAGGGTCCATGGCAGCAGCCAGTGGTATAGCCCATACTGCGCATGTGCAAACTGAATAGTATTGATGGCATGCACCAGTACTCTAGTGGTGTACACATCTGGGAGTAATATGAGGGAATGATTATGCAAAGTTTATGTAGCTTGCAAACTTGTTGTTTTCTCTAACTTGCTTTTGATGTGGAATTTATCCTCTATCAAGGACATGTCTGTAGCTACACCTAAGGGTAGATGGAACTAAACATTTAGGACAGTTCACAAATGTTCTCTTTTTCATGCTGAGTACACAGTAGTGAACAGCATAGTAAAAGGGTCACAAGTTATTGGTAGAATCATGGGTTAAACTAGTTATAATAACCACAGGATTTGCAGAACTTATTTTTAAGGAAAGTTCAAAAATGCCCTATCTTTCTTATTGAATTAACCACAGCGAACAGTATGCTAATATGATTCATGGATTACTGTTAGAATCAGTAATGGCATGTACAATAATAGTTAGCTTGGTAACATGATATCATCTGCAGCTACTTCTACAAGGTAGAGATAATTAAATTTCAGGGACAGTCTACATACTGTATGTGCTTCTCCATATGCTGAATATGCAGCATTAAGCAACATTACAAATGGGCTGCAAGTAACTGATAAGATTTGTAGCTATACGGATATGTTAGGCCGATAGATGATTAGCTTAGAATCTCATGATTTACAGTTAAATTAGTAATGGCATGTAATATTCAGCATGGCAGCCTGGTATAGTCTGCAACTAAGCCTATAGGGCAGACATCATAAAATTTTAGGGACAGTGTAAATATGCACACTTCCACATGTTGAATATGCTGAGTATGCAGTTGCATTGAATATAGGCTGCAAGTCACTGACAAAATTTGCAGTAGTACTGATCTGTGAGCATAACAGATGACTGACTTAGAAACTTAATATATTTAGAATGAAGTGCCATTGCAAGAAAGATTATTTCAATTTGCCATACATTTAAATAGCAAGTTGCTGTTAGATGTGGACACCTCTGCTACCTTGGAACCTCTCTACTTTTTACTGATTAAGGAGGTGTGTTTGCAAAGGGAATTTTAGGTATCAACTGCTGACAGATTAAACTATCTGCCTATTGATAGCAGCAGTTAGTAGGAGACAGACCTAAAAATGTTAACTACATCTCTGGATTAGAGGGCAGAAGGTGCGTGTAGTACAGTGGAGCAATCATGCCCCGATTCTCCACATTTCTTTCTGTATGTTCCTGTAGTTACTTAACAACTACCAGTGCTCCACCTGTGGGTGGGCTCTCATTGATGCACTGATGCCATATGATGTGGCATGGGGATAGGAGCTGATTGATTGGGCCCTGATCGCATGCTGTAATCCATCAGTACATGAGGGAACCTAGTAACAGCATTCAGTGTAGTTCACTATGCATGCTGCCACTTTGCACCACTGCCTGTAAGGTGAGGACACATTGCAACTCAGAATTTTTACTCTTTTCTTTATTCTTGTGGGAATTTTAAAAAGTATTGGGATATGAATTTAGCACTATGTTTGCGCTGGGAAGCATTGATTCATAAAAATACTGAAACGCAGTTCTGAGCAGCTAGAAAACTGTTCATGGTATGCCCACTTTAATTTAATTTTAATAGGGGAACTACATGAATAAAGTGGATTATCCTAAAAGATTATTATGTCAGAAATAAATATTTTTAAGATGAAATAAAATCACTTGTTGAAGTTTGTTTGAAAGGGGACTTTATTTAGTACTTGACTATATACATGAGGGGAATGTGCATGCCTTACAAATTTGGATAGTATGAATAATATATTATTGGTAACATATAGACAGTTTGCTATATTGTCTGAGCACGTAAACAAGGAAAGTTTCAGACAACCAGTATCCATTAAGAACCAGGGAATCAAAGTGATACTACATTATATATTTATTAATGTTTCTATACAGGATCAATTTACCTTAAAACTTGTACCATGTATTTACACAGGAATGCTATGTGTAAATTTACCTAACTGTAGAGACTGAAGTACTGCTTATAACCACATGATACCCAGGTATGGGGACTATTATTACTAGACGTGGTTTATATTACCAGTGCATTTTTACATCTTCACACTTTGAGTGTAACTCTCTTGAGTTTCTGTGTCACATATGGGAGAAGAATTTGGTAGAATGGTACATTACATACAAGGCTTGGTGAAAATGTTATATATAACTTGATTACTAACCAAGGATAGGATGTATGTATGAAGGGTGGCTATTCAAATTCAGAGAAATCTTGAGATGTTTGACTTTTACTCTGATAAATAAATGTATGGATGTTAATGAAGTACTGTTGCATATTCATTTATAGATCCTAGCCCCTGAAGAAGCCCATGAAGGGTGAAGCATTGGGCGAAGTCAGGGGATCATGGTCTCAAGTGGTCATCTATTATTTATTTATTTATTAAATTTTGGTGACCGAGTAGGCCCACTGGGCCCAGAAGGTCCCTTTTTCAGGGGCGACCCAGGATAACAATACTAGTAATATACAGAAAGAGCAAAAAAAAGAGAACTTTTGTATACATTGTTTGTTACAACATGAGGAAGTTCCAAGACACAGTGGGTACAGGCATGGTTATCATCATGACACAGTTTGAGTAGATAATTCTCTGCATGTAGTTTAATTCAGAAGGAAGCATATGACCCCAGGCAAGGAGGACAGTTAGGGGTGGGTAGTAGGTAGGCATTTGCTAGTAGAAGGGATGTTGGGAGGAGGGGAGTGCCTAAGAAGCCTTATGAACCATGGCAGTGGCATGAGCTTGAGGTCAGCATATGGGACTTGAGCCTGGTGTGGAAGTTAGTGAGTGAGGGGACGTCTTGGACAGAGGGAGGGAGCTTAACGCTGGTGTTTGTCTTTACCCTAGGGACTTCTAATAGTGTTCTTGCTGAGGTCCTTAGGTTCCTTGGGTTGAGCTTGAGAGTTATGGTCTTGGCAATACTAGGCGGAGCGTGGGGTTTGAGAAGCTTGTAGGCCTGGACAAGCAGGAGATATTGGAGGCGAGCAACCAATGTAAGCCAGTTGACCTGGGCTAGAGTGTCGCAGTGGTGACGTTGTGGGCTGACTTGAGTGGCAAAGCGAGCTATTCTATTATACAGGGTTTGCATCCTGGTTATCTCTTGCTTTCCCATGCCCTGTATTATTGGGGCCGCAAAGGTCAGGGTAGGAAGCAGAACACTAGTGGCAATGGAGAGCCTGGCCTCAGGGATGAGCTGGTCCCTGAGTTGGTACAAGGTGCCGAGTTTGCGATGCAGGATCCTTGTGACCTGGTCTACGTGTTCCTTGTAAGTGATGTTCTGGTCAAGCATAAGACCTAGGTATTTAAGGGAGGGAACTACATTAATGTCTTTGCCAGACAGTGTAGTTAAGTGGAGGAAGGAGGACCTGTCAAGTCCTAGGGATCTTGGGCTGAATAGCATTGCCTTGGTCTTGTCAGCATTGAGTACCATTCTGTTCTCGCATAGCCAAGTCTCTAGGGATGTGAGATCCTTTTGGAGGATAGAGCCTAGAGTAGCTACATCGCTCATGGGACGGAAAATGACAGTGTCATCTGCATACTGTACGCCCGAACTCTCCCCTCAGAAGGAGCTTAGTTCATTAGTAAACAGGGAAAATAGTAGGGGGCCTAGTACAGATCCCTGAGGTACACCCCATTTTAGGGGTAGCGGGTCGGATGTGACGCTTTTCCATGTGACCCAATAAAACCCACTGGAAGTTCTTTGGAGTGTGGCTGGTCTTCTTCATTCTTGTTTTGGAACTTCCTGCATCCCCAGCCCCAATCTATGCACCTGATTAGATAAAACTGGACAGGGAACCCATCTACTCCTGGATTGGTGTGGAGAGTTTCTTGAGGTTCAGTGGATTACCACTACTCATTCCCAAGGAAGCATAAGCAAAATCATGTAGAGATCCTTTCGAAAGCAGGCACTTTGCAGTCCAGAATAGATAGTGAGTCAATACAAGCAGGCCCCAGGTTCTCTAGAAAATACCTGGCTAGATATCTGTGGGAAACACATCAAGTGATGTCCAGATCCTCCCGAGGCACAAAACAAACTCAAATAAGGAAGTAGTCTGTCTGTCCTCATTAAAGCTCAAAACTGCAAACAGTGTGCACAGGGACTAAAGCCCACTCACCCTTTTAAATTACAATGCAAGTCTTTATTGTTGGTCACATGCCAAAGACAATCATCAAAACCCACCAGTGTGTTGGGGTGTCCAAATACAACTTTCTCATTCTGGAAGGTGGTCCTAAATATAAAAATATGATGCATATTCGCTATTTTTCTTATTATAATCATAGCGTAATACTCAAACACCAAAAAGTGCTAAATAATAGACTGTGTACACATATCTACTGGCTATGTATTTAACAATACTAAACCAAAACAAAGGTAAAAACCTTTTTTTTTAAATTGAGCAAAATTTTCTCGTGCATTGTTTACATAAGAATATGTGTATACAACCACTGAACAATTACATAACTACTCACTGCTTCATTCCCTCACTTCTATAGCTATTTCTGTGAACCTAACAAAAAGTATAATCAACCCTCAGAGAGTCTATATGCATGCTTCTAAATATTTAGTACGTTTTATACATTCACCTCCTGGGAGGCATAATCCCCTACTTACTATTGCAGTCTCAGTTTCAAAGTCTCTGAACAGCTTATGATACAAGAACATAAAGAATATAAAAGGTTACTAAAAGTACAACCCCATATTTGGCACACACAAGGGTGGTATGACTTGTAGGTCTAAAGTCTAACCTTGCCCATCCCAGGTTTTAATGAATGCCTTGTACAATGGTGAGTGTGGGGAATACAATTTAGACTGAACCTACAATCTGCATTGTAAATGCTGTCAAGTTTTCTTGTTCTTTTTTTGTATATTTGTTATGTCTCCTGTCATTGGTGCTGCCCTCTTTAAACCCCAATATCCAACCGTTTCCCATCCCTTCTCTGGCACTTACCGCCAACCTCCATTGTCACAGTGCAGCTTCTGCCTTTTGGGGGTTCTTAAGAGTGAGGTCTTTGTTCAGAACCCTCCCCAGGCCCATCAATGCAGGAGCTGGAGTAGGCAGTCAGAAGGGCAGGGCCCCAAAGCACTGGTCATCATCCTGTATGCATTCTGTGATTCTTCCACCTGTTGCACCCCTCTCCCATGGTCATAGCTTGGAAGGGCACCATGTGCATTTGCTCACACTAGGGAGTGGCCACAAATGGTGTCAGCCGGCATTCCCCCTCCCTCCTGCAAGCTGCTCCAGCCACACTGCCACCTGTGGTTATCCAGGGGATAATAGCACAGTGCAGCATACTGCTCCCCACTCCTCAGAGAATGAGATGCGCACTCAATCCTCCTCCTCCTCCTTCTCCCCCCCAGCTGGCCCCTGACGTCCTGGGCTCATACTTGAACCTGGGTCACCAGCATTGGGAGTAGTCACCCTATCACTGGGCTAGCAGGCTGGCAGGAAGACTATCAAGTTTGAAGAGAGATATTTTAGTTGCAGCAGCATAAACAATATCCCCATAATCCAGTGTAGGTGGGAGCATCTGCTCAACAATACATTTCCTACTGGGAGAATTTGCTTTTCATTCTGTGATGCATACCCAATGTAGCACAGCACTTTGAGGCAACTGTATTAACATGGGAAGAGAACTCCAATTCTTGGTCAAGTGACAGGCCAAGGAATTTATATTGTGGTACATTTCCCAGCACAATATTATCACATGCTGCAATATGCAGCGGTGAAGAATTTCAGATGGTTTGGAACCAAAAAGCGTTGGTAACAGTTTTCTTTCAATTTTCTACAGGCTGGCTGGGGATGAACCAGTTTTGTAAGTCTGTAAAATCCCTGTGTAAGTTATGTTCAATGACAGATGAATTCAGCCCTGTGCTGTATAAGACAATCTTATTTGCATGCAGTACATATGTACAGTGTGTTGCAGGTGTTAACCCAGGTGAGAAGGTAATTTACAAACACTGACAAATGGGCACATACACTGGGCACATTAGCAACACTACCCAGCTGGATACAGTCAAAATAGAACTGGATGAACTTTGTCTTTTTTAGACAGAGCTGGTGTTGCAGTACCTTCGGCATTGTTACTATGATGGGGGCTCTAGGGCTGTACATGTTCTGGCTCATCATCTGCTGGTGCAAAAGAGAAGGTAACTATATCAATCAATCAATCAAAACTTTATTTATATAGCGCCTTTCGAAATCAAGGCACTGTACACAACATAAATAAATGTTAAAATAAACAGGAATAAGCAAGAATATAAATTATTTAAAATCAGTCAATCTGTCAATCTGGAAAGGCCAAAGAATATAAATAAGTTTTTAATAAAGATTTAAAACTACCGACTGTCAGCCATTTTCTTAACCGACGAGGTAGAAAATTCCACAGGGTTGGTGCAGCAAATGAAAAAGCACGAGCTCCAAATGTTTTTAAATGAACCCTGGGAATCTCTAGCAATCCCTCATTGGCAGATTGGAGAGGACAACTGGGGGAGTAGGGAGTCAGAAGATCTTTCAGGTAGTCGGGTCCCTGCTCATGTAGGGCTTTAAAAGTAAGCAAGCCTACCTTGTAGGCAATCCGCCACTGAACTGGCAGCCAGTGCAGTTCGCGCAGCACAGGTGTAATGTGGCTGATCCTAGAAGTACTAGTCAGCAGCCTGGCTGCAGCATTCTGCACTAGCTGCAAGCGGCAGATATCAACCCCAGAAAGCCCTAGGTAGAGGGCATTGAAGTAGTCAAGCCGGGTGGTAATAGAGGCATGGATCAATGTTGGAAGATCATCAGGTGGAACCAGGTGTTTCACCCGGGAGATATTCCTTAGATGGTAGAATGAGGATTTAATAACAGCTGACACCTGAGATTTCAGGGTCAAGCCTTCATCAAAAATAACACCCAGGTTACGTACCCAATATGAGGTAGTGAACTGCACACCATCAAGCCACAGGCCCGACAGGTGCCCAGCCCCCAGCCCCACCACTGGGTGACCCGGGTCCACAACCAACACCTCAGTCTTATCCAAATTCAGTTTCAGCCAACTCGAGCTAATCCAGGCTTTCATCTCGGAGAGGCAACTATTTAGCATAGAGACTGCATCAACCTGTCCAGGCACGAAGGACATATACAGCTGTGTATCATCTGCATAGCAGTGAAAACTCAAGCCACATCACCTGATGATCTCTCCCAATGGCAGCATATATACTGCAAACAACATGGGCACCAATATGGAACCCTGCAGCACCCCACAAGACAGGGGAATGGTGTCAGAGGAATAAATTCTGGTGACAACCTTCTGAGACCTGCCTGTGAAGAAAGATCAAAACCATTCAAGGACTGTACCAGACAGTCCACAAAGGAACTGCAGGGTCTCCAAAATCACCTCATGGTCCACAGTGTCAAAAGCTGCTTAGAGATCAAAAAGGACCAGGATGGTATGAGCCTTTCGATCTCTCGCCATTAGGATATCATTTAATACCTGAACAAGGGCAGTCTCTGTGCTATGCCTCTTCCTGAAACCAGACTGAAGAGCTTCAAAGACACTGTGAGTTGCAAGATGATTGTCCAGTTGTAACACAACCACCTTCTCAATAACCTTCCCCACAAAGGGAAGGTTAGAGACAGGTCAGTAGTTAGCTGGGTCATCGGGGTCCAAAGAGGATTTCTTAAGGAGTGGTTGAATGACCACCTCCTTTAGAGGATCTGGAAAGATTCCCCTCTCCAAGGATCTCCATACAGTTTCAGCAAGGATTTGGCAGATAACATCTATACACCCCACTAAAAGTGTGGTAGGGCCCAGATCTAAACTACAACAGGTTGGTCACAAAGTCTGGACAATCTTCACAATGTCCATGAATTCTGGTCAGCTAAAATGCGTCGAGACAGACCGGGTGCTTACTACCCCCATCAAACTCCACAACCTCTCATGGAGTGAACAGGACTGATTCCAGATCTGATGCTGGTAACCTTATCTGCAAAGAACCGAGCTAGCTCATCACACTTATTTTGTGAAAAGGCTCTTACGGACTGGAGACAGATTGGATTGCACAATCTGTCAACAGTTCGGAAAAGTTGAGTCAGTCGATTCTGTGCAGCAGAAATCTCCCTGGACAGGAATTCTGCCTTTTTACGGGTAATTTCTGATTGATAGCCCCTATAATGTTCTATCAATCTAAGCCTGTCAGCATCTAGACCGGACTTCCACCATGCTCTCTCCAGCCTTCAACCAACCTGCCTCAACTCCTTCAAGGACCCATCATACCAAGGGGACCTTGGGTGAAGAGAGAATGGTTGAACACGAACAGGAGCAATCAAGTCCAAGGCATCTTCCACTGCCTTATTATAGGCCACTACGAGATCCCCTGGGCTTGTGCTTTCACCCAGTAATCCCAATAGGTCCAGAACCACCAACAGACCTTCTGGATCCCACTGGAGATGGAGTGGTGACAAGTATAGAACAGATAGCTGATCCTTTTTGCTCTTATTATGAAACATCATACTGTCTACCTGCTCAGCTTTGACAGTTTGATATGTGCTCTTTCTTATCATCATTGACCCTCCTGCAGTTGTCAGAGGCTGAGGGCTCTACATCTTTGGCAATTATTTTGGACCAGGAGTTGACTCTGGTGAGTGGACCCATAAAACAAATAAACTTCCTGGTCCAGATGGCTATCCTGCAGAATTCATGAAGATGTTTTGTGATTTCCTGCAGCCCCTCTTGCTTTGTGTCTGTAGTAAGGTGTTGGGTGGTTGCCCCCCCCAACCTCTTGGCTTTATTCTCTATATAATTGGCCGACAGGTCTGTCTCATCCTCTTTGGGTTGACATAGCAATATAGTTATTGTCTTTTCCTGTAAGGCTCTGCAATCAGGAGTTTTGGGCTTGGCTTCATTGGCATTCATATCCATTCGTGACCACCACAGGTGCAGCGTAAGAAGTGGGGAATGGCTCACGACTTGAAGTTAACAGACTCTGTTTCTCCTACTTCCTCTGACATTACATGGTAAATTTACACCTGTGTGGGTGGACACTGATATTAGAACCTGAGGATGGTTAGGACTGATACACTACATCACTGTTTCTCCCAATCTGGATTTCTTTCTTTTCAGGATCTTCTCTCCACTGATTGTCTCCCTTGTACCAATTGTTTACCAATTTTTTTCAGGTCAAAGACTATTTATTAAGTTTGCATTTCAGATCACGTACTTTGAAGGAAGTCCATGTGACAGTTCCCCTGCTGGGAGATGTTCAGAATTTCTATTCTCTTGACCATAGCATCTCCCAGGGCTACAAGTCATTACAAGCAGTGAAGAACACACCAAAACCTGCAGTGTTGATGAAGTGGGAAGGAGAACTTTCTGTCTCTCACTCTCCCCAGAGAGTTGGGTGGCACTGGCAATAGGTATAGTGATGCATCATATCACTACATCCTCAGAACAGCATGAATATGCCTGGAAAAAACTGAATCTGTGATTCTGATGAGGGATGTGGTGGTGGAATGACTGACACAGAATCCAAACTGAAAGGAAGAGTAGAAATGTTATTGTCAGAAACTGGTCAGCATCACAAATACTGTAGGAAACCCTGGTAAAAGGGAGATTCTGCAGAAGTTGTTAAGATTACCAGCACCCTAATGTAGGGTTAAGACTAGTGCTCACTTTCAAGCTACAGCAACAAATCTATAGTTTGTGAACAGTTAACAAAGTTTACCAGTTTCTTATTACTAGTAGAGGCACCTAGTCATAGACATTTAGATGACAGCCCATCTAGACCAGAGCTAGAAGAGGGGTCAGGTAAGGAGAGTTCCTTATAAATGTCAGCTTCCTTGACAGGGGAGAACACTATCTGGTCCTTAAGAACAAATGAGGTTAGAGGAAAAGAGCATTTTGGAGGGAATATTGTGCAGAAATGAGCAAAGTTTTAGGGCCATCAATGAAGGTACTGATTCAGTGACTGGACAATGGTATAATTGTCAACGCAATGTTTAGGACTAGTCAGAGGTGAAGGAAGGTCCATAAATGGCTAGTTAGCTTGCTAAGTTTATGGACCACATTCAAAAACCTTTTAGGATCGGAAGTGGAATGGAGGTAGATTGCTTTGGATTTCCAGTAATACTGGTAAAGAGGTTGTGCAGCCTAAGTGCTTTCTATCAGCAGGTGCTTTAGACAATTTGTGTCTGGACCAGGAAGCATCTCTTAGCTGGAACTAGCTAACCAAGTGTGCATAATAAGGCAGTCATGGTATCTCCTGGTTCGGGTGAACAGTGTACAAAAAATCTGTGCCTCACATCTGTGATTTATAAATGCCCCCAGAATCCTCCGATGCCATTACAGCCTTATCCTGCACACCTAGGCATATTCGACTCCGTATGTTAGTTCCACAGTAGGTGGGTCAACAGCATGCCACAATGGAATGCAATGAAAGAAAAGCTCACACTATACCTGAGGACATCACATAGGACATGCACCACATTCAAAACAGCCACCGAACCCGAAAGGAAACAGCTACATAATTTTAAAAATAGTTAATGTATGCAGATATTGTCTAAATGGAATATGTCACAGACATGTCTAAAATAACGTATTTGTTCACACTTCCTGGATTAGATCTCCTCAATTCAATTCAAATGTTATTTCTTTTAGTGTGACTAAACCAGGATGATGAAAAGCTAATTGAGTCAAGGCTCGCTTTCAATAGCATCCTTGCAAAAAAGCAAGTTACATATGATAAATATAAACTGTACAGTAAATATACAATATAAAATTACTGTAGCAAAGATACTGTGGTTCTGATTCTCAGTCCCATGAGACTGTTGCAAACCGATGCTGCAGCTCCATTGAACTATTCTCAAAGGGTGTTGGGGGCCTTCTGCACAGTGCACATCAACAGGTACGCAGAAGGGGGTGGAGTTAGCATGTAAATTGACAACTGATTTCAGCACACCCATCTCACCATTTTTGCGACCACCACCAAATACTGCCAGAAAAGACAGTGATATGGGTTCATCAGAGTGCTGCATGTGTGCACACTTATGTTGGGCAACATAGTACATCATGGGACCAGATCATCATTGGACATTTTTGGGAAGCCACACATGCAGAGGGGAGCTCCACTGGAGTACCAGTAACAGAGTTTGTCTGAGGTTTGGGTTGTGAGTCCACTGGACTACCAGGGAGAACACTGTGGGACATAATTAACAGAGGCCAGAAGCAGTCCAAAGATACGTGTTGTGAAGATGCATTTCCCTGGTGCATAACAGAAAGATGTGCAGTATGTGCATGGCCCTGCACAGTGAACACAAATGTGGGCAGTAGTAATAGGCATTGTCACTATCTGCAAACTATGTTTGTGCACAATAACATATGCTTGCCTTTATTTACATATTAGGATCTGCACAGGGGGTGTGGCGCATAGGCCCCCAATGCAGATGTTTCATGTTCAGTAAAGTCGTTTGTTTGGCCAGCACAGTGGGGTGCACTTTGCATCCAATCTTCTGTGAGTGAGAATTGGGCCCCCTTTAATTATAAACTTCATAGACAGATGCATTAAACAGTAACCCTGAAATGCATTATATAATAGTAGCTTTCAGCAGTTCCTAGAATTCTCATTCATCTCAATCAGCCTTCTAAACATGCAATGACTAAAGGCAGTAAAAAGACCATAACATGGGCGAAAACTGAGTAGACAAGGAATTCCACACTTTAGGGACATGTAAGATCAGTGCCTGATTACCCCTTAGACTCCAAATCCGTGAAACTGTGAACTACATGCTGTATCTGTAGCAGCTCATAATATTTTTTATTTGCCCAGACTTTAAAAAGTGCAGGATATAACCTAGGGCTCTGAGCTTAACACATCGATACAAAAAAATCTAGACAATGTCCCCATCTCCTATAAAGGGAACTAATTTATCTGTTCATGCAAACTACACTGATGGATGTCACAAAGCTATGTAACAGGGTAGACACACAGAAAGGTATAGAAAAAATGAGGAGGGATCTGAAGAAGTTAGAAAACTGGTCCAAGGAATGGCAGTTGGGTTTTAGTACAAACAAGTGCAAGATTATGCACCTAGGGAGAGGGAATCCTAGGGCTGAGTATGAACTAGATGGGGTAACACTGGAGGCCACCACAGAGGAAAGAGATCTAGGGGTAGTTATAGATGACAGCCTCAAAGTGGCTAAACAGTGCGACAAAGCAGTTGGAAAGGCTAACAGAATGCTAGGGTGCATGGGGGGTATAACAAGTAGAAGGGGGCAAGTGGTGGTACTGTTGTACAACTCCCTAGTAAGGCCTCATCTGGAGTACTGTGTTCAGTTCTGGAGGCCCCATCTCCAAAAAGACATACATAGTATGGAGACAGTATAGAGGAGGGCGACAAAAATGGTGTCCGGGATGCAGTATAAGTCGTATGAGGAGAGACTCAGAGCTCTAAATATGCACTCCCTGGAGGAAAGGGGGGGGCATGATAGAGACCTTCAAATATCTAAAGGGGAACAACAGCATACCAAAGGGGAGCATCTTTCACATGAAGGGAAATAGCAGAACAAGGGGGCACAGCATTAGACTAAAAGGGGAAAACTTAGAGGGAACTTGAGGAAATTCTACTTCACTGAAAGGGTGGTGGAGAGATGGAACTGCCTCCTCTAGGAAGTGGTGGTTTTGGCCACGGTTCAAGAATTCAAGAAGGCATGGGATAGGAACATGTGAATTATCAAGCTAGAGTGAAGGGGGGCTTCTAGCATCTAGGGTACCCTAAGCATTAGAAAGAGGGATAGGGCAGACTGGATGGAACACAAGGCCCTTATCTGCCGACAACATCTATGTATCTATGATGGGTGCCACTGGGCCTATTCAGAACAAACATACAACACTGGTTACTTCAAAGCATGTTACTGCCCCGGGTTACTGCGGAAGAGTAAAAGGAGTAAAACAATGCTTCTTAGGTCAAGACCACAGTGCTTGTATCATGTTGTAAAACAGTATGTTGTACCATGGAACTCATCATTCTTCTTGGTGTGTTTTCATTAAAATGTATAGTTTCTCCATAGTGCCTGGCTCCCTTCCCCTCCATATTTATCTTGAGGCCCATCCCCTCTGCTCAGCATGTGATGTCATTGATGTCATTCCATCATATTTTAGTCAGTGGCAGGACTCCATTCTGACACAGAAATAGATAAGTCATGCCACAGGAATGCACAAATGCTGCTGCAGAAACCTAGGAGCTTTGTCGCAAAAATAAGACAGAAATGAGAATTGGAAATCCTGGTTAGGACCCAGGACCTAAACTTAACAAGATAAACCCCGACTTTCAGATTTCAGACCTAAATGGGGAAATGGTAGATCAAGTAACCTCCTTTAAATATCCAGGGGTCTCCTTGTTTTCTTTTACCGTCATCAATTATGTGAATTTCTTTAAGTACTCCACCTTTAGGGGGAAACAACCTGATGGCATTGATGGCATATTAGACCCAGACACTGGCCTCCTGACAACTGCAGAGAGGGCTGATCTATTGGAAGAACCCTCAGAGTGAGAGTACTGAGAGTGCTGGAAAGAGCCAAGACCCTTTTATTCATCTGTAATGATATATCTGATTATACTGTACTTGGTTCATTCAACTTTTTCTGACTTTGTTGAAAATTTCTTGCCTCTCAAGACCTACAAAAAAGAAATTCTGTTTAAAAATCACTGTTTAAAAAGCATAATTCATTCATAACCATGTCTTGCTGACTTTGTTTTGGAGATGCTGAGAAGTTCAACTCTATGCATTAAGAAGTATTTTCTGTTTTATATACCATGGTAATGCACCCATTCAGCTTTGTTTGTAAATGAATGGTTAAAATAATCCTTTTAATGTTTGCTTGCATGCATGTGCAAGAAACATAGTGCCACCATGCGAGTTTTCAGAGGTGTGGCACCCGTCTTCCAATTCAGTCAGTGTGTTTGTAGGCACGGCCACAGTTCTCCAATGAACGCTGCAGCTGTCTATGACAGCAGTTGAAAATGCAGTGGCTGTACAGTTGAAAGGGAGAGCTTCACTTCAGTGAGCAGCACTCCCCCCACACACACACACACATGCATATTGTGTGCTCATGCACTCCCCCCCACGCACACACTGTATGGCCGACGGAGGTGCCCAATCCTCCGTCAGCTCCACCCCAAAAAAAGCTTTCCAGGTGCCACGCTGGGAGCCCACCCCAGCGTGGCAAAAATTGTTATGGCCAACAGGAGTGCCCAATCCTCCGCTGGCTCCAGACCCCCCCAAACAGCCTTCCAGCTGCCATGATGGGAGCCCACCCCAGCGTGGCAAAAGTCCCGCGTCATCTTCCTAAAAAAATCAAAACCTGTAAACAAAAAAAAGTTTCCTTGGCGGTCTCCCTGCCACCTGCGCCCACCCTCTACGCACCTACCTCTCCACACCCCTCTCACCCCATACTTACCTCCAGAGCTCGGCACGACGATCTTCAGTGGACCGGGAACACGTCTGCACTCTTCAAAGCCGACCTCGAACTGAGGAAATGGAGGTAAGCTGTATAATGCAATAAATAGGGTTTTTTCAACTTTCATGCATATCTCAGGCATTTTTGGACTTTTGGCACCAAATTTTCAAAATGGTTTTTTTGGGACCCCTCCTCATGAATTCTGGAACTGTCATGGTGTTAATCAGGCCCGAAGGGTGATTTCGCAGTCACTGCATGAAATCACCTTTTGGGACCAATTAATGAAATAACAGTGCCAGTGTTCATAAGGTGGGCTCTCAAAAAGCCTATGTTGCAAATTTGGTGAATAAATTCCTACAAATGACTGTTTTTCGAGCGTGCATTGCGCAGTTCCTATGCATGCTCGTAAGTTCGTGAATTTTTAATATTTGCACTCCAGATTTTCAACATTGCCATTTTACCACACCTCCTTATGAGCAGTACAGCTGTCATTTTTCACATCTCGCCCAAAATGTGTTTCCGCGCATGTAGCGCATAATGGCGCAGTCGTTGTGTGAAATCAATGTATGGGACACACTAAGAAAATCACATTGACTCTGTTCATGAGCAGAGGTCTTAAAATGGCTATGTTGAAAATTTGGAGAAAAAATTCCTAAAAATTACTGTTTTACGAGTGTGTGTTGCGCAGTTCCTATGCACGCTCGCAAGTTTGTGAATTTTTAATATTTGCATGCCAGATTTTCAACATTGCCATTTTATTACACTTCCTTATGAGCAGTACAGCTGCCATTTTTCACATCTCACCCAAAATGTGTTTCCGCACATGGTGCGCACAATGGTGCAGTCAGTGTGTGAAAGCAATGTTTGGGACAGATTAAGAAAATCACAGTGACACTGGTCATGAGCAGAGGTCTTAAAATGGCTGTGTTGAAAATTTGGTGACAAAAGTCCATAAAATTACTGTGTTATGAGCGAGCATTACGCAGTTTCCATGCACCCTGGTAAATTCATGAATTTGTAATATTTTCAGTCCAGATTTTCACCAGTGGCATTTTTCCACACTTCCTTATGAACAGTAGAGCTGTCATTTTTCACAACATGGCCAAAATGCGTTTTCACATTTTCAGCGCAGAAATGCATGGTCGCTGTGGGAAATCATTATTCAGGACAGATAAAGAAAATCACAGTGACACTGTTCATGATCGGAGGTCCCAAAATGCCTGTGTTGACAATCTGCTGTAGAAAATCCCCAAACTAATTACATTACGAGTGTGCGTTGCACAGTTTCTATGCACGCTCTTGACTTCACCAGTTTTTTTAATATTTTCACTGCAGATTTTCAACATTGCCGTTTTTTACACCTCCCCATGAACAGTACAGCTGTCATTTTTCACATCCTGTTCGGAATGTGTTTTTGCACCTGTGGTGCTAAATGCCATAGTTGCTGTGCAAAAGCAGCCTTCAGCTAACAAACTGATATTGCAACTGTTCATGAGATGGAGGTCACAAAAAAACCATGCTGAAAATTTGGAGTAAAAATACCAACGAATGCCTGAGGTGTTAGGGTTTCCGACCATAACGCCCCACCCTGTAGAGAATGACGGGCATCAGGGGTGTGACTTGGGATTCTTGCCTGTAATGCTCATACCATTCCACACCTGCAGCCAGTGAGAGGCATCAAGGTGTGCCTTGGACTCTTCAGCCACAAGTTCACCCCATTGTCCTATGCACCGCATCTATCTCACGTGATTTCTGATGGAATGGGTGCGTGAAGGGCCAAAGACCCCAAGGCACACTGCACACTTGTTGGTGTCTGCTTTAGTAGGGTGTGTGAAATGGCGTGGCAGTTATGCCTGATGACCCAAAGGTACACCCCAATGCCTGTCAGTCTCTGCAGGGTGGTGGTGGGGTTGGCTTCAGTTCAATACTTCACTGCCATTCCTTTTATGCAGCTTTGTAACTCCTACACTACCAGTGCCAATGCCAGCAAGCAAACATTCGGCATTGACAAATGCTTGTTTGTTTATGCATGAATCAGTGGCTTATAAACACTTATAGAAGTTTTTCTTTTCTTTTTATTAAGCATTACATTTTGTGAATCTTGAATCTTTCTCATGATTAAACTGTACCATGCTTTTCTTATTTTCTTTTGCTGTTACACTGAGTATGCATATTAGTAATTTGATTTATGTAAAAAGAGTATACATTCTATGAATACAAATGTAAAAATAGGGGGTCTCCCTTCACACTCACTAACCTGTCTTTCATAGAACATATTACTAGTAGCTGCAAAACAATCAACTAGAAACTAGAGGCCAGATATTCAAAACTGCGTTGGCGCAAACTGTTTGCACAGGGTTAGCGCTGGGTTAGCATGGGTCCGCTATATTCCAAAGGTCAAATAGAGCATGCAAACTGCATTAGTGCTGGGCAAAAGTATAATTTATGCAAGGGGCAAACTAAGGGAGAGTGTACATTAATACAGGTGCAATGTTGTATTCAGCGAACAGCGCTGTGCAAAGTGTTGTTGCGTGACTTAGCACAACACTTTGCACAGTGCAAATTACCACCCAGGAAAAGGTAGTCTTAACTCTGGGCAAACCAGTTTTGTGTGACTTTGTGGCTTTGTGCTGCTTTGTGCAACTTTTGCACAGCTTTGCATGACTCTAACCACTAAGTATGACACATAAAAAAAAGCCAGACAGAGAGGAAACATGCTGCTCACAGATGGCATCCCTAAGATGCCATCATCTGCCACCAGTCCCAGCCATGCCAGGCAGTAAGTGGTGATCCGGCTCCCAGTGGACACCATGGGAGTGCGACCATACAGCACACACCTGAAAACCAACCTTCAGTGGACACCAACAGACACCAGCATACACATACTGTACTGTGGGCATGGAGGGTGTTAAGAGGAGGGTGTACAAGTGGCCAGGCTGCACCACAGACTGGGTGCAGCCACAAGGCTGGGACAAGCCACGCAGTGCAGATGGGCCAGTGATGGGAATACCCCAACACCAGTGTACCTATCTGATGGTATGTGCCCCCCCAGCCACATACCGCACATCTGTATAGACACCACAGCACATACAGCCAGCCATGTATATGTCACTGTGAGCATCCCATGCCAGTGGTGCAGTGTCTGTGCATCACACAACAGCACAGCAGTATTGTCCACTGTCAGTAAACATCTGCAAGTTGGGCCTGTCACTGTATACAGTGCAGTGGTCATTACTGCCCTACGTACCATAGGCATTGCTGTGTCCCTCACACTACTGGCCCCCCTTGCTACTGTAGTGTCTGCTGTGCACTGTAGCACAAACTTCAGTCTGACAATTGCATGCAGCAGAACCACCACCTGTGCCTGTGCTATGTAGACCCCTGGGGCACAATATTCTATGCTGTACTGTACAAATGTAGCCTGCAGTTACCACCATGCACTGCCAGACTGACCTGCAGATGGAGCTGTGGGCAGACCCAGCCAGCCCCTGTATTTCCAGACTGATCTACAGGTGGAGCTGTGGGACCCTGCAATAGTGCTGGACAAACTGCATGCAAATCAGGTCATAATGAGATACAAATCTGGATATTTGCCCACAGACTACCTAAGTAGGCTCATTTGCATGTCACGTTTGAATATAGCAAAGTTTTGCCCCGGGTAAACGTGATTGCGCCAGGCAAATGGCTTAGCTCCACGCTAAACCTGTGCAAATGTGTTTGCACCATGCAAACGGTTCAAAAACATTGTACATTTCTGCACAATGTAATATCACATGCACTGATGCTTGCAGCTTTACTGACTCCACTCCTTTGCTAGCACACACATTGGCCACATAGTACACCTCTACCTTCCTTCATGTCGCTGTGAACTGGGATGCTGTTGTGTTTTGCACTTCCTGGTTTCTATATTCAGAGTTGTCTTATTCTCGGGCTATTTTTGCACTGCACTCCCAGCCCAGTTTGCCCAGCTTCCTTAGCATGCTATATTCAGCAGGTTTAGCACCGGGGCTATCCCTTTTGAATATAGTGGACTATCAGTTCCAGGGTAATTTAGCATGAAGGGCAGTGCTAATTTTGCCCCGGGGCAAAGTTTTGAATATCTGGCTCAAGGGGTGTTGTTTAGATTCAAAACCTTTTTTTTTTTTACTCAGAGATCAGACTTGCTCTCTCTAATAAAATCCCACTCCTATCCCTGAACTATGGGTCACCAATGGAGAGGGGAGTGGGAAAGGGGACATTGTCTAACCAGGAAAGACACACTAAGCCAGAACATGTTTCCAGGTGCGACCTGGGAGCACAAAGAATTTAAGCGACTTGCTCAGGGTTACACAGTATGTAAGTGGGGGCTGATGGGTTTAAACACAGGTTTCCAGGTTTGCAGCTCAGTGAATAATTCAGAGTGCTTCTCTTACTGAACAGAAAAGACTTATACCACTTATAAAAATGTTTGCTACCAACCTGACATTACCAGATCATCCGGAAGTTGATTTCACTTTTCCACCATTCTCTACATGAATAAACATTTCTTAACATATGTAACTTCAGTATTTTGGTGTTCCTTTTCTTTGGAAAATTTGTAAAGGGACTGGAACTCTCTTCTTTACCGCATCAGATTCAAATCATGTGACACTTAGTTCTGATCAGGGTCTGTTGACTATACCTTATGGAGAAATTGCCCAAGGTCAAAGAGTTTGTCCCAATACCATGACCAAAAATTGGAATTCTTTGTCTCAACATCTTATTAGTGTAGATACTGTTGCTTCATTTAAATGTAATTATAAGTATCATCTGCCAGTGTATAGTGTGTGTAAATGTTTTGTATGGTTGTATTTTGCATGATAGCTAGCTGTTTATCTTCTATATTGCATTACCTATGTGTGCCTGTGTGTCTTTCATTGTATTTATATTTTGTATTTCTTATTTTTCTTTGCTTTGGAGCCCCCTTGAAAATGGACAGTTTTTGTCCTTGGATTCTTACCAGGTTAACAAAAATAAAATAAAAATAAGCATCCTTGCACTCCCCCACAGGTCAGACAGACACGGGGTAAGTGCAGTAGTACAATGGGTGCATTTGAAGGGCACCTAACCCTGAATTCGTTGGCACATCAAATTGAATGCACTCCTACCACATAAACACATTGACTGCTTTAAGAAACATAGAAACATAGACTTTGACGGCAGATAAGGACTGCTTGGCCCACCTAGTCTGCCCATTTCCCTACCTACAGGATAAGCTGCAGATCCTAGTTAACCAACAGCCTATTTCTTCCTAACCCCCACAAGAATTGCCTTATGTCTTTCCCATGTATTCTTGAATTCTCCCACAGTTTTAGACCCCATAACCTCGTCAGAAAGGCTGTTCCATGCGTCCACCATCCTCTCTGTGAAAAAAATACTTCCTCACATTGCCCCTGAGCCGTCCCCCCCATCTTCAAATTGTGACCCCTTGTTCTTGCACATCTCTTTTTCTGAAAGATGCTACCCTCTTGGACTTTGTTGATTCCACTGAGGTACTTAAAAGTTTCTATCATGTCCCCCTTCTCCCTCCTTTCCTCAAGGGTATTCATATTAAGCTCCTTTAGTCCCTCCTCATATAGCTTCTCTTGCAGACCCTGCACCATTTTAGTTTCCCTCCTCTGGACTGCCTCCATCCTGTCTATGTCCTTGCAGAGATGGGGTCTCCAGAACTGGGCGCAGTACTCCAGATGGGATCTCACCAACTGTCTGTACAGAGGGATAACAACTTCCTGTTTTCTGCTGGTGATACCTCTCCCTATACATCCCAGTATCCCCCATCCCTCCCTACTGCCTTCTCACAGTGCTTTCTAACCTTAAAGTCATCTGATATGATTACCCCCAGGTCCCATTCCATTTTTGTTGTTCTTACTACCCCCCATTGTGTAATCTTCCCCTGGGTTTTCATTTCCCAGGTGCATTATTTTGCACTTCTTTGCATTGAATCCAAGCTGCCATACTTCTGACCATTTCTCCAGCATTGTCAAGTCCATTCTCAACCTTTCCATGCCTCCTTGTGTGTCAACCCTGTTGCAGATCTTTGTATCATCTGCAAAGAGGCATACTTTTCCTTCCAGTCCCTCTTTAGTAAGAAAATGAGGCAAAGTTCACACAAAGAGCTCTTAGTGAATCTTTCACTTACCACATTGTGCTAAAATGGCATGAAGTGCTATACACAGACATCAGCAACATGATTTAGCAGCAAGCCAGTAAATAGCGCAGTCCATACAAAGTTCATAGTGGAATTAAATTTCACAAAGTGAGGGGAGATCACTGTCCACAAGAGCCCCAGCATTTTGCTTGGCTGGAGCTTCCTCAGGGGCATGGTTTGGGGGAGACAACACCCTGTCGTTTATACTCTCAGATGGAGACATCTTCATGACATCATAAGTCACAGAATAAAGAGCACAGAGCAAAACACCTAAGTAAAACAATTACTGACAGATTACTTTTTGCACAGCAAGTAATGAATTCACAAAGCCTCTCTTTGGGTGAACTTGCTTCTATTTCTTACTAAAACAGTCCATATGTTAATGTTGTAGGAATGCATTCAATTTGATGTGGAAGATCAAAGACAGTAAGAAAAACAGACAAGACAGAGGATAAACCACAAACAATAAACTCGACTTCAGAAGATGTCCTTACTGACAGCAAGGGACTTGGGACTAACCAGCAACCCAAAAAAATTAGTGCATGCTTTGGACAAGGGCAAAGCAGACAAAAGAGGAAGAAAAAAATATGACCCCTCTTCTAGCTCTGGTCTAGATGGGCTGTCATCTAAATGTCTATGACTAGGTGCCTCTACTAGTAATAAGAAACTGGCAAACTTTGATAACTGTTCACAAACTATAGATTTGTTGCTGTAGCTTGAAAGTGAGCACTAGTCTTACCCCTACATTAGGGTGCTGGTAATCTTAACAACTTCTGCAGAATCTCCCTTTTACCAGGGTTTCCTACAGTATTTATGATGCTGACCAGTTTTTGACAATAACATTTTTACTCTTCCTTTCAGTTTGGATTCCGTATCAACCACTCCACCACCACATCCCTCGTCAGAATCACAGATTCAGTTTTTTCCAGGCATATTCATGCTGTTCTGAGGATGTAGTGATATGATGCGTCACTATACCTATTGCCAGTGCCATCCAACTCTCTGGGGAGATTGAGAGACAGAAAGCTTCTCTTCCCACTTCATCAACACTGCAGGTGTTGGCCTGACCTTCACTGCTTGTAATGACTTGTAGCCCTGGGAGATGCTATGGTCATGAGAATAGCCATTCTGAACATCTCCCAGTAGGGGAACGGTCACATGGGCTTCCTTCAAAGTATGTGTTCCGAAATGCACACTTAATAAATAGTCTTTGACCTAAAAAAAAGTGATAAAAGATTGGTACAAGGGAGACAATCAGTGGAGAGAAGATCCCGAAAAGAAAGAAAGCCAGATTGGGAGAAAAAGTGATATGGTATATCAGTCCTAACCATCCTCAGGTTCTAAAACCAGTGTCCACCCACATAGGTGTAAATTTACCATGTAAATGTCAGAGGAAGTAGGAGAAACAGAGTCTGCTAACTTCAAGTGGTGAGCCATTCCCCACTTCTTATTCTGCACCTGTGGTGGCCATGAATGGATACAAATGTCAATGAAGCCAAGCCCAAAACTCCAGATTGCGACGCCTTATAGGAAAAGACAGTAACTGTATTGCTATGTCAACCCAAAGAGGATGAGACAGACCTGCCGGCCAATTATATATAGAATAAAGTCTAGAGGTGGGGGGGCTACCACCCAACACCTTACTATAGACACAAAGCAAGAGGGGCTGCAGGAAATCACAAAACATCTTCATGAATTCTGCAGGATAGCCATCTGGACCAGGATGTTTATTTGTTTTATGGGTCCACTCACCAGAGTCAACTCCTGGCTGAAAATGATTGCCAAAGATGTAGAGCATTCAGCTTCCAACAACTGGAGGAGGGTCAATGATGATAAGAAAGAGCACATATCAAATTGTCAAAGCTGAGCAGGTTGACAGTATGATGATTCACAATAAGAGCAAAAGGGATCAGCTATTTGTTCTACACTTGTCACCACCCTCTCTCCAGTGGGTGACATACTCTAAGTATAGTTGCCATCTTCTGTTGCACCAGCAGATGATGAACCAGAACATGCACAGCCCTAGAGCTCCCAACATAGTAACAATGCTGAAGGTACTGCAGCACCAGCTCTGTCTGAAAAAGACAAAGTTCATCCAGTTCTATTTTGACTGTATCCAGCTGGGTAGTGTTGCTAATGTGCCCAGTGTATGTGCCCATTTGTCAGTGTTTGTAAATGACCTTCCCTCTTGTGTTAACACCTGCAACATGCTGTACATATGTACTGCATGCAAATGAAATTGTCTTATACAGCTCAGGGCTGAATTCATCTGTCACTGAACATAACTTACAAAGGGATTTTACTAACTTACAAAACTGGTTCATCCCCAACCAGCTTGTAGAAAATTGAATGAAAACTGTTACCAAAGCTTTTTGGTTCCAAACCATCTGAAATTCTTCATCACTGCATATTGCAGCTTGTGATAATATTGTGCTGGGAAATGTACCACAATATAAATTCCTTGGCCTGTTACTTGACCAAGAATTGGAGTTCTCTTCCCATGTTAATACAGTTGCCTCAAAGTGCTGTGCTACATTGGGTATGCATCACAGAATGAAAAGCAGACTCTCCCAGTAGGAAATGTATTGTTGAGCAGATGCTCCCACCTACACTGATTATGGGGATATTGTTTATGCTGCTACAACTAAACTATTTCTCTTCAAACTTGATAGTCTTCCTGCCAGCCTGCTAGCCCAGTGATAGGGTGACTACTCCCAATGCTGGTGACCCAGGGGCTAGCTGGGGGGAGGAGAAGGATTGAGTATCCCAGGAGCCAATCTCATTCACTGCTATGCCATTTATTGTCCCTTTTTTTCTATTAAATTGCATTATATATACATATACAGATGAGTAGTGCCTTCCTTTTTTGCTTGTTCTGAATATTTTTGGAAAGAACACACACACTCTGGAGCTTTTTTTTCCCTATTTTTTGTCTTGTGGGAGGGAGGGGGGATGCCAACTGACACCATTTGCGGCCACTCCCTAGTGTGAGCAAATGCAGATGGTGCCTTTTGCAAGCTATGACCATGGAAAAGGGGTGCAACAGGTGGAAGAATCCCAGAATGCATCCAGGATGATGACCAGTGGGGTACCAGAGGAGTTACAGAATGCACAACCTTGGACTCCGCATAAATTAATAACAAAACTCCAAGAGGGATGAATCTCTGAGGAGTCAGCACAGAATTACCTTGGGGAAGTCCCCCTGAATTAAGTCTGTATTAAAGGTTAAAAGTTTCTGCCAAAAATGCAGAGTGATGGCCGATGGAACTCCCAGTGTCACTCTGTAAATTAAACTGAATTTAGTAATGGAGAATGAAAATATGGCAGTATAGTCAGTGAAGCAAATAGCTACAGTAGTAATAGGCATTGTGGCAGAAAATAAACTGTTTAGACTCCATTTGGATGATGGATCACCTATATATATTTCCCAGACTTTAGCTTTGCAACATACCAAAGAAGAAAGGAATTGATGCTGTCAGATTAGGACTAAGGGCACTTGGAGTGGGGCATGCATTGCAATTCCCCACAAGACTCCACATGTCCTCTGTGGTGAAAACTACCCTTTACACAAATCCATTTGAAACTGCTAAAATGCTGGAACTGACAAAAGTAGGGGTGAGGCACGAAAGAGATTCCCATGTGGCTAGCAGACCTTCCCCCCACCCTGTCACCCACAGCACTGAGGTACGAAATGCTCTTCCCCCATCCTTTCTACGTTAGTAAGACCTGCATTCAAACTGTATGCCAATGATTTTTCCAATCATTCCCTCCCCCATCAGATCAAACCCTGGAGGTGTAAACTCTGTTTACTTCAATATAACTGAAATCAATAGAACTACGCAGGCACTCCACCCTCCTCCATGCCCCCAACTCAAAAAAGAAAATGGCACAGCAATTAGCCTCTGCCCACAGCTCATGCAATGGCAAAATGCTCTTGCGAAATTGGTTGTCATGGTAACTAATTGTTTGTTCTTGTTCAATTCTCAAAGGCATTAGCATTTCAACAGAGTTAAACAGGGGCAGTTTCTTCCAGGCTCAGTCCCTCAAATCCCTGTTATAGTAGTGACTGTACTTATAGCTCAACTGAAAAACCAGTTTTGTTTAAGTGAACAAATCCCTGTAGATCTGGGAGCCCTGGCCCAATAATGTATTTTTGGTATAATCTGATTCAACAACAGCATATTGTTACTTCACTCAGATATATTTTTTAAAACAGCTTTTGTTGCAAAATGTTATCATTAATGACTCAAAAATAGCATTTTTTTAATACCCTCTCCTTGAGGTTACTTTTGGCTTTACATACTGGATTCGTACTGTGCTTGGTGGGGGGTGCTAGTGCACATTTCTAGAGGTATCCAGCACACCACGATGCCTAACTTATTCATAAAGGGAATGGCAAGAAAACACAAAACTGTTAACAACAGCTTCAAAACCCCATGTCACAGTTCAGGAATAATACAATAAAAGGAATATCTGGATGGTTTCAACAGGAACACTTGATTATCAAACTAATGGAATGATAGAGCACCTGCGATATGTGTGATACACTGCCATGGGAGGGGGAATGCTTCTTTTTCTTTATTTTTTAAACAATACTTTTTTGTGATGCACAAAGTTTAAACCTTATTTTTCTAGATTGAGTGCCTCACTGTATTAATCTTACTCTCCCAGATATCAGGTCTCTCACATCTGCTGCCATCCACACACCATCTGATACAGTTCATCCTCATTTGGACTTCTCCCTTATACTCCCACATCTGTTTTAAAAATCTGGCTTCAAGATGCGGTATGTGCCCAACACAGCAAGCTCATTCTTACCACAACCTTGATATACTGGGAGCCCTACATACTGTACATACTGTACCTCTTAACTGTTCCTCACATAATGTGGGCCTTGCTAGACAAAATAGTGTCAAATAGTAAACCATACTAAAATAACACAAATCATGCTGCTGGTCTAGTGTGTGTTTAAAATGCAGTGTTATGTCTGTATCAGGTCACAAACAATTAGTACAGTATGTGTTTGACTTAAGAGTTGAACATGTGCTACAGTACTGTTTTACATCTACACACTGCAAAATGGGGTGTGAGTGCAGCAAAGTCCGATGCACGGCTGTGTGCGATGTAGCAATAGTCCACATCAATGTTAGTCATCTGGCACATATGTTGTATTGTGCCGTCTGTCCTCCATGCACAAAGAGTGTTTGCATACTTTTTTTCATTGCCCTATTTTTGTGTCAGAGTTGGTGTCCCTCCCCACTCCCCAGAAAGCCATCCCACTCTGCATTTGTTGACGTTACATGCCTGTCATGAGATGAATAGTGACAGCTATGTCTTCTGGCAGCTATGGGCACAATGTACTGCACATTTTACAAATGCTGTGAATGTCTGCAAAGCAGCAGGGGTGAGTGAGTGTAGCACAACCCTCTGTATAGCTGGGTTAGTTGTAGTAATAGTTCATTGTGCTGCCATAGCATCCTGTTCCCACACGCTGCCAAAGTGACAGTACAGTCCATGTTGCAGTTTGACAGTCACTAGTTGCAGTTATTAACAGCACATAGACAGGCATACTCGCCAAAAGAGACCTGATGCCAAACTTGTATTAATATGTGTCATACAGACACATGGTGCTCCCTCCTTGGATTGCCAGCACAGGGTGTTGTGGTCTCCTGCCCACTGACAGA
This sequence comes from Neoceratodus forsteri, assembly GCA_016271365.2. Lineage (NCBI taxonomy): Eukaryota > Metazoa > Chordata > Ceratodontiformes > Ceratodontidae > Neoceratodus > Neoceratodus forsteri. The sequence goes on along the minus strand of CM057450.1, from coordinate 94,652,370 downwards.
TTCCATTGTGTGTCTTAGTAAGGAGCACAGTGCACACATTATTTATTTTAACTGCTGCTCCTGTTCATCAATGTGCATCACTATCAATTTTTGCAGCTGGTCTCTCTTGTTGTGTCTGTGTACTGCTCATTTCATGACCCCCATTCAGATTGGTTATGAGTTGTTAGACGACACTTTTAGATATCACAGGCAGGTCAGACGACAACTGCTGTGTACCCCTCACTATTTCTTAATGCATGGCATGCATATACTTGTATTACTTGCCCCGCATACAGTACTGCTTGTTTATGATGCTGATAATATCAGACTGTTAGCATTTAATGTATGATTATTAAATCTCAACTCAGTACTGAAGTGCCATGTTAATATTTTCTAAATTAAAAAAAGATAATTCAGGAAATCATATTGTCAGGATGTGCTAGTAAGTGGATTTAGTGAGTCCAGATGCTCATGTGGAGTACATTGAAGTCTGCTTTATCGTCATAACATTTGGATTTCAGTCATTTTGTTATAAGAAGGAAAAAATAAAAATTATTTTCGGCACATAATTCACAAAGCATTCATCTGCATGTTTAGTTCAGTAATTATGAAGGGTAAAATTATCATGTAAAACAGGTGGGTAAATTCTGCAAGATTAGTTGGGTAATATTGTACACTAATGCCACAAACTAATTTTTGTCTGAAACCACATTTTCATTGCAGATCAAACACTGCACATGCATTTTTATTGCAGATCGAACACTGAGACCTTTCAAAGAGATTTTTTCCAAGTTGTAATATCTGATTTATTTATTTATTTTCATTTCTCTTACACAGAGAGCAGATTTATTAGTAGTTCTGTACTGCTGCAGTATGTTGCAATTCCAGCAATACCACATAATCAGTATCCCATCCACACAAAAGGAAATTACTTTCAGCATCTTGCAAATTATTTACATGCCACATGCAGGGGATCCGGTACAAAAAGCAGAGAAATAAAAATTCTGGCACATCAGGGCTGCCGATGAATTGCATGCACCACATCCTGGAATAAGAATGAATTACACAATGCCCCTAACTATACTGCACTACTGAATTAAAATATGTGCCACACCGAGTGGTATACCTAGTAATACAGTGTTGCACCAGTCGGTACACCGCAGTACCAGGCAACTTTACTATAGCAACCACTGTACATTGGGCTCATCCTGGACAGACCAATGACCACTCAAGCAGACTATGACAGTAGTTCACAGATTATGGGCAGAAACATTGTGTAGTTTAAACGAATGACCCACTCCAATGGGAGAGCACTTCACCTTTTTGTGTGTGTCCAAGTTCTCTCTCTCATTGGAGCATCTCATTCATTTATTTCAAGTTTCCCTGTCTCAAGTTTTTTCAAGTTTCAAGTGTTATTGATTAGTCATTTGACCTTTATATAATTCATATAATACAAATGTATAATATACAGGTATAAAAATGCATTAAAACTAGTTTTAAATACATATAGACATAAAAAGTTCCTAATATTTTCCTCTAAGTAAAAGGTGCAAATGATTTTACGATTTCCTTTTTTGTGACAGTAGCAGCATTACTTGAACAATATACGATATGCTCAATATTTACAGCATAAAGGCAATTTATCGAAGATACCCATATATGAGAACCACAATGCACTCCATTAGCAAAATATGTTTACATTTTTCAAATCAGATTTACTTATATTTAGCTTGAATTCTAGAAACCGTGGCAAGATAGTCTGCAGCTTTTTGATGATTGCTGCATCATTTGAGGTAAAAAGTAGATTTAATAGAAGGGACTCATCTGATGTATGTATTTTATCCCATAATGGTATAAACCAGCTTTTCCTAGATTTATCATACCATGGCAGACAAAAAAACTACATGATACAAATTTTCCAAAAATGCATTAGTACAAGAACAAAATTGTGATTGCAAAGTAAGTGATTTATTATATCTGGCTGTAAGCACATTACTTAGAAATAGTTCTAATTTGTATCTAGTATAAGGCTTCCTTTGTTTTGGATCAGTCAAAATGTCCAAATAATTTTTATAGTAGTAAGTAATATCATTTTGAAGTAAGCATTGAGATAATTTTATTTCTGATATTAATTTCAGATCTAACATTTTGTAATAATGTGCAATTTGTTGGGGGGTAACATAAGCTTTATATTTCAAGCTAATAGTAATAGTTTTGGATACATATTTTTTCAAAAATTCCAGACCTATTTCCTTTAAAATTGAGAACATTTTATGCAACCATTTTGAATTTAAACAGCCTGGGCCAGAAATTCAAAGCTTTGCGCCGGGCAAAAAATGTTTGCGCGGGTTTAGCATGGGATTAGCGCGGGTCTGCCATATTCAAAAGGCTGAATAGTGCAGGCAAACTGCATTAGTGCAAGGCAAACAATAATTATATGCAAGGGGCAAAGTGAGCATAAATACAGGTGCAATGAGATATTCAGCGACTAGCGCCGTGCTAAGTTGGTTAGCGCGACTTAGCGTGACCCATAGCGCAGTACAAATTACCGCACAGGAAAAGCTGGTCTTAACCCTGGGTAAACAGCTTTGCGCTGTGCTATCTCAACATTAGCGTGGCTTGCGTGGCCTTAACATATCAGTATGACACTTAGAAACTGCCAGACATGGAGGACACATGCTGCTCACTGATGGCACCACCATGATGCCATCAGCTGCCACCAGTCTGAGCCAAGCACAGACAGTGATGGGTGATCTGACCCACAGGGGACAGCATGGTAGTGTGGTCTTATAGCACACACCTGCAGAACATACGTCTGTGGTGTGTAATAGATGCCAGCACACACATGCGGCACTGTGGGCATGGTGGCCAGTGAGGGTAGGGTGTATGGATGGTCAGACCTCACCACAGCCCACGTGTGGCCACAAGGCTGGGACACATTGCTCAGTGCACATGGGCCAGTAGTGGGATTACGCCACTACCCGGTGCCTGTCGGATCCTACATGCCACCCCGAGCCACCTACCACACAACTGTACAGATGTCACAGCACACACTGCCAGCCATATACATGACACTGTGTGTATCCCATGTTGCAGCTGCAGCATCTGTGGATCACACAACAGCGTGATAGTACTGTCCACTGTCAGTAATTACCTGCAAGCTGTGCCTGGCACTGTGTACAGTGCAGTGGTCATCACTGCCCTACATACCATAGGCAGTGTCGTGTCCCTCACACTACCAGCCCTCTTGCTACTGTAGTGTCTGCTGTGCACTGTAGCATGACTTACAGTGTGAAGGTTGCATGCAGCACTACCACCACCTATGCCTATGCTGTATTGTCCCCTGGGGTACGATATGCTATGCTATGTTGTACTGTTTACATGAAGTCTGCAGCTATCATCATGCACTGCCTGACTGACCTACAGGTGGAGCTGCGGTCGGACCTGGCCAGCCCCTGTACCTCCAGACTGACCTATAGGTGGAGCTTTGGGACCCTGCAATAACGTTGTGCAAACTGCATGCAAATCAGGGCTTGATGAGATGCTAATGTGGCTGTTTGCCCACAGACTATCTAAGTAGGCTCATTTGCATGTCACTTTTCAATATGGCAAAGCTTAGCACGGGGCTAACGTGTTTGCACCGGGCAAACTGCTTAGCTCCGTGCTAAAGCCGCGCTAACGTGTTAGTGTGGCGCTAATGGTTCGGGGAATTTTGAGCACAGTTTTTTCATGTGTGCTGCTGCCTGCAGCTGTACTGGGTCCCTGCATTTGCCAGAACACACATTGGCCACATAGTTCCTCTCTACCTACCCTCACGTTTCTATGCACTGTGTTGTTGTTGTTGTGGTTTGCACTTCCTGGTTGCTGTATTCAGTGCTGTCTTATTCCAGGGCTACGTTTGCCTGCACTCCCAGCCCAGTTTGCACGGCCTCATTCCCATGTTATATTCAGAAGCTGTTTGCCCTGGGCTATTCCCTTTGAATATAGCTTGCTTTGTGCTCCAGGCTAAGTTTGCCCACCGGGCAGTGCTAATTTAGCCCCGGGGCAAAGTTTTGAATATCTGGCCCCCTGTGTCTTCCCAAGTATATTTTTCCTTCAAACAAAGGTAAGGAAGTCTATCAGGTTCCATTGTAAATATTTTTATCCAATAGTTTGTTTTCCTGGTGGACATCAGTGCTTTTAATCTGGTGACACCAAGTTCAGCCCGGACTAATGAGGCATGAACAGTATTGTTCAAGCCTAAGCTGGCTCTGTACAATTTATTTACAGGTATTTCTAGAGCATTATTATTATCAGTGTCCCAGACTTCCACATGGTATAATGTTTGGGCATGATATTTTCCCTTAACTGCTTCAATAAGGGGTTTGATGGAATTACCTCTATATTTATAATTAAATACATTTAAAGAGTTAGCAGTTTGTTTCAGTTTGTTTTTCAGAGTATTTAAAAGTTTTGTCCAGTGTCCATCACCTGACAGCTGAAGTCCACAGATATGTGCAGGTCTTAATAATGCTTATTTTGTTGTCACCAATCAGTCAAGTTTTATTAAGCATGTTAGACCCAAATATTAATATCTGGCTTTTGTTCTCAGTTATTTTTAATTTATATTTTGTTGTATATGAATGCAATATATCCTATTTGTGTTGTAGTCCCACGTGACAAAAGTACTGCAACACCAGCTCTGTCTGAAAAAGATGAAGTTCATCCAAGTTCTGCACACTTGTTATTACCTATCCTTGGTGAATCTGTCACTGAATGATCAAGTAGTACCAACAATTTAATAATATATATATATATATATATACTGTATATATATATATATATATATATATATATATATATATATATATATGATAGATAGATATTTGCAAAAACGTAATGGTGCTAACATGCAACCTTGCCTGACACGTCTATCTGTGGGCAGTTTTGAAGACAACTGACCATCTATACCATATCTGATTTGTGCCCCGGTGCCTATATATAATTTCCTAACAATGCTAATAATCTTAGAGCTAATAACCCATTTACTCATAAATTTCCATAATAAGTTCCGGGAGATGGTATCAAAATCAGAACTGAAGTCTATAAATGCAACATAAAGCTTTTGTCCACATAACTTTACATATTTCTCATACAAATGCATTAGAATATAACAATTATCGATAGTACAGTAACCTTCACAGAATCCTGCCTGATATTCTGACAGACCCCCTTGGCTAATTATTTGTTCTGTAAGTCAAGCCAGTACTATTTTGGAGAATATTTTCCCCAAGTTGTCTAATAAGGAGATTGGCCTATACATACGTGGGTCTCTTTCATCACCTTTTTTATGCAAAGAAATAATTATAGCTCCCTTCCATGCATTTGGAAATTCAAGTTTTAAAATACAGTAATTAAACACTGGAGTAAGAATGTTGTCCCAGAATAAAGGAGCAAGTAAACATACTTCTGCAGGAATAAGGTCTGGGCCAGGAGCCTTATCTTTTCATGGATGTAATTGCAGAATATACTGCACTTCTGATCAAACTAACAGTCTAAAATGAGACATGTCCTTATTTGACCACAAAGTGTCCACTGGCAATTCTGGATCATAACTTTTTTTGTATAATATTTAACCCAAATTTCCATAGGGATGTAAGCATCGATGTTCATAGTTACAATTATTTGTAACTTTGGCTACTAGTAGCCAATATGATTGGTGATCATTTTTATTTATAATAGTCAACATTTTCTCCCATTGTTTTAAGTGAAATTCTATTTGCTTTATTTTGAATAATCGCTTATATCTTTCTCTGGCCTTGTTTAATAGTTTATAATTAATTCTATCTTTCATACTTTTAATGTATCTAATTAATTGATTTCAGGCTTTTTTGACTTTATGACACTCATGATCAAACCAGGTAGATAATTTTTTACTTTCTGTGCCACAATTGACTTTTTTTGTTAGTAATGCTCTGATTTTATGAAAACATATCTCCAGTTCTATCAATGACATAGAACCATTTTGAACCTTACATGAAATAGAGAAAAAAATATGCTGTGCCAGATGTAAAATATCCTCACTTTGTGAGTCTTTCCACTTAATTTTAGTTAGATTTCTAATTTCAAACTGCTGGTGTAAGTGTACGTCAGATCTTATCCTATCGGGTATTTTATAATTAAGTACTATCAGAAAGTGACCACTATCGGCCTTTATAAGAACTTCACGGGTCCCATATGTACATATTTCCATTCCAGAAAAAATAATCTATTACTGATGGGTCTATGTCACTATAATGAGTAATATTCAATAGTCTATCACCTCTTAACCTTCCGCTGAGTGGCGCAAGATTATAAATCATAAGTATTTCAATTAACTTATAGCCCATCTTTTTTTTCCAATTGTTTAACCAGGTGAGACACACTAAGTTGCAAGCTTGTATACAGGTGCAATCTGGGAGCACAGGGAAGTTAAGTGACTTGCTCAGGGTCACTCAGTATGCAAGTGGGGGCTATGGGATTCAAACCCAGGTCTCTAGATTTGCAGCTCAGAGCCTTAGACCACTGTGCTATACTGCCTCCCTAACCTTTAGATCCACTGAGACTCTAGGAAATTTAAAAACCTCTTCATGACACCAAATATGGGTGTCATTATCTGTATACCCATCAAAATTTCCTATCCTGGCATTAAAGTCACCACAGAGTAAGATATTTTCACATGATGTTATGGCCCAGCATTTATGTATTATATCCTCAAGGTCTTCCCAATTTTCTATATGATAATATTTAGAATTAACAGGAGGCATGTAAATATTAATAAGACAGAAATCCAGTTTGTCTATTTGAACAAAAAAATACTTGAGTGTTTGAATTAGATATGGTTACATCGGCTTTAATATCTTTGTCAACCTTAAACCAGGTTACAAGCCCTCCAGATGGCCTGCCCAAATTTGTTATTTTATTTCTGGGTACCTGAAACATACAGTATCCATTTAATGAGACATCACTTTCAGTAGTATGCCGTGTTTCCTGCAAAACAATTATTGAAAATTGATTCATAAAATGTACACATTCTAAATCCTCAAATTTAGATGACAGACCTGCAATGTTCCAGGACAAAATTGAACTAGACATATTTTGCATTAATTTGTGTGACACATCAGACAGTTGAACATTCAAAAGTCATTCTTCATGATTATTCAGAATTTCAAATGTATTGGAAGTAGAAACATTGTAAATTATAGAATCATCACAGTTTTTGTTGCTCAATTAACCTAGCATTTTTTTTAGAACAGCATTTTTTCTAATCTTTCCTGGAGTTACTTCAGTAGTTTGTGCTGGAGTGTTAGTAGAACAGCAAAATGTAGGCCCATAGTGTCCAAAATGTATATATTTTCTATAATTTTATTGTAGAGACTAAGAAAGTTTTTTGTAATATTTGATTGCATTCTGAGTCACTACCCATGTGTGCAACCAATACAGCATTTGGATCTTCAATAGAAATGTTTAGCAATTGCTCAAGCAAAGCTGTCACAATTAATTTTAGTTTACATTATCCTCATTTTTTACTCTAAGATCATAAATAAATAAATTATTAATGTCTTTTTCATCTTCTTTTGATTTATTAATTTGCTGCTTTATTTTCCTAACATTATTTAAGATATAGCTATCTACTATGTGTACCCTAACCTTGTCATCAACTGAGGCCTTCTATAAAATTTTGTCTACAATATCATCTCCCTGAAGTAAAACATCAACTTGTCCTGATTTATTTTCTGAGTTCCACCTGTACACTTTAATAATTTTTACTTCTGTGGGTAGAATTTTTAGTGCATATGTGCATATGTTAAAAATAGCATTTTTCAATTTTCCTGTATTTTCATTAGGGATTGCTTTAAGTACAAAAATGCTAAGTTGTTTGTTATTAACTGTTTTGTTCTTGATATTGTTCTTGGTATTGTTCAAGTTATTCCTATTGATAAAGTCTACTGTGCATCCAAATGTTTCCAGAGCTCTATTGTTAAGCCAAATCTGATTTGCTACCCTAGCAACTGTACAGAAAATAAATACACAATTAATTCCATCCATGTCCTTATCTTGCCAAATCTGGACAATGTCAGTATCAGCAATATCTGCTCCTGTAGCTGCCCTTAAAAGGTGCACAATCGTGTCCCTATTCAATACCATGGATCCAGTTTGATCTCATCTATAGCTGTACAGACAGAGGATTGCACAATCAGATATATCAGCCAGTCCACCTCTAGATTTATGTACAGCTGAATTCCCACTATCCCCCAAACAAAGCTGTCTGTAATAAGTTTGATTCCTGCACAGAAATATACTGTATTCTGTTGAATGTGATTTACTGCACCATTTTTGCCATTCATTCCTGAAGGCTTTCAGTTCTGAATCAAAATTATTTAACTGTACAGATATTACATTCAAATGGTGTTTTCCCTCAGGGGTATTATGGTCCATAGATTGTATAGGAGTCTCCTGAGATTGCTTAATTAAGTGCTTTAGTGCTGCAGTCCTCTGCCACAGTCAGAATGGATAATCCTACAGTATTTGGGCAGCAGCTGTTTTCCTCAAAGGAGACAGCTGCATCCTGTTGAGATTTATTTACAGCTTTATTTTCCAAAGTATAGACTTTGAGGGTCATAGAACAAACACATCTAGATTTTCTCTTCTTTATACCTCTTTTTTTGGGGAATTTTTTGAACAGGTATTTTAGGTATACACACTGTAGAAAAACTTGATCTTTTCTGAGGTGTATCTTCTAGGATCAATGAGGGAGAACCTTCCTGCAGGACCAGTTTATTTAATTTGGTTAGGATATAATCTAATGTACAACCATTAGTGGCAATATTACCCTTAAGCATTTCAATTTCATTATAAACTAAAACCAATTGATCTACAATCATACGATGCGCAGCATAGGGGTTTCTCATGTAACTCTTAAGATCTTCACTAAGACTAAATGGGTAAGATGCCACTCGATCAATTGTTGAACTGTTTAGCAAGGATTGATGTATTTGGGAATTGTCTGTCCCATTAGCCTTGACAGATTTGTCCAGTTTTTTTACACCCACTTATTGCCTCCTGCAATTCTCCTGTTATATTTTTCAGATCTGTATACCATTGATTGCTCTTGTTGTTACAAAGCTAGCTGATTCAGTAGAAAAATCCAATGATTCAGATATGCCAGAAAGAGAATCATAATTCAGATCTACAGAGACCTCCTTTGTAGATAAACTGTGAATTCTGCCAGGCTCTTTATCTTCAATTTTTTTAACTGTTAAAACTGAAGTGATTGAATGAATACTACCTTCATCTGACTGAAAAGAAAAGTTACTAGTATTAAAAACCTTGGGAGTGGAAGATAATCTTGAGGCTTCTTGGCTTAAAGATCAATGGCAACCATTTTACACATTGTTTAAAAAAAGGCCTGAATTCAAGTCCCTATGTCATGAGTAGTGTTTCCTGAAAATGTCACATTATTTGGTTTTATTTTCTTTAAATCAGCATTTAATTTGTTCTGCACTAACTAGAAACAGTCAGGCTGCTTCTGTCCCCCTGACTGAGCCTTGGAGAGTGATGATATCATTTTGGAGTAAGTTACTGCTGCAGCAGTGCAAGTCCCTGCTTGTCTGAAGAGCTGTAAACTTCCTAATTAGAGCAGTCTGTAGAGTTAATTGTTTGCTGCCCAGGGTTTTTGCTAACTCAGTCTCTAGTATGTGTTCAGATGAATTAGCTGAAAATCTATCATTTAGTTCATCTAAAAAGCTGATAATTTGAGTTTCAGCGCTGAATTGAAACATAGAAACTTAGACTTTGATGGCAGATAAGGACCGCTTGGCCCACGCAGTCTGCCCATCTCCCTACCTATTGGATAGGCTGCGATCCTAGTTAACCAACAGTCTACTTCCTCCTAGCCCCCACCAGAATTACCTTATCTATGTCCCACACATTCTTGAATTCCTCCACTGTTTTTGACCCACAACCTCCTCAGGAAGGCCGTTCCATGCTTCCACCATCCTCTTCATTAAAAAATACTTCCCCACATTGCCCCTGCGCCGTCCCCCATCTTCAAATTGTGCCCCCTTGTTCTTGCACATCTATTTTTCTGAAATATGCTACCCTCTAGGACTTTGTTGATTCCCCTGAGGTACTTGAACGTCTCTATCCCCACTGTCCCTCCTTTCCTCGAGGGTATACATATTAAGCTGCTTTAGTCTCTCTTTGTATGGATTATGGTGTAGACCCTGCACCATTTTAATTGTCCTCCTCTGGATAGCCTCCATCCTGTCTATGTCCTTGCAGAGATGGGATCTCCAGAACTGCATGCAGTACTCCAGATGGGGTCTTACCAACTGTCTGTACAGAGGGATAACTACCTTCTGTTTTCTACTGGTGATGCCTCTCCCTATGCATCCTAGTATTCCCCCAGCCCTCCTTACTACTTTCTCACATTGCTTGCATACCTTTACATCATCTAATATGACTACCCCCAGGTCCCTTTCTATTTTTGCTGTTGCTGGTAACCCCCCCCCCATTGTGTACTCTTCCACTGGGTTTTTGTTTCCTAGGTGCATTACTTTGCACTTCTTTGCACTGAATCTAAGCTGCCATACTTTTGACCATTCCTTCAACCTTGCCAAGTCCTTTCTTATCCTTTCCACCCCTCTTGTGTATCAACCCTGTAGCAGATTTTTGTATCATCTGCAAAGAGGCATACTTTTCTTTCCAGTCCCTCTGCAATGTCACTTATAAAGACATTAAAGAGGACTGGTCCCAGTACTGAACCCTGTGGTACCCCACTAGTGACCCCCTTTCTTTGGAGTGGATTCCATTTACTATTACCCTCTGTGTCCTGTTGTCCAGCCAACATTTTACCCAGGCTACCACCCTGGGACCCACTCCCAGGCTGGCTAACTTGTTTATTAATATTTTATGTGGGACTGTGTCAAATGACTTGCTAAAGTCTAGATAGGTCATGTTCACAGCCCCTCCCTGGTCTACTACTTTGGTCACTCAGTCAAAGAAATCTAAGAGAGTCATCTGACAAGATCATCCCCCTTTGAATCTATGTTGCCTTAGGTCCTGTGCCCTGTTCGCTTCTAGGTACTCAACAATTATTTCTTTCAGAAGTGATTCCATGATTTCCCCTACCACTGAGGTCAAACCAACAGGTCTGTAACTTCCTGTTTCTGCCTTGCTTCCACCTTTGTGAAGGCAAATCACATCCACCCTCCTTCAGTCCTCAGTTACTACACCATCCTCTCATGATTTGTTAAAAAGGGCAGTCAGTGGTGTCACTAGGTCTCCCCTTAGTTCTTTTAGAATTCTGGGGTTAATCCCATCAGGCCCCATTGCTTTGTCCAGTCCATCTTCAGTTTTAGGAGTTCTTTGCTCCTAAACTGGTATGCATTTGTGAAATCAGCTTGTTTGAATCAAAACTGTTCTTTCTCATCAAAACTCTGTGTTTATGTTCTAGCTATATAACACTTGGGTGTTTATTTAATGGATATAAAATAATTCTAAAGTTTATAAATTCACACAGGTAGTTTGTCTTTGATGTTGCCTCAATAAATAGGTCCATGTAAGAATGATTGTTTTCCTCTCAGATTAACAAACAGGTGCCTGCCACACTCTGCTATATCAGGCACATCTACTATATGAACTCACAAATTTCAGTTCTTTGATGGTTTCTGTGCAAAAATACATAATGCATAACCTGAAACAGTATAGAGCATCCTGATGCCCACTGTCTCCTGTGCCATAGTTGAGGCAGCTGTACTCTGCTGCCTTGTCCCCTGTCGCACAAGCCCTGTCTCTTGCCCCACATTCAAGGCTACTGCACCTTGCTGCCCACTGTCTTCTCCCACACAGTTGGGGTTGCTGCACCCTGTTGCCCCCATTATCTGCCTGAACAGTCAGAGCTGCTGCACCATGTGCACCCCATTCCACAGTCAGGGTTGCTGTACCTTGATGCCCCCCTGTGTTCTGTCCCACAGTCAAGACTTCTGCACCATCCCATTCACAGTCCCTTGCCACCACAGCCATGGCTGCTGCACTCTGCTTCTGCCTACTCAGGCAGGCCTACTGTGGCCTGCTGTGCCCTAGAGCCCCTTACCTCCACAGTTATGGGTGTTTTAGGGTTGATTAGTGGCAACTATCTCTCACAGAGAGGTTGAAATGTTCTTACAGAAAATCTGATTTGAGCTGGATAACTTTGTGTTTTTTTCTATAGTCAGAAAACTGCATATCTGTGTTATAGTAATTGGAAGGCTGTGCCTGTGGTTATATGGGGGAAGAGCTCCTCCCCCCATAACCTATTTAAGCAGCAGAGCCTTGCTGCTCTGCTTAGAGTGAGACACATTTGCTTCACTCACTGGCGTGCTGCTGGGTGGTGTTTGTTTCCTGTTTCCTCCTCTGCTTGTGCCCCCCCGCTCCTTCATTCTGTCTTTTGCTTCATTTTTCATGTGTTTGTTTGGTTCCTTCTCCTTTCTACTTTGTGCTCTGTTGTTTGTGTTTTTCACTTTGTGCCTTCTTTTGGGGGGGATCTGCCACCATGCTGTGCTCATAACCTCCTTCTATTTCCCCTCTGCTATTTTCCGTGGCCGCTCATTCAACTGCCTCTGTGTTCTGCTCCTGCTACCACTCCAGCTCACCTGCCCTTGATCTCTTCTGTCTGCTTTGTGTTTCTCAATCTTGCAACCACTGCTCCATGCCACCACTCATTCACTATTTCAGAACTCGCTCACTTCTGGACTACAGGTATCAACATTACCGGAGCCTCTTCACCCCCTTCTCCACTTGCAGCTACAGCTGCTTCCCTCATATTGAGCAATACCGCAGGACGTCAACACTAACTGCAGCCAAAGTGAGTCCGTGCCTTCAGCCTTCAGGTCATAGACATTTTACACAGTCTGAATCCTTTAGTCGCTCATGAAATTTACTGGTCCTGGCAAGACTTTGGTCGTACAGCACACTCAGCATAAATGAATGCTATGCTGCAACAGGCAACATAAAACTTTAAGCATAAATGTAGTGTCTATGTGCATTGCTAGCATGTAGCAGACATAGCACCTCTGCCATTTTATTGCGTTCAGTAACATCTCTATTTAAAGTTGCTACAGGGCATGATTTGTTTGCTTTATTGAACAGTAGTACATTGTGAAGTCTTGAACTGCCACTGAATGGCTTCTGCATTGCTACTTATTGCTAGTGATAGTACACTGCTGAAAACCACTAGCCAGTTGTAATCCACACATTACTAAGTCACTGATACTCTGCAGCACCTCCCCATTACTCTGACCTGCTATGTAAGGGACTGTTGATATCTAGGATTTACATAACTCTGGTATGTTGGATGCGTTTGTGCTAGTTATCAATACTGGGAGTTCGAACTTGACATTTTATTGTCACTACACTTCGAGAGACTTTACATGCCACTCTGCAGTTAAGCAAACCATTGCCCTCATATAACTTGCTGCAACTCCACTATACTGCATATTGCATCTCAGCCATATCTTCTTCCAGCTCCATAACTTCAGTAAATCCCTGCTATGTCATTTCCTAACTGCATCATTTACATTGAATCCGCAGAGCTTATGAGTCCATGGTGGCATTTCATATAATAGGGCTGCACATGTGTGAGCCTCAATACTGTGGCTTGCATGCACTAGTACTCAGCTGGTATACCATAAGAACTATACAGCACAAATGAGGGCCATATGTTTCTCAATTGTCTTTGCCATGGATGACTAAGGGTAACCAGACACCTGGCCTTCCCTAGCTCCTTCTCCCTTCCTTCTGCTTGTTGGACGTCATATTCATCCTACTGCCCTATGTTATGCAGCCCTCTGTGCAGGCCCACTCCTAACAACTCTGTCTATTGACCTAAGTGCAGGTCCACACTTGTTACACAATCGTTGCTCCTTGCTTAATCAAACTATTGCTTTGCATACTGCCGTTCCCTTTGAATTTCACCTCTAGGATTCTGCTACACTCAATTCTGCATTTGACCTGCCAGGCCTTAGCACTCAGTACTTACGTGATCTCAGCACATCATGCTCATTCAGATCACCAGCTTTTCAGCTCTCCGAGCCTTCATTGGGCTTACCTGCAATTCTCCATTCACTTTACTACTGAGGATTGGTTGCACCATCAGTTATTCCTCACCTTCAGTCATACTGCTTGGATCCTGGACCTTGCAGCCATCACCTTGCTGCTCACACTTCAAGTCCAATCACTACTACTACTACTACTACTGACCTATGTGCAGGTCCCCCTTGCTTACAACTCGTTACGTTGATTGCACTATTTATTGCATTCCTGCCTCCTGCTCTTCCCTGGCTGCCTGGAATTCTGCCAACTATATATATTCAACCTTGCAAGGTCCTAACACTCGAACGCTCCTTCAGATCAGCTCGTCAGTGCTCATTCAGCTTCAAGCTTGCTCTTTTACTCCACCTGCCTAGCTGTGTTGTGGCCTAAAAATTTGACTATTTGTACACTATGCCTGCCTCACCCAGCATCTAGCCTGCAGGTTCACAATTTCTATCTGCCTGCCTCGCTCACTCTGGGCCTGGAGGTTCATACACTTCTACCTCATACCTGCTTCACCTTCAGGGCCTGGAGGTTCGACTATTTGTACACTATGCCTGCCTTGCCCAGCATCGGGCCTGGAGGTTCATTATTCTCTCAGCCTGCCACGCCCAGTCTGGGCCTGGAGGTTCGTATGCTTCTACCTCATACTTACTCCACCCTCAGGACCTGGAGGTTCATTGAGAGCATTGCATGCTTACAAGACCTGCTTCACCCATCTGGGCCTGGAGGTCTTTGAGCTCTACATCTACTCGTATATTGAGTTCCATTGCAAATTTACTCCTATCTGTTTTTCCCCAATCAGGACCGGAGGTTCCTTCCACTCTGCCCCAGTATCATAGCCTGCCTCTAGCTTCCTTACTTCACCAAACAACTTTTCCTACCATAACTTGGCATTGAATCCAAGACCATATTCTCCTACCAGATCAAAGTCATTCATTCAAGCTCCTCTTCTCCTCGGAAAGAATTCCTCATCTGCTAGAATTGTTTGACAGGTGCAGCTCAACCTATGTGGATTGTATATGCTCACCAGTGGATTTGACCATTTCTCATAGAAGTCTTGCCCTGGATATACTGTATACCCTCAGAATTCACCCCATGCTAATTTCAGCTGACTTATGTGGGTTCCGCTGCACCTACTAGCCCTTATGGACTTGACTGCCATTCTCGACTACCTATTATTTACTCATCAGCTGACCTATGTGGGGACCAACTGTGCATACTAGCCTATGAGAGCTAGCTGCCACTCTACTTACATACATACCAGCAGACCTACGAGGGTCTAGCTGTGCTTATAAGCTTACCTGAAGCTAGCTGCCACTCTACTTACCTTACCAGCTGACCTCGAGGGTTCTGCTGTGCATCTTAGCTGTGGGACTAGCTGCCATGTTCTGCTACTTATCAACTGACCAACCTATTCCATATTACTTGCTACTTACTACCTCATCTCCTAACCTACATGGTCCAACTACACATCCTTACCTATTTGGGCTCACCCTGTTACACTCCCTTGGATGCTTCCTAACCTCACGCTGTATTGCTTCAGTTTTACTACCCTCAAATCCTGCCATGATTTCAGCTCAGCGCTACTGTTATATGCCTTCTATAACATGACTTAAGCATAAATTCTACTCTCTTTGTGATATTAACTTAACTGGGTTCATCAGTCATCAACTTCACTTCAAGCCTTCTACCATTCCATGAAATTCATAAGCCTTTTATCAGCAGAAGCCTGGAAGTTGGACTACTTCTAGTTCATCCTGCCTTGCCAGCGTCAAAGCCTGGATATATATTTACTGTATATTTGCCTGTCATTTGCTAGCCTTAGAAGCTCCTCACTTTCCAGCCCTATCTTGAACCTGTTAGACATGTTCCAACAATGCTCACCTCAGTGCACATCTACCTGGATGCTCCACATGTTCATACAGCTACCTGCTTCATTCTCCCAAGAATTGGAAGCCTGTTCCTGACCTTTCATCTCTTACTATGAACTGTTCTGCTGGATTATCTGTAATCTGCAACTTGGACTAGCCAATAATTTAATTAATTTAGGATGATGCTCCTTTAGTATGCCCAGAAGGATGGGCAGGTTGGTAGCAATGGGTCCTCAGAGGTGTCCCCCAAAGGTTTTTTTTCCTCTCCTGCTTGCTGCTGGCCATACTCCCCAGAGTTGGAGGAGCTAATAGTGGAGTATCATAATTTTTTTGGGTGGGGGAGTCACATCCTAATCAACTAATAATCCTTCCTATGGTGGGATACAGAGCAAAGCCAAACCATCAACTCATAATGAATAACTCACCTGTTCCAGTATCTAGCACAATTTTACTTCAGCTCATCATGTACTATAATCACTGACTTGCTCATGTCCATGTCTAAGTACCTAAATACTATTCACCCATACAACTATACCTTGGAAGCATCATTTTACTTACTGGCCTGGCCTCTGAATCCAAACTCAAACCTACATTATGTAGATGCAATATATAACACAAGCACTGAGCTCTGAACCACATATAACTGGAAGGCTCTGCCTGTGGTTATATGGAGGAAAAGCTCCTCCTCCATAACCTATTTAAGCAGCAGAGCCCTGTTGCTCTGCTTAGAGTGAGATGCACTCACCCTCCATCCTCCTCTTACACCTCCTCCTTCTCTGGCACTCTTATCCCACCGGGGGGTGTCACATCCTAATCAACTAACTATCCTTCCTATGGTGAGATACAGAGCAAAGCCAAACCATCAACTCATAATGAATAACGCATCTGTTCCAGCATCTAGCACTATCTTAGTTCAGCTCATCATGTACTGTAATCACTGACTTACTCATGTCCATGCCTAAGTACCTAAGCACCATTCATCCATACAACTATACCTTGGAAGCATCATTTTACTTACTGACCTGGCCTCTGTATCCAAACTCAAACCTACATTATGTAGGTGCATCATGTAACACAAGCACTGAGCTCTGAACCATATATAATAAAATACTGAACTCTGATTGGTTGGGTAACCATAGAAACTGAAATGCTAGCCAATCACCAGCCAGCCACTATTGACTGGACCTGCCCTCATGAACCCCTTTAAATCCAGGATGCAGAGGGGTATCTGAGCCTTTTTGCTGCCTTTTGTTGCCAACTTGCTTGAAGCAGTTAGGACCCTGCCAGTCTTGAACAGAGATAATTTTCTCCTGGATCACTGACAGCCAAGACTTCATCTACCACACTTTTTAAGGACACTTTCTGCCCTTCAAAATTTCAACTAATAGGTACACTCTTAACCTCAGAGTTTAGAGCGTAGTTTTTTTATGTATAGTTTTTTTCAACATCTTGTAACCAAGGTCTAAATTATTTAGTCTTTTTGCTATTTACTGTTTTCTTATTTATTTAATTAGTAAAGCCTTTAGTTTATTTAAAAATAATTCTGCCTATGTCATTTGTGTGTGCAGCTGCTGGGGTAAAAGCTGTTCAAATGATACCATGTCTGTGTGACTGTTTTAAGGGACAAAACAGTACCAAAAGTGAAGTTCACCAGGGACTTCATGCCAAAGGAGGGGATGAAATACGAAGGGTCTCAGGAGGAGCCTGGAGTGGGATTTGAATCAAGTGCTGCATTTCTGGGAAAGACACATAATCGGGTGTATAGGCCCCCCCCAAAGCCTATACATGCCTGCGGCTTTCTGGTTTTTGGTGCAGTGGCTGAAAGAGGTCTACCCCAGGAACACTGACTTGAGACTGTATTCATATCATCTCGCATGGAGAAAGGGTATCTCTGACCCCATTTATCCACCCCATCATGAGATGGGGTCTCTGTGATGCAGAGAGAAAGATAAATCCCACCCCCTGGGAATGGGTTTATCATAGTTGCCATGGATCTTTAATCCCATTTTATCTTTTTGTCCCTCAGAACAACTTCTTAAATCACTGAGGAAACATCTAATATAATTTATGATTTTTGTTCCATGGGGATAGGTTTCTTAAAGTGTTCATTAATTCTAGTTTGCTTGGTTATTATCTGTTTCCCTTTTATTCCCTTTGATATGATATTTTTACTACTTCTGTTTAGTCTTCTTTCTGACTGTTTTACCGTTTACAGGTGTGAGTTTGGTATGAGAATATGAGTTAATAGACGCCATATTCTGCACCGTATCATTAGACTCCATTATGCTGATATGTGAAATTTGACCAAGTAAGGTACAAGTATCTACTATTTGTAAATCGGGGTTGTCTATAAGATTTCCTATTCTTAGGGCCTGCCTTCTAGTAACCACCATTTCCTATTGCTAGATACTTCAAGTTAAGATACCAGTTTAATTGATTATATTGGCCTTATTTTTAAATTACAGCTGTATAATACAATAGAAGTTTAAGAACATAAAACAGGACAAGACACAATCAAATAGTCCATATCAATTATATTTGGACTCAATATAGCCCAAACAGGTGGTGCCAGCTCTGGTATTCTTTAATATTTTAAGGCTAGTTGGTAAGTCAAATAATTTCTTACCACTCTGTAGAAAAAAAAGTCCACTTCTTCAGAGAGCTTTTCAATTTACAGGCTTACAGAGCTTTTCAACTTAGCAATTTTCCTCACCAGACCTTATATTTTCAGTAAAAACCTTGAATATACTGTCAGTTTTCTTTTTGCCCCTTTAGGGTAATGTTTTTGCAAGAGTTCAGTTTTTAAAGGTCCCGTTTGCTGTGTTCGGAACATCCTCTTGAGCAGCACACTGAGTTAAAACAAAAAAGTCCACAGTGAGGAAAGAAACAACACAATAAAATTTTAACTATAATAGATTAGACAACCCATAGTCCCTAGGCCCCAGTTGCAACTGAGTTAACCTTAACAAGCAGGTAACAAATCGATTCTTAAAAGATTTACTCAATTGAGATCTTAGATTTATACTGCAGAGACACTTTGGTCCAATGGACAGTAAGAGATGCAAAAAAATTAATTATAAAACTAACAAGGTTACATTTGAACTCATACTCAGTTTACAGGCACAGAGATTCAAACTGCTCCAACAAGGCTATTTCTAAATTAAACTGCTCCATTAAAAAAAATACTCAATTTGTCTTGCTGGCAGTTATGGAATATGACTTACTCTTGCTTGAGATTACAAAACAGCTAAAAGCATACACACAGAGGTACAGGTGCAGTGCTCTGATCGTTTATCACCCCAAACGTGTTCAATGCTCTGTTGGATACATCTGCTTTTGCAAAGCAAATGAAAGCAGGAATACTCAGGCTTTCAACATCTGAGTATCAGAATATTACCAGTGTGGCTAATAGTAGGTATACAACCTCAAATATCAGTAGCTGTTACCACAGGCTAGGATCACTTTTTAAAATTGCCAATATAATAGAGAAAAGAGAGAGAAAATGACTTTCACAATAGCAGAAAGTAATTATGACATATAGTCTCAAAGATGGCACTCGGGATGATCTGAACTCCAAAGCTGATCATGCACAATAAAAAACATCTAATCATGTGATGGTCATGTGATAACTTAAAATCTCAGTGGTGTGAAAATTAAAAAATAAAATAAAAAAGTCTATATTTTTAAATATAAAATATAAATAGAATCAATAAGGCTCGGGGCAGCAAAAACTGCTGTTCACAGTCTTAATACAGCCAGGAATGTAAATATTTGCTATATGATAACAAACAAGTATAAGCACAGTAGACATTTTATGCAAATAATTAAGCAAATATAATGAACGTTCCTAAGAGACAAGTCCTGTTCTGCTGGGATAATCCTTCTTTTCAAGCTTGAACGGATGCTGTCCAAAACAGTAAAAAATCCTCCTCTAAATCCTTCTATCCCTGTCGTAACTGCCTGACTGGCTTCTCCGCTCACACTAAACTCCAGCTTCAGTGTTACACCAAGATGCAGCTTTCCTCCTGTGTGCAAATGAAAAAAGACAGGGAAGACAAATGAAACGCACCAGTCGGTGGATGCAAAATATGATACTCTTGAAAGGTTACACTTTATTAGGCATAGGTGGCATACCTTCAATAAAATAAAATGAGCTGTGTAACCCTGCTTCCTGCACCTACTCCACACATGTAGAAGCATGTAGTGAGCCACCATCCTCAGTCCCTCTCAGCCTTGTCTGAAACTACAACTCCCCAGCCTCTTTGATCTCCATTTCTCCTGTCTTTTCTCCCCTTCCTCATTTGCTATCCCCCCAAATGCTTTTACAGTGCCACCGTGCGTCTTTACTACTGGTGACTCCTGTCACCTGGTGCACTCTCCAGGAACCCCCCACTCTCACTATTGCGCAGCTCCTTGGAATCCCAATTGGCTATTTTAGCTTAATCCTCTCTGCATCTGAGATCAATGTACTGTGCCTGAGACTAAAGTGAATACTCAGTTTTAACTCACTTTACTTCCCCATGCCCCCATCACATCTAAAAGAAAGCCAGAAAGTTGGGAATCTCAGCAGTGTAATGTAACAGGGCACTGGTATGACCTCCTCCCCTGTGGCTGCATTTGAGGATTTTTGGTTATTATTGATGTTCTATTGGCTGGAATAAAGACACTGCTGCTGAAGAAACAGACCAAGAACACAGCTACCATAACCTATGTTATAAATGTGCACAGAGCCACATTCAAGTACTGTAATGTCTCTAATAAGAGTGAACTCTGCTGCATAGTTAACTGAGAAAGAGAAAATGAAACAGAGGAACATTCTGCTGCAGAAAAGGACAGCAAGGCATATCCAGGCTATCTTAAGCCTGCCTACACATACTGTACTGCTGCCACTGATGCCCTATACTTTTCATTCATCTGTTCGATCCTTCTTACACACGTCTGTGTGTTCTTTTGAGTGATTTTCTGGTTGTGTGCACTTCTTCTTCAGCACTGTGTGGCTGCTTGATTGGGGGGGTGGGGAGAGAGATAGAGTGTTTGAATCCAACCTGTGCTGAGGTAGTCAACACTGAGTGTTTCTTCTCTTGAGCAAGTAAGTGAACAACTTAGTTTTGTTTACATCATCCCAGTTTGGATCCCTAGTTGTTTCTGAGTTGTATTATACTACAGTGGAGGTTAACTACTTGGGGTCTGGATATACTACAGTGACTGACCCAACATTGAATTTTTGTGAGGACATAAATTGCTCTCAACAGTTTGGGTCATCTGGTCATAGTAAAAGGTGATGTTTTTTGTTAATAAAAATGTTAACAAAATTCTGTTACAGTTCAGTGACTGACTGCTGTTTTTTGGGGGGGAAATAAATTCCATTTAAGGCTATTAAAGCAGCAGTGTATATTGTGGTAAAACGTTTGATTTATGCTTTTTTATTAGATTGCCTCTTTACCTCTTGTCTTGTACAATGTTCTTTGACTTATGTTTTTTCATTATTTTGTAATATATGGATAAGCCATAATAATGGCATCTTATCCCATACAAAAACGTCCTTATTATACACTAGTCCAGCTGTGATAATACCATCATTGCTCAAGTGATAATACAATCATTTCTTGGTGATAATACTATCATTTAGAGCTAAAAATACTATTGCTGCAGCTCTGAACAATAGTATTATCACTGAAACTGTTAAGCACAATCGCTCAACTGCCACATGCAGAGTGGGAGCCAGCTTTTACTGTAACCATCACATACAGTAAAAGCTGACTCGCTGTTCACCCAAAAAATGAAAATGCCTTCAAAACCTTTCCCCAGTGTATCACCTTAAACCACACAGGAATAACTGCTCTCCTCTCCTCCCCTCTCCTCTCCTCTCCTCTCCTCTCCCTCCTCTCCTCTCTTCAGTCCAGTCCAACTCCCACACACCGAACCAACCAACAGCTCACAGACCTGCTTGCATAAACAAGCCACCATTTTCCCTTGATAATTATGCAAAAAACACAGCTACAACCAATCAGAACACACGCAGTGCACTTTACATGCGTATGAGCATTGTGGCATTCATAGCAATGATGGGCAATCATGGAAAAAGAAAGGGCTTCAATACAGACACAAGCAAGCAAATTTAAAAACATTTAAAACACCTCAGATCCATATACAGTACAAGCTGCTTAAGCGGGACACCTCGGTGGATTGAGTAGCGCCCCCACTTAAGTGGCTGCCTCTGTAAAGCAAACTTAGCGGTAATGAAAAAATGAAATGCTAACCACTACGGCCACTGACTCACTAGAAGTAAAGTAGACATATCATTGTGTGCAAGTAAAAGCTAATTTTATTTAAGAACACAGTATTGATTTACTTTTTGATATAACTTTAGGAACTTAGTAGCTTTGTTTTCTTTAAAGAACAGTGCACTGTTTAGCGCCACTTTCCAGTTCTGATTCGTCAATATCCAGTAATGGCAAACTGTCAAAATCTTCTAGTTCAGGGAAATAATCCATTGAATTCTCTGAAGGTGTTGGCATGTAAGGAGCGTAATCCAAGGTCGCAGATGTACCAGGTGCTGCTCTAAATAAATCTGTTATCCAGCTCTGCTTTGCCTCCTACAGCACATGTTTACTTATGTCAGCATTTATGTCAAGTAATCGCTCCTAACAGGACATTTGACCTCTTTGTTGGCACCACTTCAGCGCCGCTGCTATACCTGACAGTGCTTCCGATGTTGACACCTGTTCCAGCTCATCCTGGTTGTCGATCACTTCTTCATCAGACATTTCTCCTGATGCTGACTTTTATGTGGCAAGAATGATTTCAGCATCATACAACTTTCCCACAGTCAGCTCCTCTGTGTTCATGTCAACAAAAGCTTCAAATGCACCTGCATCCATGCTTGCAGGTGCTGGAACATCATCAAGTGGGGAGACAGATGTGGATGCTTGCACTACCACTTTAGTGTCACCACTGAACAAGAATCCGGCTTTACGATAGCAACTCTTTATCATGTCTGGCCACACTGAACCTCAGGCTCTGTTCAACATGTAAAAAGCATTAAGTAAATTAACCTTGTGTGTGATCCTGAAAGCAAGATCGCCCTGTCCATCATCTATTGTTTGTACAATTTTATTTGCAACAAGTGAACAATAATGCCCCTTTAGAATTTGTAAAACACACATGTTAAGGGGCTGCAAAATGCTCATTGTGTTGGGGGGAAAGAGCAGCTTGATGTTTCGAAGCCTACGGGTTAGCCCATGAGGATGAGACATATAATTGTCCACAAGCAATGGGATCTTGCGGCGGCTGCACCGCAGCTATGACTCCTAGCTAAGAAGCCATTCCTTAAAAACAGAGGCTGTCATCCAAGCATTACCGGATGATGTGTAAGTTACTGGGAGTGATTTCAGATCTTTAGGAAAGCAATGTGGTTCCTTGCTTTTGCCTATCACAAGCAGCTTTTTCTTTTCTGTGCTTGAAGTGTTAGTACAGCACAGGACTGATATGTGGTCTTTTGCTTCTTCCCCATCAGATCCTGGTTTCTCATAGTATGACTGTGGTCAGGGTAGCTGCGGTAAAACAGGCCGGTCTTATCTGCATTGAAGATGCTGTTTGGGCTATAAGATGCAAGCAAGCTGGGTAAAATGTCCTGAACCCAGTTCTGTGCAGCAGTCATGTCCGCGTCTTGCTTCTTGACATGCTCTCATTTGAACATGGTCTGGTGGCAGAGCTTCCAGCGTGAAAGCCACCCATCGTTTGGTTCAAAGTCATTATGTCCCATCTCAGTGGAAAGTGCCTGTGCTTTGGATTTCATCATCGGCCCTGAGATATGGGCTCCCTTGCCTACAGCATGTTGAAACCAAACAACAGGGTGTCCGCAACCATACTGTCCTTTCTTTCATGTGGCAGTATAGCACAGTGGTTTAAGGCTCTGAGCTGCAAATCTGGTGACATCCAGAAGACCAGACCTGGGTTTGAATCCCACAGCTTCCACTTGCATACTGTGTGACCCTGAACATGTCACTTTACTTCCCTGTGCTACCAGATCACTCCTGTAAAAAAGCTTTCAGCTTAGTGTGTTACTCCTGGTTAAAACAACCCATGTTTCCTCTTTCTTTGCAGATTTGCATTTGACCACTATTCGGATAGGATAGCATCCCGGTTTTTGCTTATGTTGCCTTCCTGGCTTTTGGAGATGTAAAATTGTGCTGCAACAGATGACAAGGATGTCACTAGGTTCTACAGTGCTTCCAGAATCTTGTCACAATTGGCCAGTGAAAGCTCATTATGAGGGTGCAACAGTTCTCCACTGAGGTGAGATGAAACAATCAGCTACAAATTTGGCACAAAAATAAAGGGCAGATTTAACTGGATTATTGCAAGGGGCAGCAGCAGCTATTATATTTTGTCCCAGCTAAGCGAAGTTGCCAGATTTAAGTGTCCCTACAAAACGAACTTGATAAAAGCATTTAACATTGCTCTAAATTGGTAACCAGCCTGCCGTCCTGTTTAAACAGCCGTCCCATTTATCAGCATCCTATTTAGATGTCTTGTACTGTATTACAAAAAATAATGATAGTGGACTGAGTATTACGTGGCTAAATAAGCATTTCAAGTTTCTGGGGACATGTTGGAACCTCTTGAGCTTCGCTTTCAAGGTTCACATGTCCCCAGAACCTCTTGATGCTATAATCGCCTTGTAATACTCAGTCCACTATTATTTATTCTATTTCTTATTTTCTGTGTTGGAAGTGCACTATCAGTGCTAAACACCTAAACAGCAAATACAAGCAAGCAATGTTGGGCATTGACAAATGCTTGTTTATTTTTTTAAATTTTTATTTATTACCATCATTTTATCTCTGTTGCTGTGGCCCCTACCTCTGGAGGGAGCACCCAGCCCCTTCCCCTGGCATCCACCAGCCGGTGATGACTCTTATCCCCAGGGCTTACCCCCCGATGGAGCCAGCAGGGTTCCCCAACCCCCACCAGAGACTATATTCAGTGTGGCCAACACTGAGGCTAGCTGGGAGTGGGACCTGCAAGGCACCCTCTGTCATGCTCTGCAGCAGCCAATTTTCTCCTCCATTTTTTCTCCCTATGGAGATGAATCATGTGATGATGCCAGCGAGGGAACGTGCGCACACTGTCATGCATTGCTCCAGGCATCTGTCCCATCTCTGCCCACAACTACAGCATCAGCGTGCTGCCCACACAGCCTTCATGAGAGGCCAGTCATACACTGACCACAGTATCCCGCCTCCCCAGAGAAGGAGAGCAGTCCCTTGGAAACTTTATCCTTCTCCTCCTCCCCAGCCAACCTCTGGCAGCCCGTGCTCATTCACGAACACAGGTTGCCGGTGGAGTGCAAGGTAAGGCATCCAGTGTCTCAGCCTTCAGGGCCACTGGGCTGGCTGACAAATGCTTGTTTAAATCTCTGTCTGATTCTCCCTCAGTCTATTATAATACTTGTTCTTGGGAGTGAGACTTTGCCTTTTATCCCAATTGTGTTGCTCCTAGTTCTTTGATTGACCTATCAAATTTGGGGAGTGCTTTTAGGTCACCCTCACTTGTGCTTACCTTGTAGATTACCCTAGCCCCAGCCTTCACCCCTACTAATTTAAATGCCCTGTAACAAAGGACTCAAACATCAGACCAAATGACTTGCTCCCACCTTGTGGGATGAAGTCAGTCTGGTTTAAATAGGCCTCTATCCCACAAAAAGCCTTCCCTGGCCCTTAGAAAGGGAAATCACTCTACAGCATGCTATCATTTCAACCGGTCATTAAATTGGAGGATTTTCAGATTCCATGCCTCCCCCCTCCTGTGTACTGTAAGAACCTCTGAGAAGGTAACAGTACCAGCTACCTTTCTGAGCCTTCCCCCAGTGCTCTGAAACTGAAAAATAACTACCCATAGTGGCTTCCCTGCCAGTTTATTAATCCCAGCATGAACAACTTCTGGTCATCCCCCTGGTGCCTCCCCTCCATAGCTAATCCATCTGTTCTAAGGAGTACCCTTTCAGCTGTCCTCACCAGGAGACAGTGCACAATCCTTCTAATTGGGTCTGTGTTACAGATTTCTTTTTCAATATTCCTAATTATTAATCTCCCTCAATGAGCACCCTCTTCCCAGCTGTCCCTTTACGACTGCTCCCTCTGACTGCAGACATTGCTGTTGATGGGGCTTTGAGGTCCCTTAACTGGGGGATTATCATGGACTGCTTCTCTTAGGGGGAAATGGTTGTTAGTTTTTATCCCATGGTCCCATCCCTAAGGGAGATCATCATCTGAAGGTGTATGCTTATGCTATATTATACTGTGTGGTAGCACTATTATAGTTAGGGCTGAATGACAACTTCTATGTTAAACACTAACCTTTGCACCTTAATTGCTTTGGTGATGTTCAATGAAATTGCTCCAAGTTTGGCATGCACTGTTTCAGATGCAAGGTCTAATTATGTGAAAAGTTTTGTGACAGCAGCTTGTGCAGTGTCTGAGATCCACATATGCCATTTACCTGTAGAGGGCTACGTTTTTCTACACTTAATATATATTTTTTTGTTGTTGCTCTCACCTACAGCCTAGACAGAATGGATTTTTTCCCCCAACTTTCAGGACAGAAGTGGCCTGTGCTAAGGTAGTGCCTTTAGAAGGTTTTGTTAAAAAATATTAGATGGTTCCAGAGTTATGAGGATTTAGGTTTTTTTTTAGGATAACTGATGTGACACAAAAAATTCTGTGTCATTAGACCTTTTTCCTTCCTCACCACTTGGTTCTCTTAACTCAAAAAAAAATGTGTATCATCACAGCTGCCATCTTGCTTTTCCCCAAACTAAAAAAACATAGAAAATACATAAAAAAGCATTTGTCAATGCCGAATGTTTGCTTGCTGGCATTGGCATTGGTAGTGTAGGAGTTAGAGAGCTGCATAATGGGAATGGCAGTGAGGTATTGAGCTGAAGCCAACCGCACCACCACCCTGCAGAGACTAACAGGCATTGGGGTGTGCCTTTGGGTCATCAGGCATAATGGCCATGCCTTCTCACCACACCCTACCCTGCAGACACTGACAAGTGTCACGGTGTGCCTTGGGGTCTTTGGCCCCTAAGCTCACCCCATTCCATCAGGAAATACAGTGAGATGGGTCCTGTATAGGAGAGTGGGGTGAACTTTGGAGCTGAAGAGTCCAAGGCACACCTCGATGTCTCTCACTGGCTGCAGGGTGTGGAAAGGTATGAGCATTACAGGCAAGAATCCCAAGCCACACCCCTGATGCCTCTCTATCTCTACAGGCTGGGGCGTTATGGTCGGAAACCCTAATGCCTCAGGCGTTCATTGGCATTTTCACTCCAAATTTTCAACATGTTTTTTTTGTGACCCCCACCTTAAGAACAGTGGCAATATCAGTTTGTTAGCGGAAAGATGATTTTGCACAGCAACTATGTCATTTGGCACCACAGGTGCGAAAACACATTTTGAACAGGATGTAAAAAATGACAGCTGTACTGTTCATGGGGAGGTGCAAAAAATGGCAACGTTGAAATTCTGCAGTGAAAATATTAAAAAAACTGGTGAAGTCACGAGCTTGCATAGAAAATGCGCAACGCACACCCGTAATGCAATTAGTTTGGGGATTTTTTACAGCAGATTGTCAACACAGGGATTTTGTAACCTCCGCTCATGAACAGTGTCATTGGATTTTCTTAATCTGTCCTGAACAGTGATTTCCCACAGCGACCACACATTTCTGCACTGGAAGTGCAAAAACACATTTCGGCCATGGTGTGAAAAATGACAGCTGTACTGTTCATAAGGAAGTGTGGGAAAATGCCAGTGGTGAAAATCTGGACTGAAAATATTAGAAATCCATGAATTTACTAGGGTGCGTGGAAACTGCTCAATGGTCGCTCGTAACACAGTCATGTTATGGACATATTTCACCAAATTTTTAACATAGCCATTTTAACACCTCTGCTCATGAACAGTGTCACTGTGATTTTCTTAATTTGTCCCAAACATTGATTTCGCACACCGACTGTGCCATTGTGCGCTACATGCACAGAAACACATTTTGGGTCAGATGTGAGAAATGACAGCTGTACTGCTCATAAGGAGGTATAGTAAAATGGCAATGTTGAAAATCTGGAGTGAACATATTGAAAATTCGTGAACTTACGAGCGTGTGTAGGAACAGCGCAACGCATGCTCGTAAAACAGTCATTTTTGGGAATGTTTTCACTAAATTTTCAACATAGGGTTTTTGGGGACCTACCTCATGAACTGTGACACTGTCATTTTGTAAATCGGTCCCGAAAGTTGGTTCAGTGCAATGACTGCGAAATCACCTTTCAGGGCTGATTAACGCCATGACAGTGACAGAATTCATGAGGTGGGGTCCCAAAAACCCCATGTTGAAAATGTGGTGAACAAATTCCCCAAAATGCCTGAGATATGCACTAAAGTTGAAAAAACCCTATTTATTACATTATAATAACTGGCCAGCAATTTTTTCAATAGGCTTAGCCAGTTATAATTTACCATTATAACAGCAAACACGCACCACGTCAGTCCCAGAGGAGCCATTCCTGATTGGCTCTCCACTGTTAATGGGTGGGCAAAACACTATGAAAAACATGGTGGCTCCTCATCGCGCTTACCGAGGAGCCGCCACACCAGGAGTCATTGTGTTGTTTTTTAATTTAAAAAATAAATGTATCTGGTTAATCCTGCTTTCCACAACCCATACTACAGAACAATAAATGGCTCAGATGCACTTAAACACCCAGGAAACAGCTCTGAAGTGCTTCTCAGAGGTAAGCGCGATCCCAACAGTGTGAAACCCCAAAGTCTTCAAAGTAAAAAGAAACGGCTATTAAAAAAAAAGTCTCCTCACAATGAAACTCTCTTTTCTCACTAAAAGAGAGAGAGACAGTGTGAGTGAGTGAGTGAGTATATGTGTGTGTGTGTGTGTGAGAGTGTCTGTGTAACAGCAGCACAAGCTCCTTAGGCAAAAAATTGCTGACCAGCAATTATAATTAAGAAAAGATGGGGAAGTGTGCTTAAATTCAAAATGAATGGTTGCTCTCAGTGTGGGATGCTTTAATAAACCCCTCAGGCTTCACCCTCAGGGTTTATGTAGCATCCCACACCTCGGGCAACCATTAATTTCTCATTAAGCACACTTCCCCATCCATTCACTGGAGAACTGTGGCTGCGCCTGCAAACACTCTGACTGAATTGGAAGACGGGTGCCACACCTCCGAAAACTTGGATGATGGCACTATGTTTCTTGCACATGCATGCAAGCAAACATAAGAAAAACATAAAAATCAGCTTGTACTGGGGGAAATGGTTTACAGGTTCAGCAAAACTATCCTTTAAAAAAAATAATTAATTTTGTTGTTGATGTTGTTACTTTTGGTAATGCTAAAAATTATTTAATTAGAAATGGTGTCATTTTGCAATTTAATTTTTGTCTTCTGCTCTTAATCACACTGCAAACAGTTCAGTCTCCCCTCTAGCAACCCCTACTCTTTCTAGCGCGTTGGACGATAATTACCCTAGCTACACAATCTCTCTTGACTACTCTCAAATATGGATCTTTTATATTGCATATGATCTTCTACTCTTCTTTCAGAATATTAGGTCACAGTTTAATAATGTTGCTCCCTTTGCTTTCTCCGCACCATCCAGATCGTGCAGGTGTCTACTTACTGATGGCTTGCTGTTACTTTCCGCAGGTTCAGAACTTCCTCCCAGTGTTTCCGGCATGCTCTGCACTATATGTAATAACAAACAAGTGCTGCAATTGACTAATAAACTACTTTTGTTCTCAACCCACACACTCTAAGGGTCTAAGGTGCTAAAACATTCCAGGAAAAATGATATTGAACAAGGACTAGGGAATGCTCTTTTTTTCCAGTTTAGGTCTAAATCTTGTAATGCTTTACCAGTGAGCATTAATCTACACCCCCAAAAATGAAACTTTAGTTCAAACATGAACTTTACAGTTACTTGCATAACACATCTAACTGCCTGTTTCTTTTGTAACTTATTGTACAAATGTAGTTATGTTTGAGTAACTTAATATTTGTACTGTTGTTTTCTTGTTTTCTTGTTCCCAGATACAGCTGAAAATGGAACCTGATCACCCAGTCCACTTTTCTTGGTAAAACAAACAAACAAACACACAAAACTGTGACTGATGAGTATTGCTATATATGTTACTCATGAAACCCTTCAAGTGTGGGCAATAAATGCCTTGAGTAGTATAAGTTCATATATCTCGTCAAATGTTAAATTTCAGCCAATCAGCGCGTGCCACGTCATTTGACAGGTGGGCGTGGCCTAAAACGGACCAATCAGAATCGCCCCTTGTTAAACCGGAATTCCCTCCCTAAAATGCGCTAGCCCCGCCCACTTCTGGTGGAAGTGATGCAACCTCAAACCCGTGTCCCTCCCCTTGCACAGGAAATGACACGCGCTTGAACCCGTGTCCGCCCCTGCGCAGGAAATGACACGTTCGAACCCGTGTCCTGCCCCTTGCACAGAGGAAATGACCCACACTGAAACCCTGGAAGTGACATAACACCACCATTTTGTGTCGTCCTTATGCCCTCATTCTCGTACACTCCTCGAACCCTGCCACCCACCATTTTGTAAGCATCCTGCGCCCCTCCTTCTCGTACACTCCTTGATCCCCTGCCAGACCATCCTGGCTGGAACCCGAGTCCCACCATGCTAGCTTGAACTCCTGCATCCCTCCTTTCTCCTGCACCTCCACCATCCTGGCTCAAACCCCTGTCCTTCCTTTCTCCTGCACCCCCACCATCCTGGCTCGAACCCCTGTCCCTCTTCACCACCATGCTCCTCCCACCCCAAAAAATCAGTTAGTTTTTATGTAGTGGTATGTGCCCCCTGTAGGCCCGGTGTATAACTGCAGGGACATGTGTGTGTTTTTTGATTAGGATATTTTCAGAAAGAAGTATCTAGGAGGGAACCTGATCGTGCAGAGGTTTCACAGATCTGTGTGGAGACCCCTGAGGGAAATTCATCTGTCTGTGTGAGTACCCTTTTCTGTTTTTGTAACAATATACAAAATTATTTAACATGCATCTGTAGGACTGTGTCAAACTTGCATCAAAGGATAGCTTTATGTATGCATGTAACATTTATAAGCTAAAACGGGGACCCCTGTGTAAATAAGATGGTTCAGCAGTTTTCTCTGGATAGCATTGCAACAATCACAAAAACTAATTATTTATACTTTTGTCACGAATTAGAAAGAATAAAATATATCAGAAAAGGAATACACATACCTATAGTTCACCCCTCAGCTCTGTGTAGTATCAAGGAGAAGGCTGAAATGAAATGTGTGTGTGTGATATTTATAATGTTTTGAAAAGGGAGGGTGGGGCTACAACAGATGTGCCTCCGACACGCTAACATGTATAGTATGATGGGGTGTGGTGATGGTTTTACCAAGGGAAGTCCATCTTGCTAAGCGTTATATAAACCTGCATTTGAAGCCAGAAGGCACCGCTTTTGAGAGATTTCTCAGATTCTGTTTTATAGACTTGGAGCAGATTATCAAAACATCAAGCAAGAAGATGTGGCGCTTCTCATTTCAACCTCCCTGTAACAGGTCAGATTGTCATACACTAATGAAAAATTCAACCTCCCTGTAACAGGCCAGATTGTCACACCACCTAATGAAAAGTCTGTAGATGAAAAGCCAAGCAAGAAGATAGCTGTCGGGACCCACAACCCAAGCCAATGTATGTGTACTACGTGAGGTGTAAACAGATACCCACACAAGTCTTGTTGAGTGGAAGAGTGTCTGACATAAAAAAACTCACTGAACAGTTTGGTGAATCAGAAAATCCTAAATCTGACTGTCCTTCTGAAGAGACACCACTGCAAGACCTTGAAGAGTTGCTGAGTGTGAAATCTGATGCCGAAAAAAAGTTACTATGAAACCAAAAACAGAGAGTGACAAGAAGGGGAGCCAGAGAAGATGGTCAGTGAGACACTGCAAAAAAGCATCAGAGAAAGTTGTGAAAAAGAAATGCAAGACACAGCCAAGAGGGGCCTCTGACCAAGAGGGTGATGATGATAATGCAGCCACAAGCAGTCAAGCCCAGGCTAAGAAAGTGAAAGATGAGAAAAATGAAGAAGAAGAAGAAAAGAGTTGCCTTGATGAGGTAAATGCATTTTAACATTTAAAAAATGTGAGTGGTGACATGGTGTAACTGAAGGAGATGAGTTAGCAGTAGAACTAAATCTTACCCATAATGAGTCAGAGGACCAATGCTGTTTTCTGTTTTACTTTAATAGACTGAAGGATTTGCGATGGAGCAGCAGTCATATTTGGACAGCATGGATTCTCGACTTTCCACAAATCTACTGCTCGACTGTCTTTGCTGTGTGAAAGATACAAATGTGGTTGTTAATGAGATGTGTGAGAACCAGTATGTTAGAAATACAGAGGCGATAGAATGTTTCAAAATGTCACAGAACAGGCTGTGATCACTACAACCCTCTTCTTCTACTGAGATTAGACAGGGGACCTCACGTGAAAAACCAGGCCTCAGTAGTAAACCCCCAAAACTGACAATGATATGTATTGCAAATCGTTATCTACCATAATCCATCCGTGGCGCAATTGCTTCCAGTGATACAGAGGCGATACCATTGTAGTTGGTCGATTCCTGTCCTGGGTGTGAGATAGATGATCCGAGTCAGAAAAACCATTCATGTGTCCTTGATGACTTAAGGTCTAAAGCATACAGAAATGTTTCTGAAGCTATACATATAGGGCAGCTCATTCCGTGATCTTGGCAATTGCTATGAAGCATCAGGGGTTAAATATGACCAATTGTACCCTGGCAACTATAAGTCATGTTTTAAATGATGTGAGAAAATCCGATGACCCATGTGGTTAGTTATGCAAATGTTTACAGCAGACAGGCAGGTGAAATTAAAAAAAGATGCACTGCACGTCCTGGTCAGCAAAGGTTCCTTTAAAAATTTAAAAGAAATTCAGGAACCCTGTTTATATTGTAAAAAATTACCCCACCCCTGCCCCCTCCCCAAATTACTACATGGAAACATTTCAGTACCAAAATGTGTCATATTTTATTTTACAGATAATCATGCAGGATGCAAGTACAGAGAGAATCCAAAAGCGTATGTATCTGATCCTAAGCCATTACTGTCACCCATCACTGTTTGGTTCACCTCAATATGACATTGCCTTTGTGAGATACATGCAGCCTATGAACTGATGATGTTTGCCCTTCCAAGTATGGGAGGATACAGATAAGTATATAAATGAATCTGTGTTACCACTTGTAGAAAATGTTAAAGTGATTGCCGATATATTCGTGGAAGACGATGAATGTCTTTGTGGACTTTATATCATGATCGTCATAGTCATGTGTGTGTGTACTACAAAGCAAAAAAAACCTTGTGATATTGTGCGTGTTGTTAACCTGTCTTCTCTGCTTGCTGAAATGATCCACTGGTCAAAAAAAGGACCCTTTAAAAAATTATATAAGGAAATTCAGGAACACTGTTTACATTGTTAAAAACATTTACCCAAAAAAAACTGTTACTTGTTACCATTTTAATATTGTTCATATTGTTACCCTGGCTTTTACCACTTGCTAAATGTATGTTTTTCCAGAGTATACAACGATGGGAAACACCCTGTCAGTGCATCCAGGGCTTGTTACCAACTAGTCAGACACAGAGCTAAACAACCTGGTTTAAATCTACCACAGGACAAAGCACGTCTGTACTTTTAGAGACATGCAAGGTCTTTTGATGGTCTCCCAGAGGTACCCCAAAAACTGTGGATTATTTTAAGGATGAGGGGCTACTCTTGAGGAAGCAATATTTAAAATTGCTATAGAGTTTATGCATAACCCTTATGATGTAATACACTTTTTGTGGTTTTATCTGTAGCTGTTGACTTTTTAGTGTTTAGTTTGCAGAGCAGGGGTCTGAGTCTGACATTATAAATTTTGCTTCTTTTATCACTTTTGTTGTGTTTCATAAACCAGATTTAGCATATGCTTTTCCTAAATAGTGTATTATAATGTACTTTCAGATGGAGCATACTGGCATGCTCCCAATATTCCAGACAGTCTTGATGTCTACAATGTACCGTGTGATAAGGACATTTAAGGAACCTATATACTTTGGAAAGCAGCCTGCATTAAATGTCTACTCTGAAGATGCTGCTGCTTCACTGGCGAAAAACACAGTGACTCTGATTAAAGAGTTGCCACCCCTTGTATGGAGACTCTATGTTGACATAATGGAAAACAGTAACCGTGAGAGCAGTATGCAAAGGTGAACATCATTTAGATGTAACAGAATGTCTTAAAAATCAGGCTTGCTATTTTGAGTGGTGTATGGCATATGTGTGTATGTATTGTGCATACTCATGTCACTAAGGGGAAGTGGGCGATGCCAATGCTTGTAAAACATGCAGCTCAAAGTTGCTGTTTCTGGGTATTGTGAAATGTGTAAAAACTGAAGAGTAGAAAACAAGATATTATATAATCATTGCATAGCTTGCCATGTGTTATGCCTTTGTATGTGGAACCTATATGCATTAGTTTATGTATTATAAAGTAAATATTCAAATACTGTTATGACGTGTGTATTTATAAATAAAATATAATCATGCATTGCACTTTGTGGTTGTCATAGTGTTTTTAAAAAGAACAAAAAGCACATACTAGTTTACTGGTGGCAAGGTTTTGCTAGAGCTAGCAGATGTGTCGAGGGGTTGATGAAAGGAGATGAATGATCACACTGTTCCAGAATAAATATTTTAATGCAAAAAAGTGGGTAGTTTCACGGGGTGACTCAGCTGTACAAGGCTGCAAAAAAACTTGATAAAGAGGTCACCAGGAAGGTGTTGCAGAATAAGCTTGCGAAGCAGGAGCCCTATTCATTACACAAAGCAGCCAGAGTCGATTTAGAGAAATCCTGTCATTGTTTCTGACAGTAGACAGACAATGGCAAGCTGATTTAGTGGATATGAGTCAATATGCAAAATACAATAATGGGTTTAAGTACATACTGACGTGCATCAATGTGCTGTCCAAGTATTCCTGGTAGTGACTTTAAGAGACAAATCAGGCAAGGCAGTGACGCAAGCCTTTAAAACTATTTTTAAAAGTGGACGCACACCTCAGAAGTTGCAAACTGATCAGGGTAAAGAGTTTCTAAATGCTTCCTTAAAGAACCTATTAAAACAAAATAAAATACACCATTTTGTGACGAATAATGAAGTTAAGGCCAGCATTGTAGAAAGATTTAATAGGACTTGAAGTCACACATGGTGTTACTTTACAGCCCAGAATACTTGGAAATATACAGATGTGTTGTCAGACCTGGTGCACGCTATAACCATACTTATCACAGAAGCATTAAACACAGACCTGTGGATGTTAACCCTTCCAATGACCTGGGTGTATGGAAGATCCTCTACAGTAATTCTGTTCTTGGCAAAAACAAAAGGGTACCCTTCAGAAAGATGATCACTTGAGACTATCTAAGCTAAAGGGTGTTTGAAAGGGATATGAACAGACATACACAGATGAGATATTTATTGTGACGGAGGTCTTAAAGACACAGAGGCCACACCTATAATCAAAAAGACTATCAGGGGAAGACATTAAAGGTACTTTTATGCTGAGGAGCTGCAAAAAATTGAACCTGATGAGGACCATGTGTACAGGGTGCAGAAAATCCTAGAGGAAAAAAGCATGGCAGAAAAACATGGTATCTGGTAAAGTGGAGAGGTGGCCCGATAAATTTAATAGCTGGGTTGAGGCAAGCAGAGTCGGGACATGTAGAAACAGATAAGGCTTAAAATGCTCAAAACCAGTTTTATATCACATTGCCCAGCAATGCATCGCTTTAACATTTTCCCCAACAATACTATATCTACTTTCTGTAAAGTTACCACAAGGCTTGAACTACCTGGTGAATGGGAGGTAGAGGTTAGCAGAAATTCAGTACACCTCATACCTGGGACAATGTGCCTGCACAAAAAACAAGTTCAGTATGTCTATCATCCTCTAAATGTAGCCCACCACCAAAACACCACCAACTGGACCCTTTACAGAGTCAGCAGCACTTACAATTCCATCGGGCTATTATCCTAACATGGCTGGTGTTATTTCTCAAATTAATAAAAGCATATTTGAAGTAAATGAACTGCCAGTGGTTTTGGAACAACAAACCATCGGGAAAGAAATAAGCATTGACAGTGACGTCAAATGCATTTTGTTTGTCTGCGGACAGTTACAGTACCTTTTGGGTTTTAGCAGACTTCCGAGGTAGGTGTAGGAAAGAATCTAACAATGAACCCTCCAGATATTAATGGGGGTTTACACACTATATCTACACTGACATTGTCACACATAGAAATAGTGGGTGACAGTCTGCTCTTTGCTGAGATGTGTAGCCCGTCAAGGGCCAAGACAATGAGATAGTGACCGTGACCTACGATAAACCCCATCATCAAACAGTCAGTAAACATCAGATCCATAGTCAGTCACTATTGAAATAAAGAATGATCAAAATGACCTATACCATTTCAATTTGGAAAGGTGATCGTGAAGTGCATTTCGCCCCAGAGTGCTCTAAAATTTAAACAAGGATGGTGATTGTTCGACATTATGGGGACCCTGCCTTGTACGGAAGCTATTACAAAGCACAGGCAGGATCACGGTCTGCCAGGCTTTCATGGACTTCCTACTATGTTGGTTTCTGGTATAGGAGGGATATTTAGTAGTCTGTTCAGAAAAGCAGTTCCATTTTAGAAGGGGTTTGAAATTGTAAAACCACATCTACAGACAACTGCTAAAAAATGTTGCAAAAGGATGTTGTGGGGCATGTGACTAGTGCTGTCACTCAAAAGATGTCAGGCGGTGATAAGCCTACTCAGGGTGGCTCAGGGCTGATTAGTATTCAAGAAGGTAAAGAAGAAGGCGCAGAGTACACCCTTAGCTTCTCATCAGCCCCGGCTACTTTAAAGAGGTGTTTCAAGCATGAAACTTCACATAAAGAAAACACTCAAAGGCAAAAGGATCTTCGAGGGTCATAAAAAAGCAGAGACCTGTTCTAAAAACATGGCTTTTCATGCACTGTGGTTCTGAAGAATGCACAAAATCAGAACTTGACTTGTTGCCATTTCTCCACACAGACAAGCATTGAAAAAAGCATTTATGTGAGATACCCCTCTGGCTGCTTGCTTTCAGAAAACTCACCGATTGAATTTTATATATAGCAGGGACTGGTGAAGACTATTTGGATCTAAACAACAGACTTCTTTACCTGGTTTGCAAAATCACTAGAAGCGGATGGTAGTGATATACCTGCAGAGACAAAAAGTGTGCCTTATAAACTGCAGTGGCAACCATTTTCAGTCAACTGGATATGACTGACGGTGGTCGACTCATCAGTCAAACATAACTGTTACCCCTACAGGGCTGTCATAGAATCTGTGCTGAACTTCAGTGAAGAGACCCTTTCTACACAATTTACAGAAGTTTATTTACAAAAGACACCCCAGGGAAACATGAAATCTGAACAGAGATATGGTGATATATGGGTTTTAATAAAAGATCCTTCACACATCTCAGTAGAGGAGTAGAACTGCTGGGACACTTACACAGACTTGTTTTCAAAAGAAACTGATGCTGAATAGCATGGATATTAAAATTAAACTGACACGTAACAGGGACAGCTTTTGCCTGATGAGTGGAGATGCTACCATATAAGCTAAAGTCATGACCACCTCTCTGTTTGTCAAAGGTTAAAGTGACCCCGGAGTTCATCTGGGACACTCAAGCCCTGCTCACCTCCAGCACTAAATACCCTATGAACAGAGTGGGTATGAAAGGTTCGACCTCCTGCAGGCAGCAGGGTCTGCAACCAAGATAATTTGTTTTGGGACAGTTACCAAAAATGATGGTCATGGGATTTGTTGACAATGATGCTTTTAGTGGTTCCTACACTAAAAACCCCTTTAACTTTAAGCGTTATAACATTAATTTTGTGGCTCTGTATCTGGACGGTGAACAAATTCCCGCTAAACCTCTGCAGCCAGATTTTAGAAATGGGAATGCTGTGAGAGAATATTTTAATCTAGTACTAGCAGCAGGGAAATCTTTGAAAGATCACCAGCTTTTAGTTAATCATCAAGAATTTACCCAAGGGTACACCCTGTTTGCCTTTGATCTCACTCTGGACCAGAGAATGTGCATGATCATTACTTCAGGTAAAACTGGGAACCTCAGAGCTGAGATCAGATGTTGAAGCCCTTCACAAACAGTTAATCTCATTATCTATGCAGTGTTTGATAATGTCATTGAAATAAACCAGAGAAGAAATGTCATTTTGAGTATATATGATAAACCATAAAATGAACACAAAGCAGCTGGAAAAATTGAGCAACCAATGACACCCACATCCGTGACTGCTTTCTGGGTGTGTTTTCCTGTGATCTGCTACCCAGGAGAGCTAGAAACCTTCACAGCACTAGTCATCAATACTGGCCCCATGACCCTCCCTGGACAGCACTGGTTAGCCGTATACATTTCAGAAAATGGGGATTCTTAGACAGCTACGGTTTTCATCCTGACAATCATGCACAAACTATTGGGTTTTTTAAACAGAAATGCAAACAACATTTTGTACCAAGACACACGATTACAAAGATACCTTTTCCACCACCTGTGGCTTTCACTACATATTTTTCTTACACCACAGATGCAAAGGACTTTCTTATGATCAGATTTTAAAATGTAC
Source organism: Neoceratodus forsteri (assembly GCA_016271365.2). Classification (NCBI taxonomy): domain Eukaryota; kingdom Metazoa; phylum Chordata; order Ceratodontiformes; family Ceratodontidae; genus Neoceratodus; species Neoceratodus forsteri. The sequence continues at coordinate 94,613,603 of CM057450.1, read as the reverse complement.
TCTAATGATTTGCTGAAAAATGATGCCATGGTAACTAGTTTTGTCGTCACTTTTCCAGACATCTAAACATGTCAGGACATGTATCAGTGAGGTAGGCAACATGTTCCAGACTTGTTTGTCATGTAATGAATTTAAAAAATACCAGCCGCTTGTAATTTATTCAAAACCAGTCACTTATAAATCATATATAAACACTCACTGATGTGTGTCTCTGTGTGTTCTGTGTTTAAACTTGGGGTGGAGAGCACCTGTGTTTAAACTTATATGAGGAAGACTGTAGTTTAACATTTTCAGATATACAATGTCTTCAATAATACAAAAAATATATAAAAAATAAAAGGTGTTTATTGTAAAAACTGCCAATAAAATACAACATACATCAGTGGTAGCATCATGGATAAGATATGCAATGTCTTCAATAATGACAAATATATAAATACAAAGGCATTTATTGTAAAAAAACTGCCAATAAAATACAACAAGCATCAGTGGTGACATCATAGATAAGATATAATAAACAAAAGCATCTCCTGTTAAAAATGCACTATACACCATAGCACTGATGTAGAATTATAAGCACATCTTTCTAAAAACATATTAACATATTTAACTGAGGGTAGGCTAACATGCATCAATATAAACACTTTTGCTAAAAACAGGATTACATATTCAGTATGAGGTAAATGGCTAACATAGGTTGCACAGCAGTCACTGGGGTGGAATTACATATTCTCCAATATGAGGTAAAATGTTCAACATATGCTGTACACAACAGTCACAAAGGTATCTAACATTCATACATAAGATTGCATTTAAGTTTACATAGTGAACCACTCAGGTTTCTTAAAGACTTTTGTCTTTTGGGCGTCACTGACCATTGGTTAAGCTGGAGATGGCTGTGGCTGGTTGCACCAACTACCCGATTTCAGCCTTTCCACATAGCTCCTGTTTGCTGGTGAGCAAACACAAGGGTGGAGTATGGTAAGACTCAGCCATCGCTTTGACAAAAACACCCCAGCCCTTTGGCTTTCTGTGGTCAGGGATTGCGTGAGTGGCTGTGGCGGCTCTTACTAAATGAGAAACCATGTGAGACCAAAACAACAGTGCAAACTGCATTAATTCACCCTTATCACTCAAAACACAATATCCTTGTTCTTGCCATTATATTTTAACAACAGTTCAGCAATGGTTTTAGACCGATGAAAACCTACTTAAAATGTCTTTTCCATGAGTACTAGGTACAGAAGCTGTCTCTGCCGTGTCCGCAGGAGTGGTCAGACACTGATTCATTTTCAGGTATGAGTAATGTCAAACTGGTTTTAGCTTGTTCTCCTTGTCTTACCAAAGTCAGATAGCGCTGTAACACAGCAGAGTACATTTGGCTTTGTCATAGTCTGATAAATTAGTCAGGACAGTATAAGCTCTCATGTCAGTGTCAAACTGTTGGTTGCCTTTTCTCATATCCTGATCAGGATGAAATTAGTTTCTAATGTGATCCATCTGTTGCTGCGGTACAAATACATTTTCTGTGAAAATCCATTATCTGTTAGCCAGCAGGCCTGTGATCAAAGGATGGCAATTCCTAGCGTTCCTATAAAACCACCAGTCTGATTAACTATTTTCTTTTCCTTTTTAAGGTTGTTTATTATCGCTTAAAAGTTTTAATGACTCTCCATTTTTTTCAGCAAACCTGTTTTCCTGACAGTGGAATATTTCCTTTGAGAGTGTTTGAGCTATCTCAGCTCATAAGCGGATATCAGATCATCAGAGGCTGAACATAAAATAGCTTTTCTTAAGCCTAGAGGCCCTTTACTAGTAACTTTAAAACAGACAGATTTCCTGCAGTCTTTTGACATAATGACAATACAGTATCAAATATTTTTAGAAGCAGAATGTGTTTTTCATGACATATACACACAGGCCAGTCAGGGAAACACTCCACTCATGATCTATATTAGGTCTGGTGTATTGAATCTTAAATCAACCAGTAAATAGCCATGAGGCTTTCTTGTGGCATCTTCAAAAGCTTCTAGAAAATTTTGTCTGACCAGGAATCGCATCTACTAGTGTTGTGATCTGAAGCTTGTCTACGGGATTTTAAAGCAAAATCATGTATTTGGCATTTAAGCGTGATGGTACTGCTTTTTACCTTGACAGAACACATTCTGGACAATTAAAAATATTGTCAATTGTTTATGATGACTGTACTTGGTAAACCATATTCACTTCACCACTATTTTGGCAGAGTCCATCAAATCATCTATAATAACAAATTTACCTTTTCAGGGGTAAAGAGATCATTGTCAATAGCCTCACAATTTAATCTGAGGAACTTTAACAGCAATTCATTATACAAAGGTTGCCAACAGCTGTGAGACAGACAATTTTTCAGGCTTGTGTGATAAGTGGAATCAATGTTCCAACAACTGTTTATAAAGCTCTTCCACTATTAGAGGTCAGCCAACAGACAAGCAAAAAGATGCTGCAACCTCATATCATTTTTCTAATCAGTATCAGTGAAATATTTAAAGTATCTTGTAAACTAGCTTGTCATAAACTACTCTCTAGGTCTTGGACAACATTTTGTTTCAAGGACCACTGCACTATTCTAACAATGCAGGTTGACTACAGTAATTTCTTTAGAGATCATGACCCCGTATAATCAAAGACCAGGTCCTTCAGACTCAAAATTAAGTGTTTACTACTGGCCACATAAGGTAAACCCTTTCATGAGAACACTCACCACTGGACGGCCTGTAACCACAAGTTTTGGGCCTGCAGAAAACAGACTCTGTGTGTTCATCAGCGGAACTTCACTGGTCAACTCCTAAATAATAAAACAGAAAATTGAGGCCAGGTCTGGACACAAAACCACAGGTCCAATAATAGGTGGTAAGGCACCTGTCCATAACCTATCTAGCAGGTTGGAGATTCGACTCTGGCATATGTATGCAAAAACCAACTATAAATATAGTGATATTAACTTGGAATTTGTGTAATGATCGCTGGTATATTTCCAGCTTAAGCATTGTTTCATCATCGATGGCATGATGAATATCATGATATGGAACAAAACATATTGAAATAATTTCTGGGTCTGTTACTATATGCGTTGTCGATGAGTGGCTCTCTGCCGTTGCCCCAAAATTTAAAACAGTTGAATATCATCTCCTTGCAGGGTTAACAGCTATGGCTGCGAAGTCAAACGGCATTTTCGCACAAAATACTGTTGTATGTACAACATCCTCTTCAGTTTTGACAGGAAACAGATGCCTCTTAACTTAACACTGGTACAGCTTGATGTAATCTGCAAAAAGCTCTGTGCATCTTTAAAATGCCAAACTTCATAAATATTAATAATTTTGACCTTTTCAGTGAGGTTTAGTTCCACAGTACAGTAGTACCTATAAGTGACCTTGCTCATCATCATGCGCATGATGTTGTTTAAGTCTATTTTCAGCATGCATGACATAATGTAAACACAAGCTTTTAACAATCCTGGATAGCACTGGAAAGAAAAAAGACCTCCCAGGGGAACTGCTGCTAAACCAAAGTACTGAGTGAGGTCATCAAAATTGTCATAATGATGTCAGGATGACCGACTAGACTACTGTTGGTTTTGTTAACAAAAGGGTGAGGCTGGTAAATCATAATAGTGTTTTTCTCATCAGGCTGTGTCTTATAGTAGACAAATGGCATTCTCCCCAAACAGTGACTACTAGGTCCAGTGTGTAGTGGCTGCCTGTCCCTCGAAATGACTAAACCTGATCTGGAGTAAGCAGTGCTTTCCATTATATTACACAATACTCTAATGGCAAACCTGTCTTTTTGAAAATAAATTTGCGTGGACCTATTGAATAACTGTCCAAAACTAGTCCCTGTCATGTGGTTTCTATCTTTCTCACAGTAACGATGTTGCAGCCATGAAAAAACAACCATTAAATTCAAATCTTAGGTATTCCATTATGACTGAATAACCATCAAAAATCACGGACCCACCTTAATTCCCACCCTAGCGCATGCTGAATAAAATGTTTTCTTTCTCAGATATACATAAGCACTGAATAGCAGTGTGGAATCTCTTCAGTGTCTTGGTAGTTGTCTGGGGGAGACAGCAACAGTGCATTCTTTCAAGAATAAAAATCTACACACGCATAGAAACTGAGGCTATGGTGGCGTATGGAAAAGTCTAAGGATACATTTCATCTCACTGTATCACCGTCTGACTGTTTCAAATACTTTTTGTAGTCATCTCCAATACTTCATTTCTAAATTGCTTTAGTTTTAGAAAATTTACAGCATCTAACTGACAATAGTGACTCTCTTTCAGATTAATTCTCTATATCTGTTATCCAGGTACCATTGCAAAAACTCTTGCTTTTCTGCAGGCAACATATATTCAGAACCATAAAACTGAGCACCAGACAGGGGACCTACATAATTTTCATTAGCCTTGGTGTTAAAAATGGAAGTAACCTTTAGCAATCTCATTCTCAAATCCAAGGGCTGCAGGGATTTTGCTAGTTAAAGGAAAAACAATGGCTGTAATAAATCAGATGTGTAGGGATGTCACTGACACAGTACTTTCCTCCTTGTGTGAGCAATTTAATATCAATTCTTTCCTTGACTAACTGGCTAATGATAAACCAATCATAGCCTTTGGCATTATGTGCTATAATGTAGTGTCTAAATGGGCTCAATAAAATGTCCTACAAAATCTTTTTTCACCCTTATCACTCCAAAACACAATATCCTTGTTCTTTGCCATATGTTTTAACAACAGTTCAGCATTGGTTTTCAGACCGATGAGAAACACTACTTAAAATGTCTTTTCCATAGTACTAGGTACAGAAGCTGTCTCTGCTGTCCATGGGGTGGTCAGACACTGATTCATTTTCAGGGCATGATAATGTCAAACTGGTTTTAGCTTGTTCTCCTTGTCTTACCAAAGGCAGATAAGCGTAACACAGCAGGTACATTTAACTGTCATGATCTGATAAATTAGTCCAGAGACAGTATGGCTCCTTGTCCAGTGTCCAAACTGTGGTGACAACCTTTCTCATATCCTGATCAGGGTAATTAGTTTTATGCGATCCATCTGTTGCTGCGGTACAAATACATTTTCTGTGTAAATCCATTATCTGTTAGCCAGCAGGCTTGTGATCAAGGGATGGCAATTCCTAGCAGCGTTCATAAAACCACCAGTCTGATTAACTATTATTTTTCCTTTTAAGGTTATTTGTTTATCGCTTAAAGCTTTGAATGACTCTCCATTTTTTCCCAGCAAACCTGTTTTGCTGACAGTGGAATATTCCTTTGAGAGTGTTTAAGGCTATCTCAGCTATAGCGGATATCAGATCATCAGAGGCTGAACATAAAATAGCTTTCTTAGCTAGGAGAGCCCTTTACAAGAGTAACTTTAAAACAGACAGATTTCTCTGCAGTCTTTTTGACATAATGACAATACAGTATCAAATATTTTAGAAACAGAATGTGTTTTTCATGACATATGCCACAGGCCAGTCAGGGAAACACTCCACATCACGAAATCTATATTACGTCTGGTGTATGAATCTTAAATCAACCAGTAACAAATAGCCATGAGGCTTTCTTGTAGCATCTTCAAAAGCTTCTAAGAAAAATTTGTCTGACCAGGATACATTTGTCTAGCTAGTGTTGTGATCTGAAGCTTGTCTCTGGATTTTTAAACAAAATCCATGTATTTGGCATTTAGCGTGATGGTCCTGCTTTTTACCTTGACAGAAACATTCTGGACAATTAAAAATATTGTCAATTGTTTATGATGACTGTACTTGGTAAACCCATATTCCACTTCACACTATTTTGACAGGCAGAGTCCATCAAATCATCTATAATGACAAAATTACCTTTCCAGGGGTAAGAAATCATTGTCAACTAGCCTCCACAATTTAATCTGAGAGAAACTTTAACAGCACCATTATACATGCAAGGTTGCCAAGCTGTAGAACCAGACAATATTTTTCAGGCTTGGGGTGATAAAGTGGAATCAGCATGTTCCAACAACTGTTTTATAAAGAAGCTCTTCCCACTATTAGAGGGTCCAGCCAACAGACAAGTAAAGGATGCTGCAACCTCACATCCATTTTTCACAATCAGTATCCGTAAGGAAGTATTTTAAAATTGTCTTGTAAAACTACGCGTCGTCATAAACTACTCTGGGTCTTGGACAGCATTTTTTTGTTTCAAGGGACCACTGCTTTTATTCCTAACAATGCTGGGTTGACTCCACGGTAATTTCTTTAGAGATCTCAGACCCTAATAGTCAAAGACCAGGTCCTTCAGACTTTCAAAATTAATGTGTTTACTGCTGGCTACATTAAGGGTAAACCCTTTCACTTAAGAAACAACCTCACCACTGGACAGCCTGTAACCATAAAGTTTTGGGCCTGCAGAAACGAACTCTGTAATGTGTTCATCAGCAGGAACTTCACTGGTCAACTCCCCAAATAATCGCCCAGAGGTGGGGCCCAGTCACCCAGTCTGGACACAAAAATGACAGAGTCTGTGTCGTGGTAAAGGCGTACCTGTCCTGTAACCTATCTAGCAGGTTGTAGAGTTAGAGCTCTGGCATATGCTGTTGTAAAACTAACTATAAATATGTTGATATTATTGGAATTTGTTAATGATCGCTGGTATATTTCCAGCTTAAGCATGCTGTTTCATCATCGATGAAAAAGCATGATGAGATATCATGATATGGAACAAAAACATATTGAAATAATTTCTGTGGGTCTGTTACTATGCTCGTTGTCGGTAAATTAGCTCTCTGCCCAAATTTGCCCCAAAGAGAATTTAAAAACAGTTTAGATATCTGTCTCCTTGCAGGGTTAACAGCTATGGCTGCAGGGGTCAAATGTACATTTTCCCTTTCAAAATACTGTTGTATGTACCTGACTTTATCCTCTTCAGTTTTGACCCATGAAGGGAAACCAGAATGCCTCTTGCTTGCCTTTTAGATGCAGCTTGATGTAATCTGAAAAAGCTCTGTGCATGACTCCTTTAAATGCCAAACTTCATAAATGTTAATAATTTTGTAGCCTTTTTTCCAGTGCCAGGTTTAGTTCTACAGGCACAGTAGGTACCTGGTAAGTGACCTTTGCTCATCATCATGTGCATGATGTTGTTTGAACTATTTCAACACATGCATGACATAATGTAAACACAAACTTTATACAATCCTGGATGGCAGCACTGGAAAGAAAAGACCCTAGGGGTAAGACTTTACTTTAGCAAAACTAAAGTACTCTGGAGTGAGGGTCATCAAAATTGTCATAAATGATGTCAGGATGACCGACTGGATACTGTTTGGTTTTGTTAACAAAAGGTAGAGGCTGGTAAAATCATAATAGTGTATTTTCTCATCAGGCTGTGTCTTATAGTACAGACAAATGGCATTTGTTCTCCCCCCAAACAGTGACTGCCTGGGTTCGAGTGGCTGTGGTAGCTGCCTGTCCCTCAAGAAATTATTCAAACCCTGATCTGTAGTCAGCATTGCTTTCCATTCATGTTCCCACAATACTCTAATGGCAAAACCCTGTCTTTTTAGAAAATGAAATTTGTGCGTGGACCTATTGAATAACTGTCCAAAACTAGTCCCTGTCATGTGGTTTCTATCTTTCTCACAGTAACAGATGTTGCAGCCATGAAAAAAACAACCATTAAATTCAAATGCTGTGGGTATTCCATTTATGACTGAATAGCCATCCAAAAAGTACGGACCCACCTTAAATTCACCACCCCTTAGCGCATGCTGAATAGAAATGTTTTCTTTCTCAGATATGTACATAAGCCACTGAATAGCAGGTGTGGAGTATCTCTTCAATTGTCTGTGGTAGTTGTCTGGGGAGAACAGCAACAGTGCATTCTTTCAAGAATAGAAATCTGTACATCGCCATAGAAACTGAGGCTATGGTGACGTACTGGAAGGGGTCTAAGGATACTGTTTCATACTCCACTGTATCACCGTCTGACTGTTTTAAAATACTTTTTGTAGTCATCTCCAGTACTTCATTTCTAAATTTGGCACAGACTTTTCGAAGAATTTCAGCATCTAACTGACAATAGTAGCGAAGCTCTCTTTTCAGATTAAATTCTCTATGTCTGTTATCCAGGTACCATTGCAAAAACTCTTGCTTTTCTGCAGGCAACATATATTCAGAACCATAAAACTGAGCATCGGGCAGGGGACCTACATAATTTTCATTAGCCTTGGTGTTAAAAAAAATGGGGAAGTAACCTTTAGCAATCTCATTCTCAAATCCAAGGGGCTGCAGGGATTTTTGCTAGTTTAAAGGAAGAACAATGGCTGTCAATAAATCAGATGTAGGGATGTCACTGTGACACGTAGTACTTTTCCTCCTTGTGTGAGCAATTTAATATCAATTCTTTCCTTGACTAGCTGGCTAATGATAAAGTAACTGTCATAGCCTTTGGCATTGTGTGCTATAAATGTGTAGTGTCTAAATGGGGCATCAATAAAATGTCCTACAAAATCTTTATGCAATCTTCACCTTGATTCCCAGGACCTCTTCCCATATAATTGCTTAGCATACACAAAATTTGGTATGTGCACCCCGTTTCTTGTGTGGCTTCAAAATCAAACACTATATATTTCTCAGTGCTTTTTACATCTGTGGTGGTGACATGTAACACAGATGCTTGTCTGCTGTCATGAAAGAACCACATCTGCTACACTGAATCAATTTACATGTATGAGATCCTTGTAAAAACAAAACATTGTTCACACAGTTTCATGGATTTACAAGACCCTGTATCCCCATCAGCTCTAGCTAAATGTCTTTCTAAGCACGCTGAAGACCTACAAATCTTCTTACATTTGTGACAAGATACTGTGCCAATTTCCTTTTAGAGACAACACGGTTGAAACAAACTTTGCACTGTTGTGCACAGATATGATTTCCCTTATGGCTGTAGGCTACATCACAATATTCACAGAGGTACCGATGCGCCTATGAATTTTTACATTAGTGATACCATAAAATGGTTTTCATGTAATAATACAAACAGTGTTTTAGGAAATCTTTCTGGACCTGTTGAAAATGTTTGCCAGTTTCCTTCATTATGATATAAAATCTTAATTTTGACTCCTAAAAAACGTTCAAACTGGGGCACATCACTAAAAGTGACAGGGGGTTTGGTCTGACAAACCTAACTCAGCGTACAATATTTTAGCCTTGTTCAACAACTGACTGTCACTCATATGTGGATTTAAGAGTGCGAAAATGGAGCCACCAAAACACAAACTATTGTCTCTGTTATTTAAATCAATCAGGTATCGTCTCTTTTTTTGTAAAATCCTGCTATACAAGATGGAGCTCAGTGTCCGTCTCCCCCCCACCCCTGAACCCTGGTGGTTCCTGATAGTTGTTACCACGAGATGTATAGAGGCATCAGCAATTACTTCAGTATTGCTCTGTAGCATATCAGCTATCTGATCTAAGAAGGTTGCAGCATTTAGTTCATTTGGTCTTGTCTTTCTTGAGAACAAGGGGTGATTCAAAGAAGCAGCATTTAATCTTACCTGTATAAAATCCCCATATTGTGTTTTTCTCTTCACACTGTCTAACAAACTTTCTATAGCCTGGTGCATTGAAGCAATAGCCTCTGTAAAATATTGTATTTTATCTAGATTTATAAACTTATATCTTTGATGAAATTCTGTAGCATTAATTTTTTTTAAACTGCATTCATATTCCTGTACAGCTTCTAAATACACTGTAGGGGGCGCCCTGTTAGCCTGATCATCATCATGATGGTTTTCTAATTCAGACTGCAGACCATTTGTAGCATTCTGTAACAGCTACGTTGTAATATTTTCCTGGCATGTTTTACTTTTCTTATCAACTTTTCTCGGATTGTTTTATTTTTTACCAAGATTTTCCTTTTTTGACCCCATTTGTTATTTTTTTTCATTTTGTTAGTGATGCAACCCTTTGTACTCAGTTTATGAGAGCTTCTGTGCTTTCCTTTGTAATTTGATCTTTGTTTTGGCCACTTTTCCTCCAAACACCCTGTACTTTTCATACATGTGGGCTGCACTTGCCATCATCTTTAAATCCTTGCATGACTATTTAGATGCATGCACTAAACCAACACTACTGTTCAGTAAAGTAGCTGAACTTTTAAAAGCTCAGATTTAAGCAGCTGATGATCGTAATCCTCACTAGATAATCTGCCCTCAATTACCAAGGCATTAAACAAACTATCAATTGTTTTAAAAATATAGGCTTTCCCAATATTGATCATGTCAATGTCCCTTTCTTGAAACCTTTGGTCAGAAACTCTTGTGCTGCTGCTGCTCCTAGATGGCTGTACATTGTTTATTGTCACATTTGGTTCATTTACAGCTGCAGAGACTCTTGAGCTGCTGCTCCTAGATGGCTGTACAATGTTTATTGACACATTTGGTTCATTTACAACTGCAGAGACTCTTGAACCACTACTCGTAGATGGCTGTATATCTTGTTCAGTTATGCTATACGTATTCTGGTCACTGACACCAGCAGAAACTCTTGCATGCCTTTGAAAAACATCACTTTCATGTAATGATTTCTTTTTCCCTCTATCACCTGTAGGGTTTCTCTGTGTGGCTGTTTAAAAACAGAAAATAAACCCCTGTCACTACTTTCAGTATTTTAAAACTTTTATAAGACAACATTTAAACTCTAAAACCTGCAGCATCTACTATTTCTAGTTAAAAATACACACCTTCTGTAATGGTAATCTGGGGATTAGCCAGCCTCTCCCCTCCAGGGTTTCTCTGCATGGCTGTTGAAAAACAGAAAAATACACCCCTGTCACTACTTTCAGTATTTTAAAACTTTTATAAGACAAAATTTAAACTCTAAAACATGCAGCATCTACTATTTCTAGTTAAAAAATACACACCTTCTGTAGTGGTCAACTGTGTATTAGCCAAAAGAGTAAATGTTTGGATAAGTGCTTCATCAGGAGTCCACGAGTCCATAGCTACTTGTTAAATGTTTTTAAAATTTTTTAGCTCAAGAAGTAGTTTCGGCAGTCTCGCTCTGTCCTTTTGTCTTGAGCTTTCAACATCTTGAAATGCTTATATAAAATGACTCAGACCCCCCAAGTGCAGTAGCAAGTAGTGAAAAAACATCTGGTACTGTCCATCAGACCACCTACCCATTCTCGAAGGAAATATATAAGCCCTATGCTACTCAATGTAGGCTTTTGTTTCTCACTTCCCTGCGACAGCTGAAGGCATTAAGAAATGCCTTTCTGCTTCACGTTAGTCACAGTCTAATTAAAACAGATGCTTTTATCAATCTTAAAACACAAAGAGGCACAGTTTATAATAACGGCAGTTGAGTGCCAGCTTAAGTTATGTTTTTAAAAGTCAAAACAGAAATTCTGTCTTTTTTAAACAGCTGCATCCTTTAAATTAGTAATTCGGTAAAACTGCTTGCATACCACTAATCAGAAGATAAAACTTATTTTGTTAAAAAGTTAATCATGAGAAACACAAGTTTTTCTCATTTACAATGTAGGAGAGTTCAAAAAGAAATGCCATACTGCTAATACATTGGTCACAGTCTAATTAAAACAGATGCTTTTTATCAATCTTAAAACACAAAGAGGCACAGTTTATAATAACGGCAGTTGAGTGCCAGCTTAAGTTATGCTTTTAAAAGTCAAAACAGAAATTCTGTCTTTTTAAACAGCTGAGTCCTTTAAATTAGTAATTCAGTAAAACATAGCACACACACACACACACACACAAGGGTGTATTCTTTTGCACCGACTCTAAGCAAAGCTGTAGATACATTTTAAGACTGTGTGCTTTAAAATTATTCTGAAAGAGAAACATTATCATTTTACATTCTGTCTTTTCTTTGTAACATATCATTTTATTTTCTATTTAGTACTACAGTGACTTTTTAATTTTTGATAATGTAACTATAGACATTTATTTTGTAACAAAAGCATAAAGCTACATTTTTACAGATCCCTGTAAATACAGGGACCATGTAATCCAAAAATCTTGAGACACACATGTTTCCAAAGAGAATCAATAGTCCTTTGTAGCCATGGCTGTGTAAATGAACAACAGATGTTTTGTCACATCTTAACAGACAAAGACACCTACCACACAGCCAACAGGACCATGAACTCCAAAAAGCCCATCTATATTTTAAACATCCATAAAAGACATTGCTTTTCCTATGTGCCTAATGAGGGACAGACACACACATACACACACACACACACACCCCACCACACAGCCACCAGGCTCCAAAAAGCACATCTATATTTTAAACATACATAAAAGACATTGCTCTTCCTATGTGTCTAATGAGGGACATACACACACACAAAGTGTGTATTCTTTTGCACCGACTCTAAGCAATGCTGTAGATACATTTTAAGACTGTGTGCTTTAAAATTATTCTGAAAGAGAAACATTATCATTTTACATTCTGTCTTTTCTTTGTAACATATCATTTTTTCAAAACATTATAAATATCAAACACACACATTTCATTTCAGCCTTCTCCTTGATACTACACAGAGCTGAGGGGGTGAACTATAGGTATGTGTATTCCTTTTTTCTGATATATTTTTATTCTTTCTAATTCATGACAAAAGTATAAATAATTAGTTTTTTGCGATTGTTGCAATGCTATCCAGAGAAAACTGCTGAACCATCTTATTTACACAGAGGTCCCCCCGTTTTAGCTTATAAATGTTACATGCGTATACATAAAGCTATCCTTTTGATGCAAGTTTGACACAGTCCTACAGATGCATGTTAAATAATTTTGTATATTGTTACAAAAACAGAAAAAGGGGTACTCACACAGACAGATGAATTTCCCTCGGGGGTCTGCACACAGATCTGTGAAACCTCTGCACGATCAGGTTCCCTCCTAGATACTTCTTTCTGAAAATATACTAATCAAAAAACACACAAATGTCCCTGCAGTTATACACCGGGCCTACAGGGGGCACATACCACTACATAAACACTAACTGATTTTTTGGGGTGGGAGGAGCACGGTGGTGAAGAGGGACAGGGGTTCGAGCCAGGACGGTGGGGGTGCAGGAGAAGGGGGACAGGGGTTTGAGCCAGGCTGGTGGGGGTGCAGGAGAAAGGAGGGATGCAGGAGTTCAAGCTAGCATGGTGGGACTCGGGTTCCAGCCAGGATGGTCTGGCAGGGGATCGAGGAGTGTACGAGAAGGAGGAGCGCAGGACGCTTACAAAATGGTGGGTGGCAGGATTCGAGGAGTGTACAAGAATGAGGGGCGTAAGACGCTTACAAAATGGTGGTGTTATGTCACTTCCAGGGTTTCAGTGTGGGTCATTTCCTGTGCAAGGGGGTGGGACATGGGTTTGAACGTGTGTCATTTCCTGCGCAAAGGGCGGGAACGCGAGGTTGAACGCGTGTCATTTCCTGCGCAAGGGGCGGGACACGGGTTTGAGGTTGCATCACTTCCACCAGAAGTGGGCGGGGCTAGCACATTTTAGTGAGGGACTTCCTGTTTAACAAGGGGCGATTCTGATTGGTCCATTTTAGGCCACGCCCACCTGTCAAATGACGTGGCATGCGCTGATTGGCTGAAATTTAACATTTGACGAGATATATGAACTTATACTACTGCCTTGTTTTAATGTAAACCATTAGGAATTTTATACATAAGGCCTTTCCCTTTTAACAAATAAACATCTTCATTTGCTTTGTTATTTTATCTTAAAGGCAGCCTTTATTTCCAATACAAATTTAATAAATAAATGTTTACATTTGTTTTGTTAGTTTATTTTAGAACCTGGGTTACTTTCCATTGAAAACTCTACTTTTTTGTACTCTAAGATCCAGGCTCTTCAGAAATAAGGTGTACAGGAACCCTGTTCTTAGAGAGAAATACATGTTTTATACCAACCCTTTGTAAAGTAACAGGAGTGTGTGTGTGTGTTAGCTAATTAATTCAGTGGCTATCAATGCCTCCTTCAATTAGGAGCAGCACAACTTTAATCTGGACCAACTGCACCTTTATGCTATTATGGTGAACAATACAAAAGGATGTGGGTTGGGGGTGGGGCACTAGCTATTGCCCAATATCTATAGCCTGTTTTCCAAAGACTAAACATGAGTAATTTATACAATCATAATATGCTCCCAACTAAAAGAAATTACCCAAGTCAAACATTACAAACAAGCTATGGTATACCAGAACAATAATTTCTGTAAATAGGCATCCTCAACTGAACTGCCCCATCAATACTGCTGTATTCAACCAATTATCTCTTACAACAGGGAAATGTTTGTTACTGAAGTTGTGTTACAAGCAGTCCATCCTTAACCAGCAGCAATTTCGTTGAAGGGGGTGGGGCGGATATGCATGCCAGCATAGCTTGTATGTGGTGAAGGAAAAGAACGCAAGTGTGATAAACTGACTAGGAGGACCATTTTCATCAGATGGAAGAAAACAGCAAATAAAGGAGAGTGGATTGGTTTGCCATTCCATTATAGTTTCAGTCAGATCACTCAGCTTTTATTCTGCCTTGCCTTGCAAATTCTTTCATTTCTGAGAAAATACTCAATAACACAACTCCATAATATTTTGATGTAAGAAATGCATCCCTGTGTATTTTAACTCACAGGATGGTTAGTCTAGCAGATATCAGCACTGTCTTGAAGCTTCACATTCTAGTACAGTGAGCTTCTGTTGCATCATGACATCTGATTTCTTGTGTCCCCGATTGTTTATTTTGATGATGCTTTCAAATGGGAGTGGTGGAAATAAAAAAAAAATAAAGTGAACGTGCGTTCCTGTAAATTCTGTCAGTACTGCAATCAATCATCTCATAACTTTAATCAAATACCAACCTTTGCACAATGGATCTCAACAACTCTGCCAGCTTGGAATACATAATACAGAGGCAGTGTTCAGTGCAACACACAAAAGTTCTGTTTACAGTCACCCCCAAAGTCACAACTGGGGGGGGTCAAATCAATGCATGGACTGGTTCTGTGTAGACACACACACACTTGCAAAATGTGTGTGTTGAGGGGAGTTGATCTCTGAAATGAAGTGGAAGGAATCGGCTGGCAGCCTCCTTAGGCCAAATTAAGATCCCTTCTCTCCCAAAGGGGACTAAATTAAAAATTGACTTATTGTTTTACCCTGAAGACCCCTGCAGAGGTGTAGCAAGTCAATGTAATTCTTATATAGAAAAAAAAAGCTCTGTAGACCATTTTACGAATTCACTTTAAAGCTTGGAAGGTACTGTATGACACCCGTGATGCCTCTACACACACATACACACACACACACACACACACACACACACTACAGTAGTCCCTTCTATTAATAACAACAGTCTATTAGTAGTTAAGTGTCTCTTGGCCTGATAAAAAAGACAGCTAATGCCCCAGATACCCAATGACATGCTGCTGAAACACATGTAAACCGCATTTCCAAATATGCTTTTTATGAGATGAGGATTTCATGTGGCCCACACAGAGTCTAGTAAATAGTGGTTGACAAAAAAGGACTGTATTTCCATATATGTATTTTAAAAAATAACTATGCAGATTGTGTGTGTGTGGGGGGGGCTCTGGGTATCGGGTATGGCATGCCTTTCAGCTCAGCCAGCTCTCAGCCGAGCCTCTGCAATATAGACTAGCGCTTTACTGTAAGCTCTCCCGGTGCAGAAATAATGGTTGTAATAACAATAAAAAAATTAGAGAAGCAGTTCATAGATCGTCTGCAACGTGATCAAAACGGTTCCCTCCGCAGACTCGCAGTGCACCCCTTCACAAAATTAATTCCCGCCCTTTTCACAACTGTAAAACTATGTTGCATTTTAAGAAGCAAGCATCTAGCCCTCCTCCCCATGCACCAACCGAGACAAAACAAACCCAAATACCCGCGAGCAAAGCGGCAGGGGGCAGAAACCCGCAAAGATTTGTAAGTTACCTGAGTCAGGCAGAGAGGAGAATTCATCATTGTCTGTAGGAAACTGACAGATTGCAGAGCAGAAATTTACAAAATACAGAGGGAAAAAGTTACTGAGTCATTTTGTAGATTGCAAGAAGACTCTTTCCCCAGGAGTTCAATTCATGAGCCGAGTCGAAATAAAAGCAGAGAGGCAGAGAAGAGAGCCGGACGGGAAATCTGATATAGTGTATAAAAAAATAACAAGGCAAGCTATAAACTAGGGATGTGGGAAGTCTGGAAAATCTGCTCTATTTGGGAAATGGGCAGGGAAAGAAAGAATAGCAATAGAACTGAAATGTCAATCATGCAACAAGCTGGACAACCGGTATCCCTGCACACAGACACATAAATATTAAACTCAAGTTGTCTATACTTTTCCAAGGTGTAAGAAGTAAGTACTTCAGCTATCAAGTGATCTCTACGCACTTATATACTGTACTTCTGAAGTGTACTGAAAGTTACAAAATGACACCTACTATTTTCCCACAGGATTTATATTCAGAACCAATATATCTGATACATCAAATATTTACCAGGGAGACAAACAAAACTGAAACAACTTCTTGTATTTGGTTTTACAGTCAAATCACAAATGAAATAGTACAGTGCAATAATATATATGTAAATACAAAAAAAACACAAGCTATTTCGCTTTAGAACTCTGATAAAAATAAATCTGAGGGTATTGAAAGGTTTATAAAAAAAGGTGTAATTTAAGAAGTTGTAAAGGAAATCCCTTATGGGTTAATAATGAAAGTGAGAATTCCAGCAGGCAAGTCGCAAGTCGAATCTCCTGCATGGCATCCTCAACCCTTCTGTCTTAAAAAAAAATGAAACCTGCCTATTTACTGATTTCTTAATAGTTAATGACAACTTGGACAGGGTAAAACAGAACTGTAAATCACTTTTAATTGTGTTTAAATTAATTAAACAGTTGACTACCTATATGCCCCCCGTTAAACTCCATTAAGTTTTGCTCATTTGGCAATGTTTAAAAAACGATTACATTTTAGAATCAAACAGGAAACCAATTATTTAAAATATGTCATTGATTCAGAAGAGGGCATGTTTACTTTTAGATTATCCAAAGGTACATAGGCTGTTGCTGACTACATATTAGACATGCACTGGCTGATGTTTTGTACTAAAAACTATTCAAATTGAACAGCTTTTAATAATGAAAGTTATGGATATAAAAACACATTGGTATGCCAACTCCACAATTTGTATGAGCTTGCATTTTCTATAGGCTGTGGCTACATAAGGGCCACATGGGGTTTGCTACCGTCTCCCTAACCCATGAAACAGAGTGCATTGTGATCGTTAAAATATTTATTTTTTTTATAAATGCATTCACATGTGGAACTGTTGATTTTATAACTAAAGACTATATAAATGGGTATAAAGTCAACAAGTTGCAGCTGCATTGGCATATGTGATCTTACATAAACTCCAACATAAACAGTAAATGAAAGTTGCAGAAAATTGCTGTAAAAAATCTCTCAGGGTCGAAACAAACAGACAGGTTGGGTGGCGAGTTTATAAAGCATGGCACTCAGTTTATAAGCATAATCTTATATTTAAAGGCATGCTTCACTCATGTATGCAGCACAGTACTGGTGAGGGACTAATGGCAGCCAAGGGGCACAACTGGCAACAGCTTGACTTGACACATTATTTGTCGAACATAACATATTTGGGGCAAGGGCATACACTGGTGGTATTTCACATGTAGAATGCTCTCGCCATGTCGATTTTGTGGGGGGGGTATCAAATACCTCCTCCATCAAGGTCCCTGCATTGTCCAGTTCCACCTCATAACTTTTTGTTAATTGGGGGCGGCAATAGCAAAGGACTGTCAGATAGATAGATAATAGGTGGTTAGGGATATATATGTATATATACACACACGTTAGGGGCAGTTAACTTTTGCATTTGGGGTGGGGGCATGTTATTGAACTGATCTGTTTAGAGAGTAGTGTATAAATTGGTTAAGCTCAACAGGGACCGATTGTCATTTAACTTTTGCCTTTATTTATTGGTGAGAATAAAATAAGGATTGAAAGAGTGTGTGGGTGTGGGATACACATCACTATTCCATGTTGCATTTAATTGGAGAATGATAAATTATAGAACAGATCTGTTATGGGGGTTACATATGGCTATGTTCTAGAGAAGCATTTAATAATGTAGGAGGGCATACAGTTACTGAAATGGCCTGTTGGGGAAGGGGGATCGCTAACTTTTGGCAGTATCCTAAAGGGACAGTAAATTAACGTTTGTATTTAAATCTGGGGTGGGATGGGTTGTTAAGCTATAGGGCTTTTCTATTAGGGTGGGTATGGCCGAGTCCTATAAGGACAGTTACAGTAAATTACTAACATTTGCTTTTAATATTTGAGGGCTATGTTATGGGGTTGATCTGTTTTTTTCCGTATATTACTGCCTGTGCACCATAGGGACAGTTACAGTAATTCACTTTTGCATTTAATTGTGGGGTAATACTTACAGGATTGATCTCTTTTACGGGGGGGTTCCTATCAGGGCACTTCATTAACTTGGAATTTAATTCCATTGAAGAGGCAATACCTTACAGGTCTGTTTTGAGGTGGTAAATAACTTGCAGTGGTGTCCTGGGGTGGTTACTTAATGTTTGCGAGGAAGTGGAGGGCGTAATGTTCACTAAAAAAAAAATACCACCAACAGCTTAATCTGGTTCAAGGTCAGTTGGCATTCATCTGTATCCCCTTCCCCTAGGTCGTGCCTGAAAATAAGCAGGATTTGTCTAGTGCACTTACCAGGTCAACAAAACTAAATAAATAAATAAATATTTGTTAGTTTAGTAGTGTACATATATGAGCATGCATTTCTAGTGTATTTTGTTCTTTGTTCAGTGTTATTACGAAGTAAAAGTAAATCAGTGGACTTTGCATCTTAGGCTTCAATGAAAAGGGGTTGTCTCAACTCACCATTCGGTCGCAAAAGATGGGTCTGTTTTTGACTGATACAGTATATGGCTATTTTGAACAACAGATAGGGGTTTTACTTTATTGTCACCAATACTTTCTGTGAATCTTTATAGTTCTATAATTTTTCCCAGTGCAGGTATCGTGTATTTCACTTTGTATTTCAATGTTCTTGCTAGGACTTTCTGTAGAGACTTTTATAAGTGGCAACAAGCCACCGAAGCCCAAAAGAAGGGATGGTTTAAAAAATGAATGCGCTCGATGGTATATTGGTAGTTCCGTCCACCCCATGAAAAAAGATTAATTTGTTTTTGGCTAAAACTATCTGCGCTCATGTCACAGCACAGAAGTGTTTCTTCTGTCTCATTATGTCTTGTGTGCGCCTACCCTTTTTAGCTTCTATAATTTATACCGTAACCTGTGTATTGTGTCGCTTACTCATGACTGCTTTGTTGCAGGGAATGGCAAAATATGCCACCTAATTGCAGCCTTTGTATACCTCTAGAGCATCAATAAGAAGCATGTCCTCTTTTACTGCTTAGCTTTGTTCAAGTCACAGAGGGATTGCAGGATGTGCACTGTGCCCAGTATTTTGCCCACAATATTGCAGCGTTACAAAACAGTAAAACTATAGACAGGCCCCCTTTCAAACAAGATCAAGCAAAAAGTACCGAGGTAGTGCCATGAGATGGTGTCATTTTGTTTGAAAAGGAGCAATGGAAAATCGGGGTGCTTTGTCTAAGTGAGTTTAGATGAGAGATGAGATGAATGAGGAGGATGCACATTTCTAGCAATGCAGGGACAGAGACATGTTAATGTTTCAAGATGTGCTGCTCTCCTAGGCAGTCATTTAGCACTGAATTTCACACAAGTCATGTTGTATATCCTCAGGTGTAAATATGGAAAAGCTACACGTTCCTATGGTGCGCATCGCGTACCTATATTCTACACCTCTCGTGTTATTTATCAGTGCATGGCATCAAGGAGCAATCTATCATACATGTAACAGGTGCTAGATAACTATATCACACCCAAAATCATACTGAGAAGAAATGCAGGAGAGTGTGACAGTGTGACAGGGAGAGAGAGAGAGAGAGAGAGAGAGAGAGAGAGGAGTGTGCATGTGTCCTCCTTTTCTCAGTGGGTCCTACTGCTTTGCTACCCTTTGAAAGGCCACGCTGTGTCACAAGCTCTGATTACACCCAGCATGCGTCTCCCTTTTGGCCAGATTGTATGTTATTCCCATTTCAATAGAAAGAGGTAAATTTCCTTGACAAAGGCAGAGGGGCATGACATTGGGATAGCTATTGTACCAAGAAAGACAGCCCTCTTAGTGCACTCCCCTCAGTTATACAGTGTGTGTGGGGGGGGAGCACCAGCATGCAGTTTGCGTGCACGCCTGTGTGTGGGTGTGTGGGGGGGAGTGCACATGAGCAAGCGATATCTTATCGCTGCTCACTGAAGCGTAGCTCCCCCTTTCAACTGTATGCCACTGCATTTTGGAGCTTGTCATAGACAGCTCCAGCATGCATTGGCTTACAGGGGCAGCGCCTGCCAACACACTGACTGAATTGGAAGAGGGCTGCCACACCTCCGAAAACTCGGATGATGGCACTATGTTTCTTGCACATGCGTGCAAGCAAACATAAAAATGGTTGATTAAAAAAAAACTGAACCTAGCTAAATGTGACCCATTTAGCTAGATTCTGATATTTGTTTTCTACAAAATAACCAAATGTAGTGCACCAATCTGCCAGTCAAGCTCCATATGCACTCTGTGACATAATACCAGCAGAACTAAGCCACAAAAGATGTGCTACTTACAGTTTTATTGTTGCTCATCATGGCATATAAATCACAAATAGATATAAGACAATATAAAAGCTGGGTAAAGACATGCAAACAGGAGTAAAAAGCAGTCCCATAAACAGCAGCAGTTATGCCAGGATACCTGGCAACTAAACCTTACATTTCACTCTGATTGGTCAGGGCTTCTTCAGAAGTGTGCACAAAGGTGTATCTTATTCATATTTACAGTACCATTAATTTAAAAAAAACCTACAAATTCACGTGCATTTTTAACTAATCAATTATCATCAGATTTAAAAACAATTTTTACCAAATAACATTACAATTTCAAGTTATTGTTTTCTATTTGTAGTAGCCCAAAAACACATTTTAAACAATATATTACAATACTGTCTAAGTGCTATGCTGGTATATTTTATATTGCACTATAATTTCAACCTAAAGAGAAGTCCATTATTTATTATAATTTCTGTCAGCTTCAAAGTACTGTATATATGCAATATAGTTACTGACCTTCATTTTTTCCCATAGGGAAAGCTGGTTATACATGCGCCAGCTTTCTCTAGGAAAACTTGTGTGCATTTCGGTTGTGTGCACTTCCCGGTTGTGTGCACAAAATCACCAGGTCCCGATTCATTTCCTATATTGCTCAATGTTAAATGAATCGCTTGTGTGCACACACATTTTCGGTTGCATGCACAGACTGAACTTCAATCAGCAGGATTAAGAGCAGCAATGAGGTGTAAAATTAGATGATTGACACCTGATTTTCTTTACCACTCCGGCCCCTGAGGTGTCCAGAGATAACAATACTCAGTTATCAGCTCATTATCAGTTTTTCTCCAAGAATGGAGTACCAGGGCAAATAAATACAGTAAGTGCAAGCAGGAAGGCAATGACCATAGCACTGAAGATGCGCTTTTGCAGTGGTTCACAGCGTTCCTTTCTCTGGGCACATTCTGTTTGAAACATCTGATCACTGGATAAGGGATGAACTTTTAAAATGCTTAACATTCTGTAAATGTTTACATTACTGCAGTGCTTTTAATGCTCGCACATTTCGCTGTCAGTACTAAACTTACATATGCTGAGATTTTTATTACTGCTTGCTACTGTTTGGTGCTGTTTTAATATGCTTTTTTATGCTGTACTACTGTGCTACAATATTTTCCCATGTGAGATGTGTGATAAATGAGTTTTACCGCAACCACGATTAACTCTGGGCATTTTTACTGCATTTTCAGTTTAGTGCATTATCCGTTGTGTGCACACTTTCGGCTGGTCCCGAGGTTGTGCACACAAGTGGAATGCACCGTATATATGCAATATAGTTACTGACCTTCATTTTTTCCCATAGAGAAAGCCATCTATAATTTGCCATTATAACCAGCTGGGCTGGTTATAACGGCAAACACGCGCCAGCTTTCTCTAGGAAAACTGCGAGCCATCAACACCCATAAAACAAACCACATTTAATCTGAAACTCACGGTCTGTCAGCTAGCTTCCTCCTCTTGCTGCTTAAAAATCAACACCCTATGTCTTCTAACACAGAGAAAGATGAACAAGATAAATTAAACTAAAGTAGAAACTTTTCACATCATTCGGAACACACACCGAACAAATCTCTCTCTCTCTCTCTCTCCCCCACAGGCATCGCAAGCACTTTAAGCAGCTTGCTACAAACAGCATAACCATGGCAACCGGAACCCTCACTTAGCAACAGAGAAATGAGTAAAAACCGAAGAACTTAAAATATTCTTACAAAATCTTTGAACGTTTTCTTTGTTTAACATGATTTACTTCTCATAGAAATCGCGGTTACTGAGCAAAGTCACAAAAGGGACCTGGCTGTTTCAAGTACTGTGAGTTAACACAATGGCACAATTTGTCAAATAAACTTCCTATGCACAAAAAAATGAAGGTCAGCAATTATAAAAAATAAGGTTTGGGGAGGTGGTTCAGACTTGAATTTTACACACACCCTCAGTGTGGGATGCCTTAATAAATCCCTCGGGCTTTGCCCTCGGGGTTTATGTGGCATCCCACACTTCGGGTGTGTGTAAAATTCTCATTATAACCACCTCCCCATACATTGTTCTCTATTTAATTCTCTTCGGTTTTGCTTCTGTTCATCTGTGGGTCCCAGGATCATAATGCTGGTACTTCAAAGCTTGGCAGTTTGTTACATACAGTACATCAGAAACTACACTCACTACAAATAAACAAACAAAAAAAAACCCACATTAAATAATGACTTCTCAATTGTATATATACATCTTTCTTGAAAAGTCACATTTACATTATTATTTACATAATACTTCAATCCAAACAAAGTACAGTTAAATTATTATGAAATTACAGAAAATCATCTTAAGGATGGATTTCTGCCTTTTCATACATCCAATATTAAGCTCTTAATCAAAAAGGTAGATGTAAAGCTTTGCTATTTATTGCAAAATCCATGTTAAGCAAATCTTCCCACTATGTATCATTTGCAGTCTATTCATCATCCAGTGGAAAATAGTGCAATAAATGAACCAACATGGATTAGAACGCCATCAAGCAAGATCCATTACAATACCTTACAATTATCATCTGTTTAACCTAATAGTATGAAGTGCGCATCCAGACCATGTGGACAGTAAAATTATTTAAATGCAAGATTACAGGTTGGGGAGCACAAAGAAGAGAATACAATCTACTGTAGACAGTAAGACACTTGTATGTGTAGACAGTTTAAGATGTTTAAATGCTAGGTTATGGGAAGCACAAAAGGAGAATAAAATCTAACCAAGGCACTTGTGTGAGTATAGGCTTTGTAAAGAATATAGGCTCTGTTTTTTATAATCATCTAACTCACTGCTATGCCAGATTAAAAAATAAATACATTGCACATTGTCTGTTTATAATGACCAGAATGTCAAAAAATGGCACACTTAAATTGAAATACAATTATCCAAAGTGCATAAGTACAGAATAACTGAATCGGGGGCACATTGTCTTTTTCTTATATGGTGATCCCATAATTTTCTATTGTAAGAGATAAATAAAAAGTCAACGCACGTGTTAATTCTATAGAATCATTCAAACCAGCTGGAAAAAGCAGGGCATTCGATGATAAACCCCAAATGTTTCACTTTAATAACTTTGCAACTGTTCAGTGGATTTGCATGAAATTTTCCATGCGCGGTCCTTTGGGGTAGCTCTCTTGACAAGATCTGGATAGCAAAAAAAAGTAATTTATTTTGCTGTTTTCTTTGTCCACCTCTAGCGCCCAAAAGATTTGGAAATTTGGTCTGAAATTTTCAGGGAAGAAAGGGGTTGGCTCGCAGATATGCCTTTTGCTGGTTTGGTGAAAAAAATATTAATCCGTTCCAAAGTTATTAACTTTTAAAATTTCAGTTCTGAGCCTGCTCAGCAGGCACTTTCAGGATAGCTGCATGAACCAATAAAAGAACTGGGTCATACAGAAAAGGATCCTTTTCCATATCGGTGAATCCTTTTTCGTGAGCAAAAAAATCCTTTTTGTATGCCGCCATCTAGTTTTCCATTTTTTGAAAAACAAAAATAAAAACCCACAAAAATTACACACTGCAGAGAGACCAACAGACGTATCTTGCTCATCAGGACACTGTTAGGGGGATTCTGTACTTTACTATCATTAAAATGACTCTGAATGTCTTTTTGTTTAATTTGTATACTTTTTTGTGACTCACTTCTACTTTTATTTTCATATGGCCAAAGGAAAAAATAATTCAGCCATATGAAAAAAGATTCCTTCATATGCAAAAACATTTTAGACTTAGTTTCCCTGGTGTCTAGTGGCACTCCCCACCCTCCAACTGCTGTCCTCTTATTGTTTCAATGTTTTCCTAGTGTATAGTGGCACCCCTACCCTCCAATTGCCATCCCGTATTGTTTCAATATTCCCTTGGTGTTCAGTGGCACCCCCACCCTCCAATCACAGTCCCCATAATGGTTTTACTTTCATTGGTATCTAGTGGCACCCATCATCCTCTGATTGCTATCCCTGTAATGGTTTGACTTTTCCTGGTGTCTAGTGGCACCCCCCACTCTCCAATCACCATCCCTGTAATTATTTTCACTTTCCCTGATATCTAGTAGCACTCCGACCCTCTGATCCCATAATGCTTTCACTTTCCATGGTGTCTAGTGGCACCTCAACCCTCTGATCACTGTTCCCATAATGCTTTCACTTTCCCTGGTGTCTAGTGGTACCCCCCACACTTTCTGATCACCATCCCCGTAATGCTTTCACTTTCCCTGGTACCTAGTGGCATTCCCACCCTCATCATCCCCATAATGGTATGACTTTCCCAGGTTTCTAGTGGCACCTTCCAATCCCTGTACCAGGCTGAAATAAAGAAATCCATCCCCTGATGTGTTTGTTTTTCAACCTTCAAAAAAGGAAATGGTGCCTCGCTGATTCCCCCCTTCCAAGTCCCAACCTCCCATTCAGCACCCACCACCTAATCACCCCGGTGGTGGAATTACACAAATCCAGCCAGAAAGGTGATTTTGCAGTCACTTGGCAAAATCACCTTTTTGGTAGGGATTCAACATTTCCACTGCCCTTATTCATGAGTTGGTGTTATAAGAAGGCTATGTTGAAAATTTTTGGTCAATATATTTAAAAATGACAAAGTTATGTGCATACATTGAAATTTTACTAAGCTCACTCATAACATCGGTAATTTTGAATATTGCGACCCCAAATTTTCAACATAGCCATTTTTTACACCACCTCATGAATGTAACAGCTGTCATTTTCAAATCCTGGCTAAAATTTGTTTTCATACTTGTGGCACACAATTGCATTTCCAGGCAGCGGAATGACGTTTTGGTGGGGAAATGAAAATTCACAGTATAGGGTTCATGAGGTAATACAAGGCTATGCTGACAATTTGGTTGCTGTTTTGACAGAAATGCAAGCAAAGGGCACTCTGATATATGTACATCTCTATGGAGGGATGGGAGTGCAGGGCCCAAAGGGCCCAGCGCTCCCACAGGCAAATGAGGATACAATTAGACTATCTCAAAAAGTAAGGAAATTCTTTGCAAAACATTTGTTTGTGCACTAGTTAAGGTTAAACTGACAAAAGCAGGGAAATGTGGCATTAGGGTTTTCAACCCTAACACCCCACCACACAGCAACAGGAAAAAACATTAGAGTTTCACCTCTCCTGTATCTTCGCTAATCAGGCATGGGGTGTGCCTTGGGGTTGTCAGCCCTAATGCTCACCCCATTCTTATATACTCTTTATATCTCAGCTTCTTTCATTATTGAATGGGGTGAGTGTTAGGGCTGACACCCCCAGGGCACACCCCATGCCTGATTAGAAAAGACACAGGAGAGGTAAAACTGTAATGATTTTTCCTATTGCTGCCTGGTGGGTGGAGGTGGGATGTTAGGGTTAGAAACCCAAATGTCACACTTCCCTACTTTTGTCAGTTTAACCCTAACTAGTGTATTAACAATGTTTTTGTGTGTATGTATATATATATATATATATATATATATATATATATATATATATATGTATGTATGTATATGCAATGGGGTGGACATAAATGGAGTGTGATAAAGTCATTTATCTGACTGTGTACATGAATTAGTTTATGTACACAGTTAGTATGTTACACTCCATTTATCTATACAGTTTCTACATCACTAGTTCCTCCCCCTCACCCTGGTCACCTGCAGGCACTACTTCTCCTTCTTCTAACAGATTCTACCTATTATACACACACACACACACACACACACACACACACATTGAAATTCAAACCTCTGCTCATGTCTTTGCAGACTGCCAACAAATGAAACCACTTTTTCCCATAAATTCAAACACTGTGCTGCAGACTCTCTTCTCCACCCCCAACCCCCGCTTGCTGGCTCGTTAATTCACTCACGTGTTTGCCACTCTTGTCTCTAGTGGCCAAAACCAAGCTTTTTGGAAAAAAAAAATCTCTTCCTGGCAGCAGCAAAAATGAACTCACTGCCAGCTGCTAATCTCACAGCAAAAATAATGGTCTCCAGTCTGTGACTGCCTGGCTTTTCTCTTTTTTCCCACACAGGCTATCTTCATATGCTCATCTCCCACTTCTGCATCAGTTAGCTTCTCCACACCACACCACATATCCAGAAGTGGACAGTGAAGGCAGGAACAGCCAGATAAATGATTTACCATAAAAAAAAAGGAAAAAGAAAAACTACCAAAAAAATAAACATCATCATAGTGGCTCTCTCTAACTCTCACTAAACAAGAAATGGAGCCGCCATGTTTTCAAATGTCTCAGGTCCTCCCACATTATATAGCAACCAATAGAAACTTGAGATGGACTTCAGCTACACAACAAATAGCAAGCATCCATAGCAATCAGACCCAACTCTCGAGCATGAATGTTCAAAATAATCCCACTAATTTTATTATTTAATAAACTGTACTAAAAATAAATAAAAAAGCATCCAATAACTTAATTTCCTGTTGCATAAATGGAATATGCAATGGAAAACTTATGAAATAAATGATTTATCTGCACTTGAGCAGTTTGACCTTGGACACCTCACTCATGGTTTATGCCACTCGTGAGGTTACTCAAGTCAAACTGCTTTTGTGCAGATAAATCATTTATTCCACTGTTCCACTGCATATGTCATACATATATATATATATATATATAGAGAGAGAGAGAGAGCGAGAAAGAGGGATCTATATATATATATCTATATATAGATAGATAGATAGATAGATAGATAGATAGATAGATAGATAGATATTATGGTAGAGTAGCCCTTTTAAGGTTAAATGGTGAAACTTTGCACCTTAATAACTTTGCCACTGTTTGACAGATTTGCCTGACATTTGGCAGGTAAGGAGCGTAACCATAGGTCTCAGGATATTTCAACTTTTATACCAGTCGGATATACAGCTGCAGAGTTATTAAGCGACATCCGTGCACGCAATTACAGTTTTTTTATGCATTGTTTGCTTGTGCCTACAGGTCGCATGGTTTGTACGACTGGTCCTGAAACTTCAGGGAACATGTGGCTAGGGTCCCTGATGTGCCTTTTGAAGATTTTTTGAAAAAATATTTGAACAGTTCCAAAGTTATTCAAAAAACAAGTTCCCATTATAAGTCAATAGGAAAAGTTAACAAAAAGTTCAACACTTTCGCAAATGCGCTTTTTAGTGTCACAAATGGCCCTAGTAGTGTCACAGATCTGCCATTTTGTTTTCAGTTACTGATCAGAAAAATGCTTGATGTTTAAAATTGGGACCCTCTAGGAACACAATTCTTTTTGTGTTCACCTAGTCGGACCCCCAGTATGCTAGCCATGCCTTTATTTTGGGGTTAAACACCCCAAAAAATATGTTTTCCAAATTTCTGGGAAAAGTAGTGTCGCATAGTAGTATCGCACATTTGACACTTTTGCAAATTTTTGCAAAAGCTTTCACAAATCACTGCACTACTTTTCCAGGCTATGGCAAAATTACAGGAATTCTTTGCCACCTTGCTGCAAAAGAACGGTTTGGCCTTTTGGGCTTTTTGGAGGGAAGGCAGCCAACATCTCACAGATGTGCCTTTCAATGTTTTAGTGAAAAAAATATTGCATGGATGCAAAGTTACAGTACTCCAAAGTTGACGTTTTTTCCCATAGACTAACATGGTGGCATCCGCTGCACCTTTTCGGGCTCGTATCTCAGAAACGGTGCAAGATACTGAATTTTCATCACAATAATGTGTAGCCCTGTGGGCTACACATTTTGTGAAACCCTAGCCAGGAAAGTCATGAATCATGTGAAATTTTAATTTTTTTTCTACATCGTACGGTTACTGAGATATTAGCAATTTAGTATTACAACTGCTCATTTTCTGCTCTGAGGCCCATTATCATGCATACATTGTTTATTTTCACTGTGTTTCTCAATGGATCTTTTGGGGAAAAATAGGATGTGCGCTCCAGCAGCCACCCTTCCGTTTCCATTTGCGTTTGTCTTTCATTTTGCATCACTGAAACGGTGCGAGATACGGAATTTTCGTTGTGACAATGCATAGCCCTATGGGCTATGTGTTCTGTGAAACCCTAGCCAGGAAAGTCATGAATCATGTGAAATTTTAATTTTTTTTCTGCATCGTATGGTTACTGAGATATTAGCAATTTAGTATTACAACTGCTCGTTTTCTGCTTTGAGGCCCATTATTATGCATATATTCTTTGTTTTCACTGTGTTTCTCAATGGAGCTTTTGGGGAAAAATAGGGTGTGCGCTCCAGCAGCTGCCCTTCTGTTTTCATTTGCGTTTGTCTTTCATTTTGCATCATCATTGTTTTGACTGTTACTATGTGCATTTCCAATTGCGTTCCCATGCCCGTGCACGTTACGGTTTGTGTTTCCATACGCGCTTGCATTTGTATTTGTATTTCTGTTTCCTTTGCCATTA
This sequence comes from Neoceratodus forsteri, assembly GCA_016271365.2. Taxonomy (NCBI): domain Eukaryota; kingdom Metazoa; phylum Chordata; order Ceratodontiformes; family Ceratodontidae; genus Neoceratodus; species Neoceratodus forsteri. Next base: position 94,584,334 of record CM057450.1, on the reverse strand, counting down.
TTGTTGCTGTTACCATTACCATTTCCTTTAGGAATGCGGTACCATGACCGTGCTCATTACGGTTTGCGTTTCCATACACGCTTGCATGTGCGTTTGCATTTCTGTTTCCTTTCACATTATTGTTGCTGTCATAGTTAACACTTGTGCTTACAATAGCGGTACCATGACCGTTCGCATTACCAGTTGCTTTTCCGTATGCACTTGTATCTCCATTTGTGTCACTTTTTGCTTTGGTATCACTTTGCCCCTGCGTTTCTATTAACGCTTGCTTTACAATTTACGTATGCGTCACCATGTGCGTAACCATTACCGCTTGTGTTTGCATTGCTGTTACCATTACTATGTCACAAAAAATCACATGGTGGGAGTGCAGGGGCCCTTTGGGCCGCGTCCACCACCAGATCTATTCACTATTTATAGTTCTTATTCTCAAAAGAAGGAAATTAGAAGCAAAAAAATCAATTTAATACATCAGTTAGGGTTGTTCCACAGCAACAAAAGTGAGGAAATTCGATGTTAGGATTGAAAGCCCCACTTGCATCCCCCATCCTGCTCCCCAAACCAGCATTGGGGTGTGCATTGGGGTCATCGGTCCTAACTCTCACACCATTCTCCTATACCTCAGCTTCTTTACACATGTGATGGGGTGAGAGTTAGGGCTGAAGACTCCAACGCTCACTCTGATGCCACTTGGGGGCAGGATAGGGGGTAGGGGTGCAAGGGGCTTTCAACCCTAACACTGAATATATATATATATATATATATATATATATATATACTATATATATATATAGTAGCACAGTAGTGCTACCATAGTTAGGGTTGAGTAGCCCTTTTGAAGTTAAATGGTGAAACTTTGCACCTTAGTGGCTGTATGGTGTGAGGTAGGGAATGCCCTCCATCCCCCCACCCCACCCTCAAGCACATGCTGTTTCATGAGTGGAGAGTCACAGGAAAAGAAGACCCATAGACATTTATGGTGTACCTTTGTGGTTGTAGGGACACAAATGTTAGGAAACCGTGGAGTTGCATGGTGTTAGCCAGGGAATACCTCCCCCCCCCCACACAGACACATAGCAGGAACTGTATCTTGAGTGGATATCCAGAGGAAATAAATGGTATGGACATTAATGGTATACATCCTTGTTTCTAGGACTGTACAAGTTATGACAGTTAGGAGTTAGGAGTTGTATGGTATCACATAGGCAGTGTCCCCCCACCCCCCACCCCCACCGCACATGAGGTACTCTGTTGTGAGTGTATACTCTTAGGAAGAAAGGTTATGGATATTCATGTTACAGCTTCTTGATTAACTAACAGATGTAGTTGAAACAGTTAGTTATTGCATGGCATCAGCTAGGCAATCCCCCACCCCAGGCCAGGTCATGCATCCTGAGTGTAGAGTGATAGGGTAAGAAAATCTAAGGACATCAATAGTGTGTCTTCCTTGTTGTAAGAACAGACAAGTTAGGACAGTTAGGAGTTGCACAGCATCAGCTAGCCAATCCCCCTCCACCCCCTTCAGAGTAGACATTGTGTACCGAGTGGAGACCCATGGTAAAACTGAGGGCATGAAGATAAACAGTATAACAATTTTATTGCAGTACCAGACAAGTTTTGTGGTTGCTGGAGCACAAAGGTTAGGACAGTTAGGAGTTGCACGATATCAGCCAGGCAATGCCTCTCCCTTCCTGAGATCAGGCATTGTATCCTGAGTGGAGAGTGACAGGGAAAGAAAGGTTATGGATATAAACATTACAAGTACATGATTGTAGTAATATAGTACTTGGGACAGTTAGTTGTACAGTGTCACGTAGGCTATCTGCACTTACGAACATACTAAATTTGCCAGCAGATAAAGGCCTAGAGGTCTATCAAGTCTGCTCGATTGTGCCGCTAGCACCCCTTATTCTGCAGCTGCCCCTCCCTTCCACCCTTCCCCTTCATTAACCCTCCCCTTGTCCTGTCCCATCCTCATCTGAAGCAGTCCACTGTTCTACTGCATACCACTTCAGCAGGTAACGCATTCCACCCAGCCACCACCCTCTCTGTAAAAAGTGTCTCTCATCTCCCTCCTGAACCTTCCTTGCCCAGTCTCATATCATGGCCCCTGGTGGCTCTCCCTCCTTACTTTGAACAGCCCCTCTGTACCTGCCTCTTGTTTATTCCTTTCATGTATTTAAAGGTTTCAATCATGTCACCCTGTCTCTCCTCTCCTCCAGTGAGTACATGTTCAACTCCTTCAACCTCCTCTCGTGTGATAAGTCCCCCAACCCCTTGATCATCTTTACCGCTCTCGCTGCACCCCCCTCCAGTAACCTAATGTCCCTCTTCGAATCGGACGCCAGTACTGCACGTGTACTCCAGGTGTGGTCTAACTAATGACCATACAGTGGCAGAATCACCTCCTCCCTCCTCGAGGATATAGCCCTTGCAATACAACCCAGAATTTTGTTGGCCTTGCAGCTGCCTCCTACATTCGCCAAGTTGTTCATAGACCCTGTAATGAGCACACCCAGAGCCTTCTCCTCCTCTGTCTGGGCTAGCTGCACTCCCCCTAGCTGGTAACTCCTCCTTGGGTTCTTCATCCCAAAATGCAGCACCTTGCACTTTTTGGCATTAAAGCCCAGTTGCCAGGTGTCTGACCAGATTTCAAGCTTTGCCAGATCATCCTGCAACCCCTGCCATCGCTCTAGGTCATCCACCACCGCGCCTACCTTGGTATTATCAGCAAACAGACTGATCTTGCTCTTGATGTCCCATGATATGTCTGCAATGAATATCCCAAACAACACTGGTCTCAACACTGAGCCCTGTGGAAAACCGCTCATCACTGCCCTTGGGTGTGAGAGCTCCCCACCCACCACCACCCTCTGTTGCCTTCCCTGCAGCCAGTTTCCTACCCATCTCACCAGTTTTGCACCCGCCCCTGTGCCTACTAACTTCCTTCCCAGCCTTCCCTGTGGCACTGAGTCAAATGCCTCACTGAAGTCCAGATACAGGACATCCACTGCATGGCCCCTGTCCAGTTGCCTAGTTACCCAAACATAGAACTCGACCAGGTTGGTTTGGCAGGATCTGCCATGTATGAAGCCATGCTGTCTGCTGTCCTGTAGTTCTTTGGCCTCTAGGAGGGCCACTAGCCTCTCCTTCAGGATAGTCTCCATTAGCTTACCCACGATGGATGTGAGGCTCACTGGTCTGTAGTTTCCCGGTTCATCCTTGGGGCCACTCTTGTGGAGGGGCAACACATGATCCATCCTCCAGTCCTGAGGTACACACCCTGAATGTAGTGAGGCATTAAATAGGTCTGCCAAAGGTCCTACAAGGACCTCTGCCAGCTCCTTCAGTACCCTGGGGTGGATGCCATCTGGGCCTGGCACCTTGTCCACCCTCAGTGCCTTCAAACCCTCTCAAACTCTGCTCTCCATGATTTCCGCATCTGTCACCACTTCCTCCCCTGCTTCTGCCATTTCTCTCACCTTGGGTGTCACCCCCTCTTCTCTTTAGTAAATACTGAGCAGAAGTACTCATTTAGTGCTTCCGCTTTATCGCACCCTGCTTCCACCCAACCCCCCTCCTTCCTAATCCTTACTATGTGATCCTTACAGCTCCTTTTCTCCCTGATGTACTTAAAAGTCCTTCTCCCCTTCTTAATGCCTTGTGCCAGCCTGAGTTCCGTAGATGCTTTGGCTCCCCTTACTGCCTTGTCACCTCATGCCGATTCTGTCAAGTACTCCTCCTGTCCTCCCCCTCCCTGTTTTCTTGTACTTCCTAAAGGCAGCTCTTTTCCTCCTTACCTTTTCACATGACCTCCTTGCTCAACCAGATCAGTTTCTTAGCCCTAGCCTTCTTGCTCTGGGCTTTGCAGCAGGTTTTGGTTGCCTCCACTATCCCCAGCTTTATGAGCTCCCACCTCTGGTTAGTGTCCATACTAGATTGAATTCTGGCCAGGTACCCTTTTACCATTTCTCCCATCCTCCCAAAGTCAGCCCTCCTGAAGTCCAGCACTATTGTGCCAGATTCCATTCCTTCCTTGCCCATATCCAATGTGAGCCATACTGAGCGGTGGTCACTCCCTGACAGCGGTTCCTCCACTGTAAGTTCTCTCACAAAGTCCCCATTTGCCAGCACAAGGTCAAGGGTATTTCCTAACCTGGTTGATTTACTGACCATTTGTAGCAGGAAGCTGTCCTGGTAGGCATCCAGCAGTACCTGCTCCCTTCTGTTCCTGGTTGTTGGGGTGCTCCAGTCCACTCCTGGCATGTTGAAGTCCCTCACAATCACCACACTACCTTTCTTGCAGGTCCTCCTGATCTGTCCCACTAGTTATCTGTCTAACTCCTCCGTCTGAGATGGTGGCCTGTACACCACTCCCATTCTAAGAATCCTATTCTTGGAATCCTGGATTTGCATCCAAATTGACTCCGTACTACCCTTCTCCCCTTCCTCCCTTACACACTTCAGTCCTTCCTTCACATATAGTGCCACCCCCCTCCTTTCCCAATCACCCTGTCCCTACGAAATAACCTGTACCCTGGTACAGACAGGTCCCAGTCATTGTATTGGGTGTCCCATGTTTCCGTGATGACTGCAATGTCCACCTCTCCCTCTGCCATGAGAACCTGTAACTCTGCAGTTTTCCTCCCAAGGCTCCTAGCATTAAGGGTAACCATCTTCCACCCTTTTCCCCCCTCCCATCCTGCCCTCCTTTCCTAGCATCACCAACAGTACTTGCATTTGTTCTTTATCGCATGTTAATGGGGTAAAAGCTCATATAGTTTCCCAACCCGTGGTCTCCTGCATATCTCTTCCCCAACTGCCACCCCACTCCTAGTTTAAATTCCCAACTTCCTCTATGTACTCCTCCATCCTCTGTTTCAATACTTTTTCCTCCTCACTCCAAGTGTAGTCTGTCCTTGCATAGAGACTACTGTCCTCCAGGTCCCTCCCACCCCCCAACAGCCCATACCCTTTAGCACAACACCAGGTTCTTAGCCATCCGTTAAATTCCTCTATTCTCAGCTTTCTTGTTGTGCTTGCCTTTGGCATGGGAAGAGTCTCTGAAAAAGTAACTGATCTTCCTGCCCCCTCACATAATTGTGCTAGTTCCTCAAACCTCCTCTGGACTGTATCTACTGTCTTGTCAGCCAGGTCATTTGTCCCAAGATGTATAATTAAATGAGGCTTGTCCCTACCCCTTCTAGCATATTTCAGAACAGACTCTCCCACCCTTTCCGCTGTCATTCCTGGCATGGCCTCCACACACAAATGACTATGCCTCTCCCCTTGCTACCCACCTAACTCCTCTTAGTATTGAGTCCCCAGCACTAAGATTCCACCCCTCTACTCCTGCTTGCTTCCATTCATCTCCCTCTCATTTCCAGCTCCTCTTCTTCCTCCTGCACATTATTTCCCCCTTTTACCCCTGTTTGCAATTCTCCCAGAAGAACTTCCCACACACTCCAGTTTGGTCCAGGCATTTATCAATTACTCCTCTAATTTCATCATTTCCCTCCTCCACCTTCTTCCTCTCTAGCAGTGCACACTATTTTCTGAAGGCCCTTCACAAATGCCCGCTCCCTCTCTCCTCATAGTAACCTGTTCTCTCCTTTCCACTCCACGACTTTTGCCACTTCTTTGCCTCCCCTCACAAGTCCCTATCTCCTCCTTCCATTTATCTTTTGTCTCCTGACCTGGTTTCCCCGGCAATTGTTCTTCCTGGCCTGGGCCCCTTTGTCTCTGCTTCCCTTCTTCTGACCCTCTCCTCACCACTGTTGGCTTAAATCGCCCTCCCTCATCTCCCTTCTTCCTCCCTCCAGTATGGGCTAAACCCACCCCAATCTGCCTTGCCTGTCTTAGTTCCTCCTGCAGACCCTCAATCTCCTTTCCTAAGTTTTTCTATGTGGTTGCACACTAAACATCCTCCCACTCCAGGCAATTTTAGAAAGATTGGTGCACCGCAGTTGTTGCAGCCTACCACCCTACCCAGTTGCTGTTGTTGCCCACCAGCACCCCCACCCTTCAGATGCAGGATGCCAAACACTCCCCCAGTCTCCCCTCCCTCCTCTATCAGTGCAAAACATTTCTTTATTTCCCTTACCTCCTTTGTTGCACACATTTAGATATATTGAGCAACTGCTTTTTATATTCTATCCTTCCTATCACACTCAAAACAGACTTTAAGTAGCCATTGCACAACCTTCTTCAAACTCCTACTCCTCCATTCCCCAATGCAATATCAATGCGAAGTAATAAGCAAGCCCTAGATTTGCATTTACTTTCCTTCCACTGAGAGCAGTCACCTCTTCACTTGCTGCTGTTCCTTTCCTGGATGTCTTCTTTGCTATGACAGGTGCATATCCTTTGCCTGTTTGAGGAAGTGATGTCAGAACCCCTGGTATAAAGGAAATAATGGACCAAGGGTGGGACCAGCCCAAGTCTTCCAGAAACAATCAGGTAGCTGAGGCCTCTGGTCAGACCATTAGCACCCTTCCCCACTCTGCACTCAAACTTTGCAGCTAGTGAAGCCAGCAAAAATGCACTTGGAACACCTAGCTGTTGTACGTTGGCAGGTAGGCAATGCCCCCTTCACCCCCAGCACATAATGAATCCTGAGTGTAGAGTAACAGGAAAACAAGGTAGATAGACATCAATGGTACACCTTTGTGGTTGTAGGGACACACAAATTAGGAAACTGTGGACTTTCATGGCGTCAGCCAGGGAATGTCCCGCCCCCCCACACACACACACACAGACACAGTGGGAACTGTCTCTTGAGTGGTTACCCAGAGGAAATAAATGATATGAACATTAATGGTATACATCCCTGTTTCTAGAAGTACACAAGTTATGACAGTTAGGAGTTGCAAGGGTCAGCCAGGTGATGTCCCCCCCACCACAGATGAGGTACTCTATTATGAGTACAGACCCTAAGGTAAATAGAGGGCATGGATATTTATGTTACAGCTTCATGATTCAATAAGACAGAAGCTAAAACAGTTAATTGTTTCATGGGACAAGCTAGGTAATGCCCACCCCTCCAGCTAGGCAATGCCCCCTCCCCCCAGTTGCATGGCATCAGTCAGGCAATGTCCCACCTCCCCATTCATCACTGCACAGAGTGTTGGACGCCATCGGCCAGTGTCCTCAGGCCCAACCACCCAAGGTGGTATGTTATTGCAGCATAACACCCAACCTGTCAGGCATTATTCCTTTTGTTCACACTTTGATTGCAGGAACACACAAGTTAGAAGACTTTTGGGGTGGATGGCGTTAGACAGGCAATTTCCCACTCATGTAGTTGGGTACTGTATGATGAGTGGACAGACAGTGTTTACCTAACGACATAGACATCAGTATAATACTTTCTTTTTTGCAGCCAGAGTGAAGTTAGTATACTTAACAGTTGTATGATGGTACTGAGGTAGTGTCTCTGTGAACCAGAGCCCTGTCAGCCCAACCCACACCCATCAGGTACTATATCCTGAATTGAGACTCACAGATGAAAATATTCATGTTACTGATTTCCTATGTCATGCTACTATAGCCAGCATTGCAATAACTGTGCTAAATAGCTATCTTTTGAAAATTGCACAAAATAACCTCTGTTTTGTAATAAAATATGTATTTATTAGCCACAAAATTTTCAGTAGAAAACAGAAATACAAATAAAATATGGATGCTTCATCTTCTGTAGTATACAAAATATACATTTTTAAAAATGAAAAAATAAGATTTATTTTTCTATGAAAATAAATGCTTTTTTATTAGTTTTTTAAATAGTTTATTTAGAAAAATAAAGTTATTTGTAAAAATGTAATTACATTCATAAGAAAAACTTGATTGAAAAGTTATGAAATGTGTGTTATCAAAATAACAAAATACAACTATTTCCAAAATGTACTATTATTGAGGGAGGTGTGCAGTTCACTGATTGAGGCAGCCCAGGCAGGAAGCTGGATTGATGTGGAGGCGCATAGGGAAGTGGAAGCTGTTGCACCAGTTTGAGGGGAGATACCGGAACATGGCTGGGAGGCCATCCATCATGGGCCAGGAGACTGGGTACATTAACAGGTGAAGCAGTGCTGCTGTCACTACTGGCACCTGCGCTGTGCCAGAGCTCGGGTACAGGTTGACTGTCACTTGCTCTGCCGCTAATAAGTTGAGAGTTGTTTGTGCTCTTGACAGAGCTGTTTAATTTCAGTTGTCAGACAGTCAACCTTGTGCTCGGTCTCTGAACACCTAAAACAGTGCACAGTGTGCCGCTTTGTACATGGCTGATCTGTGAAGAGAAAAAAAATATTACCATGGGACAATGACAAATACACTTTAATGTTTTTGTTTTAACTGCATTTCTCAATGGAGCTTTTGGGGGACACGTAGGACACTTATGAGCTGCATGGCATCAGCCAGGCAATGGCCCCACACCACCCCACCCCTCTCCCTCCACTGCAGATAAAGTATTCTGTTGTAACTGGATACTCTGAGGGAAAGAAAGGTTATGCATCTTAATTTTATAGCTACATGACTGTAGTAATATGCTACTATGTACACTTAGTGGTTGTATAGTATGAGGTAGGCAATGCCCTCCATCATGTCCCACCACCTCCCCTTCGAGCGCGTACTGTTTCATGAGTGGAGAGTTACAGGAAAAGAAGGACCATGGACATTTATGGTGCACCTTTGTGGTTGTAGGGACACAAGTTAGGAAACTGTGGAGTTGCATGGTGTCAGCCAGGGAATGCCTTCTCCACCCCCCATCACACAGACACAGAGCAGGAACTGTATCTCGAGTGGAGATCCACAGGAAATAAATGGTATGGACATTAGTGGCATACATCCCTGTTTGTAGTAGGACACAAGTTATGAGAGTTAGGGGTTATATGGTATCACCCAGCCAGTGTGTCCCTCCCCTCCCCACTGCACGTGAGGTACTCTATTGTGAGTACATACTCTCAGGAAGAAAAGGTTATGGATATTCATGTTACAGCTTCATGATAAACTAACACACAAGTTGGAACAGTTAGTTGTGCATGTCATCCAGTTAAGTGCCCTACTCCACAGACAGGTTGTGCCCTCTCCCCTGCACAGCATACTGATTCCTGAGTGGAAGTGACAGGAAAACAAGGTACATAAACATTAATGGTGCACCTTTGTGGTTGTAGGGATATACAAGTTAAGAAAGTGTGGACTTTCATGGTGTCAGCCAGGGAATGCCCCCCCTCACACACAGACACACAGCAGGAACTGTAACTTGAGTGTATATCCAGAGGAAATAAATGGTATGGACATTAATGGTAGACATCTCTGTTTGTGGGAGGGCACAACTTATGACAGTTAGAAGTTGCATGGCATCAGCTAGACAATCTCCCTCCCCCCTACACTGCACGTGAGGTACTGTATTGTGAGTGTAGACTCTCAGGAAAATGGAGGGCATGGATATTAATGTTACAGCTTCATTAGTTAATAACACACAAGTTAGAACAGTTAATTGTTACATGACATCAGCTAGGCAATGCCCACCCCCCACCTAGGCAATACATCGCCTTCCTGCTCCCCCCAGGCACATACTGTATCCTTAGTGGAGAGTCACAGGAAAAGAAGGGCCATTGCTATTAATGGTGCACTTTTGTGGTTGTAGGGACACACAAGTTAGGAAAGTGTGGACTTGAACGGCGTAGTCAGAATGCCCACACCTACAGCCAGACATACATACAGCAGAAGTGTATCTTGGTGGATAGCTACGAAATAAAGGATATGAACATTAATGGTATACATCCCTGTTTGAAGGAGGACACATGTTATGGCACTTAGGGGTTGCATGGCATCAGCGAGGCAATGCCCCCCTCTTGTTCCTGTACAGGAGATACTGCATTGTGACTGCAGACTCACAGGTAAACAAAGGTAATGGATATTGATGGTACAGCTCCATGATTGCAGTAGCACACTAGTTCAGATAGTTAGAAATTGCATGACATCAGGCAGGCAATCCCCCCCGAGCAGGTACTGCATCTTAAGTGCAGACTCACTGGGAAAGAAAGACTATGGATATAAATGACACAGCTGTGTGATTGCAGTAACATACTAGTAGAGACTGTTAGGAGTTGTACAGTGTTAGCTAGGCAATGTACTCACCCCACCTAGGACAGGTAGTGCATCCTGAATGGGACGTCGCTGTGAAAGTTAGTAGATAGACATATATGGTGTTCCTGTGTGGTTGTAGGTACACATAGCTTAGCAGAGTTAGGAGTTGTATGGTATCAGCTAAGCAATGGCCCCCCACCCCCAAAGCAGGAACTGCATGCTGAGTGGAGACTCGCAAGAAAAAAAGGCTATGGGTATAAACGGTACAGCTCCATGATTGCAGTAAATACAGTTGTCAGGACAGTAATAGTTGCATGGTGTCAACCAGTCAATGGCCCCACCAAAACAGGTACTGAATCCTCAGTGGAGAGTCAGATAAAAAGAAAGGCTATGGATATAAGTATTACAGCTCTATGATTGCACTGAAATACTACTTGGAACAATTCAGGTTATGTATGTTGTCAACTCAGTAGTACCTAGCCCCCACCCCCAACAGATGAGAAGTACATCTACTGTTCACCTGTGATGATTGGCTAAAGATATACTATGAGATAAAATCCACTGACACTGTTGCCAGCAGTCTATGATGTTTGTGTCAGTTTATGTTATTAGACTTACGTTCAGCACTGGTGCCAGACTCCTGCTTCACCTGCACCCGTGATGTTGCTCCAGTCTCCCCAACCACTGTAAGACAGAGAAATAGATTGTTTAATAGATGCAGGGATTTTACCTTTGTTACTGTTACTCTTATTGTATCTATTTGGTTTTACGTACACCTTTGCTTTACCCTTCTCGTGTACGCTAATGTGTGCGTTACTGTTTGCATTTTTGTTACTGCTTGTGTTTTAATTGTTACCATTTTCATTTGCATTTTTGTTCAACTTACTGTTGTAGTCAGCATTACTGTCTGACAAAACATCATGTTGTGGGACCTGGGGGGCAGGTTGTACTTGCATGTTGTTACCCCAGGGTATGTCCCCCCCCAAAAAAATGACAGAGTGGGCACTGTATTCTGAGTGGAGACTGACAGGAAAACAAAGGTTATGGGTCTATACGGTACAGCCCTATCACTGGAGTACACACTAGTTGAAAGCGTTAGGAGTTATATGGTATCAGCTAAGTAATGCCCCTCCTCCTCCCCCACCTAGGCCAGATAGTGCGTCCTGACTGGAGAGTCAGAGTTAAAGAAAGTACAGAGACAGTGACAGTGTATATCTGTGGTTGCACTAAGACATAAGTTAAAATATTTAAGAGCTACATGGCATCAGACAGGCAGCCCCCACCCGCCCCTACTGCATCACTGCCCATGAGATACTGAATTAAGAGTGCATACTTAAGCAGTAAGGCACAACAGGGTGTAGGTTATTAGAGTTTACTCACACCTTGTGTGAGTGTGTTATCAAATTGCAGCCGGTGACAACCACACAAGAGTGATAAATCCCCAGTAACTCACAACATGGCATGCCTTATTGTGATTATACAATGGACCCATGTGTGAAATGTGTTTAATTATGTTGTTTTATAAAATGCATTTCCTCAGTCGTGGATAATGCAGGATCTACACACGGTCATGTGACATGTTTTGACCAATGAGGTTCCAGTATTTTCACACACCATTGTATAAGCTAAGTAAAACAACGGTTATGGACATAAAAGTTACAGGTTCATGACTGAATAAGACACACGTTGGGACACTTCGTTATTGCATGGCATCAGACAGGAAATGTCCCACCTCTCCTGATAAGGTTGTGCATACTAAGCGTACAGTGATAGGGGAAAAAAAGTATGTAGAGATGAATGATGTGTCTCCCTGGTTGTAAAAACACATAAATTAGGACAGTTAGTAGTTGCACGCAATCAGCCAGGCAATCCTCCTCCTTACCCCCTGTTCAAAGAAGACTTTATATGCTGACTGGAGACTTATGGTAAAAGTGAGGCCATGACTATAAAGAGTACACACTTTTATTGTAGTAACACACAAGCTACATGACTTTGGGGGTGTGCACGGTGTTACCCAGGAATTTTCCAGTAACATGTTTGGCAACTGTATGCTGACTGGGCACACACTGTTAAGGTGATGGATATCAGTATAATATCAAGAGGAAACTTAGTATTCTTACCTGTAGTATGATACTACTCAGGTACTGTCATCGTGACCCCCCCCACACACACACAGGTATTATATCCCGACTTGAGAGCCAAATATGAAAACATGCATGTTAATGATTTTCTATGTCATGCTGACAAAGTCAGTATGGCAATACATGTGCTAAATACTTATCTGTTGAATATTGCACAACTAAAACTCTTTTGTGAGAAGATACTTAATTATTTTCTGCATAATTCTTTGTCAGTAATTAGTACTGTGTCAGGTATTAGTCCTTGGTTATACATTTGACACATGATATGTTTTGAGTGGAGAACCACAGGGAAAACTAGTGACATTTAGAATTACAGAACAGCTTGCTGATTATAGAGGTACATATGCTTGCACAATTAGTACTTCTATGTGGTCAGCAAGGGTATGTACTGTGATGATACACAAGGAGGTTCTTCTTTGACAGTGTTCAGTCTGAGCAAAACTAGTGCAGTACACAGCAATGCAACAGCAACTCAGTGGGTGCACAGCATCAACAGTCCGATGGAGATCAAGTTGTGAGAATAAGCATGATTAATAATCTCTTGTAGAATTTTCTTACCTTCTGACTCGACAATGATGACACAGTCAGAGTTTGAATGTTCGGCATCCACAACCTCTGATTCAGCTGGTACTACCTCGCTTTGTGGTGAGGGGCACCTCTGATGATCTATGAATGAAAGACAGTAATCATTTTTGTTGAAAATGGTATATGTGTGTTCACTTATTTAAAAGACATTTCTTTGAAAAATTGTACTCTTGTCTGCCAGTTAAGATACACCTAGATGAGGTGCTGTATACTGATTGAATAGACAAAAAAAATTTAATGGATTTAAATGTAACAGCCAGATGATAGCAGTAACATACTAGCTATGATAGTTAACCTCCCCCCACCTACAATGGGTTATGCATCCTGAGACAATAGTCACAGTAAGCAAAGGTTACTAAAATAGACAGTACAGGTGAATGATTTTAGTAACTCTCTATTTAGGACAGTTAGGATTTTCATGGTGTTACTTAGTAAATAGTGGGACCCCTCCACACCCCTAATACTGCATGTCAGGTAGTGCATTGTGAGCGGGCAGTCACAAGAAAAAAAAAGTCAACAGTATTGATGGTTAACCTTTGTGGTTCCAGTGGCTGTACAGAAGTTAGGAATGACTTGGCGTCAGCCAGGTAATGTACCAACCTGTGGCTCAGGCAGTGCATCAATAGTGGAGAACCACAGGGAAATGACCATTATGGAAATAACATTTTACATTCCAATGATTGCAGTGACAGATTGTTTGGGAGACTAATAAGTTGAATGGTGTGAAATACGCAATGCCCTCCTCCTCATGGAACAGGTACTGTATTTTGAGTATGTAGTAACAGACAAACAAAGGTAATGCATATAAAAGGAACAGTCCATACTACCAGTAACACACTAGTTGGGATGGTTAGGAGTTGCTTGGTGACAGGTAGGCTATGACCCCCCCAAAAGAAAAACAGGTACCACACCCTGTGTAACCACTCAGAGTCAAACAAAGGCTATGAATACAAACAGTACAGTTATAGCGTTTAAGTAACACATGAGTCTGGGACAGTGACAACTTGTACAGTGACAGCAACTCACTGCTTCCACCCCCCCACCACATACCCCCTTGAGAAGGTATTGTATCCTGAGAGGAGTCACACAGACAAAGAAAGTTAATAAATATTCATGGTACAGCTGCATGATTCTTGTTGATTGGTACTTGAGGAAGTTAGGAGTTGCATGGTGTCATCTACTTAATGTCATCTGTTGCAGGATAGGTCCAGACAGTGCATTGTGAGTAAAGAGTCTCAGGAGAAAAACATGCACATAGATCAACGGTTAAAGTTTTTGAATTGCAGGATTACATGACTTAAGAGTTTGACAGTGGCAGTCAGACAATGCACCCACTCTGCTGACAGAAGAGGTTGTGCATCCTGAGTGCAGACTGATTGTAATACTAAGGGCATGGATATCAATATAATATCAGCTTAATTTTAGGGAGATATAAGTTATGATACTTAGGAGTTGATATCAGCAAGTCAATATCCCCCCCCCAACACCAGGCAGTGCAACTTTAATGCACAGCCATTCTTATAGTGAGGCAATGTACAGAAATGGAGCATCACCGTGATTGGAGTCACGCACAAATGGGCATAATTTCTAATAGTGTGGATTAAAACAAAACGTTGTATTGTGAGAATAGCAGCCTTGAAGCTGTCTGGTGTGATGGGATCATGTGACACCTCAGGTAGTGGATGTACTGAGGCTGTGGTCTTGTACCTCACTGCCTGAGGTGTTATCTTTCTTAAGCAATAAGGCATAACCAATGGTTATGTTAATGGTCTGTTAATCACCTTCTAGGGGTGTGCTGTGGCACGAGGTGTAGCTGAGTGCCACATGCCCCTAGAGGGTGCTTAACTGAGCATTAACATAATACCTGGGGGTGCCTTATTGCTATTATAATAAAAAATGTTTTTAAACAGTGTTAAACCTTGTTCAGCATATGGCTAAGCTCTACATGTATGTTAATAAAAGATTAACATAAGGCTGTTAGAATGTTTTCAGCCAATCTGAAAGCTTAATTTCTCAGACCCTTTTTATAATTAACACAACAGTGAGCTTCTTTTTCATTACTGGAAAAGAAAATGTTATGCTGAGTAACAGATAGTTTCTTTACTCACGGTGTGTTAGGCGCTCCCCCTCAGCTGGCTTCCCAGCAGTCTTCCACATCTCGTGAGCGAGGTAGTACCAGCAAACGTCATTGTCCTGTATCATCTCTCTGTTCTTGAGTGTGTAGAAATACTGGTGCAACAGCTTCCACTTCCTCTTGCACATTGTGGGATTCTTATTTTTCACTTTTAAAACAAGCCACAAGAAGTCGTAGATGTGCCTCCACATTGAATCCAGCTTCCTGTTGGTGTTTCTCATCAGGATGCATGCATTCCCTCTGGCCTGGGCTGCCTCAACCAGGCAGCACACCTCCCTCGAACCCCAGAGTCTCATAGCTGTTTTTTGACTTGTTTAAAGCTGTTATAAATAGAGATGAAACAGTATGTTACTGCGATGTATTGTGACGTGCATTTTTTTCTCCTCTGTATACATTTTATACTAAGGATGCACAGAGAGGTAAATCTTTGTGATTCTATAGTTATTATAAGACACAATGTTTCATGGGTAGACTAATCATTAGATAATATGACATTGACAACAGAGTACTGTCTTCATAATTCTATGTTTCAGTATGTCTTAGGTGTATACTGAAACAACATAGTAATATTTTTATACTACAGTTTATTAACTATGGCTGTATGCATGCCACAGTTCTGAAGATCTGCATGAATCTGAATTTGTGTAGTGGTGTAACAGTGAAATAGCATGGTTTTTGCTTTGTGTGTTATCTGTGCAGCATTTCTATTTTTTGACCAAGTTATTTGGCTCTTAAATGAGCCTTTTTCTCACAATTGTATCTGCTGTAACAGCCTGATATTTGTAGAAGGACTGTGAGGATCCCATCTCAAAGGTCACCCAGGAAAAGGTAATTGCCAGCATGTGAGAAGTGCACACCATCTGGTAGGTATAGCCAATCATTACTATATTTAATTTCAGGGTGACGTATGGTGTGCATCCCAGCAATGTGAAGATATCCAGATATTTGGATGTTTACCTTTCTGTGAGCTCTGTCAAGTAGGTACATGTGCTGTTCTGCTTGCCAGACTCTACATTCTGTAATATCAGAAAAAATTATCTCACAGGCAGGTAACATACCCATAATGGAAGCAAGGTCCAATTTTGCTTCTGATACTAAATCTACCGATATTTTTGTGCCCAAATCATTGCCTCCGAGATGAATCAGCAGTATGTCATGCTGAGCTTGAGTCCTCAAAAGTCTGTGCATTGTTGGCATGAGATGCTCCCACCTCATGCCACCACTGCCAAACCACTTAACAGAGCAATTTGGAAGCTGCAGGTCTCTGCCAAAACTACTCATCTGAGCATACTCTGAAGTGTGCCTTACTATGCTGTTGCCCACAACCCACATGGTCCATTTGTTTTTTCTGCCATTCTGAGTTTTTAAGCTGAGAAGTGGACAGAGAGCGCTACCAAAAAATCAGTGTTTGTCCTGCAGTGTCTAGTCACTACTGAATATGAAACTGAAATTTCCCTCTCTCCCCTTCAACATTGCTTTGGTGGGCTGCCCCAAAACACAGTGATTTTAAAAGTTATTGGTGGCTAACCAATAGAGTGCATGCACTGACTATGACTACACTTAATGGCTATAGCTGCTGTCAACCAGAAATGCTGAAAGATTTCTTAGTGGGAAAATATTACATTTTAATAGGCTACTTCAAATAATAACAGCTACACAGAGGCATGTTATTGGTTGCCTCTTGTATTATGATACACATGCTGCTTGCTTTCTGCCTCCATTTGCAGCTCTATCTGTGCTAGTAAGTACTGATTGACAGTCTGACTTTAAACTGTTATAACTTTTTTTACAGCCAGTAGGTAAATTAGATTATCATAGTCAAATAGAGCATAAAAACAGTTTTAATACTATTTTTGTGCTGCTAATAGTTTTTATAATGCTAGAAAAATTGTTTAGAAACTGTGATGTACTTATACAGTGACAAGCAGGGTGTGTCCTTCTTTTCTAAGATGACTGCTATGTCCTTCTTCTTCAGTGTTCTTTGGTTGTGATTGGTTGCCTGATATGGCCTGATGAATGTGTCGATACATTGGTGGCAGCATCTGTCAGTCAAATAGGTAGCAGTCTTTGATTGGCTGAGTCTTAAAGGGGGTGTTTTTCAATATCACTTTTGCGACACTTTCATGCTCACAAAACTATTGACACTTTTATGTGTTCGACACTACTTTTGCGACATTACATTTGACACTTTCGTTCTATCGACATTAAATTTTGTGACACTTTCGTGCGAACGACACCATATTTTGTGAAAATGTCACACATTCGACACTACTTTTAAATGTTTTGTTAAAAACAGTATTTTTTAGGAAAAAAATACTGTGGATTCTTTAGATTGTGCCAATACTTCAATTTTTAGCTTTTCAGATATTTCTTCTGATATTATTAGTCAGCTTATGTTCTGCGACATTTGAAAATATTTTATATAGGTTTAGTGGTGTTCACTTATTATAGTAATAATGTTTTCAGTCTTCTGTAGACAGTACTGTTTACTGTTCTTATATGAGACATGGATAGTGTGAGTCACTATGTAATGTCAGGACAAAAAAAACAGATCAACACTAAAATTTTGAGTTTTTTCTATTTATTATACAGGTGTCTGATACTTCTGTAAGATTGGTGCAGACTACTGTGAATTTACAGACAGGGAAGATGCCCTCTAAACTGAGATGGAGCTCTATACAGAGACGAAACAGGTATCATAGTACTTCACTGTTGCTTAAAAGTGCTCCAAAACCCACTGATGGTAGTTCAAGATGTAAAATAATTCAGCGTTCCACTCAAGGAGTGACTTCACAGGTTGCTCACTCCACAGAAAAGGTAAATACTTGCTCAACTGCAAGGAAAAAATGTGTAGCTGAGCAACAGTTGTGCAAATCTCTGAGCCGAAACACTAATGTTGCAAAGGCAAGCATAAATAAATGTACTAAGCAGCAACATAAATTCATAGCTGCTGATGCTTATCTGAGGAAGCAAAAGTATTTTTGATCACTAGCTTGTAAAGCTAAGATTGACAGACTTATTGCTGCTGTGATGAGATGTGAGCACAAAAAACAAAGAGTCATCTCTCTTTGATAACATTGCGTCTCAAAGTACGTATGTTTGTTAACAGAGCAGTATTTGCTCTTCAATGTTTGTGGTGTAAGATGTCACATGTACTTGAGCAGTTCAGGAAAGTTGTGTATGGCATAAAGATGAGGCTACAAAGGTATCCTGTCTTGAACCTGCACAATTTCTATGATTTTTTCACAGGCCGGTGGCTGCACACCCAGTACTCAGAGGCGTATTTCTGGGAGGAATCATATTACTCACAGAAAAAGGACAGAAACTTGTGCATTGATGAGTCTGGTAAATTATGCAATGTGCTGAGTGTGTGTGATGACACTACAATGGAGTCAGATGATGAGTGTGAGGCAACTACTCAGCCTCGTAAGTGTCACTGTCTTTCATGGATGTGTGATGTGACTTGCAACTGAAGGCAATCATCATTTGACAGAGTTGAGCACTTTATCAACCTGTTTGTCATTACTGATCGTAAAGACAGACATAAACTGTTTGACAGTATAGACCTTTGTGAGATCCGTCCACATACTGGACTTATGGGTCACTCGCCTGTATGTCTAGATAGTGGTGTTTGCGACAGTGTCTTTCACCACATGTGGATGCTGGGAGTGCATCAATCAGGCATGCAGAACTTTGTGTACAGGGTCTATGAGGTTCGATGAGTTGTCGCTCAGTATACTTGTCTGAATTAGTTACTGCAGTCTGGTGACATGCATGGTGCCATGACATTTTTGAAACAGCTATGACGGGTCAGCAGTGTGACAGATACTGTGATTGATCAGTCATCAGTTGCTGATGGAAATTCTGTGTCTGTCTTAGAAATTGATATTCTCAAGCAGTATGGGAAATCAATTGCCAAATTTGAGTTGGCAAAGACAGAAAAATTTGACTCTGTATGTGTGTTATGTGATCGGCTCTGTTACGAGAAACAAACGGTCACAGTGAACCTGGAAACCTTGTCAGCGTACAGTGACGTGTGGTTTCGACTGTCAAGATTTTTCCTGTTAAAGTGTGACTTTCAGTTAGACCCAATCATTGTGATGTGCAAGGACTGTTTTTCCAAAGTGAAGGCTAACATTCTGCCACCAAGGTCACTCTTGAACAATATGGAGGCACATGTTACACCATCTGAGATTGCCACATTGAATATGTTTGAATGTATTCTTATTCAGACTATGAAACCATTTCAAATTATTCTATGTCTGAACACAAAGACACGGAACATTCCACAAAAATAACTCATTAGATCTCTTAAGGTTCCGTTATGTATCTTCCACTTCCTCTGCAGGAAAATGTGGAGGCGATCTCCATAGAGAACACTTTGATGATTCTTGTTAATGGTGTTCCAACAAAGTCAAAGGTCATTTGGCAGGATGTTGTCAATGCAGAGAAGGTGAAGCTTGCTCTTACTTATTAAAAGAGCAACAATCCCTTTTATGCAGACCTTGAGATTGATCGCATGACTAGTGTGTCTGTTGAACATGATGTGTTGGAAACCACAAAACCAATGATTGAGAAGGTCAATGTGGAGATAAACGATAATGTGTATGAACAGTACACAATTCACCCACTGCATGGCAGAGATCCAGTAGGGGACAACACTGATAGTTATCAAATGAAACAGGTGGAAGGTGAGCCTGTTAACATTTGGGAAGGCAACGTTGGAAGCACGCTGTTTCCCAGATTTATTCCCAAAAGGGTCAGGTGGATGCCTAGATGAAAGAGAAGTGCGTGTACAGGGTGCAGAGTACTGTACTAGCCATGTGCTCAGTAAGGATGACAAATTCAGATGCAACATACAGTACCTGTTTCATCTTCTTTAGGAGAGTGAGCTTAGCATGCTGTCTGCGTCTATTGTGCATACTATTCGTCTCACAACTCCACTTGATGGAATAACAGCTGCACAGTTCCTGGAGAAACTAAAGCAGAAGGATGAAAATGTGCAAGTAAATTTGTTTTCCATTCTGTCAAGTCTACATGGCACCAAAGAATACTGGTGTCACAGACACTCTGAGGTGATGACCATGCTGCGAAAGTATGATCCAGCCACATGGTTTGTCACAATAAGTTGTGCTGAGTATGCCTGTGATGAGGTTATAGAACTGTTGAAGTGGGCAAATTGTAATGTAGAGGGCATTTCATCAATGACTCTCAGAGAAATGTGCTTACTTGACCCTGTGTCTGTGACAAGACATTTCCACAAGCGATTCCATGACATTCTCACTTTCATTTTGTCAAAGGACAATCTGCCTTTTGGTATTGTGGAGCATTACTTCTGGAGGATGGAGTATCAGGCATGAGGTGCTCCTCATATTCACATGTTACTGTGGATTAAGGATGCCCCATGCATAGGTGAACATGAAGTAGCACAAGGGCTAACATTTATTAAGTAGTACATCACTTGCCGCATTCCGGACAAGTACGACAGTCCTACACTGTGGAAGTTGGTGCAGAAGTTTCAACACCATATTTGTGTGAAATACTGCCACTGGGTAGTGAAGAACAAATCTGATTGGTACACAAGATGCCATTTCGGATTCCCCAGACATGTCTGTCAGGATGGTTGCATGAACTAACTTTTTTCAGCTATGTGACACCACTTGAAGGCAAAATCAACAAGAGGGTTTATGAGTTACCCAGAAAAGAGAATGAGGTGTACACCAATGACTACAATGCCACTCTTCTTCTAATGTGGCAAACAAATATAGATGTTCAGTTTGTGGTTGACAACTCATTGGCTCTGGTTCGGTACATCATTTCGTACATAACTAAACATGAACAGACTAGCTTGCAAGATCTTTGGGAAGATATTACCAGTTCAAGCAAGTCACTGACATCTCAATTGTGGTCACTGGGGTTGAAGACCCTTTCACACAGAGAATGTGGTGCTTATGAGGTTGGTGATCACTTGATTGGTACACATTTGTACAGCAAATTTGATGCTGTGCACTTTCTCAGTGTAAACTACAAAGAGAAGTGAAAAAGTGTACTTATTCCTCATGCTGAGATTGAGGAACTGGCTCTCAAGAGACCGTCTTCAAGACATATCTTGAAGAATAACCTCATTGACACGTATTACCCCATAGACATGAAGACATGTATCAAATGTGCTTATTTGAGGTGGCTAAGTGGTATGACTGCAAGACAGATGTCTCACCTGATTGTACATGCAACATTTACAAGGTCAAAGGAGTGGACAGCTGTCTCATTAAAAGACATAAGCCTTGGCTCATTGATCACTGTAAGTTACATCTAAGCACATCTGAGAGCAGAGAGCATTACTACTTTGCTCTCCTATTTCTATTTAGACCCAGAGGAATGAATCTGAATTAAAAGGTGACTGTGATACATTCAAGGAAGAATTCAATCACAGTTATGAGACATTCAAAAGTGAATACTCAGACACATATATACAGAGGTTAGAAACTGAGAAGGAGCAACTTGAGAAGGCACAGAGACAACTTGAAGAGGACACTCCTGTCAGTTCACAGGACAATCTTGATCTAGAAGGACAAGGTATCCTTAGAGAACCTCTGCCTCTAAATGCCCCAGAAGTACTCATGTCAGAAGTGGAGAGTGCTATGGAATATGGCACAGACTGCAGTGTTGACCCAGCTGAGTTGAGAGAGAGAGACTCAATGACCAGCAACGTGTGGGTCACTCTGAGGTCACTGATGCTGTCTGGCATGGAATACTACATGAACACAAGAAATGTGACTGTCTTCACTACAGGCCACTGCTGATGTTTGTTAGTGGCTCAGCCAACACAGGGAAGAGTTTCTTTATAGAGGCCATGACAGCAGAAATACAGAACCTGACAGGGTCATCAATGTCTGTTGCCATTAGTGCTCCCACTGGACTGGCTGCATACAACATTGGTGGAATTACGTTACACCATCTCTTCATGTTGCCAGTGGAGCATGGCAAAGCAGGAGAGTATCGTAAGCTGTCATTTGAGGTTGCATCTCAGCTTCATTCTATGTTTAATAAGATCAAGTTACTCATCATTGATGAGATTAGTATGGTCTCCAATGTAATGCTTGCCTGTATACACCTACGTCTACAGGAGATCTTGGGGACTGACTATGGAGATGTATTGTAAAAGCATTGTTGTATTTGGAGACCTCTTACAGCTTTCACCAGTTAATGCGGAACATGTTTTTGCAGCTCTGACTGTCAAGCAGGCTAAGAATACACTAGGCTGCATTGGAGGTTTTAACCAGTGGGAGTTGTTTACCTATGTTGAGCTGTATCAGAACATGTGACAAAGTGGTGATCTGGCTTACAAGGCACTGTTGGATCAAGCTTGTACAGGTTCTCTGTCACCAGAACATGTTTCAATGTTACATGGTCAAAGAATCAGAATGGATACTACATCCATAGGAACAGCATGTGATATTTTCAGTGATGTGTACTCCACAGGCATGTGCATTGTGTGTTTTATGCCACGGCTGAAGAAGTGTGCTGAGTTCAACAGTGTCATGTTGCAGAGAGAGAATCAAGAGATTCTCACACTGAATGCTGTTGATACAGTTGATGGTGTCAGTCTAAGTTGGAAAATGGTAGTAAAGATAACTGAATGACTCTCTGAACTGAAGTCCGATGTTTCATGCACAGCTGGACTGGAAGCTGTTCTTACAGTTTGTAAGAATGCACATGTCATGCTACGCTGCAATCTTGATGTGGAGCATGGCATGGTAAATGGTGCCATGGGTAACATCATTGACTTCATTTACAATGTTCAGAAAACATTTATTGAGACACTTGTCCACTTTGACAACATGGAACAGCCTGTGTAGATCGATCGTACCTGTGTTAAGTTCCAGGTATTTAAGGATATCTATGTGAACAGGAAACAGTTCCCAATATGTGTTGCATGTGCTGTTTTAATTCACAAGTCTCAGGGCTTGAGTTTGGATTCAGCAATGGTGGACATAGGAACAGACATTTTCAAAGATGGCATGAGCTACGTTGCACTTTCATGTGTACATAGTCTTTCTAGGTTGCACATCATACCACTCGTACCTCAGAAGATACACGCTGACAAGTGATGTATTGTAGAGTACAACAGATTACGTACAGTACTCTATATCAGCCACAGATGTCTTTAATACCACTATCCACGTGTGTGGTTGTCTCACATCCCACAGTCACAGCTACACCTGGCAACAAAAGAAAATGAGCTTATACAACTGATTCAACTGTGCAGAGTGTTAAGAAGGTCACAATGTCAAATACAAGTGCAGAACCAGCTGTCAGCCAGAAGTCAGCTGGTATGGCTGTTGTCCAGTGTTTGATAACAGTACTAGAGTAAACTGCTATGTTGATTCAGCTATGCAAGTCTTTCTTCACATGCCACACTTTGTGCAGGCAATATCTGCTTCACAAGAAACTGCCTTATCAAAGGCATTGAAGCAGGTTGTCAACGTGGCTTCTGATCAGTCTAACAACATACAGTCACTTACACCTCTACGACAGGTGTTGGGGACATATGACGGATGCAGTTCATTTGCTGCTAACATGCAGCAGGACGCCAGTGAGTTCATGATGGCAATCATAAACAGCTTGGATCAAGAGGGGATTCCAATGCATCAGTATTTCACTGTGTCATATTTTACCAAATATGTATGTGTGTTATGTGGTCATTCAGAGCAAGAAACCACAGAAGACATGCTCTGAGTTTCTCTGTTTGTGCCTCAGATTAAAAGTGTCAAGTTCTGGCAGCTGTTTACAAATGCTGAAAGCGGTCACTAGTGTGTAAGGTGTGGAGGTACATGTACTCAGTCCATGCGTCTCAGGACTTCATCTCAATATCTTATGCTTGTATTGCATAGATTTGACTCTAATGGGCTCAGAGTTGACACACCTATCACTGATTTAACAGCTGGTAGAATTGTATTTAACCAAGCAGTGTTTGACACTCATGCTGTGATCTACCACTATGGCCAGTCTGTACATTCTGGACATTACACTTGTTTGTTGAGGTACAGAACTGGCTGGGTTGAGTGTGATGACTCAACAAGCTCTTTAAAACAGAGACTACTGCAACACTTAAAAAATTCATATATACTAATATTGAAGAATTACGACAATCTTCATGTGTCAGAGGAATAGTCACACAACATGTGACATACTTTACTGTCCATTTTTTGACAGAGTGACTTCTGGTAAATTTTCATATTTTTTCTTACAGATGTACATTCATTACTACATTGGTAACATATCACATGGTTTAATAGCATATGCTTACGTGATGTGACATATAAGATTGTTGTGTTGATCAGTGACACAGTGAAAATAGTTGCAGTGGTCTTCAATCGGCACCAGCTGTCTTCACAGTCACTAGAAACACCACACTTACATGTCTAAGAAAGACTTTTTAATGTCAAAAGAGATATTCCTATCTGGTTGCCCTCTTCTGTCATTGCCTTTTCTTATGAGAATGTTGTATGCAGAAATAGCAAGTACTAGTTGGTGCACTTGCCAACTGTGTGCCTGTACTAAGGTACAATACTTGTCCATGTGCATAAAGAAATGTGTGTAACATATCTGTTTGTAAACATATTTCTGTATAATCACACTATTAGGATCTTTTATGAGTAAAAGATATCCTGGTGTTTGTTCCAGTTCAGTGGCAGCAGTATTTAACTGTCTTATTTTACATGGTCTGATGACCTGAACTTAAGCGTACAATACTGTTAAATGCACATCACTCTGTCACATGTTGAGTAGCATCAGGTATGGCCTGTGTTCCTTTTTTTTTATCTGCTTGCGTCTTCACTAAATAACACCATTTTTGGGTCGCAATAGTGTATTACTATCCCTGTTTTGTTGCAGTACATCTGTATTGTATATATGTATAAATGATTGTAATGAGATTACTTGGTAATAGTTGGTACTATGATGTTTAAAGTACTTGTGCTAAGTGCCATGTAAGTCGATGTATTGCAAAATTAGTAAAATTTGACTGTTTAGAAGTTTTGAATTCATAAGTTTTAAATGTTATGTTAATTTATTAATTAGTATGACACAGATATGTACAGTAGTTGCACATATATAGTATATTATTATTCCATATACCCATAATTGATATAAAGGTTAAGTGTTGTAGTACATATTTGAAATTATCTAAAGGTAACATTTTTTGTTATTATCATATAATAAAATGTTGAATTCATAGCATTCTGTTAAACTATTTCTTTTATGTAAGTAGAAGATGTTACAAATCTAGGTGCTTTATTAGTTTGTTACTAATGTGATTATTGATTCAATAATGCTCACTGATGTATATAGTTCCTGTTTCCATGTGCTATTTGATTTATTTGTGTGATAAGTGAATTAAATGTATGTTTATAATAGTTGACAATTGTACATCAGACACTTTCACCGATAACAACTGAGTTTTTGTGTTCCTGATAATATTTTTTGATTGCCTCTATTGAGGGGTCGGGTGGGGAATTTTCCAAATGCAGTAACATAGCAATATGTCTTAACATGTACAGTATATGTATGTGTATATATATGCGTATGTGAACACATAAAATATATAACATTTGAATGTTTTACAGTAACTTTACGATGTTTATTTTTTTAGAGAGCATTGTTTGGTTCTGCTGCTATTACTTTAACAGTTGGCATCTGTTTTTTTGCCCACCCCAGGAACATTAACATTATCAGTCACACAGTGACAACAACATCATGATGGTTTGATATGTGTAAGCAGTATGCAGAGATTACTGTGGTACCTATGTTTATCTATTGTTTACTACTGTCACATCTTAGCCATTGACTATCCATGATACTCTTTTACATGTATTTCAAACATTGGTGGAAAACATTTGAATGTTTGTTTTGTGAGACTGATTTTGTGCACCAATTGGATTTTTAATTTGGCCTTTTTTACAATTTTTAATTGGGTAATAAATCTTTTGTAAGCCTTATCTACCTGTGTTGTGTCTTTAATTAAGCATAAAGTAATAGTGATAATATGAATGTTGCTGTTGGTGTATTGGTGCATCTAAACATAGTGTATGATGCTCATTGGTGCGGCTTTCATCCTTTGCACTGTTAATCTGCTATAGACCAATGTGGTGAACAAATTAATCTCTTATTCCATAGATTGAGCATTTTATTTTTACATCAAAGGTGTGGAACATGACCTATTGCTGTATAAATACTATCAGACAACTACATATTCAGACAAAGGTATCTATATCTAGGTGAGTCTGTGTTGTGAAAAGAGAAGCACGGTCTCAGCAACATATTCAAATTAATATGACATAATGATTTCTAAAAAAGCCGGGAAATTCATGGCAAAAAAACTCCGTTTAATGTTGTTCCACAGCAACAAAAGCGAGGAAATTTGGTATTAGGGTTGAAAACCCTAACTCCGCATTCCCCGCCACCCCCCAGCTCCACACACACACACACACACACACACACACACAGACACACACACACACAGACACATATGCAAGTAGGGGGCAGGACCAAGGCAACACAACCAATCACAGGCAACCAGCAGCAGGTGACAGAAATAACATACAACTGTCTAAATGTACTACAAGACACATCCATCATCATGGGCCAACAACTGCTGCATTTGAGCAGTCATGGTTGTACAGAGTGTAGTGCACATCTTCATACGGCCACATGTCACAACAATACTGTTACACATAGAATTCCTATGATATACATTGTTTGTTCATGCTGTGATGATATAATGAGGTATCAGCATAGAAGAAAGTATCTATAACATTGTGCATTATCTAATGTGGACATGCACAGAAAAAAAGACAACATGGGACCCCTTAAGTAACATGTATTGTTAAATGTACACTTATTCAAATCAAAATGTGCTTGATCACATTGAGACATGCATGTTGCATGAATGATAATTTCTTGTCACATATCTATTAATACATACAGTACTCCCTACTTGTGTGACAGTTCTGTTATTAGCGATTCAAAATAGTATGCAACATAAAACTTTTGTAATTTTACTGCCCCATGCAGAGCCACTAACAAAACTGACAGTGGTATAGATGGCTCATAATGTTCCTAGCCTATGACAATAGTCATATGACTGTAAATATGTGAAATGCTTCACATGATAATGTCCACCATGGACCATAATGATATTTAACAGTTTGTTACCTACAGTTTGACATTGCTGTTGATCTGTTTAGGATTAGATAGCAGTGAGCAGCATGGTGTTAATGATTGCATTTGAATACATAATTTGCTACTGTTGGGATGATCTTAGCAGCCATTTACAGACATGAAACCCTGGTATAAATCCTGTCTAATATTATTTATTCATAGGTACAGAGGTGGAAAAATATTGTGTTTCACCACCACTAATACCACATAGGTAGGAATGTGTGTACAATCATAAACATGCATTTACAGTTACAGAGTCAGAGCATGGCAAAAAGACTGAAGTAGTAACATAGAATAGTTTTGGTGACACAGTATCATATAGAGCTTTTAAGGTTCAAATAATAGTAGATAATACTGTACTGTTACAATTTTTTCTTATGGCATGAACATATATATCTAAACATTGATGCTTTGAATACCATAGTAGCAGCAGTATATTAAATAGTGGAGGCACACAATTTGCTGTTTTAAATGATGAAGTTTTCACAACTGAGCTATTGTATAGTGTTACCATGTGAGTTATCAGGTCTGAGACTTCCACACTGATGTTACATTCTACAATGTAAGATGATTGCACAGTACTGCTGTGCAGAGAATAGTATACTGACACATGATTGTCTTATTCTGGGGTAACATCAGGAGGTATTAACAGTCAACAAAGGGCTGTTGCACTACTGCCAGATATTGGCATGTTATTATAGTGATGATTATTAACACACTGTCATTGAGAAGACATATAAAATCTATTACATAAAAAAAATGTATACTGTAATACAGTAACAACTGATGCACAATATGCATGCAAAGCATAAACTCACTTGGATGACACCAGAACTTGCACACTTGTTGGTCCATGATGATGGATGTATCTCGTAATATGTTTAAACAGTTGTATGTTATTTCTGTCACCTGCTGCTGGTTGTCTGTGATTGGTCATGTTGCCTTGGTCCTACCCCCTACTTGCATGTGTGTGTGTGTGTGTGTGTGTGTGTGTGTGCATGCAGAGCTGGGGGGTGGGAGAGAATGCGGAGTTAGGGTTTTCAACCCTAACACCGAATTTCCTCACTTTTGTCACTGTGGAACAACCCTAACTGATGCATTAAACTGAGTTTTTGCCATGAATATGTATCTGTATATATATATATATATATATATACATATATATAGAGAGAGAGAGAGAGATTATAGTGGCATGGTTGTGCCACTATAGTTAGAGTTGATTAGGCTGTTTAATGTTAAAACCCCAATTTTTGCACTTTAATAACTTCATAACCATTGAATGGATTTATACATAATTTTGCATGCATCGTTGGTAACCCAAAGTCTCTTGATGTGGCAAGTTTTGTTCCATTTGGATGTATGTATTCCTAGACTGATAGCAAAAAAAGTGATTTTTATTTGTTGCCATTTTTTCCCCTTTTGTTTTGTCAGCCCCTAGCACCCAGATGGTTTGGAATTTTTATCTGACACTTGGAGGGTAGAATGGGCCTGGCCCACAGTGGTGCCTGTTTCCAGTTTGGTGAAAAAATAGTAATCCATCGTAAAGTTATTCATTTTTAGAATTTTGGTTCTAGGCCTGCTCGGTAGGCACTTCAGGATAGATGTTTAGAATAAAAAAAGAATTTGGCCATACGAAAAAAGATTCCTTTACTATATGGGGCCAATCCTTTTACATTTGGGAAAAAATCCTTTTTTTGTTTACCAGCATCTTGTTTCTATTTGTTTTTTCACAAAAAAAAAATTTTAAACCCAAAAAATGACATCCTCCAGAGAGACCAACACATGTATCTTGTTCATTGGGACCTCATTAGGTGGATTCTGAACTTAATTTTTTTTCAAATTTGCTCTACTTTTCTAACCCCAAGGACCAGCCACCATCATCCCAGCCCCATCATCCCAGCCCCATCATCCACTCTCTGCAGACTTACTCAACCAGGGATATGCTCTGGCTTACCCCACAGAGTGGCACTGCAGGAGGGAGCCCCATCACCCACTGGATGGTGGTATATGACCTTGGGACACTTCTGCCCAGGGGCTATGCCCTGGCTTACCCCCGGGGTAGGGCCTCCAGAAGGGGGTTCACCCTCCCATCAGATGCCAGTATACATCCCCAGTGCTGCCATGGACAGTGGTGCAGGGCCTGCAATGCAAGGTGGGTGGCATCCCGCTCAGCCTGATTTTCCACCGTTTTCCTCCCAGGAGGCAGGAAGTACAATGATGTCAAGGGCACGTACACTAATATCCCACTCACCTCCCAACACTGTGCAAGTGCCAGTCACTACTCCTCTCCCCGGTCTCCACCAGAGGTCAGGTATGCTCCAGACACTCAACCGCCCTCACCCAGAGAAGGAGAGCAGTCCCTCAGATGCTCAATCCTTCTCCCCCTGGCCGTCCCTCTGACTCTTGGGTCCATTCCTGAACTCTAGATGTCAGCATCACTGACAGAAGCCCTACCACTGTGCCAAAGGGCCGGCCAACACTTCAATGTTGTACAAATGACTCCCAAATGTCTATTTTTTTATTTTAAGATTCTTTTTCATAACTCGCTTCTGCTTTTCAGGGCTACAGTGGACAGAGCCCAGCAGGCCTCTTGCTATCAAAAAAAGACTCTGCATTCTTTCCTACAAAACAACAACTTAAGACAATGAAAATTTAAAGTTGCATCACAGTCCCTTATGCAGTCTATGAAGCCCACCACTGTGTCAATGCAATTTTATCATAGGCACAATTTTTCTGCCCTCGGCAGCTGTGTTAATGTAATCTTATCAAACTACTGAGAAGAGAGAAGCAGCCTGACACATTTTAAAGTGCTACACACAGGGGCAGATTTATTTCTGCGTGGCAAAAGAGAGAGGTTTTTCTCTGTAAATGCACAGCCCCTTTCCCAGACATGTCCACATTGGCAGAGTTGGGCTCCAATTCAAAGGGCAACTACAGAAGAAAGAAGCAGCCCAAGACATTAACTTGGCAGATGCAGGGAAGCAACATTTACCCAATTTCCTGTGAAGACTAGGGACTTGGAGAGGGTTTTTTTTTTGACAATTAAAAAAACACTGCGTGTCATACAGTAACAAACTGCAGCTGACTGCTTGCAAGTCTCTCTCTCCCTCTCTCTTTCTCTCCCTCTCTATCTACCTGTATTTTTGTTTCTTTTCTGTAGCTCTGGCTCAGAGTGGGGAATGAAACTCTCCCTCTCTATCTACCTCTATCTGTTTCTTTTCTGCAGCTCTGGCTTGGAATGGGGCATTAAACTCTCCCCCTCTATCTACCTCTGCTTCTTTTCTGTAGCTCTGGCTCTGAACGGGGAATTAAAAGCACTGTTGCACTTGGTTTTATATATTTAACTTGGAATACTGACTCCTCTTCCACCATTTCCTCTTTGCTGAAAATTCACTTTAACTTGATCACCGTAGGGAAGATGTCCAAAGAACAATACAAGACACAGAAGGAACCTGCGGGGCTCAATCCAGACTATGGGTATGGGGGTGGTTCCCCATCTGTGGTCTCCCTCATCTCATTTCCCTGTCTTCATGCTGCTCTGGAGAAAGTTTTAGGGTTTTTTGTTTTGTTTTTGATATTACCATTTGCTTACCTTCCTCTTCTGTTACTACAAAGTGCAGTTTCTAACTGACAATTTCCCACATGTGGTGATTTGACCAGCACATCCTTGCTAAATTATATTTTTATGAAGTGCAATTATAATAATAAAAAAAGAAAGAACTCAAAACGTTAACAAAAATAATTTACTCTCATGGAAATAGAACCCTGCATCTTTTAGGCTAGAGAGTTATTAACCAACCATGCCACTCAATCTGCATGCTAGAAACAGGTTATTTGTTTCCTTATTTCTATACATACAGAACCTCACAGTTTACAGTCTTCCATAAGTGCCTAAACTGTGGGGTTCTGCTCATATAGAAATAAAGAAACTAAATAATTGCATGTTAGCATAGATTCAGTGGCACAGCTGGTTAGACAGCTGGCTGTTGTACAGAGTTATATTCTGATGACAGGAAATATATTTTTTCAATGTTTTAAGTTCTTTTTTTTAAAATTACAATTGCATACCTTAAAAATACAATTTAGCAAGGATGTGCTGATCCATTGCCATAGTAGTTTGGATCAGTACCCTTTAGCCTTGGACTTTTCTAGGTACAACCCTTTTGACTAATAGTGCTGCTGGATGTCCCTGAAAACTGTAATTACCAACCAAGAAGTTATTTAACTTTTTCAGTTATATTGTACCCAGTTATCCCTAGTGGCAATTAAAACAGCATACTAAGTACAAGCCTTTGAAAAGGCTGCACTTCAATATTTAATGGATTGTAACTACTCTTGTCACATATAACCCTTTTTCCCTGTAATATCACTTTTACTTTAGTTAATTGTCTCTCCTGAATGTAGTTGCTTCCTGTGCCTGCCAACTCATAACCACACAATTCTGCCACAAAGTTTATATGGGAATTCTGCACAAGGTTAGATTTATTGATTAGTTATTGTTTATAAGGGAAAGTAAACGGAGATACAGTCTTGTATTCAGGTGGATCTTGACAAGATGGACAACTGCTGCAGTAGTAAAAATGTTATAATTTATTTATTTATTAGCTTTTGTTTACTGGGTAAGCACACTAGACAAGGAATGCCTATTTTCAGCTATGACCCGGGAGATTACAACAGCATGGTTTACAAAACAGTGCAAGGGAATTACAACAATGTGAAATACAAGCAGTGATCAGGGTGATACAAATAAGCAGGTACAGGATGAACAGATAAACATATACATCAATGGTGAGAACAAGCAAGCAATGGTTACATTTCGTGGAAAATAATACAAGTGCAATTTGTCCCATTTTGAGGATGATAAGTGCTAAGCTGAAGGGCATGCAGGTTTTTTTTTTTTTTTAATTTTGATGAAATAACTCAGCGTGTGGGTGCTTCAGTCTTCAAGAGATTTTACCCTGCACTGGGGCTTTTCCTAGGTATTATATCAACCCAATACTCCACCTCAGCCAGATTTCTCATGAGCTTCCATACATCATTGTAATTTCATCTGGGCCAAATTTTCCACCAATTTTATTCCAAATTTTGCAAATGTTCAGTCCAAATTAGTAAATATTTATTAATATTTTCTTCCAAAGTATATATGGACCGATATATCCTGCAATGATCCAACATTTTTTCTATCCATTCCAGGAATGAAGGTGCTTCTACTTCTTTCCAGTGTTGCAGGAGGATTTTTTTAGCCACCAAAACCCCCATATTCAGTAGCGCCAATTGCTCATCCTGCAAATCTGGGTAAGCAGCTGTAAATCCAAATATTGCAATACCTGGATCAAATGGGGTATCCAGTCCCAAGACTTTTCCCAAGGTGGTCCATTAATATCTCCCCAATACTTATTTAACTTTTCACAAGTTGCTAACATATGTGCAAGTGTCCCTTTTACTTGATCACATCTCTGACAGAATTCAGAAATGGCAGCATCACATTTATGCATTTGGAAGGTGTTAAATATGTTTTATGAATTATATTGAAATATATTTGTAATAACTTATTATTTTTTACCTGGATAATATCCAGATTAATATTTTTACTCCACTGTTCCTCAATCACTGGAACCTCTAGATCTCTATTCCAAGCCTGTCTAACAGTTTCCATCGTGTGGGAGGGAGCAATTGTTCTGTCAGAAATGTATACATTTTTGAAATTAGATGTTTATTAGAATCCAGACTTACGAACAGTGTGTTCAGAGGAATCTCTTGTATTTTAAATGAGTTCTTATTTTGTTTTAAAGATAACATTTTTAACTTGAAGGTATTGCCATCTACACTCAGCTATTATCCCATATTTTACCTGGAACTGTTCAAATGTCAGCAGTACATCTCCTTCGTAAAATTCCCATATAGAACAGATTTGCTTTAGATGATACCATTCCTCAAACATCTCATCTACTGATGGAGGGAAGTTTCCATTCCTAAAGATAGGAGTCCATCCAGAAATGAGTCCTTTCCCCACACTTTTCTTTATTGCCTGATTCCAGGCTTGAAGAGTGGAATCGATTTAATCGAGTTATATCGAGGGGATCTATAAAAGCTATTCCCTGTCTATTATTATTTAAGCCCAATAGGTTTATAAGATGCAGCTCTACTACTTCTTCTTCTATTTCTAAACCTGCCCCCTTCCCCCCTGTTCTGGATGAAACCAGTAGTATATAATTTCCATTTGTGCAGCCAAATAATTCAAACAATTAGGGCAACCTAGTCCTCCATTTTCCCTATTAATCTGAAGTTTCTCCAGTGATATTCTGGCTCTCCCTCCCTGCCATAGAAAGCCCCTGATCATTCTATCCAGTTTCTGAAAAAATATTTTACCTAAAACAACTGGGATTGATTCAAAGAGAAACAAAAGATGCAGCAGGATATTCATTTTACAAATGTTTATTCTACCAATCAAGGCCAGTGGCAAATGTTGCCATTTATCTTAATTTCTCTTTATTCTATCCATCAGTGGGTCATAATTCAATTGCTGCACTCTGTTCATATTAGTTGTCAAAGTTATTCCTAAATATTACATTTTTTCCCATATTTTATTTTTTTAACTCAGGATTTGTTATTTTATTTTCCTCTCCAAGATATAACATTTCACTTTTCAACCAATTAACTTTATAACCGTATAACTTACTAAAATTATCTAATATGTCCCCTATTATGGGATAGAAATAATTTGGATTTTTCGCCATTAATAAGATATCATCTGCATAAAGCAGTATAGGTGATTTTACAGAGGCACTCCTATCAAGAGTTACCCCTGTCTGATCCCTTAACTCCCTAATCTTAATTGCCAAAGGCTCCAAAAAAAATGGCAAATAACAGGATGGAAAGTGGGCATCCCTGCCTTGTTCCCCATAATAATTTTATAGGGCCAGAAAGAAAGCCATTAGTTTTAACTCTAGCCTGAGGGGATAGATACACCAACTTAATCCAGTCTACAATGTTTCCCCTTATCCCACAAGCCCTCATCACCTCAAATAGAAAAGGCCACTGCACTCTATCAAAGGCTTTTTCAGCATCAAGGGATATGAGTGCAGTGTCCGTTCCAACCTTAGCCTGTATAATTGCAAACGTTCTTCAAGTGTTATGTTGTAATCTCCTATCCTTTATAAATCCAGCCTGATCATAATGAATTAGGTCTAGAATTATTCTAGAAAGCCTATTTGCCAAAATTTTCATAAAGATCTTATAATAAGTATTCAATAAATATATTGGTCTGTACGACCCGCAGCACTCAGAATCTTTATCTTTTTAGGATAAGTGTAATAGTGGCTTCATTAAAGGACCCTGGAATTTCTGCTTCTCTCAAAAAATAATCAAATAATTCCACTAATATGGAAACAAAAACCTCCAACATATTTTTGTATAATTCAAACGTTAATCCATCCAGTCCAGGGCTTTTCCCATTTGGTTGCTCTTTTATGACCTTTTCAATTTCCCCCTGGGTCATATCATTATTCAGCAGTCCTAGATCCTGTCCAGAAATCTTTAATAAAGGTATTTTCTGAATATATTCCCTAATGTGAGTAACCTCTACATACTCTTCCGGAGTATATAATTTTTCATAATAAGACTCAAATACTTTATTAATCTCACTCTCTTCAGTAACTACTGAGCCATCTTCCCCTCTTATTTTAGAAATCCTATTACTATTTCTTTCACATTTTAATTGATACACCAGGATCTTACCAGGACAGTCTCCATAATAATAATATGTGGCTCTACTTTTATATAGTTCTCTATCCACTTTTTCCTGCATATGTTTTTCCACCCTGCTTTTTGCCAAAATGAACTCTTTTTCTGACTGCTCTGTCCCCTCTCGAGTATGCTTTTTCTCTGCACACATCAGTTCCTTCTCTAAATTCTCTAAATACTTATTATATTTTCTATTTTTAATCTCTTGTTGAGTCATGCACCCCCCCCATGCAAGCCTTCAGGGCATCCCAAAGAGTATTCATTTTAATACCCTGATTAACATTAAAACCCCAAAACCAGCAGATTTCCTCTTGTATTTTTTCCTTAAATCCCACAAAAAAACAGAGTAAGTTGTCTGATCGCCATGAAGTTTGTACTCTACTGTCCTCTACTTTTCCCAGTTCCATAGTCAAAATGACTGACAAGTGGTCCGATATCCTGATAGATTCATATTCCACCTTCTTAACCAACTGCTTTATTCCCTGAGACAGAATAAAATAGTCTAATCTAGAGAATTTTTTATATGTTTTTGAATAATATGAAAACCTCTCCCCATCCAGATATAATTCTCTAATTGGTTCAACTAAATTGAGATCTTTAACCATATTTTTTAATATTGTAATAACTCCTCTCTTTTTTTCCAGCATAGGTGGTTTCCTATCTAAATTCCCAAATGTTAAGTTAAAATCCCCCCTACTATCATTTCCATATTGAACTGAGAAATTTCCAAAAAAAAAAAAATCGGAAAAAAAGGATGGATCATCATGATTAGGACCATATATAGAGGCTATCAACCAATTTTGTTCTGTCTCTACCACATGTAAGATAACATAACGTCCTTCCATATCCCTAACCATCTTTACTATCACACGTGGAATATAATTACTAATATAAATTGCAACTCCCCTAGCATTTTCTGGATAGAATGAACAGTAACCCCTGGCTCACAAAAGGTTTCCAAAATACACTGCATCTTCTGGCTTGAAACGGGTCTCTCGTAAAAGTAAACAATCTATATACTTTTTTTTTTACTATACCAATAACTTTCCTTATTTTTGATCTTTCTCTACATCCATTGAGGTTCCAGGTCATAAACTTAAGGTCAATCATTGTTTAATGTTCCCCCCAAGTCCAGATATTCATTTTGATGCTGCTTCTCCAAGCTCTGCCCTAACATGTAATACTTTTTATTCTGACTTTGACCCCACATTCCTTTTTCCCCAACTTCATCTTGAAATAGAAAAACCACTGAGCACCCACGCTTCTTAAATCTTTGTTTCCAAACTTTTATTTTTCTCTTTTTTCCAGCTTCTCCCCAAATCCTGTCCCCTTCCCATATTCCTTAAACTCCTCTCCCTTTCTATTACCATTCAACAATAAATTCACAAGAGGAGACAAACCATTTAATATTAATCCCACCCCATATCCTAAAACTAAATGAACACCCAGTCCCCCCCCATTT
Source organism: Neoceratodus forsteri (assembly GCA_016271365.2). Lineage (NCBI taxonomy): Eukaryota > Metazoa > Chordata > Ceratodontiformes > Ceratodontidae > Neoceratodus > Neoceratodus forsteri. The sequence continues at coordinate 94,547,961 of CM057450.1, read as the reverse complement.
GAGGATGTTGAGACTCTGGTGCGTGAAAGGCAGCTTTGGAGATAGTCTGCTGAGCAATGGTTGCCCCCCCAACCTGGGTACAGACATAACCTGAATCCACCACTGACTCATCCCTTCAATAACATATATTTCCCCTCAATCTCAACCTTTCTATCAGGACCCATCTATTCAAGTTACATCCCCGCCCTCTTGTGCTGATTCTTCCCAATGATCCTTTTTCTTATTCTGCAAAACAATCTCTACTTCTTTAGGGTCTAGAAAAAACACAGTTCTACCTTTCAAAAAAACCTTTAACCTTGCAGGTTACAACATAGCATAAGAAATACCTTCCCTACATAGTTTATCCCTAACTGAGTCAAACTCTTCCATTTCATTAATACAGAAGGGGGGAAATCTGGGAATATCTGTAGCCTATGTCCTCTCTGAATATCAAGCCTTTTTCATTTCTAGCTTTAGCCAAGATCTTTTCCCTATCTTGAAATTTCAATGTCTTGACATACATGAAGCGTGGTCTATTCTGGTTACCTCTTGAAACGAATGCCTTATGGGCTCTGTCAAGCTCAATTTTTTGTGAAGGATATTGTAATCCCATAATATCAGATAACATACTTTCGCAGAAACTCTGTGGGTCTGACCATTCTAAACCTTCAGGTAGATTTCCAGTTTTTTAAATTTGCCCTCCTTGATCGTGACTCAAGATCTTCCACCTTTAATTTAAGTTCTTCCAGCTCTTCACAACTTTTTGAAACTGAAATGGATATTCTGGGAAGAGAGTCTTCTAGCTCTCCCACTCGTTTTTCATATTCTGTAGTTCTCAAAGAGAGGGATTCTATTTTATCAATTACTTCTGACAATTTACTAGACAAGGTACTTACTGCTTCATTTATTTTTTGAAGCCCTCCCTCATTTCTTTTAAAATCAATTCTTGTAATTCTACCAAATTAGTTTCACTATGTCCTTGTTCTTGAGTTTCCTTGTAACCTCCATCTTGTCTTTCCTCCCTCAGAACTTCCACCTGTATATTCCCCCCTTTATTTTTCAATTGAGCATTCATTTCTATTTCCCTTTCTAGATCTTCTTCTCATTTTCTAGAATCACCTTTCGTTTTTTTAACCTTTGAAAAGATGTTTTATGTGCAAGTAGGTGAAGAAAGCACAGTTGGGGGCAGAGGTGCTTTCAATGCCCCTATATCCACAAAGTTATTAGTTTTCTCTTTGTTTTTTGTTTTCCTCTTTTTTTCTTCAGACAAGAAGCTGTTATACCCCAAGAAACTTTCACATGCTCCAATGTTGCTAAAGGACTATTTGACTTCTTTCTCTTTTTTTATCTTTCTCTCCTACTTCTAAAGGAGCCCTTTTCAAGTAATTTAGGTCTGGGTCTTGGTGGACTGATTCTTGATACCACACGGGCATTTTAGGCCTACCCACGTCTTCTTTGTTCAATTTAGATACACTTTCCCCCCACTGTTAAAATGTTATCTACTTTAAAGAGAAAACTCCCCTCCAACTGGGCAGACCAGACGAAGGGGTTACCTGAGGCCTGTTTTGCTTCTTTTCACAGGCCTTCCAACAAGGTATCAAACTTTGTCTCTTCTCTTATTTGTTCAGTTTTCTTATCTCTCTTCCCACTCTCCATGCTTTCTTTCTGTTCTGATTGTGTGGAATGACCCAGTTCAACCGCTGCAGCATGCACTAATTCAGAGACTCGACAGTAAAGCTTCGACATTCCCCTCGCGACTACACACTATCCGGAAGAAATGTCAATTATTTTTATTCACCACATGCAGCTCACTGAAAAAAAACATCGACTGAACTTCAGCATTCCCCCATGGTTACTCACTATTTAGGGGAAAAGCTGAATATTTTGTCACAACTGGAGCCAGTTGAAAAAGGCTCAACGGTAAAACTATGCCATTCTCCTCGTGATTACCCCCAATCAAGAAGAAGCGTTACGTATTCTCCCCCCCTCCTTTCAAGTCAGCAGAAAGAAAAGCAAGGAGATACCAATATTTCCAATTCTGAACCCATTTCTTTTACTTTATCAAGAATAACCAAAGAGAAAAATAAGCTAAAGGGCATCAGTTCCACCAATACACACAAAAATGCCATCTGCATGCTGGGAGGGGGTCCAACTCAAACAAATGCTCAGCAGTTCTCCTCATGCACTACACTCTCAAATGAGCATTCTGGGAGTTCAGCATGCTCCACTTCCATTCCTGAAGGGCCTGCAGGGTAGATAATTCCTCTTACTATCATAACATAAATCACAACAGTGTTTAAATGGCCATTATTTGCATACATTTTTACAAATACTGCGAGTAAATGAGTATGGCATTCAGTAGTAATTGCAGATCAACTCAGATTAAAGTGTTCCTTTGGTTTGAATTTATCAGGCCAGGAAATGTTTTGAACTTTACATAGTATTTCATATCTGTGTCTCTGAGAAGTGCTGTCCTGTGATTCTGCTCACTTACCCACCACAGCATAAGGTGATTAAGACATTTTGTTTTTATTTTAAAAGTGGAGACATATCCTAGCTAGCCATATAATGAGGGCAATTGCACACTAAGTTGTATCCCTCTGTGTGTGTGGGTTTTAAGTGATAATTTCCCATATGGGCTTATTTGACCAGTACATCCTTGCTAAATCATATTTTTACAAAGAGTAGTTATAATTAAAAAAAATTAACTCAAAACATTGAGAAAGAAAGTTTCTTATCCTCAGAATAGAACCCTGCACCTTTAGCACCAGAATAAGTTATCTAGCCAGCTGTGCCACTCAATATGCATATTAAATATGAGTTATTTAGTTTACTTATTTCTATACATACAGATCCACACAGTTTACAGTCTTTCCTGTCTAAACTGTGGGCTTCTGCATGTATAGAAATAAGTAAACTAAATAATAACTCTTCAGCATGTGCATAGAGTGGCATAGCTGGCCCTGGTGCCAATGATGCTGGGCTCTATTCCCATGATAGGAAACACTTTTTTTTCAACATTGTAAGTTTTTTTTATTACAATTGTTCTTCACAAAAATGTGATTTAGTGGGGAAGGGGGGTGGCTAGCAGCTGAGCTGTGCACAGCTTTCCACCACAGCTCCACAACGAATTGCTTAATTATTAACAAAACTTACATAGCCAATTTGTACTGCTATTGTAAACTATAACTCTTATCTGGGTGCTGGATGGCTCAGGATTCTATGTGTTTGTTCTGACACCTGCAAATATATGAATACTGTTGGTTATTCGCTGTTTGGTATGTAACAAAAAACATCTGTAACCTCCTGTCTATCATATTGCATTTGTGTTGCTGTCTATGTGTTGAATCCACTGGAATGGATGTGGAGCCTTTGGAAACAAGTCCTTGACTCAAAGGGTTGTAATTCCGATATGTATAATAAATAAATAAATAAAAATTCAAACCAAAAGATATAAGAAGAAAGATCCTGATCTCAACTATCTTTCGACTGAATAAGTTGTGTCTTTTAACACCCAGAAAGCTAATAATGAGACAGATGAGTAAAGTGGGAACTGGCTCAGAAGGCACCCACCAGAAAGACAGTAAAATGGGTGGAAGCAAGGAGGTACACCTCGAGGCTCTAGAACCAGAAGGGACCCAGCCATCCAATGCAGCCCTTCTGTGGGCGATTCAAGGATTAGACTGGAAAATAGATGATTTTGGCACTGAACTCAAGCAGCTCCACTCCAAGGTGGATATTGTCACTGAGGATACCAAGGGTGTGGTGCAGAAAGCCTACAAAGCCCTCACAATAACAGTTGGTTTTACAAAGGAAAATGGACTCCTCTGTAAAAGGCTGGAAAATCTTGAGAATGTTGCTTGTTCCACTCACCTTTGCCTCTTAGGAGTGCCGGAGGAGCTGGAAGGTGAACACCTTTTGCCATTTCTACAGGACTGGATCCAGAACTTATTAAAAATGTACTTTCCATTTGAGATGATAAAGGCCTATCGGATCAACCCACGTGGAGGCAGACATAAAGCTGCCACAGATTTACTGTTATCAAGGATGATAATGATGGAAGTCAGAACTATGATGGAGAGAGATAAAATCTTGCAGCAAGCCAAACAATTGAGCCCATTAACCTGGAAAGACTATTGAGTACACATATTTCCAGATCTGAGCTACTCCACGAGGATGAGAAGAAAAAGTTTTGATGGCCTCCGAGTGAGGCTGCGAGCCTCGGGGATCCACCATGTGCTTCTCATGCCTGCTAGTCTCTGCATCATTTATGGAGGTAAAACTTATCAGTTTTCAGAGGTGAAGGAAGCAGAGAAATTGCTCGACAAGATAGACAGGCAGTTTAATATGAGGGAAGAGGCATTAGACTCAGATGAGGACCAGACATGAACTATGTAAAAGTCTTTCAATAATTTCCCCTGTTTTACCATGGAGAGGACATGGATGGAGAGAATGTTTACATGAAGGAGACTGATATTTGATTTAAGACAAACCCCTTTAAGACATCTTCTATTTCTAATATCAATATATGGGATTACCAAGTTTTTTAGTTTTATTATTAGGAGATGGTCTGGGGTAGAGACTGAAATGGTTAATTGACTCAATGTAAAATATATTGCTTTCCTCTGAGTACTCTAAGGGTGAGTGGGGGAATCCTACACTAATTTTGTTTCAGATTAAGATATTTGCCTTCTGTTTTTGAAATAATTGAAGTGGGTTTGCATGTTTTGTTATGAGAGTTTTGAATGTTTCTATATTTATAAATGTGGAGAGTTATGTGGGTGGGAAATGCTGTACTTTTACTACCACCGATAGTGGATGGGAATGTTTAACCCTATGAAAGGGTGCAAGATGTGGTTTCACTCTATAATTTTTATTCCTGCTCATGGCTATGTCTGCCTTATTGGATAACTACATTTTTAGGAATCAAACATTTTATAGTGTGTTTTGGCACAGACATATCAATCAGACTAACATTGTATATCTATATAAGCTAATCCCTCACATGCTGTAACATGTTTCAGGGGTATTTTGTTAGAAGTCACTGTAAAAATGTGGATCAGTCATTGATTTATTTGAATACCTACCTGTATGTAATGGAATGGAATGCTTTGAATTACAGAAAATTAATAAACTGTAAGTAAAAAAAATGTGATTTAGCAAGGATGTGTTGGTCAAATCACCACATATGGGAAATTATCAGTTAAAACCCACCCATACAGAAGATACACCTTAGTGCACAATTGTCCTCAGTACGTGGCTAGCTGGGATGTGTCTCCCTTTTAAAATAAATACTACTTTTTAATTTACATTTTTTTTAGTGTTTTCTCTATTTTTTTCTCCCCAATACTGGGACCCCGGGAGACACAGCCTTGCATGCACATGAAGGCACACACACATGCTGAGTACTGGCTCAGCCCCTTAAACCCCAACCCCATGACTGTCACCAGGCTCCCCATTGCCCAAACTGCTACCCTCCTCCACCAGGTGGCAGCCAATGGCTGGGTAAACCCCTCATCCCTTCCCAGGAGAGGAGTGCTGCCTCACATTAACTCAATCCCACTCCTTGCCCTCCCACCCCTTGCCGACCCCCAACAACCCAGGCTCATTCCTGAACCCAGGTCGCTGGCATAGCATGAGGTGTGGTGTCCAGCACCTCAACCCTCAGCAACACCAGGCCAGTTGAAATACTACATTATTTAACCACCTTAGTTCAATGTATTTCAGTGGGGTTCTGAACTTAGCGGCATTACTTGGCCATTTTTGCCCCACATTTTCAACATGCCTTCCTTGGGACCCCACCTCATGAACAATTGCACTGTCATTAGGCACATCTGTGCCAAAATGTGATTTTGTGGTACCTGCACAAAATCACCTTTTAGGCAGCAGTTGAAAATGTTATTTGCCCTTGTTCATGAAGTGGAATCATAAGAAGGCTATGTTGAAAATCTGGTGTAAAAATATTAAAAAACAACAAAGTTGTGAGCCTGCATGCAATTTTGTAAATACAGACCCGTAACTTTGGTAATTTTACGTATTTGACCCCTAAATTCATAACATAGCCATATCTTTAGAGCACCTCATGAGTGTGACAGCTGTCATTTTTCAAATCCTGGCCAAAATGTTTTTTTACATCCCAAAAAGTAATATTGTGATCCCTGAGCAAAATCACCTTTCAGGCAGGAGTTGAAGATTTTGTCTGCCCTTGTCCATGAGGTGGAGTTATAAGAAGGCTATGTTGAAAATTTGGTGTAAAAACATTACAAAACAACAAAGTTATTGTCACAAATCCACTCCGGGGGTCAGGCCCTCTGCTCCCACAGTACCCAACCTTAAAGTGCAATTTGTGAACAGGGGACAAACAGGGACACCCTCCTGTTTGTTTTGGGTTTGAGCAAACTACCAGTCTCGAGTTCTGGGGTCAGATATGAACCCTTTGTCGCTAGCATACCCAGGTAACAGGTTTAAATATCACACTGTCTTCAGGGAAAGCAGTGCAATACTTGACCCATTGAGCATACAACCAACCTGGGTCACAACCCCCTGCTGACTCAGTTGAGACACTGATATTTTCTTACCTTGCTGGATCTTTACACAGATCCTTGTTAGCTTGGCTGCAAAAGGTGACACACTAAGCAATTTAACAGTTACGTGAGAATTATCAATACTGTCCCACCATTCACACTCAAAATGAGCAAGTCCCTAGGCAGGTTTAAGGAAGAACAAAGTTTGCTAAAATTAAAAATAGTAAATAAATACAGAACATACATACATTAAGGGTACAGTCAGAAAATAAAGGACAGTTATAAATAAAGCACCTTGCACTGAATAACTAATTACTACCTCAGTCTTTCAGTTAACAGATGGTTTAGGCTAAAGTTACCTGTCTTGGCAGATGTGTCCAAAATACCAAGATGACACTTAGAAGTCCAGTAAAGAGTGTGCCTTCCAAGTTCAGAGCAAGAGTGTGCATCAGTCCCTTCAGCCAGCTTGGCAATGTCAGAGTTCAAGTCTCACCCTCCTTGTGATGTCACAGCACATGAGGTCATTTTTAGTTCTGTAATTAATTTGTAACATGCAGCTGCATAGGCAAACAGGTCAGGTTACTACTTAACTGGAATCTGCAAATACAGCAATATTTTTAATTATAACAAGACAATCTCTTCTTCATCAAAGCACAGATTGACAACATTCCCTTTTGATCTCTCAGCAAAACATCATAAAAAACCTCTCATAGCTGGGTGAATTTTCACAGGTATCTATCAGAAACTTCTTCCCTCCTGATACGACATAAAAGGCAATATTTTATGACAAGCTGCTTGGGTTCTTTTTCATATGCTTTTTTCATTCACGCGAAAAGGATCCCTTCATATGGAAAACAATTTTGGACTTAGTTTTTTCCGGATTTTTTTTTGCAGTTGAAGAGATCTTTTTTGCACGAGTTTTTCATTTCAAATGAAAAAGAATTTTGGACTTTGTGGCTTTTTTACACATTTCCACTTAAAGAAGCCATAAATTCTTAATATTTCGAGTTACAGTAACAATCTATATATCAAACCACAGGTCTTCATGACTACTTCAAGAATAACACATAATGCCCCCAAAATATTTAGGATCTGTGTAATAAAACACAAACATAAAAAATGTCTAATTACCATAGGATTACATAACAAGTTATGTCTCTCTTTCCTTGGCATCTAGTGGCACCCCCCCCACCCTTTGATCTCCCTCCCCATAATGTCTTTCTCTTTCCCTGGTGTCTAGTGGCACTACCCTCTGATTCCTGTCCCTGTAATATATTTTCCTTTCCCTGGTGTCTAGTGTCTTCCCCACCCTCCAATCCCCATAATGTTTTTCCCTTTTCCTGGTATCTAGTGGCACTGTCTGCCTCCAATTGCCATCCCCATTATGTTTCTTGTCTTTCCCTGGTGTCTAGTGGCACAACCACCCTCTGATCACCATCTCTGTAATAGCTTTCTCATTTCCTGGTGTCTAGTGGCACCCCCCTCTGCTCGCCATGCCCATTATTTTTTTTATTTCCCTGGTGTCTAGAGGCACCCCCATCCTCTGATCACTGTCCCACTCTGAAATAGAGAAAACCATCCTTCCATTTTGTTTTATAAAAACCTGCAAAAAAAAAAGGGACACTATCTGATGTGCATACCCCCATCCCCACCTCCCACTCAGCACCCACCACCCTACAACCCTCATACACTCCCACACACCCTCACTCACCTGAACAGGTCACAGGGTGAAGAGCCACTCTGCGATTGAAGACACATCTTGCTGCTGGAAGTGTCGACTGCAAATATGAGAAACTAAGGGACGTGCAGCTCAATGTATTTCAATGGGGTTTTGAACTTTGATGCATAACTTTGTCATTTTTGCATGTTTTGATCCCAAATTTTCAACATGGCCTTTTTGGGACCCCACCTCATGATCAATGGTGATGGAATTACACAAATCTAGCCCAAAAGGTGATTTCATGGCTGCTTGCAGAAATCACCTTTTGGGCAGGCTATGAAAATGTTCACCACCCTTGTTCATGACATGGCATCATAAGAAGGCAATGTTGAAAATTTGTGCTCAAAATATATAAACATGGCAAAGTTACACGCAATGTTGAAATTTTACTAAACTTGCTTATAACTTTGGTAATTTTAAATATTTTGACCCACATTTTCAAGATATCCATTTTTTACATCACCTCATGAACAAGATAGCTGTCATTTTTAAAATCCTGGGCAAAATGTGTTTTCACACCTGTGACATGGAATATAGTTTTGATGCCATGGTATGACATTTTGGCAGCGATTTGAAAATTTTCAGTACTGGGTTCATGAAGTGTGGTACTAAGAAGACTATGTTGATAATCTGGTTGCTGTTTTACGTGTGTGCATCTATCAAGGGACGGAAGCACAAATGAGGATACAATTATACTACCTCAAAAAGTAAGGAAATTATTTGCAATTAAACTGACAAAAGTAGGGAAATGTGATATTAGAGTTCCCAACCCTAACACCCCTGCCCCACCTCTGAAGTGAGTGGGGTTGGAGTCTTCCTTGGGGTTGTCAACTGTAATGCTCACCCCATTCTATGCACACATGAAACATATACACCTGTCTCTATCACATCTCAGCTTTTTTGTTACTGCAATGGGGTGAGTGTTAGTGTTTACAACCCCAAGAAAGACTCCACCCCTAATTCACTTCAGAGATAGGGTAGGAGTGTTAGGGTTGGAAACCCTAACATCACATTTCCCTATTTTTTTATGTTTAACCTGAACCCTGCTACATTAACACACTTTTTTGAAAAGGCTAGAAATATATTTTTTCAGACCACTTTGAAGGGATTGATGGAATGTAAATTTTGCCTGTCCCACAAAATCTGTACCTGTCTATTCAGTTTAGGGTCTATTCAGTTTTTTGGGTAAAAGTAGAAAGAAGCCCTGGTGCTAAGCTGGGCTAATAAACCATCTGACCCCTCATCTGCTACTGAGTCCTAAAAAGGGCTTTCAATTAGACTCCTTAGTCCCTACTGTACAACTACTCAGCCCAAACCTTGTGGTTTTAATTTATATGCTTTGCTGGCTGCTGCCTTAAATGTAGTCCTGCTGTTGGGCTATAACCCCTTAACCTGACTCCTAGTCTGCTGCTCAGCTCAGACCTGAAAAGGGCTTTTAATTATTTTGTCTACACTTAATCACATCTGGATCTGCACTTTTTTCTATACAGTCCTGGTGAAGATGAGAGCCACCCACCCCCTGTCATACCATTCACTCCTCCTCTTCTTAGTCCTGAAATGGTTTGCAATTAATAGATTTCATCTGTCTCCTCAGTCATTCTGGCTGCTGCCTGCTATTTTTAGTTCTGAGACCACCACTTCCTTGCCTGTCACATGACAGTTCCTTCTCAGTATTACTGCATTTCTGGCCTCCTTCTTTCAACTACTGCCCCATACTGTTAGTAGTGAAGATTTTGGAAGATTGCTGCTGTAGCCCTAATGAGGGCTTTCTCAAAAAAAAAATAATCATGCTGTCAGAAGAGCTTAGCTCACACTGCAACCAGACATAACAACAGTGGTAATCAAGGAGAAGAGGCTGTGCATGCAGTGCACAATTACCAGAGTTGCATGTGCGGTCACAAACACTACAGAGGCTTGCTGTAGCTCACAGTGCAGTGAGCAGCAGCCCTGTGAATGCAACACATAATGCTGGGTAGGAGAAGGGCAGCACACACAATATAGTGTTGTGCATTTTGTGTATTCCAGTGTCTGGGAAGGAAATGAAGTTACATTTCAAAGGGTGTCATAAAATGACAAGAGAAGGGACAGCATTTCCACTGGTCATAAAAATTCAAAGAAAAATACTTTGAGAACAGGATCTGGGAAACATCCATTCTGGAAGTCTACTGTGAATACACGTCAAGTGTCATAGTTTATTTACATTTGTAATATAGTCAGAAAAGACAGCAAAGATCAAAGGCCAGCCAGGACATTGGGACTGTAGGAAATCTGAATAATTAATAATATAAATTCCCTTAAAATCTTGGAAGGAGCAAGACAGACTCCTGCTTACCTAAAAGATAAGGCCACCAAAGAGTTACAGACTGCAGGACCAGGGTATATAAGCCCCTCAGCAGAGCACAGCATTTTGTAGAGAACACTTTTCCTGACACACAGAGCCAGACTGCCAAGCATACACTGAGGACCAATGGCTACAAGAAGAACTGGGACTTTGCAGACTTCATTTATTTTGTGGACTTTTGATTCTCCACAGACAAGGTAGAAACAGTTAAATTCCATAGCGCATTTTGTATGTATATTGATCCAGCTTTTTTTTGGTATCCTATAACTCAATTTTCTGAATCTTTTGTTCATAAATATTGTATAATAATTATTTAAGTACTAGTAAAAGTACTTGCTTTTAAAAATCTGCCTGGAAGTAATTTTGTTGTATGCATGTAGGTGGGAAGATTTATTCAATTTGTGACACCCTGTTTAATTGCTAAAGTGCCACCATAGCTACCAAAGACTAAGATCCTGGAAGGGAATCTGGGTGCCTAAGTATGGGAAATACATAGGTCTCTGTAGGGGTCTATGGACTTCAAATTAGGTTACTGTACCATCTGTAGGAGAAGACACATCAGGGTTATAAGGACAGCCCCGAAGTGCTTGTTAACACCTGAGTCCTCCCCCCTGTGCAGCAATCAAAGAGGGTTCTTACTTGGCTACAGACTCGAGACTGTATTTTACCCTTACCCAGATTACAGAGGAAGCCCTGGGCCCTCATGGCAAGTGTTCAGTTGTGAACACGTTGAGCACTCTAGTAGGACATGGGGAGGGTATTCCTGTTCCTCCCTGTCACAGGTTGCACTTAGGGGTGGACAATGTGAACTCAGTGGACCCAGCCCCCAGGAGTGAGTTTGTGACAGTCCCCATAGAAAAAGCCATAATTGATCTTCCCATATATGATGGTAGCCAATTAGCATACTATGATACTTATTAGCTAGTTGCACTGTATTAATGTGTTATTAACACCTAAATAACAAATGAATAGTGTCATTAACACCTTAATAACACATTACTACCCAACAAGCACTATATGTATCTATACTACCTACATATATATATAATACAGTACTCCCTCATTTTAAGAAACACCTCTGAGTCCACCCAATGTGTGCATTATAATGGGGGTTCATAATAAGGAGGACATGGATTTTTCACTATAGGAAAAAAGTCTCCAGTCACAGGTAGGGTAGTCCATGGTCAGAAAAGAAAAAGCATTTTTTTTTAATTTTAAGCACAATTTAAAATAGTAATCAGTACTGCAAATCCCACGAGAGGGAGAAAACCCCTGCTGAGAATGAAGAGTCCATTCATTTTTTTTAAAAGAGGGACAAACTGCAGAGTGATTCAGTTACTTTAAAAAAAAAAGAGAGGGACAAACTCCAATGACTGACAGATGGAAACCCGAGTAAAGAGCCATGACAAGATGGAAATCATGATAGGATGTTGTGCTGCTACAGTAGTGCTCCATACTTTGCAAATGTGCTAACACAAAGCCACATCAAAATGGGAGGTTAGCATTTGTGTAAAAACCCAGGAGTGTTACAGTGACTAGTAAGACAACAGATAAAACAATTAAAAAATGTAACTTAGCTACAGAGGGAAAACCATGTATTGGTACCTCATACAGCTCTCCACTCTCACTAAATGGCAACTGACAGAAGTAAAACCATGAAGTGAAACTCAGTATAGAAGCCTAGCACAGAAAACAGAAATGATGTTACCATCTTTAAAACAGAATTACAACAAAACGGTAAATGCAATACTGCTAAAGATGGGGATTCACACAGCAGAGTTACAGAGCTGAAAGAAAGAGTGGTACTGTTAGTGGGAGACAGCTGTGATGGCTCCCATTGTTTTTCATTAACAGACCTCGTAACACATTAATACATTGACACATTCTGCTGAAAGCAGTGGGAGCCATCACAGCTGTTCATTATATCCAGGATTTGCTATAATGAGGGATGTTATAGCTAGGGAGCACTACATATATATATATATATATATATATATATATATATATATATATATATATATATATATATATATATGGTAGCACAGTAGTGCTACCATAGTTAGGGCTGAGGAGCCATTTACATGTTAAACCCAACATTTTTCACCTTAATAACTTTGCAACTGTTTGATGGATTTGACTGAAATTTGCAATACACGATCAAGACCCATACGCCTTGGGATCTGCCAAGTTTTGTACCGGTCAGATACACGGCTGTGGAGTTATTAAGTGTGATCTGCGCGTGCATTTACACTTTTTCTGGAATTCTACGGTCGCGCCTACAGGGTGCATGGCTTGTGTGACCAGTCCAAAATCTTCAGGGAATGTGCAGCCGGGTCCCCATGTGCCTTTGAGATTTCGTGAAAACATATTAAACGGTTCAAAAGTTATTCAAAAAACAATTTCCCATTATAAGTCAATGGAAAAAGTTAACAAAAAGTTCGATAGTGTTGCAAATGCACTTTTTACTGTCGCAAATGGCCCTTTTACTGTCACAAATCCACCATTTTGTTTTCAGTTAGTGATCAGAAAAATGCTTGCCATTTAAAATTGGGACCCTCTAGCAACCTAATTATTTTTGTATTCACCTAGTCAGGACCTGAGGATGCTAGCCATGTCTTTATTTTGGGGTAAAACACTCCAGAAATATGTTTTTCAAATTTCTGGAAAAAATACTTTCTCAAAGTACTGTCGCACTTTTGCAAATTGCGACAGTACTTTTCTAGGCTGTGGGAAAATGACAGCAATTCTTTGGCACCCTGCTGCAAAAGAACGGTTCGGTGCTTTGGCCTGAAATTTGAAGGGAACACAGCAGACATCTCACAGATGTGCCTTTCAGTGTTGCGTTGAAAAAATATTACACAGCGGCAAAGTTACGGCACTCCAAAGTTGACACTTTTCCCCATAAGATAACATTACGGCATCCGACGCATTGCAGCAATCCTTTGGCGCCCTGCTGCAAAATAACGACTTGGTCTTTAGGACTGAAATTTGGAGGAAAGACAGCCAACATGCCACAGATGTGCCTTTTAGTGGTTTGGTGAAAAAATATTACAGAGAGCCAAAGTTATGGTACTCCGAACTTCTCTTTTTTTCCCATAGGATAACATTATGGCGTTCGCCGCGACTTTCAGAGCCCGTATCTCATAAACGGTGCGAGATACGGACTTTTTGTTGGAAAAATTCTTTGCCCCTTAAAAGGGCCTAAGTACAAAACTAGCCAGGAAAGTCATAAATCATATGACTTTTAAATTTTTTCCCTACATCGTACGGTTCCTGAGATATAAGCAATTTAGTATTCCAACTCCTCATTTTCTGCTCCGAGACCCATTATTATGCATACATTCTTTGTACTCACTGTCTTTCTCTATGCAGCTTTTGGGGAAAAAACAGCCTGTGCGCTTACATTACTGTTACCGTTGCCCTTTCCGCTTGCGGTTCTGTACCCGTTTCACCTACCGTTCACATCTACGCCACCATGTGCGTTATCCTTTGCGTTTCCATTTGCTCTTGCATTTCCATTATTTTTTGCCATTTGTGTCTACAGTACTGTTTCTCTTTCTGTTTCACTTTGCGTCACCATGCCCATTGCCATTTCTGTTTGCGGGCATCATGTTACTATGTGACAAGACATCACATGGCGGACCGTTCCCATCTACGACACCATGTGCGTTACCCTTTCTGTTCTCATTTGCACTTGCGTTACCATGTGCACCACTGTTAGCACTTCTGTTTGTGTTGCTGTTCCTGTTACTATGTCACAAGACATACTGGGCCCCCGCGCTGCCGCCGCTGCATTACATTCACTATTTCTCATTATCATTCTCATACAGAAGGGAAATTAGAAGCAAAAAACTCCATTTAATGCATCAGCTAGGGTTGTTCCACAGCATCAAAAGTGAAGAAATTCGGTGTTAGGGTTGAAAACCTCCCTTGGACACCCCAGTCCACCCCCCCAACTGGCATTGGGGTGCGCATTGGGATGTTCGGTCCTAACCTCACCCGATCTCCTATACCTCTGCTTCTTTGGGAAGCAGTAGGGGTGAGAGTTGGGTAATGACAATCATTTTGGTGATGAAAGTGAACAAGGAAGTAAAGGGATTTTCAACCCTAACACAATTCCCACCAAAGTCGTAATAGAACAATAACTATAAAGCAAACAGAGGTTTTGCCTCTAATATATATATATATATATATGTATATAAATACAACTATACAAATGTGTTATTAACACTTAGTAACACATAATCCATCACACAACAAACCACCTTAACACCACAGGTAGCAAGACTCTTAAGGATTATGTGCAACAATGTACTTTTTTACTGCAAATCCCAGTATTAAGAAAGAAATGCCTTGAAAACACAAGCCTAGTTTTTTTCTGTGCTTACCAGATACTGTAATTGTGCTTTTGTGTTTGTAGCTCTGTTTTCCTTTGAGTGCTGTAATTTGACCTGGATGCTCTACCAAGCTGGGCTGCTGGTGTCTGCAGCGTCATTACATCACTGGGGGTCTGTAAGCATTGCCATCTGTCAGAGATGCTCTTCCTGCATGGTATTTCCTGCTCAACTTGACTTTTATAACAGGCAGTAGTCAGAGCATTTTGGTTTGATTAAACACTCTCCTTAACCTTATTCTTTGCAAAAAGAAAATTTGTTAATGCACCAGTTAGGGTACCTTTATGCCACAAAAGTAGGGGAAATGTAGTGTTAGGGTTTCCAACCCTAATTCCCCACCCCCACCCGCAACCAGCAAAAGGAAAAAGCTTTAGGGTTTTGGGTCTCCAGAATCTTGGTGAATCAGTGGTGGGGTCTTCCTTGGGGTTGTCAACCCTAATATTCCCCCTCCCCCAAGCCAGTAGCCTGTAGTCCAAAGCACAAGGAACAGCTCCAAGCCAGTGCCTCATAGTGATATACTCTTCAATGGTATATAATTATGTCTTGCCACATGTTGCCAACACAATTTGTTGTAGCTTTCTTCACAGAGATCATGTGTGATGTTCTTTGCTCAGGGGATGGAGTGGGCATTAGGGGTTGACAACCCCAAGGAAGATCCCACCACTGATTCGCCAAGACTCTTGAGACCCAAAACCCTACTGTTGTTTTCCTTTTGCTGCTTGGGGAAGGGGAGTTAGGGTTGGAAACCATAACACCACATTTCCCTACTTTTGTGGTGTTAACTTACCCTAACTGGTGCATTTATGAAGTTTCTGTGAAGAATTTCCTTTCTTTTTGAGATAGTGGAACCAGATGACCTGTGCCAAGGGAAGACTCTTTCCACCTACAAAAGTGCAGTTCTGTGCAATGGTGGATCTGAAAGAAGTCATGGGGCTGTCTGGTGGGCTGTGGATGTGGTCACAGCTACAGATGCACAGTGCAAAGAGTGCATCTGTCAGCCAATGCACAGGACCCTCTGCCACCTAATGGGGGAGACTTGCAGGGCCCTATATCAAGAGGACAATTGTCTTCACTATATGGTAGCTGGGCCCGTGTGGACAACCCTGCATCTTCATTCCCTGACTGGAGGGGTGTCACATAACAGCACCATCCTTCCACCCTCACCCCATCCAGCTGGGTCACTGATCACACCACAAACTTAGCTCACCAGCACAGGGTCACAGAGCATACCCACTGGGGTGAAGACTGCCACTATATATAAAAGTTTGTTAACAATTTTTTTTCTTTTTGTAAATTTGACCCAACATTTTCAAGATACTCGATTTATGATTCACCTTATAAGCATGACATGTACCATTTATAGTACATTGGATGAAATGTCATTTCACATCCGAAGTCTAAAAATATGTCTCATCCAGGATTTAAAAAATGTCTGTTTAGAAAGTTCGGTGTCAAAATATTTTAAAGTAGTGAAATATAAGTGAAAGTTGAAACACTGCAACGTTCACTCATAACCTCAGCAATTTACCATATTTGTACACCAGATATTCAGCATAGCCTTCTTATTTTCTGAATGATTTGGAATTGTGTTATATTTATTGATGTATAATTATAGTGTATTTGTGCCTTTGTCTGTTACACATTGTTAACTTATAAAAGTAACTGGAACTGATACCTGGATCTCACTGTAAAGGAGCTTCGGCTCAGAGGAGATATCCATATTCATTTTTTGTATGAATAAAAATTTTTTTACTACTTACTACTTACTTACTACTTACTTTACTTACACTACTTACTATTACCCCCACCTCATGAACCTGGTAGGTGAAAAATGTTCAAATCCCTGCCAAAACATCCTTCCATGCCACTGAAACATCATTCTGCGCCACAGGTGCAAAAACACATTTTGGCCAGGATTTGAAAAATGACAGTTGTCATGTTTGTGAGGTGACATGAAAAAATGGCTATGTTAAAAATTTGTGGTCAAAATATTTAAAATTAGCAGTTACGTGCTAGCTGAGAAAAATTTCAAGGTATGCGCGTAACTTTGCGATTTGTACATATTTAGACCCAATATTTTTGTCATAGCTCTCTTATGACCCCACTTCACGAACAAGAGTGGTGAAAATGTTCAAATCCTGCCCAAAAGGTGATTTTTGCCAAGTGACCACAAACTCACCTTTCAGGCCTGATTTGCATAATTTCAACACCACTGATCATGAGGTAAGATCCTAAAAAGGCCATGTTGAAAATTTGGGGTCAAAATATGCAAAAATGACAAAGTTATGCAACAAAGTTAAAAACCCTATTGAAATACATTGAACCATACTTACCTTAGTTTCTCATATTGCAGTTGGCAGTTCCAGCAGCAAGATGTGTCTTTGATTGGAGAGTACATCTTTGCCCTCAGATGTGTTCAGGTGAGTGAGGGTGTGTGTGTGTATGGGGGATGCGGGTTGCTGGGTGCACAGTGGGAGGTCGGTGGGTGGGGTTGGATTGGCGAGGGACCATTTTCTTTTTTACAGGTTGAACAGAAAAGAATATCAGGGATGGTTTTCTTTATTACAGGTATAACATCAATGCAGGGGCAGCAATTGAAGGGTAGGGGTGCAACTAGACACCAGGGAAAAAAACATACATAAGGGGACACTGATTAGAGGGTGGGGGAGTGCCACTATTCACCAAGGAAACATTATATGAATGAGGGAAACAACAGGAATGAGGGGACAATGATTGATTGGTGGGGGGGCACCACAAGGCACCAGGGAAACATTATATGAATGAGGGGATGGTGATCAGAGGGTGGCAGCACCACTAGAAACTAGGAAAACATAATATGCAGTAGGGGACAATGATCAGAGGGTGGCAGCACCACTAGAAACTAGGAAAACATAATATGCAGTAGGGGACAATGATCAGAGGGTGGGGAGCACCACTAGACACCAGGAAAGTGGCAGGTCTCTGCTCTCACAGCAGCCTGCAGCATGAGTTCCAGCTGTTCCTGCAGAACTCAAGGAAATCATGCTGTTTTCCTACAGAGAACATAGGTTAATGGCTCCTAAATAGGTCCCATTTAGTTAGGTTCGGGTGTTTTTTTTTTTTTTAAAAGATATTATCATTATGCATTTTCAGTGTGTGTGAGTTTAAAATAAGAAATAAAATGGCCGCTGGCACAATCAGTATTTTTTTCAGCACAAGAAGTAAATCATGGAAACAAGCAGTCATGATAATTATTTTACCCTGCAAGAGGTACTGTAAGTCATGAAAATAAGCAATTGTGATCTTTTTTTGTTTTTACTGGTTGTGTCAGGACATTAACTCTAAAATCATTATAATTCTGGAACCATATAATAGTTTTTCACAAAACCTTCCAAAGGTACACCCTTGGCATGGGCCCCTTCAACCCTGAAAATGTCATGACAAAATACCACACTGTCTAGGCTATAGGTGGGAGCAAAAATTACCCAGTGTTAAGTATGAGGAAACCAAATGCATTTTTTTGGTGCTCTGCATCTCAAAAACCAAACAAGATGCTGTCACAAAACTTTTCACATCTTAAGACTCTGGCAGCCTGACTGTGCATGCCAAATGCTTGGCTATTTCATTAAATGATGCCAAAGTTATTAAGGTGCAAAAATTGGGGTTTAACATTAAATAGCCTATTCAACCCTAACTATAGGGGTACTACCACGTCCCTATAATACTAATTCATTCATACATTTCTTTTAAGTTGTCAGATTTACCTGCCTCTTTCTTTCCTCTCAGTATCAGCCAAGTTACTATCAGATAATGTGGTAATTATTTTTGAGGCTGGGCTTATCTGAGTGACAGTCCATGCAGCCTGTGCTTTTCTGTGCTGCTGTCACTGTGCGATTTATTTTATTACCTTTTACTTTATGATCCCTAATTTACTGCGTTTCTGTGTGTAAGAAAAAAATTGAGTGTGACTGATCAGCTGTGTTGTAGTTCCAGCTCCTATCAGCTGTGTTGCTATGCACTACCTTGTGAACAGTATATGTTGAGTCGGTGCCTTGGTATTTGTGTGTTTTTTATGCTTAACATTTTTTATTGATTTAAAAAGAAGATGAACAGAAGGTATTACATATAATCAATATTCAACAGCCAATTACATTCACGAGCATAGTGGAAGGTTCATTCCTAAGAAATATAATTAACCACTGAACTACTGAATTATAGCATGAAATTGCATATGTAAGGCTTTAGAGTGTCAACAGAGCTCAAACATTGTAAGACTGTGGCTAAGAACAATAAAATTAAGTCTATATAAGAGGGTCATATTTAATCTAGTACCTATTAAGTTCTAAATTTCAGAAAGGGGCCCCATACCGGTTCAAACTAATTTAACTTTTCATGTAGCTTTTAGAAAATTCTTTGGTTTTTAGCTGTTGTACACATATATTGGTGCCATCATAGTACTGAGGAAACTCTGTCAGGTTTCCACTGGGTAAGGATTAGGCACTTAACCCACAGAAAGGCTGACAACAACCAAAGTTTTGAGTTTTTCACCAAAATTATATGATCAGGGATAATAATGAATAACGATGGTGTGAATAGAAGAGCAGTCTTGACTATCTTTAAACATATGTTATGTATTGAGCGCCAAAAATCTGAGAGCTTAGGACATGCTTATGTGCATAACTCAACACCTTCTTCCTTTTAATCGGTGAGCTCAATCCCTGAACATTCCAAGAGACTATTTTGCAGCTGTTATCCATAGTTCTAGGAGGTGTTAGGTCAGTTTAACTTAATTACACTTTTTCAACTGGTCTTAGGCCACTATAAAGAGTATACGTTTACTAAATACTTTGGACACTAACTGAAAGTCTCACAAGGTTAATCTAACCACCAAAAGATAATATAAAAAAATAAGGCAATTAAGCCTCAGTAGAACCTTCTATTAGATACTCTAAGTGCAAACACGCTATAAGTAAAGTTTAAGATAACACGTAAAAGGGGAGGGGAAAATGGGAGTAGAGTCTGACACAATAGCCCCGAGAGGCTAGGGACTGCTTAACATATGGGGTAGTAAAACACAGCCTAAGGTGTTGCAGATCAGAAGTGGTGCAAGGGCAGGATGGGGTTTTCAAAGAGCTGACCAGCTCTCCTTAACTTGTAGGAATTTGCTGTTTTACTAGCGCAATTTGCCAGTTTGAGGATGCTTAGAAAATTTGATATTTTTTTCAAAAGCACACAAAACTATCTCTCATAGTAGCATGTCAGGTGGAGGAAAAATTATTCTCAATTTACCAGGCTAGAAACAGTCAACAGTGACACACCCAACTACAACAGAGCTACTGTGTATGGTACTGTTAAAAGTAATACTACCAGGCAAGCCATGGGCAGCCTGTATGTACAGCAGCTGTTTTTAAAAGTTTAATATTCTTCTCTTTAAGCAGCAGGTTTTCAGAAATGCCCTTTTAGCATAAATTGTTTATATAGCTATACTTATGTCTGTGGGTGTAGTTTTGTTCCCCAGGGATTCTATTCTGCATTATCCATAGTAGAGTACTTTCCCTTTTTATTTATTTTTTTTGTGTGTGTAAAGTTAGGCCTACATCCAACACAGCAATTCCACTGACTGACTGAAGCGGGGTTGGAAGGGGGTCATAACAAGTACTGTATAGAACCCATTCAGTAGTAGAGTTGTACCCTTCAGCCTCATAAATTCAAATTTTGCATGAGATCAACAGGCAGTTCCACAGTAGTACAAGGTGAGCCCAGATGCAACAATGAGTGATGTAGTGCCATCCACTGCTTAGCTGAGGGCATATGAGCTGTGGCATATTCATTTGCTACTGATGGCCCCATACATTGCCTTGCTTAGTTACAATTGAAATTATTAAAATAAGAAATTATTTTGGTGTTAGAAGAGCTCCTATGGGGGATGGGTTATTACATTCTATTTACTAAACTCACAGGACACCAACTAAACATCGTCTGCCAATAGATTTACAGACCAAGTTGAGACAACGCCACCATCACATACATGCATACATACATACATACATAAATAGTGAGTTGATACATTAGAGATGAAGTCCGAGTAAAACATATTTCATAGTTGCAGGTACCTGCATTCGAGTCCTGACCCATCCTTCATCTGCCTTCATTGAGGGCTAAATTCAGTGGTACAGTTCAGAGTGGCAGGACTTCCATGAACACCACTGCTATCAAATGAGCGTTCAGTACTGGACTTTTTTTTTTTTTAGCAAAAACGACTGAACCCCTCCCTCCCAAAAAGAAGAAAACCTACTTAACATAGAGAAACCAGTTTGTCCGACCAGAAAAGAAGACATTAGACTTCCTGTGCAGGAGTTGACAGAGGGACTCAAGTTACAACACCAACCAATCAAAATGTAATTTCCTTATGAAGGGGTGGTTCTGTAGTCAAAGGGAGCTCTGGAGGCCAGCGAGGAGTTGAACTTGTGGCCGAACAGATTTTCCTTTCCTTACTTTCCCTACTTCCCCTCCTTTCCCTACTTCAGCTTCTGCTTTGGTAGTGTAGAAGCAGACTTGGTCTTGCAGAGGTAGTTTGAACTTCTGTTGCTGAGAAGCTTCTGGGGCAGGGGGTAAGGATTTAGTTGCTGGTAAACCTTTAAACTCCTTTTGAGTCTGTTGCCTTTAGGGCAGTAGGGCTTCACTAGCTGCAAAGTTTAGTGCATAGTGGGGGAAGGGTGCTTATGGTCCGACCAGGGGCCTCAGCTACCTGATTGTTTCTGGAAGGCACGGGCTAGTCCCACCAACCCCCAGGTCCATGATTTCCTTTATACCAAGGGTAATGAAATCACTTCCCCAGAAGGGCAAAGGACATGCACCTGTCATAGCAGAAGCAGACATCCAGAAAAAGAACAGCAGTGAGTGAAGATATGAATGCTATCTCAGTGGAAGGGAAGTAACTACAAAATAAGGAGCTTTCATTCTTACCTGTTTGCATTGGTATTTGCATTGTGGAAAGGAGGGGCAGGAGTTTGAAAAAGGCTGTGCAATAGTTGCTTAAAGGCTCTTTTTGGGTGTGGACAGGAGGGATAGGAATGTAAAAAGCAGTTGCTCAATCAATCTAGAAGTGTACGACAAAAGGGGTTAGGGAAATCCAGAAAAGGAAAAGAATGTTTTTCACTGATAGAGGTGGGAGAGAGGAGACTTGGGGGTAGTTGTTTGGTATCCTTCATCTGGAAGGGTGAGGGGCGCTGGTGGGCAACAAGAGCAATGGGTAGGGTGATAGGCTGCAACAACTGCGGTGCACCAATCTTTCTAAAAATTGCCTGGAGGGTGGGGGGATGTTTAGTGTGCAACCACATAGGGAAACTTAGAAAGGAGATCAAGGGTCTACAGGAGGAACTAGGACAGGCAAGTCAGACTGGAGGAGGTTATAGCCAAATACTGGAGGAAGGGAGAAGGGGAGATGAGGGAGGGCAATTTGAGCCAACAGTGGTGAGGAGAGGGTCAGAAGAAGGGAAGCAGAGACAGAGGGGCCCAGACCAAGAAGAACAGGGTCTTCGGAAACCAGGTCAGGGGACAAAAGACAAATGGAAGAAGGAGACAGGGACTTGTGAGGGGAGGAGAAGTGGCAACAGTCATGGAGTGGAAAGAAGGGAACATGTTACAGTCCAACCCCGTTTATCCAAACTGGCTGGGGGACATCCGATCAGTTCAGATTAATGGGAGATCGGAAAATCGAGAGTGTCTATACTGCACTTTATAACAGAATGCTTCTCCATTTTTTAATGGTAGTATCGATCGTAAGGCAGTAGGTGGCACCAAAGATATGCTAACAGATACTGTACTAGAGATGCTGTGTACTGTACAGTATCTGTTTCCCTACAGCATACTGTATTTTTCTCCTCAAGTTTGTGCAGTAGAAGTCAGGCTGTGAAATCTCTGAGCTGTGTAGCAAAGAATCGGGATCCGGCATACACGGACAGCAGATGGGGAGTTTTGTAAAATCCGATGGAACTGCCAAAGATACACTGACATCTATAGAATCAGGGATCTAACATATGTGAACAGCAGGTGGGGAGTTTTGTGAAATCAGAGGGAACTACAGTACGCGAACAAGCAATCACTGACACTGCATCTTTCCACATTTCAATTACCCTGTTCACAGCTGCATACCATGCTTAATTAAAGGAATTACAGTAACTCACAAAAACCCCAGCATTCACTCTCTGCTTAGCTGTAAATCGCTGTTAATTGTTCCCGTTGTGACTGCTGAGAGTGGCGATCACCTATTAAGTAGGTGAGAACTGCATCCATTAATTTTCTTTGGGAACGATGGGGGACATGCAGCCAATTCATTAGACAGGGAGGTTTGGTAAATGGGGGGTCGGATAAACGGGGTTTGACTGTACTATGAGGAGAGAGAAAGTGGTCAGTGGTGAAGGGTCTTCAGAAAATTGTTCTGCAGTACTTGAATGGAAAGAGGAGAAGGGAGGTGATAAAATTGGATGAGTAACTTGGAAATGCCCAGACCAAACTGGAGTGGGGGGGGAGTTCTGCTGGGGGAATTACAACAGGGGAAGAAGGGGGAAATACTGTTCAGGAGGAAGAAAAGGAGCCAGGACTGAGAGATGGAGAGGAACGGAAGTAAGATGGGTGGAACCTTAGTGCTGGGGGCCTCAGTACTAAGAGGAGTCAGGTGGGGTAGCAAAGGGGAGAGGCATAGTTGCATTTGGGTGGAGGCCATGCCAGGAATGACAGGAGAAAGGGTGGGACAGTCTGTTCTTAAATATGCTAGAAGGGGTAGGGACATGCCTCATTTGGTTATACATCTGGGGACAAATGACCTGGCTGACAAGACAGTAGATACATTCCAGAGGAGGTTTGAGGAACTTGGACAATTATATGAAGGGGCAGGAAGATTAGTAACATTTTCAGAGATACTCCCAGTGCCCAAGGCAAGCACAGCAAGAAATCTGAGAATAGAGGAATTTAATGGATGGCTAAGAACCTGGTGTCATGTTAATGGGTATGGACTGGAGGGGAGGGGTAGGGAGGGACCTGGGAGGACAGTAGTCTCTATGCCAAAGACAGACTACACTTGAGCAAGGAGGGAAAGAAAGTGTTGAAACAGAGGACAGCAAAGTACATAGAGGAAGTTGGGAATTTAAACTAGGAGTGGGGGGTGGCAAGTGGCTAAGAGACATGCAGAGACCACAGGTTGGGAAGCCATATGAGCTTACCCCCATAACAGTGACAAAAGACAAAAGGCAAGTACTATTGATGATGCTAGTAAAGGAGGGCAGGATGGGGGAAGGGGTGGAAGGTGGTCACCCTTAATGCTAGGAGCCTTGGAAGAAAAACTGCAGACCTATGGGTGCTCATGGCAGAGGGAGAGGTGGACATTGCAGCCATCACAGAAACATGGGCCACCCAATACAATGACTGGGACCTGTCTGAACCAGGGTACAGGTTACTTCATAGGGATAGGGTGACTGGGAAAGTGGGGTGGCACTACATGTGAGGGAAGGACTGAAGTGTGTAAGGGAGGAAAGGGAGGAGGTTAGTACAGAGTCACTTTAGATGCAATTCCAGGATTCCAAGAATAGGACTCTCAGAATGGGCGTGGTGTACAGGCCACCCTCTCAGACAGAGGAGTTAGACAGGGAACTAGCAGTACAGATCAGAAGGACCTGTGTGAGGGGTAGTGTGGTGATTGTGGGGGACTTCAACATGCCAGGAGTGGACTGGAGTACCCCAACAACCAGCAATAGAAGGGAGCAGGTACTTCTGGATGCCTTCCAGGAGAGCTTCCTGAAGCAAATGGTCAGTGAGCCAACTAGGTTAGGGAATACCCTTAACCTTGTGCTGGCAAATGGGATGTTTGTGAGGGAACTTAGGGTGGAAGAACCACTGTCAGGGAGTGACCACCACTCATTATGGCTCACATTGGATATGGGCAGGAAAGAGTGAAATCTGGCACAAGGGTGCCAGATTTCAGGAGGGCCAACTTTGGGAGGATGGGGGAAGTGATAAAAGGGTACCTGGACAAAATTCAGCCTAGCATGGGCACTAACCAGAGGTGGGAACTCATAAAACTGGGTATAGCAGAGGCAACCAGAACCTGCAGCATGGCCCAGAGCAAGAAGGCTAGGGCTAAGAAACCAAGCTGGGTGAGCAAGAAGATCATGGAAAAGGTAAGGAGGAAAAGAGCTGCCTTTAGATGGTACAAGGAAACAGGGAGGAGTACCTGAAGGAATCTAAGGAGGTGACACAGGCAGTAAGGGGAGCCGAGGTGTCTATGGAGCTCAAGCTGGCACAAGGCATTAAGAAGGGTGAGAAGGACTTCTTTAGGTACATCAGGGAGAAACAGAACTGTAAGGACCACATACTAAGGATTAGGAAGGAGGGGGTTGGGTGGAAACAGTGGGCGATAAGGCAGAAGCGCTAAATGATTACTTCTGCTCTGTATTTACTAAGGAGAAGAGGGGGTGATACCCAAGGGGGGAAGAACGGCAGAGACAGGGTGGGAGGGGATGACAGATGGGGAAATCATAGAGGGCAGAGTTCTGGAGGGTTTGAGGGCACTGAGGGTGGACAAGGCACCAGGCCCAGATGGCATCCACCCCAGGGTACTGAAGGAGCTGGCAGAGGTCCTAGCGGAACCTTTGGCAGACCTATTTAATGCCTCACTACACTCAGGGTGTGTACCTCAGGATCGGAGGATGGCTCATGTGGTGCCCCTCCTCAAGAGTGGCCCCAAGGATGAACCGGGTAACTACAGACCAGTGAGCTTCACATCCATTGTGGTGATAAGCTGATGGAGACTATCCTGAAGGAGAAGCTTGTGGCCCTCCTTGAGGCCAAAGGACTACAGGACAGCAGATAGCATACCTTCATACATGGCAGATCCTGCCAAACCAACCTGGTGGAGTTCTATGACTGGGTAACTAGGCAATTGGGAAGGGGCCATGCAGTGGATGTCCTGTATCTGAACTTCAGTAAGGCATTTGACTCAGTGCCACATGGGAGGCTGGGACATAAATTAGAATGCACAGGGGCAGGTGCAAAGCTGGTGAGATGGGTAGGGAACTGGCTTCAGGGAAGGCAACAGAGAGTGGTGGTGGGCGGGGCTGTCTCATCCCCAAAGGTAGTGATGAGCGGTGTTCCACAGGACTCAGTGTTGGGACCAGTGTTGTTTGGGATATTCATTGCAGATATATCATTGGACATCAAGAGCAAGATCAGTCTGTTTGCTGATGACACCAAGATGGGAGTGGTGGTGGATGACCTAGGGGGATGGCAGGGGTTGCAAGATTATCTGGAAAAGCTGGAAACCTGGTCAGACACCTGGCAACTGAGGTTTAATGCCAAAAAGTGCAAGGTGCTGCATTTTGGGGTGAAGAAGCCAAGGATGAGTTACCAGCTGGGAGGAGTGCAGCTAGCCAAGGCAGAGGAAAATGATCTGGGGGTGCTCATTACAGGATCAATGAACAACTCTGCACAATGTAGGAAGGCAGCTGCAAATGCCAACAAAATGCTGGGTTGCATTGCAAGGGGTATCTCCTCGAGGAGGGGGGAGGTGATTTTGCCACTGTAAAGGTCATTAGTTAGACCGCATCTGGAGTACTGCATGCAGTACTGGTGCCCGTATCTGAAGAGGGACATTAAGTTACTGGAGGGGGTACAGCGCAGGGTGACAAAGATGATCGAGGGGCTGGGGAACTTACCATATGAGAGGAGGCTCAGGGAGCTGAACATGTACTTGCTAGAGGAGAGGAGGGACGGGGGGACATGATTGAAACCTTTAAGTACATAAAAGGAATAAACAAGACAGGTACAAAGTGGCTGTTCAAAGTAAGGGAGGGGAGGGACACCAGGGGCCATGATATGAGACTGAAGGGAGGAAGGTTCAGGAGCGAGATGAGGAGACACTTTTTTTACAGAAAGGGTGGTAGCTGGGTGGAATGCATTAAAAGCAGAAGTGGCATCCAGTAGAACAGTGGACTACTTCAAAAGGGACTGGGAAAGGGTAAGAGGAGGGTCAATAGAGGGGAAGGGTGGGAGCGAGGGGCAGCTGCAAAATAAGGGGTGTTAGCTGCACATTCGAGCAGACTTGATAGAACTCTAGGCCTTTATCTGCTGGCAAATTTCATATCTCCTGTTAATACTGAAGTTGTGCATCTTCCATTGTGACTTAGAGCTGATGTAACCTTTAGCAGGATGCTTGCCCTTCCTTAGGATACAACTCTGTTCTGGTTGGAGGTATGTGTGCCGGGGGGTCTTGAAACAGAGACATAACTTGGAGATGGTGGGGCTTGCCTTTGCAAGTTAGAGTCAGAATGTTTGGCTACCAAAGACACTTTAATACCTCATGACAAGTCACCATAAGAATCAGTGCCGGGTAGGGATTCTGTGTCTCGAGATCCCACGCCGTTTGAAAGTTTTGATAATTTTTTTGGCCTATATTGTGTTTGTGCAGGAAACCCTCCTCCATAAAGTCTCAGGCCACATCTGTTGAGGTGCACTGTATTGTCTGCCCAGAGCCATTCTGTATCACCAAGGTTGCAGGCCGGGTATTTCATATAGTAGTCAAAGCCCTGATCCTGTAAAACACATTTCACCTCAGAGAATTCTCTCCTTCTAATCACAATTTCGGTTGAAAAATTCTGGTATATTTATATCCTGTGTCCCCTCTACTGAAGAGTTCCTCTATCCCTCGCCAGTCTCAGTATTTGCTCTTTTACTGTAAATCTCAGGAAACAGGTGATCATTGCATGTGTTTTGGCATTTATGTTACATTTACCAGTAAGCGATCGGTGGGCTCTTTCAATTTCAAGAGGCCATTCCCATTGTTGTGGAAAGAGTTCTGAAAAAAAAATTGCTGTGGAAATTGTATGGCTGATCTTCCCTTCATGCCTTCCAGTACACCCCAAATCCTTAAATTATTCCTACTGGCCCTGTTTTCCAGGTCATCGATCTTGTTTAGGATGTATGAGATTTGGATACTGAAATAATCAGAGGTGGCTTGTAGCTGTGTAATTGTGGTCTCCACTTAGTGCACCCAATCTTTGGTCATATCAAGTTTTTTTCCTTTGATCTTTTGAGTCTTGTTGGAACTTGTTCACAGTCTGATTTCTGACATGTCCAGTTTTAATTCTGTGAGCATGTATTTTATTATAACCATATCCGACTTCTTTTGCTGCTGTGCACTGCCCCCTGGCAAGCTAGTTCGCCATTGGTCTGGTGATTCTTTGTGCCAGTCGCTGGTGCCTTTGCCCCCACAGAGGTCATTTTCAGATTGGGCCAAACTTGAGCTATGAGAACTGTGAGTGAATTAACTGGAACTCTCCCTTGACATGCTCTGGTAGCCCTTTTAACAAATAAAATCAAAATCAGAAGGTTTTCTTAGATGCTTTTTTGTCCTTTTAAAATAAGAGCGCTTGTCAGGAGCTCATCTCTACATGTCCGTTCGTTTGGTGCCTTGCACATGCTTCCTAGTATTTATATGTTACCCTGTGTATTTTTGTTAGATTATCTGAGTTTCTACACCTATTGCAGTTCATTTTAAGTGAAGTCTGCTCTTTTAACTTTTGTTCCTGAGACACTAAGAATAAAGAATAATGTACTAGCCAGTGTGTTATCATCTGCTGTTCTCTGGTGGTGAGTGCTCTGACCTTTGACTTTCTAAGCCAGTAGTTCTCACACACTGTCATAGTGAGCTTCCCCCCAAGTCTTGGAAAAGATCTTGAGCCCCCCCCCCATATAGAAACAATTTTGGGCCTCCCCATAGTTAGAACAATTATCGTACTTTACACAGTACACAAGAAAAACAGTGACACACCTTTGAGTAGTTGAGTTTATTCTCATTTTATTAAACTTATTATTCTCCATCTGTATAACCCCCCCTCCCCATGTCAGCCTACTCACTCCATGCTTCTGTGTTTTGAACCCTATTTACTGTACTCCTTGTTGCAATACCTCCATGAGTCAGATTACTTTCTTTATCAGTTTTACTTTGTTTTTAAACACCTTCTCAGGGACCATTTTGCTTTCCTGCTCTTGCTCCTAGTACCTCTCAACCTAGCCTTTGCATTTGTGCTTTTCTGCAGCCAGTATAATGGGTCAGATGTTACCTTGTACCTATTCATTTGTATTATTTTGCATTTTGTTTTGCACAGTTTTCAAGAACTGTACTTCCTCCATTCAGCTCCCCCCATGTCAACCAGGAAACAAGTGTTTGTTGAGTGTGACATTCTTGGTCACCCATTTTGTACATAAATTTGTATGCAATTATTCACTTTAGTTTGCTGCATCCTATCATACAAAGCATCCAAAACCTGACATTTAAATATAGTAAATTTTAAGGCTTGCTTGAGCCTCCCTTGGAACAGGTTGGGGTCTCCCCTGGGAGGCTGGCCTCACCATTTGAGAAACCCTGTTCTAAGCGATATAGAATACCTATAGCCACAGGTCTGTGGGGAAAAACATGAGACTTGGAATGTGTAAACGGTACTGAATTTGCACTTGGAAATCTTGTGGAAAATGCATACCAATCCTCTGGAGAGGCTTGCTCCATGCTGTCTTTACTGGTTTGATGTCACTATTAGTATGGGTGTATCCACCAGGGAGGATGAGGGGGACACATCCCCCTCAATTTTCTAAGTGACCATTCATATCCCCTGCAGCATTCCAGCAGCTGTAATTAAATCAATCAGAAGAGACACAGATACAGTTTCCCTTTCTCAAAAAAAACACAGTAAATAGTCGTAAAACACTGGAGCTGACGGCTCCCCCAGCACCAGCGAGTGTCTTATCTTGCCCAAGTCTATCAAAGTTCTCAAGGCCAGCAAAGCAAAGCTCTGGTCTTTGCTGGAAATGAGTGAATTATGTGATTGTCTCTGCAGAGCAGTTAAGCATAACTGTCTGATAGCCCCACCAGCAGCTGGTATGCATCAAAGGGGAGCAAGAGGGTCTTCTGTACATAAAGCAAGGCTTCAGCAAGTTTATTCCAGTTCCTTCACTTCACTGGCATTGGCTTTACTATCAAACAATTGACCAACCTCCAGTTTATTAACCCATCAGTCACTGAGGGAGCTGAGTCCCCCTGCCATTGATTCTCCTATCACATCACCAGCTGGCCAAAGAAGAAAGAGTACCTTTAGAGGAGTTCTCTGCCACAGCTGACCCACCCAACAACAGCATGAACTAAAGTACTAGCCAGGACTGGATCAACTAGTGTGAGTCACAGTGAAGTGCTCGCTAACAGGCAGGAGCAACAAAAGGTAACATTAGATTAAGTGACATTAAGGTAGCTTAAAAAATGTTTGGCTTCCTCTTAAATAATGTAATGCAATTAGGCACCTCAGAAATATTTAACCCTAGCCGGCCCACCGGTGCAGCAGTTGGAGTTCTGCTTGCGACACCGGTGACCCAGGTTCGGGAATGGACTCGGGTCATCGGAGGGACAGCCAGGAGGAGAAGGATCGAGCATCCCACGCCTGCTCTTCTTCTCTGGGGGAAGGGTGTAGGATGATGACGGTGCAAGAGAGACTCCTGGTGGAAGCCAGGAGTGCTGCAAGCAGACGGCGACAACAAGGTAACCAGGGGGCAGGACGGACGCTGGTGTCATTGCACGTTCCCACCCCCCCAAGAGGGAGAAAAACCAAGCCTGCCTCCTCTCTGCCTATATGGCACCCTCTCTTTGGCTGCAATCAGCTTCCGAGGTTGACTCCCACCCTATCCTGTTGTTCATGGCACCTTAAGGGGAGGGTGCCATGTCTCCGCCCTGGGCAGCAATTCACAGGGTCCTGGGAGATTGGCTCATGTGGGGATGTCGCAGCCGAGGAGTCTGTGACTGGGCAGATGGCTGGCAGAGAGAGAGGTGAGGCACAAAAAGAATAAATAGAAAAAAAAAAGAAATATTTAACCATTTGGGGGTAATTAGCATAGTCTCTCTTCAGCATAACACCATAAGTTCCTGAAACATAAAATATTGCAACATACTATTGTTTTTTGAAAATACATTTGACATACTACCAATGTTTACTATAACTACCCGCTGTTTTACTGCCTCATGGTACAATAAAACTATGGCACTCTGCATTGCTCTATTATAAGCCAGTGATGGCATAGACCTTAATTAAGGAGATGGTGCATCTAACAAATCGTATTACACAGTACATGTCAGAATTCCTCATTTAACTCATGGGGGAACAAGGAATACATAGTGAATATTAGGAGTAAGAGGGGAGACAGTTTTTTTTTTTAAACACTTTACAACCACTCCTTGTTTCCTGTGGTAATGAGATCCATTTCTCTCTGAGTGCATCTGTGACATGGGATTGTGCCTTGTTGTGCAGCTCCACTCCTGAAGCCTTTGTAATGGCAACCAGTTTGCTGACCTGAGTTTACCTTTTAATTGTGTATCTGGCTGGTTTCCTGACTAGTTAACTAAGTTCCAGTGTATGCACATGCCTGCTAAAGATGCGCAATGCTTACTTATCTCCAGTACCCTGCAAATACAGTGAATAGTTGTATTTATTTATGATTGCAAGGCAATCTCCACAAACCATCAATAAGGAATCTGAGCCTTGCCCCTATACATCCACACAGAGGCCCAGATATTCAAAAGGGTTGCACATGGCACAACAGTGTTGCACCATGCACAACCCACTGATGTGTCGACGCGATATTCAAAAGGGAAAAGTCGCCGTACAAATCCGCGCTGGAGCGCATCAATACGTATGCAGGCACAGGTAGGGGCATGCATGCATAACCCTGCACAGCCCGATATTCAGCCTGGGATGTGCAGAGTCATGCCTGTGCAACCCCTACCTGCACCTGCACAAAGTTACGCCCCCCCAAAAAAGGAACAAGTGATGGCCACCCACAGGTGAGCTGCCACATTGCAGGGTGCAACACAGCAGCTGCCACCTGTGGGTGGCCACCTGAGTTCCTGCCACACCTGGTGGTGCCCCACCATGCCCCATCACAGGCATCACTATAGCC
Organism: Neoceratodus forsteri; assembly: GCA_016271365.2. Lineage (NCBI taxonomy): Eukaryota > Metazoa > Chordata > Ceratodontiformes > Ceratodontidae > Neoceratodus > Neoceratodus forsteri. Next base: position 94,516,035 of record CM057450.1, on the reverse strand, counting down.
CTCCCCCAAGTCCAATATCCCTGGTGGTCTAGTGTACCCCCCACCCCACCCGCTCACTGAGCCCCACCTCCCCGCTCCCCCCTGTCAGCCGGCGGGTGGCAGCACCCCACCTAGATGCCACCCACCACCCGCAGACTGACAGCTCAGTGGGCTGCATGCCCATTGGTTCACAGCATGAGCCAATGGTAGCGCAGTCACTACTCAGTCCAGATATGTGAATGAATCTATTCACATATTTGACTGAGAGACGGTGGTTGCATGCCCATTGGCTCATGCTGTGAACCACGGGCATGCAGCCCCACCGAGCTGTCAGTCAGCGGGCAGTGGGGCGGCAGGCAGGTGGGGTGCTGCCACCTGCCAGCTGACGGGGGGAGTGGGGCAGTGGGGCTCAGTGGGCAGGTGGGTTGGGGGCACACTAGACCACCAGGGATATTGGACTTGGGGGGGTTCCTATTAATGATGCCTTCGATCAGGCTCAGTGTGGTCCACTGGACCACCAGGGATATTGGACTTGGGGGGTTCTATTAATGATGCCCATGATCGGGCTTAGTGCAGTCCACTGGACCACCAGGGATATTGGGGGGGACTATAGTGATGCCTATGATCAGGGCACATAGAGGTCCACTGGACCACCAGGGATATTGGACTTTTTTTATATTACAGGAATGACCTCAATCGGGCTGCAGGGGGCGTCGGTCCCCAATGGCTGCTGCCTGGCAGGGCTCCAGGCACAAGTCATTGGGGATAGGCGCACCACCTGCATGCTAATGGCATGCAAATGGGGCCGTAATGAGATGCAAATGGTCCCCTGTGCGCCTTGCATATATTATGGCCCCATTTGCATGTCCCCTTTTGAATATCGCAGGTGCTGTGCATGGCACAATGGCACTTGCGCCAGTGCATCTCCATGCTCCACTCTGGCCACTTGCGCTGGCACAGTGCCACTGCACCATGCACAGTGGGGGTGGCCAGGGTACAATAATCAAAGCTGCTGCTGCATCATAGCGCAGCTCCGTTGAATATTGCCCAGGCCACACCCCTGCGCAACAAAGTTGAGCTGCACCCAGGCTTGCACCACAGCCTGGCGCAGTTTGAATATCCTGGCCACAATGTTTGGCTCTTTGAATGGGTTACAACTATTCACTCTATTTACACTGTTCTGTTGCTTTGGTCATGTGTAAATTTGCTCCTAACAATCAATTTTATTTAGCTTTCATGTGTGTTTTTTTATATCTATGAATGAAGTTCATTTTGGCTCCATAGCATTCAATTATAGAAATGTGTAATACATAAAAAAGATTGAATATTATATGTTCATGTTGTGAGAACATATGATCGCTCCACTTTCTTTACCAGTTACAGTGTGCATGGAAACTTGATCACAGATAATTGACTGTAAATTTAAATACTCAGTAAGTTTATTGGACTAATGAATCTCATAAAATAAGTTTAATTGCATACAAATGAACAATACATAAATTTAATATGATTAGATTACAGACTAGGTAGTCTAGGATTCAGTATAATCCACTTTTGCTGTCCTTTGCATAGTTTTAATAAACTGCCTTATGATTTGCTAAGCTTAGTGGAGCAACAGTCAATGCAAACAGCACAGTTCAATCCAAATCAAGAAGCCCGATAGTTCAATAACAGACGCCTTCTTTAAACTATAGGTATCATAAGTATATGTGACATAACTTCATGTAATTTTTTTCCCCTGATTCAACACACAGTTCTGGGTTCTGTAGTGCTGAGTGAGAAAAAGTCTTCTAACAAATAAATGCCCCAGTGACTAGAAAGTGCCTTGGCATTTACAAACCCCAGAACTGTTAATACTGTGTAATAACTCCCCCCCCCAAAGAAAAATGGGTAGGTGCTAGGTTAGCAGTTTACCAGCTTGTTTCTGTTACTGACATTGAAACTGGTTGCTTACCTTTAGTGATGTAGTAGTTTTTGGGGAATTACAATAATTATAGAATAATTACAGAAAGATAAATGAGTCATTCTTGTGCTTGTCCATGACCTCTGTATTTTTCTTTATTCTGCACTGATCCCTCGTCATGAGTGTCCATGACGTCTTTCCTCCTAGTTTTTGAATTGGTTTTACTTAGTGTTGCACTGTTATTCTTCTTTGTGCACATCCACGACATCTGTATCTTCCTTTTCAGGGCTGTAGGCAGAGCCTACAGCTGTTTTGGGATCACTCAGTAGCTCTAAAAATTGCCAATCATGGAACCTTCCATTGGGCTTTTGGAAATATCCTTCCAAAAGTCCAATGGAGCTTGAAACCCTCCACCACGACCGGCCGCTATGAAATAACAGCTTCACTATTTCAGCTGTTGCTTAAGCATTCCGTGGTGTGAACTGTGTATGTATGACTCATGTGCATGTGCAGTTCTGCTGGCACCATCATGTTGTGAATGGAAAAATGCCATTTGCTGCAACTGCACATGCACAAGTGCCACATATGTATAGATGCACCACTGCTGCCACCAGCACCAGCAACAAAGAAAATGTGGCAACAACAGGGGGGCCCAATCCCTGTGTTGGCATTATGTAGCCTCTCCACACTCATGTGGCATATTGGGAGCCCGCCCTAGTGTGCCCAAATGTTTTTTTACCTCTGCCAACATCGGGGTCCCCAATCCCCGTGTCAGCATTATGGCACCCTCAACTCATGTGACACACTGGGAGCCCACCCCAGTGTGCCCAAATGTCTGCTTTTTTTTGTGTTCATCTGTAAATAAAGAAAACAGTCCCCTGATATGTTTTCCCATTTTTTTAATCTGTAAAAAGAAAAGGGTCCCTCATCATCACCCCAATCCTCCTCCCCTCCCCACCCTCCCACTGAGGACCCCTCCCCTTATCCCCTTACCCCATACTTACATCTGGAGGTCGGGCTGTCATCTTCTCTGGACTGGGACACGTCTGCACTCTTCAACGCTGAACCGCAATCTGAAGAATCAAAGGTAAGCGTGCTATAATGCCATTCAGTGAGGTTTTCAACTTATTTTGATAAATAAGCCATTTTTGGAATTTTGACCCCAAATGTTCAACATGGGGTTCTTGGGACCCCACCTCATGAAAACTTTCACTGTCATTTCATTACTCAGTCCGGAAAGGTGATTTCACGGTCACTGTGCGGAATCACCTTTCAGAACCAGTTCACAAAATGACAGTACCACTGTTCATGAGGTGAAGTCCCAAAAAGCCCATGTTGCAAATTTAGGGAAAAAATTCAAAAACATGACTGCGTTACGAGCATGCGTTGTGCAGTTTCTACGCACGTTCCTAACTTCACCAATTTTTTATATTTTCCCTCCACATTTTCAACATTGTCATTTTTGCACATCTCCTTTTAAACAGTACAGCTGTCATTCATCACATCCTGCCCAAAATGTGTTTTTGCACCTGTGGCACAGAATGGCACAGTCGCTCTGTGAAATCACCTTTTGGGACAAGTGAACAAAATGACACTGTCACTCTTCATGAGGAGGGGTCCCAAAAAAACCATGTTGAAAATTTGGTGCAACACCTCCAATAAATGGCCAAGTTACACCTGGGCATTCAATAATTTCTATGCACATGTGTAACTTGCTCACTTGGCAGCTCGTCACAGCCCTATCGGCTCTGGCCAGAGTTTGTTTGATGTGCTGTGACTCCTTGTCATATGTATTTTATTTTATTCTTTTGGTAACTGGGTAAGGCCCACTTGGCAGAAGTGCCTGTTTTCATGGGTAGCCTAGGAGCACTAGGGAGGTTAACTGACTTGCTCAGAGTCACACAGTATGCAAGTGGAGGTTGTGGGAATCAAACCCAGGCCTGCAGGATGTACCACATTCATTCACAGCACATTACTCTAACCTCTAGACTATACTGCCAGCCGCAATGTGTCCACAGTTTCTTTATATCCCTATAACAGTTGTACTATTTTTATAATGTACTGCACTTTTTACAGCTGCAGTGGGCGTAGCCCTGCAGACGTTTTGCTTTGAGAAAAGGACTCCCTGCATAAATTACCTTCCAAACAATATGATAGAGTGTTAAAAATTGTGTCCTCTGCTTAAGCCTCATTACTACACTGCCTCTGTGTGTATGGGAGCTTGAGAGCACTATTTTTTCTCTGGCTTAATAAGTTAATTGAGCCCTCCCCAGTGCTGCCTTTTTTGCAAGTTAAAACCTCCTCTAACAACTGAGCCCTCCCCAGTACTGCCTTTTTTGCAAGTTAAAACCTCCTCCAACAATCGAGCCCTCACCAGTACTGCTTTTTCTTGTAAGTTGAAACCTCCTCTAGAGTATGTATTTTATGGGCCTTTTCTTTGTTTGATAAGTTTCAGTGCTTGATTTACTACCTTTTGCCAACTGAGAAACTCCTGCTTTGCTAGTATCCTCTCCCCCACTCACCCACAATGATTACATTTGTCTATAAGCACTGTCTTCTATGCAAGGCACAAGCAATTGAATCAACACACACACACACACACACACACACACACACAAGCAATACCCTAAGAAGAACACAGCTGGATAAGGTACCTATATTTAGGAAACTTATTACACTTACCCAAAGACAAGCAGTGTGACTCCTGGCTGCTGTGTTGTCTCTGCTGTGGCTGAGATATAATAAAGATCCTATAACAAGACACTGGCCTCCTGCAGGGGCTATTAGACATCAGAGCAAAGGGCACTCTGGGGAGACTTTCTGGGACAAGATGCAATAAAAGAAACCTGAATGACAGCCCCCAGGGGCCAAACAACAGCCAGGGAAAGTTAGAAAAAAAACTCCTCTTATAGCCTGAGCAGAAAAAAAACACTGGGATGAAGTACAAACACAAAAACAGTAATCATGTATATATTTTCTTGATTTTAATATGCAGTTTTCCTTTAATAATCCACAACAAAGTGTGGGTTGGACTGGGATTTACCCACACCTGGCAAATGACCAGCAAGATCAAGCGTGCATAAGTCTCAGTGACCTCCACACTGTGCAGTGGATTACTGTGACTGTACTGTACAACCGGTAGGAAGTAAAGAATTAAAAAAAAGTTATTAAAATACTCAATTTCTAGAGTGGAGCATAGGTGCAAAGGGGATGAGGTATTGGGCTTACTTTTAGATGTCAGCTGTCCAGGCATATCCCTGTCTAAATCAGGCTTATCTTAAATCAAGGCAGTAGCCATTTCATAGAACCATGAGAATGAAACTGATTCTGCAATTGATAAAGCAATGCCGGGCAGCATATAGCTAGCTAAACTGGCATACATTTCTGTCTCAAGGTTTTGTGAAATGTCTTCTGCCTTTCTTTATTGCTTTGTTGCAGAGATGTCAAAATTGATATTGCTGGCAGCTGACAACTGGGTAGCCCTTCACACCTACTTAGAAAATAATTTATAAGACATTACATCCTGCCATATAGGGTTGTCATTCCTTTGGTTTCTTCCAAAACTTCGCTCCTTATCTTAACAAATTTGAATTGAATAGACCAGAATCCTGGTCTAATTTAAAGCAATTGTATGAAACAGGTTTATTACTTAGAAATCCTCAATGCAGCACTAAATATGGAGAATACTGGATGGGCAACTATGCACAACCAGTGTCTTCTGCCTAAAAGGGGTTCTGATCCCCTCTGACCAGGAGAGTGAAGCACAAGAGATCCATGGGAATCAGTACCCCGTGGTGACAGAACACAATGGTTATGCATAAAGTTGCTCATCCTATATTTTTTATAGTGTGTAATAGTATTATGTGATATGTGTCAATTGTGTTTTTTTCTCTCTTTTATAATGAAACTGACTTGTGAAGTCTCTAGAGGTTCCACTACAGGGTTTTAAATAATTGATTAGCAGTTTTTTTCTTGGGACAATACTAACTGTACAGAAAGCATTTATATAGGTTTTCTAGAAGTGTTATGTTTGTTAAACACAGTGCGGCAAGTGCTATGCATTTTCACAATGTTTTAGAACTTTTATGAGCAAAACGCTAATCAATTTTTAGAGTTAAATAAAACCCTGCACTACCCTTTCTGTGAAGAACTACTTCCTCACAGTACCCCTTAGTCTACCCCCTTCCAACCTCATGTCATGCTCTCTTGTTCCTGGACATCTCCTTTTCTGGAAGATGCTACCCTCCAGCACCCTATTTATGCCTTTTAGATATTTGAAGGTTTATATCATATCACCCCATCTCGTCTCTTCTCCAGGGTATATATACTGAGGTCTCCCAGTCTCTCCTCATATGACTTTTAGTGCAGGCCCTGCACCATCTTTGTTGCCCTTCTTTATTGCCTCCACTCTGTCTACATCCTTACGGAGATGCAGTCTCCAGAACTGGACACCGTATTCCAAATGAGGCCTCACCAGTGATCTGCACAGTGGCATCACCACCTCTTTCCTTCTGCTGGTGATACCTCTCCTTATGCACCCCAGCATCCCACTGGCTCTGCCCATAGCCTTGGTACATTGTTTAGTCACCTTTAGGTCATCCAGTATGATTACCCTCAAATCCCTTTCCTGTTTGGTGACTATCACTTTCTCTCACCCCTCCTGTAATCCTCCCCTGCATTCCTGCAACCCAAATGTATGATTTTGCACTTTTTTGCATTAAATCTCAGCTGCCACACTTCGGACCATTCCTCCAGTTTACCTACGTCCCTCCTCATTTTTTCCACCCTTCCCAGAGTGTCCACCCTGTTGCAGATCTTAGTGTCATTCGTAAAGAGGCACACTTTCCTCTCTAGCCCCTCCGCAATTTCACTTATGAAGACATTAAACATGACTGGGCCCAGGACTGATCCCTATGGCACCCTGCTGGTCACACTCCTTTCCTTACATTGAGCACCATTTACCATGATTCTCAATCTTCTATCATTCAACCAGTTCCTAACTCAGTTTACCACCTTGTGACCCACTCTCATGCTGCCCAGCTTGTTCACAAGTCATATGTGGAACGGTATTCTAGGCTTTATTAATGCAATATATGTTTATGTTTAAGCCCATGAAATGCCCTTATCTAGTTAATGCATTTGCAGCTGTAGTGGTTCTGCCAGAACTTATTTTAGTTGCTGCTGTGCTGACTATGACTCCTCATTGTGTGTGTGTCTGCAACTTCTCAAAATGTCTGCTTGACGTTATCAATTGGAATGTTTTGTTTAAACAGGTTTATTTTCCTTAATTCTATCTATACTTTTGTATTGCAACTTGCTATACTTATTTTTAATGCATTTTATACAAACAATTACATTTTGCTAATAACAGAGATGGAAAAGGAGGAAGATGATGACTATGCCATATTTTTCTTGCTATTATTTTAAATGATCATTTTTGTAAAATAGACAATAATAACTTTATGATTCACAAGACTTTTCTCATTCTATCCTTTGTCTTGAAATGACTTAATTATAAAAATAAGTCTTCTGTCAATCTCTGTGTTTCATAGTCAGTGGCATTGGTGTTGGCACAAATGATTTGGTAGAGCCATGCCCCCCCGACCTTTTAGCCGCGGTTGCACCCGACTGTTAGAATCAGTAACTCCTGAGCTACTAGGTTATTATTGCATACAAATGCTAAAGGCTCAAATGAGTAAGGTTCTACAGAAAGTACTGTCCTGCAAGACAACACTGACAGCTCACTCTCCTTATCCTCAGATGTCATTCTGCTTGATGAGTAAAGGAACAGCGGTAGAGACACTTGGTGTACAGTGCTATGTCCCTTCTAAATCTCCCATTTGAAACCCCCAATGATATCATCACATTTCACCTTCTCCACTGCAGTGGAGAGGAAAATACAAATCATAAACAGAATGTGAGCTGCAGCACTTACAACTTCAATAAACACATTCTCCCACTCTTGAAAGCTAAGAACAGTGGAAAATCGAACTGTATAGTCATCAGATGCCTGTAAGTAACTGAACATGACAGATTCTGTTAGAAATGTGCATTCTTTGGCACATGATCTTTAATAACTCATGTAACAAGACCCTTAACACATGTAGCAGCCACTCTACCCCCCAACATTATGGTAAAACATAGGACACAGCAAGCACCTTGAAGGTATTAAAGCAATGGTGGTGCAAGGTAGACGGGGAAGCTGAGGCATTGTGGGTCACACTTGGTCTGGGAAAGGGCACAGCAATTCACACAGGAGTGATCTACAGGCCTCTGGTACAGAGGGAGGAGGTAGATAGGACAAAATTGGAGGAAATACATGGGATGGTGGCAAAGGGGGAGGTACTGCTGCTGGGAGATTTTAACATGCCAGAAGTGGACTGGAACATTCTGGAAGCTACCTCAGCCAGGAGCTGATACATCACAGAATCCTTGCAGGGGGAAGGCCTCAGGTAGCTGGTTCAGGAGCCCACCAGGAACAAGGTGATTTTAGACCTTGTGCTGATCAATGGAGATGGGATCAAGGAAGTCAGTGTGGATGGGCACCTAGGGTCCAGTGATCACCATACAGTGTGGTTCAACATCACTACAGTATTGCAGGAGAGCCACACAAAGACAAGGGTCTGGAATTTCAGGAGGGCAGACTATGCTAGGATGGGGAGAGGAATCAAAGAAGCCTTAGCAAGTAGGGATCAAGGGGAAGGGGTTGAGGAGCAGTGGGCACACCTGAAAGAGACAATAGTGGAGGCAACAAAGCAGTGCATTAGGCTGAGTAACAAAGGAAAAAGAAGGAACAAACCACTATGGTTCACAAAGGAGGTGCAGAGAAAGTGAGGGGAAAAAATGGGGCTTTCACAAAAGACAAGGAGATTCAGAAGGATGAGGATAGGGCTGTGTACACAGAAAGACAGAGGGAGGCAGGGGAAGCCTGTTAGGAGAGCAAAGGTGCAACCAGAGGAGAGATTAGCTCAGACAGTAAAGAAGGGGGACAAGACATTTTATAGCTATATTAGCAGTAGAAAGAAGGCCAGGGGAGGGATTGTAAGGCTTTAGGGTGTGTGTGTAGAGGGTGACCTAGAAAAAGCACTGATACTGTATGAATACTTCTGTATGGTATTCTTGGTGGGGGGGGCAGGGACCACAACTAGCCAGCAGAAACAATGGGGGGAGACAGGTAAACACCAGTCCTTTTACAGAAGACAGTCCTGGAGGAATTCATAAAATGGAAGGTGAATAAAGTGATAGAAACAGATAACATACACCCTAGGATATTAAAGGAATTATGGACAGCACTAGCAGCACCAGTGGCAGCCCTGTTTAGTGAGTTGCTCAATACAAGGGTGGTTCCAGAGGACTGGAAAGGGGCAAATGTAGTCCCTCTTAACCGTAGTGGTAGCAGAGAGGAGGCAGGAAACTACAGGCCAGCCAGCTTAACCTGAATAGTGGGTAAGATTATGGAGGCACTGCTAAAAGAAAGGATTGTGTAAAAATTTGAAACCATGGGAACACAGGATCCAAGGCAACATGGATTCACAGCAGGAAGATCATGTCAAACAAATCTGATTGATTTTTTTGATTGGGTGATGAAGGAAGTGGATCAGGGAGGAGCAGCGTATATCACCTACCTTGATTTCAGCAAGGCCTTCGACACCATACCACACAGAATATTGGAGAACAAGCTATGTAGCCTGGGGATGGGAAACAAAGTGGAAAACTGGGTAAGAAATTGGGTGTGGGCTAGGAGGCAAGGGTAGTAGTGAATAAGATCAAACCTGAGGTGGGGGGGTGACCAGTGCAGTGCCTCAGGGATCGGTGCTGGGAAAGTCCTTTTTAATGTCTTCATCAGTGACATTGCTGAGGAGATGCAGGGAAAGGTTTGCCTATTTGCAAATAATATCAAGATCTGCAACACAGTAGACACTCCAGAGGGGCCAAAAAGAATGAGGAAGCTAGAAAAATGCCTTCAAGTATCTCAAAGCTTTGAACAGATTGGGGAAGCTAGAAAAATGGTCCAAAGTGTGACAATTAAAATGTAATGCAGAGAAGTGCAAAACAATACATCTGGGGCAAAGAAACCCTATGGAGAGCTACAGGATGGGGGGGTGCTGACAGTCACCAGGGAAGAAAGGGATTTAGGAATAATTATATCAGATGACTTAAAGGTGGCCAAACAGTGTATCAAGGCTGTGGGGAGGGCTAGTGGGATGTTGGCATGCATAGGAAGGAGTAACACTAGCAGAAGAAGAGAGGTGGTGATGCCATTGTACAAAACGCTGGTGAGGCCTCACCTAGAATACAGTATCCAGTTCTGGAGGCTGCAACTTCTAAGGACATTGTCAGGGGTGGGAGGGTGGGTCCAGAAAATGGCAACTAAGATGGTGCAGGGCTTGCATCAGAAAACATAACAGGATAGATTAAAGTACCTCAATATGTATACACTGGAAGAGAGGAGGGAACAGGGATATGATAGAGACCTTCAAGTATCTCAAAGCTTTGAACAAAAAGGGTGAGGGTGATATCTTTCAGTACAAGAGTTGCACAAGGACGAGGAACCATGATATCAGATTGGGAGGGCAGGATAAGGGGGAATCTGAGGAAGTTTTTCTTCACAAAAAGGGTGGTAGATGCATGGAATAGCCTACCCCAAGAAGTGGTGGGAGTTGACACAGTGAGGGGATTCAAACATGCAGGGGATAGATATAAGGGAACTCTAGATGTGAGGAAGAGAGGTGTAAGCCAATAACCAACTAGGGTCAGTGGCTGCTGATGCAGGCAGGGAATATGATCAGATTAGGTGGGCCTAGTGGTCCTTATCTGACATCAACTACCCTGTTCTTATGTTACTAATGCATAATGTAAAATAAAAAATCGAAACAAGTCTGGCATATTCATGAAATAATACCATCTCAGGGTTAAAGAAGCTCATAAAGGCCACTGGCCCTTCAGACTAATGGCTTTATGACTTGTTTGACCGCTCGATGGTATTATGTCCTTGTATACCACACTTTGCCATCATTTATAGCTCCTAGTGCACATGTTATGCTTTGTATTATTTGATCTGTTGAATGTTAACTTTTGTTCACTCTGTATTGCCAAAGCAGCACTTATGCTACTCATTCTGTTTTTTTATGACAATGAATTAATTCTGTCCAGCCTTTGTTAATCCGTTTTTAATACTGTTTTTGATATGGTGTTAACGCATTGTTATTCTGATGAGGAATATTTGTAAATGAGCATTTCTTCTCAAAGGTGTATTTCTGAACTTTGAAATAAATAAATAAATTTATCCTATCTATATATATTCACTGCAAAAATATTGTTAATGCACCAGTTAGGGTTCAATGTAGCAACACTAAAGTAGGGAAATGTAATGTTAGGGTTTCCAACACTAACACCCCTCAAGTAGCAAAAAGAACAAGACCACATAAGCAACCACAGACAGTCAAATTTGGGAGAGACAAAAAACATACAACTGTTTCCAGATGACACAAAAGACATCTATTATCAGGATCCAGTGCATCTGCAACCATGTATATAGATGCACATTTCCACACAAACAGTGCATACCCACTTCTGGCTGCAGTTAGAAATCCACAGTACTGAATCACAACACTACCTCTGTATGTAGGACCAGAGCACCTGCACCCACAAATTAATTTAAATCCATGGTGCACAAATTACAAGAGTTCTTCTGTCTGTTGAAGCACAGGCCCCATAGACATAGATACACTTGCACAGTGTGTAAGACATACAAACCCACTTCTGGTTGCAGACACACAGGCCCCTATGGGGCCTGCAACTCTGCAGCAGCAGATACAAATCCATGATACCCAAATTACAACAGTAATTCTGTCTGCAGAAGCACAGGCCCCGTAGACACAAATACCCTTGCACAGTGTAAGACATACACATCTGCTTCTGCAGCCATAGATACAAATTCACGATACTAAAATTTCAACATTCCTTATGGCTGCAGAAATACGGGTCTCTGCAGACAGACATGCACACTGCAAAACATACACAGCCACACTGTTTAACCCACTTACAGACAAAAGTAGTACTGTAATATGGGTACTGTGGATTTGTATCTGTGGTTGCAGAAGCACAGGCCCTGGAAGTGGGTGTGTAAGTGTTGAAGTGTGCACTTGTGTACTTGGCTGCAGAAGTGCTGAACCCCGAAGACGGATGTCATTTGTATCATCTGAAAATAGCTGTATGTTGTTTGTCTTACCTGATTATGGCTGTCTGTGGTTGCTTATGGGGTCTTGTTCTTTTGCTCCTTGCGGGAGTTTAGGGTTAAAAACCCTAATGCCACATTTCCCTTGTTATGTGACATTAAGCTGAACCCTACCTGGTACATTAATGTAGTTTTTTGCAATGAATTTCCTTTCTCTTTGAGAAAGTCAATAAACTGAAATTAGAACTGTACTTCTGGCTGCAGAAGCACTAGCCTCTATGGGGCCAGCACCTCTGCAGCCAGAGATACATATATGCAGTGCAAGAAATACATGGCTACTTCTGCAGCTGCTACAATTTATGAAGCCTTCAAAGTCATTATTCGCAAAGCACAACATATGACAGTGACCCCCCCCCAAAAAAAAGGTTCTTCATGATGCAGCATTCGGATGTATTGCAATGGAATCTGATTTTTTTGTAGATAAAATCTGTTTATTGCCACTCTATAATGTTGTTGAATTAATAAGCAAAACCACTCTTATGATTGTAAGAGTGGCCTGACATGCACTCTTAATGTGTTATTCAACTGTAACCTATTATGCATATAAGAAATATGCCATAGTCCTAATGAAAAATCACTGATCTTCTTCCTGATTGCAGTTTGACATTATGTCATTATGTTTAGCGAAGTCATGAGATGCATCAACACGTCACACTGCACAATGGAAATATCAGTTACATGTTCTATAGGGCCATGGCATATCTGTTTTATATCATACCATATATTGTACAATGGCAAGAAAAAATCCTGTGTGCTGAATGTTTAGTGCACACCATCAACTGTATTGTTAGCCCAGCAAAAACTAACTGCAAGAAGTGGAGTACATATAACAGCTCAGTAATGGCACTCTGGACCAGCAATTTGTTATTGTTCATGCTATTACAAATCATGAGCTGTTCGGCACATGTAGTGTAACTGCCATGATTTACCAAAGCAGGTTAATCTGCAAAACACACACCTAGTAGGGTTCTCGTCATTGTCCACTGGACCATCAATCAGAATAAATTCTTGGAGACTAGAGAGACTGGTCCAGCTGCATGAAAGGTGACCAGCGGGAATGGGGTGTAAGTTAGTCTGATGTCTACAGTTTGTACAAAACATGTGAGAGAGCTCATGATGTGGAAGCATGTTAATTGTCTAGTTGCACAGATTGTAGCTGACTAGATGAGAGTGTGGGGATATGGGTGGTCTTTAATCTGTAAAATGTTTTAGGAAATTTGCAGGAATGGTGATTGTTTTGGGGTGTTGGGGGGCACTACAGCAAGATATATATGTGATCACCATCAGCAGTTCACTTACTGTCTGCTCAATAACCCCATCTCCCCTTGTCTTTATTCCACCTACATATTCAGTTTGGACATGGCATATCAAACACAGCAAGCGCAGTCTGCTCACTATGTGTGATCCCTTTCACTACAGTAATAATGTAAATGAGTACTTTGTGCAGAAAACTCAACACACACCAGTCGTAACTAGTAATTGAAAACTCATTTTGTCCAACCCAACACCAAAATTAGCTACCAAATCTATCACCAATGAGCTAACATGTCATACAATGATCAGCATATTGGTACAGACTCTGCTAATATACTGAAATGTGACAAGTTCTAAATGCATGCTATTTTAGTACAAAATTCCAGTCTACAGTATAATCGTTATTTGCAACCACTGTTAAAAAAAATCCAGCATCAACCCAGAGCACCTGTAGCATCAACATTTACATTACAAGAACTGCCTAACAAACCACAGGGAAAATTGTACTTTTTTCTTCAAATATATTGCCATGTAGAGTTTTGTTTTTGAAAATCTAAATAAATTAGTGTCAGTACTCCTGGCTTGGTCCAGGTTATTAACCCCCAATCTAATACATAACTACATTTAGCTACCAGTGCTCACAATCATAACAGAACAGAAAATTGTTGTTAAACATTCTTTTCTTAATTTCTTTGCAACATGCAACTGCTAAACTCATTTAGATTAATCACTACATGTTTGCAAACTCAAGTAATTGCTCCAGCATATCAGTTATCTAACATTTCATTGCTGTCAAGTGATCTTTCTTTATACCCAGTAATCTTTTCAATGCACAGTTCAATCTGACACCAAGGAAACAAACACTCCGTAATGTAAAATCTTTTATAAAAGCAGGAGCTTACCATTCATTCAGTGGCTGTGCTTCACTTGATTCCTGTTTATCTGAATATACTGGAGATCCAGGAGATCTAAACCTAATGGAGATTGCATTGGAGATTGAGGTACAGTTGCTCAATTCTGCTACTACCTTCAGTTCAGTTTAAAACACAATGTGTTTTTCGAAGAGGGGTGATAATTAGGCTAATTTTTCCCATCCTAAACAAATGTATTCTGTTTTAAACTGGTCTGAAGGGCAGTAGAAGAATCAAGCATTCTTCCTTATGGTGGGCTCTGTGCCCCTTCCCCCTGCAGCCAGCAATCGGAGATAAATGGGTGGTTGCTAGGTTTAGTTAGTCTCTGGAGGAGTGGACATCTTTTTCTATAATCAGTACCTCCCCTTTGCTTGCCATTCTTCCAATGGCTTCCCCAAAACCTGTCTAACTACTCCCCCTTTGTGTCTGTGGTATGTACACCACCCCCACATGGATAAAGGCCATGGACCCTGTCTCTAAGCCAACCCAAAAAACCCTTTGTCCCTTCCTTATCCTCACTTTGTCCATGTATATCTGTGGCCTTTATAACCTCCCTCACATAAAAAAAAAACCTCCTTTTCTACCTACCCTATCCTTCCAAAACATGGTGTAACCTGATATGGCCACATCCCAGCTGTGGCTGTTGGTGCTCCACAATTCTGCTATGGTCAGCATATCCAGGTCTGTCTCTACAATGATTGCCTCAAGATCAGGAACTTTATTTTCCAGACTCCTTGAGTTGGCACACATGCCTCTCCACTCCTTCTGTCCCTCCCCACTTTTCCCACCCTTTCTGAGTCCATACTTCCTCCTTTTCTTGTCCCCGATACTGTCCTACCCTTTTTTATTCTCCCTCTGCCTGGTGTCTAGTGGCACCCCCACCCTCCAATCACCTTGCCCGTTAATTGTATGTATTTCCCTAGTGTCTAGTGCTACCCCCAACACTCCGATCTCCATCACTGTTATTTTGTTTCTTATCCCTGGTGTTTAGTTGCACCCCCAATCTCTGATAGCCATCCCAGTTAATTTAATAAATTTCCCTGGTGTCTAGTGGCACCCCCACCCTCCAGTTGCCATCCCTATAGTTATAAATGGATCCCTGTTGTCTAGTGGTACCCCTTCCCTCTGACTGCTGCCCCTGTTTTCTTTCCATTACCCAGGTGTCTTGTGGCCCACCTCTTTTCCCCTTTTCCCTGGTGTCTTCTGGCACCACCACCCTCCAATTGCTGTGCCCATTTTTTTCCATTACCCTGGTGTCTTGTGGCCCCCCTGATTGCTGTCCCCATTTTTTCCCCTTTTCCATGATGTCTTCTGGCACCCCCACCCTCCAATTGCTGTCCCAATTTTTTTCCTGTTTCCCTGGTGTCTAGTGGCACACACTGATCGCTGCCCATGCCTGCATAAATGAAAATGGTCCTCAATGGGGTTTTTTTTAGAAAAAAGAAAATGGTTCTGCACTGATCTGACCCCCCACCTCACCTCCCAAGCACCACCACCCCACACACCCCAATACATCCCCACACACCCTCACTCACCTGCACAGGTGACAGGGCAAATATCCACTCTCTGATTGAAGACACATCTTGCTTCTGGAATGGGCGACTGCAATATGAGAAATTAAGCTCAATGTGATTCAATGTATTTCAGTGGGGTTCTCAACTCTGATGCATAACTTGGCCATTCTTGCAATTTTTTTTTAATTCAAGTTTATTGAAACATTTATGTAGAATATCTCGTCACACAGTTTCGTCTTATTATTCAGAAGGTATACATTTATACAACATACATTTTGGACAGGTCATTCAGTGTACATTATGAAAATCCATCTGAAAAGGACATTTTCTCTCCCCCAGGGAGATGCATCTTCCTCCATCCATGTTTCAGACCAATAGTCAGATATTTATGGGTTCTACAGCCCCATCCCCCCAGGTGTTCCAAGTTTGGGTCCCATATTTTGACACCAAGTTTTCAACATGGCCTTTTGGGGAACCAGCCGCACAAGCAATGGCAGAGGAAGTTTGCAAATCTGTCCTGAAAGGTGATTTTGCAGTCGCTTGGCAAAATCACCTTTTGTACATGATTTGAAAATTTTCACTGCCTTTGTTCATAAGGTGGGATCATGAGGAGGCTATGTTGAAAATTTAGGGTCAAAATATATAAAAATGGCCGGCCTGGTGGCGCAGAGGGTTGAGGTGCTGAACGCCACACCTCACGCCATGTCAGTGACCTGGGTACGGGAACGAGCCTGGGTCATCGGGGGTTGGCAGGAGGAGGGAGAGGATGTTGAGCAGGCTGCTGGCAGGCAGCTTTGCTCCTCAGGAGGATGTAAGCGGGCCTCTCAGTGCTTGACTGCCACCCAGTGGAGGGTGGGTGGCAGTGCCACCTCCAAAAAGCTCAGTACTAGACCATGGAGAGGGTAGATGGAGCCAGTGTGGAGCTGAGGCACACATGTGCACCTCCATGCACATGCAATTCTACTTCCATGGCCCCAGGTAAAACTGAAGGGAAGGGAGAAAAACACAGGTGGAAAATCGGGGGTCGCTGCACAATGAAGCCTCTGGGTGTGCTCTGGAGTTCCGCCGGGACACACATAGTGCATGAAGAGCCTAAAAGACCCTGAGACAGGTAAGGGTGGCAGAGGACAACAGCAATCCACCATGGCAAATAATGAAAGTTGGGGAAAAAATATGTAAAAATGGCAAAGTTATGTGCATGCGTAAATTTAACTATGATCACTTGTAACTTCGGTAATTTTTAATATTTTCAGCCCAAATTTTCAACATAGCCATTTTTGTATCATCTCATGAATGCAACAGCTGTCATTTTTCAAATCATGGTCAAAATGTGTTTTTTCATCTGTGGCATGAAATGCCATTGCAGTTGCGTGGAATGACGTTTCAGTAGGGATTCAAAAATTCTCAGCCCAGTGTTCATGAGGTGAGGTAATAACAAGGCTATGCTGACAATTTGGTTGCTGTTTTGGCTAAAATGCTTCCATGGGAACATACATGTATGCATCTATGGAGGGACGGAGACACTGCACTCCCACAGCCAAATGAGTATACAATTATACTTTCTCAAAAAGTAAGGAAATTCTTTGCAAACACTTATCCCATTCTCATACACTGTATACGTTTCAGCATCTTTACTGATGGAAGGGGTGAGTGTTAGGTTTGAGAAGCCTCAAGGCACACCCAATGCCTGGTTTGCTGCCTGCAGGGTGGGGGTGGGGTGTTAGGGTTGGAAAGCCTAATAGCACATTTCCCTACTTTTGTCACTTTTACCCTAACTGATGCATTAACAGAGTTTTTTGCAAAAAATATATAATATATACAGTGAAGCCCATCAGGACGAAGTGCAGTGTGATAGGCTTACTGCATGACAAAATGGATTAACTCTCATTGAAATTTCAATGTTTACTGCAATAACTCTACTGCAGAATTCTGCAGTGCTGTGCTTCATCCTGGTGGGCTTCACTGCACACACACACACACACACACAAAGGAGAAAGGGGGCAGCTAGTCCCAAAAGCAGGGATGGAAGAAGTAGGACAGCAGGATTGGTTTGATAGTGAGTGGAGGATGAAAGTCTAGTGGTGAGAAAGGGATGTTCCATAGAGCAGAAGGCAAACCAAAAAGATAGACTGGACTACAGAGGATTTTCTTCAAGGTATGTGAAAAAAATAACCATCAGAATAGTGAAGAGCATTGGAGGAAGGGATGGAAGGGAATAGATAGGAAGAGCAGTAAGGAGGTGAGCCAGTATTTAGCCAGGACTGAGGAACTGTAAGAGAGGTGACGGGCATCCAGGGAGAGGATGGAAGATTAGAATAGAGGGTGCAATGATCAGCAACAGGAGAAGTAATTAAAGTAAATTACAGAAAAAGTTGGAAAGTGGGGCCAGTTTGGCTAGGGTGTATTTGGAGGCTGCACTGTAAACAACAACTGCATAGTCAAACACAGGAAAGTTTATTTTTAGACTGAGCTAGCAGCGGACAGAGAGAGGGAGGCAGGATTTGTTGTGGTACAGTGCACCAAGCTAAGGTGAAGTTTTTTTATAAACCACATTAATGTAGAAGGAGAGAGTTTGATCAAACTATGTACAAAGATACTTGAACTAGGTAACAGCTTCGGGGGGTATCACAAAAATTCCTAAAAACTGAGGTTTTCTGGAGACTCGCTAGCCTCTACCTAGTGCCAAAAGTCAAGGAAACATTTAATCTCCTGTATGTCTACCTAGAAGACCAGGTTGTTCATGAAAGTGAGCCCTTTGGGTCCAGAGAACCTAATGGGTTATCAAAGAAAAAAAAAAAAAAAAAAAAAATGGGCCAGGTGATTATATATGACCTTCCACTTATTCAAATGCACCACACCCATAGACTATATCACCATAATCCAATAATGGTGATTTTTTTTTTTTATTCTTTGGTAACCAGGTAAGACCCACTAGGAACAGATGCCTGTTTTCAGGGGTGACACAGGAGCACTGGGGAGGTTAAGTAACTTGTTCAAAGCCACACAGTATGCAAGTAGAGGTTGTGGGAATCAAACCCACATCCGTCTGTGGGATGTACCAAGCTCATTCACAGCTCATTACTCTGGCCTCTAGGCTATACTGCCAGCCCCAGTGATAACATGGAATTAACAACCTTAAGTCTGGCCTCTTGTGAAAGCACTGCTCACACACTACATAGGGATTCTAATCTGGGGCCTAGCTTTTTTTAAAAGGTAAGAATATGGCCAATGCCCAAATTAATTGGAAGACCAACCATGTACCTAAATATACATAACTATTTACATACTGGGGGGCAGACTGATTCATAGTTTCCTGAGCCATCTGTTTATCATTTGCTGCACGTGTGACTTTGTCCATTATTATACCATTAGAAGCATAGAAACACAGATTCTCTTGGCAGAAAAGCATCACTTGGCCCACCCAGTCTGCCCAGATGTTCCCTGACTACTCTGTCTCCACAGACTCTAACTAGTTTCGGTGAACCTACCTCCTCCCTGCCTGTTTTTTAATACATCCCTTTGTCTGTATCATGCATGCTTGAAGCTCCCCACTGTTTTTGTTTCCACCACTTTTGCTGGCAGTCTTCTTAAGGCATATATCACCCTTTCAGTGAAGAAATGTATCCTCACATCTCTCTTAAACTCCCCTCCTCAGCTTCATTGCATGCCTTCTGGTTCTGGTGTTCTTTCTCATTTGAAAGAGACTCCCCTTCTGCACCCTGCTCACCCTTGTGAGATACTTGTACATCTCTAGCACGTTACCTCTCACTCTCCTCTCTTCCAGGGTATACATGTTGAGGCATGTTGTACAGTCTCTCATTGTAGGGCTTCCCATGCAACCCCTACAGCATTTTAGTTGCCCTCCTCTGGACTGCCTCCACCCTTCCTATGTCCTTTCTGTGATGCAGTCTCCTAAACTGGACACAGCACTCCAAGTGGGGTCTCACCAGCGACTGATACAGTGGCTACACCACCTCCCTCTTCCTGCTGGAGGTACCTCTTACTATGCACAACAGCATCCCACTAGTTCTAGCACTGTATATTTGTATGCACACATACACATGAACTCACTACCATTATATATTTGTATTCACACACACATATGAGCTCACTGCAATTTTTAAAATCTGCCATCCTGAAGTCCAGGACCCACACCATTGTGTGGTTCAGTTCTGCAGCCATTCTTATACTGAACCACAATATACAGTGATCACTGTTCCCCAGGTGGCCTCCTACCTTGATGTCTGCAACTTTGTCCCGTCTACTGGGCACCAGGCCCAGCACTGCCCATCACAAGTGTGTTCACTGACTGGTTGCCTGAGGGAGTGCAGGATGTCTATCCTTCTAGATAAGGCTGTAGCTGGGAAGTCCAATCTACATCCATCAGACTGAAGTCCCCCACCAGCAGCACCTCCCCCTTTTCTGCCATCGTGACAACAGCTTCTGTCAGTACCTTATTTAACTTTTCCTCTGTGCTAAAGGTCTGTACATCATGCCAGTGTGAATAGAGGCTCCATTCTCCATCTCTAAGGTGATCCACAGTACCTCTGCTCCCCCCTGTATTCACTGTACCTCCATCACTTTAATGTCTTCACTCACATAAAGCATCACACCCCCTTCATTCCTTACCACACTGTAACTTCTGAACAGAGTATAGACTGGTATGCACATGTCCCAGTCATGGTTTTCAGGGCATCATGACTCAGCAATGGTCACAGTATCCAGGTCAGTCTCTGCCATTATGGCCTCTAGGTCCAGAATCTTATTTCCTAGACTTCTAGCATTTGCAGACATGACTTCCAAATTTTAATACTACTCTGCTTGTTGCCCCCTTCTTTTCTCTTTGCCCTCTCTCCTTCCATCTCCCTTTTTTAGTGCTTCCATTCCCATCCCCATTCATTTCTACTGCCTTGATTCCTTTATTAATTTCCACCCTGGGAGATTCCATTCCCCTCGGGTTCTTCCTACTTTCTACTTCAGTCTTGGGGGGCAGTTACTGCCTCCCCAATTTCTTCTGCTACTCCCCTTGGCTAGTTTTACTCCCCTCCACCACCACCCTAACTTTATAAGCTCTGCACTCTCTCCTTACCCTCTGCTTTGGACACCTGTACCCCTTTCCGCTATGTCCATAAACACCTTTCTAATGCTGCCTCTACTTCTGTTTTTCATACCCCTCAACTCCACTAGTACTGGTACCCCCCCTCATTTACCAACATCACCACTCTATGTTGGGATATATCCCTTTGTGTACCCTACCACCTTCCAAAACACACTATGGTGCTCCCATGCTAGCCTCCCTCATTAATAACCAAGGTAATCTCCTCCCCATCCCTGCGTACCCCCTTCTCCTTCAATTTCTCATGCCCTGCAGTAACACACCTGCTAAAAAATCCATCAGAAGTAGATGCCATTCAGCTCACAAGCTCCTTGCTCACAATCTTGCTAGGACTGCACTTCTCCTCCTGCTCCTAGTTGGGAACATACACCCAAAACCCGGTCCGCCCACCTTGGCATACAAACGACACAAGAAACAAGGTTCCATCAAGCTGGTGACTCGTAACATCTGCAGCCTGCCAGCTAAGCTCAATGCACTCCAAGTCTGGGTGTTACAACATAGGCTGGATGTTATAGCCCTTAACAAACTTGGCTCTCTCCTGAGGTCCCAGACAATGCTGTATCCATTCCAGGCTATGCCCTGTTCCAAATCAACAGAATTGCCAAGCGAGGGGGTGTCTGTGCCATTTATTTGAGAGACACTCTTAAAGGGCTAGTCATCTCATTACCTTCCTCTGCAAACAACTCTCAAATTCTAGCAGTTAAAATGATCCTTGGCCAGCAGGAAAAATCCCTCACAGTTGCATCGGTATACACCCCCCCCACATGAACATGTTACATGCTTCCAAATGATCACAGACTTCATGGATGACAGCACCTCTCATGGCGAGACAATTGCAGTGGGTGACCTAAATGTTAACTGGCTAGCTCCAGAAGCCAACCCATATAAGGATGCCATCACTGCCCTAGATATTACTCAAATGGTTGCCTCTCCCACTAGGTTTAATTATAAGTCTGGTAGTAGCTCCTTACTTGACCTGATCCTCATCTCTCATCCCAGTAGAATCACTAATACAGACGTTCTCCCAGATGCCCTCAGTGATCACTCCCCAGTTATCTGCCACTGGTCAAATAAGGCACCTAAACCTAAGTCCTCTTTCTCCCATAAAAGAATCTTAACAAAAGGAAAGCTTCCACAATTCCTTGCTGCCCTGTTAATAGTTGACTGGACACCCCTTGATTTCTTGAGCAGTGTTGACCAAGAACTTGACTTCTTCATTGCCCACTTTAACAAAGTTTGTAACAGTTTTTCCCCCTACATAAATGCAAAACTCAGTCTACCACTAATCACTGGATTAACTCTCAACTCATCTCCATGATGTGAAACTGGGATAACCTCTGGCACCGAGCCAATGACTCAGGCAAACTGCATGATATGCAGCTCTATAAGGTGGCTAGGAACCAGTGCACAATAGCTATACAGAGAGCCAAGCAAACCTTCTACAATCCAGGAACTTACTAACTCCTGCAGAAATAGCAAACCCTTCTGGGAGAACATCAAAAGTCTCATGGGTAAACCGAGCAAATCCTCCCCCACTATGATTGAGGTTAACGGCTCCACTTTACAGGACCCCAAAGAAATAGCGGACTCCTTTAATCTCGCTTTCACTGATTTTAGCAGCGTCCTTCCCCCCAAATTCTTTGACAACTCAGCCCAACACTGCCTCAATAATAAAACCAATCTCCAAAGTAACACCCCTCTTTCTACTTTAAGAGGGTATCCATGTCTGAAGCTAAAAGATACCTTAAAAAAGTGCTAAGCAAAGCCAGTTTCAGTAGTGATACCCTTGACCTCAAACTCCCCTCTCTCCCCCTTGACGTTGTCCTACAGCCTCTCACTAAACTTCTGAATTTCTCACTCTCTCATAAACAATTCCCCCAGCTCTGGAAATCAGCAGTGGTCAAACCCATTCATAAAAGTGGTGACAGGTCTCTTCTCTCTAACTACCACCCCATCTCTATCCTCCTACCACTCTCCAAGGTGTTGGAATGAATTGTAGCTGACCAGTTGTGTGAACACCTCAACAAATATAACTTACTCTGCCCGCAACAACATGGCATTAGAAAAGCCCATAGTACTACCACCACTTTGCTTGACTTTACCAGCCATATTCATAAGGCGATTGACACTGGCCGCCTACTGGGTGCGGTGTTCATTGATTTGACCAAGGCCTTTGATATTGTGAACCACCAACTCCTGCTTCACTCACTTTCCTCCCTTGGACTATCGAATGATGTTCCCAAATGATTTGAAAGCTACCTCTCAGCAAGGAGCCAAACAGTCAAAATCATTGACTCTCTCTCTCTCTCTCTCTCAAGTGCCCTTCCTGTCTGTTCTGGTGTACCCCAGGGTTCCATCCTTGGCCCTCTACTTTTCAGTCTTTTCATCAATACTCTTCCTACAGCTTGCAATAATAACTTAACACTCTATGCCAATGATGCAGTCCTCTTTTCCTCCCATACTGGCTCTGTCTTGCTCTCCAAGGTCCTATAGACGAACTTCAGCCTAGTTGAAACCTAACTTCTTCTCCAACATAAGCTGTTGAAGAATTACAAAAAAAACAAAGTCCATGCTGTTCCATAGCTCTCACAGCAAATACAGATCCATAAACTTCACCATACATAATGAGCTTCAACAGCCACTTCAGCAAGTGCAGGAGTTTAAATACCTTGGTATTACTCTTGATTGCACTATGTCTTTCAGCTTGCACGTTCAACACATCTCAAACTCAGTCAACTCAAGAATTGGTGTCCTCTACCGCCACCATCACTGTCTTACCAAAGAAGCTATGTGCGCAGCCATAACTGCCTCAGTCCTACCCATCACTGATTACAGGCTTGTCTTCTATGGGGCTGCTATTGATACCATCCTAAAATGGGTCATGATGTCCCTTAACAAATGCTGTAGACTTCTCACTGGTGCAAGGAAGCATACGCATACCTGTGATCTCTACAAGCAGTCCAACTGGCTTAATTTAAATAGTAGACTTGCCTACCAGACCTGCCTACTGGCTAAGAAAATCTGTTTTAACCTCACATCCCCTGCAACTCATGTCTTAATGTTGCCCACAGTCACTGCACATTTTACACGCTGTTCCCTCAAACCAACGTTTATCATTCCATTCTGCCATACCAACCAGGCTCAATGTGCTTTCCACACCAGGGCCCCCCTGAACTAAACAACCTTCCCCCTGAAATTACAGCTGAAAACAAGCTTGGCCCATTCAAATGTAAACTCTGCCAGCACCTCACTGACCTTAGCAGTTGTGACTGCTCTGCCTAGGCTTGCATTTTTGTTTCACCTCTCCTTCCCCTTCTCTCCTCCCTTGGTACCCTCCCCACCTCTCTCTGCCACTCCATCTCCTCCTACTTCCCGTCTCTCTCCCACCCCCCACCTACCATTCTACCCCCTCTCCCACTCCTCTCCTCCCCACCTGTCTCCCCATCACCCTGTCTCTTGTTGCTCCACCCCAGACCACCTAGCACTTATCTTTCTGTTCTTGCACTTACGACAATGTCAGATCCTTGACTGCCTACCCCCTTCTCCTCACCCCGCCCCCTCTTATCCCCCACCCCTTGCTCCACTCATGTCACCCCAGGATGGTTTTCATTTGTATCTGTGTCTTGCTATATATATATACCTGTATTGTTACTTGCGCATTGTTATTTGCCACTGACTGTTTGCTACTGTGCAAGTCTATACACATGTATTTTCTTCTGCTACTAAGTTAACCTCCTGACCTGTATAGTATCTTACCACAGTTTGCTTCTATGTTAACCTCCTGACCTGTATTGTATCTTACCACAGTTTGCTTCTATGTTAACCTCCTGACCTGTATTGTATCTTACCACTGTTTTGCTTGCACCCATTGCTGATGTGGAACCTTTACAAAAAAACCCTTGGTTCAAAGGTATTTGTAATCCTAGTAATTAATAAATAATACTACAAAAAAAAAAAGGTTCATCAAAGTAACATATAAACTGTCAACTGAGAACTGCGTTCCCCTCCCAGATGAAGGCAGGCCATCACCCCTCTAAAGGTCCTTATCTTTCCAAGTGGATCCCCAATCCCCAATGCAGCTGAACCCCTCCTCTCTGCACCATTCCTTCAACCATGAGTTGAAGGTCTTGGTGCAGAGATCCCTCTCCTCCCCCCCTGTTGTAGACAGGCAGTGCCTCAGCAAAGCCACTGAGTGCACTACCTGTCTAAGACCCCTCCTCAGCTCCTTAAACTCACCCGCACTATCCCAGCCCCATCCCTATCCAGGTCATTAGTCCCCAGATGGACAATGTTATGCAGCTCAGCCTCTCATTCTGCTGCTCTAGCAATCCTCTGGATCTGTATTCCATCCCTCCAGGCCATGGCACCATGTAGGCACCTAACCTGCCTTTGTCCCCCCATTCCTATTTCCAAATCTATCCCCCTCCCAGTTGAGTCCCCCACCAGAAGTTGCTTCCTACTCCTCTGGGGTTGTCTTCTTCCCTCCATTTGGTCAGTGCTCTGGACTCCCACATCCTCCCCAGCAACTACCATGGGTGCCTGTTCCTGGCAGTCCCATCTTGCTAGAGCAGTGTAGGAACTGTGTAGTATCAGTTGAGGAATGTGCATCTGACCCACCTCACCCCACCCTTCCAGAGACCATTGTAGTCCAGCCATTCCTCCTCCCTGGCATCTTCTGGAGTAACAATGTCAGACTTGGTGGCCCCTGGGTGGGGAAAGAGGTCCCTTGAATTCTAGCCAACTCAGCCTGGAGACTATTGAGCTCCTCCCTCAACACAGAGAGGTGCACACAGATAGGGCAGTGCAGCACAGTCTCCACAAGGTCTCTCTGAAAACTGCTACCTCACATTCACTGCATTGCATTACTCCTAGCATTCCTAGCTTTTATATTCCCTGTGTTACCTGGAAATACTTATGTACCTTTACCCCTGACATGATGTTCCTAGCTTTCCCTGTTTTTGTTTGTTGCTACTTGTGTTCCCCTGTACCTGGCATAAATACCCTTACACTGTTACCCTTGATAGGGTGTTGCTCCTTTTCCCAGTTTTAGGCATATCTTTTTTTTTTTGCTTGGTTCTGTGTCTGCCAACCATTGGTCACCTGCATGCTCTGCCCGCACCCGTCACCATGGGACAGGCCCTATCCCTAAACACCCCCAGCTTACCCCTCCCCTAGTGTCAAGGGGGAGGCATATGACCCCCACTTGACAGACACAAGAAGGTACCACAGGAGTAGGAGCTGGGTGACAGTGTGAGGTCCATTATGTGGGACGGACATCATCCTGCGGAGGTGGAACCTCCAATTTTTCACATTTTTTCTCCCCAAGAGGTGTGTCGTGCAATGATATTAAGGCACACGCCGAATGTCTGACACACCTCCCAACTAGAACAGGTGCCAGCAGCTGTATTCCCCCTGACCTTTGCCAGGGGTTAATCATGCTCTGGTCACACACACCCTCCACCAGGAGGAGAACAGCAGTCCATAGGACACTCAATCCTCCCACCCATGGCTGGTGGCTGGCCCTCCAATGTCCAGAGTCTGGATTCGAACCTGGGGCATCAGTGTTGCAGGCAGAAATCCAACCCCTGAACTAGTAGACCAGCTAGGCCTATCTTTTACTTTCCACCCTTCCTAGCTTTCCTTTTTCTTTGTGTGTTGCTACCAGTGTTCCCCTGTACCTTGTGTAATTCCCTTTCTACTGTTACCCTAGATGGGGTGTTGCCCCTATTCCCAGTCTAGGCCAACATTTTACCTTCCACCCTTCCCAGCAGTGAATGCCACAGCAGGAGTGAACTGGTGCTGTACCTTTGTCAGCCAGCAGAGCCCCCTGCTTCCTTGCTTCCTCCTGTGAACATCTGCTGATGCCTAAGACACCAGTCTTGCACCTGTTCCACTCACATGCTAGGACAGAATTCCTGTGCAGCCCCCTTAAGGTGGTACTTCCTGTTGGACTACCAAGTTCCTGATTGGTCCCCTGGCTGCTAAGTCACCCTGCCACAACCAATCAGAAA
The DNA here is from genome assembly GCA_016271365.2 of Neoceratodus forsteri. Lineage (NCBI taxonomy): Eukaryota > Metazoa > Chordata > Ceratodontiformes > Ceratodontidae > Neoceratodus > Neoceratodus forsteri. The sequence continues at coordinate 94,489,110 of CM057450.1, read as the reverse complement.
TCTGACTCAGCCCCACCTCCAATTATTATCTAGCTCAGGACCCAGGCCAGACAATTAGTACCCCTCCCCCAAACTACGACGCTAGACACAGTTCTTATAATATGGATCCTAAATGTGGGCTACTATGACTGATCTCAAATCTATCCTACACTCAATAATAAATACACCAGTTGAACAAATTTCACAACTTGTCCCACTTATGCGGTCTCCAAACAACACAAGCCTTTTTTTGTCCCACCTGTGGCATATGCAGACAGACTCTGCTAACAAGTGTGGGCCTGGTCCCAATATGCTGTTTGTATGCAAAAACATTCTGGTTTACTTATTGTTTACTGTAGTATAGTAGATTGTATCAGATTAATTTTGCTTACTTCTAGGCTGACATCTTCTGTAACAACAAATCCCAGAAAGCCTTGCAGCTCACTTTAAGTAGTATTGCAACAGTGGGAGATTCAATAGCCTGCAGTGCATGTTAGAGTTTTTATAAACTCTGATCTTTTGTTTGCTAGTCCCACTGTGCTCCTGGGAATAAGTACAGTCATAGAGAACAGAATTTTACAACAACACAGTGCCCCTGAATAGCAAAATGGGTGGCTGGCATGTTTTCTCCTGTGCAGGACTTGAAGCGAAAGTGCCATATCTTGAATTAGAAGCACCCAGAACCTCAACAGAGCAGTGCTTGCTATACAAAGTGTTGGGGAGGTGAAGATAGATTGAGTATTTAAGGAAGATCTGGGACAGTATGCGCTGGCCTCTGTGCAAGGTCATGCACATATGGAAACTTGTAAAAAAATTAATGTAGCTGTCACATCTGTATTTGTGTTTTTTGTGTGTATGTAAGACGTACAGTATATAGGTTATATATACATTTATTTTCTTTAGGTATCTATATAAATCACATGAATGGGACTTTTGTCCCTCTGAAAATCCCCACAATGAATTTCCCTGCATATCACACCAATAAAAGACATACAGACTATCACAACAATTAAATTCCTATATCATAGCTGTGGTATAGGAGTATGTAAGCAATAATACATGACAAGGTATGCACTGTGCTGAGATAACTGCACACCCAGGGGTGTAGTGAGGCATGACACACTTGCACCAAGTGCCTTCAATCCCTGGAAGTGCGGTTATCTCAGCACAGTGCACACCCCTGGAGTTTCTTATTGTGCTTATGAAATGGGTCCCCAGTAAAAAAATTAAGATTAAAAAAAAAGTTCATATGGTCAGCATGGTAGCACAGAGGGCTGAGGTGCTGGTTGCCTTACCTCACGCTACACTGGCAACCTGGGTTTTGGAATGACCTTGGGTCATTGGGGAGCCAGCACAGGGAGGGAGGAGGAGGAGAACTGAGCAGCCTGATGGCAGCTCTCCTCTAGTGGGGGAGGTGATCACCCCCCCGTAGTCCAACCACCACCACTGGGTGAAGGTCTGGTGTTGGTGCAGGCGCAGGCGGTGGCACGAAGGGAGGGCGTCTCGACTCATGGCGTGCATGTGCCTCCACATTCGTGCACGTGCAAGAGATGGGGTTGGGGGTAAAATGGGGTAAAAAGCCTACAAAATCTATATAAAAAAATAATTCACATAAAACAGTATAAGGGGAACTACATGAGGTACAGGAGAATGCAAGTAGCAATACAGAACACAGAAATAAACAAAAGTGATGTAGTTAAAATTTTAGTGGGCTAAAAATAATGGCAGCAGCAAGCTTTTAAAACATTCTAAATAGAATGCTTACAATGACTCACTAAGCCATCAGATTATGTGCTCTGGCTGTTTTACTGGGACTAGTTATTTATAATGCATTATAGTCCTATATTGGACTATAAATAACCAGTCAGATTACTCCATTGTACTCCATACAAATCTGCAATACCCAAATTACAGGAGTTCTTTTGTTCACAGAAGTACAGGCCTCTACAGGGCCTGCACTTCTGTAGCCACAAGTACTGATGCACATTGTAAGACACAAACACAGTTCTGTCTGAGGCTGCTGAGGGATCTATGCTTCTGCAGCCACAAGTATAAGACATACACAATAACCTCTGACTGCAGAAATGCAGGCCCTATGAAACAGATGATACCCAAATTGCCGCAGTACTGCTGTCTGTAGAAGCACAGGCCCTGAGGGGTCTGCACCTCTGCAGCTGTAGATGTGAGACACACACACACACACACACCAAATTCTGGCTGCAGATGTGAGACACACACACATCAAATTCTGACGACAGAAATGCAGGCCTCTGTGTGGCCTGCACTTTTGCAGTTGCACACAGAAATCCATGATACCCTAATGCAACAGTACTTCTGTCTTCAGAAGCGCAGGCTCCTGTGGGTCCAGCACTTAAGCAGCCACAGGTACTCATGAATGCTGTAAGACATACACACACACACACACACCCTGTGAGGCCTGTGCTTCTGCAGCCACATAGACAAATCCACAACGGAAGCACTCAAAATGGTAGCAGTGCTACTGCATTTGTGTCATCTGGAAACAGCTGTATGTTGTTTGTCTTACCTGATGATGGCTGTAGGGGTTAAACTGGGCAGGAGCCCACAGAAGCTCATTTCAACCACCTCTTAAAAAATTGTATGACAGTTCCCCTACTTCTCAAATCCAAATAACAATGCTACAAAAAAAATTTGCCATACTCCCAATGGAAATTCTTTATCACTCTTCAGCACTTTATTTCATTTGTTCACCTTTGTGTACCTATGTTTGTTTTAAAAAAATCAATAAAATATTTCAAATTAAAAAAACAGTAAGGGCCATGTACCGGCAGACTCAGCCTTTCACCCTTTTAAAGGGCTTCATGAGGGAACAACTTGTTTTACCTGTTGTATTAAAAATATAAACAAATATTTAAGTTTGGTACTTTGTAACTCTGGTCTGTCCTGTGGCCAGGCAGTGTTGTGTATATCAAACCTTATTATATACAAATTGTACAACTATTCTTGCAGTCTAGTCTCACATACCCCCAAATACAAGAGTACAGTGCTGAATACTGTTATAGCACTTCAAGCACAAGCCGATACATGTATCCACTTTTAGGTAGATTTCTTTCTTTTTTTTTTACTCATTCTTTATGCCCCCTTCTTCTCTCCATGACCACTCCTCTCTTCAGGGTCTTCATGCACCCATGCTAGCTCCTATTGGTGACCTGCCTCCCATAGATTCACAAGCCCCCAGATTACCCCCAGGTAGGGGTGGGGGAACCCCTACTTACTCCCCCATACTTCAGAATGAAGCGTGCACTGAAGCTGCAGTGCCAGAGACCCATCTACTGGTGTAGTCATGTTTTTTTTCCCCTTGTTCTCACTGCCCCCAGACATCCGCTCACAGGGTTGGACCAATAAGCTGGAGGCGTGTGGAGACGCACCTCCACTCCAGTCCTCGGCTGACACCTGTTCCTCCCTTATTTCCTGCCTCTTTTGCTGCACTGTCAACACCCATGGTCACCCAGGTGGTGGCAGTATTGCAGAGAGAAGCACTGTCCACCCCACCCGGAGAAGGAGAGCAGCCCATCGGGAGCTCAATCCTTCTCCCCTGGCCATCCCTCTGATGACTTGGGCTTGCTACCGAACCCGAGTCACCAGCGTCGCAAGCGGTAGTGCTACCGCTGCACCGACGGGTTGGCAGGTAGCTTTCTAATAAGCAGAATATCAGTAACTGGCAGAAATAACTTGGAATTTATGAAAAGTAAGCACTGCAGTCTTTTATTTTTGGATTATGTGGAACTAGACAGCAGGAATAACAGTAAAAGTTGTGTATAATAAGGTTTGATATACACTACACTGTCTGCCCACAGGACAGAGAGTGGTTATAAAATACCAAACTTAAATACTTGTTTATATTTTAATACAACAGTAGACCATGTCGTTCCCTGATGAAGCCCTTTAAAAGGGTGAAACATCAGGTATACTTACACATGGTCCACACTTCAGGTGAATGCATGAAATAAAGTGCAGAAGAATGATAAAGAGTTTCCATATGGGGTATGGCTGATTATTTGGATCACAGAGAGACATTATCAGTCCCCAAAGTAAAGTGAAGGACTTGAGAGCCACCTTATCGTACCCATGGAGTTCCTAAGTTCCACTACTGCTGTAATTTTTTCTCCATTGACTACTATAGGAGAGTTCTACCACCTGGAAATGGCAGTTCCACCACCTAGAAATACAGATGTGAGAGTTCCCCCACCTAAACATTTGCAATTTAACCACTGGATGGCTGTCAGTGGTTGCTTGTGTGGTCTCATCATTTTGCTGCTTAGGGTTGCGTAGTTAGGGTTGGAAACCCCAAAGCCACATTTAATTACTTTTGTGAGGCTAAGCTGAACCCTAATTGGTGCATTAACACAGTTTTATGTGAAAAAATGTCCTTTCTGTTTGAGATAGTGGAACTGTATCCTTCAGGACCTGTGTGAACAGTTACAGATGTGATGGGCCTCTGGGCCCTGTGCCAAGGGAATAGTCAGTTTGCCTAAAGAAGTGCAGGTCCCTGCACTTCCATGCAGCAGTGGATGTCAAGAATTTGTGGGGCTGTCTGGTGGGCTGCAGAAGCGTAGGGCCCTCTGGGCCATATGCTTCCATATGGCCACAGATACAGATACAGGTACACAGCACAAAGAGTCTGTCAGCCACATTGCAGGGCCCTCCATAGGTGCAGAGGTACAAGTCCCTATGCCAAGAGAAGATTTATCTTCACTATATGGTACTTGGGTCTTGGGCCAGTGTAGCAACCCTGCACCCTTCCTTCCCAGAATGGAGGGGATGGTTCTGCATGACCGTGCCATCTCCCAGCCTGGGCCCATTCAGCTGGCTCACTGAGCTTACCCCTGAACTCAGCTCACTGGCACAGGATCTCAAAGTACTACACAGTGGGATAAAGGCTGGCACTACACACATTTCTTTTTTTTCACTTAATCTTTTTGTTAAAATTTCTACAACTGAACAATTCAATGTGCATAAAGAGTTACAACTGAAATTGTCTGACATGGCATTCAGTACATTTTACTATAGAGAAAAGAGGTACAACACAGTGTACATAACCTGACATTCAAAGAATACAAGAGTACATTGTGTCAGTATTACATTCCACAACCAATCCCCCACCCATCTGGAAGGGATGAAAGGAGCATTTTTATATCTGCTGTTGAATATGTTGTATGGTTTATGTTGGGGGACAATTTTTCCCACAGTGCCCAGCCCCCTTGAGGTGATGTGGAGAACCTCTGAATCTCTCTTAAGGTAACTTACAGTAGTTAGAAGAATGGTATACTCCCTATGCAACATTTCTTAATAATTAATATTTTTTTAATTTTGACCACACATTTTCAAGATAGTAATTTTATGACTCCCCCTTATAAACATGACATGAAGCATTTATAGAACAGGGACTGAAATGTCATTTTTCACCACAAGTTTCAAAGTTCACAGTTTCACAAGTGTAAAAACACATTTTGGCTAGGATTTGAAAAACAAAATCTGTCATGTTTATAAAGTGGTGTGAAAAATGACTATGTTGAAAGTTGTGTGGGGTTGGTGGGGTGGTGGGTTCTGAGTGAGGGGCCAAGGGGGGTGGTGTGTAGGGGTGTGTGTGGGAGGGCCAAGAACGATGAGAGACCATTTTCTTCTGTTCAGGTTAAGAGATGGTAAACAAATGACAGGGAAGGGCAGAATGGGGGTGGCGAGTGGTACTAAGCAGAGGGATGGAGAGGGTGGGAATAAAGAAAAATGGCAGGGCAGAACAGGGTTGGAGGGTAGTACTGACCAGAGGGATGAAGTGGGTGGAACAGAAAACAAGTGGCAGAGTAAGGCAGAACAGGGTTGGAGGGTGGTACAGAGCAGAGAGATGGAGTTAGAAATTAGAACTGTACTGCTTGTGCTGGTGGCTTCCACCAATCAGTACCTACAGTGTGAAATTGTTTTTCTCATGGGGACCTAGAGTGATAATATTTCAGTATTCTCACTCTAGACAGGGAGAATGGAAAAACATCAGTGATAAGTGCCAGAAAATAACTTTATAAGTGTTGGATAAGTACAGGACATACAACAGCCTGACCGAAAATATGCCATTACTTCTATGAGTGAGTTGAAGACCCCCCCGCCCTATGAAGTAATAAATGGTATATTTTCAGGCAGGCTACTGTATGTTCTATTTATACAACCTACATTTACAAACATGAAATAAATGGAAATAACATTCCTAAGTGAAAAATAAACATTTCTTTTTCACTTGGTTTCCCAACAGTGAAAAGAACAGGTGTATTTGAATGACTTTAGAGTTACATATATATAGATATATATCTTCTTTACAAAAAACTCCATTGATGCACCATTTAGGGTTAAGACTACAGCAACAAAAGTAGGGAAATGTGGTTCTAGGGTTTCCCCTTTCTATACACTCAAGAAACATACACACCTAATGGGGTGAACTTTAGGGTTGACAACCCCGAGGAAGACTGCACCCCTGATCTGTTTTAGGCATGGGGGTGTGTTTTAGGGTTGGAAACCCTAAAACCACATTTCTCTACCTTTGCCGCTATAGTCTTAAACCTAAATGGTGCATTAACAAAGTTTTTTACAAAGAATTTCCTTACTGTTTGAGATAGTATAATCATATTCTTATTTGGCTGTGGGAGTGCAGGGCCCTGTGCTCCAATCCATCCGTACTTTTTGACATGCTGTAATTGTATCCTTATTTGCATGTGGGGGCAGGGCCCTGTGTTCCATTACTCCACAGATGCTTATATGTGTGTTACTGTGGAAGCGCAGGGTTCTCTGGACCACGCGCTTCCATTTGTAGAACAACAGCGACCAAATTGTCAGCATAGCCTTATTATCCCACCTCATGTACCCAGTACTGAAAATGTCCAAACACCTGTCAGAACATGATTCTACACCAGTGCAATGTCATTCCATGACACGGGTGTGGAAAGACATAGTTCTGGCAGGATTTGAAAAATGACAGCTGTCACATTCATGAGGTGGTGTAAAAAAATGGCTATGTTGAAAATTTGGGGTAAAAATATTTAGACTTTCCTGCCTGGTTTCAGATCAGGTGGGATTCAGTAAACTCTGTTTTTGTCAGAATACAACAATTTCATTATCTGTAAGTGATACAAAACATCTTTATGTTGTGTCCACCTAAATAGCCTACTGTCTCTTTAAGTTAAGAAAGGTAGCAGTGCAATATATACCTGGGCCAAAGTTATTACATTATTTGCTAAACTACTCTGTGGAAAACATGTTATCCAATGGTCATTTGCACCTTACTATAGAGCAACTGCTTTTAATGTATTTAAAATATTTAGTAGGGAATGACGTCTGTCAAATTCTAAGAATTTAAACTGATCTATGTGTTTTTATTATCAATTGTTTTATAACAGATATTTGATCCAGTGATTATTTATATTGTGTGGCAGAGCAGATGCTTTGTGATATTACAGTGCACTCCACTTATAACGGACACTCTTATAATGGACAATCGGTTATAGTGGACAAAAACTGATTTCCCAAACCAAATATATAAATTCCAGTGCATTTCCTCTGATTATAATGGACAGAAATTCTGCTTATAATGGACACTTTGAAGCTTTTATAGGTATTTTTTTTGGGGGGGGGCTACAGAGCTAGTGAGGTGATTTGGCAAATGTTGAATTTAGATGAAGGAGCTACAAAGACTAAATGTCTTAGAAAATAATTTTCCAAAAGCTGCATAAACTTTCATTAGATGATTACACTAAAAAGGAAGTGATTTAATTTTTTAATAAAACCCTTACAGTACAATTGCCTACATTCTTACTGTCCTGGAACCCCAACATCTAGCCACTAGAGTTACTATCTTCTTCTTACCTTCTGTAATAAACTGTATTTATAAAAAATGCTGAATATGTAATGAAATTCCTATTTCTGGTTCCTCTCATTTCAACTGACCATTATATAGTGTGCTTTTGCCCACTCATGTTCAACGATATCACAATTAGTATAAGTCCCAGCATTTCTAATTACAGTCAAATTCCCTATGCTTCAGTTTATACAATACATTTTTCTTTTTAAGCTTGAAAAATTCCTGCAACATTCTTTAACTGAATGCATTCTATCATCAAAAGACACTGTAATTTTAGCAGTGTATTATGACCAGTATACAGTTCTGCATAGCTATTAATAAAAAAAAACATGAAATAAATGTATACATTGTGTTAATGTGAACAACAGACCATGTGATGTTCTTTTATCCAATGATCATTTATATTATCATAGTATCATAGTAAAAGCCAGCAGAATAGGCCCCATGGTCTATCGTGTCTGCTCGGAAGCTAGCCCCCTACTGGGAGCTGGCTCCTCTGCCCCCCAGCCCCAGAGGTGGCCCTCCCTGGCCTCAGCTTCCCCCTGTATCTGTTCCAACCCTTCTTGAATCCTTCCACTGTAGTCTCTTCCACCAGACTCCTGGGGCAGTGCATTCCATGGTTTCACTACCCTCTTTGTGAAGAAGTGTCTCCTGCTCTCCCCAACTTCCCCCCTTCCAGCTTCCACTGTGCCCCCTAGTAGTCCCCCCTTCTTAAGCCTGAACACTTCCCTGGCTCCACCCTTATTTATTCCCTTTACATAGCTGAAAGTCTCTATCATGTCCCCTCTGTCCCTCCTCTCCTCCAATGCATACAGATTGAGTTCATCCAGTCTCTCCTCATAGGTCCTACCCTCCATGCCCTGAATCATCCTGGTCACCCTCTTCTGGACGCTCTCCAGCAGTGCTATGTCCCTCATAAGATGGGATCTTCAGAACTTCACACAGTACTCAAGATGTAGCCTAACCAGGGCATTGTACAGAAGGAGAATCATCTCCCTCCTTCTGGAGACAATCCCCCTGGTTATGCAGCCCAGTATCCTGTTTGTTTTTGCTGCAGGTCTTCGACAATGCTCTGTGTTATTCATTTTGCTGTCCACCACTATCCCTAAGTCCCTCTTGCCAACTTGACCTGCAGTGTGGTCCCTTCCCCAGGGTGTATGCATGTCCCGGGTTTCTGACCCCCAGATGCAGCACCCTACATTTCCCTGCATTGAACTTCAACCCACACTTCCTTGCCCACCCCACCTCAGGGTATCCAGATCCTCCTGCAGGGCCTCTCTCTCCCCTCCTGCCCATCAGCCAGTGCTCCCAGTTTTGAGTCATCTGCAAAGAGACTCAACCTACTCCTAACACCCCACCCTATGTCCAAGACATAAGAATTGAACAGGAGTGGCCCCAGGACCGAACCATGGGGGACCCCACTGATGACCCTCCTGGGGGAGGAGACTATCCTTCCAAGCACCACTCGCTGTATTCGCCCCATTAGCCAGTTTTCGACCCACCTGAGCAACTGCCCCCCACCCACATCCCCCAGCTTTGTTAGTAGGCCATTGTGGGATACAGAATCGAATGCCTTACTGAAATCCAGATAGAGGATGTCCACTGGTCTATGTCGGTCCAGGGCTCCTGTCACCCAGTCTTAAAATTCCACCAGGTTAGTCTAGCACGACCTCCCCAGAACAAAACCATGCTGCCTGTCATGCAGGTGCCCCAACCTTTCCAGCTGCTCCCCAAGCCTCTTTTTGATAATGCCCTCCATAACCTTGCCTACCACAGACGTTAGACTAATGGGCCTATAATTCCCCATCTCCTCTCTGGACCCCCCCCTTGTGGATAGGCACCACATGAGCCACCTTCCAATCTTGAGGCACCCACCCTGTCATCAGGGAGATCTTGAAGAGTGAGGTCAGTGGAGCTGCCAGCTCATCCGCCAGTTCCTTCAGCACCCCTGAATGAAGCTCATCTGGCCTCAGTGCCGTCTCAGTCTTTAGCAACCAGAGGGCCTCTCTCACCCTATCCGCTGTGATTTCGCCCTCCCATCCCCCATCCTCATGCATCCTCTCCTCTCCTTCTAGATACAACCCATCCCCTGCCCTAGTTTCATCCAGTCCTTCAGTCCCCAATTGATTTGACCTCCTGGTTCAGTGGGCTCCTCTACCCTCCCATTGGGTTGGAAAGATCCCCCACCTCCCTCAGTAAAGACAGAGGCAAAGTACGCATTTAGCACTTCTGCTTGTTCCCCAGTTTCCTGCACCCATCCCCCCCAGTTCTAATCCTGCTGATCTGTGACCTCACTTTTCTTTTCTCCCCATGTATCTATAGAACCCCTTCCCCCCCATGGATGTCCCTGGCCAGGTTAAGCTCCTTCTTCACCTTGGCCCTCTTACTACCCTGGTGACCCTCTTAGCCAGGAAATCATACTCTCCCCTCTCCCTAGCCCCCCTTGAGTGCTTTAGGCATGCACAGGCAGCCTTTTTCTCCCTAACTGCGTCCTGCACCTCCTGGGTCTATCAACATGGCTTACTGGCCCTATGCTGCTTGCGCCTTACCTTTGTGCAGGCTCTTGAAGCCTCCTGCACCCCCTTCTTAATGGTCTCCCACAAGTTACCAGCATCCATGTCTGGCCTTGTCTAATTCAAGCACCCTTTAAGAATCCTTCCCATGCCCTAAAAGTCAGCCCCCCTGAAATCTATTACTTCTGTGTTAGTGCAAATTTTCTCTCCCCGTAGGAACATAAGAAACCAGACCATGGCATGGTCACTGCCTGCCAATAGGCTGCTCACCTCCAGGCCCCTTATCTGGTCACTATCTGCTAGGACAATGTCCAGGATCCGATCCTGCCTAGTAGGCTCCCCCACATGCTGGACTAGGAAGGCATCCTGGAAGACATCCATCAACCTCTGCTCCCTGGCCACCGAGGATGTCATAGTGCCCCAGTCTGCCCCCGGCATGTTCAGGTCACCCATGATCACCACCCTGCTCTTTCTGAGGCCACAGTGACCACTGATGTTCTCAGCCAGATCATCCTCCAGTTCTGATTCCATTGCGGGGGGTCTGTACACCACCCCTATTTTTAATCTTTGGCCCCCCCATTTGTAGGGTTACCCAAATTGCCTCCACAACTTCTTCTGCTTCCTCGATTCCACCAACTACTATGTCATTTTAGACTATTAATGCCACCCCCTTCCCACCCCTATCATCCTTCAAACATTGTGTATTCCTCTAAATTTAGGGTCCAATCATGCCTCTGGGTGGCCCATGTCTCAATAATTGCCGCCAAGTCTGTAGCACCCTCAATTAGCATTGCCTGGGGCTCTGGCATTTTATTGTCCATGCTCCTGGCATTGATCAGTACTGTCCTCCACCCAACCCCCGGCCCCCTCTCCAGTCTTCTCAGCCTAGCGCAATCCCCCATCTCTCCTCCCACCTCAGTTACCCCTGATCTTTTAATGCTACCCATAGCCCACTTTGCATGATCTAGTCCTAAACCCTCACGCTTCCTCGCTGGGACTTTCAATCTTTCTATCCCTCCCCCTTTACAAGTTTAAACCCCAGCTATCACCAATGAATCCAAAACGTTTTAGTTTAATGATCTCCCTCCCCTCCAGGTTGAGATGCAGCCTATCCCTGGCACATAGCCCCTTGTCTTCCCATGCATCATCCCAGTCCCCCTTCAATCCATACCCTTCTGACTTGCACCACTCCCTGAGCCACTGGTTCACCCCCCCTATATTTTTGCTTATTTCCCCTGCTTGCCCTTGGTCATGGCAGTAACTCAGAAAAGGAGACTGAGCATCCTATAGAGTGGCAAACCCTGGCCAATTTCCTGACTCTTGCCTGTATCTCCAGTTCACTGTTCCCTTCTAAATCGTTTGTTCCCAAGTGAACTAGAAAGTCTGGGGATCCTCTGCATTCCCTTGCCATTGAGTATAGCTGGAATTTGGCCTTATGTACTGATAGGCCTGGGATACATTTAACCATGAGTGGTCTGCCTTTTCCCACCCCAACCCCCTCCTACTGGATACCTCTAATCATGGAGTCTCCCAGCAGGAGCATCTTCACCTCTCCCCCCAAGTTACTAGCCCATTTGTGCCCTTCCATACTCCTTCTTCTGTCTTCATCCCTGGCTTGCTCCTTGCACCCCCCACAGCCTGGGTGTCTCTATTGGGTGTGTGCCCTTCCAGGCTCCCTCTTCTGTCTATGTCCCCCAGCTTGCTCCTTGCACCCCCCACAGCCTGGGTGTCTCTATTGGGTGTGTGCCCTTCCAGGCTCCCTCTTCTGTCTATGCCCCCCAGTTTTCTCCTCTCACCCCCTGCAACTTGGGGGTCACAGGTCTATATGTGCCGTTCTAGACTCTTTCTCCTGACTATGGCCCCCTGCTTGATCCTCGCCCTCCCCACAGCCTAGGCATCACTAGTTTGATTGTGCCCTTCCAGGCTCCCTCTTCTGTCTCCCTCTCCCAACTTGCACCTCGCACCCCTCACAGCCTGAAAATCACTAGTCACCCCCTGAACTCTTCCCCGGTTGGTCTGTTGCCAATGACCTTTTCACCCAGGCCTCCTATTCCTGCTTTCCTTCTCCCTTCCCCTCCCTTCCCCCTCAGGTTCTGCAGTAATGGACCTTTGCACCCTAGTGCTCTCTACACCCCCCTGTTCTGGAAATTCCAGTCTTGGAGCTGGCCTACCCAGAGTGCTCCACTCCTCACGCCCCTCCTTATCCGCTTTTCCTTTCCCCAACTCTGTCCTGTCCTGGGTCCTGGCCTCATCCACCTTGACCCTGTTCTGTGCATCCCCCTTTGCCTTACCTCACTCAGACCCAGGCTCCTGCCCCCTTCCCCACCCTTCTGGTGCCCTGGTCTCATGTTCCCCATGCCCTCTCCTCCTTTAGATCAGGCCACCCCTCCTTTCCCCTGCCCCCCTCTGACACCTGACCAATCCCTCCCCATCATCCTGAACCCTCTGCCCACCAGCCTCTTCAACCTCATCATCCAGGTATGGCAGGGTGAAGCGATTTGTAAGTGTGATGCCTACCCCAAGCTCACCCACTCCTGTCCCCTTCCCCCTTCCTTGGCTCTCTCTAGGCCACACCCTCCTTTTGGAGTGAAGACTGCACACTGGTATTTTCATGCCTCTCCCCCAGAGTGACCACGTGGTCCTAGTCCTCTCACTCTGGATCTTATACCCTGGGGTATGCCATTTTGTCCTCTCCTATTATCATATGGTTCCTGCTCCCTTTTCTCTCCAACCCACCCCATCCCTACCTCCCTCCAACTGCTTCCTGATTCCCCTCGACCTCCAGCCCGAGGCCTGTCAACTGGTAACACATTGGGCATCCCCCAAACCTCCATGACCAATTCAATATTATGGCAGCCACACCCCATACACCCAATTACCCTCCCGTAGATACCGGCTCTTCCATCATTCGATCCCATCCTCACTGTTAGGTGTGGGAAATATGGGCCCCCCTCAGCAATAAAATTACCCTCCAATCTGTATGCACTCAATCTACCCTTTACCCAGCAGTAGCCAGCATATGCCCAAGCAATCGATACAAACAGTACCCAAGATGCAGTAGCCAGCACTACCCAAGCATAACCCTAATAGGAGTAGGATGTTGCAAGGCCTTATGGGACTCACCCAATAAATGTAGGGTGAGCCTTGGGGAGGGTGGTTGTGGGTTGGGCGGGAGTACCACAAGCTGTGTCAAAACACAATCAGCCAAGGAGTCCTCTGGCAGTGATACCTCACACAATCACCAACCTGCCTGCTAGAATCCCTTACTCCTGCCCAAACTAAATGTAAAAGCACAATAAATGGCAGTTAAGTCCAGCCATCAAATACAAATACAATTACAAACACAAAAAAAATACCAGCTAAGAAAAACTTTCAGATCTACTTACTCTCACAGCCACCAGCTAGAAGATCATTCTCCCTTCTCCACTAACTGAAGACTAACTGAGATGGCAGTTACACCTCACATTCAAACAGCACTAATCCCCTGTAAAATGATGCCTGCACTTACAGGCCAGACAGCAACTTTTAAACACACAAACACCAACTTGTCTGCTAGAATCCCTTACTCCTGCCCAAACTAAATGTAAAAGCATAATAAATGGCAGTTAAGACCAGCCCTCAAATACAATTACAAACACACAGAAATACCAGCTAAAAAACTTTCAGATCTACTTACTCTCACAGCCACCAGCTAGAAGCCCCTTCCCCTTTCTCCACTAACTGAAGCAGATGCTTTTTGATATTATTTATAAAAAACGCTGAATGGGGAATGAATTGTCTATTACAGGTTCCTGTCATTTCAACTGATCCTTGTATAGTACACTATTTTCACACTGAAAACTAAGTCTGAACTCTTTTTCCATGAGACGGGATCCTTTTTTGTTTGAATGAAAAAGCACTCACAGAAAAGCATTAGTGAGTGATGAAAAATGATTTAAAATCTTACAATAAATATATTTTGGGGTCATTTGTACAACACTTAACTGCAGAATGTAGCTAAGGGAGTCCCGAAGAGCAAGATACATGTATTAGGATCTCTGCAGGATGTCATTTTGGAGGGGTTTGACAGTTTTGTTTTGTTTTATGTTGTAAAAAAATGGAAAACAAGATGATGGCATTTGAAACAGGAATTTTCTCTCATGGAAAAGACTTTGCCTCTAATGAAAAAGGATCCTTTTTCATTTGACCAAATTCTTTTTTTTTAAGTAAGCTAACCAAAAGACTACACTGAGCATGCTCAGAACCCAACATTTTTAAATGTAATACCTTTGGAAAGGATTAATATTTGTTTACCAAACCAGTGAAAGGCACTTCTGTGGCCCACACTCTTTCTACTCTGAAAATTTCAGACCAAAACTCCAAACCATCTGGGCAGAGCGCGATGATAACAAAACTGCAAAAAACAGCAAATTTTTAAGTTTTTCCGCTATGTCCATCTTGGAATCCACATATCTGACCAAAATGAAATTTGTCACATCAAGAGATCTACCCCACAGGACTGCACATGCAAGATTTTGTGCAAATCTATAGAACACTTACGAAGATATTAAAGTTCACAATTTGAGGTATAACAAGAAAGCCCTGCTCAACCCTACTGTATATTTATGCAACGGGTTGGGCTCAATACCAGTTAAATAAACTCTGTTATTTCCACTGGTGTTAACTAAATGCAGATTTATTCTACATCACCCCATCAATCATCCCCATCTTGTCGGACTTTCATCTTTCCCTGAAACATATTCAGTTTTCACGCAGCACTTTCATTCTACCACTCAACCACCTGCACTGCAGTCCCACAAAATCCCTCATGTCTGTCCTCTGACTCCTCTGCTCAGCTGCCAAAATTATGTACACAGGCAAACCACAGTATTTTACAAAAAAAAACAGTTTACTTTTTAAAATCCACCTTCCTGCTCAACCTCTTGCCATTCACACACCCGCCTGCTTTCAGACCCACCCCCTCTCTCACACACCCATGGCCCCTCATCTCACCTGCCAAACTAATACCTGCATGCAAAGCACATTATTTTGTTTAAAAAAAGAAAAGAAGTTTACTTCTTAAAATACGGCTTTCTCCTCAGCACTTGCCACTCATGCACCAGCCCACTCTCAGACCCACCAGATTACACATCCATCCATCAGCCACTCACACAATGGCTACAGATTCAAATCCAGCAAACCAAACAGCAAAGACAGGAACACCCACATGCATAAATTAACTGCTTTGAAAAAAAAATTAGAAACAATGGCATAATAGAGAGGGACCATCTGGCTCTCCCTAAGTGAGAGATACTGCCACCATTGTTGTACAAACTTGCTGACCCTCCCATACAAACCAATAACCCAATTAGGACATGTGTTTTCAACATAAGAATGTAGCATCCTTACCAACCACTCTACCATCCCATAGCAAACTGCTATAAAGATGTAGCGATACAAGACAATAACACAAGGTAATCCTCCCAATGTTATAAAAAAAATAATACATACTGTACACTAAAAATAAATAATAACCACACTAAAAAATTTCTTTCCTGTTGCATAAAAGGGATATGCAATTCAGAACTTCATACTAAGGGTCATACTAATGTTGTAACAGAGCTAGGAGGCATGTGGTGCCCATATATGCCATTCTCAATTAAGTACATAATATGTGAGCTTACTGTATATCCAGTCAAATTAATTTGTAAAGTTTCCTTTTGAATTCATCCTTCATTTTACTAATAACTACTTGTAATGGTAATTTATTCTTGAGATTAATTATTCTATGGGTGAAGAAGTATTTCCTACTTAAATGATTATGATTATTATGAACTTGTTAAACAACTGATTTACAGTATATTACCTCAAGACGTTTGATCTTGAAGACCTCATCCACGATTTACACTACTCGTGAGGTTACATAAGGTCAAACTATTCTTGTGCAGATAAATTATTTATTTAACTCATAACCCACTGCATATCACATATATATATCTACGCACACACACACAATATATATATGTAGTCCCCTTCAGGAGCTATATATATATATATATATATATATATATATATATATCCTTTTAAGAGTGTCCACTGACCTCTAGGGTGTGCCACTTATCTATGCCTTTGGAGGACTGGGTCAGCTATTCTAACTTGGGCATTCCAAAGGGGAGGAGTCAGTATTTCCTACTGAAGGGCAGGTACTGCTGAGTCAGAGTTGGTGGGAGAGGTACTACTGGCAAATGCTGCCAGTTCCCATTGCATGGAAGTTCCTCCATAGAGTCTGGTGTCAAGAAAAACTGTCCATTTGTGGTGGCAGCAGTCTTCTACATCCTTTTGGGGGGTGCCCCTCTTCAGCAGAGAAAACCACATCTAAAGAGAAGATAGAGGTCTGTCTGTGAGGAAGTCAGAGCCAGGGAATCCATTGGGCAAAGGGTCTAAGGTGACGTTTAAGCTTTATTAAATATGATGTGACTGGTTTGGCACCCACAGTGCCCTCCCTCCCCAAAAGAGGGACAGTGGCTGGCAGTCTACAGATTCCTGTCAGAGAACAGGAATTTTACCTCAGAGTGTGTCCTGAGGGCAGGTGTGCCCCTTTAGCAATACATCTGCAGTGCCAGTTGGCACCAACAGGGATGCCCAGGTGGACAATAAACATTTTTCTCAAATGCAGGAGAAAGTATAAATGAAGTGATAAAGAATAGGTTCTGTGGGAAGATGGAGTGTGTTCCTGAAATTTCTCACAGGATTGTTTGGGTGCCAAAATGTGCCAGCTAGTGAGACTGTGAAGTTGCCATGTGACTAGTAAATGTAAAAAATGGCCCAGAAGATACCTGTGGAGCCCCTACACACACTGCAGGGGTGGAGGACTCTTTGAGTGCTAGTGCCTCCATCAGGGGCCAATGCTGTGTTAATAAAAGTACCCCACCAGGTGTGAAACCAACCCACAAGAGAACTAGAAATGGTCACCCTGTGGTGATGAAAAATAGACTGTGCCAACTGGAAAAAGTAACATCCTTATGTGAGCTCAAGTGAAGAAATAAAGGACCCTAGTTTGTTTTACCACCTCCTGTTTGGACATTCATTGTGTTTATGCCTCCAATTTCTGCTAACCCCTTTAACTCTGCAGCTTCATCAGCCATGTTGTGTGTCAGTGGAGCCCCAGAGGTCACCTCAGGCTCAAGAGATCAGGTATGTAGTAATGTGGTTTCTTGTGTGGGGCCCCTCCCAGGCATCCATGTCTACCTGTATACCCCTAAACAGCTGGAAGGGTGACTTAACATGTATTTATGGTACAGGTGTAGACACAAAAACTATTGTATAAATCCATTTATTTTCACATATGTGTGATAAATTTTAGAACCCCAAATTTATTATACATATGCTGTATAAATGCTAACAGGCAACCAACACCCCTTCTCCAGCCAGCACTACTTTCCCATCAGCACTAGAGCACTTACCATTCTCTCCACAAAACCTCTTCAAGTAGGGAATCTGGGAAGAAGACAGCTCAGAAGAACTAGAGCTAGAGTCTGAGCCAAGTACAATCAGTATTAATTCAAATTAATATCAGGGCACGCCTTCAATTCTTAGCTGGAATATATGTGGTCTGGCATACAAAACTAAAGACCAAAGATGGGAGCAAGAATAAGAAAGTATGATATTATCCTTTTACAAGAGACTTGGATGTGGAATACAGTATTTACATTAGAGGGATATACTAGCTGGGAATTAGAAGCTGAAAAGAAATATAATTGTGGTAGCATGAAAGGAGGTCTTATTACCTTAGCTTAAACATGTAAATGTCATGAGTGCATTAGATTGAATTACGGTACCCCTTACTTTTTGTGTATCTGGATAAAGGGGAGGAAAACAAGTATTATTGTTATAAATATGTATATCCCTCCAACCAATATGTTTATTGTTAAGAGTGCTTTGGAAGTATTAGATGCTGCACTGATACAGATCCAATTTAAATACCCAGGCATTCCAATCACTATAATAGGATAGTTCAATGTTCAAACTGGTAATAAATTAGAAATATATTCACATGAATGGCAATTAGATGATTTGTATACAGGGAACTTGTAATAAATTAAAAAGGTTCTCATTTACTGGAAACTGCAGCATCTAATAACATGAGGATAGTTAATCGAAGGGTAAAGGGAGATACTACTGGTAAATAGACCTTCCTGAGTAGGAGGTAGTGTGTTAGAGCTATGCCTCATAGATATTTTTTCCTTTAAATTGGTCACAAATTTACTGTTATACCCATTTTTGATAGTGATCACTTCCTTATTGTTTTAAAAATTAAAATGAAGTGCTAGAACAAGAGCATAATAAAGAAAACTTCACAGCGGGCAGATGCGCATGTGATTATAAGGAAAATTATTGAAGAATTAACAAAATAAAATTCTATATGAGATGATGGTTTGGGCACTTCCACAGTTAATCCAACTAAAAATTATGAGTATATTACTGAAACCTTGAAAATGAGTCTTAAGGCTACGAACTGAGCTGTAAAGAATGAAAGAATAATAAGGTGCAATGCATGGTATGATATTGATTGTCAAATTATGAAAAATACTGTGCGTAAAACTGGTAGATTGGCACAAAATTCGGTTGAACTGGCCCCAAGGGCAGTTAAATCACTAAAAAACAAATATAAAAAAATACTAGAAACCAAGAAATTAGAATACAAAGAACAACTATGGCTGAAATTACAACATACAATAGTAAGAAAATAAACCAGAGGCTTCTAGGACATGCTGGCTCATGGAACAAAAAATATACAACATAATACAGTGTCAGTAATTCAACCAACCACATGGATAAAATTCTTCCAGACAAAATATGGAGAATCAGAAATGGCGGATAAACATGATCATAAGCTAGGAGGCAAAGATGGAAATAAGCAAATCTGTGTAATCAGAAATTAACCAGTGAGGACAGTATTAAATAATACAGGTGAAGGGAATAAGCATCTTTCTACAACAGAAGCAGAAGTTATCCTGGCAATAAATGCACAAAAAAGAAATAAAGCTCCTGGAATAGATGGGGTATAAGCAAAATTTTTTCCAGCACATCCAGAGAGATGGTCTAGTCTGCTATGTGTGGTATATCATATTTGTAAAATCAAAGAACTCCCCAATGAATAGAAGGGTGGTCTAATTGTTTCTTTACATAAGAAAGGCTCATTTAAGGACCCAGAGAACTATAGAGTGATAAGTTTGTTATGCATTGGACTATAGATACTTACAAGTATCATTTTGGACAAGTTTTCTATATGAGTGACAGAAAATAGTTCACTGTCTGAAGTTCAATCAGGTTTTTGGAAAGACTATGGAACAGTTGATAATATGTTCATACTAAAATTCCTGATTGAGAAATACATAATAAATATGAATGGAACACTACTGTATATATGGCCTTTTCAGATCTAAAGGCAGCTTTTGATAAAGTGAAGAGGGATATACTATGGGATACTTGAAGTCATATGGCAAAGCTAGTCAGCTATTAGCTATATTAAAAACATTGCACACAGACAATAGCTCCTTTGTTAGACTAATGAGAAATGGTACACTGTCCAATGGGATTAACATAGAGAAAGGAGTGAAGCATGGCTGTTTACTAGCACCTCCACTTTTTAATCTATATGTGGAACCATTGATTGATAAAGTGGAGGAAGCAGATACATTTGCTGCTAGTATTCGTAAACATAATATTAGTATTCAGTGCTATGCAGATGACATAGTAGTATGCTCACAGACCCCACTGGGCCTAAAAAGAGCCATTAGGGTAACGCTGGAACAATCGGAGGGGCTGGACTTAATGATAAATCCAACTAAATCGAACATTATTATTTTTGGTAACTCTAAGTACAGAGAATCTGCATCATGGAAAATTGGCAACATTAACCTAGATATTGCAACTAACTAGAAGTACTTAGGCTTTGTTTTTGACCAGAATTGTAACTGGAAAGATCATATTGTATATACTAAAAAAACAGGCACTACAGGCATTCAGGGCCATATATAGGTTCTGTAAGCTGTTCACAAGCAGTTCTTTTAAAGTATTGAAACAAACTTTTGGTGGTTAGCATACTATTATACGGTGCAGAAATCTGGGCTTTTAATAAAGGAATTAATGATCTAGAAACAGTTTAAAATGTTTTCCATAGACAAATCTGTGTGTTAAATAGAGATATTGCAACCTCCTTTGGAAGAAGTCAATTCAACTTAAAATCTATCTGAAACCACCCAGTCCCCTGGGGTTACTAAAATCCTATCAGTATTATTGTTAGAAAGGTAGCAGGCAGCTGGTAGGGAGCTCATTAGGGGCTCCTTACATAGTGACATCATGGTTTACTCAGCTAGCCTGAGGGAAGAATGATTAGGTCATTTGTAACTCTCGCAGCAGCATAAGCCACACTGTGTGGACAGCTGCTCTGGGGAACGTAGAATGCTCAGTAATTAGTCCAAGTTTGTGTTCAGTTAAAGCTTGAGTGAGGAGATGAGAGTGGCAGAAGGACTGCCAGTGGGCTCTGAGGTGAAGGCCAAGGATTTCTCACCCTAGTGGAGTGTCATTTCCAGCTTCCAGTGAAGTGGTGGAGACAAGTCTACAGCAGGATTTCCTGATTTCTATTCCCAGTGAAGTGGAAGGAACTACTTGTTCTCAGTGGACTCAAGGGACAATCCTCTGAAGGTTCTGTGTGTATTTCAGCTGCCTTGGATAGGAACTGTGAGAACCTGTTTGATCAGCTGCCCAGGAGAATGTCTTTTCCTTTTTGTCATTCCATGCCCAGTAGATGGGACAACCTTTTGTGAGTACTGTTCTAGGAGACCAGATCTCCACATAATTTAGGGGAATCATTAGTCTGGGGTGTGTGTGCCCATTGATAAGGCCGGATCATACCTGTCAGTGCCCCTAGGTCACCCAAGTGAGTGAAGTTCTGTTAAACTGTTCACCCAAGTGAGTGAAGTTCTGTTAAACTGTTCACCCAAGTCAGTGCAGTTGGTTTTCTGGTCACCCCAGTGTGTGACTGAGTTAAAGTGTGGGACCTTTAGCATTTCAGTGAGGAATAGGGATTTCAATGGTGTAACCCTGAAGAATGGCAGAGACTGATGGTTTGGGCCAAGGGTGGAAGGAACGCCATCTAAATGCTTACAAGGTGGGGCTTCCTGGTTCATAAGGGGCACCAGTTATACCTGAGCAAGGGCCAAGCTGCAGGTTAAGGTGTGTGATTGCATTTCCCTTATGTGCACCTATGTTCGAAAAGAGTTCTGAGTGTGTGGCTTAGATTCACTAACTGACACTCATGGGAGGAAAATGTTCATGTTAGTGGCCAGATGTCCACTAGATGCACCCTTTGGGAAGAAGATTTTTTTGTGTGTTCATGAACTGTACTGCATGCAAGGCGAGTTTGTGAAATGTACCTGTCCTGCCTAGACCAACCCTTGGGGGTACACTTTTGCTTTAATTTTCCATCTGTTGAATAAAGCCACACTGCACAATCCCAGTTTCTGTTCTGGACATTCAGATTATTGCTTCTGGTTGTGTGGATTTACTGGGCCCCCTCAGCAGGTTAGATCTAGCTTATGCCTAGAAGCCTCCACCCAGGGCCTGGTTTGTGTTGTTTACACAAGGTTCATGTTGTTTTGTTTCTGTGCCCCACCCATCTCTTTCTCTAAACAATGAGCTAGGTATACATCCTAATGCCAAGGGTAGTACCAAACCTTTTGTAAAGTAAAATGGTATGCCAGTATGTGGGTACCAGTGTTTCCAGATTTTAATGAGGGTGTGCTTACTAGTTAAAAAGTGGCCAGGGGGTTACAAAAAATGGGGGCTTGTCTTGAAATATTTAATTTGGGCAAGAGGTACAAAGAATATGTGGCTTGTCCAAAAGAAATATGTTTTGGGGTGAGAGGCACGCTGAGGGTATGTCCAGGATCTTCCTGTCTGGTGGCGGTGCACCCAAACAGAAGATCATTTCCAGAGAGCAAAATTGTGCCAAGTTAAATGCTACCTGAAAGTCTTTTGTTGCCCGAGTTTCTGTGGAAAAGAAAGAGAAAGAATTTTCTGCTTGTGTGTTTACTCTGAAAATGTGGACTGAGAAATAATTGCCCTTGCCTTGTGGTAAAAGTGCTTAAAAAACTATTTCAAAGTTGCAAATTTCCAGAAAAAAGTATTTGTGGACTTAAAAGACAATGTTTTCTAAGTGCTCAGAAAGTTTCAAGTGTGTACAGTGAAATTTGGGTGAGTCGCTAAGGAAAATGCACCAAGTACCAAGTGAAAATGCCTTAAAATGCTTGCCCCGCTGAAATTTCAAGCCGAAAAAAGAGTGACAGTTTGCAGTTTAAATTTTGCCTTCTCGATGATCGCCATGCAGGATTGCAGCACAGAGAGAGAGAGAGCTCATTTGCGTGGTGTCGTGTGATTGGTCACAGTTCATCTAAACCCCGCCCTTGCCTGAGTCTCAGCATGTGGAACATTCATGAAGGAGCATCCTGCAGTGTGCGAGCAGCATGTAGTTCATGCAGCAGGAAGGAGGAATCGGCATCCTGCAGTGTGCGAGCAGCATGTAGTTCATGCGGCAGGAAGGAGGAATCGGCATCCTGCAGTGTGCGAGCAGCATGTAGTTCATGCGGCAGGAAGGAGGAATCGGCATCCTGCAGTGTGCGAGCAGCAGCATGTAGTTCATGCGGCAGGAAGGAGGAATCGTCATCCTGCAGTGTGCGAGCAGCATGTAGTTCATGCGGCAGGAAGGAGGAATCGGCATCCTGCAGTGTGCGAGCAGCATGTAGTTCATGCGGCAGGAAGGAGGAATCCCTTACAGAAGCACTTCTGTAGCAGCAGTTTTTCTAACTTCTTCACAGTTAAACGGGCTCAACCCTTATTCTGACTGACTGGAGAGTGATCAAGGTGATCGTAGCAAAGATCGGTGGGATCGCCAGCCCGTTTCACCCAAGAGGCCTTCATTGAGTCAGCCGCAAGCTGTAGTCCATCGATGGTGAAAACCAACTACTGCCTATAAGTACCCTGTGCAAAAGTAAACGACTGTGGTGCTAAGGTCGGAAAACTGTGTAAGAACTTGAGCAAATGCAGGCTATGCAGCAAAAGTACTGAGAGAGAGTTTTATGAACTGTTCAGTCTTGCACTTTGTGTGCGAAAGTGCTATTTTCAAAGAAAGTGAACTTTAAGACAAACAATCCCTCTGGTCTAAGTGTTTGTAAAAGTAATGGATTGAGAAAAAGTAAAGTGAAGTGAACTTGTGCTTGAGAATATCAGTTGAAATGCAAAAGAGCCAGACAGAATCCTAGCAATTTTAAACTGAGTGTGATGCAAAGTTACAGTCACCATGTTGGGGTGTAGCCAGCTATGTAAACAAACCAACACCATTTTAGACCAGTGTTTTCAAACCCAAAACAAAATTTTAAATGGTTTCTTGCTAAGTTGAATACAATTGCAGCAGCCAGTGAACTTTTTCCAGTGTGTTAAAACCAAATCTCAGCATGCTTGCAAAAACAGTAATTTGAGGACTTGTGTATTTAATTTACAGAACATGGCTCAGCAACCCCCTCACTACCCACTCCATGCCAGGGCATGAGTAGCCCAACAAGAACTAGCCCATTCTGAGAAATTGTATGGCTGTTCATCAGCACCCACCTAGGTGGCTTTGCCGAACTATCCGGTTAATGTGTGCATAGTATGCCTAAAGCCAGGAAGAGATGTTCTGCCAATTCCACATTGCACAGACTGTAGAATGCGATTTGGGATAAGCATGTCAAGTGGCAAAAGGGTAGCTAAAGTGAAACGCATCCATTTAGCTCCAACCTGGACACAGACAGGGGATCCTGTAGAATCAGAACAACAGCGACAGGCTGGGTGCAGTGAAAGAGACCCTATAGAGTTTGTAAAGGAAATCTTGGACATTGTCTATGTCAATGCTTTGCAAGGCCCAGAGGAAGCTAAGTGTTCCACACCACAGAGGGTGGAGTTGGACACTGCCAGTGCAGGTTCAGTAGATTCATGGGTGGAAGACCCAAGTACAAGCCTCGTGGGAGGCTCTGAGGTGGAAGCATGTCACTGGGAGGCCAGTGGACAGTGGACAATTTCAGGGGTTGGTGCAATTGTCAGCTCCTAGGCAGAATGTGTAGAAGAGGAGGAAGCAGCAGTGGCTTCAGCGAGATCCCATGAGTCGCCATTGGCCTTGGCTTCCATGGAGCCTCCCAATGTCCATGTGGAGGAAGGCTCAAGAAATGTGCCTTTGAGTGCAGAGGTGAACTGCTTTTGCTCTACACTAAGTGTTCATGGCTGGCTCAACCAGGACTGGCCACCCCCAAGCCATGCTTCTGGACTGGAGTTAGTTAAAAGCAGCAAAGAGGAGAGAATTGTGCATAGACAAGCAGAGGCCAAGTATGAACAATCATACCCTTTCTATCCTCGGAAGATATGGGAAGAAATTGAGAAAGATAGGCATGTCTGGCTGTGGGAGGAAGCTTGTGCCAACCTGAGCCAGGTATACATCCTAATGCCAAGGGTAGTACCAAACCTTTTGTAAAGTAAAATGGTATGCCAGTATGTGGGTACCAGAGTTTCCAGATTTTAATGGGGGGTGTGCTCACTAGTTAAAAAGTGGCCTGGGGGTTACTATATTATTTTAATGGCTCAAATCAGGGCCAAATAGCTCTGAAGGAAATGGTTAAATTGCCTGAAAGCAGAATTCTATAGAAATGTTGGAAGGAGGCTAATGAAAGGAACAGAAACCAAAAATGGTTCACATAACTAAACCCTGTATTGAAAGAGGCAGGCCTAATTGAGATCTGGGATATGTATACCATTAATAATATAGGTAAATCTTCGCAAGCAGCAATTCAGAAGCTTGAAGATCTATTTTTCCAAGCAGAATTTGGGAAATTAAAGGAAATGCACTATCACAATGAGTATTACCAGATGAAGCCATCAAGGCAAAAAGAGAAGTACTTAGAGTTTCTTGAAAAGGCATCACATAGAAATGCATTTTGCAAATTTAAAGTAGGAATTATAGCAAAAGCACACAGTTGGGAAAACGCAGGACCTTGTGGAAGCACAGATTGCTGTTGTAGATGTATCAATTCAGCCAAACTGACAGTAATTCACCTGATTTTGAGTGCACACTGTTAACAAATGCAAGACAGAAATGACTTATTCCACTATGGAATAACATGTTGTCATGTGAAAATAGATACAACATCCTACAATGTATGCTTTGCAGTGATATAACTAGTCACATTTTTACCACAGCAAATGTTGCTGCAGCTGCACATTATATAGGCTGATGTTTTGAGTGAGATGTAGAAAGTTAGCCTATGACTGATATGTCAATGATTGTCATTTTTATTACTGTATAACAGATTTGAATTGATTGTGAGCAATTATCTGATTTTAATATATTGGTTTTATAACTAGTGTATGTGATACGCGGTTTTATACATGCTTGTTAATAAACTACTACTGCTCTTCAAGAAATATAACATTACTTCACTTCAACAGTTTCAATACCAAAACCGTAGCCCACAGTTACAATGCTGTTCCGGCAACATAAAACAAATAAAGGATTACTTTATTATTATTTTTTTTTTTTTTACATATTTACATATCCCCCCTACAAGCTCCGGCCCCCCGATCATAGCTGCTCCTTGCCTGCACTTCTGCATCAATTTCAGTATTACAGTGCACATTAGAAACATCATTTTCATACACATTTCATAAGCAGTTGCCTTCTTTTCCCCACAATAGCTTTTCTCTCCTCCTCCTCCTCAGTGTAGAAGCCACAGTTCTACAGCTCAGTACTCTGCTCTGTACATGGCCATTAACCTCCTTTCCCACTGACCCCTGATGCCGTCTGCCAACCTGCTTCCAGTCTGCCAACTCCAGTTCTCCTCTACAAACAGGAGCTCAATCCCGGTTTCTTCTTCAAGGCTCACAAGACCACAAAAACAAAATAATTTGTCTTTATTTTTTAAACTGCCATTCCCAAACCATGCTTACCAGCCTACTTTCAAGCAGTCCCATTCGCTTGCTCCCCGACTCCAACTCAACGCTCACTCACTAGTTCTTCCCAAAGCCAAACGTAGGATCAACCAGATAGGAAAACATTTTATTTTTGTTTTTATTTAAAACATCGCATAAATTACATGATCGGTTCTACAAGAAACAAGTCTCGTTTACAGAATGTCTCAAGTCAATTAAGAACAGTAAATACATAAGCTGACATCGACAAAATAAATTTAAATATGTACAGGTACATTGTTCCTGCAACAACAATTTCTTTAGACCATGATTAAAAGTGCCAAGGGATGATGAAATTCTTGACTGAGGAGGAAGGTTATTCCATGAAAGTGGGGCAGCATAGGAGAAACATTCTTTCCCAAAGGAAGTTTGAAACTTTGGTAAAAAAAAGACCACCTTGAGACACATCTCTGAGGCTATACAGTATTTGTGGGTGAGAACTATAAGCCTTTTGGATAGATAAGTAGGGGTCAGCTTATTCACGGTTTTGTAAATAAGGGACAACCAATGAAAAGTGCATCTAGAAGAAGGAGGAGACAGCCACTTTAATTGAGGCAGTAGGGTACAGCGATGTTCATTCCACTTAGACTTTAAAATGAACTGTAAACGCTGATAATAAACAGTTTTCACTGGGAGAAAATTTGAAACATTGTGGTAAATAATATCCTTATAGTCTAGGACAGGAAGGATGGCTTGAGCAATAATATGTTTACAATCCAGTGTTGACAGACAATGTCTAGCATGTTTTAAGTGACCTAGGCATTGCTGGACTTTTATTCTTATTTTTTTTTATATTGTATTTATCCTCCTGGTGGGCTGGCGGCTTGTGTTGGCCATCCGTCCCTGGTCCCTACGGTCATTTGGGGCACCTCCTTGTCTACCCTGGTGGAGCCACCAGAGCCATTGCGGGGGGCTTCATCCAGCTGCAGCACCTGATTTTTCCACTTTTTCTCCCCTTATTACCTGGAGCCCCCAGACAAAATTGGCATGCACATGGAGGCATGCATGCATGCCTTGGCCCAAACCAACTCCATTCCACCCACCCCTGACCTAGTGCCCAGCTCCATGCCCTGCCTGCACCACCACCATCATACCTCGATGCAATGGCAGCCAATGACTGGGAGAACCAACCTCTCCTATCCAGGAAGGAAGAGCTGCCACCGGCTGCTTGATCCTCACCCTGCTCTCCCTCCACCTGGCCAACCCCTGGCATCCCATGCTTGTTCCAGAACATGGGTCACCAGCGTGGCGAGAGGTAAGGCATCCAGCTCTTCAGTCCTCTGCACCACTGGGCTGGCTGGCATTGCTGAACTTTTAAAATGGTTCTGTCAATATTGGGTTTAAAGTTAAGCATGAATTGAAGGTGAGACCGAGATATTTAAATTCATTTATAAGCTTAAGTGGGTTGTCGTTTAAGGTAATGAAAAATGAGTATTTAGCCAGGGATATGGACAGCTGAGGCCCAAACAGCATGATTTCAGGTTTTTTTAGTATTTAAAAGTAGAAGTTTGTTGGAAAACCAGTTCATGATTTTATCTAGGTCACCCTGGAGAACTGAAGAAAGAAAAGATGGATTCTTATGAGCATAGAAAATAACTGTGTTGTCGGTATAAAGCCAGACTGAGCAATGGTCCACAACAAAAGGTAGGGGTCAACAAAAAAGAATAAAAAGAATAGGACACAATATAGACCCTTGAGGAACCCCAGTGAAAATAGGAAGGGGGGAAGAAATGCAACCATTCCAATGCACAGATTGGGTTCTTTTGTGTAAACAGGAAGAAAACCAAATGATAGCATTAGTGGAAAAAGCATAAGAAAACAGAAAAGCTAAAAGCAACGAGTGGTTAATCACATCAAAAGGTTTACACAAGTCAATGAAAACAAACCAATGAGATGTCCCTTCTCCAAAGGCCTGGAAACAGAATCATGAAAATCAGTCAATATTGTTTGGGTGGAATGACTTGGTCTAAAGCCAGATTGAAAATTAGAAAGGACCTGATAAGTGGTTAGACAGTCAGTGATCTGACAATGAACATTTTTTTTCCATGAATTTGGAAATAACAGGGAGCAGGGAAACTGGGCAAAAATTCTCCACTTGTGTTTCTTGTGTTTTGTCCCCACCTTTATGTAAGGGAATAACTAGAGAAAGTTTCTAAGCTGAAGGAAAAGTTTGGATATTGAAGGATACATTAAAAATGTGGGTTAAGAGAGGGGCTAAATTGTCAGCAGATTTATATAAAAAGTTGTCTAAGTTATCTGTTCCCTTAGAAGTGTCCTCTCTGAAAGAAGACAACAATTTAAATACCTCTTCAGATTTAATATACTTAAAATAGAATTTAGGTCTTGAGAGAGAGAGAGTTACTAGGGGATCAGAGGAAAATCAAGCTGTAGATAGACAAGCTTTTTTCAATAGCAGAGCAGGAGCCTCAGAAAAAAACATTATTAAACATACTGCAAATACCTTCTGTAGAGTACACTGCAGAGCCAGCATCAGACTCCATGGTAGTGGAGGACATAGAAGGTACCCTCCAAACAGAGTCAACCATGTGAAAACATTTCTTAGGGTTGTGTTTCACATTAGCTTAATTGGTCTTATAGAAGGAGAATTTAGATTTCCATATAACAGAGACACAATAATTTTGAAATTTGCAAAAAGCCTGCCAAGCCCCTGGGGTATCTCATGTATTGGCCTTGTGATACAGTTTATCTCAGTACTTAGATGACAAAAAGGGGTTACCCAAGAAACATGTTTGGATTTAACACTTTTTTTTCTAAAAAAGGGGCATGCTGATTAGAAAGCAAATTGAACTGGTGAAAAAAATAATTCCAGGTGGCATTTATGTTAGAGACAGAAAACAATTCCTCCCAATTGGTCTCAAGCAGGCCAAAATGAAAGGCTTCCAATCTGAAATACTTAGAGCAGCGAAACATAATACTATTAGGAGTAAACTTAAGTGGAGAAAGATTCATTGTGCAAAAAACAAGAGCATGATCACTAAATAAATTTCCCTAGTACCAGAAGAACTAATTGGGAGGTCAGGGGAAAAAAAAATCAAATCTAAAATAGTGAAAATGTTTCTAGCTGAATCATAACATGTGGGATCTATAATTAATTGATTCAAGCCCAGAGGGGCAAGGGAAGACTTCAGTCTGTCCCCTGCTAGAGGGCCAGTTTGCATTGAAATTGCCCATTAAAATAGTATGCTGTATCTCCACCAGGGAATAAAACAATGAATATAACTGTGAAAATGTCATTGTTTTAAGTTTGGTGGGGGCAATAAATGCTGTCAACTAAAATCTCCCTTCCAGACAATTTGATAGAAATAAACACAACATTGATCATGCCACCCATAGTGTCAATTTTGACAAGTGAACATGGAATGAAGGACTGAATAAATAAGGCAGAACCACTTCCATGTCTGCTCCTATCCGACCTGAAAACTGTTTCATTTGGGAGGTTGATGTCGGAATCGAAAATAGAGGGATCCAACCAAGTCTCGGTTACATGGGGTATAAAAGGTCATGAAGAGGCAGATGAGGTTAGCAGCAAATCTAATTTAGGGAGAAGGCTTTGGACATTGGATAAAAAAAATAGATTGTGAAGGGAAGGGCCAGAATTTGTTTCTATGTCACCAGCTGTAGAAAAGAAAATAAACAAGTAAATTGTCATAAAAAAGGGAGTAATTTAAGTTTCTTTTTGGCCAAAGTAGCCACCTAGGACGATGGGAAAAAGAGCTCAGGGAAGAAAATGTGATGCCTCTCAAAACAGAATGACTTAAGTAATCCACATAGGAAATATCTGACCAGGAAGGGGGAAAAGTAATAACATCCTGAAGCTCTCTCTGCTGAGGCTTGATAAGAGAGGTATGTGATTGTGAAGTGAAACCAAATGAAATAATGCAATAATAGAAAAAACACATGTAAAAAACAGAGGGACATAGAGATAAATGCCCCATCTTCAATTACTGCCCAAGTAAATACTGAAAAATAATAAAAGAAATTAAAATGCCTCTAAACTGATAGATAACTAAGAATAGGAAAAAAATTATAACTCAAGTAAAAACCTAACAAGTATCTTAGACAAAAATAAAATAAGTATGAACTTAGGTACAAATCTGGCAAATGTAACTCGTAATACAAAAGGAATCAAAACATAATAAAACATTTAAAGAATTATCAGCCAAAAATAAGATACCATGAATGCTGTAAATGAAATTAAACTGTAAATTGATGTTTTTAGAAATCAAAATGCAGAAAGCAAACAAGTAACAGTCTTAAGCAGAAAAACATTAAAAAGGATGCAAAGAGTTTTCTCTCTGACTCTCACCTAGGGAAGGATTTCCAAATAGTTTTTGACCAGAAACCCAATCACTGCCACCAAATAGGGAACCAGATTATAACTGAAAACCAAAGGCATCTACAGGGTTAGCTTTTTAATTGCTGGAAATCATAAAAATAAAGGATAAGTTGTAGTCACCCTGGCTCCCACCCGGGAAATGTTTGAATGTATTTTTTTATCTTGCAATCCGACTTACTGCCACTAGCTGAGAAACAAGATTACACGTAGAAGACAAATGCAGTCATGAAACTGTTCAAACCATAAAGGAGAAAGCAAGGGCTTATAAAGTCACATAAAAAAGCAATGGAGCAAACTGAAAAAAGGTCTGTACCGAAGGAAACTGCAACACCTTCACCCAGAAGCAAAGAACTGCAATCCGCAACACAGAGATTCTGCAGGCTCGCTCTCACTGGTCACACCAGAGCTCTCTGGAATATGGATCAGAAGGTAAAGGTGAGAGGAGGTAGGCAGCAAACGTACATTAAAATGCAGGTGACTGGAAGAGAAGGGACGAAGGTGGCAACCCAGTACTTCCAGATGATGAGGAGTCCAACTTCAGATAAGCTGTATTTAATTGAGTTTGAAACTTTGTTAAGCAGAGCAAACTGTGAGTCTCGATTGAGAAAATGTTCTCTCCGAGTGGCACTTGCAGCACTCGTGCCACTGTGCTTAAGTTACCAGTTTATTAAATATAGAATAATACATGTGTGTGTGTGTAACCAGAATTTTAAACACACCCAAGGTGTGTGCAAAATTCTGGTTACATACTCCCACTCAATTATTTTATTTTATTTAATTACTGGTCATCATTTTTTATAACACTGGGTTTTGAAAGTAACAGAGTCAGAGAGTGGAAAATTGTTGTAAACTTTTATTCTAGTAAAGTTTAATATGCAAGTAAAACCTTTTTTGTGAGGTTTTTCTGAGCAAGTTGCATTTTTTAAAACATTTTTAAATTAACTTGTTTTAGAAGTAACTTAACTTGCAATCCATTCAACTAAGCAGTTTTAAAGAAAAACTGTCCTTATTGAGAACACCCCCCCCAAAGCATTACCCCCCCGATTAGGCTTTTCCTGTAGAATAGCAAGTTTTTCTGCAATCATGACTTACTTAATTTAATTTTGTAGAAGTCCACGATCTGCAAACATGGTGGACACTGTGCTGGTCCATATGCTATGGAAGTGAGGTGCACAGCTCGCCTCAATACAAATACATTGAGGCGAGTGGTGCAACGCCGCACTTTCACAGCAAATGGACCCATGCAGCATCCGCCATGTTTCCAGATCATGGACTTCTACAAAATTAAATAAAGTAAGTTCCAGTTGCAGAAAACAAGTGCTATTCTATAAGAAAAGACTGTTTGGGGGGGGCTCAATAAACTACAGTTTTCCTTTAAAAGTCCTTCAAATAATGCAAGTGAACAGCAAAGGTTAACTGTGAAACTCTGTTTAAATGAACTGTCTTTCCTCATGTTTTTATTGTAAGGAAAATGTTTCTTTGCAGCTTCATGCCTTTTTTTGTACTTTCATTACATTTGAAACAAGACACTGCCATTTTTTCCCCGTTGCTATGAAGATTATCTCCATGTGAGGATCTGTGAGAGAGAGTCATACACAGTAAGGGAAGTCTTGGCAGTTTGCTAGATCTGTCACGTCAAACTGCGATTCTGTATTTCTCTTTTTTTCCTCAGGATGGCACATTTATTAAGAGTTTTGTACCATAGTTATTAAATGTTTAGTCGCCTCACTGATTTCTGTGTGCGGAACTGAGTTGGTGGTATTGGGAACAGTTTGGTTAGCTTGGGCTGAGTGTAGCATGAGCTAGATTGACAGCCGTTGATTACAACCACCCCATTGTAACACAGAATATCAACTGGGCAGTTGTAACATGGGGTAAAACCACAGTTAGCCATATATAAAAAATGTTGACCAGTAATTAATAAAAAGTTAAACACTACTACTTAAAACAATGACAACCTGGGTCTATCCCTCTCTCGATAAGCAAGAAACAGAGCTGCCACCTGTTCTAACTCTTCATCTCACCCAGATGCAGACTAACAGTCAATCAGAATTTGCGTTAATTGAGTCCAGTAGACGCCATATAGTGTCGGAACCTCCATTACAGAACCTGATCCAAAATGGCCACCAGGACTCAATGGCCTGGATATTCAAACTGCGCCAGGCTGTGGTGCAAGCCTGGGGGCAGCTCAACTTTGCTGTGCAGGGGAGTGGCCTGGGCGATATTCAACGGAGCTGCGCTATGGTGCAGCAGCTTTGAATATCGCACCCTGGCCACCCCCACTGTGCATGGCGCAGCGGCACTGCGCCAGCGCAAGTGGCCAGAGTGGAGCATGGAGATGCGCTGGCGTAAGTGCCAGTGTGCCATGCACAGCACCTGCGATATTCAAATGGGGACATGCAAATGGGGCCATAATTTATGCAAGGCGCACAGGGGGCCATTTGCATCTCATTACAGCCCCATTTGCATGCCATTAGCATGCAGGTACACCAATCCCCGACGACTTGTGCCTGGCACCCTGTCAGGCAGCAGCCGTCGGGGACCGACACCCCCTGCAGCCCGATCGCGGGCATTCCTGTAATATAAATGAAAAAACGTCCAATATCCCTGGTGGTCCAGTGGACCCCTATGTGCCCGATCGTGGGCATCAGTACAGTCCCCCCCAAGTCCAACATCCCTGGTGGTCCAGTGGACCGCACTGAGCCTGATCGCAGGCATCTGTAAGCGACCCCCCCCAAGTCCAATATCCCTGGTGGCCCAGTGGACCACACTGAGCCTGATCGCGGGCATCTGTAAGCGACCCCCCCAAGTCCAATATCCCTGGTAGTTCAGCGGACCGCACTGAGCCCGATCGCGGGCATCTGTAGCGAACCCCCAAGTCCAATATCCCTGGTGGTCAGTGGACCGATTGCTGCCTGATCACGGGCATCAGTACCTCATCAAAGACCCCACTACCCTGGTGGTCTAGTGTACCCCCACCCTACCCACCCACTGAGCCCCACCGCCCCGCTCCCCGTCAGCCGGCGGGCAGCAACACCACCCACTTGCCAGCCTGCCGCCCACCGACTGACAGCTCGGTGGGGCTACATGCCCGATTGGTTCACAGCATGAGCTAATGGGAGTGCAGCCATACCGTGCTACTCAGTCCAGATATGTGAATGAATTCATTCACATATCTGGACTGAGTAGTAGCATGTTACACGCCCATTGGCTCATGCTGTGAACTAATGGAGCGCAGTCCTATCGAGCTGTCAGTCAGTGGGCGGCAGGCAGGTGTTGTGCTGCCACCCACCGCTGACGGGGAGCGGGCAGTGGGGCCCAGTGGGGGGGTGGGGTTGGGGGGTACATTAGACCACCAGGGTAGTGGGGTCTTTGATGAGGTACTGATGCCCGTGATCGGCAGCGATCGGTCCACTGGACCACCAGGGATATTGGACTGGGGGGGTTTGCTTACAGATGCCCGCGATTGGGCTCAGTGCAGTCCACTGGACCACCAGAGATATTGGACTTGGGGGGGTTCGCTTACAGATGCCCACCATGGGGCATTGGGGGAGCGCTGCCAGGTGCAGCAGGAACTCAGGTGGCCACCCACAGGTGGCAGCTGCTGTGTTGCACCCTGCAATGCGGCAGCTCACCTGTGGTTGGCCATCACTTGTTCCCTTTGTTTGTGGCGTAACTTTGTGCAGGCCCAGGTAGAGGTTGTGCATGCATGACTCTGCACATCCCAGGCTGAATATCGGGCTGTGCATGGGCACGCCCCCCCCACCTGTGCCAGTATACATTACTGATGCGCTCCGGTGCATAGGGATTTGTGCGGCGCACTTTTCCCTTTGAATATCGCGGGGCATCAGGTTGTGTAATGGCGCAACAATGTTGCCACGCACAACCCTTTTGAATATCTGGGCCAACGAGTTAATGTGCAGATGTAGCATTCCTATTAACCACGTCCACGTCCCTACCAACCTGCTGTAAACAACACAAGGATACACAACACAGCATAAAATCCTCACTATTATATAAAAAAATCTGCCAAATTAAATAAAAAAAAATAAAAACTACACCAAAGAAATCAGAGCTCTATTGCATAAATGAAATATGCAACGGGGATCTTGTTTGGGTCTAAAGTTATAAAGATAACTAGTGATATCTCTGAGTTAAGTTTCAAGCTATCACCAGTTAGATCTCAAGATATCACCACTTAGATGTATCACAACTTACCTACTGTACTGATAATTGACCAATAGCAACAAGAAATACCACATTACCTCATAATGATGCTACCTTGACAACCATTACTTCACTCATTCTTCAGAGACCTTCTGTTCATAGAAACAAGCATAAAAACTGAATGAAAATCATTTATTTACAGCTTTATTTATGAAACTTTCAGGTCCTGTTGTATACATCAAATATGAGATGTGCTAATGTACTATATCAGAAATATTTTCTTTCACCATACTTGACCTCGAACCTCACAAGTGGCAAAGTACAAAAACAGGTGTGCCGCTGGCATTATATTTGTGAGGGAGCAGGATGGGCATTGCTCACATGTGGTTTCATCACTCATGAATAATGGTCCTGCCTCCTTATTCATGAAAATAAATTGTGTATTTTGAGTAAGGCCATTGTGTATCCAAATTAGTCCTTCCTTCCTTATTTATGTACCCATATGTGTTCATTCAAATATGTGCATGTGTGTGTATGCATATATCTGTGTTGGCCCTGGCTTTACCGCTCATCGGTTATGGTCCTGCCCCCTCACTTAAAAAAAGGAACTGTGTAGTTTGAGTCCAGCCATTGTGTATCCAATTTAGCTGTCTCGCTAACTATATTGTCTGTTTCATCTTTCTTCATGTGTCTGCATTTATGCATGGATATATGTGTTCATACATATGTGCACGTGTATGCATACATCTTATTGGTCCATTGAAGCACGCAAATGCATTCTTCTGTTTTTATGAAAGTGTGTGTTGTGTGCTGGATATATTCATGTATCTATGGGTATGCATATGCAAATATGTGCCTTGGTAGATGCATATGAGAGATGCACATGTACCACATGTGAGAGCTGTGCATAGTTCTGTATTTGTGCTTGTATTTGCAGGCATGTGCAAGACTATTTGTTGATAGTTGTCTATAAGAGAATCAAACTGTGGCACATCAGTATGTTTCATCAAGGGTGAATAGAAGCAAACTGTGAAAAACAAAGAACTCAACATAGTAACACAGTAATTCAAGGTCAGAAGTGACACTAGGTCCATCATGTACATCCCCTTGCTTTCCAAGCAGGAGTGAAGATAATTTGTAGGGATTACCTCCTCACTCTACTTTACAGAGTACCCATTGATTCCCCACGGTAAGAATTGTGACCAGGCTTACTCTGAAGGCTTGTACTGTTTTCACATTCACTGCCTCCACTTTGTAAACTTATACAGGTTCACTCTCTCTGGGAGAAAAGGTGCCTTCGAAGGTTACACATAAATTCATCACTTTTGAGCATCAGGATGTGTCCCACATACTGCTGGAGAACATCAGAATCGATCTGTGTGTGGACATACATGTATGCACCTGGGTTTGCTGTGCCGAACTGAAATATGACCTGAAAAACATAAGTAATGTACTGCATCATTGGTCTTAATAAAGATTTAAGACTTCATTTGTAGAATGGAATAATCCCAAGCTTCCTTAAATGTTTAACACAACAGCACGATGTGTACACATGTATATGTGTGTGAGCACCTGGGCCCCGATATTCAGATATCAGGGCAAGTGCAGCACAGCACAGCCATTTGCATTACACTTGTGCTCTCCATGGCCCTGGTGATATTCGAATGGCTAATACTTACTGAAGGAGTGGCATCATCCAACTGAATATCGGTCCATGTCGGTGGAGTGCTAAGTGGATCTATGCTGCTCCAACATAGACCAGAGGGCTGCATATGGCCTACAGTAATATCGCTGCCCAAAACCGGAGAGCACCAGGATTTCTATGGGCCATAATCAGCCTGAGCACACAAGATGCTACAGGGCCATCTGCATGCCTGTTATGGGCTCATTTGACTGCAGCACAGCAGCCCTTTAGCACCCCTTTCAGAGTAGAAATGAGAGCCCTGGTGGTCTAGTGCCCCCCCAATCGCTTGTTTCCTGTCATTGCTTTATCCCTGGTTGCACAGTGGTCCCACTGATTGCCTGTTCCCAGTCCTTACTTCATCCCTGGTGGCATGGTGGCTTTCCCCCCACCCCATCTCCCATTCCGTCATTACTTAATCCCTGGTGGCATAGCATTACCCCTCTAATCTCCCATTCCCAGTTATTACTTTATCCCTGGGGGCATAGTAGCCCTCCGATCTCCTAGTACCAGTCATAATGTTATCCCTGGTTCCCCCCACCCTCCTATGACTCCCACCCCCCACTCACTCTCACCCTGAGTACTGGTGTCCATACAAGCAGTAGGCTGGCCCAGCCCTTCTCTCAACTCCTCTGCTGGCTGCTACCTGGATGGTCATGGAGTGTGATCACGCTGTGACTGTCAGACTATGGCTGGCTGAGGAAGTGACAACAGAGCTCTGCCACTCGCTGTTGGGATGGACACCGGCATCTCAGGTTTAGGGGAGGGTGCGGGGGTCCTCAGAGGGCAGGTATAGGGTTGGGGGCTGGGGAGGAACAGCTAGATCACAAGAGATAATGTTATGACCAGGACCAGGGGCACCTGCCACCAGGGATAAAGTAATGACTCGGAACATGAGAGTGGGGACAGAGGCATGGATTTAGCACCCAGATAAGAGGTAGTTTCAGCAGCGGTAAATGGCATGGCTTGGGGGGGGGGTATTTACTACCACAAACCTTTGAAAATGCTGCACCAGTAAACATTAGAGGACCCCCCTCATTTGCACACACACAGAGTCGTATTTTAACCCCTTTATGCTGCTGGGTTTGGAGGTACTCTGAATATGGCTCTGCCTAGAGAGCCAACACAAACTCAGGTTACCACAAACACTAAGTTTTCAATATCGGGGCTGTGATCTTAAGTGTGTGAGCTCGCATGAAAATCTGTGCGCATATGCTGGGCTATTGTCAGCAATTGGTAACATGAATACATTGAAGTGTTCCAGTGTATGTGTTGACTCTATCATGCCATCAAACTATTGTGACAGTGTCAGTGTGCGCAGGAGTTTGACCGGTTTGCACAATTTCTTAAAAGGGATGGGTTTCCAGGGCCCACACCCACAATTCTGAGCCTCAGCAGCTTTGGCATTATTACTAATGCCATAAAATTGGGACGGTGGAAACATCGTTCCTACGAGAAGCTCTATAGCTCCTAAAAAGCCAAAATGGTATGCAAATTGCAAACTCTATGGCTCTCGTGTACAACACCGTTTCGCAAGCGAATGCTGGAGATCAGTCAGAACGTGGTGTTAATGAAGTATACTATGCATGTGTGAAGAATGTGGTGTGTGAATTTCCCCCGACACGCACACACACTTATTTGTAGTGCTCACCAACAGACATGAGCATCCCCTTTGCACAGGATGCACCTCGGCTCTCAGACTGTTTACTCGCAACCAAAAAAAGAGCATTTGTGAATGACCCCTAGAACTGCCGGTTTGAAAGGAGAGAGCGAAAAAATACCAAACCCACAAAAGAAAGATGATACGTAATATATATATATATATATATTGCACCAACAATGACCTCTGTTTTCTAGCATCTCAGTTTGCTGCCTGAACGTGATGCTGCAACAGGACCCGTTAACAGGAACAGCCGTGCAAGTTCAGAAGCCCCAGCCTGGCCAGCGGACGCACCAACAACAGCATGATCCGCGGCTAACTCCTGCCTGGCGGGGAGGCTGACACGACAGTATTACTAGTAGTACTGTGCCGGACGACGAGCACCTCTCCCTCCCACCGGTTACAGACTTAGTTTGTACAATAAAATATGCTTGCTGGCGCGGGCTGAGAGGCAGTGAGAAAGCCCTCGTTTGCTATCGCTTTGGTACTGTTCGGGGACATTTCACAGTCAGTGTGTCCAGTTGTTATAAATATAACCGACGGGGAGGTATCGCTCCTAGCCGCCCTCCCACCATCCCACCGGTTGGTTTCCGTTCCTCTGCTAGTCGCAGCTGGATGCGCGGCGCTGCCGGACGAAGGACGCGGAAGGCTTAGAGCCCTGAGGAGCAGCAGCTCGTTGTCGTCTCTCGTTCTGGTGAGTAAACCTAGTTTGAAAGAAGTGTGTCCTCCTTTCCTCTCTGGAGTTGGAGAAGAGGAGATTTTTGATGAAGTCGGTGTGCCATGTTTATAATGATCTCGGGCAGGCTAGACAGCACTTGGAGTGCGGGAGGGGAACTGTTTACAGCAATCTGTCCCGGACTTCGCGCTCCCTCCCTCTCTCCAAAACTTCAAAATGGAAAATCTGAAAGGAGCAGCGAGGTTGTGCAAGTTGTCTCTCTCTCGGTAGTGAGCCAGGCATTGCATGTATTGTCTCACGATGAAGGAGTTTGCTTTTTATTTGAAGGAAAAAGCTGTACATTAAACTACATAAAAAGCGATGTGCTCGTACAAAAATCAGCGCTGCACCTTCATGCAGCAGTGCCCGGGTAATTATATGTGGCGGGTTTCAACGAATAGCAGAGTTACAAACAGCCATGTAGTTAACACACAGCTTTACCTACTGCTGTTAGTACAGTACATACCTCTCAACTGTACCACATTAGGAGGAACGTTCCTCATTTTACTTCAAAAAAGCTCCCTGTTCCACATTGTAAGGACTTGTTCCATATTCAAAGTCAACATTTTAAAGCAAAAATCCATAGTAAATGGTGTTACAAGTAAATTATTCAGTTAATGACAGACTTTCTGAACATAAGTGCAACATTTTAACAGTGTTTTGAGCTTCTTAGGTAAAGATTTGATTAAGTTTTCCACATTTTGCCCATTTGTTCCACATTTTGACAGGCAGTGTTCCACATTTGGGGGGACAAAAGGTTGAGAGGTATGGTACAGTACCTCCCAACCAATTAACCCCTGGTTGTAAAAGTAGTGGATCGGTGGACCATTGACACCTGGGGGTGGGGTGGCTGGTGACACCAAGGAGGAGCTGGAAGGATTTTGATGCTTTAAAGGTGATGGCAAAGTTTATTTTTACACCTCTAGATGCCCTCTTGTCTTTAGAGGTGGGCTGGTCAGGGTTTTTTCACATAGAGCAAGGCCAGTGCCGAGCCAAAGGTCTGGCTTGACTTTAGGAGCCAAAACACAAGCAGAGCCCTGGGCTACTGCAGGATGATTTCTGCATAGGAGTTAAATGTTTCAGACACTACACTGACTGCTCAGGA
This sequence comes from Neoceratodus forsteri, assembly GCA_016271365.2. Classification (NCBI taxonomy): domain Eukaryota; kingdom Metazoa; phylum Chordata; order Ceratodontiformes; family Ceratodontidae; genus Neoceratodus; species Neoceratodus forsteri. The sequence continues at coordinate 94,449,022 of CM057450.1, read as the reverse complement.
TGACAAAAATGCTTACTTTGACTTTTACTGGCCTGGCTTGACCTTGGCTCTCTGTTGCTTATAGAGGTCCAGCCGAGCCTGGCTTGAGCCTGCTCTGGCTTGCCCAGCTTTACTTGTCCTTTTAGTGTCTATCCAATATGCTGATGTTTTTGACCTTTTTTGTTAAATTAATATTGTGTTGCCTTTGTAACTGCATTGAATCCCTCTCTCCTCAGCAGTTCCTTCTCTCACTTTTTATACTGCCTGGCCATTCTATGACATCAATAACACAATAGTAAATGGTTAATGCTTATTCTGTATAGAATTCAGAGGCTTTCAAAATCTTGTAGGACAGTTCAAAGGTCAAAAAAGCTGTTGTACTATCGTTCTGACGTCACATCGATAGAACAACTTTTTCTGACATTTGAACCGCCCTGTTCGTTGTTACCGTTCCAGAGTTGGTTTCTAAGGTGTGCCTCTTAAGGTTAATACAACCACCCTTAATCAGCTGTTACCCTTTAGCCTTAGAACAGTAGCAAAACACTGTATTGGAATATTTTTTTCTTTTTTTATTAGTAGTGCGAGCCTGTCTCTACGGATTGGGCTGGCAGCAGTTTTTTTAGTCACAGTCAGGAGCTGATAATGGAAGTCACACCACACATGCTCTCAAAAAAAAAAAAAAAAACTCTTCATTTAAAGTAAGAAATTTTATTTTTTAAATCATCGCCGCGTATTGCAGTTCAGGGACATGAGAGCGAAAAGAGGTGAACGAGGGAGGAGGCGGTTGGGGGAAACAAGCGAGTAGGTGGTTAAGTGAGTGAGCGGGTGGGGAGAGATAAGCTGGCAGCCAGTTTTCTCTAGCGAGCAGGCATGTACGTGAGCAAGCTGGTGGGGAAAGACAAGCTGGAAGCCCGTTGTTTCCTGTAGTTTTTTAACCATATACTATATAAAGTAGTATATGGGCAACCATACTCAAGCAAAGGCTGTGTTGTCATCTCAAGCCCTCGATGGAAACATAGCCTTGTTGTGTGTGGTTGCCCATATACAATTCTATATCTGGTGTATTGAGTATGTATAGAGTATTGTTCTGTATAGAATTCCATCCTTTTCAAAATGCTGTTATACCACAGTTCAATGGTCATGGAATGTGATTGTACCTTTTTTTGGTACAACAAGCATGTACTCACTGGAGGAGAGGAGGGACAGGAGAGATATGATTGAAACCTTCAAGTACATGAAAGGAATAAACAAGACCGGTAAGGAGGGGCTGTTCAAAGTAAGGGAGGAGAGGGACACCTAGGGCCATGATATGAGACTGGAGGGAGGAAGGTTCAGAGAGAGATGAGGAGACACTTTTTTATGGAGAGGGTGGTAGCTGGGTGGAATGTGTTACCAGCAGAAGTGGTATGTAGTAGAACAGTGGACTGCTTCAAAAGGGGCTGGGACAAGGCAAGGGAGGGAGGGGGGCAGCTGCAGAATAAGGGGTAATAGCTGCACATTCGAGCAGACTTGATAGACCTCTAGGCCTTTATCTGCTGGCAAATTTTGTATGCTCATATTGTGGAACCTCTAGAGACTGTACTAGTTCATTTAATTCTGAAAGTCAAAGAACTGCTGTGTGCACATTTCACATAATACTATACACTATAAAAAATACAGGATGAGCAACTTTATGCACAACCAGTGTGTTCTGCCACCTCAGGGTTCTGAGTCCCATGGACCTCTGGATCTTTGCTCTTGAGGTCAGAAGGAATCGGAAACCCCTCTTTGGCAGAACACACTGGTTGTGCATAGAGTTGCTCATCCAGTATTCTCTATATTCCAGGCCAGTCATGCTGTTATTGATGTCATAGAATGTCTTAGCAGTATGGAAGGAAAGAGCAGTAGCTGGTGAGGAGAGGGGAACTCTGTGTATATCTGAGGCACTCCAAAGCTACATTATTTATTTAACAAAAATTCGTCAGCACGTACCAGGATACATAACCAGCAGGGAAAGGAAAGATGGAAGGGCAGTTAATTACATACAGATTATTTCCTTTGTCTTTTACGAAATGCTGTTGTTGGGTTTTCTTAGTACTCTCTGAATGTCATTTGTGGGGATGGGAAATAAAGGTTGGGATGTGTGGTGACATTAGACCCAGCACAGCCCAGCCCAGGCCTGCCACTTGATCAGTTATTGCCCACCCCACAATTCCTCCGCTCTCGGTTCCGAAGTAGCCCAGTGGCCTCAGCCCTTTGTCAGCACATGATCATTGATCATCTGAACTTATCCCCAAGCTGCGCTGAAGTGCAGCCCTGACCCATCCGCTCTAGCCCACCCAATACTGGTTCCATGTCCCACAGCCCTTGGCCTCAGTCCCAGAAAACAAACCCTTGCACTGTATCAGCACATGCCCACTCCACTAATAACCCCACCCTCACTCAATGGCAGCACAGCACCATCAGCTCCAGCCTCCGCCCAGTACTTGTCCCATGTCCCACAGCCCTTGGCCCCAGTCACAGAAAACCCTCTAGCCTTGTATCAGCACATGCCTACTCCGCTGGTAACACCATCCTCACTCCATGGCAGCACAGCACCATCAGCTGCAGCCCACCCAATACTGGTCCTGTGTCCCACAGCGCTCGGCCCCAGTCCCAGAGAAGTCTCAGCCTTGTATCGACACATGTCGAGTCCCATCTTGGGAGGGACATCTACTGGTGGAGGGGTGAGAGGTTACTGCAGAGGTTGGGAGCCCCGACAGATGGGGGTAGGTGGAGGACAGCAAGCGAGCAGTGAAGGAGGGAGGGGATAAGTCAGGGGTGTGGGGGGGGAACCACTGGAGCGAACAGTAGAGCTTCTAATATGGGGGACTCTAAAGAAATGGGAACCTGGGTAGAAGGGTGGGGATGAGAGCGAGAAATGAGGAAGGTGGTGTATTGGTAATGGGGGACTCCATACTTAAGGGGGTCAGATGGGGCAGCAAGGGGGAACGGCAGAGTCACATATGGGTGGAGTCCATACTGGAGTTAATGGCAGACAGGGCGGGACAGTCAATTCTAAATTGCGCAAGGAGGGGGTAGGAAGAAACCGCATGTAGTGGTGCATGTGGGAACGAATGACCTGTCAGGGGAGATGGTGGAGGTAGTGAGGGAGAGGTTTGAGGGTATGGGAAGGCTGTGTGAGGTGATAGGGGAGTTGGTGGCCTTCTCAGAGGTGCTTCCAGTACCCTGTGTGAGTATGGCGAGGAAAGGGAGGATTGGGGAGTTTATTTATTTTTATTTATTTAAATCTAGGATTACAAGTACCTTTGAGCCAAGGTTCTTTTACAAAGGTTCCACATCAGTTTGAGGACAGTACGACAAAACTACAATGACGCATGGTAATGCATTAATTTACGGAAATTATAGGCAGGATAAACGGGTTAAACAAGTTTGCAATCAGTTACCAGAGTAAAATGCATACATTTTGGTGAAAACAGGTCAAGGGCAATTGAGGGTGTGCAACAGCATTACAAGACATGGGTAAGACACAGGGAGGTAAGAGCTGCCAGAGGCATTGTCCCAGAACACAGAGAAGTGCAGGAAGCGGGTTTGGAGGGGAGGGATGAGAGGAGGAAAGGGAAGGGGGGAGGATAAAGACCAAGGGAAAAGGGGGATAAAGATGGGGGTAGCTAGGATGGCTGGCTAGATGAGGCAGCCACAGGTACTGGAGGCAGAGAGAAAGAGGCAGAGCCTAATTTGAAGGGTCAAGCTTGGGAATGGTGGAGATCTCACTGAGGCTATTTAGCCAGCTTGGTGCCCTGTAGGCAAATGAACGCTGACTCATTGATGTTCGACAGCGAGGAATTGGCAGGAGTTGAGAATCAGATCCCTTGATATGGCAGTGATTTCTGCTAGGGCTGAGGAGGGCTTGGACACCAGGGGGAGCAAGTCCCAAGGTTATCGTCATTGCCATAATGCAGGTTTGGTATTTTAGATGATTTGATAGTTGCAGTCAGCCAGTTTGGGCATAGAGGTCGCAGGTATGGTTAAGACAATGGGCACCAGTTGAACACATGGTTGGGGGAGTGGTGTCAATCCAAGGGGTATGGGGTAATGGGTGGATGGGGCAGGACCTGTGACAGTCTATATGAAGGGGATAGGTTGCACTTGAGTGGGGAGGGGAAGGGGGTATTAAAGCAGAAGTTAGAGCGCTATATAGTGACAAAGGTGGATTTAAACTAAGTGTGGGGGGTGGCGAGTCGACAGCTGGTAGGCAGGGATCCCAAACAGAGGAGCCAAATGAGCTTACTCCCAAGCTAGCAGGGAAGGATTTGGGGAAGCTGCACGGGGGGGGGACTAGGGGGGAACAGAAGCAAGGAGAGGAAGGGAAGGGAACAGGATGGAGGGTGGTCTCACTGAATGCGAGAAGCTTTGGTAACAAATCAGCTGAGTTACAGGTGCTCTTGGCAGTGGGGAGGGTGGATATTGCGGCGTTCACAGAAACATGGGCCACAGAGTACCAGGACTGGGATATGATGATCCCAGGGTATAGGATATTCAGGAAGGATAGGCCGGGGGGTATGGCAATCTATGTGCGAGAGGGGATAAGGTGCGTTTGGGAAGGGGTGGCAGGACAGATGCCCTATGGTTGCAGTTCCAGGACTCAAAGAAAAGGACACTGAGAATAGGGGTTGTGTACAGACCACCAGCACAAGGAGGACCTGGGTAGAGAGCTGGCTGATCAGATTAGACGGGTCTGTAGGAAGGGGAACACAGTGGTGGTGGTGGGGGGGGACTTCAGTCTACCGGCGATGGATTGGAGCACTCCAACCACCATGAGTGCAAGGGAACAAGTCATTAGATGCAGTTCTGGACAGCTTCCTGGTGCAGTTGGCCTGCAAAAAGACTAGGGAAGGAAGAACTCTGAACCTGGTATTATCAAATGGAGAGGCTGTAAGGGATCTGGAGGTGAAGGACCCTCTGGCTGGGAGTGACCACCACACATGTCCAATATGGGAAGAGGAAAAAGGGGGTACGGGAACCAGGGTGATTGATTTTAAGGGGGCGGACTTTAAAATGATGAGGAAGATTGTAGGTAGGCACCTGGCGAGTATTTAGTTTAACATGGATGCTTGTCAAAAGGGGGAGATTATTAAAACAGGGCTGGTGGAGGCTACTGGAACATGTGCAAAGACACGTAGCAAGAAGGGCAGGGCAAAGATGCCCAGCTGGTTAATCCAGGAGGTGATGGAGGGGGTGAGGGCCAAGAGAAAAGCATTTCAGAGACTCAAGAAATTAGGCGGGGAAAGAGACAAGGAGGAGTATACAAAGAGGTCCAGGGAGGTAAGCAGGATGGTCAGAGCAGCCAAGGCTTTGAAAGAGCTGAGGCTGGCACAAGGTTTCAAAGATGGTGAAAAGGACTTCTTCAGATACATTAGAGAGAGATGGAAAAAGAAGGACTAGATTGTGAGGATTAAGAAGGACGGGGGGGGGTTGGGTAGAGGAGGAGGGAGATCAGGCAGAGGCACTAAATAAGTACTTCTGTTCTGTGTTCAAGAAGGAGAAAGGGTGTGGATACCTCAGATGAGGAGACGGGTCGGCAGGGAAGGGGGTGACTGATACAGGGATTAAGGAGGCCAGGGTTCTGGAGGGGTTAAGGGCGCTTAGGGTGGACAAGGCACGGGTCCGGATGACATTCACCCTAGGGTGCTAAAAGAACTGGTGGCGATCCTGGTGGGACCACTGGCTGACCTGTTCAGTACCTCCCAGGACACAAGATGTGTACAGAACACTGGAGGATGGCCTCTGTGGCAGTGTTCCCATTTACCCCCATCTGTACTTGATTCAAGTACAAATTATGAAATTCAAGTGCATTTTTGTGTGAAGGGGGTACACTGTACCCCCATAATTCTGTTTGAAGTATATGTACCCCACAAAAATGTTGTACAAATGGTAGAATGAACCCTTATAATTTATTTTGTACCCCTGAACATTTTTGGAGAGGTTGAAGTGCACCCTAGATCTACAGTCTTAATGGGAACACTGCTCTGTGGTGCCCATACACAAAAGTGGCCCTAGGGATGAGCCAGGGAACTACACATCAGTGAGCCTAACATCGATGGTGGGAAAACTCATGGAGACAATCCTGAAGGAGAGGCTGGTGGCATTTTTGGAGGACAGTGGACACCAGGATGTTCAGCAACATGGGTTTGTCTCAGGAAGATCATGCCAGACAAACCTAGTCGAGTACTACGACTGGGTGACCAAGGAGCTGGACAAGAGCCATGCGGTGGATGTCCTGTATTTGGATTTCAGCAAGGCCTTTGATTCGGTGCCACATCATGAGAGACTGGGGGGAAGCTGGAGGATACCAGGGTGGGAACAAAAATGGTCAAATGGATTACCAGTCGGCTGAAGAGAAGGCAGCAGAGGGTGGTAGTGGGGGGAGGGGGGCGGCTCTCATCATGAAGGGATGTGACGAGCGGAGTGCAACAGGGATCAGTACTGGGACCGGTGCAGTTTGGAATATTCATAGCAGATATCTCACACGGAACCTGGAGTAAGATCAGTCTGTTCGCAGACGACACTAAAATGGGAGCTGTGGTAGATGATGTAGATGGGTGGAAAGGGCTGCAGGATGACCTGACCAAACTACAGGAATAGTCAGAAATATGGCAGCTGGGGTTCAACACCAAGAAGTGCAAAGTATTGCACTTTAGAACTAGGAAACAGGGGAGGAGCTGTCAGCTCAGAGGGGTTCAGCTGGAAAGCACCGGGGAGGAGAAAGATCTCTGGGTGATTATAATGGGGCATATGAACAACTCAGCACAGTACAGGAAGGTGGCAGCAAAAGCCAACAAGATGCTTGGGTGTATAGCGAGAGGTATCTCTTGCAGGAATAGGGAGGTGATCCTTCCCCTGTACAGGTCACTGGTCAGACCACACCTGGAATATTGTGTGCAGTATTGGCACCCATTTCTGAAGAAAGACAAAAGATTATTAGAAGGGGTACAGTACAGGGGGACAGAGATGATCCAGGGTCTGGAGGATATATCCTACAAGCATACAGTATTGTAACCCCTAGATGGCGCTATCCCAGGGGCTACTACCCCTGCCTGATTTGCCACTAACAGGTTGAGGGGCCTGGATCCAATGGCGGGTGCCTCCACCCAGAGGTCAGGGTTTGCACTAGTTAAACTTACTTGGTCACAGCCCTCTGGGACACTGCAACCCCCCTTTCTTCCCACTAGTGGCCCACACAATATATCAGAATTACCTTCACAGTATACACTTACCCCCAGGGCTGGTTCAGGCACTGGGACCTCCTGTAAAATAAGATACAGTGCAACAATTACAGTACAATACTTTAACATAGACAAATACCTCAGGCAGTATAACTTTGCTGAAACAAGCAGCTCTGATTTATTTAGGGTGAATATAACAAGGACAGGGGGAAATCAGGTTAATTAGCTTATCACTTTACTCATCTACCTATGGCTCTGTGCACAGGCCTATCCCTACCAGTTACTGTCCCTGGGCACCCAAGCCCTAGTGGCTAGTCCAAACCGTAAGCTGGTAGGGCCCTTTCCCACAGAGAAAAGAAAAATTAGTTTAAACAGTCAGCAGTACAGTGATTCCATTTGGATTCAATGTGGCAATTCAACAGGGAGCGACTTGAATTAGTACTCACGACCTCCAAACAAGATAGGGTCCTTCAATGTCAGCAGGGCTACTCTTGAGCTCCACGAGACTCCTCACATTTATATGGCAAACTGCAACAGGCAAAGTCCTTTAATGGCAGCAGGATTCACTTGAGGTACACGAGCCTCTTCACACATTTATATGGTAAAACAGAAAGTACTATACCAGGCAGGCTGCTTCTCTATCCCGATCGTAATTACTGCACAATACCCGGAGAACACACAGCAGATTCAGTTCCTGACAGACCGAGAATTGCACAGCAATTTCTCCAGTCTTCTACAGGGTGAGCCTGGTTTCTACTCTTCAGATATCCTTTGATTCTCTTCACAGGACGGATTCAGTCCTAACAAGCAGTTACACAAGCTGCAGACCGAACTCTGGGCCTTACACACGCTTTCCGACTAAAACTGCACACTGAAAAGCACAGGGCTCCTTCCTTCTTCACTGCCAGAGCTCAACTGAAACTCCAACAGACAAAACCGGCACTTCCTTTGAGTTCCTCCCAGTTCTTGACTGGATTGGCTGTCACTCACAATAGACTGCTCCTGTTGGTCCAAAAGGCGCCAAGTCTAAACTACATCTCCCAGAGTCACTGCCCATACAATCCTCTTGTGGCTGGCTCAGATTATGAGTCCAAGTTCTGATTCGTCCAAGGCACCATTTTAGAGCTAGCTTACCCCACACTGATTGGTCCAGTTCAGCAGTTCAAAACCAGAGTGGGGAACTAGGCAGACACAGTTCTGACTGCAAAAGAAAGCAGGTTAGACAAACTGTAATTTCATTATTACTCTAAATGGTTTCTGGCAAACAGTTACATCTTTCAGATAGGTTCCTTTGCACTCTAGTGACTGCAAAATGGAGTGAATTGGCAGCAGCTCGAGTGGTACTCAATCAAAGAAACACACAGTCCCCCATACAACTAATTATGTCTGCAAGCAGACAGCTCTTAAAGAGACAGTACCAGAGGTTCTAAAACACTCACTGATGAATGGCTTAAACACCAAACACCATTCAGGCTTGGAGCATTCAAGCAAGCTCCTGAAGTTCTTTTTGGAACCCCCATTTGCAGGGGGTTACAGTATGCTGGGGAAGCTGAACATGTATTCACTGGAGGAGAGGGAGGGAGGGATGGGGGATATGATTAAAACTTTTAAATACTTAAAGGGGATTAACAAAACTGACACAGAGAGGATCCTCCAGATTAGAAGTGGGAGGGACAGGAGAGGGCATAAATTGAGATTGGTGGGGGGGAAGAGTCAGGAGGGAAATCAAGACATTTTTTTCATTGAATGGATGGTGGATAAGTGGAATGCCCTGCCTGAGGACATGGTAGCCTGTAGTGCGTGTGGGGTTTTTAAGAGGGGTGGGATGGAGTGAGGGAGGGTAATTAAGAGGAGTGGGAGGAGGGTGGGGCAGCTGCAAGTTGAGGGGCTTGCAAGTACAATCAAGCAGACTCTGATAGAACATTAGGCCTGTTTCTGCTGGCATTTTTGTGTGTTTGTATCTTAACCCCATCCTCACTCCATGGCAGCACAGCACCATCAGCTCCAGCCCACCCAATACTGGTCCTGTGTCCCCAGCCCTTGGCCCCAGTCCCAGAGAAGCCTCAGCACTGTATCAGCACATGCCTACTCCCCTAGTAACCCCATCCTTCCTCCGTGGCAGCACAGCACCATCAGCTTCAGCCCACCCAATACTGGTCCTGTGTCCCTCAGCCCTTGGCCTCAGTCCCAGAGAAGCCTCAGCACTGTATCAGCACATGCCCACTCCCCTAGTAACCCCATCCTTCCTCCGTGGCAGCACAGCACCATCAGCTCCAGCCCACCCAATACTGGTCCTGTGTCCCCCAGCCCTTGGCCCCAGTCCCAGAGAAGCCCCAGCCCTGTATCAGCAAATGTCCACTCCCATCATAACTCCATCCTCATTCTATGGCAGCTCGGCACCATCAGCTCCAGCCCACCTCACACTTTTATCAGATGTCCCTTTGCCCAAGTCTCTGCGCTGCCCAGTAGCAGCAGCCCAGGGCATGGATGTAGAGTAAGAGGCCTGGTTGGGGCCTGCTTCTGTTGCCTGTATAATGGTTAACAATGAAATTAACAGTTGCTTAATTTGTATGGTTTTGTTACTTCAGTTTGACCTTTAGGCATCCTACTGCTTGCAGGTTCTGTACAGTGTTCTTGTGTCATTGTGTGGATGTTGTTGGTTGTCTTCTGGGACTGTGTAGGGTGCATGCTGACAGTGAAAGATGGCAGCTGGACACTTGAATATTGGACAGTGCAGCTAGAGACAGTGTCCAGTAACTAGTTCATTCAGCTGGTATTATGGGTATACCTTCTCTGGTAGAGCCAATTATATTCTGTTTTCAGAAATGGCCAATTCCATTTGGCAGACTCTTTAAATCCATTTTTTCCATTTCTCCTCAAATTGAGGGAAAATCAACATGTTTTTGATGAAAATTTGTCTCAAAGGGGAGGGGTCTCAAATAGCTGGTGCAAGGTTGTTGTTTTTTTTTTTTTTTTTCAATTAAAAGTGGTTCAGATGTAACCCCCCTACAAATGGAGGTTCCCAAAAAGTCTTCCTTGAGCTTGCCTAAATGCTCACTGCCAGGCTGGTGTTCTGCGTTTTAGCAATTTAAATGTATTGCCAGAGAGTGCCTGTATAGTCTCTGTGTACTATCTCTTTAAGAGCTGCCTGGATTGCAGTCATAATTAATCTGAGAGGGAGTTCTATTTGAAGATGTACTTGTTTGCTGATCATTTGTTAGAGTAGTAGTAATATTGCAGTTTGTTCTAACCTGCCTTCTTTGCAGCATGGACAGTTCTGTTTGTTTCCATCATCTTGGTCCTGGACTGTCAGAATGGGCCAATCCGTACATTTGGGACTCTAAAATGGAGCCTGCCTACAGGGGCTTGATGGGGTCAAAACTTGTAGGAATTGTAGTTTTGGGCTTTTGGTGCCTAAAATAACCTGGAGGAGAAGCCCTTGTTGTGACTGACAGACAGATCAGCTAACCGAACCTCTTGGATCTTGGGGAAATTTCCACACTGCTTGCAGTTTCAGTTAGAGCTGAGCTGGGAAGTGAAGAAGTAACAGCTCAAAATAGTTTGAGCAGCAATCCATAGTGGATTCGCTCGGGAGAACTGTGGAAAGGCCTGAGTTTGGCCTGCATGCCTGTGTGCTGTCCTTGAGAGGGAACTGGTGCTTTTTTTGGACTGAATCAGAATTTGGAGAGCGAATTAAGCCACTGTATTGTGACCAGGCTTTAACCTGAAGAAGACCGAAGAGTTGCTGAATGTGATCTGCCTGTCAGGACTTCCAGCTACCTCTGAACTCTCCGATTGTGCAGAGACTCAGTAATTGCGACCGGAGAGCCATTTGCCTGGTACAGGGTGTAACCCCCCTGCAAATGGGGGTTCCCAAAAGTCTTCCAGGAGCTTGCCTGAATGCTCCAAGTCTGGGCGGTGTTCGGCATCTGAGCTGTTTAAATATGGTTCCAAGTGAGTGCTATTTGAGCCTCCACGTACTGTCTCTTTAAGAGCTGTCTGCTTGTAGACTTAATTAGTTTGTACGGGGGGACTGTGTGTTCTAATGCCCGAATCCCTCCTGGGCTGCTGTCAATTCGCTCCGTTTCTGCCATTGCTACATGTGCAGAGGGAGCCTTGTTGAAAGATATAACTGTTTGCCAGAAATCATTTAGAGTGACTGAGAAAATGTAGTTTGTCTAACCTGTCTTCCTTTCAGCACGAACTGTTTCAGTGTAGCTCATTTTGGTTCTGAATAGCTGACTTGGACCAATCAGGATGATAGGGAGACCCTAAAATGGAGCCTGTGGACGAATCGGTACTTGGACTCGCAATTTTGAGCCAGCCACAAGGAGATTGTATGGGCAGTGACTCTGGGAAATGTAGTTTTGACCTTGGCGCCTTTTTCTACCAACAGAGGGAGTCTTATTGTGAGTGACAGCTGAATCAGCCAACAGAATAGTGTGGAGCTAAAGGAAATGCCCTGCTTTGTGACTGGAAAGATTAGATCAGTTGTGGCAGTGAAGAAAGAAGGAGCTGTGTGCATCTGCGGTGTGTAGTTTCGCGCGGGAAGTGCGTTTGAGGCCCTGAGTTCGGTCTGCAGCCTTTGTGAGTGCCAGTTTGGACTGAATCCGAGTTGTGAGGAGAAAGAAGCACTAGAAGTGTGGAACCAGGCTCACCCTGTAGAAGACTGGAGAAATTGCTGAATCGCACTCGGTCTGTCAGGAACTGTAGCTGCTGTGTGTGCTATTAGGTATCTTGCAGTAATTGTGATTGGGATCGAGGAGCAGCCTGCCTGATATAGTACTTTCCTTTTACATGTCAATGTGCGTAGTGCTTATGGGGAATCACTAATTCCGATCCCCTGTGCTGTGTGCTGTGTGTTGGAAGCTGGAAGCAAACCCCAGTTTGTCTCGAACTAAATCTGTTTGCTATAAACTGCAGTGGGGTCCAGTCACAAGGACGTTGTCTCCATGCCCTGCTGTTTCTGACAATCCAGAAGAACCTCCACCATCTGGTTCTCAGCTTGGGTATTGAGTACAAATCAGGGTATTCCCCTGCAGCCTGTTTTCAATCACAAGTGTGTCATCTAATTCTTGTTGTTTGTTTGCTTCATGGACTGAGCCATCAGGCTCCAGATTACAATTGGGTGTTGTGCATGTATTTTCTTCTGTAGGGCCCTATCCATCTGCACCTGCAGGCCAACCCTGGACAATGGACCTGGCTACCCCCCCCCCCCAACCTGGGTACCCAGAGTGTGACTTTTCAGACCCTGTATGTGTGCACAGTACTATGATTTAATGCCACTAATTAACCTTATTTCCTTCTCCCTTACTGTTCCCTAAATAAATCAGATTTGTTGTTGTTGTTGAACTTTAAACTGTCTGAAGTGTCAGTACCTTCATGCCAAGCACTGCATTGGTTTGTGTATGCTGCTTAACCTTCTTTTTCTGGGGGTCCTCAGAGACGAACCTGCGAATCAGTCTCGAGGGTAAGCGGTACCTTATGAATGAACAGTGTGTACATGTGGGGTATTGGTACTGTAACTCCTGTGCACATTGTGTGGGCCATTAGAGGGATTAGAAGGGGGTCTCAGTGTCCCAGAGGGCTGTGACCAAACTAGACCAACCATTACAAACCCTGACCTCTGGGTGGAGGCACCCGCCATAGAACCTAGGCCCCTCAACTTGTCAGTAGTCAAGCAGGCAAGGATAGTAGCCCTTGGGATAGTGCCACCTGGGGGTTACACATGGAATTTTCTTACATGTGAATGTGCTGTGTACTTGTAGTGGGTCGTGATTTGGTTGCCCACTGTGTCTGAACTGTGTTTTGCTTGCTGGAATCTGTATACAGCTCCACGGACTGAATCTGTATCCATTTCCGTTTGCCTGGGCCCTGCTGCACTGGCCCAGCCAGAATACTTGCTACACAGAGAAAGTCATCGACAAGAGACCTGCCTGGGGATCAGCCCCCTGCTCAACTCCTTGAACAGGAACAACACCTCAGTGATTTGTGTGGGCTTTGCTTCTCTGGGCACTCCAGCTCAACAGTCTGCAGTCTCGGATTTCGTCCTGCCTGTGTCTAGTATTGGGTATCATGAGTAAACATCAGGGTAGCTCCCTGCAACAACAGCTAAATCTAAAAGTGTTGTCATCTGATTGTCTTGTTGCCTTTTCTTTCATGAACTGAGCCCTCTGGCTCCGGATTACAAATAGTGTGTGTTGTGTATGTTGCTTTCTTCCATCACAGGGCCCCAACCAGCTGCAGCGTTCCTGGTTAGCCCACCGTTTTCCTACCTGGGTACCCAGAGTGTGGGACTGTGTAGGGAGGCTGAACTGCATGCATAACTGTCTGATTAATATAGCTTTTAAACAAATCAACCTGATTACGCCCCTCCCTTGTTCAAGTCCCCAGAATAAATCAGATTTAACTTTGTTTGCATTTAACCTGACTGTGGTTCCAGTTCGTGCCAAACGTATTGTACTGTTGCTATTTGCTGTGCTTAACCTTGTGTTACAGGGTTCCCCAGGGTTAAGCTAGAGGAACCAGCCCTGGTGGTAAGTGCAAACAGTGTGGGTAATTGCCTGGTGAATAACGGTCATTGTGAAAGTAATTATTGTATATTGTTCAGACCACTAGAAGGGAAAGAGGGGGGTTACAGTGTCCCAGAGGGCCGTGCTCAGGTTAGCTTGACCACTAACAGCCCTGACCTCTGGGTGGAGGCATCCGTTTCATTACCCAGGCCCCTTAAGCTGCTACTAGCCAAGCAGGCAGGGGTAGCAGACCTTGGGATAGCGCCACGTAGTGGTTTCACAAATAAGACTTTTTTTCAAGAAAAATTGACTACCAAGTGCTGGTTTAAAAATGGCAAAATCATTTTTTTACTGGTGTTTTCTGTTAAACTGAAAATAGTTGGCCTTAGGTCTTTGTGTCGTAGAGTGCTGGATTGATATGCCATAAATCCGGATGCAGTCTCACACCTTTAGGAGTTTTCACAGTCTGGTGCTGTGTAGCCTGTTCTTAACACTTATATCTCTTGAGACCACTGCTGAGAAATAGAAACATAAAAATGTAAACACTGGTGGCAGAAGTAGACGAACAGTCTGTCTTGTGTGCCCTAATTTTGCCCTACCTCACGCATGACCTGCTGTTCTCTCCCCCAACCCCCCCGGTCTCCTCCTGCTGGTTAAATCCCCTTGGTGTGACTGTCCGCCCCTTTAACCTGTCGCAGCCATGCTTGAATCCATTAATAGTTTTTGCCTGTACCACCTCTGCCGGAAGCCTGTTCCTCGGCTTAGCCACTTTGCTGCGACTGAACCTTCCTCCACTCTTATGGGCTGCACTGCTGCTGAGAAAACTGTGGAATGGAGAGAAGAGTTGATAGGCTCCCTGTTTACACAGCTGTAGTGTTCTTCATTCTCAGCCACTCCTTTCTTGTTGTGCTGCATGCGCGAAGCACAAATTCAGTCCACGCAGCTGGCTCTTGCTGCATTGCAGGTCCTGCCACGGAGGGGTTGGACATTCCATGGGGTGGGTTTGGTTGACGGGGAGACGACTTCACAGATCGCGGCAGAAGAGGGTTTACAGTGCAGCTTAATGCACGCTATCCGATAAAGGTCCCCACTCTGGAGTCGCAGGCAAAAATGGATCTGCAGTGCTCTTAATGCACTAGTGTCTATATAGCTGTTTTTGCAGCGCATCCACTGGTGCGTACAAGTTGATCCGCCACAAACATGGTGGTATAAATGAGGCGAATCGCCTTGTTTACACCACCATGTTTGTGGCCTATCAACCCGTGCACACTGGTTGATGTGCTGCAAGACGACGGTGTGTGCAGTTACCGGAGCAAATTAACTGTGGAAGGGCTGAGTTTTGGCCTGCTTGACTGCCTGCTGTCCCTGAGAGGGAAAACAGAGTTTATTCGGACTGAATCTGAGTTGTGAGGACTGTTTAAGCCACTGGACTGTGACCAGGCTTTAACCCGAAGAATACCGAAGATTTGCTGAATGCGATCAGCCTGTCATGTTTTCCAGCTGCTTTTGAATCACCGGTTTGTGCAGAGACTTTGCAATCATGACCGGAGAGTGGTTTGCCTGGTACAGTAGAATTTCCTTACATGTAAATGTGCTGCGTATTGAAAGTGGGTCGTGATTTGGTTCCCCACTGTGTGAACTGTGTTCTGCTTGCTAGAAGCTTTATCCAGCTTAATTGTACTGAATCCGCGTTCATCTCCATTTGGCCTGGGCCATGCTATGCTGTCCCTGCCAGACTACCCCACTGCACAGAGAAAGCCATAGATGAGAGACATGCCTGGGGATCAGCCCCCTGCTCCATGCTCAAACAGGAATGACACCTCAACGAATCGTGTGGGCCCTGCTTCTCCTGGCTCTCCAGATTGTTTAGGAGACAGCAGGTGGTCAATCTCCTTACCATTGCAAATTTCTTCAATAGGCAATTTGCTGAACTCACTCCTTATACTGCCCCCTTCTCTACTTCATCTGTCTCTATCTCCCCTGCAAAGACCACAGGACCCACTCTCCATTTCAAGTCTATACAAAAGAATGAAGTTCTTCGACTCCTAAGAAACATCTCGGAGCACACAGCAGTTGGGTCTGATAACTTGGAACCTAGGCTCCTCAGATTGGCAGCTCCCTACATAGCCTCTCCTCTGGCTAGGATCTTTACCCTCTCGCTGTGGAGCTGCACTGTCCTGAAGATCTGGAAAACAGCGAAAATTACCCCGGTATATAAGAAGGGTGATCTGCTTGACCCATCTAATTACAGACTCATTGCTATACTATCTGTTCTCAGTAAAATTCTTGAGAAGCTTGTGGCCACCCAAACTACTTCCTTTCTCCAGCAGTATGACCTCCTAACTGATGCTCAACATGGTTTCCTCAAGGGACATAGTGCTACAACTGTCCTTCTCAAATTTTCATCTGATACCATAGTGGCTGTGGACTCTGGTAAGCTCACTGGGACTGTTTTTATTGATATGACCAAGGCTTTCGATCTAGTTGACCATCCCACTCTATCCGCCACCCTGAACTCTAGGTTTCTCGCCAGATGTTGTAAAATGGCGTGACAGCTACCTGTCGGGTCACAGTATGTGAAATTTAACTCTACCCCCTCAGACAAGGTCTCCATAAACATTGGTGTACCTCAAGGGTCCATCTTAGGTCTTCTGCTCTTCTCCATCTTTATCAGCAGTATTGCTACAAATTTTCTTAGTACTTTCTCCTTACTTTACGCAGATGACATTGTTCTGTATTCAAGCTCTAATAGTATTGAGGAAATCAATGCTAATCTCTCCCGTGATTATCAACTTCTCCAACTGTGGCTTGCAAATCACAGACTTGTTCTAAATAAAAAAAAAAAAACCCAAGCCATGTTATTTGGATCCAGTCTCAAGCTCAAACATATCCAAACTCAGTTAACTGTCTCCTCCTTTGATGGCTCATCAGTTGGGGTGGTTACCTCATTTAAATATCTAGGTGTCACCCTAGACCCATGCCTGAGTTTTGACCCTCATATTCAATCTGCCTGTAAGCAGGTCAACTCCAAGCTTGGGATTGCCTACCGGACTAGTTATGCTCTCACTCCCTCTGCTAGACTTGCAATTGCCCGTGGTATATTACTTCCCTCTCTCACTTATATGTATATGCGTCAGCCAGTAACTCATGTCTTCGTAAGTAGGATGTTACTTTTAACAACATCTGTCGTTTTGCCTCCAGCTCCCCTAGGCTGAAACATCACTGCCTTCTCTACTCTGATCTTGGCTGGCTCCCGCCTAAAGAACTAAGGTCCTTTGCACTTGGATCCATCACTGATAACATTATTAGGTCTCGTACACTCAAACTTCTGGCCTGTCTCCTTCCCTAACAGAAAACTAATTATGCGTTACTCTCTGCAAAAAATATTCCTGTCCTTATCCCTAGACATCGTACAAAAAAAGGTAGTAGTGCCTATACCTACCATGCGCCCCAATTCTGGAATTCACTCCCTCAAACACTTCGTCAATCTACTTCCCATTACTCCTTTAAAAGAGAATTTAGGCACTGTCTCGTCTCATCCCACATATGCTCCTGTTTCAAACCACCATAGTCTCTACTCTACAAACCCCGCCCCCGTTGTCATGGATCGGTGGTCTACCCCTCCTGGTGCACTTCCTCTGTTTCTCCTCCTATTACTCCCTCATCTTCTGTCTCTCCCCTTCCCTCTCCAGTATCATCATAATTTCTCCCCTCTCCTCTAACCCCATATCTCATGCTGCCCATAATATCAGCACCGCTATCTCCCTACTCCTCTTGTCTCTCTTTCTAGTGCTTCTTCATCTATTTCTGCCTACCGGTATTCACTCCTTAGCACTTTATACTATCTCTTAAAAATGTCTGTATTGCCTTAAATTGCCTGATTTATTGCCTTTTTGTAACTTTATTGCTGTATTCATTGTTGTTTGCTTCGTTTTGCCTCCTTATAATTCCTTTGTCAAAATATCCATTGTTATGCGCACATATCCTCATGTAAGTAGTTTAGTATTCATGTTTGTTCTTTTTGAAGTTTTGTAGTATTGTTTCTGTACTCTCCTGGGTCGTACCTGAAAATAGTCTTTCTGGCTAGTGTACTTACCCGGTTAATAAAAACCAAATAAGTAAATCAGGATACCAATAGCTACCTCCAGTTTGGCCAGATAGTTGCCGTGGTAGGATAGTAGTGCGATCTGACCATGGATCCTATCAACTAGGATACTTGGATCCTAACCAGGATCCATCACTATCTGGCCCCGGATCCAAACTATCTGCCCTAGGATCTGTGGAGTCTAATCAGGATACCTGGATCCTAACCAGGATCCATCACTACCTGGCCCCAGATCCAAACTATCTGCCCTAGGATCCATCACTGTCTGACCCCGGATCCTGCATCCGTCTTTGGCAGGATATCTGGTGCGATCCAAGTCAGGATACCAGCACTATCTGAGAGGTACTGGTAGGATCCACAATAGCACTATCTGAGCAACACTAGTTCTGAGCACTGCCATTTACAGTGTGTGTATGGGTGTGTGTGTGTACAAGTCGACATACTGTGTGCAAAATCTGAAGATGCCCAGGGACTGAATTTTAATTTCTGCAGCCCAGTTGATCTGTATTCCAGGATGCCTCTCTAGTTGCATCATAGTAATAAATCGATAGGTAAACGCTGCTGCATTCCCTGCCCATAGACCCCTCACTCTGTGCTTTATGCCCCAATTTAAAAACAAACAGATGTAATTCGGACTGCACAAAGGTTTATGCAAGTTTTAACTATTCGTCTTCTGACTCGTACAGTACTGTGTTACTGTTAACACTAGACTGGATTTGAATGAAAAAAACAAAACAGGAGTATGCTGTTTGGGAATCACAGAAGAATGGGAACTGGGGATCAGGATAATGGACTACTGCAGTTGAACAGGTTGACAGTTACAAGTACTTATTTTAAATAGCTCTTTATATTTTAATTTGCACATTGACACTGTTGAGAATTGTTTCTGCTCATGTGGGCCTCCTTTTATAGAATTAGCCTGCTGCTCAAACTCTGGCTGTCTCTGTAATAGTTCATAGGATTACTGTTTAAAGACTGGGTTGCACAATTCCTGCCTCCTGATTGTTGGAGGTGTAGGCTGGCACCATACATTTATCTCAGCCTAATGCCCAGGTAGGAAAAAGTACCGATGCCAGCCTGCCCCATTATCTGAAGTATCACTGAGCCAGGTTTCAGTCTGAAGTTTTTGTAATGGACACTTTTTTTTTTCCCCCTTACCAAGTGTGGTTATAAAAATACTCTCATCTCCCCCGCCTTAAATTCTGGGCTTATCTCAGCAACACAGAGCCACTTCCTACTATGTAACGTAATGACCTCGTCACCCGAGACCTTAAACTCCACTGTGTGGTGAGAAAGCTCTGAAGATTGTGAACTCTGTAGGACAGACCGCAGCCATGAAACCCCACTGGCCAAAACTAAAGACTAAAGTTTCTCTGGCCCTCTGAGTAGTCAACAAGACCAGGAAACACTAAAACATAGAAACACAGAAATTGTCAGCAGATAAGGACCACTAGGCCCATCCAATCTGCCCATAGGCCCTATAGATTTTATGTGGCCACTGCCCCATGTAATAAACTGCTTTCAGTCACTCCCTCCCCTCTCAAGCTTCCCTTGTGCCTGTCCCAGACATGCTTAAACCCCTGCACTGTGCTTGTCTCCACTACCTGCCTTGGCTGACTATTCCAAGCGTCGACTACCTTTTCTGTGTAGAAAAACTTCCTCACAGTACCTCTAAATCTACCCCCTTCCAATTTCGTACTGTGCCCTCTTGTTCTAGTACTTTTTCTACATTGGAAAAGGTCCCCCACCTGCACCTTGTTTATGCCCTTGAGGTACTTGAAAGTTTCCATCACATCCCCCCGCTGTCTCCTCTACTCCAGTATGTACATACTGTGGTCCCTTAGTCTCGCCTCATATGTTTTGTGGTGCAAGCCCTGCACCATCTTTGTTGCCCTTCTCTGGATAGTCTCCACCTTATCTATATCCTTGCGCAGGTGTGGCCTTCAGAACTGTACACCGTACTCCAAGTGAGGCCTTACCAATGTTTTATATAATGGCATTGTGCTCTTACAATCACTCAGTCCTGGTCCTCTGAGCAAGCAAGAAGGACTGGGGAACAGCAACTGAAAGCGATGGGAAGCCACAATGAGGGGCAGTGTTATTAAAAAATAAAATAAGTAATAAAATTGGCAAACTGGGCTTACACTCACTCCCAGCCCTCAGTGCAGGCAACGAGGACTGGGATACAAAAAGAAAAAATCATTTTGAAGTTGCAACAAAACTTGACAGATGCAACCCATGACGGACAGACCATCCCACTAGTATAGGCCTGCATGATCATCTCTCCAGGTGGTGGTGGAGTGTGTGTGAGGGGGTGGGGATAACACTAAGGAAGCAACAGGGCATCACAGACTAGCACACAAATAGCAGTGCACTACCACATTCATTTGTATAACAGTATGTTTAAGAATGCTGGTTCAAAATCAGAATGCAGCATTCCATTCATTCAGCGGTGCTAGAGGATGGAAAGGAATGCTGAGTCTGAAAGGAAGAATCCACGTGCCATGGCGGTAATCTATTAGGCCTGTGTGTGTGTGTGTGTGTATGTATATGTGTATGTATGTATATATATATATATATATATATGTAACCCTGCAAATGGGGGTTCCCAAAAGACTTCCAGGAGCTTGCTTGAATGCTCCAAGCCTGAATGGTGTTTGGTATTTAAGCCATTTATCAGTGAGTGTTTTTAGAGCCTCTGGTACTGTCTCTTTAAGAGCTGTCTGCTTGCAGACATAATTAGTTTATATGGGGGACTGTGTGCTTCTCTGAGTACCACTCGAGCTGCTGCCAATTCACTTCATTTTGCAGTCACTAGGAGTGCAAAGGAACCTATCTGAAAGATGTAACTGTTTGCCAGAAATTCTTTAGAGTAATAATGAATACAGTTTGTCTAACCTGCTTTCTTTGCAGTCAGAACTGTGTCTGCTAGTTCCCCATTCTAGTTTTGAACTGCTGAACTGGACCAATCAGTGTGGGGTAAGCTAGCTCTAAAATGGTGCCTTGGACTGAATCAGAACTTGGACTCATAATCTGAGCCAGCCACAAGAGGATTGTATGGGCAGTGACTCTGGGAGATGTAGTTTAGACTTCAGTGCCTTTTGGACCAACAGCAGCAGTCTATTGTGTGACAGCCAATCCAGTCAAGAACTGGGAGGGAACTCAAAGGAAGTGCCGGTTTGTCGGTTGGAGTTTGAGTTGAGCTTGGCAGTGAAGAAGGAAGGAGCCCTGTGCTTTTCAGTGTGCAGTTTTAGTCAAAAACGTGTGTAAGGCCCAGAGTTCCGGTCTGCAGCTGTGTAACAGCTTGTTGGACTGAATCCAGTCCTGTGAAAAGAATCAAAGGATCTCTGAAGAGTAGAAACCAGGCTCACCCTGTAGAAGACTGAGGAATTGCTGAAAATTGCATTCGGTCTGTCAGGAACTGAATCTGCTGTGTGTTCTCCCCGGTATTGTGCAGTAATTGCGATCGGATACAGATGCAGCCTGCCTGGTATAGTGCTTCTTTATATGGATGTGAAGAGGTTTGTGTACCTCAAGTGAGCCCTGCTGACATTGAAGGACCCTATCTTATTTGGAGGTCGTGAGTACTAATTCAGGGTCGCTCCTGTTGAATTGCCACATTAAATCCAAATGGAATTACTGTACTGCTGACTGTTTAATTCTCCTTTTCTCTGTGTGAAAGGGCCCTACCAGCTGCCCACGGTTTGGACTAGCCACTAGGGCTTGGGTACCCAGGGACAGTAACTGATAGGGATAGGCCTGTGCACAGAGCCATAGGTAGATTATTAGAGTGATAAGCTAATTAACCTGATTTCCCCTGTCCTTGTTATATCCCTAAATAAATCAGAGCTGCTTGTTTCAGCAAAGTTATACTGCCTGAGGTATTTGTCTATGTTAAAGTACTGTACTGTGATTGTTGTACTGTATCTCATTTCAAGGAGGTCCCAGTGCCGGAACCAGACCTGGGGGTAAGTGATACTGTGAAGGTAATTCTGATATATTGTGTGGGCCACTAGTGGGAAGAAAGGGGGGTTGCAGTGTCCCAGAGGGCTGTGACCAAGTTAGTTTAACTATTGCAAACCCTGACCTCTGGGTGGAGGCATCCGCCATTGGATCCAGGCCCCTCAACCTGTTAGTGGCAAATCAGGCAGGGGTAGTAGCCCCTGGGATAGCGCCATCTAGGGGTTACATCTTGAGGCTCACCGCTGGGATTGTGTGTCCTCTAGTGGCCATATTTACGAACCACTGTTAAAAAAAAATGGGTACCCGACAGAAGTGGCTGTGCACCGGCTGGTGGGTGGTGTACTGGGAGGAATCGACCCCAAAATGCTATGCTTATCCTGGACATCCCCTGGTATCAATAGGACACTGTGCAGGGAGTACTTTCCAAGGTGGAAGGTTTACAAAACCCTGTGGTGGTGGGTCGGCATGCTAATCTGCTCACCCACACTTTCCTGGCTCTAGTAGAGTTTAAGGATCCCATAGATAGCTCCAAAGTGCCACAGACCATTACCCCAGAGGGAGCCCCCACTGCTTGGAGAGTGATAACTAAGGACAGTAAAGACCGGGGGAATCAGCCCCACCACTATCTAAAACTTTTGAGGAGAAATTTGCTGAATGGTTGCTGGGAGAGGGAAAACTGTGGAGGACTTGAAGAAACTATTCTTGCTACCTGGGGTGTTCTCCCCAACACCCTCTCCTGCTCCAGTGCCCGTAATGGTGGCTGAACCAATGCAGACTCCTATTTCTGCACCTGCCATTAGTCACGACTCTTACCAAGATTGAGGATCTTCTCTGGCACCCTCCCACCCCCAAGGGAGGATGACTGGGAGACCTGGATAGACTATGTTGCCCCTCAAGTGCTAGAATGGCAGTGCTCGGAAGGCGAAAGCAAGAGGGTTAGTGAGAGCCTCCGAGGTCCTGCCCTGGCTACCATCCGTGCTAAACGGGCCAGTAACCCTGAAGCGACTGCACAGGCCTATCTTGAGGCCTTGGAGAATGTGTATGGGAGCCCAGATTCTGATGAGGACCTATGGTGGAGAGTAAGAGATGCACAACAGTACCAAGGGGAGTTGTTGTCTGTGTATGTATCTCGGCTGGAAAAATTGTTGCAAGAATGCCTCAGAAAAGGTAGTTTACCAGCGATTGAACTGGACCGAACCAGGCTGGACAGGATCCTTAAGTCTGCCCCCTTCTCAGAACTGCTGTTGCTTCAGTTACGCCTGGCAGATCGACTGGAATCCCCACCCTCCTATGATGAGTTAATGAGAGAAATTCGAGGAGTTGAGAAAGACGACCTCGGGAGGGACCTGCACCAATAGCTGCGGCTACGACCGAGTGACTGAGGTGACCCATCAAGTGAAGTTCAGGGGCAGAGGTTGGCAGTCAATGAGTGCTCTGACAAGGAAAAGATATGCCACAATGGGGCGTAACTGTTGAGAGAGATCCGGGAATTCAAAAACAGTCCCTTTATGAAGGCCACGCCTGCAAGTACGGGCCCTGACCTATATCCGACTGCATCTGCTATGGGGTGGGGGTACCACCATGTATCTCCTGCTGATAACAGCTCCGAACTCGATTCCTTGACCATGGAAGTGGAGAACTGACAAGATGTCTCCAAATGCTTATCACGCCGCAAGACAGAGATGGCACCAAGGTTTCCAGTTAGTAATACCCCGCCCTGGCTCCCAGTGTGGCGCCTCGGCCAGCTCAAACCCAGAAAGTATGTTTTGCTATAATTGTGGGAAAGATGGGCATGAAAGGAATGCCAGTCCCCAAAAGACACTGACAAAGTTGCATATAGGCTACAAGGAGAGCTTGGAGAAGAAATCAGTGGTTAAGAGGTGCACAACATGATCCCAGTGAGGGCACCAAAATGCTAATTCACGCCCTTTGTGGCAAGGTCAGTTGCCCAGGCCCCCACTACCGCCTCCAGACTGGTCCAGAATAGTGGTCCCTCCATGGAAACCACTGTAAAGGTGAATGGAGTGTCTACAAGAGCTGTATTAGACAGTGGCTCCCAAGTGACAATTATGTTCCAGGATTGGTATCAGAAGCATTTGTCAGACGTACCTCTACAACCATTAGAAGGACTGCATGTATGGGGTTAAGGAGAAGGCTACCCTATTCGGGTATATCCGAATTTGGCTGTCTTTCCCCACCTCCGTGGCTGGAGTGGCCGAACAAGTAGAGACCCTAGCCTTAGTGTGTCCCCCACTGGACTGTATGATGGTGTCCCTTTGTTGATTGGAACAAATGCTCATATGTTCGGAAGGCTGGCAACAGTTGTGTTATGAAAACAGGGGTCAAAGACTAGTAGAGCTTTAAGAGTTCCGGCTTTAATTAAGAAGGCCTATGAGGCACAGAGAAATGCTGAAAAAACAGAACCAGAGGAACCGGTCGGAATTGTATGGAAGAAGGATCCTGAGTCTCTGATCCTGGCGCCAAATGCCCAGTGTACCTTACAGGGAGAGGTCCCGTATCAGAAAGGATGTTAAGAATAAAATATTAATGTTGATGCACCAGGCGATGGAAAATTGCCAGAGGGACTGCTGGTCAAGCCTAGTATTTTGCCCGCTAGAGCCCATGCTTATGCCAGAAGGGTAATGGTCCAAGTTCATAATGTGTCTGAAAGAGACATTCGAGTAAACAGAGGTTGCATCCTGGCTAATGTGCATTGTGCAGACACTGCAGTGCTACCCAGCAGCAAGAGTTCAAGGAAGAATGATAGAGTAACGCCTGACTTGTTTGATTTCGCGACTCCCGCTGCCAGCTGAATGGAAAGTGAGGATCAGTGAGAAGCTTGCCCAGAGACCAGGTGTTTTCTTTAAAGGAATGGGATGTAGGATGCGTGCAAGGAGCTGAGCACAATATCCGGCTGCATGAAGACCATTTAGTGAGGTCTCGGCGCCTGGCACCTGCTGGACATAGATGATGTGAGACGGCATCTGCAAGAGATGTTAGCTGCTGGTGTAATACAAGAATCCAGAAGCCCTTATGCTTCCCCATTGTGGTAGTGAGGAAAAGAATGGAACAGTAAGGATGTGTGTGGATTATCGCACTTAAACGTGGACTATCCCTGATCAGTACACAATGCCCCATTCAGGATGCTTTGACTGCCTAAGCGGGAGCAAGTGGTTCTCTGTGCTGATCTCCGCAGTGGGTACTACCAGATCCCGATGGCCCCAGAGGACCGTGAGAAGACGGCCTTTATCTGTCCGCTTGGCTTCTATGAATTCATGAGGATGCCTCAGTGATTTCAGGTGCCCCAGCCACTTTTCAACGATTGATGGAGCGTGCAGTGGGGACATGAACTTACTAGAGTGCCTGTATACCTAGATGATGTTATTGTATTTGGCAGCTCACTGGAGGAACATGAGAGCAGATTATTTAAGGTATTGGACCGACTGAGGACTTTGGCCTTAAACTGTCCATTGATAAGTGTCAATTCTTTCAAACATCAGTAAAGTATGTGGGACACATAGTATCCACCGAGGAATAGAGACCGACCCAAGTAAAGTTGAGGCCTTGACCACCTGGCCCAGCCCAAAAATCTAAAAAGAACTGCAAAGATTCCTGGGATTCTGTGGTTATTATCGGCGCTTCATCAAGGACTATTCAAGAGTGATCCGCCTTTACTTAACCTTACTCAAGGGTATCCCCAACCCACAAAAATACCAAAAGTCAGCGTCCTCAAGACTGAAAGAGTGTATTTTCATCCGGTGAAGCATTTGGGGTCCGCTGGACTCTGATTGTGAGACTGCTTTTCATGAGATCATATATCAACTTACCCATGCTCCAGTGCTGGCCTATGCGATCCAAGAAAACCTTCGTCCTGCACACTGATGCTAGCTTGCAAGGGTTGGGGGTGTGTTGTACCAAGACACGAGAATGGCCTGAGACCAGTGGCCTTTGCCAGTAGAAGCCTGACCCCATCCAAAAGAACTATCCTGTACATAAGTTAGAATTCCTAGCTTTGAAGTGGGCTATTGTTGACCAATTCCATGAGTACTTGTATGGGGCTAAAATACTAGTAAAACTGACAATAATCCTTTGACCTATGTGCAGACCTCAGCTAAGTTGGATGCCACTGGCCATAGGTGGCTTTCTGCATTATCTACATATGACTATGCTACAATACCAGCAGGTCTGAACCACATAGATGCTGATGCTCTCTCCGGAGGCCTGTTCCCCAGAATGATTGGGTCCGATTGGCAGAACCTGACATTCGGCACTCTGCGGAAGTTTGACAGGGAGGAACAAATGTCCACGGACGCAGTGGACTGCATGTGGATTGCTTGGGAGCTCTGAGAATGTACACCTGCTGCTTATTGCCACTTTTCTGCAATAGACATTGGTGCACTGCCTCAGCTGGACAATGACAGTATTCGTGGCTCAATCCCTTCGATCCCATGATCAAAGCAGCTTTAGAAGCCCTCTATGCAGGAAAGATGTGTCCAAGTTACGCTCCACTGATTTGAGAACTGCACTGTTACACAAAGAAGGTCCTAAGTTGAAACTGATCAATAAACTGTTATACAGAGAAACAGTAGACAGAGGGGGACAAGTAGACAAACAACAACTAGTGCTGCCCACTGCCTTTCGAGACTCAGTACTGAGGTCCTTGCACAACCACATGGGGCACCTTGGTATAGACAGAACACTTGACTTGGTGAGATCCAGATTCTATTGGCCTAAGATGGGGGCTGATGTGGAGCAACACATTCGAACTTGTAGTCGCTGCTTACAGAGGAAAGCTTTGCCCCAGAGGGCTGCCCCCCTTGTTAACATAACCACCAGTGCACCCATGGAGCTGGTCTGTATTGATTTTCTAAGTTTGGAGTCAGATCAAAGAAATATCAGTAATGTGCTGGTGGTCACTGACCATTTCACGAGATATGCCCAAGCTTTCCCCACCAAAGACCAGAAAGCATCCACTGTAGCCAAAGTACTTGTAGAAAACTTTTTGTTCACTATGGGGCTCCACAAAGAATCCATTCTGATCAAGGAAGAGACTTTGAGAGTCGTCTTATCAAAGATGCTTTCTCTGTAGGGGAGGCGAAAGTCCAGAACCACTCCTTACCACCCCAGGGGACCCACAGCCTGAGCGTTTCAACCGCACTTTGCTAGATATGCTAGGCACCCTGCACCCAAAGGACAAGCCTAGATGGAGCCAACAAATTAGCACCCTGGTACATGCTTATAACTGCACCAAAAGTGATGCCACTGGATTCTCCCCACTGCCTGATGTTTGGAAGAGAAGCTCGACTACCAGTAGATGTGTGTTTGGGGTCTCTCTGATGGGGTTCAAGCTGACAACTATTTACAGTATGTGCAAAGTTAAAGGCCCAGCTAACTCATGCGTACCAACTGGCTCAAACCATGGCTGCCAAAAATCTGGCCAACAAAGAAAGGCATGATAAAAGATGAAAGCACAGGAACTCCAGGAGGAGATCGGGTATTGCTAAGAAATCTGGGACTGCATGGCAAGCACAACATTGCTGACAGATGGCACCATCTCCCTCACATTGTAGTGGGCAAACTAGATGATCTGCCAGTGTACAAAGTAAGGCCTGAGAATAATTCAAAGATGTAAAACAATGCATAGAAATCATTTACTGCCCATTGGACAAATCCTGATTGAGTCTGAGCCCCCAGAAGATGCCCCCTCTGGACCAGTGACTAGAGCTGCTGCTAAGAAAAGACCAAGGAAGTCTGCACCTACAGAAGCAGAGTTAAAGTGTTCCCCTGCACAAGTCCCAGTTGAGCATGACTGTCAGTCCATATCAGAAGAAAGTGAGAGTGACTTTGAATACTATCCTTCTTACGAACTGAGTCAATTGTTTCGGGGCAATCCCCTAGTCAATACTGGAGATGAAGCTGGGCCTTCTGGACTGTCCAAGCCCCCAGCTTCGTCCCTGGAGCCAATGCTCCAGAAAGTGAAGTGCAAAGCATCAGATCAGATGAAATGGAATCATTGTGCATGGTTGAACTGTTTGAGCTTTCAGGAGGAAAATGATAGATTGGGGCAGACTGGTGATACACCGAACAAGAAGAGTATTTTAAGTGCCCTGACAGTCCACTGCCAGTGTCCGAAAGCTCTCCATGCGAGCCAAATGTTGTGGACTCAGAAACTGTAACTCCTGGAGCTGAAAGTGCCCCAAGTTCTAGCTCTCTACCCCATGGAGACTCCCTGACAAGTGAGGACAATGCTGAAAATGAGGCTCAGAGTGCAGAGACTATAACAGTTCTCCCTAGAAAGACTGGTCGAGCTGTAAAGCCTGTGGTGCACCTCAGTTATGATTCACTTGGGAGGCCTGTGGACTTGCCTCTCAATGTTGTCCATAAAGGAGTGTATGTGTCCCCGAGCTCATTGCCCAAACTGAGCATCAGTGCTAACTCCAAGTTACTTGTGTTGCTCTCTATATGGTGCCCTTGCCCCATCCAGCCCCAAGGTAACTGATAGGAAGGGCCCCTCTCTTCAGGTTTCATGTACAAGAGGTAATAACTTGAGTTATGGTACAAATGTATGTAATACTGTGTAAAGAGTGACGTACTGCAATGTTTCAGAAATGTGTTCTTGGTAAAATGATATATTGACTGATGATTACATGATACGAACTAATGCAAATGTATATGGTTGCAGTTGAAACTTATAGTAATTGCTTGGCGCGGACGTCAAGCTTTCCCAGAGCCAGGAAGGGTGTAACCCCTGCAAATGGGGTTCCCAAAAGACTTCCAGGAGCTTGCTTGAATGCTCCAAGCCTGAATGGTGTTTGGCATTTAAGCCATTTATCAGTGAGTGTTTTAGAACCTCTGGTACTGTCTCTTTAAGAGCTGTCTGCTTGCAGACATAATTAGTTATATGGGGACTGTGTGCTTCTCTGAGTACCACTCGAGCTGCTGCCAATTCACTTCATTTTGCAGTCACTAGGAGTGCAAAGGAACCTATCTGAAAGATGTAACTGTTTGCCAGAAATTCTTTAGAGTAATAATGAAATTACAGTTTGTCTAACCTGCTTTCTTTGCAGTCAGAACTGTGTCTGCTAGTTCCCCATTCTAGTTTTGAACTGCTGAACTGGACCAATCAGTGTGGGGTAAGCTAGCTCTAAAATGGTGCCTTGGACGAATCAGAACTTGGACTCATAATCTGAGCCAGCCACAAGAGGATTGTATGGGCAGTGACTCTGGAGATGTAGTTTAGACTTCAGTGCCTTTTTGGACCAACAGCAGCAGTCTATTGTGAGTGACAGCCAATCCAGTCAAGAACTGGGAGGAACTCAAAGGAAGTGCCCGGTTTTGTCGGTTGGAGTTTGAGTTGAGCTTTGGCAGTGAAGAAGGAAGGAGCCCTGTGCTTTTTCAGTGTGCAGTTTTAGTCAAAAAACGTGTGTAAGGCCCAGAGTTCCGGTCTGCAGCTTGTGTAACAGCTTGTTAGGACTGAATCCATCCTGTGAAAAGAATCAAAGGATCTCTGAAGAGTAGAAACCAGGCTCACCCTGTAGAAGACTGGAGGAATTGCTGAAAATTGCATTCGGTCTGTCAGGAACTGAATCTGCTGTGTGTTCTCCCGGGTATTGTGCAGTAATTGCGATCGGGATACAGATGCAGCCTGCCTGGTATAGTGCTTTCTTTTATATGGATGTGTGAAGAGGTTTGTGTACCTCAAGTGAGCCCTGCTGACATTGAAGGACCCTATCTTATTTGGAGGTCGTGAGTACTAATTCAGGGTCGCTCCTGTTGAATTGCCACATTAAATCCAAATGGAATTACTGTACTGCTGACTGTTTAATTCTCCTTTCTCTGTGTGAAAGGGCCCCTACCAGCTGCCACGGTTTGGACTAGCCACTAGGGCTTGGGTACCCAGGGACAGTAACTGATAGGGATAGGCCTGTGCACAGAGCCATAGGTAGATTATTAGAGTGATAAGCTAATTAACCTGATTTCCCTGTCCTTGTTATATCCCCTAAATAAATCAGAGCTGCTTGTTTCAGCAAAGTTATACTGCCTGAGGTATTTGTCTATGTTAAAGTACTGTACTGTGATTGTTGTACTGTATCTCATTTCACAGGAGGTCCCAGTGCTGGAACCAGACCTGGGGTAAGTGTATACTGTGAAGGTAATTCTGATATATTGTGTGGGCCACTAGTGGGAAGAAAGGGGTTGCAGTGTCCCAGAGGCTGTGACCAAGTTAGTTTAACTATTGCAAACCCTGACCTCTGGGTGGAGGCATCCGCCATTGGATCCAGGCCCCTCAACCTGTTAGTAGCAAATCAGGCAGGGGTAGTAGCCCCTGGGATAGCGCCATCTAGGGGTTACATATATATATATGTACGTATGTGTATGTGTGTGTGTGTGTGTGTATATATATATATATATATAGATATCGATATAGATATATGTGTATGTGTGCGAGTGTGTGTACAACATGACAGTGTGTATCAAGGATTAAAATAAGGCTATTGGACTTGGGGTAGTCCCTTACGTGCAGCCTCCCCATCTTCCTATGACTCTTGAGAGTACTTTTATACCTAATTAAAAAAAAAAAATCCGCCTCAGTATGAGACTGCACCACCACCACTATTCCGAATCCGGATTGGGAACCACACACAGCAATTTCCGCCTAACCCTTAGGCTTCAACATTTGTTTGCACAATGCAACAATGACATCTAAACATTATGGTTCCTTTCACTCCGGTTTTCTAAAATGATAAGATAGAGAATAATGTATAGGTACGTGTGTATTATGGATTTTTGGTTTTTGTTTTTACACACCCGAGGTGTGTGATGATCCATAAATCTCGAGAGTGAAGCTCGAGAGGTTTATGTGGTGGTCACACACCAAGGGTGTGTGTGTTTTAAAAAAAAAAAAAACATCAATACACATGTAGCTATACTTTCTTTTTTATAACTGTTGGTGTGTGGTTTTTGATAAGTTTGTTTCCTTGTGAATGTAGCGTGACTGAGTGTGTTTGCTGTTGTGAAAATATTGTAGACATTTTACAGAAACTAGCAGTGCTTAGTACAAAGAACACAGGAGTTCTGTTCAAGGTTATTTTTGTAAGTTTCTTAGGGAAAGAAGCCGCTGAGTACAGAGTGAGCAGAGATGAAGATTAGCGGTTCAGAAAACTCCACACGCATTAGTGAGCATTGCTATAGCAACACTGTCTAACCCGCGGAGTCTTCTGAAGCCACTGAATCGCTCGCTCTGCACTTGGCAGCTTCTTTCCTAAGAAATTTTAAAAAATAACCTTAAGGAACAGAGCTGACATGTTCTTTATACTAAGCAATGTTGGTTTCTGTAACATTTCTACAATATTATTTTACAAGAGCAAACAATGCTCGGTCATGCTACAGGCACAGTGAAAACTGCTGGAAAGTGAAAGTTGTTTTGAATGCCGTAATAACCAGATTTCGGATTATTACGACTTCTTGGAGCGTAATAACCCGAAATCTGGTTATTACAGCATTTGACAAGCACCATAATCTAGTTGCTATTATAGGTCACCAGTAATTATAATACGATGCAATCACTTGGTTACGTCACTCATGGGTTAAACTGTTACCTTGAAAGAAGACACAGTGCTACTGCTAGAAAGGAATTCATACCATACTAGTCTAGTCTGCCGTCCTTTTTTTTTTTTTTTTTTTTTAACTTACAAACAAATGCAGGTGTTGAAATTGGCACCAGTCTGCTAGCCATTCAAATGCTGGTAGATTTATTGTATGATTTTGTATCGGGCTAGTAAATTTTTTCTTTAACAAGCCCTGCTGGTTTGTATATGAGAAGGTAACATTTTAACACTTGCATGAGTTGTGCCAGTGGAAAACTCAGTGGGGCCGGGCTAATGTATTTTTCCAGTCATTAGCCCTGCTGGCTGTACTTGTAAAACTTCATTTCGACACTTGCAAATGGTCAGTAGCAGGCAGAAGCTGGGCTAGTAGAATAGAACACAAGACCCTTTGATGCACAGACAGTGTCAGACACAGTACACTGACCAACCAGAATAGATCAAGCCTGGTTAATTATTATAAAACACATGAGCCAGCCAACCAAGAAGGAACTGGAAGTGATGATGAATCATGATGCATGCTATGCTGGCTGTTACTAGTCTGCTGCTCTGCTGTTTTATATACTTCCCCACAAGTTACTTTCCAGATAAATGGGTCAGCAGGCAGCAGCTGGGCTGAAAACACAGATCCCTGTGATGATAAACACTGTGACTGACCAGAATAAATCAACCCTGGTAGGTTATATAAAAAAAAAAAACATAACAGAGCTCAGCCAACCTTACCAGACTGCATGCCATATGAATTAAAATTTAAATTTCAGCAAACCATTCCCTTCCCTAATCCCACCCCATCATTCATCACAGTGAGTGACACAGTCCCTCTCCCTCCATTCCCCCATTCTACCTGGTCCCCCTCTCCACATCAGCAACAGTGCACTCCCCAAAAAAGTCAGACTCCAGTCCAATCCCTCCCCTTGCACACTCACATTATGATTCTACCCGGTCTCCCACTCCCACATCAGCAGCAATGCACCCCCTAAAACAGTCAGACTCTGGTCTCTTGCCCTCCACTCCCACATTTTACTTGCCTTGACCCCCCTCCCATCAGCAGGACTGCACCCCCTAGAACAGTGTCAAATTCCAGCACCTCCTCCACTTTCCACTCACATATTCTACCCAGATCCACCACAGCCCCTCCCCATATCAGCTGAGCCGGACAGCCACACTGAACCCCCTAAAACAGTAAGACAGCAGTGCCACAACCTCCACTTCCACATTCAGTCTGGTTTCCCCCTCCCCCAAAAATCATCAGCGGTGCACCCCTAAAACATTGTCAGACTACAGCCCCTCCACAGCCACTCATGCATTCTACCTATGTCCCCCTCCCATCAGCAGCAATAGTGCACCCCCTAAAAGTGTCATACTCCAGCACCTCCCCTCCCACATTAGACCTGGTTCCATCCCTGACTTCCCACATCAGCAGCAATGTACTCTTTAAATAAAAACAGTGTCCAGTGGACACCTCCAGTCCCTCCTCCACAGCTCCACTACAACATTCTATGCAGTTCCCCAGTCCCTCCCCAATCCCCCACCCCACATCAGCAACAATGCACCCTAAAATAGTCAGGCTCCAGTCCATCCAGTCCAGAGTCCTTCCCGGCCTCAACTCCCATTCTGTTATATCCGTCTCCGCCCCCCATCAGCAGCAAAACAATCCATCAGACACTTTCCAGTCCAGTCCCTCATCCTCCCTCTACTCAATGAGTCACATCACATCACATCACACATAGTCTCTTCTCCCACATGATTCTGCCCACCCACGCCCCATCAGCAGCAGCAGTAGTAGTAGTGACAGTGAGTGCAGTTATGCACCCCCTTAAAACAGACTCCCTGACTTGCACTGCTAATCACCATCAGGAGGGACTGGGAGAGGCATGGCTTAGAGTTGCCAACAATCTGCAATGGCCAGCTCAGCTACACATACCACAAGCCCCCCACCGCCCCACCCCAGAAGTCAAGGCGGGCATCTCAATTCCTGATCAGTTGTTGCAAAAATGTAAAAATTATTTCTTTCTTTTTTTTTTTTAAAACTGTTCTTTTATTTCAGTTTTTTTGTTATATGGTATTACAGAGTAATGTTACAGGAAATAATCACTATGTATAATAATACATCACGTACTTCCTGGTTTGCAGTACATAAATAAAAGTAAATAAAGTTTGACATTCCTACCAATAAATGATTTCAGATTATCAAATTAAACTGATTTAGAGTAGATTAGGTAAGATAACATGTACTACATGCACTTTCTTTAAATACAGTCTGTTTATGTCTCTATAAGGGGTAGTGGGGGGGGGACCTGGCGGAGCCCAGGGAGCTGCACTCATTAACCCAAATGGTTGTTTAAATAAACTTGGGTTTCTCCACACCGTAGGATTTCTGGGGGACATGAGGCCAGCCGGTAATCCATCAGTACATTGATAGGAGTATGCTAATAAGGAACACGTGTCAGGGTGGTTGATCTGGTCTAAGCTGTGAAATAGAAAGAAACCAGACATTCCAGTGATTCATTAATTCTGGGACTTTATTTTGTAATCTAGCAGTCATATGTTCCAATTTGTAGATATCGTATACTGCATCTTCCCAAGCTGTAATTGTAGGGGGTTCAGGATGAAGCCAAAGACGCATGATGCATTTTTGGGCCGCTCCCAGCAAGATACTGAGTAAATAAACTTGGTGTGGATCCTTAAAATGACGTGGGAAATGAAGGAGAATCCTTATCACCGGGAGATCTCCTAGAGTGGGGAAGAGGTTCGGCACCCTATCTTCTATTGAAGACCAGTTTGAAGCCAATATCGGGCAAAGCCCTAGGATATGTGCATGTGTGGCCACCTAACAGCCACAATGCGTCCAACAGGAGGAGCCCCCCAGCCACTAAACGTAGCAGTAATCTGGGGAGTACGAAAGAACCTGGATACCACCTTCCAGGAGAACTCTCTCCAAACATAGGAACTGGTAGTTTTATGTTGTCTACGCCAGATTTAGACCCAAAACAATTATTTTAAGTCAAAAGGTCTGAATGCAGCAGCAGAACACATTACCTTACACAGGCAGACGACGCAGCAGCAGCAATCTACTCCATGCATTCATTGCAGACAGCAGACTCCGCGGCCCAAGCCACCAGACTCCTCATCACCCACGCCACTCAACCAAAATTGCTCAAGTTCCTAACTCGCAGACTTGCCACACGCCGGCTGCCAAGGCCTTAGTCAGAGCTGCCCATCACAGTCACCCACACACTCAACTTTAATCAAGTGCTGCTCGCCGTCGCCTTGACCTCAAATTTCCCAAGTACAACTCCACTGCAATCACTTGAGTTGCCATCGCCAGTCGCAGGCATAGTCACCACGAGACAAGGCCCTGTGCCACCTAAATCAACCTCCGTCCACACAAGAAACCCACATAACTAGAGTCGAATAAGCTGTGCAATGCTGCATTCTCTTTCTCGTCAGCATTGACTGCCATCATCCATCCATCACAGAGTAATCTAACAATTAAGTGCCCCACGCCATGCCATGGAACCCACACCCACCACCACAACTCATTCGTTCTTGCCAGATCAGTAGCCGTGGGCAGCAGGCAGCTTCAGTTCTCCCTGATTTCCCCCAAGTTTCAGTTTCCAGTGGCGACAAAGTGGCACTGCTGGAGTGGGTCCGATGACAAGGCTCTGCAGTCTGGACTGGGGCTTTGGGGTGTTTTTCTCCCTCTCTCCAACTACTTCCCGACTCTGCCCCGATCCCAGATGACCAA
This sequence comes from Neoceratodus forsteri, assembly GCA_016271365.2. NCBI lineage: Eukaryota > Metazoa > Chordata > Ceratodontiformes > Ceratodontidae > Neoceratodus > Neoceratodus forsteri. Next base: position 94,413,905 of record CM057450.1, on the reverse strand, counting down.
CAAACATTCTTCTACACAGTAGCCCCCCACCACCACAACCACCAATACCAAAAGCACTTCTCTGAATTTTGTTTGAAGGCGAGATATAATTATACAATCCTGGATTCCTAGCTCAGGAGAAAAAAAGCAGTCAGGTGTTTTGCACCTCTGTCTCTCTCACTCACCTCAGAAAGGCTTGCTTGATGACAGGGTCATCATCCAGTCGGGTCGGTTGTCACTGATGATTCGGATCAGATTCTGGATCACATCGACTGCTAATGCAACTGACTGGTGGTGAGCATGGGGGTCCAAATTTTTTTTTTAATAAAATGGGACTTTACTGAAGAGCTGAACACGGGTTCTTCTTATTGCTGATCATGGCGGGTCTCTCGCACTTACTGTTGTGGAAGACTGGGCGGCAAGAGAATGATCTTGCCCACAAACCACACACACACACACACACATTGTTGTGATTGGACAGCATTTTATGATTGGGCAGAATGGTTGACAGTCATGGAATTTGAGCCCAATGAGCTGTTGTGTCAGGATTGGTCTGTTTGAAAGGCGTGAAATGAGTGTGCTGCAGTCAGGGAAATTAAGTTTTAGGCTTTTCTAACCACAGTATACCGTCATCTACGGTTACAGAAAAATGCAGCTGTACAAACAACATTCCACTTGCGCATCACGGTATACTGTGACATCCCTACTCCCAACTGCAGTATCTCCCTGAGAAGACTTGGTAATTACGAAGCTTAATTCCATCTGTGTAGGTTTGCTAATTGTGCATTCCAGTAGCCGGGGTGGGGTGGGGGTGGGGTCTGCACTGAGTTAAGATTCATGTACAGAATCTTGGCTTTGAAATGACAATGAGAGACTGAGCACACTACTGCTTGTGTAGTACCATAGTTATCCACAGTAAGTTCCATGGCAGAGTTTTTTGTGCTTCCCACCCATGTGGACACTACTCACTTTCCATATCTCGAACATGAGCATTGAAATGTTAGAAGTATACCTGTAATGTGGAGTGTAATCATTTCAGTTACCGAGTGTGTCCAACCTGCCAACCATGGATTAATGCCTCAAGTAGAACCATGCTCTGTCATGGTTTAATGATTACTTGTTATGTTAAGTAAGTAGAGAAGGGTAATAAACATGTTTTATTAGTGAAATTGTTATGCTTAGTGACAGTAAAAAAGGACTGCTGATAAAGCCTGGGCAACTCAGCAGTATTGGGTTTCTTTTTTTTTTTTTGTTGATTTATTTACTAAGCTGAGATGCAACATCTCGATCCCAGTGGGGTCCTGCTTTTACTCATTTTTACAATGTATTTACCCAGGATAGTTCAGCTTGGATGCAGAATCTCATTTTCAGTAACATGCTCAGGTTCACACAATATTTAATTGGCAGAAGGGCCAAGCCAAGATACAGCATCTCTGTTTCCAGTGGGGACCTGCTTTTATTTACTTTTACAATGCATTTACCCATGATAGCCAAGCTGACATGCAGCACCTCATTTCCAGTGGGGTCCTGCTTCTGCCCAATTCTGCAGCTGGATATAGTGGAGCACTGGGCGGTTATGTTATTTTGTTGAGGGTTACACAGTGGCTGTTTCTCGCTAGCAGGAATTACACCTGAAATGCTCTAGTTCTTCACAGTGTTCTTACCATAAGGCCATGCTGATTGGGGACGAGGAAAGGCAAGCAACTGCTGACAAGTTATTTCTGTTTGTTTTCTTACCATGCATTTCCACAGGACAGTCTGGCTAAGATGCAACATCTCATTGTCAGTGGGGCCCTGCTTCTACCAATTTCTGTAGGTGGATGGGTGGACTGGAGTACTGGGAGGTTAGGTGAGTGGCTTGGCTATAGTGTGGCTTGAATTTGCGATCTCCCAGTTCTCGACAGTGCTTTAACCATTAAACTTCACTGCCTCCACTGTTTTTGTGGGGGTACTTGAAAGAGCCAGTGCCTGTTGGCAGTATATATATATTATGGGGGCACAGTCGTGCCCCTATAGTTAGGGTTGAGTAGCATGTTTACTGTTAAACCTCAAATTTTGCACTTTAATAACTTTGTGACAATGTGACCGATCAATGGATTTGCACAAAATTTGGCATGCCGTGTCCCGTAGGGGTAGATCTCTTGATGTGGCAAATTTTCTTCTGGCTGGATGTGCAGGTCTGATATCTGGATAGTGCAAGAACCTTAAGTCACCACTTTTGCAGTTTTTCCTCATTGCCTTGTGCCCAGATGGCATGGAATTTTGGTGTGAATTTTTTATGGTAGAAGCAACTTGGGTAATAGGATTGCCATGTATTTGTTGGGTGAAAACAATATTACTCTGTTGCAAAATTATTCAGTTTTTAAGTTCCCATTATTTTCAGTGGGAAGATCACTCTCCAGGATAGAGGTAAAAAGTCTGAAAAAGGATTTGGCCTCATGAAAAAGGATCCTTTTTCGTGAGGGGCCAATCCTTTTTAGTGAGCCACCATCTTGTTTTCTCTTTTTTCATACAACAAACTGTCATAACTGTGCTCAGGGATGCCTTCTACAGACATCCAAATATGTATCTTGCTTATAGGGAGCTGATGAGCTTCACTGTATTTTTTCCGACTGAAGACACGTCTTGCTGCTGGAACTGGCGACTGCTGTATAACAGATAAGGTAACTGCAGTTAAGTTTCGACCACAGTTAACCTTAACTGTTATACAGCAGTCGCCGGTTCTAGCAGCAAGAAGTGTCTTCACTCGGAGAGCAGATCTTCCCATTGTGAGCATTTCAGGTGAGTGAGGGCGTGTGAGGGGTGTAGGGGTGCAGGGAGGTGGGTGCACAGTGGGAGGTTGGGGGGGGTTGCGGCTACGAGCAGCGGTGGATGGTTTTCTTTCTTAGCAGGTTTTTTAAAAAAAAAAATGATATCGTAAAGACATAGATGGATGGTTTTCTGATCAGGTCAGTTGGAAGCTGGGTGCTATCCAGATAGCTACCTTGGCTGATCTTGCACATTAGAAGGTTGAGTCATGGATGAAGAGGGATGTCACTTATGAGGAGAACTTTTTAGCGGACATGCTTATGGAGCAGTTAGTACCAGAGGTAGTTCCTGCAAGTGGCAGTACAGTACCAAATACTTAATATAAATTCAAAAACAGCAGCAGCAGAATAGTGAAACTGCATGTAGATTACCTGAGGCAAAATTGCTGAGCTAGTATGTTCCAACCAGGCAGGGGGCAGAAGGGCTAGAACAGGGCAGTCAAGGCCTGTCACAAAAAGAACAAAAGAGGCAGACAGCAGTATTAAGAACGGGGGAATGGGGACTAGTAAGAAGAAAGGGATGGATGGATGGAAGGGTAAAGTTAGCTGCAGGAGCTGTTGTGGGTGGGGTGTACACTTAAGACTCTGAAGAAGAGGGAAGGGCATGAGTTGTGAGGCAGAAGGAGGCTGTTGCAGTGTATGGAAAGGTGAAAGGTGCCAGCCCGGTGGCGCTGGAGGTTGAGGGACTGGACGCCACACCTCCTGCCACACCAGTGACCCTGGTTCAGGAACGAGCTTGGATCGTCGTGGGTTGGCGGGGGTGAGTGAGGACTGAGCATCCGGAGAACTGCTCTTCCCTCTCGGGGAGGGAAGGATCGTCATCTCGTCTGTTGGCTGTCCACTGGTGGGTGCTGGGGGTAGGCGCAGGCTGGGAGGGCAAGCAGCTGGCGATCTGGCGTGTGCATGCCGGGGTTAAAAAAAAAAAAAAGGAAAACGGCATCCGGGGGCTTCATGAAGCCTCGCCCCATCCTGCTGATCCTCCACTTCCCCAGATTTGGATTGTGCTCCATGGAGGGGGGAAGCTCCTTTCCTGGCCCCGCCATTGGGGACAAGCCATAGGGGGTCATGGGGTTGGTTGGTGGCCATCGGGCTGCCAGTCGGGCAGTTCGAGGTGGAGTTCCTACTCCCGGTGTGCAGGGGAATTAAAAAAAAAAAAAAGGAGAGGGGAAGGCATAATGCCCAGCAGAGGCTAAAGAATGGAAGATAGCAAAGGAACAGGCATCAGAGGAGCAGAATGAGGAGGGAAGGGGATCAGAACCCACATTTGGAGTGCAATGAGATAGGCACCAGAAATCAAAAGAGGAGCAGGAGAGGTCTACGTAGAGGGACACATTGTGTGCATAGGGAGGACATTTGAGGGGAAAATGCAGGAAAGAGTGGGTCAGCCTGGCCAGAGTACAGTTGGAAGCAGCACTGTTCACAAAATCCACATCAACAATCATCAAGAGGACAATTTCCCACTAGACAGGGAGTGGAGAAGCCAGGATTTGTTGCTGTACAGTGTGCCACAATTGGTGAGGAGTCAGTTGTGGGCAGCATCCCTGTGGTGATGTTGCAACTTTGATTTGCTGTACTCACATTTCATGGTACATTTCCCTGGTGTCTAGTGGCACCCGCCGACTGCCATCACTGTTACTCATTATTCTCTAGTGTCTGTTGGCACCCCCTACCCTCTGATCGCCATCCCCATTATCACCTTTTATATTCCCTGGTGTCTAGTGGCACCCCCACCCTCCCATTGCAGGCAAACCTGTAATAAAGGAAACAGTCCCTCAATGTTTTTTTTTTTTAACTGTAAAAAAGAAAAAAAATCCCTCACCAATCAGCACACCGTCAACTCCCACTCAGCACCCACCCCCCTACCCCCCAGTTCACGGTTGCTTGGCAAATTCACCTTTTGGGTAGGATTTTGAATCTTTTTTCTGCCCTTGTTCATGAGGTGGGCTCATAGGAAGTCTATGTTGAAAATTTTGGCTCAAAATATGAAAAAAGTGCCGAAGTTATGACCATTTGTTGCAATTTTGATACACACGCTCGTAACTTTCAAAATGTTAAATATTTTCACCCCAAATTTTCAACATAGCCTTCTTATTATCCCACCTCGCGTATGTTACAGCGGTCACTTTTTAATTCCTGCCCAAAATGTGTTTTCGCACCTGTGGGGTGGAATGGCGTTGCAGTTGTGCAGAATTACGTTTTGACGGGGATTTAAAACTTTTCTGTACTGGGTACATGAGGTGGGGTAATAAGATGGCTATGCTGAAAATTTGGTCACTGTTGTCCTATAAATGGAAATCCTGGGCCAGGAGAGCCCTGTGCTTCCACAGCTATATACATATACGCATGGGATGGGAGTGCAAGGTCCAATGGACCCTGTGCTCCCAAAGTAAAATATGGATACTGTTTAACTAACTCAAAAAGTGAGGAAATAAGCTGCAAAAATCTTTGTTAATGCTCCAGTTAGGGTTAAAGTGACAAAAGTTGGGAAATGAGGCGTTAGGGTTTCGAACCCTAACACCCCACCCTAGCAAACCAGGCAGGAGAGCAAGTGTGGGGTGTGCCTTGGCATTCTCAAGCCGAACGCTCACTCCATTGTTATAATGTCTCACAACTGACCTTGTTTACAGATGGAATGGGGTGTTAGGCTTGAGAAGCCCAAGGCACACCCAACCCCTGCTGTCCTGAGTGGAGGATACCGGGAGAGGAGACATATTCAGTCTTAGCGGACACTGCTGACTGTCCACATACCAGGTAATGGGCTTTAAAGTAGCTTGCTCTGATACATGTCCCCCTGAGTTGCATCAGAAATCCGATGCGAAGCCCCCTTAAGACGCTTCTGAAAGTGTCCACACTGCCGACTTTGAAGCGCATCAACTCATGTGCATGGGTTGATGAGCTTTAAAGTTGGTATTGTAAACAGGGCTTTTATATGTCTAAATGTTGGGTCTTACATTTATACACATTGTAAACTCGTCATCAGTTGCTGTGTGTGTGTGTGTGTGTGTGTGTGTTTTTTTCCGTTTTTTTTCTTTCTTTACGTACACAGCTCTCTGCAGCTCCACTCCTTCGGGCTGTCATGCCAGCCTTCCCCTGACTGCCGGGTAACAGGCACCGCTGCTAGTCAGCCATCAGAGCTCACCAAGCTTCAGGCACATTCAAGCTACCCACGGGTGGCGACTATGTGGGAGGGGCAGGAATGGTGCGCTATGTGGCCGGGTGTCATAGGGAGGCCTACTGAGACCATCATGCAGTGCTCCGGGCAGCCATTTCCCCTGTTGTCTGGGGCTCCACTCACCTCCCCATTGCGTGTGGCCGTCTCATTGTCCTGGGGCGGGGGTGCTTGGCAGCATGTGGTAACCTATGCTACTAAGAACGCATCTGCTGAGCTGACACCAGGAGCCGTTGTTGAAGCAGTATGTAGCCACCCACCCCCAGGAGGGAAGCGTCTAAGGGACACTCTTAGCTGCCTCCGCTCCTGACGTCTGGGATCAGGGTGCAGTCCTGGGACACCACCGTGCCAGAGCGATGCTCCATTGCTCAGTGCCACGGAGTCTGCATTACTCATTTGTGTGTATAACAGTAAACACATCATAGGACTCCCTCCCCACCTGCGTGCCTGGCGCTTCTTCCAACTATTGTAGCAGGCATTATACCTTACTAACATCACTCTAAATACAGAAGCTGAGTTTCTCTTTTTCATAAATGCCCTGCACTCAGCCGTAGAAGGAGAATAAATGGTACTTTAGGAGAAAAAAAAAACACTTTAGTAATCTTGCTATAGTCTAAAACAGACTGTATTTTTCACATTTTTTCCCAGCATGTTTTTACCTAATACAGAACCGCCATGCTGTACTTCTGCATGTGTCATCGTTCAGACCGAAAGGTAACCACAGCATACAATTGTTTAAATCAGTATACAATTCCTGTTTTCAAGCTACAAATGAGTAGGAAAGCATTTTCCTGGTATGCAGCTTTATTTTTAAATGAATATGGAGAACTGATTCAAAAAGTACATTCAGAATCTCATTTTTAAACATTTATTGTTAATGAAGTTATATTGTGACACTGTTTTCAAATGTGAATAATTGTTTTGTACGTTGTGTAAATGTAAACTTTGTATTGTAATTTTATGTGTCGGGTGTGGCTGAAAAGGGGCTGTCACTGTGCCCAGTCCACTTTCTGGTTAAAAATAAAACAAACATGTGGATGAAAGGATTTCGCAAATACATTTACGTTTGTAAAAAAAATAAAATAATAGACCCTGTATTGCTCATTTTTAAAAATGCACCTTTTTCTCCTCCACACACCACCCACAGCAGCCGGTCCCACTCGCACCTCTAGCACTGTCATTGTCTCCACCAGGTCACCTGTTCACTACCAAAGACTGCTGCTCCAGAGATCATAAAACTAAGTGTAATTACTCTCTATTAATAAAACCTCAACTGCAGCTCACCTGCAAAAACGGTCCCCGGTCTCCACTCATGAAAGCTGTCTGCTGTTCTGATTGAGAGATTTCTACTCAGTCACAGCAGCCACTAATGAGCTACAGCGTTGTAGCGTAAGTGTGGCGTCATGACGCAACCTCCATGGCAGCAGCCATGTCAGTACAGTCTGCTCAGAAGCAGCGGAGATGCTTCATTTCACAAAAAAATCCATCAACTTCCTCATTTTTTACAAAAAAAAGCTCAAACACAAGGTCTGTCTCTATTGCATAAATGTAATATGCGGGAGGGGACCTTGTGTAATGAATGATTGATGTATAATCGTGCTGTTTGCATTTGGACACCTCACTTGTGACTTCTGACACTCGTGACTCCACCCAAGGTCAGATAGTACTTGTGTATATAAATCGTGTATCACACAGGTCCCCTTTGCATATCCCTTATTTATTTATTGTACTGGTGCAGTAGTGCCAGCATAGTTAGGGTCGAGTAGGGTGTTAAATGTTAAACCTCCATTTTTGGAGGTGTTTGATGACACTGCCCAAGGTTTGGCATGCTTTGTGTCCGAGGCAAATTCTCAAGACTTGTGAAGTTTAATGACAGCTGGTTGTGTGGTTTCTGAGAGATGGAATGTAGATTTTTATTGAAGTGCAGTGTTTTTTTTCTATGCTTATTACACATTGTTTTGCTGTCACCTACAGCTTAGACGGTACAGAACTTTTTAATGAAACTTTTAGGTTAGAAGCAGCCTGTGTCGTGTCAAGGCAGTGCCTTTTGAAGGTTTTGTGAACTAAAGATTAACCCATGGCAGAGTGTGGGTTACTGGATAATTAATCCATGGGGGGTGGGGGTGGGCACGAGGGCACAGGCCAAGGTCATGAAAAAAAATGTCTTGACAGCTGACTTATTTTTTCTAAATTAAAAACATGAAAAAAAAACAAAAAAATTATGTCTTTTCAAAAATTAAATACCTGAACCTAGCTAAAAGGATCCGTTTAGCTAGCTTATGGTGCTTATTTTTTAAAAATAAGAGTAGAAATCCATTTTCTGGGCACCTCAAACTCCAGGGTGCCCAGCTTAGCAAGGGAACCATTTATGCAGCGCTGATGCGCATGACTGGATTCTCGGCTGATCGCCCCAGTTTCCTTCCCTCCTGACTCTCATTGCCACGTTGGTCATAACCGGACAATGGGTACTTAATCTTACTGCTGGTATCCCACCCCCCCCCCAGCAAATGTTTATAATGGACTGTGGGGGTCCAGTTTCACTGCTGTTCTTTAAGTTCTTTTTTAGTTCTGACACGGGGGGAGGAACCCAACTCTGGTGCCAGCTAACAGGCCCACTCTGCTAATTCTATGAGCCATTTTTACCACATAAAGGTAATTTTTATAATGAATTCTTTAAACTAGTAGCAGAGCTTGGAAGCTCAGAAATCTGTCTTTGCCCACTGATCGAGCTCTTAAGACATCGGACTGTCGGCTCTCAGCTCGATTTATGTCTGCATCCCTGGTACAGCCCCCACCTCCCCTCTGCTGCTACCAGCATCCCCAAGGTCTGCAGAGAGTAGTTTAAGACAAAAGGATAGTCTTAAAACAAGAGCTCATACCCTCTGCTGTTTTATTCTGATGCAGTCAGAGGGGAAGATGTAAGCAACAAAGAAAGGAAAAGAAATAAAAAGATAAGAGACAGAAGGTGACGGCCTTCGCACCAAACTTTAGGTGCCTTCTGCGTGGCTGTCGGTCACGGGGTAGTCACTGCAGTATTCAGAGTAACTGTTTAATCCCCACGCGGTAGTTCCAAGTACTGTATATAAAAGTGATGAAACCTATTATCATGGCATCATCTAGCAATTCATGGGTGTAAGTAAACTTTATTTGTCTTTACTACCCTTGGTCTGCAGACTGCTGCTGTGGTGCCCAGTCTCCGTTTTACATAAGCATTTTAGGGGTATGAAATGAAAGCTGCGGCGTTGAACAGCACCAGGGAGTAGCACTTGCTGCTCACCAGCGTGCTTCAATAACGTGAATACGAGCTTAAGCTTTCTCAGTTTTTAATACGGTATAAATATACACAGTAATACTAAATTGAAGTGATTTGAAAGGGTCTGGCTGCTACAAAAATACTTTTATGCTGATGCTTTAAACAGACAGTATACAGTGCTTTGAATGTACAGTTTTATAAAAATTTATTATTATGCTGGAAACCGACATTCTGTGTCTCGCCTTGCCATGGGGCTCAGTGGACTGTCCAATGAAACCCCCCCCAAGAATAATAAAGAAAATAATGGCGTGCATTTCAATTTTGTTTATTTAAATGTTGTGTAAACTGAGTTCTTCTGATGCCAACAATGATTTTATTTATTTATTTTATTTATCTTGCTGATGAGCAGAGCTTTCCTTCTAATACTGTGTCTTTTGAGATCTGAGGAAGGAACTGTGTCTGAATGAAGCCAAGGGACTAAGTAGTCAAGCAGTTGGTTTAAAACTTAACATGAATAAAGGGCAATATAGAGTATTCCCTGTTCAGCAGACCCCAGAAATGTGTGCCGAGCAAGGGAAAAGGGAGACAGATGTGGGTGCTATTTTCTGGCTGAGCTACTGCCCATAGTTACCTTGTGGAGGGTGAATGCCCCCCTCCCCCAACTTCTTGCTAAGCTGAGACTTTGGTTCTTCTCGTTTCGTAAATGCTCTGTATATAGAGTGAGCACAACCGCAATACATTGTGCAGGTGTTTAGAGAAGTGTGCCTAACACTTCAACTATGGGGATCTCACCACAGAAAAATTATCTTGTATTTTTAAGTGCCTGTTTTTAATAGTCATGTCTTAAAAACTGCAGCGCCTGTGGCAGTTTTAATCTGTAAAGCCAGATCAGTGGAAGTGTTCAGAAACAAACAAGCTGTTGGGAGAGTCTGGCAAGTTTGGCAAGATTCCAGTTCTTCTTGTATCTCACTTCTGCTGTTGTGAATGTACAATAACGGACTAAAACAATTGCACAGTAGTTTTCAAGAGGGTGTTGCTAGTGTTGTTTTCCCCATCACTCTGGGTTCCTTTGTAAAATTTGCACTGTCTGCAACCAGGCAGCATAATAATTATGCGATTCCGGCAAGAACCCACTTACTGAGGCTGAAGTGGCTCACAGAATTCCTGATGTTTACCAGATTGATGGCTCCATCTGTCCTCCCACCTTTCTGGATTGCAGCAGTAATGTAAGGGGCTTCCTCCTCATTAGTCACTGTTGCAGTGCAGAAGAGGTTTGCTGAAGGAACTGGAGCTGAGCTATGCAAATCACTGCATATCCACAAATGTCATGATTCAGGAGAACAGTTCCATTTTTCAGTTTCAGTGCTGTTGAGAATTAGTTTTCAAACCTGCAAACAAGAGAACAGTCCCTTGTCAATCTGAACCCCCCCGACCCCCATCTCTGATTCCGATCCTCCACTCAGCAAGATCCACTCTCTGATTGGAAAGACGTCCTCCTGCTGGAGCCGCGATTGTAGTATGGGAAAATAAGATAAGCCTGGTTAATATGTTTAAATTCGGTTTGTACATTTATTAATAATTTTTTTCATTTGTAAATATTTGTGCACCATATTTTCAATATGGCCTTTTTGTGACCCCACCTCATGAACAAGGTAGGTGATTTATATATTTTTTTATTATAATTTATGTGTAACCCCTAGGCGGCGCTATCCCAAGGTATACTACCCCTGCCTGTGTGACTAGGCGCAGGTTGAGGGGCCTGAGCTCAGTGAATGGGTGCGGTTTAAGGGTAGTATAGCTGCTCTGGGTACAGCCCTCCAGGACACTGATATCCCCCTCTAACCCCTCTAGTGGCCTATACTGGTCAACAGATAAACAATCACAGTTAACATTAGAATACAGTATTGAACCCACTCTTGGCACACTTACCACCAGGGCTGTATCAGCTTCACTGGCCCTGGAGACCCCCTGTAAAACAAGACCTGCAATAGAACACTGCAATGGCAATATAGTATCCCCTTCACAAAGGCACACAATAGCCAGGTTAAATGCAAAAAGAAAAGGATCTGATTTATTCAGGGGACGTGAACAAGGGTGGGGCAGCAATCTAATATTTGATTTCAGATCTGATTTAGTCAGGTTAAACATGCATGCATTAAGCACAGTCACACACATTCTGGGTACCCAGTTGTTATGCAGGCTAGCCTGAAGCATTGCCCGGGGTAGGCCAGCGTTGCAGCTGTTGTTGGGGCCCTTAGGAAAGAAAAACAACATGCACTTTAACCCACAATTTGTATTCCGGAGCCGGATGGCTCAGTTCATAATAATCAACCACAACAATTAAATTGGATGACACACATTGATTTGAGCTCTGTTGCAGGGAGCTACCTTGATGTTTACTCTTGCTACCCAGACCAAGAAGCAGGATTGATAAGATGAAGACCTCAGGATGGTATGTTGGTTTGCCAGAGGAAGCAGGGCCCACACGACGCACCATGGTGGTCATTCCTGTTCGACGGTGTTGAGCAGGGAGCCGAATCCCTGAGCGGGTCTTTCGTTGATGAGTCTCTGCCTCATGAGCGCCATTCTAGGCTGAGATGTTGAGGCCCAGACCAGGTGAACAGTTTGGATTTCAGTCTGGTTGGATGCTGGATTCAGCTTCCAGCTAGCGTGACACATTCAAGGGTGTGTGAAACTAAATTGCGACCCACCCTACACATTCAGCACAATTATAGTAAGAATAGCTAGGTACCATAATTCGGATGGCAGTCCGGTTGCAATTAGGCAGTGTCTCTGTGCAAACCATACGCTCTGCAGTTCTCTCAAAGTCCTGACTGGCCAATCGCTCCAGAAGCAAGTGTTCGATCCACACCTGGCGAAATTCACTCTTTCACAATTCAGGGTTCCAGTCACAGTAACAGCAATTTCGGATAAAATCCGATATTAGATTGCAGACTTTTTAACACGAGAAGATGGTAGAAGGCAGGCCATACACAGCATTCCCCCCGAATCCCCACGCTACCACGCAGGAGCAGCTGCTCAAATTACTTGAGCTGTTCACTCTGTCAGCTCCAGCTCCACACTGACATACTGCTGCAGGCAGCTCTGGAATTTCCCAGTGATCCAAAAGGTTCGGTTGGGTGATCCATCTGTCTGTCACAGCAAGGGCTCCCCCTCCAGGTCCATTTAGGCACCAAACAGTAAAAACTACTATTCCTACAGAAATTCACTCTCACAAGACCTCTGGGGACAGTCTCCATTTTAAGGTCCCCCAAGGTACCGATTGGTCCAAACTGGCAGTCCAGAATCAAAATGGTGGCTCTTAGCAAAACAGTCCATGCTGCAAAAGAAGGAAGGTTAGACAAACTACTAAATTATTATTATTATTATTATTATTATTAAAGCAGATAATCGGCAAACAATCACAGTTCCTAGTAGGGCTTCCTCTGTGCAATTATCGATGGCAGAATGAAGTGGCTGTGACGCAGCCTGGGTGGGACTCGAGCCTGAATCCACACTGCCCCCACCCAGATCAGTTATTAACTATGAGAGAGATGCCTCTTAAAGAGACAGGCACTGAGGCTAACAGGGCAGTCGCATGCACGCACTTTTAAACTGTTTAAACACAGAACACCAGCCTGGCAGTGGGCATTAGGCAAGCCTGGGAAGACATTTTAGGAACCCCATTTGTGGGGGGGGGGTTACATATGCATTTTGCTCAAGCCCCCTTGAAACACCAACTGACCCTCCAGCCCACCACCGCTGACCCACCCCCACGGAGCTGCAGTTTACTCTCCAGGCAGGGGCAAGGAGCGGCCGGCTACGCCCCCTCCAACACATCCAGGCCTTAGGCAGCATCAAGGAGACCGGTTGGGACTATGCATGTTTTTCCAGTTTCTGGGATCAGGAGGCGTGGCATGCAGTGATACAACGGCAGAGCCCCACCTAGCATCCATAAGACTCCCAGCCTCAACGTCAGCCCCCCCGGTAAACTGCCGCAGTGGTCACCCATGGGCGCTACAGTGGGAGGCATGGACCCCCTCCCTCCCGAAGATGGAGAGTGTGCAGTTGCCGCTCAATCCATCTCCCCCCCCCCCGCCAACACTCCAGCTTTCTGGGCTCGCTCCCGAACCAGAGTCACTGGCATCGCAAGCGGTGGCTCCACCACTGTGCCGATAGGCCAAGAAGGTGAAACTTTTTAAATCCATCCCTTAGTGATTTTGCAGTTTCTCTGTGAAATCACCTTTTGGGCAGGATTTGAAATTGTTCATGTATCGGGTTCATGAAGTGGAGTTATAACATTACTATGTAGAAAATTTGGTGGGAAAATGACCAAGTTACGAGTGAATATTGAAATATTTCAACATTCGCTCATAACTTTTACTAATTTTTAGTGTTTGTCCACCAAACTTTCAACAAGGCCATTTTTGGATCCCACCTCATGAACAAGGCAAGTGCATTTTTTTTTTTTTTTTTTTAGATCTGGGTTGAAAGGTGATTTCACATTTGCTCTGCAAAATCAAGTTTCGAGCAGGATTTGAAAATGTTTCACTTACCGGCTTCATGGCATGGGGTCATAAGAAGAACATTTGGGGTCAGAATATTAAAGAAACGACAACATTATGACTGTACGTTGAAAATTTACTATGCTAGCTCATACCTTTGGTAACTATCAGTATTTTGACTCCAAACTTTCAAAATAGCCCTTTTTTTTTTCACACTACCTCATAAACGTGACAGGTGTAATTTTTCAGATTCTGAAAGAGACAGTTTTTTGTTTTTCTTGAAATCACAATTTTTATTGGTTTCCAATAAGACATGCAACAAGAGAAAATTCACGTCTCTTTAGATAACTTAACATATTCACCAAATCTTATTTAATTTGTCAGAATAAATATCTAGGTGGAAGGATTCAATAAACAGATATGGATAGAGGAACTAGAGATCAAGCCCCCTTCAAAACTAAGTGTGCCTACTACCTTCCTAACTACCCAAATACATTAGGTGGCACTAAGCCCTGGCACTATATTCATAGTGTGAACCTCCTAAAATTGAAATTACCACTGCCATAATACTACCATGGATTTCTTCTTGGCACCTTCCACCTTATTATTAGCCGGTGAAATCTCAGAACCATATTCGGTTCATTGAATAAAAATAACATGAATATGAACAGCACAACATTAACAAACTAAAAAAAAAAAACAGAGAAAGAAAAACATATCCATAGGTAAGATCTATGGGGGGGGGGCATCCCTCTCCTCCTATTAGTACATATTTAGTATGTGTAATAGCCCCCCTAAAGTATGGGGGTGGAGAAGGGCCGGCCTCCAGTGCCCATACTTGACCTCCCCATCAGGGTGTGGGAGCCTCAGGATGAACTAGGACCACCCATGGGGGGGGGGGGGAGAACTCAACCATGCTCTGCCAGAACTTCTAATATATCTTTATTTTCTTTTTCTGCCTGGAAGTGAAAAAAGGGCAGCCATCTGGCTATAAATTTTTCTATATTGAGCCTAAGTTTGGCTGTAACCTTCTCCATCTTCAGTAAACGTAGGTATACTGAATACCATGAATCAATGGTGGGTGCCTCCTTTGTCATCCACCTGACAGTAATAGCTTTAATGGCTGAGGCAACCAGAATGTTGTAAAGGTATTTTGGGGATTTTGATTTAATCCCTGAAGGTGGCAATCCCAGCAACCAATACTGTGGCTCATAGGGTAGCTGCTCTTTAAAGATATGGGCAGCTATATGGATAACTTGTCCCAAAAATCTTGTAACTTGGGGCATGCCCAATATATATGGGTATATGTGCCTCTCCTTGCAAACCCTCCAACAAAGGTCTGAGATGTGATGTCCAAAGTCTTTGGTAAGCACCGGGACATGGAAATAGCGCATAGCCGCTCGCCACCTAAATTCCCTCCAGAAGTTAGATGCCATTTGTAGAGTGAATGCCCTCCAAATCTGGTCCCATTGGGTATCTGACAGCTTGAAGCCTGCCTCCAAATGCCATGCTTCCTTAAGATAACCCAAGGAGTCGCTCTCCAAAGTTATAAATAAAGTGACTATCTTTGAAACTAATTCCCCCTACCCAACTGTGAGGCCAAAGACAAGAAAAAGTCCTGGGCAGGCCTCCAGATAACCCGCCTCCCGGTTTTTCTCTGCTAATAATGTCTAATCTGCAAATATCTGTAAAAATCCCTGGGGGGTAGGGGAGTTCCTCTGCTAGTTGCTGAAATTATTTAATTACACTACACATATAAAGCTGTCCTATACGAGATAGGTCTTTCCTGGCCCATCTACTGAACCTAACCTCAAGGGGGCAAAATCTAGACATGCTCTAATAGGAGTTAAAGCACTCACCTTGAGCCTCATCCCATATTCTTTACAGACTCTTAACCACGTACCCTGCACCACCTCCGACCAGGGGTTGTTCAGTCTCAGGTTATCAAGGCTGATTCTGTCCATAAAATGAGGTCCTTGATTGTACCTAGGGATGTCCGGGGCCTCCCAGAGAGGGACTTCCATCGTCTTCATTAATGGGATTAGGACCTGTAATTGTCCCTCCCAAAACTATTTACCAAACCTCCTTGATGCTTGGGTCTTAATAATGTACACCATCTTATTCTAGGTGGTTTTTCTGCCCAAATTAATTGTGAGATGGCATTTTTTAGGGCTTTCCAAAAGGAGCCAGGTAGCTCCAGAGGTAAAGAGAGAAACAAATACAAAAATCAGGGGAGTACATTCATTCTATCCATCCCAGCAGGGAGCTAGGAAGCTCATTCCACCTGACCAAATCAGCTTGGACCACCTGTAGCAATTTAAGGTGGTTGGCCTGGTATAGTTTGGTTATTTCCCTAGGTATCCATATACTTAGGTATCGAAAACCCTCCCTAGCCCATTTAAATTGACCTACTGTGGGTAACCCCCGAGAGGGATGGTCCAATCTGGAGCATCTCCGTTTTGGACTCGTTCACCTTAAAACCCGCTACTTTCCAAAATGTTTTGATTATGGAGTCTAACAGAGGAGCCTGACCTACCGGATCTGTAATGTACAGCAGAGTATCATCTGCATATAAAGGTATCCTAAGCTCTGCCACACCCACTCTGATGCCCTGGTATATATGATTGCCTAATAATGGAGGCTGCCAAAGACTCCATACTAAGGGCGAATAACAGAGGGGAAAGCGGGCAGCCCTGTCTAGTTCCCCTCTCTATCTTAAATTTAGACTAAAGGACTCTGTCCACTTTAACAGAGACATGTTTTCACATTTGTGGTGCGAAATGATGTTTCTGCCACTATTCTATATATACTGCATCATACTTATAAGGGGGAGTTAAAAAAATTAAAAATTAAGAAACATTGTGCATGTAGTGCCAGCCTTTACTCCAGTAGGTAGTACTTTGTGATCCTGTGTTGCTGAGCTGAATGGGGGAAGGGCAAGCTTAGTAAGCCAGCCTGACAGTCCAAAGCTGAGGGAGCTCAGTAAGCCAGCCTGACAGTCCAAGGCTGGGGGAGCTCAGTAAGCCAGCTCGACAGTCCAAGGCTGGGGGAGCTCAGTAAGCCAGCCCGACAGTCCAAGGCTGGGGAGCTCAGTAAGCCAGCCCGACAGTCCAAGGCTGGGGGAGCTTAGTAAGCCAGCCCGACAGTCCAAGGCTGGGGGAGCTCAGTAAGCCAGCCCGACAGTCAAGGCTGGGGAGCTCAGTAAGCCAGCCCGACAGTCAAGGCTGGGGAGCTCAGTAAGCCAGCCCGACAGTCAAGGCTGGGGAGCTCAGTAAGCCAGCCCGACAGTCCAAGGCTGGGGGAGCTCAGTAAGCCAGCCCGACAGTCCAAGGCTGGGGGAGCTCAGTAAGCCAGCCCGACAGTCAAGGCTGGGGGGGCTCAGTAAGCCAGCCCGACAGTCAAGGCTGGGGGCTCAGTAAGCCAGCCCGAAGTCCAAGGCTGGGGGAGCTCAGTAAGCCAGCCCGACAGTCCAAGGCTGGGGGAGCTCAGTAAGCCAGCCCGACAGTCCAAGGCTGGGGGAGCTCAGTAAGCCAGCCCGACAGTCCAAGGCTGGGGGAGCTCAGTAAGCCAGCCCGACAGTCCAAGGCTGGGGGAGCTCAGTAAGCCAGCCCGACAATCCAAGGCTGGGGAAGCTTAGTAAGCCAGCCCAAGGCTGGGGTGGGGGCTAGCACTGTCATGCAGCACCATTTCTGGCTTGGGAAGGGAAGCTGCAGGGTTGCCCTCATGGACCCAAGTACCACATAGTGAAGAGAAATCTTCTTTTGGCATAGGGCCCTGTACCTCTGCACCCATGGCTGGCAGAAGGCCCTGCACTTTGGGTGACAGAGGGACTCCTTGCCCTGCATGTCTGTATCTCTAGCCACATGAAAGTGCAGGGTCCTACTTCCACATGCAGGCGAACTTTGACCCTTGCATGTCTTCATCTGTTCACTGTGAATGAGGATAAGATTCCACTGTTTCATAAAGAAAGAAATTTGTTGCAAAAAAACTGCATTAATGCACCAGTTATATTACAACTTAACACCACAAAAGAGGAGACATGTGGTGCTAGGGTTTCCAAACCTGACTCTCCACTACCCAGCAGCAAAAGGAAAAGCCCACACAAGCAAAGACTGTTTCCAGATGACACAAATGCACAAGCGCTGATATGCTACCGTCATAGATTTGTATCTATGGCTGCAGCAGGGGGCCAGTACTTCTGCAGCCATGTATGTGTGTGTGTGTGTGTGTGTGTGTGTGTGTGTGTGTGTGTGTGTGTGGTGTGTTGTACAGGTGCATGCTGTGTGTGTGTGTGTGTGTATGGTGCAGGTACATGCAATTGCATCTGCAGACAGAAGTACTGTTGCAGTGTGAGTATCGTGGTTTCAGCAGCACATATATACATTTTTCACTGCTGTAGCAGTTTTGTCTAGGGGTGGTGTTTCCCCCCAAAAAGTAAAATATTACCTTTTAAAGCTCAGATTACGTTAAAAAAGCATCATTTTTGCTGGCCTAAGGGAGTAGCGGGTGCTACCTCGCTACATAGCTGGATCCGCTAGTGCATGGTTTTCCATATGAAGCTGCATAAATGCAGGCCTCCTAGAGGCCTGCGCTTCTGCAGCCAGAAGTCGGCGTGCATATCTTACAACTGTGGCTGAACAGGTGCAGGCCCCTTAGGGGCTTGTGCTTCTGCAGACAGACGTACTGTTGCAATTTTGGTATTATAGTTTTCGTGGTGCCTGCTGTTCTGCAGTGGGAGGGCAGTGTGTATGTCTTACACTTATGGCTGCAGAGGGCCTGTGCTTCTGCAGACAGAACTATGTGTATGTCTTACAGTGTGGATCAGTACCTTTGGCTACTGCAGACAAACTGTTATAATGAATTTGTATCTGGCTGCGTGGGCCTGTGATTCTGCACACAGCAGCAGTGTTGTGATTTTAATATTGTAGATTTCTGTCTGATGCCAGAAGTGAGAGTGTATGCCTTGTGGTGTGTGTACCACCAATACAAATCCATGAAGGTGGCAAGTAAGTGCTAATGCAGTTATGTCATCTGGAAACAGTTGTATGTTTCTCTTACCTGATGATGGCTGTGTGTGGTTGTTTTGTGGTCTTGTCCTTTTGCTGCTTGGGTGGAAGTTGTGGATGAAAACCCTAATGTCATGTTTCCCCACTTTTTTGGCATTAAGTTGAACCCTAACTAGTGCAGTAACGCAGTTCTTTGCAAAAAAAAAAATGTATATACAACAGGCGTGGATACAAAAGCCATTACATAAATGCTGATATTTGACCTACTGTGTACGTAAATTTAATTTATGTACATAGGAAATATGTCATCAGCATTTATGTACAACCCCTCCTCCTCCTGGCCAACCGGCAGTACTTCCAACTCACAGCAGTGACACAGAGGCCACTACTAGTTACATGTTCTGCATCACGTTTTCCACAAATACCATCCACTTTACTGTCTGTAACTCCCCAAAAAAGGCAGCGGACTGGCACACATACACATTTATTTGTTACTTTTAAAATATTTTTTAACACAAACTACTGCTTGTTTTCCTAGTCTACCTGCCTTATCTTTTTTGCAGCACCAACTTTGCTATCATGAACAATACTGTTTTCTATTAAAATGCCATAAACTTTGAAGGCAGTCCACGTTCTCCTTATCTCCAGCAGCCCACACTGCTTGGTATTTCCAGGTCCTTCCTGAACTTCTCACCTTCTCAGCCCAGTTCTGACCATGCTCACTCCCATGTCACTAGCACGGTCCAATCATCCAAATGATTTCATGGCGTGGAGTTCACAAAGCAAGAGCAAGCATAAGAAAAACAACATCTCTGATACTAGCTCCCTAAAAAACTGAGCTGACACTGGCATGCCTCTACTTTTACTTCTGCTCACTTAGGACCGCTGCCATGTTTCCCTAAAATTTTTCTAACCTGACGTTCATCATCAGTCAGCGTTATGTTGTAACATCACCATGCCATCATGACCGTGTGTCCCTATGTAATCCCCCACTGGCCCCTTATTTAACCAGTTAGGCACACCTCCCATAATCTAAGGGAAAAGAGGAGAGTGGGGGGTTATGTTGATTTGCTACCATTTGACAAGGTGGGATATGTCAGATAGAGTAGACATTATAAAAACAACACACACCAAGTGTGGCTACTACCTGGCACACACCTGGTGGAACTAATACCA
Source organism: Neoceratodus forsteri (assembly GCA_016271365.2). Lineage (NCBI taxonomy): Eukaryota > Metazoa > Chordata > Ceratodontiformes > Ceratodontidae > Neoceratodus > Neoceratodus forsteri. The sequence goes on along the minus strand of CM057450.1, from coordinate 94,394,010 downwards.
TGGCCACAACCCAGGTCCCGGGGGAGAAAACATTTGCTCAGGTCTATGCTAGGTTTGCACTTCTGGACAGGGGTACCCAAGTAACTCCACATCCAGGAAGCAATAACACAAATGTCCATACCAGGTTGGGGTTCTAGAGTGTGGCTTTATTGCATAACACAGTAGGAACAACACAAAGCGAAGATGGACCCCCAAGGGTTACACACACACACACACTGTAAATACAGACATCTGGGGAACAGAGCACCAAATTCCCATTTTGCATAGGATGACTGTAGGACTTGTGGACTAGCCACCTGTAGAACCACACACTTTTTTCCTGGAAATTGCACACACTGCCAGTACTTGGTCACTTCCCTTATGGCATAGGATAAGGTGTGGCACACAGACCACAGAAGAGCCCTACAGGCTCCACACTCGCAGAACCCACACACGTGGGGTAAACTGGAGAAAACCCACTCACTGGGATAGAACTGGAGAAAACACACTCAGTGGGGTAGAACGTTCTTCAGGCATTGGCCACACTGACAGAAAAGAACAAAGGTGCCCTCCAGTACCCGGAGTGCTAAACTGGTCACTCCAGACTTTGGGGGTCCTCCCACCTTTTGTTTCCACATTCATACTCGACCATCCTTCTGGTAAATATACCTCACACTGTACCAAATTTGAGGATGCTCTCTAGAAATGTATTTCACACTTAACTTCCTCACAGGAGTGTCAAAGGTAAAAATTCTGTCTACTTGGATGGTCACATACTGGACTCCACAGAGAACAGCCAACTTTTAAACTGTTTAGGGTGACAAGGTCCCTCTGTCAGAGAATTCACCCTTAAAATGCAGGTACCAACTGGGCAGTTTCACTCAAAACAAAAGTACTCACAGAAGATGTGCACAAGGCAGCTTCACCAAATGTCCTGGTAGGATCAAGGGGATTGCCCCTAGCAGCCTGCTCCATCCCTCCTGGGATGAAACACAGAAAATCCCTTGGAGTCAGTTTCCAGCACTTCACACAAGCTGGAAGATTTTTGAACTCCACTAGGGTGAGAAAGAAAACAACACTGCAGCGCTATTTATTTATGTATTTATTTATTGAAATGTTTCACCAGGAAGACACACTGAACAACAAGTTGCTTGTCTCCTGGTGCAACCTCGAGGGAAGGGTACAGTTGGATGAAGAATTAGACATACAGTTTAACATTTAAAATATACAAGTGTAACCCCTAGGTGGCGCTATCCCAAGGGCTACTACCCCTGCTTGCTTGGCTAGTAGCAAGTTAAGGGGCCTGAGTTCTGAATCGGGTGCCTCCACCCGGAGGTCAGGGTTGGTAGTTGTCAAGCTAACCTGGGCACAGCCCTCCGGGACACTGTAACCCCTTTCTTTCCCCTCTAGTGGCCTGAACACTGTACAATAATCACTTTCACAATACCCCTGGTACACCACACAAGTACCCACACTGTTTGCACTTAACCACCAGGGCTGGTTCCTCTGGCTTGACCCTGGGGACCCCCTGTAAAACAAGGTTAGGCACAGCCAATAGCAACAGTACAATACGTTTGGCATGAACTGGAACCAGACAGGTTAAATGCAGAAAAAGGTAGATCCGATTTATTCAGGGGACTTGAACAAGGGAGGGGCAAAATCAGGTTAATTAGCTTAAAGGTTATATCAATCAAGCAGTTATTCATGCGCTTTGAGTCCCCCCACACAGTCCACCTCTGGGTACCATGTAGAGAAGAGATGGGCTAGCCAGAACAGTTTCCAAGGGTTGCAGCTTGTTGGGGCCCTGTGATGGAAAACACAACATGCGCATTACACAATTTTTGTAATCCGGAGCCAGAGGGCTCAGTTTGTAAAGGAAATGAAACAACAAGACAATCAGATGACACACTCAGATTAAGCTGTTGTTGTAGGGAGCTACCCTGGTATTTACTCACGATACCCAAGACTGGACACAGGCTGGATGAAAATCGAGACTGCAGGTGGTTGGTCTGGAATGCCAGGAGAAGCGAGGCCCACACAAGTCGCAGAGGCATCCTTTCTTGTTCAAGCATGGATCAGGGGGCTGATCCCCAGGCAGGCCTCTCGTCATTGGCTTCTTTGTGTAGTGGGTAGTCTGGCTGGGCCAGTCTGGCAAAGCCCAGACCGCGTGGAGACAAGTTCGGAAGCAGTCCGTTTTGGGCTGGATACAGCTTCCAGCAAGCAGAACACAGTTCACGCAGTTTGGAACTAACTCACAAGTCACTAGCAGCTCATAGCACATTCACATGTACGGGAATTCTACTGTACTAGGCAAAGCGCTCCCCGGGCACAATCGCAAAGTCTCTGCACACACTGGGAGCTTAGGGGTAGCTGGAACTCCTGACAGGCCGATCGCATTCAGCAAAAATATTCGGTCTTCTTCAGGTTGAGCCTGGCCCACTTCAGTAGCTTACTTTAGTCACACAAACTTGGATTTATTCCAAAATAATTCTCTTCTCTCTCCCTCTCAGGAGCAGCAGGCAGACATGGAAGCTAAACTCTCAGCCTTTTCATAGTTCTCGCATGCAAATCCACTCAGGATTGCTCTCAGAATCACTTCCGCTCCTTCTTGCTCAGCTTCCAGCTTAGTTCTAAACTGAAAACTGCAAGCAGCCCGAGACTTCCCCAAGATCCAAAAGATTTGGTTGGCTGATTTGGCTGTCAGTCAAAGCAAGAGCTCCCCCTTCAGGTGCAAAAAGGCGCAAAAAAGCTCCAAACTAAAGTTCCTACAGATTTTGAATTCAGACAGCTCCTGTACTCTGGCTACATTTTAGGTCCCACCGGTTCTGATTGGTCCAATTTGCAGTCCAGGACCAATATAGTGGAGACAAACAAAACAGTCCTTGCTACAAAGAAAGCAGGTTAGACAAACTACGTTATCATTATCATTCTAAATGTTTTTTTAGCAAATAGTTACATCTTTCAACAGAGCTTCATTTCAGATTACTTATGCTGCAATCAAGCAGCTCTTAAAGAGACAGTACACAGAGGCTATACAAGCTCTAGTAATCACATTTAAACTGCTAAAATGCAGGACACCAGCCTGGCAGTGAGAATTTAGGCAAGCTCGAGGAAGACGTTTTGGAACCCCCATTTGTAGGGGGGTTGCACAAGAAATTAAAGATTCAATTACATTTGTAACAAGACATACATTTAAAAAATATCACACATAATCATACAGTCATATTTGTAACATAACATACAATTAAATATAACTATATCAGAGCTGCTACTGAATCTGCAACTACACTCTGCAGACTCCAGCCACCACCTGACTACAGAATTCTGTCTCCCTGCCTCACAACAGCTGGCTGTGGCTTATGCTGCTACGAGAGTTCTAAATTGCATCACCCCTCCAGCTCTCAGCTGAGACTGACAACAGAGGGACAGACAGAGTGAAATCCATTTACTGGAAAATCACTAGCTGCCTTCCCTGCCTACCACTAATTCTAATGGGATTCTTGTAACCCCTGGAAACAAGGGGGTTATACCCAGCCTTAGCCAGGTAAATGACTGTCCGTAGTCATTCTCTTACCCGGCACCAGACCATCCTACCCTATGTGCTGCCTGCGGGGAGGTAGCACTGCCTTCTCCCCTACCATGTGCTAGGCACAGACAGACAACTCTAAGGGCCCAGAGGCCATTCACTAACGCATCAGCCCCTACTCTTCGATCTTACTATGGAGAATCTGTGGCTCTGGGAGAACTGCCGAAAGCATGCCATAATAGACCAGAACTGCAACCCCTCCGGCTGGTCGAGACCACAGCTTGTCTATCCCCCTAGCCCTCTAGGGAAAACGTATCTATCCAGACTACCCACACAGGGGAACCTCCCCCCAATCCAGGGTACCTGAAAACCAAAAACACCACACAGCAATAATACTAGACAAAGCATTACACTCCCACATCCCCCACACCTGTGGAAGAAAACAACAATGGTTAACACATGTTAACTACTGCACAATTCTAAAACACTCTAATGAACAGAAGAACTCAGTTGAGTTCCCAGATCCTCTTCTGGTCTTCTCTTCTCTTCTTTCTCCGTCAGGAACACCTGAAAGAGAAAACACAACAAAACACCCCAGATCTGCATACCACAGTGCTACAACCTCTCCACCAAACACTAAAGAATCTCAAAAATATTTTATAGAAAAGTCTAAAGGTAGAAAACACTGACATTATACACAATACACTTTTTGGGGAATAGAATGCCCTAAAAGTACCATCTAGTGATAGAATGTTGTTGCCCGAATGCAAGGTCCATGAAGGAGTCTCTCCTGAGCTGGAGCCCTCTGAAACCGAGTTCTTGAAGCACTGTAGTCCAAAAGGGAGAGTCTTTGTGGACAGTTCAAACAGTTTGTATAGTCTTTCAGATGCAGGATGTGTATTGCAAAGTCGGTTAGATCATGGAAAAAGTTTGGACTTACCAGTCCCTTGAAGATCGAACAAACAGGATCACCTACTTCTCCAGCTGAAGACTCTTCCCCCCTCTGGCAGCATTGTTCGGATACAGCTGGGCTGATGTCCTTCGGAAAACAAGTGATGAAACAGGAAAACTGGGCTGATGTCATCTAGGAAATCGAACCATGGAACAGGGAAAAAAACAGCTGTGATGATGTCATCTGGGATACTAGGTGATTAAATCAGGAAAACAGCTGGACTGAGGTCATCTGGAACTTGGAAGTCCAGGCGATGGAAATGGAAAGGCACACTGCTAGGCTGACGAATCTTGGACACACCTTAGATCCTGGAACACCAGTCTGGTGGAATCTATGGATACAGCAACTACTGGATGGCAGACACTTCGCTACCACTGCTCTGCTTCCCTCGGGGTAGGCATAGACATATTCGAAGGGAGTGGCACCATTAAGGGTAGTACCACTCTGGGTCAGGTGCAAGAACCATGACCTCATCTGGGCGTTCGTAGTTGATGTTGTGGAATGTCTCATTCCCTGCTTTGTCCACAAATCATACAGTGTCCATAAACAATTTCCTGCCCAATTTCCAGAATTTCAGTCTATCACTGACAACTCTATCTCTGACACAAGGGGTTGCACCTGGATGCAGATTCTTGCTTCTTCCAATAACCAGGATTGCCTGTTCTGCTCAATTTCCTCCCAGACTCTATGAGGAAAGGTAGGAAAGGACCTCTCCATATATGGCGTTGGCTCTCCTATGAACCACTCTCTCCTCCTTACTACTCTTAATAAGTACATGGCCCTCGGCACAGCTTGGGGGTGGCCAGTCCTGGTTCATCCAGTGCCGCATACTTAAAGAACGAAATAACTTGTCCCCAACCATTTCTGTAGGTAGGGCAGTGGAGTCACCAACTTTTCTCTCTGGCTCCTCTGAGGCAAGAGCTTGAGGCCACTCACTGGGATCATCAACATGAAGATACATATCCTCATCCTCCTCTTCCTCACTTAGGACCTGGGCGCAGGAGTGAGCAGTCACCCTCACTCCCAAGACAGTCCACTCCTAACTGGATGCAGAGGTAGACTCCTCCCAATCCAAAGTTTCTCAAACTTCATCCTCTCCGACTAGGCTAGGACCCTCTATCCATGGGTCCACGGATCCTTCCTCCGCCCTTTCCATACGGGAAACAGGCGAAACATCAAGAGATGTCTGCCCTTGCAGTAAATCCACACTCTCTTCCTTTGTGCCACACTCTACGGGGCCTCCCCCAGCAGGTTCAACCTGGTGCTGTGTGCTGCTGCATGCAGGGTTTCCTACTTTGGTCCAGGTGGGAGCCAGACAAATTCTTTGTGCCTTGGACAGACCATACTTCACTAGGCAACCAGAACAATGAGGAATTAAAAATACATCCCTTCCAGCCTTGAGGCACATTAAGCATACTCTCATAGGGTAGTTGGGAATTGCAACATCTGGAGGCAACCCTTCACCGTAGAAAACTTGCTCTGTTTCCTTTAGTTTGGCTACCTCCTCTGCTATCACAGCTTGGGCATGATCCAGGTAGCAGGATGTTCCTGAAGCCATATCTGCAAACTAAACACATGAAAGTCTGTTGTTACTATTTGTTCACGATACACTGAACAGTCAATTAAAATGGCTCCCTGCTGCTGTGTTTACATTTACTGCCCCACCCTGTAATGGCGGCAGCAACACTTCCTCTGGCATCAAAATCTGTCTCTGACACAAATAAACTGCGCATCCGACCTTTCTGCTACTGATTTCTGCTCAAACTGTAAATGATTGCACTGTTTTAACACTTCTAAGCACATCCATATGATTTTTTGCAAGACTTTACGATTAGCACATAAATCAACTATTTACACATGCTTGAAGTCACAGAAAGCCACAGTATTTCTTTACAGGATTGCCTGTTTGTTGCAGCCGAAATACAACTCACAGTCTGTCACTTGCTTAGAACATCAAACTGTTGCTGAATCCATTATAAATGCTCACAGTCTATGCTTCAGAATTTTTGTTTGTTGTGTTTGGCGCTGTTACAACTCACAGTCCTTCTTTGCAAAACAATCTCACTGCTCACACACAGATCCAGCATGTCTTTTAAAATCACAACACAGTTTGAGCACAGTTATGCTGAATGGTACTCACTGAATCAGTAGCTGGCTTGTTCTGATGGAAATTTCTCGGCCTACAGCCGATCCTGGAAGGCCTCTGGGTTGAAACAGGCAGGCAGTACTGCCGATTGTTACTACGAACAACATGCTTACTTCCCAGTCGGTCGGATAACGGGTTGAGCCCAATTTTGAACAGAAAGTCTGTATTTACAGACTTAGAATTTTCACAGTCCCCTCGATGATTTCTCCTGGCTGTCCAGCTTGCACACCACTCGCTCTCTCCTTCTTGAACACTGGGCTGCACTCTGAAGCTGGCTAGGGGGCGGGACTGATTGCAGTCTCACCAATCACTCGACGCCATGCAAATAAGCCTCCCTGTTCTCACACTCCTCCTCCATGGCGATCGTCGAGCAGGACAGAATTTAAACTGCAAACTGAACTTTTCTTCTCAGCTGAATTTCACAGCGGGTGCCGTTTTTGACCATTTCTTTACTCAGAACTTGGCTATTTCTTTAGCTGCTTCCCCAATTCACACACAAATGACATGAAACTTTCAGGGCACAGTTATCTCTGTTTACCAAAGTCCACATTACTTTTGGCACTTAAAACTTGAAATTTAAAAGTTCTGTAACATTCTTGATGCAGGACAAGGGCATACAATGTTGTATTGTTTGTACTACCCACATACTATTGTAATTGATCATCTTTTACAACCCTGTGTAACCCTTCCCCCCAGGTCGCACCGTGAGATGAGCAACTTGTTGTTCAGTGTGCCCTCCTGGTGAAACATTTTAATAAACAAATAAATAAAATGCACATCTGGCTGTGCAGTCCCTTGATAATGATGGCACAAACGCACTGCGGCACTTGAAAAACAGGCACAAAGCAGCACATATGGATGGCACTATCCTAGGCAGCTCCTTTTGCACAAAGCTTCCAGTTTTGGGCTACTACACTGCCAGACAGAAAAAATGCTAGCCATACCTCAAGCAAACTATGCTTTGTTTTCTCCCCAAATTAAACATCGTTGGACTGTTATGTATTTGAAATGGTAATGCATTGCGTTACTTCTGCCACTTGAGGGCAGCATTCCGATATGTGTAAGCTAGAAACAGAGCAGACGGAGAGCATTGTTGTTGAGAGAGAGAGAGGCTCCTCAATAAAAATGAAAGCTGCTCTATTCCTGTTGCAGTGTGAGTTTGTTGAACAAGACCAGATTAAATGTTAGAACATAACAGGACGACCCCCACTTTTGTAACCCCATACCGGACCCTTATTTAACCAGAAGGCACACCTCCCATAGTCTAGGGAAAAAAAGAGGGGGTTATATTGATTTGCCACCATTAGACAAGGTGGGATATGCCAGATAGAGTAGACATTATAAAAACAACACACACCAAGTGCAGCTACTACCTGGCGCACACCTGGTGGGACCAATACCATGGCCACAACCCAGGTTCCAGGGAGAAAATGTTTGCTCAGGGCTGTGCTAGGTTTGCACTTCTGGACAGGGGTACCCAAGTAACTCCACACCCAGGAAGCAATAACATAAATGTCCATACCAGGTTGGGATTCTAGAGTGTGGCTTTATTGCATAACACAGTAGGAACAACACAAAGCGAAGGTGGACCCCCAAGGGTTACACACACTGTAAATGCAGACATCTGAGGAACAGAGCACCAAATTCCCATTTTGCATAGGATGACTGTAGGACTTGTGGACTAGCCACCTGTAGAACCACACACTTTCTTCCTGGAAATGGCACACACGGCCAGTACTTGGTCACTTCCCTTATGGCATAGGATAAGGTGTGGCACACAGACCACAGAAGAGCACTACAGGCTCCACACTCGCAGGACCCACATACGTGGGGTAAACTGGAGAAACCCACTCACTGGGGTAGAACTGGAGAAAACCCACTCAGTGGGATAGAACTGGAGAAAACCCACTCACTGGAGTAGAACTTTCTTCAGGCATTGGCCACATGCACTGACAGAAAAGAACAAAGGTGCCCTTCAGTACCCGGAGTGCTAAACTGGTTACTCCAGATTGAGGGGAAGGGGGGAGGTTTCCCACCTTTTGTTTCCATGTTTATACTCTGCCATCCCTCTGGTAAATGCACCTCATACTGTACCAAAATTGAATATTCTCTCTAGAAATGTATTTAACACTTAACATCCTCACAGGACACCACAGGGTGTCAAAGGTAAAAGTTCTGTTCACTTGGACAGTCACATACTGGACTCCAAAGAGGACAGCCAACTTTTAAACTGTTTAGGGTGACAAGGTCCCTCTGTCAGAGGATCCACCTATAAAATGCAGGAACCAACTGGGCAGTTTCACACAAAACAAAAGTACTCACAGAAGATGTACACAAGGCACCTTCACCAACTGTCCTGGTAGGATCAAGGGGATTGCACCTAACATCTTGGCAGCCTGCTCCATCCCTTACGGGATGAAACACAGAAAATCCCTTGGAATCAGTCTCCACCACTTCACACAAGCTGGAAGATTTTTGAACTCCACTAGGGTGAGAAAGAAAACAACATTGCAGTTCATTATCAGCGCTGCTGCTGGATCTACAACTACACTCCACAGACTACAGCCACCAACTGACTACAGAATTCTGTCTCCCTCTCTCACAACAGCTGGCTGTGGCTTATGATGCTGCAAGAGTTCTAAATGACATCACCCCTCCAGCTCTCAGCTGAGACTGACAACAGAGGGAGAGATGGAGTGAAACCAATTTATTGGAAAATCACTAGCTGCCTTCCCTGCCTACCACTAATTCTAATGGGACTCTTGTAACCCCTGGGAACAAGGTGGTTACACCCAGCAACAGCCCTAACAACTAACACCAAACAAAGCTCAGTAGTGCTATTGCACAAATTAAACCCTGAAACTTTAGTAATTTAAATAAAAATTAAAAAACAACCTAACACACAAGGTCCCCCTGTCTATTGCATAAATGAAATACACATCAGCGGCCTTGTGTAATAAATGATTCATTTTCACTTGTGCTGGTTGTCCTTGGGCACATCACACATGGCTTACACCACTCTTGAAGTTACTCAAGTTCAAACAGCACTAGTGAAAATTAATCATTTATTCCACAGGTCCTTGTTGCTGTAAAAGTAGTGACTGAACAGCTACAGCTTCACACAGAAAACGTAGTACAACCTGACCTTATCTTCAAGTAAGTCTTTTCTAATCCAGAAAGTACCAGACTCAAAAGCAGCTTTTGTTTTCAACCAGAAAAGGGTCCTCTGCATCCCAGTCCGTGACGACGTGAAATCTCCTGCTAAGAAAAAAAAAATGCTAATGGGCTGGCATCTCTGTTCAATTTGGGGGCACAAAGTGACCAGAGACTTTTAAATTACTTAATTACAAATTCAAGGAACCAACATGAATAACAGACCTGCTTAACTTAACATTACAAGTCGGGGGGGGCATTGACTGCCAGAAATGATATAAAATAAAGCATGGGGTGGTGTGGTTACTCAAATTTAACCACATACCCTAAGGGTGTTTTGCTTTATTATATAATGGCTTTAAAAATACTGTATCCTGATTGGCTGGCTGGCATGATTTACATTGTGTAAATCGTACAGTCACCCCATGGGAAGAAGTGGCAGTCAGCCACATCTAGAATGTCCAGTGTGTGAAATCAGTCTGACCCCATAAATGAAAAAACCAAAACCGCCATGTTGGATTCTCCAGAAACGTGGTGGAGAACCATAACCATGGCAAAGAAAAAGTGCCCTCAACAGCCGTGAATTACTGCAAGCTTTCCAGTCCCTCCAAATCGGAACTTACCTAAGGCAATTCTTCGCCCTGTCTCCTGATAATTTCACTCTCTGGCCCCAGAGCTGCTGAAGAAGGGGACCGGAACGGCAGGCACAGAACAGCTCCACAGTTGAAATGTGCAGCCATTGCTGCTTGGCACCTGCTCACGCTCCTAACCAAAAGAAGCAAAGGAGCCTGTCTTTATCTATCTCTCTCTCTCTCTCTATAACAAACACTGCTCACTCAGCACCGAATGGACAGCAAAGGTAGCGTCTCCCTGGGAACACACAATTGAGGACAGCATCTCCCTAACAACACAGAACTACTTTATGTGGTGCAGCAATAAATTAAAAAACAAAAAATTTAAATACAAGAGGTTTTTTTCTTTAATTTTCATAAAAAAACGGCACACTGTGTAATCACAGTATGCCACTCCAGAGTGTGGGTGATGCCAGGATTCACCCACTTCTGGTGTGGTTCACTCACTCGGCCTATGGCCTCATGACCAAACCACACCAGGCGTGGGTAAATCCTAGCATTACCCACACCCTGTCATGGTATATTGGTTAAATAAACACCTCGAGCTTCAGTCTTGGAGTTTATGTAACATCGCACCTTCCGGGTGTGTATTAAATTCTTGTAGTGCACGCTACCCCATATATTATTGTCTGTATTACAGTTTATTTACCCAGGATAGCCCAGTTGAGCTGCAGTATCTTGTTTCCAGTGGGGTCCTGCTTTTGACCATATTTTACAGTGCATTTATCCATGATAGCCCAGCCAAGATGCCATATCTCATTTTCAGTGTGGTTCTGTATCCTGTATCCACCCATTTCAGTAGCTGGGTGAATGGAGTGCTGGAAAGTTAAATGAGTTGCTCAGGGTCACACAGTGGGTGGTCTAGCCAATAATATTCAACAGTTGCTGTATAGTGCCTGCACATCTTTAAAGAGGAACTTTCATGATGGTCCAAAAAGTTACAGTATATATTCATTATATGCAGTACTAGACCTGAAAAAGTGTGTGCATTTGTTATTTTTGGCCATGGTTTATTCTGCCTTCCATAATTTGGATTTGTTTGTGAGCCCTGCTGCACTTGCCTTTGCTGTTCAGCTGCTGGGCTGCTAGCTCCTGATGATATCACTGTGGGATAGAGGAGCGACTCACACTGTGCAGTACCTTGCAGTTGAAAAAATGTTGCAAGGGAAACCTACCAGTATTCATTGTACATACTGTGTTTCCTGTTCCCCCAAGTCACCCTGTTAGCAATGCATTATGCCAAAATCCAAATGCCTTGTCAGTGTTTTTTTTTTTTTTTTTGTGTGAAATTGACTCTGCCCTATAGTGATGTCTATAACAGTACGGCAGTACAACCCTGGGCCCATAGCAACACCAGGCTTGTTATAGAAGCTCTGGTACACCCTGCAGTTTTTAGCAGCTCAGAATGCAAAAACTAACTGCAGTGGACAGTAATGAAATACAGTTCCAGAATCAATGCAAGAAGGGGTAATTTATGCATGAAAGTCAAAAGTACTGGGGAAGTTCCACTTTAAATTATATAAGTGGCAAAAAACTTTGTTAATGCTCCAGTTAGGGTCAAAGCGACAAAAGTTGGGAAATGAGGCATTAGGGTTTCCCTAACACTCCACCCTCCCACCCAGGCAGGAGAGCAGGTGGGTATGCCTTGGGCTTCTCAAGCCTAACACTCACCCCATTCCATCTGTAAATAAGGTCAGATATGTAGACTTTATGAGAATTGGGTGTGTTATTTGATAGCTAGGCACACCCCACACCTGCTCTCCTGCCTGGTTTGTTAGGGTGGGGTGTTGGGGAAAGTCTAATGCCTCATTTCCCAACTTTTGTTATTTTGACCCTAACAGGAGCATTAATAAAGTTTTTTGCAGCTTATTTCCTTACTTTTTGAGATAGTAGAATCGTATCCTTAAAGGTCCCTGCGCGCCCGTCCCTCCGTAGATGTGTAGATGTATGTAGCTGTGGAAGCACAAGGCCCTCTGGGTCCTGCGCTTCCATTTATAGGACAACAGTGACCAGATTGTCAACAGAGTCCTCTTATTACCGCACCTCATGTGTCTGGTACAAAAATCTTTGAATCCTCGCCAAAACCTATTTCTGCGCAACTGCAACGCCTTTCTGTGCCACAGGTGCGAAAAAACGCATTTTGGCTAGGATTTGAAAAATGACAGCTGTGACATACATGAGGTGGAGTAATGAGAAAGGTATGGTGAAAATTGGGGTAAAAATATTTAACATTTCCGAAGCTACGTAACAGGCGAATTAAATTGCAATGAATGGTCATAACTGTTTTTTTTTTTTTTTCATATTTAGACTCCAGATTTTCAACATAGTCTTCTTATGACCCCACCTCATAAACCCTGTAGGTGAAAATATACAAATCCCTTCCAAAACGATTTTTTGCACCAATGAGAGCTGTACTGTTCATGAGGTGGTGTGAAAAAAATGTTGTATTTGGACTCAAAATATTGAAAATTACCAAAGTTATGTGCATGCGTAGAAAAAAATATCAACAAACACGTGTAACTCGGCCATTTATAGGAATTGTTTCACCACATTTTCAACATGGCCTTTTTAGGATCCTCCTCATGAACACTGGCAGTGAAATTTCATTATTCAGTCCAGAAAGGTGATTTTGCACAGTGACTGCGAATTCGCCTTCTGAGCACGACTAATGAGGTGGGGTCCCAAAAAGGCCATGTTGAAAATTTGGTGAAAAAATTCCATAAATTGCAGAGTTATGAACATAAGTTCAAAATACCATTGAAATATATTACACAACACTTACCTTGATTCCTCAGTTCACAGTTCGGCTTTGAAGAGTGCAGACATGTCTCGGTCCACAGAAGATGGCAGCGTTCGATCTCCAATGGTAAGTATAGGGTAAGGGAGTATGGGGTGATGGGTGCTCAGTGGGACGGTTGAGATGGGGGAGGTTGACGGAGGGGATGATGAGGGACTGTTTTCTTTTTTTCAGATTTTAAAACAAAAAAGACATCGGGAGCTGTTTTCTTGTTACAGTTTTAGTAAATAAATATTTTGGGACACTGGAGGTGGGCTCCCCAGTGCCCCACACTACTGGGGGGGGGCTTTTAATGCTGACACGGGGATTGGGGTCCCCCAATGTTAGCAGTATATATAAAACAAGGGGTGGCAGAGCAGGGGGGCATCCAACACCAGGGGTGGGCATCCCAGTGTTGGATAATATAAAAAAAACAAGGGACTAGGGTATAATGATCGGAGGGCGGGGGGAGCCACTAGACACCAGGGAAAATAAGGGGGCTTACAACCTCACACTGCAGCGAGCAGCAAGAGTTCAGCGGCGGCTGCAGAACTAAATAAAATCCGCTGTTCTCATACAGAGAATGCGGCGGAAGGCCCCTCTCACTAAGCTGGGCATCCGGGATTTCAGATGCCCAGAAAAAGTATTTCTGGGGCTAATTGGGAAAAACAAACAGAATCTAGCTAAGCGGATCCTGTTTAGCTAGGTTCTGGTGTTTGTTTTGTAAAATGACAACATTTTTATGTATTTTCCACGTTTTTTAGTTGGTGGAGAAAAAACAAGATGGCAGCTTGTGAAACAGGGTTTTTTTCCTCACAAAAAATAAATGGATCTCGTGAGAATTAATCCTTTTTTGCAAGATCCAATCCTTTGTCAAACTTTTTATCTCTATCCCGAAAAATGAACTTCCCATAGGAAATAGTGGGAACTTAAAAACTGAATAACTTTGTAACAGGTTAATATTTTTACGCCAAACCAAACACTGGAAGTTCTGTTACCCAAGGTCTTTCCATAAAAATGTCATGTCAAAATTCCACACCGTCTGGACTCAAGACGATGAGGAAAACACTGCAAAAAAGTGGCGACTTTTTACTTTTTTACACTATCTAGATCTCAGAATCCACATGCCCAACCGGAACTAAACTTGCCGTGTCAAGAGATCTACCCCACAGGACAGCTCATACGAAACTATTGTGCAAATCTGTTGAACGGTTGCAGTTATTAAAGTGCAAAATTTGAGGTTTAACATTAAACAAGCTACTTAACCCTAACTATAGGGGCACAAACGTGCCAATATAATTCTTTAAATCTGCAGTTTCACTTCATTTCTTCTCTGGTACAAGGAAAATTAAAAGGTTACTAGACAAGGTAACTAAACATGATACAATATCATATAAAATGCAGTCAAAACACAAGCTGCAGTCAAAACACAAATGTATGTAAATGGAAGTCCGAAAGAAAAATGAAATGTGAATATGTACACTCTTATCATCTTCACGTTTTAAACGTCCTATGTCAGATCTGATGTCCATGACATGCCGTACTTTTTTCACACACACACAAACTTTAACTTGCTTAAAAATTGTGTACTGTTAGTGGTAGTAAGTCAGATATTATGTTTGAGCAATAAGACAGGATGGGGCATGGGTTGTACTGTGTTTACGGCATGCCCAGGGCATTGTGAGACACACCACCGCAGGTTGAGTACCTTCAACCACTGGGCATGTGGTAAATCAGCCGAACCCAATCCCCGGAGTTTCTTATTTGCTTATATAAAATTAATTTTATACAAAAGTTAAAACATACCGTTTTAAAACAAAAATTTTTAATACAGTTAACTAAATGCTTAAAATTAAGGTAAAATAGTTCCTCCACCACCTGGGGATGATATTTTATTTACGGTGCTGTTATAATCATTATTTGGTTCTTGGGCAGTAAAAATTAATATATTAAGAGCATCTTTTTAAAGTGCCCATTGGTGTGCCCATTTTACTCTGCCATGTGTCTTAATGTTTGTAGGTAACTATGTTTACTCTAATATGCTTATATTTCCTTTGGTGGCCAGTATGTTGGCTGAGATGCTGACGTGCAGTTTTGCTCGTACATTGAAAGAGGGTTGCAGCAATCGGGGGTAAGCGGCATGTAAGCAGCGGTCAAAATTACATAAATTTAAATTAAAAAGCTAACAAAGTGATTGTTGTGAGAGTGCAGTTACCACAGTTCCATCTATCTGGTGATAGAGTAGGCAAGTGTGGGCCGCCTTAGGAGCAGGAAGAAAGACATCGTCTGGATGAGACAAGTGGTACTTTCTTCATCTGTGCTGCCACGTTGCTGGATTCATATAGGAGATGAAGTGGGTTGGTGGCCTGGGGAGAGTGAATTATCGGGCAGGTGGTCATGGGATTGCAACAGTGATGGACCAGCTGGCTGGGAGAGCAAACAAGCACCAACTAACAAAGAAACAGAAATGCTGTACAATGGGTGGGGGAACTGCACACTGCATGTATATGTGGGGTTTATAAGGCCATGGTTAATCAGGATGCAGGGATTTTGTTGCCTTTTTTTATATTTTTGAAGTATAATTAAGCAATAATGCATGACAGTGTGATATATCATGGGATATCGTCATGTCTCGGGTGGTTGGACATGATGAAGCAGGCCGAGTGCATCCAACATGTGGGAAGTGACATATCCCATGATATACCACACCCTGGAGTGTATTATTGCCAATATGAACTGAACTAAAATGTTATAAATAAAAACATTAAAAAAACTGTTTGAATATTTTAAAAGTGAGTTTTTGTGGTAGTGTAGGAGTACCATTTAAGAAAATAGTTCTTGGAGGGTTGTGGTCAACAGGTGGCACTGTGTTTACTTGGAGCTAATAGAGCAGGTGGAGCTCTTGTAACAGTGTGAACTCTCTCCCACCATTATCCCAGATGTGAACTGAGTGGTGTAAGGGCATCGGAGTACAGTGCTGGCTTTCAGTATGTTTTCGTTTGTGGCAGATGTAGATTTGGAAGTGGCGGGACTGAAAGGAGAACTTCAGTAAGTGCAGCAAGCACTGCTGTTTTGAAATGTTCTCACGCTTTCCTGTGAGAAATAGAAATGCTTGTCCACACAGTACAGCCAGCGAAAGTGGGGGGGATTGTGTGTAGCATAGAAAATGAGGCTTAAGGTACTGACTCACCCACTGCTGTGACAGACTGCTGCTGCCAAACCCACAAGTTTACTGCTGCTGCCTGAGTAAAAATCAATGGGCGGAAAGCAGGTTGCTCTTGTGTGTGTTTTGAACAGGCGCTTGACCCTCGTTCCACCCAGTAGCTTGTGGTCTGCTGCCTTGTGTGAAGTGGAGTGAGGGACCTGGTGAACCTTGCGATTGGAGGAATTTCTTTTAAGTGAGGAGGCTGGTGACCCAAGTTTTTCTGAATCTGTGATATAATCACGGCTTCAAGTACCTCTCAGCCAATCAGCTTCCTCAAATTTTTTTCATCCAGTTCCTAAATAGTTATCTGAAAGAAAATCTTGTTTATAAAAGAAATATAATTTATTGCACAAATAGTGTCCACAATCAAGTCTTTTTTCTTAGAATCCAGAATTAGCAAATTTACAAAATCTACAAATACTGTATATAAAAATATAAAAAAAAAACTCTACAAAAGAGAACTTTCAGCAGCAGGGGCGCAAATGCACAAACCTGTGGTGCACATAAAAACACAACTCAAGAAGGATAGAAAATAACAGGCATTTATTTTGGCAGCTCAAACAAGAGACTACATCAGAGACAACCCCAGTGCTTTGAATCCAGATGGATTTTTCAGTAGAAACGCAGATTCACATGCTTGGTCCCTGACATTCAGACTGTGGCTGGCCAAGGTGGTAAGAAGATGTGCTGTGCCTGTCCCCATCCATCTTTCTGCTTGTGATGTTCATGGGCTTTTTAGGCTGAGTTGGATGCTGGACAGGGATGGGAGGGTAGCGGGTGCTAAATGGGTGAATCGGGCTTGGGATGGGGGGGCAATGTCCTATTACAACAGATACTGGGAAGTGAAAGCATTGTGCAGAGCTATTAATGGCCACATAATGGCATGCCAATGGACCTTTAGCACGTTCCATGCAATAGGTGGTCTGCAGGCCCTGAGACTCCAGGAGGAGGAGGAGGAGGTCAAGCAGAACTCCCCCCATACCAGTAGAGGGTACTAGAGGGTGGAGGTGGAATGAAGAGGTTAGCAGCTGGGTTGGGGGTGGGGCACAGGTAACGGGGAGAAATGAGAAACATAGATGGGAGGGAAGGGAAGGAGGCTGTCTGAATGCACAAAGTCTTGGTAACATATAGATGACATGCAGGCATTGTTGGCAGAGAGGGGAGTGGACATCACGGCAGTGATAGAGACATGGCCACATCAAACCATGACTGGGACCTCTTGATCCCTGGGTATAAATTATACAGGAGGGACAGGGACATAGAAAAAGGGTGGGGTGACAGTTTACATCAGGATGGGTATAACTTGTATTAGGGAGGATTCAGAAGAGGGGAATGGTGGAAGCAATGTGGATTTAGTTACAGTGTAATAGAGGGAGGAAGGTGAGGTTGGGGGTAGTTTACAGACCAATCAGCCAGGAAGAAGAAAGAGACAGGGAATTGAATTCACAAATATTGACCACTACAGGGAAGGGAGAGGTGGTGTTAGTGGGATAATTCAATCTTCCCAAGGTGGATTGGAGGATACTGGCCACAACCTGCACCAGGAGTCAGGTGATCCTAGATGTGCTGCAAAATGGGTTCCTGACTCAGGGCATCACAGGACCCACCAAGGAGGGGCAATCTTGATTTGATGCTGACAAATGGGGGCCATGTCTAGGATATAAAGATTGAAGAGCCCTGGGTGGGAGTGACCATCACACAGTGTGGTTCCAGTTGGACACAGGCAGGGAAAAGGCTCCTACTAAGACTAAAATACTCGATTTTAGAAAGGTTGACTTCAGAAAGATGGACATGCTGCTAAGGAGTCACCTAGCAAGCATCCAAGTGGATATGGGGTTGGACCAAAGGTGGTCCATCGTCAAGGATGGGGTATCATGGTTGCCACAAGGGGGTATGTTAGGCTCACAGGGAGGAAATTGATAACTGGTTTAGCGCTGAGTTTGCCCAGGCAGTAAGGAACAAGAGGTCAACTGAAATTCCAAATTAATGTTGCTTGTAAGTCATGCATGCCTTTGGATTGGGGGGAGGGTGTCAGGGGTTTCCCACTCAGGGGTTGTGCGCTGATGTTGGCCGGGGGTTATGCCAGTAATGAATTATAACATTGTGGTGTGTGGGGGAGGGGGTAACTTTGGTCTTGATGGTATACTGCTATAGCTGTTACGTACCAGTTAAATTGGAACCAGAGCTTACAGTTGGCAGTTGCGTCTGAGATACAGCACAAGTTTGGTAATTGTTAGCTCAGTCCCTGACTCCCCTCTACCACCCGGTCTGGCTGTTAATGCAGGCTGCCATTGGCTCCAACAGGAGTCATGATTGTCGTGCTCCAGAGTTATATGAGGAACTTCGCCCATCCCTTCTGTTGCCTGAGAATCCCTACTTGTCATGGAATTGAGTAATCATCTCGGCAGACTGAGGGGGTTGCAGAATGCCATCATTCGTATGGGGGAGCATGACAAGCAAACAGAGAGGCAAATCATCATTCAGGATAATTCAACCATCGACCAATGATGCTGCACAGTGTGTCTTTGTGGGTGGATGGTGGGAGGGTGGATTGGGGTTGTGGGGTCCAGGAGATGCCCTGGGGTGAAATGGAGTCAGGATAGAGGTTATTCTTGTCTTGTCCCCATACCCAAGGGTTCTGATTTTAGTGGGCAGGTGCCGAGGTCTTCCTCAACAGCTCATCCCACCTTGGGGTGTTGTGTAATGCCAGATCTATTAAAAACAAGATAGCTATTATAGCTGATCTTGTTGGATCAACTGATCTGGCTTGCATCACCGAGACCTGGCTGGATGAAAATCCAGGTCCTATATTGGCCTTGGCAACTCCAGCTGGGTTCTCAGTGATACACCGTCCAAGGCTGGATCATAGGGGCAGGGGTGTGGTCATTATGTTTAAGACTGAGCTGGGCCTTGTGGATGTGCCATTGGGAAGTACCAGATCCTTTGACTATATCCTGGGAGAGGGTGTAGGCTGCGGGATTCTCCTTGTGTACTGTCCACCAGGTGGCAGTGGAGAATTCCTGCAGGAGATAGCAGACTTCATCGTCGACATGGTGTTGAGGTCCCCCAGATTGATAATTCTGGGGGACTTCAATGCCTGGGTCGATGAACTCTCGTCCTTTGGTCAAAATCTCCTCCAGCTGATGATGACACTGGGCCTAACACAGGTGGTTACCTCCTTGACCCATGTAGGGGGTTATTCACTGGACCTGATCTTTCTTCTGGGTATGGAGATTGCTGATTTGGGGTGGAACCAATCAGCTGGTTTGACCATCACACCATAAGGTTCAGTTTTAGGGCTCTCCCTAATAGGTCTGCCCCTACGGAGATGGTTCAGTACCGTCCTTTAACGGGCATTAACCCCAGTGACCTAATGGCGGTACTGGATCTGTCTGGCTTGTCAGGTGAATGCACAAGTCCATATGATCTCGTACTAGCATATAACAAGGCTGCGGGAGGTGCTCTGGACAAGATTGCTCCTGTTCGTGTTTGGCCTCTCACCCTTCGTTCAAGGAGCCCTTGGTTTGATGGCTCCTTGAAGGAGTTAAGGTAAGTTGGCCAGAGGTTGGAGAGAGCCTGGTGGAAGTCCAGCCATGATGCTGACAGGCTTAGGTTGATGGCACATTATAATGGTTATCGACCAGAAATCACCTGTAAGAAGGCAGAATTCCTGTCCAGGGAGATTTCTGCTGCACAGAATCGACTGGCTCAGCTTTTCCGGACTGTTGACAGACTGTGCAATCCAATCTGTCTCCAGCCCAGAGAAACTTTTTCTCAGCTGAGATGCGAGGAGTTCACTCAGTTTTTTGCAGATAAAGTAGCCAGCATCAGGTCTGGCATCGGTCTGACCTCCCCTATGAGGGATTGCAGTGGTCGACAGGAAGTGGCATGCACTCTGTCTGTCTGGTCAGATTTTTACCGGCTGGAGTTCACCGACATTGTGAAGATCATCCAAACACTGCGACCAACCAGTAGTAGTTTGGGTCCGGGTCCGGGTCCTACACCTCTTTTAGTGGGATGCTTAGAAGTTATCTGCCCGATCCTTGAAGACATTGTCTGGAAGTCTTTTGGGGGGGGGGAGTCTTTTCCTGACCCCCTCAAGGTCATTTGACCACTCCTTAAAAAACCCTCCTTGGATCTAGATTGTCTAGCCAACTACCGGCATATCTCTAACCTGCCATTTGTTGGTAAGGTTATTGAAAAGGCAGTTGTGGGGGGCGCTGTTGAGCCTGAGCTGTGAGGCAGCAAACTTTACCAGCTCTGCATTTAACTATTGATAAACGCTTAACTTCACCTTTTTCCTTTGAAAACTTTTGAGAACTCTCAACAGATCTAAAAAGAGCACCCCCATAAACGTGAAATGGGTAACCCTCGCAAAGAAAAAGGAGGTGGAATGGGAGGGAAAATTGCAGGAACTATACAGCCTAAGAGAACGGAAGGTACTGTACAGGCCGTGACTTCAGAGGGGACGGAGGAAACTATGGCTTCAATCGGGTCCAAATTACAGTGTCTGATCTTGGTAGTCACCGACCTAAACACCAAGATGGACTCTTTTGGTACCCGACTTACTTTAGTGGAATCGACTGTGGAACAGGTTCAGATGGAGATTGGGGAGGCTAACAGGCAGGTGGAAACTTCAGCCACGGCAACAGCAACCCTAGTCAAGGAGAACTCACACCTTAGAGCTAGACTCGAGTACCTTGAAAACCAGACTCTATCATCGCATGTGCGTATCTTAGGGCTCTCTGAAGGTATTGAAGGAGATCTCCCTTTGATATTCCTACAGGAATGGCTACAAGAAAAACTCAGCCCGGAGGAACCAATCTCATTTGCCTTACAGAAAGCGTACAGGATTACTCCACGGGGCTATCGTGAGGCCTCTGATACTCCCCGAACTCTACTGCTTATCACAGATGGTGTGGGAACTCTGGACAAGATTCTCCGGCTAGCTCACAGACTAGCTCACAGAGCAGGAACGTTTACACAGGATGAAAATAAAGTTTTTCTTTTTCCCGATATTATGCGACCTTCATGCGGCGGAAGAAGTTCGACTGTGTCCATCAAAAGCTGAGAGCCTCCTCGGTTCCTCATGCCATGATTTATCCTGCACGGTTATGAATTGTCTACAAAGATAACGTTTGGATTTTTACAGACCCATCGGAAGCAGGAAAGTGGGCCGTGCGTTTGCAGGAGCATCAACGGATCCAGATCCCTGCAGAGGGCAGTTCGTCGGAGGAAGAAACTGGGGATTGATTCAAGTTGTGAGACCTTCCTGAATTTTTTTTTTGTTATCTCCTATTTGGGACCTTTTATATTACCCACTATAATTCTTCTTTTCGTGGAGGTGTTTAAATGGGGCTATCTTTAATACAGATAGATCATTCTCAGAGCAGTAATCTCTAATATTGGTTAATGCGTTAGTCTGTCTGCTGCCTGGAATTAACTGTAGACCATGGTGTGCTATTGGAGCGCCTGGGTTTTTTTTTTTTTTTGTGGGCTGTCTGGTACAGTCCTCAAATGGTTCCATTCTTACCTCACGGACAGGTCTCGGAGAGTTGCCACTGGAATTTATTCCTCTGGCGCTCACTTCCTGCCTTGTGGGGTACCGCAGGGTTCCATTCTAGCCCATATGTTTGCAATGCATATGCTGCCATTGGGAGATATCAGGCGATACAGTCTGGGTTTTCACAGCTATGCAGATGATACTCAGCAGTATTTGTCGTTTCTACCCGGACAAGATGATGCACTCTCCATGCTAAATAACTGCCTTGCTGAGATCAGACTTTGGATGAGTTCCAGCTGGCTGAGACTGAATCCGGATAAGACTGAGGTGCTGGTAGTAGACCCAGGTCGTCCGGTGGTGGGTTTGGGAGCTGGACAACCATCAGGCTTATTACTTGGTGTTATGTCGCTCTCTGCCTCCGATCAGGTGTGTAACCTGGGCATTATTTTTGATGATGGTTTGACCCTAAAATCTCAGGTGTGGGCTGTCATCAGATCCTCTCTACCATCTGAGGAATATCACCCGGGTGAAACACCTGGTTCCTCCAGGTGATCTTCCAACATTGGTCCATGCCTTTGTCACTACCCGTCTTGATTACTGCATTTCCCTCTACATAGGGCTACCTGGGGTTGATATCCGCCGCCTGCAGCTGGTGCAGAACGCGGCGGCCAGGCTGTAGACTGGGACTTCTAGAACCAGTCATATTACACCTGTGCTCCGTGAACTGCACTGGTTGCCTGTTTGGTGGCAGATCACCTTTAAGGTTGGTTTACTAACCTTTAAAGCCCTACATGATTATGGACCCGGTTACCTGAAAGATCTCCTGATACCCTATATTGCCCCCTCGTCCTGTCTGTTCTGCCAACGAGGGATTGCTGGAGATTCCCAGGGTTCGATTAAAGACATCAGGATCTCATGCTTTCGCTTTTTCAGCGCCAACCCTGTGGAATTCTCTACCTGGTTGGTTGAGAGAATGCCCAACCGTCGATAGATTTAAAATGGAGTTAAAGACATATTTATTTAGTTTAGCTTTTCCTAGTTACGGATGATTTGTTTTAATGCTCGTTTTAAAATGTTATCTTTATGTATATGGTTTTTATGTACAGCGCCTTGGTTTCGAAAGGCACTATAAAAATAAAGATGATTTGATTTGTGTGGTCGGGACTTTACCTCCTCAACCAGCCCCATGCCGTGTTCACTTGCTAGCTAGCCTTCCAGCAGTTTGACATGAATGCTAATAGCTCTGCCACCCTCCCATGACTGTTGACAGTATGGCCGGCCTTGAAATCCTACCCATTCCCACCCCGTGATTCATGTTTGCCACTCCCAACCTGGTGCCCTTGAAGTCTGCCATGTTAAACCACAAACCATGGTACCAGGTTCAGCTCGGCCCAACTTATGGAATGTTAAATGCCAGAGCCCTGTCCTCAAATTTAATGGCGGTCCTACTCCCCTATATGACAGACATGCAGAGGGGAGGGTGCTCCAGAACAGTTAATGTGTTTTGGGGGTTGAAGCGAGTGGGTTCCCAGATTCTCCCACCGCCAACCCCACTCTCACTGCCCTGTCGTGAGTCATCATGTGGAAGGCACCTAAGAAGCTACCAGCTCACTCAGCACCTGAAGCGCTAGCCAGGGAGGATTGCAAACCATAAACCGCAGTTTCAGTTCTAAGCAGGTACAGTACCTGTGGGGAAAAAGTTTAGTAAGCAATATAGTCTTAGGATAACATCCAACTCGGGGGGCTTATGCAGTCAGTGTTCATGAGGTGCTTGTAGCTGGTTGTAAGTGTGGAAGATTCAGGTACTGCTAGCGGGCACTGGTTGGAGGAGTGCCCTGTCCAGTGTGCCCATGTCCAACTCCCTCCTGGAGTCTTTTCCAGATGGCAGTGAATGTGTTACTTTGTCTGCTGATGATTGCTAATCATCTCTCACCTGACCCCCAGGTTGT
The DNA here is from genome assembly GCA_016271365.2 of Neoceratodus forsteri. NCBI lineage: Eukaryota > Metazoa > Chordata > Ceratodontiformes > Ceratodontidae > Neoceratodus > Neoceratodus forsteri. Next base: position 94,370,189 of record CM057450.1, on the reverse strand, counting down.
ACATCTTGGGCACCACGGAAGTGGTATTGGATCATTTTCCTGGCTGGCTTGTTTAGGCGTAGGTTCCCCTAGTGAATCTGAGCTGTGAGATGAAGAACCTGACTCCCTGATTCTCTCTCTCTAGTGCTGTACCCAGAGGGCCCTGTGAGCTTCTTTTTGTCTCTGCCTCTGTCATTCATATCTTGTAGTTTGTCACTCCGTAGCTGGGCCATCCAGAGGGTAAAGGGGAGGCAACAGCTTGTTTGGTCCCTTGGTTAAGGTCCAAGATTGGGGAGGCTGCGTTTTGGGGTTGGGGGTTCTGACCTGAGCACTCCAGTCTTCAGTCTTTTCTGGACAGTGTCTCTGGAGGTACCCAGCAGCCTCCTTAGGGGAATTGAAAGTGTTGGCTACCCCATTCCTTACCATTTTCAGTCTGGCTGGGTACAGAAGCTGGAAGTGGATCCCAGGTCATGAAAAGCTCTCCTGATGGCTGTGAATTCTTTCCATTTTGAGGCAAGCTCTGCTGATTAGTCATTGAAGAGCAGGATGCAGTGACCTTCTCATGGAAGTGGGCCTTTTTCCTTGGCCAATGCCAAAATCCTCTCCTTCTCTGGGAATCTTAGCAGTTTTGCTAAGGGGGTCAGTGCCATCCTCCTACCTTTGTTGGGAGTGCCAACATACAATGTGCCCATCCTATTTCTAGGGGCATTCTGCATGTGTAATGTAAGATTTTAGGCAGCTCTTTTTTGCAGGAAGGCAACAGTGTCCATTTTTTGGCCCCCTTTGGGAAGTCTGTCATACAAATATTGTTCATGCAGCTTCTGTTCTCCGCATGCTCAGCCCTGTGCCAAAGGAGCCCGACCAGTCTTTCTGGCTCCTGAATTCTTGTATTGTGTCTTGAGTGCTTTTTATTAATGTATTATAGGTCCTGTATGATCGTTCAGCCAATCAGTTTATTTGTGTATATAGCTTGTGAAGTACTAGTGTTTCATGAGCTCTGTAAAAAAAAAAAAAAAGTCTCAGAACTCTCTCAAATCAAAATTCAGTAAGCCAATAATTGTCATTGACACTTTTAAACTACAACGGTCAAAATACACGCTACAAGACGAGTAAAAAAAAAAAAAGGCACTGTTCTAACGAAAAGTCAACAAACAAGCGCATTATTTGTTTACTTTGTGTGTGCTTTTTACTGATCAAAAATAAAGGTTGCGTTTGTAAACTTAACCTACCTGTCTAATACCACAATCAATCTCATTTTAGAAGTGACTCACATTAGGCTACAACACAAGAAATACAGTAACAGGGATCCACTCACTGCCACTGAGTTTTTTACCGTTGTGAACGCAGTGACCACAGCAACGACCTTTAACCCCTACAACAACATGAACAGCAGCAACCAACCAACTGTGGAGTTCTTTGGAGATATGTGATACTCAGCGACAGGAAGATCACTGGATGGCTGAGGAATGTGAAACGGAACAATGCCTGGTATAAACGATTGGGAGCACAGTTAAAAAAAAAAAAAAAAAATCAAAACAAAATTTACCCCCAAAAAAGAGAAAGCCATTAAGCAAACGTGATCAGGAGTGCTTCCACTTATACCAGTGAGTACCTTGACAATGGTACTCTGCTTTTTTAAAGCAATACATGTGTATTTATTTTCTTTATTTTACAGACAGCATAAGGGGTTTGCTTTGAAGGCTGCATGATCCATAATATGTTTGTATGTCCCAGGTCGCCACTCATTGCTGGATAAGAGTGGTTTCATGCATATCCTGCTCATGCCAGAACAACTCAGCTTCGCTGTTCTCTCACGAGCAGAACACACGTAAAACCACTGTTATCCAGCAACAAGTGGCTCCGTGGGGACATATAAGTATATAATATAAAAATGTACCTGTATCCCTTTACTTTTTCTTGAGGGTCTGTCACAAAGGTTGTAAATGAGATAATTTTGCTCAGCACTTGTTGTAGCATTTCCTTCAAGGCTGTGCCATTGTTCGCCGACAGTAAGACCACAGAAACTGCACCTCTGGCCATCTTGTTTCTGACAGGATGCCAGGCAGTGAGTGCCAACTTCTGCCTATGATTTCTCCCAGATGGTTGAAGGCAGGTCAGTAAAACTTTCAGATTTCGTTAGGTATTGTATTTGTCTAACAGAAGCCTGTTTTTCCTGCGAGTCCAATTTGTGTATGTAGTAGGGTGGTAGCCAGGTGGTCTGGAGCTGCGGTTTAGGTGGCCATTTTATTGAATGGCTCACACATCTTTACTCTTCTTGTTGTCATTCCTTATAGGATGGTATTGCCTAGTCTAGCCAGTGTCTTAAAATTACCTTCATGGGTGCCATGGCTATTAGAGACATATAGAATCTGTGATTCCCCAACAGTTTCTCCAGACCCACCTCCAAAATATACATCTGCAGCGTGGAATAATCTTATAATCCTAAAATGGGGTCTTGGTTCCGTTTGTCTGCTGCAATGATTGTACTTTACTACAGTATCACATGTGTAACAGTGAAACTGCCTCTTCTTGACACCTAATGCGTAGAGGGGGTGTCGTTTCCCGCTAGGCTGCCAGCTTAAGTGTAATGTAGAATATACTGTATCACTGATAATTTTGTATGCATCAGCCTGTAATGAACAAACTTGGTGAATTGGTATACATTTTGCCAGACCCTGGACCAGTCGAAGCCTTTAAACTCTTCTGTTTTTTCCAGTAGCAATAGGGTGTTTCCTTCCTGGGCTGCACCATTGATCCCATAGCCTTGTATAACTCTGATACTTTGTCTGTCATCAGCTATCTGGATCAAGGTGGTTTTAGGTTGTCATTTCTCCTCCAGACCAGGATGGGCATCCTATGTTTTCACCTAGTTTGTGGGTAAGTTGAAGGTATGCAAAGGCCTTTTAGGGGTGAAATGTCATGCACTCTCCGGAGTTCCGTAAAGGTGGCAAATCTATTACCCCTTAGCAGTTGTGCTGTGGTGTTCATCCTACATTGTTCTCAGACCTCTTGATTAATGATTATTTTCTCAAGTTTAAAATTAGGATTCTTTCTCGGGGGCTGTAAGCAGTCGTGTTTGGGAATATAGTTAACGCTCTTTCAAATCTGTCTAAAATGGTTATGAAAGTGTCTGTGGGGAGTCCTTCAGCCCGGGGTGGGTGGGGGTTCAGTATCTGTGTACATAAGTGATTTGGGCTCTGTTTGACACCTTTCACACAGATTCTGCCAAATTTCCAGTCAGAGTGGGATATATGACCCTCTTGGGTATCTGGGTTTGGGTACCCCCACTGAAAAAAAAAAAATACATTGCTGCCTTTGAGGGCTAGGTTGTACCTAAAAAGTCCGGCAGACCTGGGCATTCCATTAGCTTAGTGGCAGTGAGCTTATTGTAGATACTTCTCATTTTTTTTCTTTGCCAAATAAAATCTGATATGATAGCATGCGTCGTCTTTAAACCAAAAGTTAGTTATGTGCGCTGCCATCATCCCCGGGGGGGATAGAAACCAGGTAATATATGTTTATTTTGGTAGTAGTCATACGATCCTGTAGGGACAGAGGCAACGCCAGACCATCTTGCCAGGTCTTGTTTAATTTGAGACCAAATCGAGTCATAGTTCTTGCTTTTCATAGTCTTCATACTTGTGGATAGCTCTATACCTACAGTAAGTAGGTCAGTGTGGAAGCAGCCCATTCTATGTTTAAATGAGCAATATCTTGTCAAAACAACTTTTTAGCCGGTCCAGTGGCGCTGCGGGTTGAGGTACTGGACACCACACCTCGTGCCACGCCGGTGATCCGAGTTCGGGAACGAGCTCGGGTACCGGGGTCGGCAGGGGAGGGACTGGATTGAGCGCCCACTGGGCTGCTGTCCTGTCCTAGGGGGAGGGCGTTGGGGAGCTTGGCGCTTCGGCGGCCCCTGGTGGAGACTGGGGGCATTACAGTAGCGCAGAGCGGCACATAATAGCGTGCCTGACACTGGCAGGGTAGCTGTGCGCCATTGTGTTGGGGAGGGCACATGCAGGGAAAGGGGTAGGCAGAACAGAACGTAGGAAAACCCCGGTTCTAGGGGTAGGTGACGGCACCAATCCCCATGCCCATGACTGGGTCCAACTCGGCCGGCCTTCACAGATCCTCCGCCAGGGACCCACGTCTGCAGCTGGAGTCTACAAAGTTAAGAGTGCCCAAGGTAGGAGGGGCAGCCCCACCCTGGAGGGGTTAGGCTGTGGGTGCCAGCTGTGAGGCAGTGGTGGAGGGGAGGAAGGTTCGATCGGGGGACTTCAGGCAGGGCAGGATAAGGTTGGATGCCTGAGAGAGGTTCCTAGAACCGTGACCGGAGGGAAAAAGAATCGAGGAAAAAAACAAACAAAAAAAATTTATTCAGTGGTAGTACACAAGTCTTGTTTACATTCAGTTTGTATTTGGAGAACTCCCCAAATTCCTTTATAATCTTGGTGGCCCTCGGAAGGGATTGCTTGGGGTTTATGAGACATGAAAGGATATAGTCTGTGTAGCTTGAGATTTTGTACTTCTGTCCTCCCATTTCCATCCCTTAATCTCCTTGCCTTGCATAATCTTCTTAAAAAATATGGACTCTTCACAAATCTGTGTGTCATCCTTATGCAGGGGCCATGCTAATCTTCTTTGCATTGTGCCAACAGTGTATGTGATGCAGAAACGAGCACACCTGCAACATGTTCTGATCATATACCACAGAATTCTCTCCCTCTGTTCCTTCTGGGAGACCTCTAAACCTCAGGTTCATTGCCTGAGCATTGCTCTCAAGGCATTTCGGACACGAAATTTTATTTTCCGTAATCGCACCCGATACTGCAGCTATAGTGGTCTTGCTGGTGTCTGTAATAAATACTCTTAAGGTCGTATGGACTGTTTCTGCTGTGGTCTCTCTCCTACTGTATGTGGCTACCCTTGTGTTGAATGCCTCAACATTGAGTTCAAGATCCCACATGGCCTGCAAAATGGCCTTTGTAGTAGGATCAGTGTCTTCTTCTATGTCTTTTGCTGGTCCAGCTGCCATGTTACTCATGGCAGGTGTAGGCTGCTTGCTCTTCCAGTCAGTTGATGTCTTCTGCTTCCATCTGCCATTATCAAGTTTGGTCAGATTCGGATATGGGATACCATAAGAGGTGAGCTACCAGAAATGGTGTACTCGAGTCCAGAAAGTTAACTTTAGTTTTAAGTTTTTTTCCTGATGCAGGATAAAGGATCATATAAAAGATGTCTGTTCAGGTCTGCTGCATGTTCTGCCGCCCAAAAGAAGACACACTTGATTGACCAAGAGACTGCTCCGGAACCGGACCAGTGGCACTGAGGTCTGAGGCGCTGGACACCACTCCTCACACCATGCCGATGACCCGGGTTCGGGAATGGGTCCAGGTCGTTGGGGGCTGGCTGGGCGGAGGAGGAGGATTGAGTGTCCCAATGGATGCTTTCTGGGGGTGAGGGAGAGGGACATTCCGCTTAGCATTCGCGTCCATTGTCCTACAGCTGGTGGAATCTTGGGCAGTGGGGCAAACATGGCTCTCACGAGTCGAGAGGGGAGGGTGCTGTTAAACACTTGACTACGATGAGTGTCAGCACGTCATCAGTCTGGATGAATGTACACAGAGAAGTGCAAAGTAATGCACCTAGGAAACAAAAACCCAGGAGAAGAGTACGCAGTGGGGGGTGAGAAACTGACAACAACAAAAATGGAAAGGGACCTGGGGTAGTTATATCAGATGACCTAAACTTGGGCAAGCAATGTGAGAAGGCAGTAAGGAGGGCTGGGGAATACTGGGATGCACAGGGAGAGGCATCACCAGTAGAAAACAGGAAGCTGTTATCCTTCTGTACAGACAGTTGGTGAGACCCCATCTGGAGTACTGCGTGCAGTTCTGGAGACCCCATGTCCGCAGTGACATAGACAGGGTGGAGGCTGTCCAGAGAAGGGAAACCAAAATGGGGCAGAGTCTGCACTAGCAGACATACAAAGAGAGACTGGGGGACATGATAGAAACTTTCAAGTACCTCAATTAAAATCCAAGAGGGTAGCATCTTTCAGAAAAAGAGACATGCAAGAACAAGGGGCACAATTTGAAGAAAGAGGGGGGATGGCTCAGAGGTACTGTGAGGAAGTATGTTTTCATGGAGAGGATTGTGGATGCATGGAACAGCCTTCCTGAGGAGGTCGTGGAGTCAAAAACTGTGAGGGAATTCAAGAATGCAGGGGATAGACATAAGGCAATTCTAGTGGGGGGGTAGGAAGAAGAAGGCTATTGGTTAACTATGATCTGCAGTTTATCCATCAGGTAGGGAAATGGGCAGACTAGGTGGGCCAAGCGGTCCTTAGCTGCCATCAAATTCTGTGTTTCCTTTGCACTGGTGCCCTATAGGGGTTAGGACTGCACAAGGAAAAAAAAAAAAGAGAAAACCAGAAACAAAACTCCCTAGCGTCATGCAACATGATGCCAGGATCCCAGTAAGCTGGGACCCAGCTGAATACTGGGAAAGGAGGAGGTACCACTGTGGCTTGAGGCCAAGGGACAAGTTAAAAAAAAAAAAAAAAAAAAAAAGACCGCTCCTGAGCCCTGTTCACTTATAATGTAAGGAAATTGGTCCGAGGAATAAATTATATTATAAAGCAAGCATAAAACATTTATTTTTTATAACATAAATCACTTCCTATGGAGTTAGTCAGTACCTTTGGTACTTTGTGATAATTTTGTTGAGATTTAGGTTTTCTTTTGTGTGAGTCAGCCATGCATCAGATGTGCGGTCTGTGTAGTTGTGCAGTCAGTGGACTGTGTCACAGATGCACTCCACAGGTCAGGCCCTCTTCTTCCACAGTGCCAACCTTGGAGTGCAATAGTGTGAACAGGTAACAGACAGGGTAACCCTCCTGTCTGTTTTGGGTCTGAATCTTCTATTAACCTCAAGTTCTGGAGGGAGTCAAACTGTGTGAACCGTATGCTAGCATACCTAACTTAACAGGCTCAGATAATACTCACTTCAGGGGGATGCAATATAATCTTTCACCCAAGGACATCCAGCCAGGTATCCAAAATGAACCCTTACGACTCTATAAGTGACCTAGGTATTTCTTGCCTTTTTCAGGCTTAGTAACACCCTGCAAACCCTACAGCTGTCAGACTTATTACCGGCTCAGCAATCACGTGCAAAAAGGACTGAGAAGACACAGGCAGTATAATAAAGAAAATGTTGTTTACTAAAAAGTTTAAAACTGGTGAAATCAAACACAGAACAATTATCACAAATCTCACAGTCATATAAGAAAAAGTTACAGAATATAGATTTCTATCATACATACTTAGTCTTTCTTATTCTAGGTGTTACCTTTAAGTGCTTTTTCTTTTTAAGTCAGAGAACCATCTCTCTGAATCCAAGAATCATATGCTACATATGTCCCAGATGCTGTTCATCTGAAACTCTATCTCCCCACCTCATTTTTGGTGAGGTCAGCTAGAGTCTCTCTTAGATTTAATTTCTGACATAGTTATTCACAAGGATGTAAGTTATTATTTTGAAAAATCTGTAACTAGTCATTTCCCAAATATGACCATCTTTAATCAACATTTCTGTTTGAACTTAACAATTCCACACTCCTGTCCCTAATTCTCAGGTACGTGCGAAAACCATTAAGAGTCAGCCAAGTGTCTTCTTCTCCCTGCTACGTCATGAAATGAATATATGTGGAACATTTCAAAGGCAGCACAGGTTATCAGGGCCATAAACTCTCCCTCTGGAAGGAAGGCAAAAATTTGTTTTTTCCCTAATCAGTTTAACGACCTCCTCACTGACACCTTGAAGGTCAAAAGCCGAACTGCTAACTTGTGTGAGATAATTACATACACAGACTATTTATTTATAATACAATATCATACCATGATAATATTAGAGGGTTTTCCCTGTGACACCCCTCCCTCCTTAGACTGAATTTTGGGGGGTTTATTCCTACATGGGGTGAGTTCCTCAAATTTAGTTTACACCTCAAAACAATGGGACAAACCATCAGCGTTTACATTGGCTGCCCTGGCCCTGTGGGAGACCATCATGTCATACTCTTGCAAGGCAAGACTCCATCTTAATAGTCTACCATTCATCTTATCCATTTGTGCCAGCCAAACCAGGTGGATGTGGTCAGTTTATACCTCAAAACGCTGCCCTTATAAGTTTAGCTCCAACTTCTTTAGGGCCCACACCATGGCAAGACACACTTTTTCCACAGTAGAGTAAGCATGCTGCCTGGGAAGTAACTTTTTACTCAGGTACACTATGGGGTGATCTTTCCTTTGGTTGGAGGTCCAACTCAGCACTGCCCCAATACCCACATCTGAGGTGTCAGTCTGGACTATAAAGGGTCTACTATAGTCTGGACTTGTCAGTACAGGAGCACTGCATAGTGCCTCCTTCAGTCTGGTAAAGGTTTTTTCACAGGCTGCTTCCCAGGTAACTTTCTTAGGCATCCTTTTCTTTACCAGGTCAGATAGGGGTGTGGCCAAGGCACTGTAATTGGGTACACATTTCTTATATTACCCTGCTGTCCCCTAGAAAACTCCTGACCCACTTCTGTGTTTCTGGTCGGGACCATGCTTTGATTGCCTCTAGTTTTACTTTGTTAGGATGGAGCTGTCCCCAGCCTACAACATGCCCGAGGTATGCCACTTCAGCCATGGCCACCTGGCACTTCTCAGCTTTGACAGTGAGCCCGGCCCTATGTATCCTGCCCAGCACTTCCCTAAGGTGGGACAGGTTTTCTTCCCAGCTGGCACTAAAGATGGCAGTCTCATCCAGGTACGGCACAGCATACTCCTCAGCACCATTTAACACCTGGTTCACCAACCTTTGGAAAGTAGCCGGGGTGTTCTTCATTCTGAAAGGCATTACTTTAAATTCAAATAACCCTATCAGAGTGATGAAGGCTGACCTCTCCCTGGCTCTGGCAGTTAACTCTACCTGCCAATACCCCTTTGTTAGGTCAATAGTTGTAAGATATGTCGCCCCTTCCAACTTGTCCAGGAGTTCGTCCTTTCGTGGCATCGGGTGGGCGTCTTGATTGCATTCAGTCCATGATAGTCCATGCAAAAACAAGTGGAGCCATCTGGCTTGGGAACAAGGACTACGGGTGAGGCCCAGGGGCTGTGGGATTTCTGGATTACCCCTAAATCCAGCATTCCCTCCACCTCCCTCCTAATGTCCTTTTGGACAGCCTCAGATACCTGATATGCTGTTGGCCGTATGGGCACCTGTGTCCCTGTCTCCATATTGTGCGTCGCTAAGGGGGTTAGTCCAGGCTTGGTGCTAAACAGTGGGGCAAAGTCTGCTAAAACCTCCCTTACTTCCTGGGTCTGGTCCGGTGGTCAACTGGGGTGACATTTTAATTGCCTCCACAGAGGACTCCCACTTACTTTCTTCCAGCAAGTCCAGAAGGGGGTCTCCTTCATCCGTCCCTCCAGGACTACACACTGCAAACACCATGTCAGCCCTATTAGCATATGGCATCATCATGCTGACATGGTACATACTTTGTGTATGTCTTCTATCAGGTAACTGTATAATATAGTTTAGGTCATTTACCTTTCTGACTACTTTGTATGGTCCTGTGCACTCGGGCTGCAGCTGGTCTTTCCAGACTGGGATTAGGACCATGACTTCCTGACCCATCATGTGTGAACAAGATCTGGCTCTGTGGTCATACCACACAGTCTGTTTTTGTTGGGCCGCTGCCAGGTTGCTCTGGGATGTCCTTATAAGCTCCTTCAGCTTTTCCCTAAACCTAAGGATATAATCCACTATGGGAGTTCCCTGGATGGTGTGCTTGCCTTTTCAGTCCTCCCGGATCAAGTCTAGGGGTCCACATACTAGGGTTGTCACGGTATGACGGTGTCACGGTATTGATACTGTGGACAATTTCTGATACCGCGATAACCGTGATTCGCGGTATACCGCGGTATTGAGATTTTTCAACTAGTTTTTTTTGCATTTTTCAGGGACAACTGTCCCTTTCACGCCAATTCTCTCTGATACAAGAGTTTGAGAAGGCTTCTTTTTCACGCAAAAATTGTTTTGTGGATGCGACGTCCGCTGTCTGCTGCAGTGCTGTACAGATTAGTAAGATTAGGTTTAGGTGTCCTCATGTGTCCAATCCATAAGTGGACTGATGATGTCGGTTGAGAGACCTTCAATAAAATTTAAGTCAGTCTTTTGACTTCTTCCTTCCATTTTTAAATTTTCAATGTTCAGTTTCAGGACACAGTTTTTTTAGTCATCATTTAATTTGTGCGTTTCACACGGAGTGCCACACAAGGCACACAGAGACTAAGTGAGTATTATGCCACTAGTGATCTACAAGTAATAACTGCTTCCTTAATGGTAAATGGTGAGAACAGACTGCGCAACAGCACACAAAAGTCAGTGTGTTGTGTGAGTGTGACTGTATCACTCACACAATGCACACTAACTGTGCAGTACACACGGAGTGCAGTACACTGCTTGCACAAAAAGCCACACTGTAAATGCACAATGTGCATCATTATTGTCCTTTCCCCTCTGCTGTTCTTTTGGAACAGAAGCAGAAAATGACATACTGGTTTCAAAATGAGTGACATACCTCTAAAAAAGTTTAACAACAAAACACATTTGTTGAGGGTTACATCCCCCTCAGGACAATTCCACAGTGCCCGACACTACAGCAACAGCAGCACCAGGTCGCTGTAGTGTCGTTGCCGGACCCCACCACTGCATTCGGGGTACTGCACCGCCTCCCCAAAACCACTCGGGCTCGGAGTTGGTTATTTAAGTAGCAGGGGTTGGGGTGGGGGGACATATAGGTGTCGACCAGCCATCCTAAATCCGTTTGTTGATTGGGCTTGAGCAATGGGTATGGAATGGGGGTGAGGGAGGGATCGGCAGCAGTAACCAGGCCCAGCGTCAAAATCTGTTATGTTATTTTGTTAACAGTATCACTGTGTAACATTTCGTCTGTCATGTCATGTAATGATCACCATGTTAAGTTTTCTTATTTTTATGGGTAACAGAACAAACTGTCTGTGGTTGGTTGTCACTGTGTGTACAGACTCAGACTGCAGACTGGTCAGCCACCTCATCGGCGGGGCCAGTGAGTGACAGATGAGACCGCAGTGATCATTCATTCATATTACTGTTGACTGTTGTGCTGCTGGTGCTCTGTCTCGAATGGTCATGTGTGTTCATATTCATTCATTGTAAGTCTGAACTATAGAGAGTAGACAGTCCTGTCAGACTGTCAAAGGCACAGAACTATCAAGGTTAGTCAGACAGAGACTGAGATACACACAGAGAACCTTTTCAGGTTCATTTTTTATTGTTAAATAATAACACAAAAATTGCCATGATGCCAGTGCCTTTTGCATTTGCAAATTGCAGTTTTGCATTACACTTAAACACTCTGTGTTTTTCAGTTTCAGTGATGAGAATTGGCAGTAGTAGTCTGTGTGTTTCTTCAGTTTTCATTCCCAGTTGTTCCCCACCCCTCCCTCTATCTGATTCTGCAGCACAGAGTCATTGCTGCCCAGCACACCTGCAGTGTGGATAATGAATTTGACACCCACCAACACATGCCGTATCTGGAGTGCATTCTGCTCACTAATCCAAATTCTCTGTGACATCTGCTGCTGTTGCTTCCTGACTCCGAGTCTGAGTCCTCCGCTCCTTCCCTCCCTCCCTGTCCTCCAAGTGTGATTTGTGATATTTCATACTTGGCATTGGCTATTCAGCTGAACTAGCACATTTGGTGAAGTTGTTGTCTTGTCTTATCTGTCTGCTTGATGCACCCAGAGTCCCTCCAGTCCAATTTCACTGTGAACCACGTCATGTCTCTCCCTCTGTCTGCTCACCTGATGCCCCCACTAGAGTGGTCCCTAGGACTGAGTCCTACTCCTGACTCATGTCATCTGTGTCACAAAACTTTGGTTGGCTGGCTCAGCTGAGCTCTTGGCTGACTGTGGCTGGGGGCTACCCAACACAAAACCAATAAGAGAAATTACTTTAATTGCATTATTACCCTTAGCCTAGCTGCTAGCTTAACAATTATAATCACTTGACTCCGCAGCTACCAACCATGGTGCTGAGGATATATAGGCCAATTCCTTTAATGCTATGCAGGACTCCAGTCCTGTTGAGTCACTCATCATATCACGAGACTTGACTCACGAGTCCGAGGTGGTGACAAGATGACTCGAGTCACTTGGGGGCTACCTAGAACAAAACCCAATGGAAAAAGTAATTTAAATTCACACATTTCTTAATTACTTAAATAGCTAGTAGTTTAAAAATCAACAAAAAAAAAAGAGAGAAATGAGTGCCTGCCACGGCACTGAGGATATATAAGCAGATTCCTTTAATGCCAGATTGCACTCATGTCACAGTCACACAACTCGACTCACAATAGCACAAGTCACCCAACCAAAGCAAGCAACTCACATTGGCTGACTGCCTCAGCTGGAGGCTACTATAGTTAAATACCTATTACCTACCTTAAAAAAAGAAAAAAAGCAGCCAGTGAGCTCCTGACACTGCCACGGCATTGAGGATATATAAGCCGATTCCTTTACTTTCAGACTTGACTCATGTCACAGTCACACGACTCGACTTGAGTCACAGTATAGCATGACTGACTCAACCTAAGAAAGTCAAGCAAGCAACTCACATTAGCTCACTGCCTCAGCTGGAGGCTACTGTAGCTTAATACTTACTATATTAAAAAAGGAAAAAAGCAGCCAGGAAGCCAGCATGGCATTTAGGATATATAGGCTAATTTCTTTAAATGCCACCATCTCTCACAGTTGGCTTAGCTCAGCCAATTGGCTCTGGCTGTTGGCTTGGACTTCGAGTCTTGGACACAACGAGTGGTGAGTAGAGGCAGGAGTTGTGTTGTGGTTGTGGTGGTAGGGTACTGCACTGAGAAAGTAAATATGAAGAACACAGATATCTCCAAATTTATTTGCACTACTTACTATTACTTTTACTAACTTAACTTGAGGGGACTGGGGGGGTACTGGGTCTTAGAGGGAGCCCCAGGCTGTGAGGTGAGGATGGAGGAGGGACACTCAGCCTAATGATAGCCAAAAAGTGAGCTTTGATTTTCCAATCAGAACTGTTCTGATTCTAAGTAGTGCTCTTGCTGTGCCTGCTTCTAAAGCTAGTAGCACACTACATCAGTGAAGTGCAACTCTGTCTGCATCTGCAAATCTAGTCTGCACCACCACCAAGAGTGGAGTGACTGGACATTCCTTTCATATTCCTCAACTCTCATCTTTAAGTTATTGACAATTTAACATAACAAAAATGTAAATCAAACAACTTACTACTCATACTCACTGTGCTATTTCAGACTCTCTCTTCCCCAACTGCTGCAAACTGCTCTCTGCTTAGCCCATCTAGTCAGATTAGTAAGCACTTATGCTGTATTTTTTTGTTTCAGCTGCGCTTAACCCAGTTGTTTGTTAGCTACGAGTGATTACTAGTCACAGAATTTATGTTACTGTCTATGAACTCTGACCTATCTTGTTACTTGTGCTTGCAATTTGTGAAATCTTGATTTGCTTTGAATCATTGTTGCCTCCCTGAATTCAGAATGTATGCATTTCCCTGACTGTCCCTACCTATTGTAATCTCCCAGGTCATGCCTGAAAATAGTCATGTCTTGGTTATGGTACTTACCGGGTAAACAAAAACTAAATAAAATTATTTTTGTATAGTACTTTTGGTATTGGTAGCATTTTGTGCTGTAAGCTAAGAGTACAAGAAAACACTTTACTTATAACGGTATGTCACTCACATTTCAGACTGCAATGAAATGAATTTTTTTTATATATAAATCTACTTGTAATGCTCGAAGCTCCATGCTCATCATGAGGTCAGGAGGAATCTGACTTAGTCAATAAAAAATATATTTCTCTTGCACATACTTGACTCATTGTCTTTATTTTCTCTCATTAAATTCATAATATGAGATTTACTAGTATTTTAACTGCTTTTATAGGTTCATAGGTTCATAGAAGTGTACGAGCAATGAAGGCATATGTAAGGATGCCCATTGTATGCTCGCCACCCATATGTCCTATGGATGGAAATCACATTTTTTGTTTCCCATATGTTTATCCAATCTTTGCTTAAAGGTATTTAAATTATCACTATTAACGACGCTTATAGGTAAGTTATTCCACAAACCCACAACTCTCTGTGTGAAAAATAGACTCCTTATAGTGGATATACATTTTTCTCCAATGAGTTTATAACCATGACTCCTAGTTGATTTGACATTGGAGGCAGTAGTAAGTCCAATTGTGGTTCTTAAATAATCATTTTTTAAGGTTTGATATACTAATATTAAGTCCCTTATTTGTCTGTATTTTACAGAAAATAGGTTGTTTTTTAATCTATCTTAGTAAACTATTACTATGTAAAGATGATACTTTTAGTGAATTTACGCTGAACACCCTCAGTGAGTTTTAAACCCTTATAGAAGTTAGTGCACAAAATTGAGAGCAGTATTCCAAGTGGGGCGTACTAGACTGGTGTAGAGTGGCATAATAACCTTGAGTCTCTACTTTTGATATTTCTTAAAATAGAGCCAATTATTTTATTACATTTTAACTTTAATTATATTATTTTTTCGAAGTTAAATTATCTGAGATTATGACCCAAATCCTTTTCTTCCAAAATACTTTTAGATAAACATTGTTTAAGGAATAATTGAAGGGGATGTTATTTTGCCCAAATGTAAGACTTTACATTTGTCAACATTAAAACATACCATAAGCCTTTGCCCAGTTTGATAGGTTGTTTAAATGATTTTGTATGGAGCATTTATCATGAAAGGTGCTACCAAACTACCCATTTTACAGTCATCAGCATTTTATGACCCATATCTTATCAGTAGTAGGCAGTGTAGAGACCATAATATTAAATAGTATCGGACCTGGGACGGAGTTCTGGGAACACCACTAGTCACACTGGCCGCAGACAGGTGACCTTTGACTGATACCTGTTGAGTTCTGTTTTCCAATGACTATTCAGTTTATAATATTAGGTTGCAACTTAATTTTGACCAATTCTTGTAGTAAGACTTTGTGATACTTTATCAAAGCTTTGGAAAATCCAAAATATTACATCTACTGGAATACCCAAGTCCAAGGCAGCTTACTGGTTCAAAAAATGTAGTAGGTTGACAAAACTGATCTTTCGGTCACAAAACTGTGTTGAAAGATATCTATTATTTTATTTCTTTCTAAATGATCTAAACATGGGCTTAAGCAATCTTTCCATAATTTTGCCTTATGATGGAAGTCAGGCTTATGGTCGATAATTGTTAGGGTCATGTCTGGATCCACCATTATATATGGGTGTAACTATAGCCTCCCTCCAAGCCTGAACAACTTTACCTTCTCTGATTGATGAATTACATAACATAGCTAGAGGACCAGAAATTGAATGACTAATTTTTTGTAAAAATCTGGGTGGAATACCATCAGGACCAGGAGAGCTGTTTGATTTTAAAGATTTAATTTGTTTTGCAACCTCCATTTTTCTAAAAACAGGAAAACTAGAATTATTTACTAGAAGAGGCGATTTGCAGCTTCCTTAGTTTCGAAACTTTAGAAATGTCTCATTTAGAATTGTAGCAGTAGTTGTTTCATCTAAAATAGGTATATCATTGATGTTATAGGTCCAATTATATGATTTCTTTCTTTCATGGAACCAATATAATTATAAATTGTTTTTTGTTGTCTAACTTTAGTAACTGTTGAATTCAATTTTAGATTTAGATGATTTAATCATGTGTTTTTAATTTTTGGCTGCAATTTGTATTTTCCAGGAGACTGTTGGAAATAACTTTTTATATTTTCTAATAGTTTTCTTTTTTGTAATTGTTTCTTAATTTTTGAGGACCACCAAAGAGGGACACGTTTATTGTTGCAGTATTTCATTCTATAAGGAACACAGTTTGAGAGACAAATATTGATTTGTTATTAATTAAATCCCAAATTTGTAATAAATTTAGGTTATTTAGTTCCGCCTCCCAATTCCATTTAGATAAAAATCATTAATTTTTTATAGTTTGCTTTATTAAAGTTTTTGAGTTTAGTAATGCCATTTGTGCTTGGAAAGTCTGCATGTATTCATACTTGACCATGCAATGATCACTATTACCCAAAGGAGGAAGTATTTTGATATTATCACTTTTCTCATTAACATTGGTGAGTACAATGTCATGATATTGTTACCACGGGTAGGTTTATTAACTATTTGTTCTAGGTTAGATTCAAGAAAAGTATCCATAAACATCTTTTCAGTATTTGAAGCTGATGTATAATTGTCCCAGTTGACAGTTGGAAGATTGAAATCACCCATCAGTATATAGGAGTATCAATGTGTACCTCAGATATTTCTTCTATTAAACTTTGATTTTCATCATTGGTTAAACTAGGAGATCTATATATTAGCCCAATTACTAGTGGACTATGGGGGAGAAAAATTTTGACCCATAAACTCTCATTATTACTTGTTTTAGTTTTAATTGTGTTTGTTTTCAAGTTTTCATCAATGTATAATACAACACCTCCTCCCTTTTTATTTTCATTTCGGTTTTTGTAAAACTTTTTATATCCCTTTATGTCAGTGTTCCAGTCTTCATCCTTATACCAAGTTTCAGTAACTCCACAAATTGATATTTTTGTGCTTGAAGGATGTAAGTAAGTTCTTTTTGTTGCAGACTTCTGGCATTAGTTAATATAATATTTATATTTGGTTTAGAAATGACACAGTAGTGTTGCGTTGGGGAATTTACGGTTGATTATGGATGCAGGGTTTGAAGAATAGTTGAAAATTGAGGTTCAAGAGTTGTATCTAGAACATACAACTCCCCTTGCTGGAAGTTTAAACAACTATTGATAGAATGCACTATGCTTTCGCCAATAGCCTACTACCTCCTGCTGAGATGGAGTCCGTCCCAACAATAGAGGTTTGATTTACCATAAAAGTCCTCCCAGTGAGTTATACATTGTATATCTTGTTTAAGACACCAACATCTCAACCAATTATTTAGTTCTCTCATTTTACATTGTTGGGAAAGATTTGCTTTGAATAGGTAAGATTTCTAGATAGGACTACCCCACATCCTAAATCCAATAATTTGTTTGTTAATGCAACATAATCTTCTTTTTAGTTTTGAGAAGAATCTTTTAGAACATTGTTGGCTCCTATGTGAACTATTACCAAAGGTTTAAAACCTGAGTTTTGTAAGATGCTGCTGGACATCTCTTGATGTCAGTAATGCCAGCACCCCTAAGCTTGAAAGAGTTCTATTTGTGTTTCAGGATTGCAAATGATTCTATCAATATGTTTGATGATAGAGTCTACTAGCACTATAACCTGTCTTTTTTGCAAACATCTTCTTGATTTAGGTCCAAGTTGTCACAATTTTCTAGTGAAATCAAGGATTTACATCAACTTGGTCATGTTTTTGGCCCTCTGGTGTCAGTAACATTTTGTAGATTGATGGGAAAAAAAGAGGAAGAATTAAAACTCTGCATTTGAAAAATTCATATTTGTTATAGTAAATATTGGGTTTTCTGTATTTCAAAATTTTCAGAAATGGGGACACTTATTGTTTCTGGATCATGGCCTGTATCCTAGATGTATGTTAAGGGATCAAAGGAATTGAAAGTAGAAACCGTAAATTGGTCTGTTCTTCTGCCCTTTTTGGATTTTTTGAATTTGTAAAGTGTACCAATCTTCATCTGCATTATCAGATGGATCTTCTTCCCTTGTTCTCTTAACACTAAC
Source organism: Neoceratodus forsteri (assembly GCA_016271365.2). NCBI lineage: Eukaryota > Metazoa > Chordata > Ceratodontiformes > Ceratodontidae > Neoceratodus > Neoceratodus forsteri. Next base: position 94,352,366 of record CM057450.1, on the reverse strand, counting down.
TTTTTTCTTTTCTTTGCAGGGTATTTCAATAGGTTTTGACAAGTGGCTTTTACGTAAAATGTGGTTAAAATTGCATGATTTTTTAATATTGTAGGTTTTCCCATTGGAATGCATTATACCGTAGTATCAACGATAACCGCGTATCACACACCACGGTTATCATATTTTTCAAAATTTCATACCGCTGACAACCCCACACCTCTCATACCCTGCGTCCATACAAGAGCTCGAAGAGGAAAACCTTGTTGACTCTTGGGGCACCTCCCTGTATGCAAACAACATATGGGGAAGGTATTTCTCCCAGTCCCTTCCATGCTGTTCATAAAATGCTTGGAGCATTGACTTAAGGGTATCGTTAAATCTTTCCACAAGCCCATTGGCTTGTGGGTGATAAAGTGTTGTGTGTGTCTGCACCTCCCCACACTTCTTCCACAAACATTTCATCTGGTCCGACATGAAGGAACCCCCTCGATCGGTGATAACCTTCAGCGGGCACACAACACGGGAGAAAATCTCTAGCAAGGCATCTGCTACTTTGTCTGTCCTCAGTGAGGATAGGACGAGTGCCTCTGGGTACCGGGTGTCATAATCCACCATAGTCAGGATGAACCCCTTCCTTGAGGAGTTGAGGGTATTTAAAGTCCCCACAATATCCATTCCCACCCTCTGGAATGGCTTCTCCACTATGGGCAATGGAATTAGGGCAGCTTGGGTTTTCTTACCTACCTTTCCTATCTCTTGGCATCGGTAACAAGACCTGCAATACTCCTTCACCTAATGGGTGAAGTTGGGTCAATAGAAATTCTGGGCCAACACATACGTGGTGTCGATTCCCAGATGACCAGACAAGAGAATATCATGAGCAGTCTTGAGCAACTGCTCATGGTACCCTTGGGGAACGACAAGCTGCCTGCCTATCACCCCCCCCTCCATCTTAGTATCCTGAGTATACATCAGTCCATTGTCCCAATAAACTTTGTGTTTCCTGTCACCTCCTGTGCTCCGTTAGTCTGCCTAAGGCCTCAGCTTCTCTAGACTAGGGTCACTTTTCTGAGCAGCTGCAAACTCCTTACATATTCCCAAGGTATGGGACGGGTCCCCTTCAGTGTCTAAACTAGGATCCCTAGCTCTAGCGTCAGGGCCCTCAGGATCATTGCCATCCCTAACTATCTGACAATGGGCCACCCCTCCTTCCTTGGAGTAACTCTCCATAGCTGTTTGGTTAACTGCTACTGGGAAAATTTCTACTCCCGCTTCATTAGTCTCCATATCAGGAGACCCAGGCTGGGGAACCAGCCTCCCAGTGGTTTCCACAGCGGCTTCTGTGGGGTCCAGGGAACCACAGTTTTCCTTCACCGCTTGGCTGTGGGTAACTGCACACACCATCCCCTGTTTGAGATTGTTGCCAATGATTACATCAACAGCTAAAGTTTCTGCTATGGCAACCTTTTTTGTACAGTCCCCCCATCTCATCCCAGTCTAGGAGGACACTGGCAAGTGGCAAGGTTTTCTCCTCCCCGTGAATCCTTGTACAGTCACCAATTGATTGGGTATAAGCTGACCAGTCTCTACCAGATTCCCTTTTACCAAAGTCAGGGATGCCCCCATGTCTCTTAACCCTGTCTTGTCTCTACACCATTCACAGTGACTGGATTCAAGTGTTCCCTAGCATGCTCTCAGGGTCACATAAACAACCCACTTCTTTTTGAGCACCACTTTGTGCACTATTTTGTCCTTTTGCGGCACACTCTGGCAATGTGCCCAGTTTCTTTGCAAACCCAACATTCATTCCTTTCCTCAGGTAAATCTTTTCTTTGAAATCTGGGGCTGCCTGGTTTTGGTGGAGGCAGTGAGGATTTTACCTGCCATGAAAGCACGCTTTTCCATTTCTGTGCTGCCACACCAGCCCCATTCGCTCTCAGAGCAGGTATGCTCCTGGCATAGTGGTCCAAGAGTTTAGCAGCCTCTTGCACTGTTTTTGGATCTCGGTCCTCCAGCCAGGTTTTCAGCTCTGCTGGGCATGCCCAGAAAAACTGCTCTAACAGTACAGCATTTTCAATTTTATCTACAGAGTTTGCTTTAGTTCCTTCCCACCAACGTTTTAAAAACTGACGTCGTTTTGTGGTTAGCTCCTCGTAGCTCATGTCAGATTTCTTCTGAGCTTACAGAATTTAGCTCTATTTGCTTCTAAAGTTAATTCATACTTTTGTAAAAGTGCAGCTTTAAGTTTGCTGTAATTATTACTGTCCTCATTGTCCATTTGACCCAATGCATCCCGAGCTTTCCCGGTAAGTAGCGGGGATAGCTGGAAGTTCCAGGACCCTCTGGAAATGTTTGCCTAAATGCAAACTTTTTCAAAGGCACTTAAAAAGGCATCCATATCTTCCCCCTCTTTAAATTCAGCTATCAATTTAGAATTTAGTTTGTAACCCATTCCTGTAGTTCCAGTTAAACCCAGGCCACTTACCTGCTCTGTTGCTGATGTTTGGAGTTGTAGCTTCTCCAGTTCATGTTGCCTCTAGCACGCACGCTCTTCACAGTCAGCTTCTAGCTGTTTTTGCTCTGCCTTGTAATGAAGCTGCTCTTGCTCAGCTTCTTGCTGTTCTTGCTCTGCCTCTCGCTCCGCCTCTCACTGAAGTCATTGCTCTTCTGTGTGGAACTCCAGCTCCATTCTTTGCAACTCAATCTGTTGCTTGATCGCTTCTGGCTCCAGAATGCTGGTGACCTTCCCCTGCTGCTGCGGTTATTGGCTTGCACTGGCCCTGCTGTCCTCCTCACTGGATCTGGACACTGCAATGGACCCTGGCCCCTCCATGCCCAAGGTTCAGTCCTTTTCAGTTATAGACTATGACTTGAGGCTTTGGGCATCACTGGCCACCAGAATGTCCGCGAGGTTCTGCTTGTTGGCTTTCTCCTCATGCTGGACTCCTCTGTGCTGAGGCACAACTGCCTCAGGTAGTCTGCAGTGTACCCACTGTAGTTGGAAGCCATCTTCTTCCCTAACTATGGCTACTCTAACTTGCACTTTGGAAAAAAATAAAACTGGTAGGAACTTTGACTGTAAGCAAAATGATATAGTTATGTTTCTTAAAAAAAAAAAAAAAAAAAAAATCACTGCCTTATTTTGCATGTGAGCTGTACAGTATTAGTCTGACACTCTGAACTGTTAAAGGTTGTGTTACCAAATACTTAAAAATCGCACCGCTGCCAACCAAATCTGTCACGAACACACTCCGCAGGTCAGGACCTCTGCTGCCACAGTGCCAACCTCAGAGTGTAATAGTGTGAACAGATAAAAGACGGGGTAACCCTCATGTCTGCTTTGGGTCCGAATCACCTATTAGCCTTGAGTTCTGGAGGGATTCAAATTGTGAACCTTTTGCTAGCATACCCAAATTAACAGGCTCAGATAATGCTCTCTTCGGGGGGGGATACAATATAGTCTTTCACCCAAGGGCATCCAGCCAGGTATCCAAAATGAACCCTTACAACTCTATAAGAGACCTAGGTATTTCTTACCTTTTTCACGCTTGGTAACACCATGCAAGCCCTACAGCTGTCCGACTTAATACCGGCTCAGCAATCGCATACGAAAAGGACTGAGAAGACACAGGTAGTATAATAAAGAAAATGTTGTTTACTAAAAGTTTAAAACAGGTGAAATCAAACACAGAACAATTACATCACAAATGTCACAGTCATATAAGAAAAGAAAAGAAAGTTACAGAATATAAACTCCTACCACAAATACTTAATCTTTCTTATTCTAGGTGTTACCTTCAAGTGCGTTTTTTTTAAGTCTGATAACTATCTCTCGGAGAGTCCAAGAATCGTATACCACATATTTCCCAGATGCTGTTCATTTGAAACTCTTATCTCCCCACCCCCTTTTTGGTGAGGTCAGCTAGATCCTTCCTTAGATTTAATCTCTGACATAGTTATCCACAAGGATGTAGGTCATTACTTTGAAAAATCTGTAACTAGCCATTTCCCAAATATGACAGTCTTTAATCAAACATTTCTCATTGAATTTAACAATCCCACACTCATATCCCTAATTCTTAGGTACATGAGAAAACCATTAAGAGTCAGCCAAGTGATGACTTCTTCCTGCTACGTCATAAAATTCATATATGTGGAACAATTCAAAGGCAGCACAGGTTATGAGGGCCATAAACTATCCCTCTGGAAGGAAGACATTAATTAGGTTTTTCCTTGGTCAGTTTACTGACATCCTCACTCACATCGTGAAGGTTAAAAGCCAAACTGCTAACTTGTGTGAGATAATTACATACACAGACCATTTATTTATAGTACAATATCATACCATAATAATATTAGGTTTTTCCCATGACAAAATATAGCACTATATTGGTTAGAAGTTTTCACTATACAGTTGCCCAGCAGGGCACCAGCACGCATGTTCAACACACACCCATGAGTCCCTTACAGGAATATCTTTATCTTACTCTCAGCTGCTTACCATGTTACTCACACTATTTCTCCATTGCTCCTGCCGCAAGTATAACTCTCTTGGGGGTGGTGTTTTACTCACTAGGACAATGTACTGACAGCAGGGACCAAGCCATGTATCCCTGGAGGAAGGAGGAAGGGAGTTTGGGTAACTGTCAGAAAGGGGAGTCGCCACAGCTGGTGGCAACATTGATAAAGGTTATCTGTGGTCAGGAGTCATTGCTACTGGTGTCAGTATCAAGAAGGCTCTCCTGGAGCAGGAAGCATCACTGCACATTGCAACATTGATCAAGCACATTAGTTGCAAAGCACGGTCACTGAAGAGCCGGCCCACCAGCGCAGCGGTTGGATTTCCGCTTGTGACGCCAGCGACCCGGGTTCAGGAACGAGCCCGGGGAGCTGGAGGGCGGCTGGGGGAGAGAGGACTTGAGCCCTAGGGACCGCTCGTCCTCTCTGGGGGAAGGGGGGTGCCAGAGCTCAGCTCTTGTCTGGCCCTGGGTGGAGACCCGAGGTACAGCAAGTCCGATGCCAAACGGAGGGGCGACATGCTAGACGTCGGTCGCCTCAGCGCCTTGACATCAGGGGACATGGCACATCTGGAGAAAATGGGAAAATGCCTCGCAGCCTCCCGGTAGACGGAGCACCAGGCCCTGACTTTCAATGCCCCTACCAGGCCCGGAGACAGCGTCCCGACGAATATAGATGTTTCGGGGTGTGAAGCCTCTACCCTGTACCTGCCTGGGGGGTACAGCCACGGCTCCATGGGGGGCGGACTGCATCCAGTAACCTGGTAGGTGAGCAAGGGCTAAAAAGGCCATAGGTGTCTCCCTAAGAGGGGGAGAGCTGCGAGGAGAGGGGGGAGCATAAAAAAAAAAAGCATTGTCACCGAAAGTTGTAATATATGTGTTTGTAAGTGTGTGTGTGTGTGTGTGTGTGTGTGTGTGCGTGCACGTGCGAGTATGTGTGGACGCTTATGGATGCACTATAGTTCAAACCGTGCCACCATCCAGTACCATTGGTACTTTGCTTTTTTCTTGTTTTTATTATGTTGGCTTGCCGCAGGCAAAGCCAACATATAGGGAGAGTGCAGATTTGGGGGTGTGGCTGCTGTTGGGTGAATGCAGGGCACGCATCAGTAGGTGCGTCCCTCATTCCCCAATCAGCCTGCATGGCACTGCCACACCATGCATACATAATGGGGCGAGCACATCAAAGCAAAGTACCGCTGCAATCGTCAAAAGCAGCGGTCCTTTGCTTGACGTGCTCACCGCCATTATGGCCATGGTCGGCGAGCCGGCAACCCCCCCCCGTGTTTAGGTGTTGACGGGGAGCCCACTCCCCATTGGCATCCCCTGCAAATGTGAATTTCTGAGGTGTCCAATCCCCTTCGGCTCGCACTTCATATTGTGATGCCGATGGGGAGCCCACCCGCTGGCATCACCCTCCCTACTGTTGAATGCCGAGGGGTGCTCAATCCCCTCGCTCGCCCCCATTTTTTTGTCGAGCTGGGTGCTCCAACTCCAAGGGCATTACCTCCCTTGTTGTGGCCGACTAGGGTGCCCAACTTCGCCGGCTACTGACCTCTAACTCATTTTAGGTGGCACGCTGGAGTCCACCCCAGCATGCCAAAATCTCGTCCTGCCGATGTTTTCTGTTTTTTCCTAGAATACGAAAATCGTCCCTCGAAGTCTCAGGTTCCGCCTCCCCACCCGCACTCACCCACTGCACACCCTGCCTCCTCACCCCCACCCCAAACTTACCTCGGACTCCGGCGTGCGATCTTCAGTGGACCGGGAACACGTCTGCACTCTTCAAAGCCGACCGCGAACTGAGGAAATGCCGGTAAGCTGTATAATGGAGTGAATAGGGTTTTTTCAACTTTGTTGCATATCTCAGGCATTTCTTGGAATTTTTGCACCAAATTTTCAACATGGGGTTTTTGGGGCCCCTCCTCATGAATTCTGTCACTGTCATGGCGTTAATCGGCCTCCAAAGGTGATTTTGCAGTCACAGCGCGAAATCACCTTTCGAGGCCCATTAATGAAATGACAGTGGTGGTGTTCATGAGGTGCCCTCTTAAAAAGCCTAAGTTCCAAATTTGGTGGAAAAAATCCAACAAGTGCCTGTTTTATGAGCGTGCGTTGCACAGTTGCTACGCAGGCTTGTAACTTCGTGCATTCACAATATTTTACTGCCGGATTTTCAGCATTGTCATTTTTGTACACCTCCTTGTGAACAGTACAGCTGTCATTTTCCACGTCCTGCCGAAATGTGTTCGCGCTTCGGCGCTCAAGATGCAGTAGCTGTGGGAAATCAGTGTTTGGGCCAGATTATGAAAATGACAGTGACACAGTTCATGAGCAGAGGACCTAAAATGCTTACGTTGAAAATTTGGTGATGATACTTCCATAAAATAACTGTGTTGTTGTAGCAGTATTGAGATTGCATGCCGCCGCATGGCCGTGTATTTGTGATATTTTCACTCTGGATTTTCACCATTGCCATTTTTCCACACCTCTTGATGAACAGTACAGCGTCATTTGACATATCCTGCCCAAAATGTGTTTTCACACTTCGCGCAGAGAATAGCGTATCGCGTGTAAATCATCTTGGGACACTTTGAGGAAATAACAGTGACACAGTACATGAGCAGAGGTGCTAAAATGCCTATGTTGAAAATTTGGTACAAAGCTCATAAAATGGCAGTGTTGCAAGCGTGCATTGCATATTTCCACGCATCCTAGTAGCTTCAAATTTGGTATATTTACATGCCACATTTTCAACACTGGCATTTTTACACCTCCTTATGAACTATACAGCCGGCATTTCTCACATCCTGCCTGACGTGTTTTCCCGCACTGCACTACCAAACACCCAAAGGGACACCCTAATGCTTGTCACACTCTGCAGGGTGGGGGTGGGTTGGCATCAGTTCAATACTTCACTGCCATTCCTATGATGCATCTGTCTAACTCCTGCACTACCAATGCCAATGCCAGCAAGCTAACATTCGGCATTGACAAATGCTTGTATTTTAACTGCTACAGCTGAGCCTAACCTGCAGAGTGTAAAGGTTTTATATAATTTTGTTTGCAGAGTTATATGAATAGGAAACACTATAATTTTGCGTCATAGTCTTATCTTAATTGGTTTCAGTTTGAAGCAAGATGCACAGTGTTTGTTTTTGTTTTCCAGTTAATCGTAGGAAAACTATTAATCAAATAAATATTTTAGGCTTTGGCTATTTGTTTCAGTTTTCCAGTCCTCATCATGCAAGCCACTTGTGTTTCTGCTCATTTATAGTTACACATTCCAGTTAGGAAATCTACTGTTGAATAAAAATCTTATTGCTTTTGTGCTTATAATTTTTTTATTTCTTTTTTCCACCGTGCTGGCAAGCAGGCTACAGCCCCCTGTAGAGGGCTCAATTCTCTTTCTGCGGCTTGCTTGACCTCAAGCTCCCTAAGCTGGTCCCGTGGATTTTTCTCCCATGCCAGGACCGGAAGGGGGAAGGCCAACCCCCCCGAAGCACAATCCAGATATCCGTGGTTGCCAGAGTCTGGCATGGGGCTGCAGCGTCATAGAGCCTGCCAACTCCTTTTCTCGTTTTCTCCTTTACACCATGAACGTGCATGTGTGGAGGCACGCACGTACCATGTTTCTGCGCTCCTGTGTCTCCCAGCCTCCAGTGCTGCCCTCTGGCCTCCACTAGGGGCCAGCCCATGAGCGGGATGGCAACCCTCCCTAGGAGAGGAGAGCAGCCCATCAGACACTTGATCTTCTCCTTCCCTTGCCAACCCCCGGCAACCTGAGGTCATTGTGACTCCAGGTCACCAGCGTGGCATGAGGTGTGGCATCCAGAGCCTCAACCCTCGGCACCACAGGGCCTGCTTTGAGGAGTTACTTTTGATCTCAGTGGAAGGTTCATTTATTTATTTATTTATTTATTTTAAATATAGTTTTTATTAATTTTGTGCAAACAAAACAAAACATGTATCATACTTCAATTATAAAAGTGCTGATGCACCACTACATTTACATAGATTGCCACAAGACACTTACATATTGATGTATATTAAGTCCATTATCTATTAACTCAAAATAACATTCTGTAGGCATCTTCACAGCTCAGTGGAAGGTTCCGAACCTCAAGATTTTTCCAGTACACCTCCAGTAAAAGACTAGACCTTTAAAATCAAGACGTAGGCTAGGAGCTAAACCTTATAAGTTGCCAGCAGCAATCCAAAAAAACAAACAAGCGATAGAGTTAGAGGAAAAGAGGAAATTCAGATCACACTTGAATGTGAGACTGAGGATCAGGAACTCCATGTCGATCATGGTCCTAAACAAGAAAATTCAGAGGAAGACTAATCTGGCAGTGGCTATAATTTGCCAAATTTATTTGCTGCATGTGATACTTGTTAGAAGTTTCTGCACTTTCATGATTTTATTTCATTAAATATAATGCTGAGCAGCCAATACACATTCATTCCCATTACGGCACACAATATATCTGAGCTGTCTGTCTTGCTGACTAAACTATAAAGTCTCAAAATATTTTTTTTTTGTGTGCTTGCTGGCCTTCTTTGTCATTATCTGCAGACTGCACTGTCTCTGGCCTCTCTTCTTTCTAGCTCTCAATTTGTGTCAGCTGTCTTCCCTGGCAAAAATAAATAATACAATGAGATAATGTTTTTGTCCATATTTTCGGCTATTTTATGTATTTGCTCCTGGTTGGTCTGATTAGTTCCTGATTGGCATAAAAATGCCAAAGAACAGAAGCTATTCTGTTTTCCGGTACCTCAAGGGAATCAATAAAGTCCAAGAGAGTAGCATCTTTCAGAAAAAGAGATGTGCAAGAACAATGGGGCACAATTTGAAGATAGAAGGGGGACAGTTCAGGGGCAATGTGAGAAAGTATTTATTTCACAGAGAAGGTGGTGAACACATGGAACAGCCTTCCTGAGGAGGTCATAGAGTCGAAAACAGTGGGGGAATGCAAGAATGCATGGGACAGACATAAGGCAATTCTTGTGGGGGGTAGGAAGAAGTAGGCTGTTGGTGAACTAGAATCTGCAGCTTATTCAGTAGGTAGGGAAATGGGCAAACTAGGTGGGTCAAGCAGTCCTTATCCGATGTCAAAGTCTTATGTTTCTATGTATTCATGGCTCTTGATTACCAAAAGCTTATTTCGGCCCCTGCTGTGGTATTTGTGCTTGTGTCTCTTGTAGTTGTGTCTCTGGTATTTATATAATCATCTGTATTTGCATTTTGTGTCTTTGGTATTTGTAGTTGTAATGGTGCCTTTGGTATTTGTGTTTTTAATTGTGCTAGTAGATTACAAAAAATATATATTGTATGGTTAGGTTGGAGGAGTAGGGGAGGTAGAAGATGGAGACAAAGTAGGAAGGAAGACAAGGTGGGATTGAGCTAAGGAAGTGGGAGCATAGAAGGGTCAGGCTGAGGATTAGGGTTCAGGCTATAGGTAGGTTTAGGAAAGGCATGTGCATTCTTGTGTGAGTTCCTTCTTTAGGGCAGCTCTCTTGAACAGTGACATTTTTGGTAGCCCAGAGATGGAGATAGGGAGGTTGTTTAGCCAATGTGCAGCTTGGCTGGCAAAAGCTCATTGACCCTTGTTGGTTCTATGTTTGGGGACTATCAGTGCATGCCTTGCCATACTCCTAACGGTATACTGATTGTGAACTGGGCGGAAGAGAGATGCCAAGGCAGGGGGATCAAGACCTCCAAGTGCTTTTTTGGACAGTAGGATACTCTGGTACTTTATATGTTCATGCGGGGTAGCCAACCTGAGAGGGAATATAAGGTACAACACTGTGTGAGTCTGTCTGAGCCGGTGATAAATCAGCAGGCTTTATTGAGCAGTACCCTCACCCTGTTCAAGACTGTATCAGTTGTGGCTCCATTTGTTGCAAGACCATAATCCATGCCCTGTACTCATTGTATATATCTGTATGCTGTTTGCCAGTGAAGCTTTGTGAATGTATCATGTTGCCTTTTGTGAACCTCTTCCAGGTCCATCTTGAAAATGAGTTTATCTCAAAGGCATTTCGCCTGGTAAAATAAAGATTTGACTGATTGATTGATTGAAAAGGAGGACATAGCTTGTTATGACTAGACTCCTGGCCTCGTGGGTTAGGTTCAGATGCTGCCTGAAGAAGGCTCCTAGCTTTCTGTTGGCCATTCCAACCATACTGTCTGTGACAAGATAGGCCTATTACCACTTTATTTAATGTTCCTGTTTCCTGGGTTGTGAGGCACTAAAGAGTTAAGACACTGTCCTTTTAAAAAGTCAAGGAAAGGTTGAACAAATAAAAAGAATTACTCTTAAATCAGTTTGGGCCTGGCATTCATCTAGACAGGGACCAGACACATTTATGTATCCCAAGGGTCATATCCTTTGGATTGAATGGACAATTGTATCAAAATGGACACTTAGACATTCCAAAGGCAAAAGTCCCCCAGTGAGAGGTCAGAGGTCAGCAACAAATGGCCCCAGTTGGAGGTCCCATATGTTAGTAGTGTTAGACATCGAACCACAGTGACACCTGTAGGACGAGCTGAACTGTTGCGCCTTGGGGGGGGGGGCTGAATATGACCTCATATTTTGTATAACCGTAGAGTTAATTTCTGAATTGGGGCACATTTGGCGGAGGCTTCTCCTGGGAGGGAACTGGCATGTCTTGGAACTCTGAGAGTAAAGAGCTTGCCACTGTGTATGTTTTTTTTTTTTTTCTTTTAAAAGCATATGAAAAAGATTTGGTATATCCCTGTGAAAGACTGCTATAGGTATGAAAAATGACTTTTCATCCTGAAAACAGAACTTCTGATTTTTAAGTCAGAAGAAATCTGAGAAACGAAGACTTATCACCAAGAAAACTCCTGGATTGTCTAAAAAGATCTTCAGAGAAGTGACTTTGATCACAAACTTGCTACAGTCTGTTGCTTAATGAACTTTCATCAACAAGAGAGAGACATTTTCTACTCAAAGGGACACTTGATATTTTCTGGACTCTATGCACCAATTCCAGGTATAGTTTAGAAATAACAGTGTATAGTGTGTTCTGTATAACCATCCGATAGTTAATTTTTGTATTGTCTGCATTTCAAATCTTCCAAATTGTAGAATTTACTGTGTTGTTTTTTTTTTTTTTCTTTTTAGTAAACTTTTATAATTTTCTTAACTCTGCCAGGGGTCTGGTTGTGTGATCTAACATTTTAAACACTCTGCTATCCTAAAAACCATATTAGCACAGAGGCTGCCAGTTGGGAGGGGGATTCTAATTGGAGAATGTAGTACAGAGTCAGGGGGACTCGAGACTACATTTTCCACCCTCCCAGTGAGAAAAGGAAGGTTGGTAATGCTTCCTGAATCCTACAACTGCTCACGAGTTCCATAAAAGGGGGACATCCCTGAAGACAGGAGGTCCTGCTGTGCACATGGGGCTGGGCTTGTGACACTGTCCACATGCTCTGTGAAGGTAAGAGACTCATGTAGTGTGACCCCCAGATATCTGTAAGTGGATGCCTGTTCAAGTGGGAGACCTTGAGCATTCAGGATGCTCAGAGGGGTAACTTTGTTTTTGAGATGGGTGCTGGCAAAGTGCATGGTTTTAGCTTTTTTGAAGTTAAGGGCAAGCTTATTCAGTTTGAACCCATCGTTTAAGGGACTCGAAGCTGCTTTGGAGCTCCCTGGTAATAAAGTCATGTTCTTACCCAAGGAAACCTTTAGCATCAGCAACTGTTACAGTGAGCTGACCAGGTTGTACTGCCCCAGAGGTGGAGATCATGGTAATGAGTTTATGCATTAGCCAATCAGAGTGGAGCTGGAGGGTGTGCTGAGCAGAGGATGTGAGGAAGGCAGCAGAATTGTTTCCACCTGACTGAGCAACACTGCATCTGAGGTGCTCTCTCTCTTCGGCAAGAGAAAAGCATTTTACTTCTTGGTAGCTATACAACTTATTCAAATTACTTTTTATAGTGTGCTGAGTAATCTTTCCTTTTTTTTTTTTTTGCAGTTCCCCTCAGTTCCCGGGAACAGCGTTTTTCTCACGGTTCCGCAGTTACTTTTTTATTTATTTTCTAACTAAATAGTAACTGCGTTTGCGGTATTTGGTGGTTCCTTTTCTTATTTTTATTGCTGTTCCCTTTTTTAGGTGGAACCAGTGTTTTTCTTTTCATTTGCTGAGTTTTTACCTCAGAAACTCATGGTTCTTTACCATGAGGGAACCGACCATCTCTCTATTTAGAACCATATTGGGATTTGAATTTGCTGGGGTTTTCTGTTATTGGCATGTCAGAAATCCCTAAAAGAGGACTGGACCCACATGTTTTAAAAATTGTTTATAATGCCACAGAATAGTGGCTAAAGCTGATACCCATGAGCTGTGTTTTAAAGTGTTTAGGTCCAGACTGCTATTGTGTTCTTTGCTCTAAGTTTTGTTCAAAGACCTTAAGAAATAGAGCAAAAAGGTATAGAATGATGGCTGACAAAGGGTCTTCCTCTGTCCCCAAAGACCCAAGGCTACCGATGAGGGATCTTCAAAGTATAAAAACTCTAATCAAGGTGCTGATGAGGTATTTTCTAAATCTAAGCCTACCAAAGGTGCTGATGACGTGCCTTAAAGAACACAAATACAAAATTGGGTGCTGATGAAGTGCCTGCTAAAACTAAGGCTTCAAAAGGGACTGATAAGCTTCTTCTACACCAAAAAATTCAAAAGATGCTGATGAGGTGCCTGGTTCAAAAAGAAAGTCTGGCCAAGTCACTGATGAGGTGGCTGTTAAGAAGCCTTGTAAAGAAAACCATACTACTGCCCCTCCCAGCGATGCTAAAGGTGAGACAGCAGTGGGTAAAAAGACATAAAGATAAATGCAAACACACAGAACCCCAGGACAGTAATCCCCAAGATACACAAGGGGACTTATCTTCCATAGAGAATATGGCAAAAGCCTGGCAAATTTTTTTCAGACCCTACAGGGCATGGGATATTTTTTTCAATACCTCTGCCTTTCCTAGGCAAAACCCATCTGCAGCTCCTTCTGATACAGGAGCTGATGATGATGATGATGCTCCAGCTGATATATCAGAGGGCAGGCTCCCAGAGCCTGACGTGTCCCTTGACCCTAATTTTGGTGCATCCCCTACAGATCAGGAGGATAGCTCCTCCATGCTGACTTTCCTTCAACACATGGTGGACACCCTTGACCTCCTTTCTCAGTCCACCCAGAAAAAGAGGAAGACCAGGATTATAGAGAGATGAAGGATCTTTCTCCTCCTAAAAATAAAAGGGTACTTCCTATTTACAAAGCATTTAGAAAGAATACGATGAAGCTTCTTCAAACTCCTACATCTTTGTCAGGAGTGGTGAGGAGATTTGACAAGAAGTATCAGTTATCCAAAACAGATACAGCTTTCCTGTGTGTGCATCCCAGCCATGATGGGGTGATACAGCAGGTGGCATGTGACAAGGCAGGAGTCCCTTTCTCTTCCCAGCCCCCTGAGAAGGATTCCAGAAGGTTAGATTTTATGGCTAAGAAAACCTGTATCTTGGCTTCTCTTCTCCTCCGCCCATCTTCTTACATGACTTACATAGCCAAGTAGCAGAAGGCTCTCTGCAGTTCGGTTCTAGCCATAGTTAAGCAGGGATCTGACTCTGAGGCAAAGGACTTGGTAGAGACAGCTAAAACTGTCCTGGAAGCCACGAAGTACAAGTTTCATGTGGCAGATGACAATAACGATGCAGTCTCTAGGGTGATGGCCCAGGCTATCTCCCTTTGGCGGTTTGCATGGCTGAGGACCATCAACTTGACACGGGACACTCATTCCAGGGCCATGGACTTTCTCTGCGACCAGCATGTTCTGTTTGACTCCAGAACAGAAGACTACATGAAGAAGGTTGATGAATATAAAACAACCTATCAAAGTAACACAACAAAAGCAAAATCTTCTGCTGCTCAGAAACCCCAACCTAAGGGAAACGGGGCAGGAGATACTTCCCTAGTCCCTATTTTCCCCTTCCTCCTCAGTTTGGCTATTCTGAAATGAGAAGTTACTTCAGAGGAAGCGGCAGGAGAGGTCAGAGGAGAACTACCTCTACCCCAGCTCCTGCAACTCAGCATAAGCCCTGACTTCTCTGTCCAGGTTGCCTCCCCTCCCCTCCCCCCTCCCTGTAGGGGGCAGGCTCTCCCACCGCCTCCAGTTCTGGATCCTCATCACTTCAGACAAGTGGGTCCTGGAGGTAGTGGAAAAGGGTCTGCCACTTCAGTTCAAAAGGATACCACCCCTCAGGTGCGCCCAGCTGTCCAAGTCACTAACCCCAACAGAAAGGCTTCTATTGGAGCTAGAGGTAAAACACCTTCTGGCAGCAAGAATGGTAGAGTACCTCCCCATCAATGGGGCAAAGATCTCTACTCCAGATACTTCCAAACATAAAAGTAAAATGGGTAGTGGTGACCTATTTTAGACCTCAGATACTTAAACAAGCATCTTCTGAAACCCAAATTCAAAATGGTCACCCTGAAAATGGTAATTCAGTCTCTTCGGCAGGGAGACTGCCTAGCCTCCCTAGACCTCAAGGACACCTACTTTCACAATCCAATAATGCAGTCCCACAGAAAGTTTCTGAGGTTCAAACTTTCATCAGGGCACTACCAGTTTGCAGCCATGCCCTTTGGTCTGACATCTGCACCAAGAGTATTCAACAAATGTCTGGCTGTAGTGGCAGCACATCTAAGAAAAAAGGGAATCTCAGTCTAGCCTTGCCTAGATAACTGGCTCATAGTGGGGAAAAAAAGACCTCTACAAGTAGAAGAGGCCTTCTCTTTGACACACAACACTCTGCACTCCTTGGGGTTTATTATAAACCAAAAGAAATCCCATCTAGAACCAACCCAACTCCTTACTTTCATAGGAACAGTTGGACACACTGCAGAGCAGAACATTTCTTCCTCTAGAAAGAATCCAAAACTTTTTGTCAGTGGCAAATTCATTTGTCCTGGGCCAGCCCAGGCCAGCCAGACACTTGTTAAGGCCCCTAGGATACATGGCATCAATGACAGCCGTGGTTCTCTGAGTCGGGTTCAGAATGAGGGACATACAATATCACCTAAGGTCTCACTGGTCCCAAAGGAGCAACTCGCTATCCAAGCTGATTCCAGTCACAAAAACATTCCTTCAGGCTGTGCTGTGATGGAAGGAAACAACCAACCTTTTGATGGGAATTTCCTTTCAAGCTCCTTCTCCCACAGAAATCATCACTACAGATGCTTCTGTGCTTGGATGGAGAGCTCATATGGACAGTACTTCCGTCAGTGGCTCCTGGACTCCAAAGAAGTCACAGGCCCATATCACTCTGCTGGAACTTGGGGCCATCTGCTTGGTGTTAAAGGCCTTTGCTTCACAGATAAAGGGCCACACAATGCAGATTAGAACAGACAACCACCACTGCAGTGTTTTACATAAACAAGCAGGATGGCACAAGGTCCAGCGTCCTGTGTCTGGAAGCTATGAGGATCTGGAGTTTGGTGTACTTTCTGGATGTCAGCCTTTCAGCCATACATCTCCCAGGCAAGGACAACACCTTGGCAGATGTGCCCTCAGTCATATCAACCAAGGTGACAGCGAATGATATCTGAACAAGTAGGTGCTGACCACAGTGTTCAGAAGGTGGGGCACACCAGATATCGATCTTTTCACCTCTCACCTCAACCATCAACTTCCTCTGCATTGCTGCAGGCCTCCAGTGCTGGGAACTCTCCCAACGATGCCCTTACCCAGGATTGGTCAGGGAAGTTCCTTTATGCCTTTCCTCCCTTCCTTCTGATTTTTAGAGTGTTGCTGAAACTCAGAGCTCAGCCACCAGTGATGATTCTGGTGACGATGGACTGGCCAAGACAAACCTGGTACCCTCTCCTGCTAACCCTATCTTGCAGCACACCCATTTGATTTCCACTCAGTCACTCCCTACTTACTCTCCTTCAGATAGGAGTAACTTATCCAGACCTGAAGTCTCTTCACTTCAAAGCCTGGCTCTTGAGGAGTTAAGAGTTCCCTGCCATTCAGTACTCTGAACAGATCCTAAAGATCCTGAGGATGGCCAAAAAGCCTAGCATGCAATGACCTACGCAGCCAAATGGAAAAGACTTTCCCTTTGGTGCAAGAAGAAACAATTTAATTCTCTTAAGGCTTCAGTTTCTAATCTCTGGATTATTTGGTGCATTTACAGGCTTCAGGCTTGAGACCTTCTTCCCTGAATCTTCATCTGTGTAACCTCTAGGTGGTGCTATCCTATGGGCTACTATCCCTGCCTGCATGACTAGGCACAGGTTGAGGGGGCCTGAGCTCTTTGAATGGGTGCCTCCACCCAGAGGAATGGTTCTGGGGTAGCATAACTACTGTCGGTATAGCCCTCTGGGATGCTATAACCCCTACAAACCCCATTAGTGGTCCAAACAGTATAGCAGCGAAACATTCACATATACCATATAGCAGTAATGACTTGCTCACACCCCTTGCACCTACCACCAGGGCTGGATCCTCTGCAGCTGCCCTAGAGACCCCCTGTAAAATAAGACCAATGATGCAACAAGGCAATAACAGTACTGTATCCCCTCCCCCCAAGAAGGTACACAATAGCCAGGTTAAATGCAAAAGCACAGTTTGATTTATTTAGGGGAATGTGAACAGGGGTGGAGCAGGAATCTAGCAGATGATTGTTCCGCCTGATTAGTATAGGCTGAATAAACATGCACAGTGAGTCCCTTTGATACAGTCACACAACCCTGGGTACCCAGTTTGGAATAGCAGGCTAGCCTGAAGCATTGCCCGGTGTAGACCGACGTCGCAGCTGATCGTTGGGGCCCTTAGAAAAGAAACACTGAACATGGTCTCAGACCCAGAATTTGTAATCCGGAGCCAGATGGCTCAATCCATTTGCAAATAAACCCAAACTAGCAAAACTGGATGGCACACACAAGTAATTTGTAGCTTTGTTGCAGGGAGCTTCTCTGTTTGTACTCACACCACCCAGACCAAGTGACGATCCAACGAAATGAGACCTAGTGCAGATGGCTGGATGAAGCCGGAGGAGAACTGCCTCATGGTCCTCGTCGAAATGCTGGTCTTCAAGATGTAGGAGCAATTCAACACTGGCTGAGACATGCAAACCGAACGTCTTGAACTACTCTGCCACACAAACACTTTGTGAACTAAGCACATTTACAGTATATGTAAGGCTCTGGTCCTCTTCTGGTCCATCCAGCTAGCATTTAGGCTGATCCTGAAATTTCTTCAGCTTGGATGCTGCTCGATTCCACTGCTGCTGTGACCCCAAGTGTGGGCCACTGGACACTTAGACCCATGGACTAACGGCCGGAAAAGTCTAGGCCTGGCAAGCCTAACCCCTGAGAGCTGGCAAGCTCCCCAGAGGCACACACTCTGACCTCTTGGGTTTTCTCTCCAAATCTTCCTGAACTGAGCAGTTACCCCCCCCCCCTTTTATATGGGGTTGAGTTCCAGAACTCCCATTGGCTGCCAAAGCTGTCTTAAACTGTTCTCAGATGCTAATTGGCTTCCTTTTTGGCACCTAGAAGTTGTCCCAGTAAATTCCCCATAAGTCTCTGGCATTATCCCTAGAGCCCCTTTGTTAAATCCTGGCTTCCGATTGGTGGAAAAGCACAAAAATGGTGGCTGCAGTTTAAGTCCAGGCAGTTTATTTTAATGTCCCCCACACATAAAGTTCTGGTGCAGCCAGGAGCAACACTATTTTGATTTGCTTTCCCCACTATTTTGTAGCCCCAACAGTCCTCTCTCGAATGAGTCCACTTTTTATAAAATAAACAATTCTCCTGGGAGTCGCAACTCCTGTAACACACTGCCCCTAGGAAATACACTGGGAGCTAATGACTGTTAATGAGGGCATCCCTTGCCCTAACCATTGCCCCTTAGCCTTTGTTTGGTGCCCTGGAGGCAGCGCCCTAGGCGTCTGCCAATTTTATTTAAAAAAAAAAAAAAAAAAAAAAAAATGTTTCAGCTGCCTTGCTTTTGATTGTGTCCCTGGTGCCTGTTTTAAACTTAATGCGGCACTGGGTACTACTGGGGAAGCACACTTCTGCTTTTGACCTCTGAGTGGTCAGATGCGCAAGGCATCCTTCTCGAACGTGCGAGTGGCAGTTCTGCGACATGCTTCCCGCTCGCAAACTGGATTTATGAGCCCTGCAGAGCTCAATTAAACAGGGGGCACCTGGGGACCGGGATTAGTGGCAGAAGGGGCCACGGAGGATCAGGGACGTTGGGAGGCAGCGGGAGGACACCTGGCGGCATAAAGATAAGCCCCCCAAATGGGGGTGGGGGAGCCTTACATCTGACTGAAACCTTGGCCTTTCTATTGGAAAGAATAAATCTGTTTTCTCCGAACCGGTGTTTAAACCATTTTTTAGAGGTCTCCTCCATATCCAGCCCCCAGTCAGGGAACCATTCCCTCCTTGGAGTCTGAACCTCTGTATTGCCAAGCTCATGGAGCCACCCTTTGAACCCATGGCTACGGCCCATCTCAAGGTATGTTACTTGGAAAACTGTATTCTTTGTAGCCATTACCTCTGCAAGAAGGATTTCAGAGTTACAGGCACTTTGTACTGAGCCCAATTACATAATTCCTTATAGGGATAAGATTGAGCTCAGGACAAACAGAAAATTCCTGCCTAAGGTGGTCTCAGAGTAACACCTCAATCAGTCCATCACCTTACCTGTGTTTTTTTCCTGAGAAATCCACCCCAGGGGAGCAGAAACTCCACAGTCTGGATGTCAAAAAGGCCCTGCTGTACTGTACTACTTGGAACACACCGAGCAGTTCAGGGGCTGATTAATGTAGCAGTTCCTCACCTATTGGGCGGTAGGTAGAGGAAGACCAGCCGCTAAGAGAACCATCTCTCACTGGATAGTCTCCTGCATTTGGTTCTACTGTGACAAGGCTGGTAAACAGATCCCTGAAGGCCTCAGGGCCCACTCTACTAAGGGCACTGCTGCCTCTGTGGCAGCTGCAAAGGACATTCCCTTACTGGATGTCTGTTAAGCAGCCACTTGGAAGACTGTACACACATTCACAAAGCACTACTGCCTGGATATAGCATCTAGATCTGATGCCAGATTTGGCAGTGCAGTTCTGCAGAGCCTCTTTTCCAAGCAGGTTCTCTACCTGTCTCTGAACTGCACTGCTTTACAGTTTGCAACATTTACTGATGCCAAAGTACTCCTGGAGTAAGAAGAAAAAATGACTCGCCTTTATAATCTTTTTTCCAAGGGTCCTTTAGCATCAGTAAGCTCCCACCCTTCCTCCCCGATAGCCTTTCAGAAGAGGGCTCTGCTTCTTGCCTTCTAACAATTTAGTTATTCTAAACTTTGAATTACAGCATTTGAATTTAGAGCAACATTTTCATGTTTGTTTTTCTGGTTCATCATGTTATACACTTTAAATCCTGCTAGTTCATACCTGTTTGGGCATGTGCCCATTCTAGCTTTGAAAAAATTCTGGTGCCTTCCTCACAACCTCTGTTCAGCACACCCTCAAGCTTCACTCTGATTTGCTAATTCATAGACTCATTACCATGATCTCCACCTCTGGGACAGTACTACCTGGTCAGCTCACTGCAACAGTTACTGATGCTAAAGGACCCATTGGAAGAAAGATTACTACGGTACATAATTTTTTTTATGTCGTCTGCTCTTGAAGATTACTGCATCATCAGCATAAACGTGTGGATGGCAAAGGACAGAAAAATACAGAGTCCATTGAGTTTGCCTTAAGGTTCTTGGGTAGATTTACTCAGCCCTATCTGAATTCTTCCTGCTGTACCTCCCTTTTGTTTCTAATTACTCCATTGACTTTGTCCAGTTTGGCTTTAAACCCTGAGATAGTCCTAGTACGAAACACTTTACTGGAGTAGAATGTTCCACCTGTTTACTGCCCTCTCCGTGAAGAAGTATTTTCTTACGCTACTAAGTTTTTGGCTGTTCCCTTATGTTTGTGTCATGAGGAGTCCTCCCCATTATGTCTCTTCCTGGTTTTGAAGGTTTCTGTCATGTCCCCTATTCTCTCCTTTCCTCCAGTAAGTATATGCTAAAACTGCCTAATCTTTCTTGCTGGGTCTTACCTTGCTGCCCTTTGATCATTTTTGTTGCCATCTGCTGGATAACATTTAACCTCTTTCTGCCTTTCTTCGTATGTGGGTTCCAAAACTGCATGCAGTAATCCAGGTACGGTCTAACCCATGACCTGTACAGTGGCAAATTCACCTGGTGTTGCAACTAGTGGAGCCCTGTCTAATTCATCCCAACATCCTTTTAGCTTTCCCATATGCTGTATTGCATTGGGAGGAGGCTTTCAAACTGTTGTTTAAAGCTCTAGATTGTTTTTCCTCCACTAAGTGGTCCATGTTGGCCCAGTTGATGGAATGTTCCATCTTCGGATTTTTGTTTCCAGTGTGATCGCGTTTCATTTCTCAGCATTGAATTTTAGGTGCCATATGATATACCATCTCTCCAGCTTTTCTTGTTCATGCTGCTGACCCCATCTCCATGTCCACCATGTTGTAGAGTCTTATGTCACCTGCAGGCAGACTCATTTTACTCTGTAACCCCATGCAGTGTCACTGGAATACACGTTAAAGAGCAACAGCCTCAAGACAGACCCTTGTGGCATTCCACTCATAACTTTCCTGACCTCCAAGAATTTGCCATTGAGGACTACTCTCAGTGCTCTGTCTGGCAACCCATTGCCAATCCCTCTAGTTAGTTCACCCCCCCGTGCTCTCTCCTCAACCTTCTGGATATGCCTCCTGTGTGGCACTCACTTTCTCCTTTTCTGCCATCTAAGCGACCAAGTTCAAAAAGTCAATTCTGTTCATGTGACATGACCGGCACCTTATGAACACGTGCTGGTTCTAGAGACATGGATATGTTGTTCATCCACACTTATTGGCAGGTTCCTTCGCTCTTTGAATCTTGCCGGAAGGTCTTCAAGCTAGCTCCTCCCACCCACCTGGGTGGTAAAACTCTCGGCTCCGCCCCATGACGTCAGATCTTCCTTACCGCTTGGAAGCTCAGGTTCCCTCCTTAACGCTCTGCGATTAAGTTTTGGGCCTAAAATCCTTCAGTTTAAAAAAAAAAAAAATAATAACTTTACCTTCTCGATTACTGCTTTCTTCCTGCGGCTGCGATGGACCATACGACTCGGTTCGGAGATGTCCCTGTGGGCGAAGATGTCTCGGGGCGGACCACTCCGCGTCGTTTATTGCCTGGCCGGGGCCGCGACCTGCAGGCTTGCGACCTGTGTTCCCTCCTTCTCGGTCTCGTCCTCGAGGACCGCCGCTGCCGTTACATCCTGGGCGTCCCGAAAGAAGATTTCCTCCGGTCAAATCCAAAGAGGCCCGACTGGCGGTTTCCGCGGCTGCGGGATCCGCCGAACAACTAGAGAGGTTGGTCGCCCTCGAAGAGCAGGTGGCCCAGGCCGCGGCTTCCTCTTCTGCGCCTTCGTTCCTCTATCGCTCGGGACCTCATATTCAGCTTCCTTTAAGGAGCTTTGCTTGACCCTCTCAACAAAAGGCGAGGGTCCTACTTCTTCGAGTCCGTTTCATCGGCGAAGAAGTCAAATGAGAATCTCATCAGTCGGCGGCTCTTGGGGCGGAAAGATCCCCCTCCCTTGTCGACAATCCGACTTGGTCGAATTTTAAACCCGACCACTGGCTTCCGGTGCCCCGTCAGGCCAGGTGACTGAGACTCCTGCCGGCGTGGTGGTGAATTTCTCGACCCGTTGAGACGAGTTGTCGGCTGGAAGCTGAGAATCCCTCCTCCCGGTTCCCCCGGTGAGGACTGAGGATATCGTCGGCTCATCCGTACCTGTGACTCAGGAGCCGTCGGTTATGTCGAGCGAACCGAGGGGATTGCCGATCCTCGGCTCCCCGCCTCACCGACCTCGGCCTAGCCGAGATTCTCGGTCTCGGTCTCGGACATCTTCGCGGTCCAGCCGCTCCCGTCGACATAGATGGTCTCGGTCTCGGCACCGCGGCAATCGGCGTCGCCGCTCTTCCTCTTCTTCTTTCTCCTCGGATGAGGAGGGAGGCTTTGGCGTAAGCTGCAACCATCGAGGACCTCGTATGGCAACAATTTTTTCTGGCCAATAAGCCGGCTCAGGCCTTTCCGACCATTAAGTGGTTGCCACGGACAAAGTAGTGGTCGAGGCGCCTGTTCCCAGGCCAGTTGTCCGACCTATTCCAGCTGCCCACCAATTGTGGTGGAACCGCCTCCACCTCAGCCGACAGCTGGGGCACCGGCGAAAGAGTGGCGGTTGGCCAGGGCCTTCCCCGTGGGCTGTCGGTCACTCTCACGCCCTGACAAGCCTCGACAAGTGGAGGGTGGTTTCAGGCTCCAGGCAACTATTCGACAACTCCGTGAGTCCGGATGACTCCTCCTGTTCTCAGGCGGTTTGACTTGGAGTCCTCTGGGGGCAGTCAGTGGGCCGATAGCCCTCCGTCCTTCCTGGGACTTCTTAGGCTCATCTCAGAATCCACTGGGATGAAGCTTGAACCCGTATCCAAACGGGCCAGATATCCCCTCACCGAGATTCTGGACCGAGGGGATTCTCCCACGGAGGCCTTTCCAGTGGCCGAAGCCATTGTCGGGCCGGCCCTGGAACTTTGGCAGCATCCGGCTTCCTTTCCTGCGCCTTCGGCCAGGATGGCCAGGAAGTATCACGGTCCCTACTGGCTCTCTGTCTGGGTTTTCTGACACCCTCGGCTGAAGGGCTGGTCACCGGACAGTGTTTTCCGGCGTGCCGGTAATGCCGGGGCGTGGACAAACCGCCCGACAAAGTCCAAGAAATTGTTGGACTACTCCGGGTGGAAAGTGTATGCTGCCTCTTCTCTCGGCCTTCCGTCCAGGCCAGTTGAGCCGTCCTCATGGCACATTTCTCCCATGCCCTGTTAGGTTCCTGGATGAGGTTGTCCCTCATCTTCCGCCCGACCTGCAGACTACGGTCAAGCAGAGTGCGAGATCAGGCAGGACAGTAGCCAACAGCAGGCTCCAGACTGCTCTGGATATAGGAGACTCATGTGCCGGTCAGTGGCTGACCGCTGTGGCCATCCGTCGTGAAGTGGCTAAGTATATCCACCTTTACCGCGGATACCCGAGCACAAGCTTCGGACGTTCCTTTCCTGGGAACAGACCTTTTTCGGCCCTGGAGTGGAAGGCCATCTCCAGAGGATCGAAAAATCCAATACCACCCTGGATTGGTCTGCGTCGGCACTCGGAGGAACCAAGGGTCGCAAGCCCAACCTAAGCCCTTTAGTCCCTCTGCCTCCCGCCCGCCGTAGCCCAGCTTAACCTGGCGTGGGGCAGCAGGCTGAACCTTGGTATTCAAGCCAAAGCCATCAGCTTCCTGTAATAGGAAGCAAGGAGAGAAAAGGCCTGGTGGTCCCCAGGCGGTCCTTCCTCAAGCCTGCTAAGGAAGTGGCAGGGCTGAGGGTGTCACCCCCATCCCGTCACCTGGATCCCTGGTTCCCCATTGAGGGCAGCTCGATCACTTCCTTTCCGCCTGGTCGCTGTTACCACGGACAGGTGGGGTTTGAAGGTGGTGGGAAGAGGCCTACCTCGAATCCGAGCAGGCTCCACCCTTCAGAGCCATCGCCCCGCGGGGGGCTCTAGGATCCCCAGAATCTCTACAGGCTCATCGAGCCGACATCGCCCTCCTCCTTCAGAAAGGGGTGATAAAAGAGATAGAGGACCCTCCATCAGAACCAGGGTTCGTGTCCAGGTACTTCCTGGTCCCGAAATGGACGGGGGTGGCGCCCCATCTTAGACCTACACGACCTGAACAAGTTCCTAAGGTCTCGAACCTTCAGAATGGTCACTCTGGCTCAGATAATACCATCTCTGGAACACGGCGTGGTTCTGTTCTCTGGACTTCCAGGACGCGTTCTTTCATGTCCCTATCCGTCCGTCTCATCAGGAATCCTCCACTTCAGAGCAGAGGATCCCTCGTCGAGTTCCAGGCCATGCCTTGGCCTTTCTTCAGCTCCCAGGGTCTTCACCAAATGCATTGCAGCGGTGACAGCTCCCTCTGGCGCCGAGGGTCCCAGTGTACCCTTACCTGGAGCGATTGGCTGATAGCAGCCCCCTCAGGTTGGAGGTGGAGCGGTCCAGAAATCTGGCCCTCCGGGTTTTGCTCTCAACTGGGCCTCCTGGTCCAGCGAGGCCAGAGTCGAACTCGAGCAAGCAGGTGATATCCTTCATCGAGGCAGAGCTCGACTCTCTTGACGAAACACGGCTCGGCGGACAGGGCCGAGGTTCTTTCCTCCATCGCCCAATCATTTCTGGTTGGGCAATCGGCCCCTGCCGGGACTTCCTCGACTTCTGGGTCTTATGGCCGGCCTGTACCAGCGTAATCCGTTGGAGCACTGCTTTGTCACACCCTCCAGTGGGGTCTGGCAGCCAGTGGTCACAGCGTTGTGATCCTCTGGACCAGCGCGTGTGGACGACCCAGGAGATGTGGAATGCTCTCCAGTGGTGGACCGTTCCGTCCCATATGCAGGAGGGTATCCCGTTTTTCCGCCCCGAGCCGACGGTCTCTCTAACGACCGATGCCTCTTTGATGGGTTGGGGTGCCCATCTGGGGGAACACCGAGCACACGGCCTCTGGTCCCCGCGGGAGTCCCGATGCCATATCAACCTGCTGGAGCTCCGTGCGGTCCGTCTAGCTCTCACCGCCTTTGCTCCGTTTCTCCGGGGTCAAGTGGTCCGGGTCCAGACGGACAATACCACGACTATGTACTATCTAAACCGACAGGGCGGGACGCGCTCCATGCTCCTATGCAAGGAAGCTCTCCGCATTTGGTCACTAGTGCGCAGGTCTGGGGCTGATCTCCTGGCCATCCATGTGGCAGGAGCCTCCAGTACCCTGGCCGATGCCCTGAGCGGATAGGGGCTGCATTACCGCAGTGGTCTCTCTCCTGACGGAGATAGTACAGGACCTGTTCTCGATTGGGGCACACCTCTGTGGGCGGATCTGTTTGCCTCCAGGAGGCAGCTGACTGAGTCTGACTCATGCCCGCCCCTCAGCAGGGTTCGCTGCAGGGGGATGCCTTCTCGAGGCAGTGGACCCCGGGCCTCTTTTACGCCTTTCCCCCCGTTCCCCTAATTCACAGGGTCCTGCTGAAAGCGAGGAGGGACAAGGCGCAGGTGATTCTGATAGCCCCAGACTGGCCTCGCCAGTTCTGGTACCCAGATCTCCTCAGTCTCAGCTCCAGGACTCCCGGCAGCTTCCAGCTCGCCCGGACCTGCTCTCAGTCAATCAGGGAAGGTGTTCCATCCGGACCTTCCAATCCCTGCACCTGACGGCCTGGTTCCTGGTGCCAGAGTTCCAGGCCTTGGGTCTTTCCAAGGAGGTCCTCAACATCGTTGAGGCGTCCGTGAAGGTCGACCAGAAAATGCTATGCCTTCAGATGGAAGAGGTTCTCCATTTGGTGTCGGGGAAAAGGGTTGGACCCTTTCTCGTGTCCTGTGGCAAGCATTTTGGACTATCTATGGTCCCTATCTAGTCAAGGGCTTAGGTCTGGCGACCCTTAAGGTGCACCTGGCAGCCATTTCTGCTTACGTGGCGGGCGGTCAGCAGTCAGTGGCGCGGGAAAAGTGGTCGGGCGCTTTTTCAAAGGCCTTGATCAATTTCCCTCCAGTGCGGAACCCCCACCTCCGTGGGATTTACTGCTGGTACTGGCAAAGCTCATGGCAAGCCACTTAGAACCAATGCACAGGTGTGGTCTCCCCCACCTGTCGTGGAAGACCGCCTTCTTGGTGGCTATCACGTCAGCCAGAAGGATGGGAGAACTCCAGGTGCTTAGCATCGAGTCTCCTTACCTGGTCTTCCACAGGGACAAAGTTGTCCTACGCCCCCACCCGAAATTCCTTCCGAAGGTGGTGTCGGAGTTTCACCTTAATCAGGTGTTGACTCTGCCGGTGTTCTACCCCAATCACACCTCGGAGGCCGAATATAGGCTCCATACTCTGGACCCTGAGGGCTCGCTTATTATATGGGCGCCGCGGCTGTGAAAGTCGGGAGAGGGTTCGCCAGCTGTTTGTCACTACGCTGTGAAGCACCTGGCAG
Source organism: Neoceratodus forsteri (assembly GCA_016271365.2). Lineage (NCBI taxonomy): Eukaryota > Metazoa > Chordata > Ceratodontiformes > Ceratodontidae > Neoceratodus > Neoceratodus forsteri. The sequence continues at coordinate 94,325,724 of CM057450.1, read as the reverse complement.
ACCTGCAGCCAAGCGGACGATAGGCAGATGGGTCACCTCCTGCATAAATCTCTGCTATGAGTTGGCGGGCATGGAGCCTCCCAGAGGGATAAGAGCTCATTCTACCCCGCCATACTGCTGCATCGGTGGCTGCTTCCAGGGATGTCCCTATCCAGGAAATCTGCAGGGCTGCTACCTGGAAGTCAGCACACACCTTTATTACCCATTACCACATCGACCTTGAGTCACATCGGGATGCTGGTTTTGGGGCTCTGTTCTCCAATCTCTGTTCCCAAGTAAGTATGTAGGGGGTGCGCTTTGCCCCTCCTCCCGAGAACTGCTAGAGTTCGTTATCATAGGATGAACAATATCCATGTCCCTAGAAATACAGGTTACTCTGCCTGTAACAGGAGTTCTAGGAATGAGCATATGTTGTTCATCCTATGACTCGACCTCGGCCCGGCGCTGGCCCTGAGCTTCCAGCGGGCCAGATCTGGCGCATGGGGCGGGCCGAGAGTTTTACCACCCGGGTGGGTGGGAGGAGCTAGCTTGAAGACCTTCCGGCAAGATTTAAAGCGGCAAGGAACCTGCCAATAAGTGTGGATGAACAACATATACCATTCCTAGAACTCCTGTTACAGGTGAGTAACCTGTATTTTCTATCCAATAGGTTGTTCTTTAGGGAGTCAACTGTTTGTTCCTTAATGATCAGCTCCAGTAGTTAGCTCACTATTGATGTCAAGATCATTGGACTGTAGTTCACTGGGTTCTCTGCGCCCCACTCTTGTGCTGGTGGACCACATTCCCCACCCTTCAGTCCCTTTCGCACCACTGCTGTAGCCAGTGATGCAGTAAATAAGTCTGGTAAGGAAACTACCAGAATCTGACTCTGCTCCTATAGTACCATTGGGTGCAGCCCTTCTGCCACTGGTGAGATGTATACTTTCAGGTCCTGTAGACTTTAGTAAGCTCTCCCTCGCTGCAAACCCTGTATCCAGTTTGTTGCTATTAGTGTCCCCAAATCTAGTCTTGCTGCCAGGAATTGGGTCTGTACATTCCAATGTAAACACAGAACTAAAGTACTCATTTAATACGTTTGATCATTTTCATTTTCTTCTGTGCTTATTCCATTCTTCTTTTTCTTGCTATAAAAATTTTATCTCCAAGTCTTCCCGGCAGCCCCCTGCTGAGCGCCTCCCACCCCCCATCTCTGTTACCCAGCCCCTCCGGGACTTACCTTCACGATCGTCCTCTGCCACAGGACCTGAGGTTGTGCCTGGCCACTGGTGCGGGGCCTGTGGAGGGTTGGTCGTCATCCTGATGCTTAGAAACATAAAAACTGATGGCAGGCAAGTACCGCTAGGCCCATCAGGTCTGCCCATTTTCCCTGCCTACCGTAAAAGCTGCAGACCCTACTTGATCTCCGGCTTTATCTCCTTATTCCTATTGCAAATGTTCTCCATGCCTGTCCTATGCATGCTTGAATTCCCTCACTGTATTTGCCCCCACAACCTCTGCTGGGAGTCTATTCCATGCATCCACCACCCTTTCTGTGAAGAAATACTTCCTCATGCTACCCCTTAGTCTACCCCCTTCCAGCTTCATGTCATGCCCTCTCATTCCAAGACATCTCCTTTTCTGAAAGATGCTACCCTCTGGTACCCTATTTATGCGTTTTAGATATTTGAAGGTTTCGGTCATATCTCCCCTGTCTTTCCTCTCCTTCAGGGTATACATATTGCGGTCTCCCAGTCTCTCCTCATATGACTTTTGGTGCTGGCCCTGCACCCTCTTTGTTGCACTTCTTTGAACTGCCTCCACCCTTTGTACATCCTTTCAGAGATGTGGCTTCTAGAACTGGACACCGTATTCCAAATGAGGCCTCACCAGTGATCTGTACAGTGGAATCACCACCTCCTTCCTTCTGCTGATGATACCTCTCCCTATGCACCCTAGCATCCCACTGGCTCTTCCCACATCCTTGGCACATTGTTTGGCCACCTTTAGGTCATCAGATATGATTACTCCCAAATCCCTTTCCTGTTTGGTGACCATCAGTTTCAACCCCCCCATTATGTAATCCTCCCCTGGGTTCTTGCACCCCAAAATGCATGATTTTGCACTTTTTCACATTAAATCTCAGCTGCCACACTCTGGACCATTCCTCCAGTTTACTTAGGTCCCTCCTCATTTTTTTCCACCTCTCCCGGAGTGTCCACCCTGTTTCAGATCTTAGTTTCATCCACAAAGAGGCTCACCTTTCCATCCGCAATTTCACTTATAAAGACATAAAACGGGACTGGGCCCAGGACTGATCCCTGTGGCACCCCGCTGGGCACCCTCCTTTTCTCAGATTGAGCACCATTTACCATGACCCTCTGTCTGGGATCCTGGCATGTTTTTTTGTTTTGTTTTGTTTTTCTCCCTGGGCCCATGGACATGCTATGGGCATGATGTCTGAGCTCTGCTTCCGCAGAGATGGCCCCAACGTCCTGAATGTGAAATCCCTTCCCGATGTGGTGGTGTGCATGTGCTGGCATCCAGCCACTGCTGGGTGTCAGGCAAGCAGCATGCCACATTAACCGCCCCCCCCCCCGAGGAATGAGAGCTGTCTAGCGATGCTAGACCTCTCCTGTGGCCCCCGAGCAACCTGAGTCCATTCCCAACCTCAGGTCGCCGATGTGGCAGGAGGTAAGGTGCCCAGAGCCTCAGCCCTTCATGCTACCAGGCCGGCTTATTCCATGCTTCTTGATTCCCACTATGTTATCTTTTGTCTGATGTTTTTCCTGGGGTACTCATAGGAATTATTGTAATTGTTTTTTTACTCCCTTTGCTATCCTTAATTCTGTACTTTCTTTGACCCTTTTTTTTTTGCTTATCTATATACCACCCTGCCAGTTCCATTCTAGTCCCCCTCGTAAAAAGCTTTCTTTCTGGCACATATTTCCTCCATTGCTTTTTTTAGCCAAAGCTGCTTCCTTTACTGTCTGATCTAGCCGACAATTTATTTTGCAAGCTGTGCTGGCCACTATTATTGCCCCTTTAATAGCAACCTAATTTTTTTCATTCTCTGTGTTTTGTAGGCCCTTCAGCACGTCTTCTGTTAATGACTCCATTTTGCCATAGTCAACTTTGCTGAAGTCCGGGGTGACCACTGTGCTGGTTTTCATCTGCTCAGCTCACAACACAGTGATGTGCCGCTCTGTACAGTTGGGTCATCTACCATATTTTTGATAGTGGCCTCACTGGACATTACCAGGTCTAAAGGTACTTCTCCTCAGATTGGCTCTTGTATCCATTGCATGAGGAAGTTATTTCTACGTAACTGGATGCAAAAATCTGTTTTGTGACCAACATCGTTCACAGAATCTGTTTTTGTGGTCAGACCTGAGCATATCACTAGAATATGCAGTTGTAAACCTTGTTAACTCCTCAGATAAGTCAACCTTAAACATAAAACTAGACTTGTATGCAGGTACTATATATGCACCGTGTTTGTGTGGGGGGTATTGCTCACGTGTGTGCGTATGTGAGAGCGCTTCTGGTAGACAGTTGCTTTGAAAAGTAGGACATCCCTGAATCTCACTAAAGTTTTCAGGAGTCTGACTCAAGGGAAATACCTTATTGGCATGAAAATCTTGCACCAAAAATATTACTTGAGATGGTTGAGAAGAAAATTATGGTGAAGTTGTGGACCCCCTTCTTGCCCAGGCAAAAACTAATATTCATAGAGCCAGCTGAGTAGAGTAATGTCAGCAGTACAATCCGTATAGAAGTAGAGAGTGAGAGCATTTGAAGTGATATTGGGACGACCAAAATAATCTTGTTGTGTGTACTGGAATCGTTTTGTTGTCCACCGCTACGCTCAGAACGTGTTGGGCTGACTAGATTTTGGATTCCGTATTGTGTCTGTGGAGGCTGCTTGTCAGTGACTTGGAATGGGCCTAGAGTGAAGACATACTTTTTTGGATCTGTTCGGGAGCTATGAAGATTGTTGGAGTTTAAAAGTAGCTGGTGAAACGAAGGTGTGAGAGGACTGGCGCGGTGTGGTGTGGTGTAGTGAGTTAGTGGTCCCGACCCTGCTGGGCGTCTATCTACTGGGGCGTGCAGCTACATGGAGGGCTGTACTCTGGTCTGGCCAGGTAGCTGGTGGACTGGGTTGGTAGTCCTTTACGTTCTCTGGGGGTATACTGGTGGGTGTGCCCTGTTGGAGTTCTGTAGTGTGGCCACGGGCGTTGGTGGTTTTGGTCCGTGTCTGGGATTTTTGGGATCCTGCTCTGTACACCTGAGACTACCGAGAGGAAGACCTTCAATTTCAACTTTTCTGTTGATATTTGCTGCTGAAAGCTTTGGGAGCAGTTGGGGTAGTTCTCCGGAAGCCGTTTTTTGGAGGGGCTTCGTTGGAAGAATCGACATGTAATGTTTGTATTATTTTTCCTGCTCAGCAAAGGATGTGATTACCCCAGGTCAGACTGTTTCTTTTCTTTCTTCCTGCATATTCTGGTGAAGCAGTGAGAGTGCTTCGCTTTGTATTAAGAACAAAGTTGTGCGACTGTTTACTTGCCTATGTGAGAGATAGGCCTGAGACAAATTCCTCAGGGGTGAGAACTCTGAGGGTCCTTTCATTATTCCTAGTTTTCAGCGGTGTTCAGGTCGAAAGAAATTGAGACTTTGCGTTCATACTGTTATACACTCTGCTTTAGGAGTTAAAATTTATCCAGACTGCTTAAGACTTTTCCTGGAGAGTTTGTCTAAAGGGAAATGGACAATTGTTTAATTTTGTGTTAGAAATGGGAAGTGGGGCTACCATTTAAGATATTTAAATAAGTTTGCAGCATTGATAGTATTAATCAAATTGGTTGATTAATTAATATCCGTTTTTAAATATTTGGCAGCATGTGTTGGGACTGGGCTTCCATGGTCAGGCGCTATTCCCCCTCTAGGCTGAGGGACCTGCGCCCCTTCGATAGCCACTTGTTGCAACCCGAGGTATATAGGCATTGTCGTGCCCTGGGGATTGCACGGCGGAGGGGGAGGTGGGTTCCTCGGCTGCGAGGGGGGGGAGCGGAGTGGGTGGATAAGGGTCGTGGGGTCTAGGAGACGCCCTGGGGCGAAATGGGTCCAGGATAGGGGAGTGCGATGCCTGGTTCCCATACCCAAGGGTTCCACTGAGAGTGGGCAAGTGGCCCGCTCCTCCAAGGCCTTTCATCCAACCCAGGCGGTGTTATGCAATGCCAGGTCTATAAAAAAACAAGACAGAAATTACTGCTGATCTAGTTGAGTCATCTGACCTGGTTTGTATCACCGAGACCTGGCTGGATGAGAATGCTGGTCCCATGTTGGAATCAGCTGTTCCAGCCAGGTACTCGGTAATACATCGCCCGAGGTTGGATCGAAGGGGTGGCGGGGTCGCTATTTGTTTTAAATTGGAATTGGGTCTTGTGGAGGTTCCACTGATGGCCCCTAGATCCTTTAAGTGTATCATGGGAGTAGGTATGGGCAGCAGAATTTTACTCATCTACCGTCCACCCAGTGATGAGAACATTTTTCTGCAGGAAGTTGCAGACTTCATTGTCGGCCTGGTGTTGAAGACCTCCAGGTGGTTGGTCCATGGGGACTTCAATGCATGGGTCGACGATGAACTCTCGCATTTTTTGTCAAAACTTCTTCCAATTAATGATTTTGTTGGGCTTCATGCAGGTTGTTACCGCTGCTACCCATATTCAGGGTCACTCTCTGGATCTGGTGTTCACCCTGGGGATGGAGATCACGGAACTGGTGGTGGAACCAGTTGGGTGGTCTGACCATCACGCCATAAGATTCAATTTCACGACCCCCCCTTGCGAGACCTACCCCTTTGGAGATGGTCCAGTACCACCCTTTTAGGGGAGTTACCCCTGAGGGTCTGATGGCGGTGCTGGACCTATCGAATTGGCCTATGGAGTGCATGGAACCAGATGCCTTAGTGGTGCACTATAATAATATGGTGCTGAGGGCACTGGATTCCATAGCGCCTGTCCGTGTTCACTCCCCTCTCCCTTTGCCCTCGGTGCCCCTGGTTTGATGGGATTTTGAGGGAATTGAGGAGAATGGGGTGAAGATTGGAGGCTGTTGGCAGAAATCCGACCTGGAAGGTGACAGACTTAGATTGATGGCCCATTATGTGGACTATCAATCAGAAATCTCCTGTAAGAAGGCAGAGTTCCTGTCCCGAGAGATAGCTGCATCAAGAAATCGACCAGCTCAGCTTTTCCGGACCGTGGACAGACTGTGCAATCCAGCCTGTCTGCGGGGTCGGAGAGCCTTTTCACAAATAAAGTGTGACGAGTTTGCTCGGTTCTTTGAGGATAACGTGTCATCGATCAGGTCGGAGATCCACGGCATGAGTTCTAATGAGCGTGGCAGTGATCATTGTGAGGTTACAAGCCCTCGGTCTGCCTGGACAGATTTTGACCAGCCAGCGATCATGGATATCATGAAGATTGTCCAGGGCTTGCGACCGACTTGCTGTAGTTTGGATCCTGGTCCCACGTGCCTCCTTGTGGGGTGCATGGATGTGATTGGACCAGTCCTGCTGAGTCCTGCTCTTTGGACCAAGGGGCGTTTCCGGAGTTTTTGAAAGAGGCTATCATGGCACCCCTTTTAAAGAAGCCTTCCATTGACCCAGACTGTCTCGCTAACTACAGACCGATCTCTAACCTGCCCTTTTTGGGCAAGGTTATTGAGAAAGTAGTCTCGTTGCAGCTCGATGACTTTCTTACCACCCATGAGGTCTGTGATCCTCTCCAGTCTGGTTTCAGGAAGAGGCATAGTACTGAGACGGCGTTGGTTCGGGTACTTAATGATCTCCTAATAGCGAGAGATCGGAGGAGCCGCTCTGTCTTGGTCCTGCTTGATCTCTCTGCAGCATTCGACACCGTGGTCCATGGGATGTTGCTAGATCACCTGCGGCTGTTCTGCAGACTGTCGGGGACAGTCCTCAGATGGTTCCACTCTTTACTCACAGGCAGACGTCAGAGGGTAGTCTCAGAAATGTTTTCCTCTGCTCCCTTTGCTCTGTCCTATGGGGTGCCACAGGGTTCTGTGCTTCCCCCATGTTGTTCACGGTGTATATGCTGCCGTTGGGAGACATTATGAGGCGTTGTGGGCTGAGTTTTCACTGCTATGCAGATGATATTCGGCTCTATATGCCTTTTGTACCTGAACAGAATGACGCATTATCGGTCTTTAATAACTGCCTCACTGAGATTCAGGATTGGATGAGTGCTAACTGGTTGAAACTAAATCCGGATAAGACTGAGGTGTTGGTTGTGGACCGGGGACATCGTGTAGAGAAGCTGACTCCTGGGTCTCCCTTTGGCCTTGTGTTGGGGGGTAACCAGTTGAGACCTTCTGAACAGGTGCAGAATCTGGGTGTAATTCTTGACAGCGGGTTAACGTTGAAGACACAGGTATCTACCGCTGTCAAGTCTTCCTTTTTACCATCTGAGGAATATTGCCTGGATAAAACACCTTGTTCCACATGATGACCTTCCTGTGTTGGTCCACGCCTTTGTTTCCTCACGTCTTGATTAATGTAATGCTCTATATCTAGGGTTGCCGGGGGTGGATCTCTGTCACCTGCAGCTGGTGCAGAACGCTGCAGCCAGGTTGTTGACTGGGCTACCAAGAACTTGCCATATCACTCCTGTGCTGCCCGAACTGCACTGGCTGCCGGTGCGGTGGAGAATCACCTTCAAGGTCGCGTTGCTGACCTATAAGACCCTACACGGTCAGGGCCCGGGCTACTTGGAAGATCTTCGACCCTACTGCCCTCTCCGCCCACTCCGCTCTGCTGACGAGGGGATTGCTAGAGATTCCCAGGGTTTGTCTTCAGTCATCTGGGGCCAGAGCTTTTCCTTTTATGGCCCCAACCCTGTGGAATTCTCTACCTTGTCAGATTAGAGAGTGCCTGTCCATGGAATCATTTAAGGTGTCCCTGAAGAGTTATCTATTTGAATTAGCATTTGGATAGATTTATTGCTGCTTTTTATTGTTTTTGTTATTTATTATGTAAGATGCTGTTTTGTGCTTGCGCTTTGATATGTTGAAAAGCACACTATAAATAAATTTTGATTTGATTTGTTTATATTGGGGACCTGGGTTTGAGAATGGACCTTGGGTGCAAGCTGGGGGAGGAAGGATTGAGTGCCACGTGGACAGCTTTTCTTTCTCTGAGCGGGAGCAACACTCATTTTACTTGTCTGCCACCTAGCTGAGGTGGAGTGGCAACACAGTGGAAAAAAAAACAGTTGGGAGGTGTGGCCACCTGCCGGCAATAGCACTCGTGGCCACTGATTTGTCCCCTTCCCCCTTGGAACTTCAAGTCCCTCACCTCAGCAGTCTGGGTCACCAAGACTTCATCCTTCCTTTGCTGGGGGGGGGGGGGATTGGCTGAGTGGCTGCCTTCTTACTCTGTGACACTCCTGAATGAGCTGACCAGGTGTGCAATTCTAGGCAGCCTGTGTCCCGTCTTCCTTCCTTTGGGGGCGAGGGGGGGGCCACACATGCTTCCAGCCCCAGCCAGTGACCAGCTCCACACCTAAGAACAGAAACAAGTATGGTAACACTCTAACACAGAGAGATAAAAACTGAGGTAGATAATTACTGTACATAAGTCAAATTTTATTTAGTCCTAGTGGCTGAAAACAGAGAAGATCTTGCATGAAATGTATACAAACATAACAATACTGGGGAAAAGGAGGAGAGCCACTGAAGTTACCCCAATGTTTCGGTCCTTACTGTTCAATAACTAGCTTTGCCTTCTCGTTTATGGCCCCATCCAGCAGCGGTTTACAACCAGTTTGACCTCTTCGCCCATGATTTGCAGTGGAGAAAGAGGTGCCTGATATGTACAAATTGTATTGCTGAATAAAGAGACCAGAGTTGTGGGGGAACCCCAGCATGTAAAGGTCTTTGAGAACTGGCACATACACAGTTGGACAGATATCAAACCTTTTTCTGAATCTGAACTAATGCCACCTCTCAAATGCAGAAGACAGAACTTCTGCTGCCTTGTGCTCTGGAACTTCAGGGATGTCTCGGGTTTCCTATCCTAACCATGATTTTTTTTTTTTTTTAAAGTCCAGGGATCTCTTACTGGTAAGAATTGGGGGACACCTGGTTTGGAATTGCAGTCTGAACTTTAGGAGTCAATGTTTGAGTAATCTGAACTTTAAACATGGAGACTGCTTTGCCCATCCATCTGTACTTGACAGATACTAGTGGATAAAATGTGGCCAGTGTATAACTAACATTTTTATTAGCTAAATGGCTGCTGCAGTTTCACAGACTGCAGATCAAGCAAAGATTTTGTCATTTGGCTAAAATGGTCTGGTGACAGCTAAACTGAATGGTCAACCCCAGCAAATACACTTTGGGTTAGATTTACAGCATGCCACTTACGTAGTCTTAAGTGGTTGTGGTGAGAGTGGAAATGTGTGCATTCCAAGTTTCACAGTCTTAACTGTTGTGACAGCTAAGATATAAGCTGTCAAAAACCCATTTTTGACACACGTACTGACTCAACCCTAACGTACAGGCACTACAGCACCTACATAATATCGACTGCAATTAGTTGCAATTTGAGATAGTGCCAGCAGTGACATGAAAATGCTGCTCCCCCGGGCATGCTGCTGCTGTGTCAGATGACAGTACTGACTGCAGTGGAAATTGTGCACTGTGGATGGCGGAGGGGGGGAGACTACTGAGTTAGCTCTTAATTGGATTACTATCCCCCACATAATAGCTCAGGGGTCCAGGTGGTATCCTAATTGTGGTAAATGGCTCTTTGAGACTGGGGGTGATCAGGTCAGGGAGGAAGTGAATATAAAGACTGCCTGCTTCTGGCACAATGACAGAGACAGGTAACTTTTTATTCTTGAAATAAGAAACGTTATTTTTTTCCGTATATAGTTTGTAGGGTTTTCCTAGTTTTCCTCCCTGTTCCCATCCCCTTGTGTCCATGCGTGTGGATGCACATGCACGTCATGCTACGAGACACCCTCCCTTCACGTCACCCCCTCCTGCCTGCGACCACCTCCCTGGGAGAGGAGAGCTGCTGTTAAGTGGCTCAGTCCTGCTCCCTCCCTACCTCCCCATGCCGGCTTGCTGATGACTCGAGGTCATTCCCGAACCCAGGTCGCCAGAGTGGCATGAGGTAAGACATCCAGCGCCTCAATCCTCAGTGCCACCAGGCCAGCCTGAAATTTTATTTTTGTACAAGATAAAAACAGTAGGGTAAGACTCTTTACAAGATGTTCCTGTGCTTGGAACAAAAATGAAAAAAAATTATCAGTTTTATCTACTATATTGAGATAGCCAGTTCCTGTTGAATAGTAAATACTCCCAGAGAAATCGCTAATGATGGAGAGTCGGGAGAAATGGCATTCCAGGTGAATTGGCCGAACTGTTTTGGAAAGTCATTTCATCATAAGACATGTTTAATTTAGGCACACAAAATTCCCTTGCTGTATTATTCCTCATCCCATACTTGTGTTCAGGTTTTGCCAACTTGTCAGTTTACTGCTCCGGTTTGTTTGACTTCAGCATGCTAAACACTAGGGATTTTTTTCTTTGCTCTAGGGGCAACCAGCCTAATTCATTATACATTCCAGAATGGTGAGTATTGTAATTGCAAAGTAATGCAAACCTAGCTAGCCTGTTATAATCTTGTCTACTATGTGCAGTTTTTTTTTGTTGGCATGTCTGTATACTGGGCAGCCATAATCCAAAGATAGGCCAGAGGAGTTGATCTGCTATATTTAGGCACATAGTTCTTGGAATACAGAATGCTGTGCCTTAAAGCCTCCGTTCAGGAGTTTACTTTTCTTGTTAAATCATAAATGTGTCAAATCAAATTTCCAGTGTTGGTCAATCATGATCCCTGAGTATTTATATTAACTGACTTGAGCTATGATCAACTGTTCTTTTAGTTTATCTTTGAGTTTTGGCCCGATCTGCTTTTATTTTATTTTTTTGGGGGGTGGGAAGCCACTTCTTGCAATTTAGCTTTATGGAACCAATGCTGCATTTTAATGAAAGCTTGTAGTTTTTGTACTTCTTAAAAATTTGCCCAGAGGTAACCAAGTGTTGCTGGCATAAAGTAAAATATCTGTGTTTGTTGTGAGATTTGGTAGCTCATTCTTTCTATTTTTTTTTTTAATTCAGTTTTTTCAGTACATTGAGTATTGACTACCACTTTCATAATGCGTGTATTTATACATAGTTACCATATAAGTAAATTAATTAATTAGCTACAAAACCACATAAAACAGTACAGAATAAGTACCTAAAGTGTGCAGAAGGAGGGCAATCAACAGTGTGTTAGTCAATGATGGTATAAATCTTTACTGTTTTTAACAGCAGGCACACTGAAATTCGGAGAATACATACTCTGTACAGAAAATTAGTTTATCAAAGTACCATCTAATTGTACATGCAAGATTATAGAAGGAAAGGGAACATTTTGTTTTTCTAGACCCTCTTACCTAGCTAGCTTGGGTGCTATGGCAAATAATAGAGTTATCACAATCTGATGTTTTACATCTAAATTTTATTTTTGAGTACCCATGACAGAAGAAAAATACAAAATCTAAAGTGTTTTACCACACAAAAGGCAGTTATAAACAAAGTTATGGAACTTATAATTTTAACCCATTATTATTACTTTCACCAAAAAGCTAACAGATAGGTCCGGCTTGATAGCCTGTGACCAGTATTAAGTCTGGTTGAAGACTGCAACCATGTGCACATAACATTTACTAGTTTATTAATGTAAAAGGTTTTCGACGTCCATTTCAAAAGTACAGACAGTACTTGGCCAGTAAAGGCCATTTTCACATACAGGCAAATCTACTGATCATAAAACAATCAATACTCTGGTCTCTTCAAACTGAAGATGCAAGTTAATTTCAAAAGTATACACTTACTCAGTGGTAAGGCAAAGCAATGGGCAACAGGAAAGATTTCTTACCTCAACGATGTATAGCACACAGGGTTAATTTATGGGATTTCTGCAGTGATTGTTGCGCTGGTGTCCATGGGATGGCAGGCAACATCAGTCTCGCTATCTGAGATCGAAGATTCTTATTGTTGTTCTTTTTTGCTGTTGGGTTTACCAAAAATTCAGATAATTGATCAGTGTCAAAAAATACATAGCAGATAGTCAATGATGTGTTGCATGTCTGCTCTGTGTTGTATGAAGCAATGTCTGAGTGCGAACCTGTTTCTTGAGTCTCACATCAGGGTAGATGTACACTCTCTGTCACTCTTAACTGCACTGTTATAGCCAGTGGCTTCATAGGTATGGTGTTAGAAGAGGCTGTTGCAGTTGCTGACATACCTGTTTACGTACTAGGAGCCAAATGCTTTATTTAGTGGCAGCATTTTCTCAGGTGAGACATGTCGGGGGGGAGGGAACTGTTTGACGTCATCCCATGTTAGAGTCTCAGCATTCTATAACAAAGGTAGCCCCACAAGACGCAAATTGTTTTTACCTACCCTATGTTCAAGGTTTTCGATTTTCCTCTCTCGGGATATGTTATTCTGAAACAGTGTTGTAACTATGGAGGCAGAAGACTCAACTTTGATGACAATAGTAGTTTTTGTTTTGCAATGCAGATATCTTGTCTTCATTTACCACCATGTGGCATTGTAGGCCACTGCAACATACCACCAGAGAGTCTAGCATTTTTGCCAAATGTCCTACGATTTGTAACAGACCTTGGTATAATTTATTTACCTCTGCAGACAAATGTAGCTCCAGTGACAGGACGTTTTTGGAGTTAGAGGGACACTGTCAACCTTTTTTCCATCATATTTTTAGCTTACAACCCATATTTTATGATTGTTTACTGTCTTTCATTTGGAGAGGTGGAAGAAGCCATTGTGAATTTATCAAATAATAAAGCACCTGGACCCGATTTGATACTGGGAGAAATTTACAAGGGGCACTTGAATTATTGGGTAGTTTTTTTTACAAATTTTTTCAATATCTGTTTAAAAGAGAGATTTAGTCCATTATCTTGGACAAGAAATATAATAGTTCCAATCCATAAAAAGGGCCAACTTTATTTGCCATCTAATTATCACCCAATCAGTCTTATTGACATTAGTGGAAAAATCTTTGTTAAAATAATATTACATAAATTACAAAATTGGATAACTGCAAACTCCCCTTTATCGATGTTTCAAGCAGGTTTTTGTAAGGATTGTTCTATGATAGATAATATTTACATCTTAGCCCATCTGATAGAAAAATACAGATAATTTCGTAAAATGAAGTTGTATGCTGTGTTTGTAGACTTTTCTGCAGCATTTGACTCAGTTAATAGAGCCAAGTTATGGGAGATATTATTAAATAGAAGCGTACCATTAAATTTATTAGCCCCATTATTAGGTTATACTCTACACAACATCAGCTATTAGATATGATAATAAGGGCAACATTTCTGACTATTTCAGTACAACTTCGGGAGTTAAACAGGGATGTCCTTTGGCCCCCCTTCTTTTTAATTTGTATATCGATGCCCTTCTGACTTATAAAGATATAGATACTCTTGATTCCCCAAAACTTAAGAATATCCCAGTACATTGTCTGGCATATGCAGACGATTTGATTATTTTTGCTTTATCTGCTCAAGGTTTACAAAATAAAATAAATCAATTTTGCTCTAAATGTAAACATTTGGACTTATTAATAAATATGAAAAAAACTAAGCTGCTGATTTTTGCACCCTTACAGGACATCAAATTAAACCAAGGATTTATTTAAATAACAAACTTATTGAAGTGGTATCCTCTTATATATATTTGGAGGTGAAGTTTGCCTGAATGGAAATTGGATAGAGCATTGAGAGGACAAGTGATAAGGGCAAACTGATTGTTAGGGCTCTCTTACGTTTTGCTAGGAAATATGCAGGATATTTGGTCTCGCCGGCATTGATAAGCGGCGAGGCCAAAATTAATCCTATTCTTTTGTACGGCACAGAGGTCTGGAACAACAATGTCCCTTCATGGTTGGAGATCCCACTTTCTCTCTACTATAAATCTTTATTGCAGGTTCCACTTGCCACTTCTAATGTTATAGCTAGGGCTGAATTCGGTAGTACCTATTGTTACAATAATTGATATACGTCTCATGAGTTACTGGATCAAAATTATTAATCAACAGACTAATATTATGCCTCTACTATGCCTTAGAAAAAACTATCTTGGCACAGACAGAATTTTAGGTCTCCTTGGGTCAAAAATATTCAACGTATTTTGGGCAGTGTTAATATGCTTCATCTTTGGATAGATTGGGAGAAATCAATATCAATATCTTATGTGTTTAAGGAGTATGTCAAAAAGAAAATACTTAGGCTTTCCTGTGATAAGCAAATGGAGCTCCTCAGAGCTCAACGTCAGGCCAGATGGTTAGCTCAAAATAAAATTGATGTATTTATAGAGAAATATCTTACTCTTGGGCTGACCCTGTTAGAAAGAAAAATGATTACTTGGGCAAGACTGGGAATCATCTGTTCTAAATATGCTTTTTTTAATAAGATGACTCCACCCAATTTAGGTTTGGAGTTTTGCAGATGTAACAAGGGTTTTCAAGAAGATCTTTATCATATTATGGTACAGTGCCCTTTATATAAAATCCAGCGGTTTAATCTGTTAAATGATTTCCTTACTAAATATGTGAATGCAAAATCCGATATTTTATTCATACTTCTTCACCCTCAGACATTGGAGGAGGCTAAGATGGTTTCAAGTTTTTTTATCAGGTGTTGAAACACAAAGAAAATCGCCTCTGCCTATGACAATTAATTTGTTCATGGATTTTTATGTGTTAAAATTTTAAATGTAATATTAGATTTAATATTTTTTTTCTCTTCTCTTTTTTTTTGTATATAATTTTATGTGCTTAGTATGTTGTAAAGGCTTGATTGCTGAACAATAAAAACATTGAAACCTGAAACTGTCGCTAAAATGTATTGATGTTGTTAGTTCTTTATTTATTTATTTATTTATTGAAATGTTTCACCAGGAAGAGTACACTGAGCAACTTAATGCTTATCTCACGGTACATCCTGGAGGAAGGGGGAGTGGGAAATTACAGCATATTTGAATGATACAAAAAACAAAGCATAGTACAGTACAGAGACAGGAGCATAAATATATGACAGTCAATACATACAGGTAAAGTGCAATCATACGGGATTCATGATGATTCAGTACAACAAGGGAGGGAAGCATGAGTAGCAAGACACAAGTAGTAAGTGCTAGGTAATTAAGAGTAATAAGTGGAGGGAGAGAGGAGGGTGGGATGGGAGGCAGTATTCAAGGAGGGGTCAAGAGCAAGAGCAGTTAGGGTCAGATAGTTGAGTAGAGCCGAAGTGAGGGAGTTAAGTGATGAGGAGTGGCAGATTTGCAGGGGAGAACATTCCACAGTTTTGGAAGATGGTGTGAAAAAGCTTTTTAGCCAGAGGATGTAGATCTGCTGGGGATAGAGAAGGTGTGTAGGTTGTCAGATCTCAGTGAGTAGCGGTTTGGGGGGGGGCACTAAGTGAGGAGGAGAGGTAGGAGGGGAGAGAACTGAACCAATATTTTGAGATAAATTTGGCACTGTGTAGCATGTGACGATTTCGAAGCGTGAGGAAATTTAGGGACTGGTAGAGGTTGCAGTGATGGATGAGGTAGGGGGCATCTAGAGCAAAGTGGCAGAAGGAATTATAGAGAGAATCCAGTTTGACTAGGGAGGACTGCGGGGCAGCACCATAGACTATGTCACAGTTTTATCTTCTTTCTTGATTATTAGAACTGAAATACATGGTAATGTATAGTTATACCCAGCCTTGTTTTGCTTCAAATCATTGAAGTATTCTTACTGCATACTTCTGAACATTATAAACACCCTGAAATAGTACAGCCACTCATGAGACAATAGTCTTCTCTACTCCCACTGCATAATGAATGGACAGTGTTGGGGGTGTTCCTGAGTCCAGGAAAGATCCAGTGGGATTTGGTCAAGAAATGTAAACAAACATGTTTTGGTGTGGTAACACCAGCATGGTGGGCACTCAGTTTTTCACTTTTTAAAAGAAAAAAGGGACCTAAAGCAAACTACCAGCTACATCGACAGTCTCTATAGAACATGAACAATCATAAAATGTATTTTTTTAACTAGGGTCACTTTGAGGCCTAAGGAGGTTGACAGTGTCCCCTGAATAGGTGCAGCAAATGGAGCTGGTGTATCAAACAGATTTTCAGGTCCAGAGCTTGTAGCTTCAGCAGCTCACAGGCTAACTTTCCCAGGGTTGCCAGAGACTGCAGTGGATAGGAAGTGGCCCATTTGAGCAACACAATCCTGAGGGTGAGATGCTAAATTGTTTTAGTTTTTCTTTCCTCTCCCTCTCCTGAAGTTTTGGTAACTTATTAACGTAAATTAGAAATAACAATGGGCCGAATATGGAGCGTTGGGGAACACCCTTATAAATATTAAGAGTTTTCAGACTGATGGCCCCCTAAATCCACCCTCTGGCTGTGATTTGTAAGGTATGACCTAAACCATTTACATATGTCACCAGTTACTCCTATCCCTAGTAACCTATCCAATAGTTTCATGGTCCACCAGATCAAAAACTTTGGAGAGGTCCATGAACACTGTGCCCACGGACTCTCCCTTTTTAATAGGTGAAGCAGTAAGAGTAAGAAAATCTGTGAACCTAGCGTTTGTGGAAACCCACCATTTGAAAACCTGATTGATAACAGTTAGTAATGACCATTTCTCAAGATGGTCATAGATTTGGTTATGGACCATTTTCTCAAGAAGCTTGGAGAGAATATACAGCAGCACTACTGGACAATAATTTGAGGGGCTGGCAGAGTCCTCTCCCTTGAAGATTGGCACAGTCTTTGCCTGCTTCCCATTTTGGGGAAAGTTACTTTTTCTGATCCACCAGTTGACTGAGTCTGTCAAAATTAGTGCATTGATCTCAAACAAATCTTTTAAAAATCGAATTTCAGTGTTATTAGGACCATTTGCGTTGTTTGAATTTAGTTTAATTTTTTCAGTCAGTATTTTCTCCCCCCAGTCTGCCAGACAGCACCCCTCCTCAGCCCCAGCACTGACCTTCTCACTGACTTACCGGTTATCCACCACTTACACAGAACCTTGTTGGGTGGGTGGCCCGCTGTGTCAGTCATACGAGAGCCCACGGGGTGTGCCAGCTGAGAGCAGACTGACATCTTTTTCCTCCACTTTCTCTCTCTGCACTGGAATGTTGGGATGTGTGCACCAGCACGTCGCACTCCAGCCTGCCCTGCGTGCACTCCCCCTGCACTGCCACCTATCCTCCACCAGGTGGCAGTCCCTGCTGCAGAAACTGGTGTTCCTCCTCCCCAAGGAAGGAGAGCTGCTGTCATACTAAGGATCACACTAAGGAAGATGAGGAGCAAGGAGGCAGGTCATACCCATAACCACTCATGTAACATTCAGAATGAATAATACTGCAGTTTCTCCCCCAAAAGTATGAAATTATCCAATCATTTTTTGAATTCAGTCTTAGTTTTACTAATTATTACATACTCTGGTAACTTGTTCCAAGGGTTCACTACTCTAAGGGTGTAGACATGTTTTCTGACAATGTAATTAAATTGTTTACCAATTATTTTTAGAGGTTGACCTCTGGTATCATAAGCAGTGTTTTTAAACTCGAGCCCAAGCTCAGTCATCGAAAAAGGATCATGAATGATATCATGAAGTAGTAATAAATCTCCTCCTCAAATTTAGAGACTGCAGTATGTTCTCATAAGGCTGATCATATAAACCATAGATATGTCTGGGAAAATTCCACTGTACTCATTTTGATTGTGTGCAGTTACATTTTTTTATAAGGATACCACAATTGCAAGGCATACTCAAGATGCAGTCTTGCGTAGGCTCTAAATAATGGCATCAGGACTTTTGCATCCCTGGATTGTATTGTTACGTCTAATAGACCAGTCGACTATCAGTTTTTGTATAGCCTCGTTGATTTTTTAGTATTATTAAAGTCATTAGATATAATAACCCCCAGATCTTTTTCATCACTCATTGTTACTAAAGGTGAACCCCCTAAGACATATGAGAAATTGGGGTTATGTCTGCCCAAATGCATGACTTTGCATTTACTTGCATTGAGCTTCATCTCCCAGTTTATCACCCAATTGGATATTTTATCCAGATCTCTTTGAATAATTTCAGCATGTTCTGCTCTTAAGCAAGGGCCACCTATTTTCACATCTTCTGAATATTTCACTGTAGTAGACAGGATATTTGTAGTCATGTCAGCTATGAAAGTCTGGAAGAGTGTGGGGCCCAATACCGAGCCCCGTGGTACTCCACTGGTAACTCTCTGTGTTCTACATGATAACCAGTTTTTTATCCAAGTTGTGATGTCTCTATGGATCTCAAGTTTATTTAATTTCTCTGTCGGTGCCCAGTGAGGCATTATATCAAAAGATTTACTAAAATCAATAAACACAACATCACAGGGGGTACTTTTGTCCAACCGGGCACTTATGTTTTCATAGAAATACATTAAGTTGGATAGACATCCTCTGCCTTATCTGAAACCATGTTGCTCTAAATCATTTTTATTTCAGACAGGAGTGATTATATCTTTAATAAGACTTTCCAGTATTTTATAGACAGGTGAGGTTAGGCTGATGGGTCTATAGTTCTCCCAGTTGGTTCTAGGGCTTTTTTATGAATTGGAATCACATGCAGTTTTCCATTCAGCTGATAGAAAATTACCTGATAAACAACCCTGATATACAAGTTGTATGAAATGGCTTGTAGCAAAGCAGCATTCTGATTGGCTGCTACGAGTGTGCTACTATGTCTAACACCATGGGAAAGAGATCAGGCTATGCTATGCTAGGTGGGCACTGATCTTCCCATTCCAGTGTTCCAAATTAGAATCTTTAAAAAATAAAAGCTGCCATCTTTTTTTTGTGCTAACTACAGTAGGCAAAATGAAAACGCTACAGAAGCAACCTCTGTTTTCACACAGAAACCTATCATTTCAATTCCTGCAGCACATGACAGACAAACGCCAATAAAACTGCTGCATATTCAAATCTCTCCCCTATCTGTCTGCTTGCTCGCTCGCTCTCCTCAACGGCTGGTCTGCCATCCACTCGCTAGGTCCTGTGTTTATCCTCACTTTTAATTTTTTAACTAAATAAAGCACACCTTTTAAAAAATGCCAGCCAGCCAGCCATAATCTCTTTCTCCCTCCCTCCCTTCCTGCCCACTCTCTCGCTGACTCTTTTCAACGGCTCGCTTGCTCTCCTCCTCATTGTCCGATCACTACTTTCCCTGCCTTAGCTGTTCAGCTATACTAATTCTCTTTTTTCAAACGTGCAGCCCGCATTGTCACCTAACCTTTGCGATTCCCCTGCCAACAGCTCGCTAGTTCCTTTATTTATCCTCACTTGACTCACTGGCTCTTCTCTGCGAAGGCTGTTTCCCCATATCATGGAAACAGTACTGGCATCGCCTCCCTTACACTACTTGTTGCCAAAAGCATAAATATAAATAAAAAGGCCACCACCGTAAATATCAAAGTACACCAACACTAATAGGCTGCACAGTGGTCATGTTTACTTTTACAAGTACTGTTCTAAATAAAGTTCACAGTCTTTTACAATATAAACTAAATGTTAAATTTACTTAACTACAAATGGGACTATTTTTTCCAGCGCAGTGATTTTTCCTCAAACTTAAATTTCTTTAAATATAAAAGTTGTAGACTCATTATTTATGTTTTAAAAACTCACTGACCATTTCATAAGCGCAATAAGCCACTTCCAGGGTGTGTGTTAGACACTTTAACACATGGCTAGGAGGCTGGACTCACTCGGCCGGTGGCCTCGTGCCTCACTACGCCTCCTAGCCGTGTGTTAAAGTGTCTAACACACAACCTGTCTTGTCTTATTGCTTACTTAATGGATATGCTAGACAGTCGGCTAATACAGTAAATATAGCATATGACCTGTAATGTTATCAGGGCCTGGGGATGTTTTGTTGTTTTGGGCTAATAGCTTTATAAGTATCTCCTAAACTGTAAAGGTGGGGTGATTAATATTCTGTATATCTGAAGAAGTGATTTGGGGTTGTAGGCTAAAAATTTCACAACATTTATCATTAAATATATTTGCCATATGCATATGATCATGAACTAGTTCTCTATCATGTAATAACGGCCCAACCTGACTGACTGGTTTCTTCAAAGTATTGACATGAGAAAAACTATTTACTTTGTTTTTGTTAGCATTATCTGCCAATCGATACTCCCACCTCTTTTTAGCTTTTTTCATTTTAATCTTGCATTTTTTTTGTATTTTCTGATAGGTAATCCAGTTATCATTTGTCCTGCTTTTTTAAATAGTATGGTATTTCTTATTTTTATTTTTAACCACTGTTACGATCCATTCTCTTCCTTAAACAAGTGCATTACAGTTTAACATTTTCACAGAGGGGCTATTGCCACCCCAGGCTAGTGGGCTATGAAGCCCAAAATCTGTAGAAAAACATATCACACCTTTACTTTAAGGACTTAGCCATAAAGCATTTATTAGGAATCTTAATTCTAATGATCAAAAACTGTATAACAAGAAAATGGCAGAAGGGCGAAATTCCAGTTTTAAGGTACTGGATAGCTGCAGTTAACACTATTTAGGATATTGAAATGCTTACATGTAGAGTATGCCAGCAAGAGGAGAAGGTGAGAAATAGGTGGATCCGATGGGTTACATTTGCCTCTGCCAAAGACCCTGGGTTTATTCCATAACTAGCACTGCCATATCTCCCGATCTGCCACTGACTGACGTCTGGGCTTACGTGGGTCTTGGGACCTGCCCTCCGCCTTCCTCCATTTTGCCTTCATTGTATTCTTCCTGTCTCAGAGCACCTGTAATCACTTTATGATACCTGCAGTGGAAGCCACGCTGTAATGCACTGGAGAAATGTCATTTCTAGTTCTGTTATTTTTGTCCATCCTGGTAATTTTTTTTTCTCTATTTGATGTTTTTTTTTGTGATAAAATTAATAATTTAATTATAAAAAAAAATAATTCTGGACAGCTGAACTACCTTGTAACCTCCTGTCTTTCACTGCCACATCTAGTATTCCTCAAACACTGGCTTCAGTGATCTCTTTTTAACTTCTGTATGCCCCAAGGCTATCAGTCAAGCACAGTTCTGCTGCAGTGCATTATGTCACCTTGTGTAGTGCACTGAAAGTTCCACTTTGGGACCCTGTGTCTAGTGCTTCATATTGTTTTGGCGTTGCCTTTGCCCAGTAGGTTCCCCAACTGCACTATTTTACTAGTTGTGCTAATTTTCTTGCAGAAAATTATTGTTGTATTTTAACTTGTACTAGAGGGTTATAGTTTATTTTGGTATTGATGTCCTCTCAGGTGTTTGTTTTCAATTTATTACATGAATCCAGGGATGCATACATTTTATTGCCTGACCCCCAAGACTGGGATAGAATAGTAGTGAGTGTGAGCTTTTATTTATTTATTTATTTACTTATTTATTTATTTTTGTTGCCATTAGGGTTTTTGTACTGCTGGTCCATAGGTGGCTGTTCAGTCTTGTCCCCGTTCCTCTGAGCTGGCCACCGCCTCCCCTTGAACCTACCTTAGTCTTGAGTTCTCTCATGAATATCCCCTCACGGCAGAGCTGGAATGAGGAGGGCATAGTTCCTGCCAGTGCAAGAATCCAGATTGGACCTAGGCATGGTCCTGGCTGATGGTATGGACCTAGGCTGAAAAGGCAAGGCTTCATTAAGCTTCGACTTACTTTTTCATATTTTTTTCTCACCCTTGCTGTAGGATGTCTAGCGTGTGCGTGGAGGTGCTCGCGCAGGATGTTCCACAGCTCCCACCCTTCATGCCACCCACCTGCATCTGGTGGCAGTCTAAAGCTGGGCTGACATGCCTCCTCTTCCCAGGAAAGGAGAGCAATTCTTTGGACACTCAATACTCTCCCACCCGGGCTGACCCCAGCAGCCCGAGCTCTTTCTCATACTCTGGTCACTGACATGGTAAGAGGTGAGGCTTTACACCTCAGTCCTCTGTGCCACTGAGCCAGTGGTCAGGTAGACATTTTGATGTTGCCCACACAGCACGAGGGCAAGTAAGTTGCACCCCCTCCCTTTCCCTGTCCTCTTTAAATACTAGCTAGTGGTGCCTTCCCTCTCCCCATCACCTTTTAAATGCTCCTACGCATGGTGTGACAGTGACCAGCACTACAGCGTTTCTTCACTAACCATCCGGGCTGCTCACCATCTCATTGCAAATAGCACAGATTGCTGTAACTTTTTGCTACGAGGTGGTGGTCAGCTGTACTAGTGAGTTGAGAGTTTCACTGCTGTTCATCATCATGTTGCAGGAGGGAGTGTTTAAAAGGTCATATGAAGAGGGAGAGGGTGACGCTAGACACCAGGGAATGCCTAAAGGGAATGGGTGTCACTAGATGCCAGGGAGTGTTAAAAGGGTACGGGGAGATGGAGGAGTGTTGCTAAACATCAGGGAGTGTTTAAAATGTGACTGGGGTGGGGAACCGCTAGACTCCAGGAAGTGCCTGAAGGGGATGGTAGAGGCAGGGGGTCTCACTAGAACCCAGGGAGTGTTAAAAGGGTACGGGGAGATGGAGGAGTGTTGATAGACATGAGGGAGTGTTTAAAAGGTGATTGTGAAGGAGGAGGTGTTGCTAGACATCAAAGGTTGTTAAAAGAGGACAGGGAGTCTGACCTGGTGGTGCTGGAGGTTGAGGTGCTGATCACCACACCTTGCGCCATGCCGGCGACCGGGATTCAGGAACGAGCCCGGGTCACGAGGGGTCGGCAGGGCGAGAGAGAATTCAGTGTCCGGAGGACAGCTCTCCTCTCATGGGGAGGGAGGTTCTGCTATCCTGCTTGCTGACTGCCCTCAGGTGGTGGCTGGAGGGTAGTATGGGTCAGGATGGCACGTAGCCATTGTCCTTACATCGTTGGGGGGGTCAGCAGAAAATGTGGAAAAGGGTAGTTGATGGGCTGCATGATGGCCCAGTGCATCCCCGTGGCTGACCCAAATTCTGGATTATGCTCTGGGGAGGAGAAGGTCGAAGCTCCTCTCCCTGGCCCCATAGCGGGGGGTAAGCCATGGGGGATTTCCGAGGTTGGTCTGGGTAGGGACGCTTTTGTGCAGAGATTAGCTCCTTCGAGGGAGGGGCCGTAGCCTCCCACCAAGCTCTGGGGAGCATAAACAGAAGGGGACAGGGAGGGTTTAAAGGGGATGAGGAAGGAGGGGGTGCTGCTGGACACTCGGGAGTGCTTAATGGGAGCAGGGAGGGGGTGCTGCTAGACACCAAGGAGTGCTTATGGGGATGGGGAGGGTGCTACTAGACAGTCAGGAGTGTCTAAGGGAAGGGAGGAAGGGGCTGCTAGACATCTGTGAGTATATAAATGGAAAGAAGAGGGATGGGGATGCTGCTAGACACCAGGGAATGTTTAAAGGGGAAGAGGAGGGGACAGTGTGCTGCTAGACACCAGGGAATATTTAAAGGGGAATGGGAGGGAGATGATGTTGCTAGACACTCGAGAGTGTTTCAAGGGGAAAGGGAAAGAGGGGGTGCTGCTAGACACCAGGAGTGCTTAAAGGGAGGGATGGGTGCTGCTAGACATTCGGGTGTTAAAGGTGAAGGGGAGTGAGGGGGTGTAGTTAGATACTCGGGAGTGTTTAAAGGGGAAGGAGGGGTGCTGCTAGACACTGAGGAGTGTTTAAAGAGAAAGGGAAGGGAGTGCTGCTAGACACTAGGGAGTGTTTTAAAGGGGATGTGCTGTTGGAGGTAACTGCTAGACAGCAGGGAGCATTTAAAGGGGATGGAAAGGGAGGGTTAGCTGCTAGACACCAGGGGATATTTTAAGGGAAAGGGGAGGAAGGGGATGCTTCTATATACCAGGGGGTGTTTAAAGGGGACAGGGAGGAAAGGGGTACAGTCAGACACCCGAAAGTGTTTAAAGGGGAAGGGGATGATGCTAGATACTTGGGGGTTAAAGGGGAGGGAGAAGTTGCTGCTAGACGCTCAGGACTGTTTAAAGGGGAAGAGGAGAGAGGGGGTGCTGCTAGGTACCAGGGAATATTTTAAGGGGATGGGGAAGGAGGGGATGCTGCTACATACAGGGATAATTTTAAGGCGATGGGGACAGAGGAGGTGCTGCTAGACATCAGGGAGTGATTGAAGGGGATGGGAAGCGGGAGGGAGTGCTGCTGCTAGACACCTGAGAGTGCTTCAAAGAGGATGGGGAGGTCTGGACACTGAGACATTTCCAAGGACAAGGCTGGTTTGGACTACTATTTGCCCTGTTCCCCCCAACCCGCCCCCCAAATCCTGGACCCATTTGGAAAGGAGATGGTGTGAAGATGCTTTTCCTGGTGAAAGATTTTCAATAAATAAGCAAACAAATATTGAAATTCTGGTATGTGTATGCAAACTATAAATGCGCTGCTTGAAGTATAGTAGGGTTCGCTCTGCCTTTTTAATTTTTTGCACCAGTATGTTTGCCAAAATGTATATATTTTTTGTGCCATATGATAGATGGGACCAGGTTTTCAAACAGTTTAAAAAAATTGCCTTTTAAAAATAAAAATATTTTGCTGGCCCAGTGGTGCCGAGGGTTGAGGTGCTGTATGCCACACCTCGCGCCATGTTTGCGACCTGGGGTTGGGAGCGACCTTGGGTTGCCGGTGGTCAGCGGGGGAGGGAGGGGATTGAGTATCTGATGGACTGCTCTCCTCTCCTGGTGAGGGGAGGGGAGGGTTGTCGTTCCGCTCCTTAGCTGCCCCCTAGTGGAGGACGGAGGGCAGCGCTGGAGGTCAGGAGACACAGAAGCACGGAACGTGATGTGTGTGTGGGCTCCCACATGCATATGTTCATGCCGTGAGGGTGAGGAGGGTGTACGGGGAGAAGTAGAGGAGCTGGCAGGCTCCTTGAGGCTGCTGTGCCTGGCTCTGGCTTCCCCAGATCTGGATTGTGCCTGGGGAGGGGGAGGGACCTCCTCTGGTCCTGTCGAGGGAATATTTGTGGGGAAATACTGGGTTTGGGGGGGGGGATGGAGTTGGGGCAGTGGGCCATGGCAGAGAACCGAGCCTGCCAGCTCCCACAAGGAAAAAAGGAATATGGAAACAAAAATAAAGAAGAAAAAAATACATATTTGTTTTTGGCTCCAGTGACGGGTGACAGAGCTAGCTGTGGTATAGCCTATATAAATTCTTTTGTTGTGATTTACTATCCATGATGCCATGGAGCAGGCTAGAGTAATTTACTCTGGATCTATTTTTGTTGAGTAAAAGGGCTTTAACATCTGAAGGTCACTGTTGAGATCTGGTGTGACACCAGGCAGATGGCTGAAATGTCTCCCCTGTTGCTAAGATCTGGTGTGATATCAGGCAGATGGGTGAAATGTCTCCCCTCCTTAAAGAGCAGCTTCAATATTTTACTGTAGCTGCTCACTGAAACATATATGATAAATGACCTGGCCAGTAGACAGTAGGTATAAATCCTTCTTTCAGATACTGCTACTTAAAAAAGTTATTTCCCTCATAATATTTATTCCCAGACCCACCAGCAAAAACGAAGCAACTTCCTTATTCTACGGCCACACCCCCACACCGACGCACGCAGTCCCGTTTTGTGATGTCACTAAATGAAGGCTGCAGTGCGCTTCATTACTTTGAATTGGGCGATTTTTCTATAAATTTTGTATCTATTCACCATCGGGATTTTAGGAAATCAAAGCGTTCATTCGACTAACAGGGTCCCTGTCAGTCGAGCAGTTGCTTTGATTTCTTAAAATCCCAGCACTGAGTAGGTATAAAATTTGTAGAAAACTCACCCCAGTTCAAGTCAGTGGGGTGTGAACCATTGCTTCATTTTTGCCGGCAGGTCTGGGAATAAATATTATGAGGGAAATAACTTTTTTAAGTAGCAGTATCTGAAAGAAGGATTTATACCCATCAACTCCTGGCCAGGTCAGTTATCATATATGTTTCAGTGAGGGCTTAGTCAGAAGCTGCTCTTTAATCTGCCTTCCACAAAATGTATGTATCCTGGTGGTCTGGTGCCCTCCCACCCCCCGGGACCAGTGGATGCTCCCTCTGGTGGTAGAGTGCACCCCACCACCACTCCCTCAACAGCTTTAAGACCTGGTACTCCAGTGTTTCCCCTCACCGTAACCGCAGCTTCACCTGTTACCTATTGCCACTCCCCGATCACGGTCCATACTTTTAGTCGGGTGCACCAGGTCGCAGTGGTGGGCCCCGTGTTGCTACCTGCTTTTGCGGTAATAGGGGGAGGTGCAGCTGGCTGCAACTAGCTTGGGCATGTTGCCATGCCTTTGTGTGCTGCCATACAGGCCATTTACATGACAGCCTCTGCACCGTTTCTGTACTACTCACCCCTTTTGCGAGCACTCTAAAGGGGGTTGCAGTGACAGCGGTGGTCCTAAGCACCAACATTTGCAACTGAGAATGGAGCGCCACTTTTTTTTTTTCCATAAAGGTTTTTGGTTCTCTGGGACAGACCGGATGGCTGCTGAGCCTCATCCCCAGGTGCTGCCAGCTGTCCCTTGCCTCACTTCTGGTCACAGGCTAGGTTTCCTTGTGGATCTCCCCCCTGCAGTGGGGCCTGAGGGAGGGCCTCCCTTCCTCCAGTGTACTCACATCCAGAATCGCTCCCAACTGGAACGGCAGAGCAGGTCACTGTTTCACGGGTCAAGGATTCACAAAGCCCTAGTCCTTCCATTTTCCTCCACTTTCCTCATAAATGAGCCAACTAGAATTAATAATAAAGATTATGATAAATCAACAACCTTAGATCTCCTATTCTCTAATTGTCCAGATTTATACTCTCTTAGTGGGGTATTGCCTGATACCTTCTCTGTTTAATAGTTCACTAGAGTCAGGCAGGGTACCGCAGGACTGGAGAGCAGCATATGTAGTGCCCCTCCACAAAAGTGGTCCCAAGGATGACCCAGGGAATCACTGACCAGTCAGTCTGACCCCCATTGTGGGCAAGCTCATGGAGACCATACTAAAGGAAAGGTTGGTGGAATATCTAGAGGAACATGGTCTCCAGGATGAGAGGCAGCTTGGGTTCATGGGGGTGGCAGATTGTGTCAAACAAATCTGATTGATTTCTTTGACTGTGTCACTAAGACAGTAGACAGGGGCCAAGCAGTAGACATCCTCTGTCTTGATTTCAGCAAGCCCTTTGACTGTGTGCCCCACAAAAGGTTGATCAGGAAGTTAGTGGATCTTGGAGTTGGGGAAAAGATGGCCAGATGGGTGGAAAACTGGTTGAGGGACAGAACCCAGTGGGTGGTTGTGGGGGGAAGAGTTATCTGGCACCAGAGAGGTAACCAGTGGGGTCCCACAGGGCTCAGTGCTGGGGCCGGTGTTGTTCATTGTCTTCATCAATAACATTGGAGATGGCATTAAGGGCAAAATGTGCCTATTCGTGGATGACACCAAGCTCTGTGGGAAAGTGGACACAGCTGAAGGGATACAGGACCTACAGGAAGATCTGGAAAAGCTGGGGAGGTGGTCCAGGATATGGCAGCTTGGCTTCAATGCCAAGAAATGCAAAGTTATGCATTGGAGTTGGAGCCAAGAATCCCAGGACAGAGTACTACCTGTATGGAGTCCGAGTATCTGCATCAGAGGAGGAGAAGGACCTGGGAGTGATGATCACTAGTGACCTGAAGTGCTCAATGCAATACAAGAAAGCAGCAGCAAAGGCAAACAAGATGCTGGGATGCATATCTAGGGGGATCAGTAGTAGAGAGAGGAGGTTATACTGCCCTTGTACAGGTCATTGGTAAGGCACATCAGTATATGAAGTTTAGTACTGGTGCCCACACCTCAAAAAGAACATTAACCTGCTGGAGAAGGTCCAGAGTAGCCTACAAAATGATAGCTGGTCAGCGGGCAAGGCATACGAGGAGAGGTTGAGGGCACTGAACATGTACTCCCTGGAAGACAGTGGGGGGGGGGGTGACTGGGAACTTCAAGTACTTGAAAGGGATAAATTAGGTTGATAGGGAGAGTCTTTTTAAGCTGAGTGGCAACCATAACGTGAAGGGGCACAGTCTTAAGCTGGAGGGTGGGAGGTTTAGGAGGGAGGTCAGGAAGCACTTCTTCACAGAGAGGGTGGTGGACACTTGGAGTGTGCTGCTGGAAGAGGTCATCTCATTGAAGACAGTGGGCAGCTTTAATAGAGGCTGGGATAGGCATGGGGAAGGTAAGGATCATGGGTAGGGAGGATGGGAGGAGTGGGGAGGGAGGGCAGGGACATTAGCTCAAGCTGTGGACCCTGCAATATGAGCAGACTTGATGGACCAAATGGCCTTCATCTGCTGACTTCTTCATATGTTCTCAGATCACCAACTTATTTTTGCAGTTCACGACAAAGGACATAACCGCAAAAGGCCTATTACTATACATCTGAGACATTTCAGGCATTTTGATTATATAAATGTAACCCCCCTGTTACCCAGGGTTACTAGAATCCCAGTAAGACCTAGCAGTAGGCAGGGAAGGCAGCTTATGAAACTCCAGTTAAATGGATTTCACACTGTCTCACTCTGTTCTCAGTCTCAGCTGAGACTGAGGGATGACATCACCAAAGAACTATCCCAGTTGCATGAGCCACATTGGAATCTGCAGGTGGGAGTTAGGTTAGAATGTTGGGAGTTTTTGAAGAGTGAGCTGCAGCAGTTGTGTGTGAGCAGTGAAGAAGAGAAGAGCACAGCAGTCTGTGCACAGGCTCTTGGAGCCTAAGCTCTGATATAGAGCTACTTTTAGGGAAAGGTGTGTGTTTCCGCCAAAAGAGAAACACAGTATGCTGTTCTTGAAGTGGTGGAGACCGCTGATACTGGTCTCTGTGCCCCATCCCTCAGGGGATGGGGGGTTAAAAGGTTTGCCTGTTATTCCGGGGGCAACCTCCTGGTTCCGGCTAGGAAGAAGCTGCCTTATTTTCTGAGTTGTGTTGTGTCACCAGAAGCTGTCAAGATTTGCCTGTAGGGCACCTGCAACCAAAGGGTGAGTTCTGCTCTTGTCATGGGGCCTATGTTTCACCTGAACTGTTGTTAAAGTGGGGTTTGGACTGCTGAATCAGTGGGAGGCCTAGAGGAATAGGCTAAGCCAAAGTAAAAGTATGTTCAAGTCCAGCACAAGGGGAAAGCCAAGACATGTAGAGGAAATGTGCTATACATTTGCCCTTTAATCTACACTGCCAAGCTTTTCAGAAAGAGATGTTTAGATGTTCGAGTCTATTACAAGGGGAAAGTCAAGACATGTAGAGGAAATGTGCTACACGTTTACCCTTTAATCTACACTGCCAAGCTTTTCAGAAAGAGGTGTTTAAGTATGTTCGAGTCTAGTACAAGGGGAAAGTCAAGACACGTAGAGGAAATGTGCTACATGTTTACCTTTTAATCTAATTTGCCAAGCCTTCAAAAAGAGTTGTGTAATGTCCAGAGAAATGGCCGGGTATGGATTGTGGAAGCTGGAGGTGGGAGACCCCCCCCCCAATCTTTAGTAACCAGGTTTACCTCTACAGATTTGCTCTGTGGTCCTTTTACTTTGCCTCAGGCACTTGGCCAGTGCTGAGGGAAGTACCCAGACTTGGGATTGAAAGGAATTTCCCTTAAGGAGTGTAAGGCTCTAAGGTGGTTTAGGGAGCCACCAGGAAAATGTGTCCACTGCCATATGGACAGGGTTCGAATGGCCGGCAGGGGAGCCAGGCCAGAGGAAAAACCCAAATAGTGTACAAGTCAGGCTATGTACCCAAAGCAGCGTGCAAGTCCGGACTGTGTGCCTGATGGGTTCAGAGCCTGAGGGCTGAAGTGTTGAAGAAGTGTTCTGTTTCTCTTATCTGCATTACCAGGAATGTAGCCCTGTGGGGGTCCGTCTATGCTTTGTTTGTTCAGTTTGGATGTGAATAAAAGCCACACTTTAGAATCCCGTTCCTGGTATTGGACCTTAGTGATTGCTTCCTGTGTCCGGATTTACTTAGGTGCCCCTGTGCAGAGTAGCCAAACCTAAGCCCTTGTGCCGAGTAATCTAGTCCTCCCCGAACCCAGTCCCCACCTGGTACTGCTGTCAGCTTCAACAGCATACCATCTGTCGTTTGCAAAAAGGCAGGGATGAAGGGATTACAAAATGGAGGCACTGCTTTGGATTTTAAATTAGGGAGGAAAGGTGCTTGGGCAAGGGGCTAGCGTTGTGGTTATCTGGCAGTAGGTAGCCCAAAAAAGCTGAAGCAAGTTTAACTAGTGTGTCGCTGTGTGGTGTGGTTCATATGCTGCTGTTAAAATGCCAACTGTTTACCAAGGAGCAGTAAAGCTGAAAGAGTATGTCCTTGTACTGCATCAAATATTTACAGCATTTTGCCAGCTTTCTTGTAAACTGTGTGATAAAGAAAAGTGTGGAAGACTAGGGGTAGCAACAGGAAAATTGTGCCCTGGACGTTGGAAATGCTTTCTAAAGAACTGTGTGTGATAAAGAAAAGTGTGGAAGACTAGGGGCAGCAACAAGAAAATTGTGCCCTGGACGTTGGAAATGCTTTTTAGTAAACTGAGAGACTTGCTGTGTTAATGGCCATGCTAAATGGCTGAAATGAGCTCCCTCATGTGAGTCAGTTAGAAGAAGAAAAGTGTTTTGCAGTTTAAATTTGCCTTGCTCGACGATCGCTTGACGAAGAGAAGAGCACCAAGCAGGGAAAAGAGACTAATTTGCATGGCGTCAGGTGATTGGTGACTGCAATCAGTCCTGGCCCCCAGCCAGCTCTACAGTGACTGCCCAGCATTCGAGAAGGAGTGTGAGAGGAGTGCATGTACTGGCTTAGTGGAGGAGCATCGCAGTGATTAAAAAGCGCTGTAAAAGTATGAAAAATAGACTTTTCTGTTTAAAATCGGGCTCAACCCGCATCTCGATCGACTGGATTATGAGTGTGGTGATCGGATAGACGATCGGCAGGACTGCCCACCCACTTCCTTTCTGAGGCCTCCAAGACTGGCTGCAGGCCGTTTTCCATTGCAGCAAACAGCTACTGATAACAGTGAGTACCAACTGTAATAATTGCTCAAACAGTAATTTTCTGCCGAAAGCCAGCTGAATATGTGTGCAGCAGTGTAGTTGCTTTGCAAATAAAGACTCTGTCAAGTTTTACCAGCAAGAGCAAGTCTGTTAAGCCATTGACTGTGAGCATAGTTATGAGTTCAGCGTCGGCATAAAGTTTCAAAGCCAGAGAGAGACTGTGAGTTGTAGCAAAATATGCAGCACTAGTTACAGGCAATCCTGTGCTTGAAATCCTGAGGCTTTAAGGGACTGTGAGCTAAAGAAATGTTTTCAGCAAGTGAAAAGTCCATGGCAAATCATATAAATGTGCTAGGAAAAGAACAGTGCAAGTTTGTGCAGTTTTGAACAATGTTATCAGTAGTGTGTGTAAATCGGATGCGCAGTGGCTTGACCCAATTTCTGAATCTTGATGCGGAGGAGTGCTGCCGCCGCCATTACAGGGTGGGGTAGTAATGTAAACAGAGCAGCAGAGGAGCCATTTTAAAAGTGAAAGAAAGTGTTCAGTGAAGTGGGACTTTCAGTAACAGTGAGCATTTGTTTGTTTTCCCTGCAGTCATGGCCTCAGGACCAGCCCGCTACCCGGATCATGCCTGGGCTGCAGTAGCAGCAGAAGTAAATAAGTTAAGGGACATTGAAAGGTGTTGCTATGGAGGACAACTGCCTTCTCATGTGGCGAATCCTGGATATCCAGTGCAAGTGTGTTTAATATGCTTAAATGCTGGAAGGGACGTCTTCATGGTACCTCACTGCTCAGGGTGCTTAGAGAAATACGGCTTGTTTAAAGCGCCCAAAATTCATTGGCTCCCACATGGACAAAGTTCAGGAATTTAGTGGTAGCACACAGCACCAGGCGGAGCCTGTTGAAAAGCCCCTCGGGAGTGTGGCACAAAGCTAGAGGGTGCAGATTTGCAGACAGAACCATGTGCTGATGTTTGGGATGCTGGATGCAGAGAGATAATTCAGACAGAGCATCAGTAGACCCCTGGGGGGGGGGCCTAGCCCAAGTCTCATAGGAGAAGATGAGATGAGGGAGGCCTTTGAATGGGAGGTATGACCTCCGTGCCCAGTGAAGAGTGGATAGTCTCAGGAGTGAGGCGACTGCTCACTCCTGGGCACAGATTCTCAGTGAGGAAGAAGAAGATGGGGAACCTATGTGACCTTGTGAAAAAGAGCACGGTACACAGCCTCAAGCTCTTGCCTCGGAAGAATGCATGGAAGAGAGTAGTGATGCCACTGCCCTGGCTGTGCAAGAAGTAGTCAGAGGATCCATTTTCTTTTTTTTTTTTCTTTTCCATTATGCTCTTTACTCCCCTGAGCTGCCTGCCTCTATCCTCAGCTCGGTCACTGCTCGCGGCTTCTGTCCCAAATCAGCCACCCCCTACCTGTGGCTTACCCCCCACGGTGGGGGCCCGCGACACGGGAGGCAGATGCCGCGGGCACTGTAGTCTGGTCGGGGGCTTGGCCTGGGGGCATATCGGAAGCCGCGGCGAGCTTCATTCATGGCGGCAGGCTGCTCCATTTTCCGCTATTCTGTGGAGGCGGGGCCGCACAGCCACGTCACCATCCACTTCCCGCCTCAAGGAATTCTTGAAGCGTCGCCGCGTGGGGAACTCCCGCCTCCGCCAGGGGTCCCCAGCGAACGAGGTGCTGCCTACACCTCCCGGAGAAGAGAGCTGCCCAGCGGGCGCTCAATCCTACTCCCCGGCCGGCCCTCCGGCGATCCGGATCCGTTCCCGAACCCGGTGCGCCGGCATTGCAGCGGAAACCCCATCGCTTGAACCGACGGGCCAGCGGATCCATTTTTCATCTCGATGAGAATACGTAGCTGGCAGAACCAGGACTGGCCGCCCCCAAGCCAGGCCAGCGGTCTCAGGTTGACCAAAGCCAGTAAAGAGGAGAGACTGGTTCGTAGGAAGGCGAATGAAATCTATGGGATGTCCTTTCCTACCTTTCCTCGGAGAGTCTGGGAGGAGATTGAGAACAGCAGGAAATCCTGGATCTGGGCCGAAGCAATGAAATGTGTGCATCCTGGTGCAAACAAGCATGTCAGAAACAGACTGTTTCATGAAAAATACACCCAGTGCAAAAGAGGCAGGGGGTAGGGGATTACATACAATTCATGCTTGAGGTAGAAAGTTTAGACTGGGACAGGTTAGCTTTAATTCCGGATGCATCTGATACCTGGAGTTATTTTTATCAAGAATTTATTCAGGTCTGCAGTAGGCATACCCTTATAATAAAAAGAAAGGTAAAAGATTCTGGGACTAAATGTTATAATCCTGAACTCCATAAGATAAAAAGGGAAAGGGGACAGTAACTGGCACAGGACAAAAAACACATTTAATGAAGGTGATTGGCAAGCCTACAGACAGGCTCGCAACAAGTATAGTAAAGCAGTCAGAAAAAGTAAGCAAGACTATTTAAAAAAAAAATTAGACAATAAGATTAAGAGTAATCCCAGATCCTTTTGGAAAATAATGGATTGATGGATGGTAACAAAACTAAGCATTTAGGTAGCTTTAAATCAGTGGTCAGCTGATATCGGTGGGAAGTGAGGCCGCAGTGTCATTCAACGAATACTTTATTGGGGCCGGGGTTGCTGGGGCGGGGCTTAATACCCAATATACTGAGAATCAAGAACCTGAGGTGATCCAGCGCAAAGCTGTGATATGTATAACCCAGGGCTAGCCACTGATTTCAGATCTGATAACATCTCAGAGGCAGATGTCCGAACAGAACTGCTAAAACTTGATGTAACTAAAGTGGAAGGCCTTGATGGAATACCATACTTAGATATGCTGCCCCTTGTGTTGCCTATCCCGTCTATTATATTTAGTTTGTCCCTCTTTTGAGGCGAATTTTCCACAGAATGGAAAACCGCTTAGGTTATTCCCATTCATAAATGGCTAGAAACAAAATATTGGTAATTATCGTCCAATTTCGTTACTGCCTCAAATATCTAAAATTTTTGAGACATTGATTTCCCGTCAAATCAAAGCACACCTGGAAAAGAGGGACAAACTGAATGTATATCAGTCAGGGTTCAGACCTCGCCACAGCACCCAAACTGCCCTTGTCAAGATGCTGGGTGATGGTGACTCACCTCCAGATGAGCGTGGACTGGGGAATGATGGTCGGCGCTATCTTTATAAATCTGTCAAAGGTGTTTGATACGTTGAACCATCATATTCTTCTGTCCAGGCTCGCCGGTCTGGTACTAACCAGCCCTGTACTAAAGTGGTTTGGGTCATATCTACAGGATCGAGTACAATTTGTGGCCTTGGGACCACATTGCTCTTCCCCAGTTTATGTCAAACCAGAAGTGCTACAAGGTGTCCGGCCCGGTGGTGCTGAGGGTTGAGGCGCTGGACGCCACACCTCGAGCCACGCCAGTGACCCGAGTTCAGGAACGAGCTCGGGCGCTGGGGGTTAGGTAGGGGAGGAGAGGATCGAGCATCTGATGGACTGCTTTCCTCTCTCCTGGGGATCCTGGGTGCCTCTGACACAGTAGAGACCCCGGTTGAGACCCAGAGGTACTATTAGTCGCGAACAGATAGAGAAAATGTGAGTGAAACGTCTATGGGCAGCTGTGCTGATGTCATTGCACAGCTTCACTTCGGGGTAAAATAAGCAAAGAAAATCCCTTGCCGTGCTGGTAGGTGATGGTGAGGTCCAGTGGTGGGGCCCCATGCCCAATGTTGGCCCATCCGTCCTGGTGCTCCCGGTCTCCCTCCACCTTTCCAGTTGCTCCATTAGATGGTAGATAGAATGCCGGAGGAGTTGCCCGTCCCACCCCGGGGGGGCTCAGAGTCAGGGGATCAAGTAGCCAAGTGAGGTAGGAGGAGGGTCCGAGGATCGGCAAGCACCAGAGTCGGGGCTTCAGCCAGGCAGCAGAGCCTCCACCGAGAACAACCTCTCCTGAGAGAGTCCGACAGGGTGAGTGCAAAAATAAAGTATGCAAAAAATGAAGTGCCTCAAGGCTCAATTTTGGGGCCTGTACTTTTTCTACACCTACAGTGTGCCAATGGACTTTGTTTCGACAGCATGGACGTCTGATATCATTTATACTCCGATGACAGTGATTTATGTTGAGGGCAGCTCTCTGGAGCACATACAAGTTAAACGTCAGACTGCATTTGACCATACCCAAGATTTTCTAAGACTCACTTAATGATGCTCAATGTAAAAAAACACAAACAGTGCTGTTTAATAGGACCTCTAACAAAGATAGTACTCACCCGCTGTGCATTCAGACATTTGATGAGACATTACACAGGCCACTAGGTATGAATATCTTGGAAGGTGGCTGGATAGCTCATTAAAATGGGATGAGCACATTAATACAATTATGGGGAACACTGGTAAAAAAATTAGGGGCACTCTTTTGGATGAAACATCATCATATGTCATCGGATGTAAGATTGAGAATGGTAAACACCACGATTATCCCAATTTTAGATTACGGGATATAGTATACTCGGGGCACCTAAAATATGGTTGGCTAGATTAGACGTTCTGTTAAACAGATTAGCCTGCTATGTCGTGGACGTTCCATACAGGCACATCATTGCTACCTTTACCATACTTTGAATTGGTCTAGATTACAACTTAGAAGAGACCTGCATACTTCATTATTTATGATTAAAGTTCTTTAGGGGGATGTTACCAAATATATTTTAGATGTGTTCGAAATCAGATCTGTTAAACAGTGTTTGAGATCGGCTTAAGGCATAGAATTCCATGTTAAACACTGTATATTGAAAACAGGGAGGTCCTCACTTTTTCATAGGGGTCCTGTAACCTGGAACTCAATCCCAATACAACTACGAGGTGTAAACATTATGATCAGGAAAAGCCAGTTAAACAATGGTATTAAGATGTGGGTAAAAAAAAAAAATACGTGTCATGCTGTCCTAATAGTTTACCTGAATGTGTATTTAGAGTCTTGCTGCTTTAGCTAGATATTCGTGCAATTCTTGTAAGACTGTTTAGGATCCCTTCAGAAATAGTTTTAACTAGGTGTGTACTGTGTACACTGTGATATTTTATATGTGATCTGTGAATTATGACATGAATAATGATTTATTATATCTGTATAGTCAAGCTGCGATGTATGGTAACGGAATTAATGTATTGGGACCTCAGTGAAAATGAGCTCTGCTCAACTGAGTTATTCCCTTTCATGGTGCTGAAAAAATATACTACTACTACCACTATTACTTCCCGGAACCACTGCAGCATGGAGGACGCATGCGCTTGGAGATATGCATGCTTTCTGGAACTGCAGCTTCTCCCCCCGATCAAACTCTTGTCTCCCCAGCACCGGCGCTTACCACCAGACCTCCACCTGGTGGCAGTCAGTAGTTGGGAAGACCCACCTTCCCAGTCCAGGAGATGAGATCTACCAGGTGGCCGCTTGATCCTCTCCTAGTCCTCCCTCACCGGTGACCCCCAGGCCCCCGAGCTCGTTCCCAAACTCAGGTTGCAGGCGTGGTGAGAGGTAAGGCACTTATAGTGCCTCAGCACTCTGCTTCACCAGGTCACTTTTTTTATTTATGTATTTGTTTATTTTTAAATTTAGTATTCTTTTTCTTCCCTGGATCTGCCCACAACTGCCATCCTGTCTCTCCCAGCCCCATTACCCACTGTCCCTGGGACTTAACTCAGACCTGTACAGTGCCCTGTGGTTTCCAGCCTCACATGGCAGAGCCTCCTGAGTTCAGCAGACCCGGTAGGGGTCTAGTCCAGTTGTGGTTGGCAGCCTAGTGAGCGCTATGGGGCCTGTGGAGAATCAGGTGGCATTCTGCAGCGGTCCAAGGAGGATTTTCTTCCCCCTTGTTCTCATCCCGAGCATGTCACTGGTGAGGGTTAAGCATGCAGACATCCTAGTCAGGAGGTGCTCCACTCGGCCGTTGCAGCTTCACTTGCACTGCCACCTGTGGTCACCAGGTGGCAGTGTTGTAAGGGAGCACACAGACCCCCTTCTTAGAGGACGAAAGCATCTTCTTGGATGCTCAGGCCTATTCTCCCTATCTGGCTGCCCTTCTCTTTAGTTTAACACCTCCAAAAAGGGCGGGCAATCGGTTGCCTCAGTTTAATACTTTTTAAAATGACTAGTTTTCTGCTTCTCAGTAAAAGAGGTAGTGTAGCAGAGACGGTATCAGCCAGGGAAGGAGATGGAGGAATTGGAGGGATCCTCCAGAGGATCAGATACAAGGTTCGAGAAGACAAGGGTTTCGAGGGAGGGGGATGGGAGGAGTTCCAGAGGGGGCAGTAGAGCAGCAGTACATGATAACAGCAAATCCAGAGGTGGGACGAGGACACCCAAGACAGGAGGAAAGGGGCCAACTGGAGATCAGGAGGTATGGAAGACAGTAGGCTCAGGAAAAGGCAGGCAGATGCCCGAAACTCAAGGCAAAACCAGCACAGGACAAATTAGCATGGGGCAGAACTGGAAAAACAGTTTTTCCCCCCTAGATATACTAGTCGAGGACCTTGGAGGAAAATGACCATGAGGAGCCATCAGAGGAGGAGTGGGGGCAAGGTGGCTGGGGATGCCGGGAAGTGATCTGCATGCAGGGAAAATGGCTGAGAAGGAGATGAACCACTTGGGACACACCAGGGGGAGGCACTAGAGGAGCAGGGGCACGGGACAAGAGGCAGAAAGGAGACATTGGCAGGAAAATCGGTAGAGCTGGGGTGTATCGAGCAGGGAATAAGTGAAAGTAAGAGTTTGGGTGATGCGCCTGGTAAAGTACATGAAGGGGGAGAGATGCAGACAGAGCAAGTGGTGAGGAGGAGGAGGATTCCCTCAAGGGGGATCCGGTGTTCAGAACATTCTGCAGTAGTGGGTACACCAGGAGCAGGTGGCGTAAGATCCAGTGAGGGGTTGATGGAGGTTGGCACACACTCAAATAGGGATACAGACAGGGGATGCGGGGCCACAGGAAACGGAGGCGGTACAAGGAAAGAAGAGGTATGGGGGGGGGTCTGTGGGAAGGTCAAAGGGTGGAGATGGGGGTGGAGGGGAAAAATGCTGTGTGAGGGCAAAAATCAGGACAACTTGGAAGGTGGGGAAAGAATGCTGGGAAGGGCAAAAATCAGGACAAGTAGGAACATGAGAATAAGGAGACCAAGGGGGTGCTGAGCCCCAGGACATAAACCTGGATACCTAAAGGACACTCGGGAGGAAGAGGGCATTAGAGTGGCACTCTTAGGGGAGTCGATAATCAAGGGAATCAGATGGGGGAGGAAGGGAGCGACGAACAATGCAGTTTGGGTACAGTGTATGCCAGGAATGACGATGCTTAAGAAGAGGCACCATATTCCTTTTTGGGGCAAGCATCTAGATGAGAGGATGCATCTTGTATTCCACCTGGGTATAAATGACTTGGAGGGAAACAGTCTGATGGATGTACAGGCAAGGTTCGAGGAGCTTGCTAGGTTCTTTAGTAATATGTTTTTTCCTTCCATTTCCTTCTCGGAGGTGTTGCCAGTACCAAGAGTGAGTACACCCAGAAAGGAAAAATAGGGGAATTCAATGAACGGCTGCAGGGATGGTGTAGTCTGATGGGGTTCCATTGGGCAGGTGACTGGGGCTCCACATGGGGAGAGGAGGGGCTGTATGCCCCCGACAGGCTGCGCCTGAGTTCTGCAGGGCAACCGTACTAAAGAATAAACTGGAGGACTTCATAGCATGGAAGATCAATTTAAACTAAAAGGGAGGGGGGTTACAGACTGAGCCATCCTTATGGGTTGAAGAACACAGAGGTTATCAGCCCCAGGACAAGGCAGTCATAAAGGGAACAGGCAGCAGCGGGGAGTGGGGTTGAGAAGAGGGATGATGGGACTATGTGGTGGAGAGCTTTGGTTGCAAATGCCAGGAGCCTTGGGAATAAGCTGGGCGAACTGGAGGCCACCATGCTGGAGGAGGATCTAGACATTGTAGCAGTGTGTGTGACTTGGTGGAATGAACATCATGCCTGGGAGACGGTGATTCCAGGGTATCGATTGTTTAGAAAAGACGGGAGGAAAAGGGAGGAGGGGTGGCATTATACATCAAGGAAGAAATTGGGGCCATGGAGGACACGACGAGGAGGAAACTGAGATAATATGGGTCACCCTAGACAAGAGGAAGGGGGAAAATCTGCACGTTGGGGTCATTTACAGACCTCCTATGTAGGGAGAAGAGGGGGATAGACACTTTGTAGAATCAGTAGCGAGAATGGCACAGAAAGGAGAAATTTTGCTGGTAGGGGACTTGAACCTCCCTGACATGGATTGGGAGGCCCAGACAGCAGTCTCTTCAAGGAGCAGGGGCATCTTAGATGCACTGCAGGGCATATTCCTGCAGCAGCAGGTCAAGGAGCCCACTAGAGGTGGAAACCTGTTGGATGTAGTCCTCACAAATGGGGACAGTGTGGAGGAGGTGGAGGTGTGGGAAGAATTAGGGACTAGTGACCACAGAGCTGTCAGGTTCAGGGTGAGAACGGGCAGGGAAAGGAATAAGATGAGAACCAGGGTAATGGACTTCAAGAAAGCTGACTTTAACAAAATGAGGAAGGTACTTTTTTTTTTTATTTATTTCGTTTTTGTTTACTGGGTAGGTGCACTAGCCAAAAAATGTATATTTTCAGGCATGACCCGGGAGAGTAAAGAGACAAACTTCAAGAGAACATTATGGAAAAAAATACATGTTGCATATAGATGTTTGAGGC
The DNA here is from genome assembly GCA_016271365.2 of Neoceratodus forsteri. Lineage (NCBI taxonomy): Eukaryota > Metazoa > Chordata > Ceratodontiformes > Ceratodontidae > Neoceratodus > Neoceratodus forsteri. Next base: position 94,285,829 of record CM057450.1, on the reverse strand, counting down.
ATTAACAGCAGAAAATGACAAACATTGAAGTTAGAACAATACAGCAGCAGAATTTAACATGAGACAATTACAGTCGGGTCAAGTAAAGTGACTAAGCAATGCTCAACCAAGTTACATGTAGATGTATGAGGCATTAACAGCAGAACATGACTAAGACTGAGGTAGTAAGAAAAATGCAACATTAAAATTTACAAGTGACAATGCATTCAGGTCAAATAGAGTGACTAATCAATGTTCAATCAGCGAGGGATAAAGTGCTGTGAGAGCAGGAGCAGCCAGGCAGTAATAGGTGAAGGGGGAACTACAGAGAAAGTGTAGGGAGTAGGAAGGCAATAGGTGGGGAAGGGGCATAGATAAGGTATAGAATAAGTACAGGTTACCCAGTAGGGTACAGCAGGTGACGGAAGAATGAAGCTGTGTTGATTAAGAAAAGAAAGCAAACAAGTTTTCCAGGAAGGTGCAGTAGGAAATGGTAGATGAATGCTAGAAGTTTAGGAAGTGAAAGTTAGAGGAAGTGCTTCATGTTGGAGTAGACCCCAGGTGCCCAGGAAACCACAGAGGGAAGAGAGGAGTTAGAGGGTAAAGGGCTAGGGTGGTTTGAAACAGGAGCATTTGTAGGAGGAGAAGAGATAGTGGCGTAGCTCTCTCTTAAAAGAGATGTTGGATGCTGTTTGGCATAGAGTTAGAGGGAGTGAGTTCCAGAAATTGGGTGCATGACAGGCAAAGGCACTACCACCTTTTGCGGTGCGGTGTCTCAGGATGTGAACTGGGACATTTTCGGCAGAGCGAAGGCCATAACTGGTTTTCTGGTATAGAAAGAGACAGGCCAGGGGTTTAGGTATTTAGGATCTGATAATGTTATCTGTAATGGACCAGAGTGCGTAAGACCTTAGTTCTTAGGGGCAGAAGAAGTTAGGGAAGAAATGTCAAGGATGGGTGATATACAGGAGGTGGAGAAATTATAGGCAGCTATAAAGAGAGGGGTACTAAAAGCCATGGACACATGCATTAGGAGAGTAAGGAAGAGCTGAAGACAGAGAAGACCTCTGTGGTTCACTAGAGAGGTGGCGGATGTGGTCACGGAGAAAACCAGGGCATTCAAGAGGTATAGGATGACAGAAAAGACTGAGGATAGGGAGGCTTATAGAGAAAATAGGAGGGAGGCAGGGCAAAGGATAAGGAGGGCTAAAGAGGCCACTGAGGAGAGGATAGCAAAGCAATCAAGGAGGGGGGATAAAACCTTTTTTAGGTACGTTGGAGAAAGGAGGGCACAACAAGGAATTGGGAGGTTAAGGGGGGGGAAAGTAAAACAATACTGGAAGGAGATTTTGAAAACGCAGAGGCATTAAATAACTACTTCAGTTCAGTTTTCATGAAGGAAGGTGAGGGCAGAAGGCCAGGGCAGGAAGGGAGACAACCACAGGCAGATGGATTCAATAAATTTCACAGCTGACAGAGTAAGTGAAGAACTGGGTTGACTTAAGGTGAATAAGGCAATGGGGCCTGACAGACTGCACCCAAGGGTACTCGAGCTGAGGGAGGAGCTGGCACCACATCTGGCAAGACTGTTTAACTTGTCTTTGGACACAGGTGCAGTGCCAGTGGACTGGAAGAGGGCAGAGGTGGTTGCAATACACACGGGAGGAAGAAAGGAAGAGGTCAAAAACTACTGCCCTGTTAGTCTCACCTCAATGGTGGGAAAGGTAATGGAAACATTACTAAAGATAAAGTTGGTGGAATACCTGCAGATAAATGGAATGCAGGATGAAAGGCAGCATGGCTTCACCAAGGGAAGGTCCTGCCAGACTAATGTGATTGAGTTTTTCGATTGGGTGACGCAGATAGTGGACCAGGGAGGAGCAGTGGACATGGCCTATCTGGATTTCAGTAAGGCCTTCCGACACTGTTCCGCATAAAAGGATAGTGAATAAGCTGGACAGGCTGGGGGTGGGCCATAGGATTACTAGGTGGGTAGAGAACTGGCTGACGGGAAGGTGCCAAAAGGTAAATGGGACACATTCCAGGGAACAGGCAGTGACCAGTGGGGTGCTGCAGGGGTCAGTGCTGGGACCACTACTATTTAACATCTATGTTGGTGACCTAGCAGAGGGTCGTCTGGAGGGACGGGTGTGTATGTTCGCAGACGATACAAAGGGGGAGTGGAAGCCATGAGGCAGGACCTGGAGAAGCTGGAGAAGTGGTCAGAAGCCTGACAACTAAAATTTAATGCACAAAAGTGCTCGATGATGCACCTGGGGCAGAAAAACAAGAAGGAAACTTACACCCTTTGGGGGCAGACGATCAAGGAAAAGGAAAGGGACCTAGGGACTATGATTGCAAGGGATTTTAAGGTAGGAAATCAGTGTAGCAAGGCTGTGTGCAAGGCAAATGGTATGTTGGCCTGCATTGCGAGGGGGCTTTACTAGCAGGAAGAGGGAGGTGCTAATGCCATTGTACAGAACCATGGTACGGCCGCACCTGGAATATGGGGTGCAGTTCTGGAGGCCTCATCTATGCAGGAATATTGAGATGATGGAAATGGTCCAAGAGAAGGGCAACCAAAATGGGATGTGGAATGTACCATATGAGCAAAGATGGAGAGAGCTGAATCTGTACCCTCTGGAGACTAGGAGGAAGGGGGGGGACATGATTGAGCCTTTTAAGTATTTGAAGGGAATAAATAGGGTGAAGGGTGGAAGCTTGTTCAAAATTAAGAAGGGAGCAAACATGAGGGGACATGGCCTCAAACTGGAAGGTGGTAAATACAGAGGTAATGTCAGGGGGCAGTTCTTCACGGAGAGGGTGGTGGAGGCCTGGAACAAGCTGCCGGAAGAGAGAATGGGAGCCAAAATGGTGGAGGGATTCAAGAGGGCATGGGACAGACATAAAGGGTTGGGAAACGGGGAAGTATTAAGGGGGGGAGGGTAAGATGTAATGGGCAGACTAGATGGGCAGTGTGGCCTTTTTCTGCCGTCACATTTCTGTGTAATCTGTGTAAAAGATTGACGGCTCCCAAAAGGGCTGGTCAGTCTAAGTTTATTTTTGCCAAATACTATCTATAATCAGGCCAGGAGTTGTTAGTCCCCCAGAGATTCTAGCAGAATCCATGGTTTCAGACCAGTGGCCACATCCTAATAAACTTCCAGAGCTGCATTCTATCTCTAATTGAGCTGAAAGGTCTACCAACATTTTCTAGTCAACAACCTCTAAGAGCACATGGTCATCACTTTGCTGTGATTAGGAGTGTCATTTAACAGTGAGAAGCCAGGGCTCTGTCAGCACATGGTGTGGCCCAATGGGCCAGTTTAGAACTGGGCCATCCCAAGCCTGAATTTGCCCACTGTGGCAGAATTCAGCACAAGCCCTCCGGTGCTGCTCCCAGCACTTATCTCTGCATGTCCCCCCTCCTGCCCAAATTACCCTCTCCCCACACACAGAAGAGCTCTTAAGCCCTTGCAGATAAAAAAAAAAAAAAAAAAAATTTTGAACATTTTTTCTGTTGTTTTTTTTTTTTTGTAATATAACCTGATTCCCAGACCTAGGAGGAACAACTTCCTTGACCCTTTCATCTACCATTTATCGCAATAACATGTTCAAACCAAAATAACTTCACCTTTTATACGGTTTTATAAAATAGCGCTACTGCAGCAACTCTAGGTAGTCACACCTTAAAGGAGACAGTTTCCTGTCTCTAGTTTCATCCGTGATAATGGTTGTAGACGTTCATGATCCTGTTGGGGTTATTTTTGTGTGTGTTTTTGGGTTATTTCCACACTGTCACCTGTTAAAATTGACTGTTTTTAGCTCATTATTGTCTGTGAAGCTGTGCCTTTTTTCTCTCGTTTAGTTTGTTGGTTAAATAGGATCTGCAGCTTATGCTCTAGGTAGGGAAATGGGCAGACTAGGTGGGCTAAGCGGTCCTTATCTGCCGTCAAAGTCTATGTTTCTATGATGAAACGGACTCCTGATGCACGATGCAGCTATGCTGTACTACTGGTTTCATGGTTCAAGACATTAGACTTTTTGTTATGTAGTTTATTGTGTTGTTTTAGTTTGCCTGCAAGTAGGTGTAGTTTAAAGAGTGTTGTGAATTCAGTACATATAAAAGGCACTTACATTTGTAGTCTTTTAATAGTTCATAACGATTTCTGTCATACGCTGTGTGGTATTCAGTTAGTTTTAATTTAATCGGATGTTGTGAAAGACTGAATTGTCTCACTGTGTTGATGTGCAAAATGACCATCAATTACATGCCTTTCAAGTTAGCTGAGGAGGAAAGAAATACATATGGAGAATTAGTGATCACAAATGGCGAGTTAATGAAACCTGTCGTAGCAGTGGTCCTGCTCGTAGTCTAGGGAACAAATTGTACAACTGAAGCCTTCATCGCACAAAACCTCGTGAAACTTCACCAACAAAGTTGTCCTGATTTCTAGTGCCCAATTTGGTGCATCTCTCCTCAACCCTAGTGCCAGTTGCCTCATCCTGCCCTATACGATTACAATTCAGACGTCTCTACCCCCCACGACACACACACACACCTCTCTCTCTCCCTCTCTACCTCCAGCAGAAGCTCGCCCCTTTTTTTGAAGACTGCAGTTGAAAATCTTTATTTTTTCTGCTGTAACTCGAGTGGCCACACATACACTGAATACTTTTATTCAGCCATATCAACCCCCGTCTCTCACACACACACACACACACACACACTCACTCTACCTTCATCAGAAACTCGCCCTTCATATAAAGATTTTAATCACAGCTTTGCATTGTGTTGAAATTAATTCATAATCCTTTCCTGACTGACAGAACTATAAACTCGGGTGTGTTCATGTTGCATTTGATTTTTTGTTATCCCATTTCTTTATAGCGAGCCCCAATGTTGTCAGCCAGTCAACCAGTCTCACCTGTGATGATACGTGAATGAGCCATGTGCCACAAGGAGTGTTTTATGAGCCCTGCTTGGACATAATTAGTCACAGAAAAGCTCATTATCCCACCACATTTATTCGGATATATTTAGTGTATGAATAAACAGTCCACATATGATTTTTTATTGTTTTTAATCTACAGTATAAGTCCAAGTGTAAATAATGGATGGAGATGTGCTTGCATGACGCGGATCATGTACCCATCTGTGTAGCTGATTCTGTTTCAATTCTGGCAATTCATCTGTGTTTCATTGTGAATGGGGAGTCGATTTTTGGGCTTCATGGATGCACATTGTCTATATTTTTACTGTCCCCTTGAATCCACCCCACCCACTGACTATATGTCATTTTGTTCCCCTTCCGCACTTTCTTACACCCGTCTTTTGATTCATGGCCATCCTGATATTGTAGTCCATCACATTACATTCCGTCCTCCCTCTGTTTTTGTTCTATGTAGTGGTGTCGACATCTGTGCAGCCTTACCAGCTTGTGAACCTTATCGGCGGCATGCCTGCCTAGATGTGTAGATAGCACATTGACAGTTCTGCATATTTATTTGTTGGTACAGTGGTTCAGAATAAAAGAAATATATACCATGCCTACTGCAAGTTGGGGAAGGACACACTAGGGGATGGGGACAGCGAAGGAGGGGTGGCACGTGGAGCAGCAGAATGCTAGAGGTGCCATCGGGGGTTGAGTAGTGTGTTGTAATGGTTGTGGGTTGGCAGTCTGAATGAACGTATTGTGGAAGCTAGGAGGTTGTCCGATCTGTCACAGGCTGAGGAGAGTAGAGGAAGAAGTGCAATGGATTGGTAGAGAGTTGTGGAGTGGGGGAGGTAGCTGGGGCAGAGTGCAACAGGAGGACACCACATGGGTGGAACAACATTACAGAGGCGAGGGGTTGGGTAGGTCGGGTGAGGGGCAATACAAATAGGTAGCCTAGCACAGGAGGGTTAAGGGCAGGTGGAAGGAGCACAAACCCAGCACAGCAGAGAGGGCAGGTAATAAGTTTGACGATACTTGGGGGGATCTTCAGGAGGGGGTAGGGAAGGGGAAGCGGGAGAATGGCACAAGGGTCAATAGTTAGGCATAGGGTGGTGGTAGGGATAAGTGGGTGAGGGGCACAGATGGAAGGATGGACGAAGAGAGCCTGGGCAAATGCAAGAGGAGCAATGCTAATTTGGAGAGCAGGAGGGAGTTAGCAGCGGGGAAGGGGGAGATCAGGGTGGAGGGAAGGATGGGGAGGAGTGTGAGGAACAATGGGAGGGGGATAGGTCAGTGGTGGAGGGGAGGGGAGGGAACCATAGGAGGGAAGACTAGGGTTGCAGCTGGGTCGGCCTCTAACAGTAAAAAGGTAAAAGGGTGGGGGAGGGGGAGACGAGGACTGTGGAGGGAGAGGTATCATTGCTGGGGGACTCCATACTCAAAGGGATTAGATGGGGCAGCAAGGGGGAATGGCATAGTCTCATCTGAGTGGAGTCCAAACCTTGTTTAACTGCGAGCAGGGCAGTCAATTCTAAATTGTGCTAGTAGGTGTAGAAGGAAACCACATCTTGTGCACGTGGGTACGAATGACCTGAAGGGGGAAACAGTGGAAGTAGTGAGGGAGAGGTTCAAGGAACTGGGCAGGCTGTGTGGGAGGCAAGGAGAATTGGTGGCCTTTTCAGATGTGCTCCCAGTACCTTGCACTAGTATGGTGAGGAAAGGAATGTTTAGGGAGTTCAGTACCTGGCTGAGTGAATGGTGGTGATCCAATGGATACAGGTTGGTAGGGGGCTGGGACAGAATCTGGGACAACAATGAACTTTATGCAGGGGATAGGCTGCATTTTAGGGGAAGCAGGTGTTAAAGCAGGTGGTAGGTGAATACATAGCTATGAAGGGGATTTAAACTAGGTAGAGGGGGTGGTGAGTGAACAGATGGTAGGCAGGGATCACAGAGCGGGGAGCCAAACAAGCTTACACCCCAGGCTAGCATGGAGGAACTTGGAGCAGTGGCACATGGGGGAATTAGGAGGGGGATAATTCAGGGAGGGGAGGGGCAGTCATGGGTTGGAGAGTGGTCTCACTAAATGCGAGAGGCCTTTGTAACAAATCAGCGGAATTACTGGCTCTCTTGGCAATAAGGAAGGGGGACATTGCAGCCATCACGTAAATGTGGGCCACCTAGTTCTAGTAATGGGATTTGATGATCTCAGAGTATAGGATATTCAGGAAGGAAAGGGCTAAGGGAAAAGTTGGGAGGTCTTGCCAATATACTTATGGGAGTGGATAAGGTGCATGGGGGGGGAGGGGGAGTCAGAACTGAGGCCCTATGGATGCAGCTTTAGGACTCAAAAAGTAGGACATTGAGGATGGGGGTGTTGTACAGGCTGCCAGCCCAAGGGGATGATCTGATAAGGTGTTAGCTGAGCAGATCACAAGGGTCTGTAGGAAAGGGAACACTGTGGTGGTGAGTGACTTCAGCCTACCAGGGGTTGATTGGGAACAGAGATGGTAGTTTGGATCACCAATGCTCACGTTTAGTAAATAGAAACAGAAACATAATATACTTTTTTTTTTTTTTTTTGTGTGGCAGATGAGGACTGCTTGGCCCAATCAGTTTGCCCATTTACATACCTATTGGATAAGCTGCAGGTCTTACCTGACCAACAGCCTACTTCTTCCTCCCACCCACTATAACTGCCATATGTCTGTCACAAATTTCTTTTTTTTTTTTTTTTTTTGCCCATATACACTTTCTGATCCTCGTCTGGGTGGGCAGGCAGCTTTAGCCCCTCCCTCTGAGGGTACTCGTCTCTCCGGCCAGGCTTCCCCACACCCACCACACTCAGCCATTCCCTACGTGTTAGCTCCCTGTAAGCCAACATCCAGATTGCCGGGGTTGGTGCTGGCGTGACCAGCCATCATGGAGCTTGTCAGCTCTGATTTGTTTCCTCCAGTTTATGCCCCATGGACAGTGAATGTGCAATTGGCATGTTGACTGTCTACTTCTCTGCAGCAGCACTATAACACCCTGGACATAGGCCTTCCCCATTCTGGGCAGAGCACCTGTGCCGACACCCAGACACCGCTGGGTGTTGGTCTACAGAGTGCTGCACTGTCCCCACCCCTCATCCGAGGAAGGAGAGCTGTCGGTGACCGCTTGATCCTTCTTCGCCCCCTCTGACCCCTGAGTGACCTGAGTCTGTTCCAGAACCCGGGTTGTGGGTGTTGCACGATGTGTGGCCATGAAAAGTTATATTTCCTCAAGTTGCCCCTTAGAGAGCCAGCCCAGTGGTGCAGAGGGTTGAGGCGCTGGACACCATACCTCACACCATGCCGGTGACCCAGGTTTGGGAACGAGCCTGTGTCATCGGAAGTCGGCGGTGGGGAAGGGAGAGGATGTGAGTGGCTGCCGACTGGTGGCCCTCTGCCTCGGGAGGGAGGAACAGGTTTCCCCGGAGCTTGGCCCCTCCTAGTGGAGGCCGGGGTGGCTGCATTGCTCCATTGACTGCCGGCACTAGGCCGAGGGAGGGTTGAAGAGACTGACACTGGAGCTGTGGTGCGCATGTGCGCCTCCACGCGAATGCGTCACCACTTCTGGGGTCTTGGGAGTAGGACCGACTCAATGGGGCCAAAAAATGGAGGAAACATTAGGGGCGCCTAAGATGAAGCCTCCGGACTGGTTCTGGGGATCTTCCAGGGCGCACATGGTGCAATAAGATCCTGAAAGATCCCGAGATCGGTAGAGTTGGCAGATGAAGATGGTGGCCTGCCGAAGGAGGATAAATAGAATTGTAAAAAAAAATTGCCACTTAGATGTCCCCTCTCTATCTTCAGATTGTGCCCCCTCCCCTTGTTCTTGCACATCTCTTTTTCTGAAAGATGATACCCACTTGGACTTTTGTTGATTCCTTTGAGGTACTTGAAGGTGTATATCATGTCCCAACTCTCACTCCTTTCCTTGAGGATACACATATTAAGCTTGTTTAGTCCCTCTTCCTATGATTTCTGGGTCAGACACTGCACCATTTTAGTTGCCCTTCTCTGGACTACTTCTGTCCTGTCTGTGTCCTTGCACAGATAAGGTCTCCAGAAATACACGCAGCACTCCATATGGGGTCTCGCAATCTGTCTTTAGAGATGAATAACAACTTCCTGATTTCTACTGGTGATGCCTCTCCCTTTGCATCCCAGTATACCTCAGCCCTCCTTACTGCCTTCTAACAATGATTGCCTACTTTCAGGTTGTCTGATATGACCACTGCCATTCAATTTTATTGCTGTTAGTCCCTCACTCCCATTGTGTACTATTTCCCTGTGTTTTTGTTTCCATGGTGCATTACTTTGCACTTCTTTGCATTGAATCTAATCTGACATACTTTTGGCTATTTCTCTAACCTTGTGAAACCCCCCTGCAAATGTGGGTTCCCAAAAGTCTTCCAGGAACTTGCCTGAATACTCCAAGTCTGGGCGGTGTTCGGCGTCTGAGCTGTTTGAATGTGGTTTCAAGGAGTGCTATTTGAGCCTCCACGTACTGTCTGTTTAAGAGCTGTCTGCTTGCAGACTTAATTAGTTTGTATGGGGGGACTGTGTGTTCTAATGCCCGAATCCTGCTTGGGCTGCTGTCAATTCGCTCCGTTTCTGCCGTTGCTACATGTTCAGATGGAGCCTTGTTGAAAGATGTAACTGTTTGCCAGAAATCATTTAGAGTGACTGAGAAACTGTAGTTTGTCTAACCTGTCTTCATTTCGGCATGAACTGTTTCAGTGTAGCTTTTTCATTTTGGTTCTGAATAGCTGACTTGGACTAATCAGGATGATAGGGAGACCCTAAAATGGAGCCTGTGGACGAATCGGAACTTGGACTCTCAATTTTGAGCCAGCCACAAGGGGGTTGTGTGGGCAGTGACTCTAGGAAATGTAGTTTTAACCTTGGTGCCTTTTTCCACCAACAGAGGGAGTCTTATTGTGAGTGACAGCCAAACCAGCCAACAGAATGGTGTGGAGCTAAAGGAAATGCCCTGCTCTGTGACTGGAAAGATTAGATCAGTTGTGACTGTGAAGAGAGAAGGAACTCTGTGCCTCTGCGGTGTATAGTTTCACACAGGAAGCGCGTGTGAGGCCCTGAGTTCGGTCTGCAGCCTTTGTGAGTGCCAGCTTGGACTGAATCCGAGTTGTGAGGAGAAAGAAGCACTATTGTGTGGAAGTGTGGAAACCAGGCTCACCCTGTAGAAGACTGGAGAAATTGCTGAATTGCACTCGGTCTGTCAGGAACTGAAGCTGCTGTGTGTGCTCCCGGGTATCTTGCAGTAATTGCGATCGGGATTGAGGAGCAGCCTGCCTGGTATAGTACTTTCCTTTTACATATGAATGTGTGTAGTGCTTGTGGGAAATCGCTATTTCCAATCCCCCATGCTGTGTGCTGAAGCTGGAAGCAAACCCCAGCTTAGCTTGGACTAAATACGTTTGCTATCAACTGCAGTGGGGTCCAGTCACAAGGACCTTGTCTCCATGCTCTGTTGTTCTGGCAATCCAGAAGAACATCTACCATCCGGTCCTCAGCTTGGGTATTGTGAGTACAAATCAGAGTATCCCCCTGCAGCCTGTTTTCAATGACAAGTGTGTCATCTAATTCTTGTTGTTTCCCTGCTTCATGGACTGAGCCATCTGGCTCAGGATTACAATTAGGTGTTGTGCATATATTTTCTTCTACAGGACCCCATCCAGCTGCACCTGCCGGCCTACCCAGAGCAACGGACCTGGCCCCCAACCTGGGTACCCAGAGTGTGACTTTTCCGACCCTGATGTGTGCACAGTACTGTGATTTAATGCCACCAATTAACCTGATTCCCTCCGTGTTATTGTCCCTAAATAAATCAGATTTGTTTTGTTATACTATATACTGTATGTGGTGTGGTACTATGGAAAAAGTATTGTGTTTTGCTGTGTATGTTGTTTAACCTTATTTTACAGGGGGTCCTCAGAGACGTGCTGCAGAATCAGTCTCGAGGATAAGTGGTATCTATATGAGTGAACAGTGTGTATATGTGGGGTATTGGGGCTGTAACTCTGGTGTACTGTGTGAGCCACTAGAGGGAATAAAAGGGGATCTCAGTGTCCCAGAGGGCTGTGACCAAGCTAGTCTAACCACTACAAACCCTGACCTCTGGGTGGAGGCACCCACCATAGGACCTAGGCCCCTCAACTTGTCCGTAGTCAAACAGGCAGGGGTAGTAGCCCTTGGGATAGCGCCACCTAGGGGTTACACTTGCCAAGTCCCTTCTCCTCATTGTCACACTTCAATGCATATTAAACCTGTTGCAGATATTTGTGTCATCTGCAAAGAGGCATACTTTTCCTTCCAGTCCCTCTGCAATGTCACTTATAAAGATATTAAAAAGGACTGGTCCCAGTACTGAACCTTGCGGTACCCCACTAGTAACTCCCCTTTCTTCGGAGTGGACTTCATTTACTATTACACTCTGCGTCCTGTTGTATACCCAGAGTTTTACCCAGGCTACAACCCTGGGTCTCATTCCAATACTGATTAACTTGTTTATTTATCATTTGGGTGTTACTGTGTTAAGTGACTTGCTAAAGTCTAGGTAGGCCATGTCCACAACCACTCTCTGGTATACTACTTTGGTGACCCAGTTAAATAGATCTATTAGTTGCATCTGACATGACCTTCCCGCTGTGAATCCATGCTGCCTTTGGGTCCTGTGGCCCCCTGACTTCTAGGTACTCAACATATCTTTCTTTCAGAAATGAGGTCAAACTAACAGGTCTGTAGTTTCCTGCCTCTGCCGTGCTCCCACTTCTGTGAATGGGAATCACATCCGCACTCCTCCAGTCATCAGGTACTACACCACCGTCTCAAGACATGATAAAAAGGGTAGTCAGTAGTATCACTAGTTCTCCTATTAGTTCTTTTAGAATTCTGGGATGAGTCCGTTCAGGCCTCTCCTGAACAATGCTGTCTTTTTCTAATTCTTTTGATAACCATAGTGTTTTTTTCATTCTTTTCTTTTTTTATTTGCTTCACACAAAGGCTTGTTGCCTCAGTGATGTCTGTTTTGATTTTTCCCCATTGTTCCTCTACCCCTCCTTTCTGCCCATTTGCTAATGCATTCCTTAGGCACTCTCCAATTTAACCAAAGTCAGACCTCCTAAAGTCCAGTACCCTCGCTTTTGTATGGCTTGACTCTTCGGCTGTGTTTATCGTGAACCGCACTGTTTGGTGGTTGCTTGTTCTCAGATGGCTAGCCACTTCTAAATCCGAGATCTTCTAACTGTCCCCTTTTGAGTGTACCAGGTCTAAGAGATTGCTCCTTCCTGAGTGGGTTCCAACACTAGCTGTCTGAGACATGCCCCCCTGCAGGACATCGAGAATGCCACTGCTGTTTGATGTAACTGCATCAAATGTGCTCCCGTTAACATCCTTTTGGCTCCATCCCTTTACTTACTGCCTTTGCCCTTTCCTCCATTACCCATGCCATGCCCCCTGTCAACCACTTTACCTCCGTGTTTACCTCGATAATGACCTTGTTTTGTGGTGGGAGACTGGGAATTCCATGCTCCTTTTGTGTGCCTCCTCCTTGTCTACTTTTTAAGGTTTACAAATGAAGCGTTTAAACTCATCACCTATAATCCTGATTACCCTCCCGGACAAATACAGACCATCGTGCCAGTATAGGCCCTGTATCCCTCAAGGTGGTCCCCCAGTCCTCATTGAAGCCAACACACCGTGTTTATCAGTAAACCATAGGAACTGCAGTGTATTACTGCTCGACTGAAATATATTTATAATTTTAAATCAAAGCATTGTTAAAATACATGACAGTGTGAAACGTTACTATTTACCAGAACTAATTAATGTTTGCTATTATGTGATATGGAATCATGTTACTCCATTAATCCTATACATTTGCCTTTTAAAATACAGGTTCATAGGTTGTTAATGGCATGAACTGAATCCTACTTCACACTTATCAACTGGTTTAATGAATATTTACCTGACAGCAGTTAGTTGTCAGTATATGTCTTGAGAAAGCGCTTTTGCGCGAAAACGTTCGCCTGGACACCTTAGTTTTGTGGGTAGGGGTCAGCCACAGGCTGAATGGTGGCCTTCCATTGGTTTTAGCTCATTTTTAGCTCTTTCCTTTGGATTACCTTTGGATTGCCTTGGAATTCTTCAATAAAGGACTTTTTTTGATAATTTAATTTATTCTGCCTCTACGAGCATTTCTTCATGGTTGGAAGCACATGTTGCCGATTTTTGTCTTTAAGTACTATTATTTGCTCTGTTTGCCACTAGAGCACCAAGGTGTAGCTGCCTTCCTGATTGTTAGCTGTCAGTATGTATCACTAATTTTGAAACAAAAAAACGGTGAAGTGCGTTGCACCATGTTGCTGTAATACTGAGGATTGTGGGAAGGCTTTCTACAGATTTCCAAAGAAGGAAGACGTAAAACAAAAGTGGAAGTCGTTCTGTGATAGGGATATTAAATGGAAACCATGTGAGAGGACAGTGATATGTGAAGATCACTTTAATGACAGTGACTTTACTGTAAATCCTTGTGTTGTCTGTTTATGTGCTTATAAAAGACTATACTTAAAGACGGATGCATGCCCATCAAGACAGAGTACGGATTTGATGAATACACAGGCTGCTAATATACCACATCTTGTAGAAGATTCTGTGGTATGTATGTACATACGCTAATCATCATTCATGAAGCATTCGGTGTATAATTTTTTACACTAGATGAAGAAATATTAAATTATTTGTATCACACACGATAATGATATTCATGATCCATGGTTCTGAGTATTGCACTTCTTCGGTGTCTCTTCTGATGATAGCTCTTAAAATGTCTGTTTTATATTCCTTTGTTTGACTGTTCTGTTTTAGAAACTATATACCAGCTATAGAAATAAACATATATATCAATGTACACATTCTGTATGAGTCATTCAGGCGCCCTTATATACTGTGCCAATCGCATGTTATCGCAAGTAGATGTGCCGGCCCCAAAAGGTAAATTATGTACGTCTCTTTGCAGATGGCATTATGATTTGCGACAGGATATATACTCCGGTGGTTAAGGGAAACTTAGAAAATAAATAAACGTGCTAGAGGAGAGATCTGGAGGGTGGCAGACATTGATGGAATGTATGCAGACCTGAGCGGGGTAACCAAGAAATTGTAAAAGGACCAACCCCTTCACCCTGCCTAACAACCCATGCTGTGAACTCCATACCCTGTCAAGGCAAACATGTCATATGATTATGCAGTGCTTACTGTTTCCTAACGTAAAGGATCGATCACATGACTTTGATTTATGTTTATTAAACATTTATGCAGACATAGTATTATTATGTAGATTAATGTCATGTATAATGTATTAGAATAGTACAGTATACAAATGATTTTGTGACATATTATGAATACAAACCAGTCTCTGATATGACAGCACTAGATATAGATCACGACATGCAGCTTGTGGCTCAGGCTTTGATAGACATGAGCCAAATAAAGGGATATCTGACACCAACAGGCAATTTGACACTTAGTGATGCTAATTCATTTTATGAGGTCAACTACTATATCAAGTTGCATGACGTAGTGGGTATCATTTACAAACGTATTTATTAATATTTTTCTTTGTCTCAACTGATTTACAGTATTCTCTGCGTGAGCAGGTAACTAAGTAATAACGTTATACTGTGTATAGTAGAGTATTGTTCTATATAGAAATCCATCATTATCAAAATGTTGTATTTTTTATAGTGTATAGTATTATGTGAAATGTGCACACAGCAGTTTAGCAGTCTCTAGAGGTTCCAGAATGATGATGTACCACAGAAGGGTACAATCACATTCCATGAGCTTTAAGCTGTGATACAACAGGGTATTGAAAGATATGGAATTCTGTACAGAACAATGCTGTACTATACACTATAGAATAATTCAATGCTATGCGTTATTCTAGTAGTAGAATGTGTTACCCAGCCCACACAAACACAGAACTAGTAGTCCAGTGTGTTTTGAATTATGTGCGTTTCCATGATTTGCAATTACTTGTTTTAGCAAGTTGTTGCACGCTCTTAATGCCATTGCAAAAACAACATATCAGCAGATAAGAACATCAGGATTCCCTTTTCCATTTTAAATGAATCTACATTGTGGAGTAGGTAAATTAGTAGTATGCCACGATCCTTGAAGTAGAATGTTTTATTCCTTTTTACAATGTTCAGTTACGTTTGGAAGACACCCACTAACAATGTCTACGCCAGCAAAAGCTGTTGGCAGTAGTAGATCGCAATCAGAAACAAAATTTGTTTCATCAGGCGTCATTGATTCTCAAACATACTCTACTCATATGATGAATAATTCTGTAACAGTGAGTAACTACAGTTTTATTTAGCATATATCCATAAGCTAATATCCTGCACATTTTATGTGCTAGGAAATCAGGTCGGTGGTGGACATTCCATATATTAGTCCATTTTTGTTTTGTTTATGAGGCACCCTCATTTAGTAGACATAGCATAGCCCTAGCAAATATATCCTAGTTCTCAGTGTAAATATGAATGTTTTCTGCACTCTAACCCTCCCCCCGTCATCTTAGATGCCAAGCCAGATATTTGCACAAATGCCAGGTGTGATGCCTCTGTTATTCCAACTTGTGGTTTATTGCAATGTATGTTTGTAAGTTAGGGGGATCTGGTTGGAAGATGCCGCTCTGGACTGGGGTAAGGGTTGCAGTAATAAATTATTAGTGTTTCGCTATATACTGACTGTTATATAGTGATGGTAGAATGCTGTTGAGCATGGAAATCTATGCTCAGAACAGCGTTGTACATATTTGCATAATGACTTACAGACATTTACTTAATGTATTTTGTTGTCAATAACAAAAGACTATTTAAACAACCAAACTGAGCCGTTACAGTTGTTTTTTGTCTCCCAGACCACCCATCATACATGCAGCAACCTCACTATCGTCAGCAGAGGCCTCCCCCCCAGCACAGCACCACACACACACCCTGTGGGCAAACGGGATAGCAACGCATGCATAAACTGATCAAGTGATGGAGGTTATGCTGCATCAGTGGAGAGGGATGCATGAGGAGCGGGCTGACGGCCAGTGATCACATGACCCATATTTTTCATGCTTCCCACCACCACCACACAAATGTGAAGCGGAGCCTGCATGTTGTCGAAAGAGTAGCTATGTCTGCTTCTACATACAGCACGCCAGCAGACTGATCATCCTTCCTATAATAACCTTTGCTTCATTGGAGGGTGTTACTGATTCCAGTGTCTATGCAGTATGAGCCGATCAATTAAGGTAACGAAAAAAAGTTTCAGTATGTTTATGTAACCCCCCTACAAATGGAAGGCTCCCAGAAGTCTTCTAGGAGCTTGCCTGAATGCTTCAAGTCTGGGCGGTGTTCAGCGTCTGAGCTGTTTAAATGTGGTTCCAAGTGAGTGCTATTTGAGCCTCCACGTACTGTCTCTTTAAGAGCTGTCTGCTAGCAGACTTAATTAGTTTGTATGGGGAGACTGTGTATTTAATGCTCGAATCCCGCCCGAGCTGCTGTCAATTCGCTCCGTTTCTGCCATCGCTACATGTGCAGAGGGAGCCTTGTTGAAAGATATAACTGTTTGCCAGAAATCATTTAGAGTGTCTGAGAAAATGTAGTTTGTCTAACCTGTCTTCATTTAAGCACAAACTGTTTCAGTGTAGCTCTTTCATTTTGGTCCTGAATTGCTGACTTGGACCAATCAGGATGATAGGGAGACCCTAAAATGGAGCCTGTGGACGAATCGGAACTTGGACTCTCAATTTTGAGCCAGCCACAAGGGGATTGTATGGGCAGTGACTCTGGAAAATGTAATTTTGACCTTGGTGCCTTTTTTCACCAACAGAAGGAGTCTTATTGTGAGTGACAGCCGAACCAGCCAACAGAATGGTGTGGAGCTAAAGGAAATGCCCTGCTCTGTGACTGGAAAGATCAGATCAGTTGTGACTGTGAAAAGAGAAGGAGCTCTGTGCTTCTGCGGTATATAGTTTCGCGCGGGAAGCACGTGTGAGGCCCTGAGGTTCGGCCTGCAGCTGTTGCAAGTGCCAATTTGGACTGAATCCAAGTTGTGAGGAGACGGAAGGAAGTCTGAAGAGTGGAAACCAGGCTCACCCTGTAGAAGACTGGAGAAATTGCTGAATCGCGCTTGGTCTGTCAGGAACTGAAGCTGCTGTGTGTGCTCTCGGGTATTTTGCAGTAGTTGCGATTGGGATTGAGCAGCAGCCTGCCTGGTATAGTACTTTCCTTTTACATATAAATATGCGTAGAGCTTGTGGGGAATCACTATTTAAAATCCCCTGTACAGTGAATTGTGTGCTGAAGCTGGAAACAAATCCCAGCTTGTCTCGGACTAAATCCGTTTGTTATCAACTGCAGTGGGGTCCAGTCACAAGGACCTTGTCTTCATGCCCTGTTGTTCTGGCAATCCAGAAGAACATCCACCATCCGGTCCTCAGCTTGGGTATTGTGAGTACAAATCGGGATATTCCCCTACAGCCTGTTTTCAGTCACAAGTGTGTCATCTAATTCTTGTTGTTTCACTGCTTCATGGACTGAGCCATCCGGCTCCGGATTGCGATTGGGTGTTGTGCATATATTTTCTTCTACAGGGCCCTATCCATCTGCACCTGCCGGCCAACCCCGGGCAACGGACCTGGCTAGCTCCCCCCAACCTGGGTACCCAGAGTGTAACTTTTCAGACCTTGTATGTGTGCACAGTACTGTGATTTAATGCCACTAATTAATTTGATTCCCCCCTCCTGTGTTACTGTCCCCTAAATAAATCAGATTTGTTGTTGTTATACTATATGCTGTCTGCGGTGTTGGTACTTATGGAAACAGTGTTGTGTTTTGCTGTGTATATTGTTTAACCTTACTTTACAGGGGTCCTCAGAGACGTGCTGCAGAATCAGTCTCGAGGGTAAATGGTTTCTATATGAGTGAACAGTGTGTGGACGTGGGGTATTGGGGCTGTAATGCCGATGTACTGTGTGAGCCACTAGAGGGAATAAAAGGGGGTCTCAGTGTCCCAGAGGGCTGTGACCAAGCTAGTCTGACCACTACAAACCCTGACCTCTGGGTGGAGGCGCCCGCCATAGGACCTAGGCCCCTCAACCAGTCCGTAGTCAAACAGGCTGGGGTAGTAGCCCTTGGGATAGCGCCACCTAGGGGTTACATTTACAACAATACGGCAGCCAGTTTTCCATTTATAAATGTAGTAAAGGGATCAAAGCCAAACTACCTTCTGCACCAGTCTTCTCAATATTATTTGAACAGTATTAAAAGTTATGGGGCCCGATTCTCAAAACAGGCTAGGATCTGCTCAAGCTGTGGCAAGCAGTAGCTTGCCCATAAGCGCAGTGTGCCAGGGACCCTGCACCTGAGTCTGGTTCAGGATGGGCCCCAGCGCATAATTTACCACACTTGTGACAACCAATCCTGTGCGCCAAACACCTGACGCATGAAAAGGGTCTGCCGCAGGCTCCTTTGCAAATGCAAGTACTCCACCCACCCGATCCCCAAGTACAGTAAGGAAACCCTGTCCCTGGTGGTCTAGTGGACACCCCCATTTCCCGAACCCAGATGGTGCTGTATCCTACAGTTGGCAAACTGCCCCCTCATCCCAATGATGACCATATTATTTACATACTAAAACATAACCAACCCCCTTCAAAGACACTGCCATATTCATTATACAATAAACTGTCCCCTCTCCCGAGCCCCACTGCTGCTGTAGTCATTATTATCGTGCTATCCATGAAACCCGATGTGGTCTGATTCATTCATTGACTGTCCTATCTCCCCAATCACCATTGCCACCATATGAATTGTTTTATTAGTGTTCCTCCTGAACCCCAAATCCGCTGTTCATAAAACTAATATATCTGTCCTCCCTCACTAAAAGTGCATCGTAGTCATATAGCTTAAAATCCTTTCCTAGTTATTTGTTTGTCCCCTGACACCCCACACGCACCACCCACCAACATGCAAGCAGTGGTAGACACCTCTTCATCCCGTAATAGAGCTGCTGCTGGCGCAGCTCTCACGTTCTCGCGCCAGCGCCCACTCTAACTGTAGCTGAGACCTAGCACAATTATGGGTTTCAATGACAGTTCAGTCAGTGTCGGCCATAGAGATGAAATAATGGGCTGTGCCAGTGCCGGCATCGACCCTATGACGTGATGAAGGGGGGTGTTTGTCACGAATTGCTGTGGAGGGAGAGGGGGACACTAGATCACCAGGGAAAGGGAGTTTTCAACTATATGAATACAACACCGACTTTGGGAAGGGGAGACAGATTATTAGATATACAAACGGTGGCATCGGATTTCAGGAGAGGAGCACTGTATTAAATAAATCACATGGTGGCAGTGGGGATCTGGGAGATGGGACAGTCAGTTAATGGGTCTGACAGCATCGGGGTTCAGGGATGGGCACCAGACCATCAGAGAAGGGGGGCTTATTTACTGGGTAATGCATGGGGTTCGGGACCCGCGGCACATTGCCCCAAACAGGCTACTCTCAAAGGAGAGCAAAAACAAAGTTCACTTAGATCAGTCATGGCTGGTCTAAGGGTACTTAAAAAGATATAAAGACAGTTACATGCTTTCATCAATTCGTACAGTAAGTGTGGTATGAAAGTTCTATTGTTGCAAGGCACTACATACTCCTGGATAAGCTCCTCATTTCCTCTTGTACCTTCATCTTCTATAAATTCATAATAAGCAGATTCCAGTGAGTAAATGTTTAAACAATTTACTTCAAATCCCGGATGTAGAGTTATACATGCATATTGTGAGTATCAGATCTCAATCGTACCACCATATAAGCTCAACAGCATTTGTTTTCCAGTGCTGTTGGCATCAAGACACACTTATTGCATGTACACCTACAGTAAGAAAAAAAGAATGATAATATTAAAACACTTTATGTTTGACCTATTCCATACCATCAGAAAAACACCTATATATCCCACCTATAAATGTATGCGGTAAAAGACCTGTCACTGCCAGGGTGCGATATATATAATGTGGAGAATGAAGAGTGTATTATAGTAGCCCTTAGATAAAGGGAGATGAGAGGAGTGGAGCGGGGGGTAATATAAACGGTCGAAATAATATGATCCATAGTGGAAATGACAAACAATTATATCATGGTAATCAAAAATCCGATAACCACATTTGTCAAAACATGTCACATGACTGTGTGCAAATCCGACTACAGAAAAGTTATAAAGAACCCACTGATCAAATGATAATGTGCTTTAAATCCAAATTTTTTTTTTATACAGATGATTTGTACAATCACCATAATGTTATTCATGGAATATCTAGTGGTGGGATTTATACACTTCTTGTATGGTGCAAATCACCCGGCTATACATCGAGCCTCACAGTGAAAATAACATAAGACATGCCCAATCATGTAGTATTTTTACATGCAACATGATGATGTCCAAAGGGAAGTAAAGGAGGAAGCAAGGATAGCTCTTGAAAGAGGTGGCAGATAAAGTGATAGATAAAAGGGGGAGTTCAGGAATTATACAGAGGCACAAAGAGAGGAAGACAGGGAGGTGTACCTGCAGGGTCTGATTAAAATAGGGAGGACTGTTCAGAGCACAGAGGCACGAACTAAGAATGGATTAGGGCAGACGGGGGGGGGGGGTCAAGTCAATCTATAAGTACATCAACAAAAGAATAGCCAATAGAGAGGGGAGGAGGAGGAGGAGGAGGGAAAGCAATATTCAGAGAGGACAAAATAGATTGTAAGAAGGGAGGCTTGTACAATGGGGAAAAAAGTGAAAGTGGTTCAAGAGGATGTGAGGTGGGTACATGTAGACCATCTGCAAAAAAAAAAAAAAAAAAAAATCTGTAGTAAAGAGGAGGTGGAGAACTAGAAGCCATTAAGCATCACCTCTGTGGGGTATAAGATAGTGGAGGCACTACTGAAAGAAAGGATAGTGACATACCTGGAATCCAACAGTGACAATTTTGCTGCAACTGGGATTCACAGCAGGAAGATGGTAATAAACAAATCAAGGGAACCATGAGAGGAGCTATAGGATGTGAGGTGGATGTGGGGGAAACAAACGATTACAAAGGAAAAAAGGGGCCCTTGTGGTAAGAATAGAAGTCCCTTTTTTAGTGGTGACCCCGTGAGGAGATAGAAATGGTAAAAAACTGAAATCGAACCAAATTATAGAGTCCTATTTTTATCTATATATGCGTAGGGGTAGTTTGGCCAGGTCACCAGAGAGATTCCCCAGCTCTCTTCGAGAAGTGCCATAGATTCCTGAACGTTCACCAGAATAACAGGCAGATTGGACCTCGGTTTAACGTCTCATCCGAAAGACTGAACGTCAGGAGTGCACTACCCCCTCCTGCTGCTCTACATTGTCTGTGTTGTGATTTATCACAAGTGTCTGGTGTGAAGATAAAACGCACATAATTCAGAACTCCAGGACACATATGCAAGTGTGAAACGTGCTGAGCAACTCACTGTATATAATTACAGTTACAATTACAGATGGCATAGATGTTTCAAAGCAGAGTACAAAGCCTTGTTTGAGGGTGAGTGCCGTGCTGCAGTGCAGTCGGAGGAATCAGTTTCAGAAGGAGAGAGGTGGTGACGTCATTGCATAAAACATTACTGGGGCCTCGCATGGAGTACTGAGTGCAATTCCAGAAGAGACACCTTTGCAATGACATACGTTGCAAGCCCTGTACCAGCTTAGACGCTCTCATCTAGACCGCCTTGACACTGTCATTGTCTTTGTGAAGGTGTGGCATCCAGAATTGCACAGAGTACTATCAATGAGACCTCACTAGCTTTTCATGCAATGGCATCACCACCTACCTCATTCTGCTATGGATACATCTGCCAGTGCACCACAGCATGGCACTGTCCCTCAGTTAAGCATCTGTACTCTGCTTATGTAACCCCTAGATGGCGCTGTCCCAGGGGCTACTACCCCTGCCTGATTTGCCACTAACAGGTTGAGGGGCCTGGATCCAATGGCGGGTGCCTCCACCCAGAGGTCAGGGTTTGCAATAGTTAAACTTACTTGGTCACAGCCCTCTGGGACACTGCAACCCCCCTTTCTTCCCACTAGTGGCCCACACAATATATCAGAATTACCTTCACAGTATACACTTACCCCAGGACTAGTTCCGCACTGGGACCTCCTGTGAAATAAGATACAGTGCAACAATCACAGTACAGTACTTTAACATAGACAAATACCTCAGGCAGTATAACTTTGCTGAAACAAGCAGCTCTGATTTATTTAGGGGGATATAACAAGGACAGGGGGGAAATCAGGTTAATTAGCTTATCACTTTACTATCTACCTATGGCTCTGTGCACAGGCCTATCCCTACCAGTTACTGTCCCTGGGTACCCAAGCCCTAGTGGCTAGTCCAAACCGTGGCAGCTGGTAGGGGCCCTTTCACACAGTGAAAAGAAAATTAGTTTAAACAGTCAGCAGTACAGTGATTCCATTTGGATTTAATGTGGCAATTCAACAGGGAGCGACCTGAATTGTACTCACGACCTCCAAACAAGATAGGGTCCTTCAACGTCAGCAGGGCTACTCTTGAGCTCCACGAGACTCTTCACACATTTATATGGTAAAAAGAAAGTACTATACCAGGCAGGCTGCTTTCTATCCCGATCGCAATTACTGCACAATACCCGGAGAACACACAGCAGATTCAGTTCCTGACAGACCGAGTGCAATTCAACAATTTCTCCAGTCTTCTACAGGGTGAGCCTGGTTTCTACTCTTCAGAGATCCTTTGATTCTTTTCACAGGAGACAGTTCAGTCCTAACAAGCAGTTACACAAGCTGCAGACCGAACTCTGGCCCTACACACGCTTTTTTGACTGAAACTGTGCACTGAAGGAGCACAGGGTTTCTTTCCCCTTCACTCCAGAGCTAAACTGAAACTCCAACAGACAAAACCGGGCACTTCCTTTGAGTTCCTCCCAGTTCTTGACTGGATTGGCTGTCACTCACAATAGACTGCTGCTGTTGGTCCAAAAAGGCGCCGAAGTCTAAACTACATCTCCCAGAGTCACTGCCCATACAATCCTCTTGTGGCTGGCTCAGATTATGAGTCCAAGTTCTGATTCATCCAAGGCACCATTTTAGAGCTAGCGTACCCACTGATTGGTCCAGTTCAGCAGTTCAAAACCAGAATGGGGAACTAGGCAGACACAGTTCTGACTGCAAAGAAAGCAGGTTAGACAAACTGTAATTTCATTATTACTGTAAATGATTTCTGGCAAACAGTTACATCTTTCAGATAGGTTCCTTTGCACCCTAGTGACTGCAAAAATGGAGTGAATTGGCAGCAGCTCGAGTGGTACTCAAACAGAGAAGCACACAGTCCCCCATACAACTAATTATGTCTGCAAGCAGACAGCTCTTAAAGAGACAGTACCAGAGGCTCTAAAACACTCACTGATAAAGTAAACGCCAAACACCATTCAGGCTTGAGCATTCAAGCAAGCTCCTGAAGTCTTTTGGGAACCCCCATTTGCAGGGGGGTTACACTTAGACAGATTAAAGTCTTCAGTAATGATTTCACTCCGACCAATTACTACCTTAGTGACATGTTTATATAAGGCATAGTGGTAACGGATCAGTGGAGATTATAAATATGAGGTGTGTATTGAGTGATGGTTTGCAGGGAATACTCATGAGAACTAACGAAGTAATTTATTGTGATATTTCTATAGCATGATAGATTTAGACTACACAGACCCATCACATTCAGCATCGCTGTTAACCTGCGCACAATCCTCCCCCCCCCAACCAAAACCATCACACTACCCACAGCTGTGCATACGCCACTATAATACAACAAAATCCCTACCTGCCACCATAAAACTTACAAAATCTCAAAGTCTGATCACAGCGGTATGAAAGAGGGATAAAGTTAGGGGGAGAGAGAGAAATAAACAGAAACAGATAGAGAGCAGTGGACAAAGGCTCTAACCACTTGCAGATTAATTGTCAGGTTATAATGTTTGAACCTGATTTTTTTGTCACGAGATCTGTGAGAGTTAATGCAGAAATAATCGGGTACTAGTGAACTTGCCCAATAGGTCACAACAAAAAGATAATGACAACACTGTTACCTGACCTATAGACATGAGTCAGAGCAAGCATCAAATTATGCAGTTGTAACAGGCAGTCTATGAACATCACACTACAGACCATGACAACCACCCCTCTTCACACCCCACAACTGCCATCGCTAGGCTGTGCACATCATAAATCACCACCGACTATGTGGGAAGGGTAGGGGAGTCAAAAAATGTATGCCTGTTTTATACATGAGCTGAATTGCTCTGTCTAGAAACTACACCCCCCACAAACACACACACACACACTACATCACCACCACTATAGCCACAACTACTTCAGTGAAACCAAGAGGGTACTGGTATTAATTTCATTACGGCTTGATATCCGAGCACCGGCATCACATTACGGTGAAGGGAGAGACCAAGAGGAAGGGAGAACAGCTAAATG
Source organism: Neoceratodus forsteri (assembly GCA_016271365.2). Lineage (NCBI taxonomy): Eukaryota > Metazoa > Chordata > Ceratodontiformes > Ceratodontidae > Neoceratodus > Neoceratodus forsteri. The sequence continues at coordinate 94,261,282 of CM057450.1, read as the reverse complement.
AACACGCGAAGATGCATGAAACATGAAAACTAAGTATGTGAATGGTGAAACGTCCAATTATCTCGCATGATTCATTCATAGAAAGCTAAGACAAGCTACAGGGTGTTGTAAGCTGAATGAAACACTCGCTGGCTGGACGCAAAATGAATTATATCTGTAGTAATTTTGCACCGCTTAAGACAGCAGGAAAAGACAGAGTAATCGAATTCTCCACCCGATTTGGTAGCAGGACAAGTGAGTATGAAATGGGCACTGAATGAAGGGGCCATGGATATTGCATAATTAAGCAATAATGCATGAGAGGGTGTGGTATATCATGGGATATCGTGACGCCTCGTGTGATTGGGCACGAAGTCGCAGGCCGAGTGTATCCAACGATCCAAGAAGTGACAATATCCCATGATATACCACACCCTGGAGTGCATTATTTGCTATTATGAAGTGGTTTAAACATTCTTTAAAGTGAAAAAAAAAATAGAAACATTTTAAAACATTTTCAAAATGTGTTTTGGGTGTGTTGGAAGAATACCATTAAATAAAATAGTTCCTGGAGGGCTCTGGGCAGCAGGTGGCGCTGTTGGCTGTGATAGAGGAAGTAGAGCTCTTGTGACTGGGTGATCTGCTCCTTACCATTGTTGTTTTTTTTTTTGTTTTTTTTTTTACAATGTTCCCGATTCACACTGCATTTTATTATTTTTGTTCTGGGAGAAAGTAGGATGAATTGGATGCTGAGGACTGGTAAGGTGAGAGAGAAGTTGGGGAGCTGAGCCAGTGATGTGTGCACCACCAAGCACATTTAATGGAATAGCTGTACTGAAACAGAGATAAAGGTAGAATCTTGTTGCAATTCGTTGTGGACTGTTACTCTATCTAAGGGCTACTATTAGAACAGTTACGAATGTCTGGGACAAGGTTGGCACGTGGCTTTCTTTTTGTGGGGGAGAGGGTTTACAGTTAGAGATGCAGTTTGTGTGAGAATTACTAGAATGCGAGGGTCTCTGGTTTGTGCTCTTGAAAGAAAAAAATGTATTTGTCCGTTGCTGCCACTCGCATGCTGTTGCCACGGTGTTGGGCACGCTGCTTTTGAAAGTACAAGTGGCAGCGAGTGAGGAGCTGATCCTAGTGAGCGTAACTTTTGTGCGACTGTACTTGTTGTGAGGAGGCTGATGACCAGAGGCTTTTTGAAGCTGTGATGATGTAGCCCGATATCATCACGGCTTCAAATACCTCTCGGCCAATCAGCTTTGTCCAATTTTTTTTATCCATTTCATAGTATGAAATAAACGTGGATCAAATTCCATAGCCATGAAGGAGATAAACAGCATGAGGAGTAGCTTGTAGGAGAAATCAAAGGATCTGTCACATAACAGATATGCCAATTTTTTTTTTTTTTTTATGTTAGCTGGATACCCCTTAAAAATTTAAGAAATACCACCCACTGCCTGTCCACAGATACTTATTCAATAAATATGCACGTACATGACTTTATTTGTCACCCACTGAGGCCGACAGCTGCTGTGTGAACAGCTTGTACATATACTGTGGGACTGAACAACTCGACTTGTGCCCTGAAACACACAAAGCTCCCCGCTCTTCTCCGTTTGACTCCGGTTCACTGAAGGTCACATCTTGGGAAAGCTGGTCATCAGGGTAAGCTTCAGCCATATCTGTGTCAGGTGGGCGTTCACTAACAGGACTCGGTCGCACATGTCCGTGATTCTTAGTATGCACGTGATAATGGCATCTGAAACTGAACAGCAGTCAGTCATTGGTGACCAGGTTACAAACAAAAAACGAGAAGAACAGGGTTTTTTTCTACTTAAAAATCTTTTTGTCTGTACTATTATGGCAAATGACATGCAGGCATTACATTTTAACACATTTTAAGTGTTTTCTTTTTTTTTTCCCTATCTCCTTTAAGGATCAGTTTTCCAAGTTTTAACACCTCCAGAAAAGTACTTCTTGTACATATCTGTGCACGTGTAATATGTATGAATCCATGCATGTGTCTGTGTTAAGTATATGGAGTATCTACAGATGCATATATCTGTATGTATCTGTTACAGATGTGTGCACGTGCTCTGAATGCATGCTGTTTGGCTGTAAAACCTGTTTGCAGAGAGTCCTTTCTAACTCCTTCAACATTGGGAATTTGCACAGTGATCTTGAATAAAAAGGTCAGCTCAAAGATCCCAGTATTACCCTGGATTTGAACCCCTTGTAAATTTGATGTGGAAGTCTGCCTATTTGCCATTTTAGAAATCTCACAGAAATTCATTAAGTTTTAACCTTAGATGTAGCAAACGTCTTTTTTAACTTTATTTACCAGGTTCCATGTCATAACAGCGAGTGAGTTACAGGGAAGGTCAAATGAGCGAATTCGTAATAGCGACTGTCAAATCAGTGATACCCGTAATAGTGATTATTCAGCTCGTATCTAGAGGTGAAAATTGTAGGCGAGGCCCCTTAAATAATTGTACCGACTCTGCTCACCGTATTCTACCACAGTCTGCATCAACCATTCTGTTAGATCATGATACCAGTGCCGCTGCGTTGGGTTTCTACAATGAGACAGTAGCACCTTAGAACATGCCTATTTATGACTCCTGTCATACGGTACCCGAAGGGAGGCTGTGTCGCTCCATTTCTAAGATTCTTACTCCATGGTACTCTTTGATAGTGGGGTATTTAGAACGTCTGCTGATCGCCATAAATGCCAGATTGCTGTATTGTGCCTGTAGCTATAATCGGATCGCTCATTTGACTTCGCCCAAATATATTCGCTGTTATATATTCGCCGTTATTACGTGATACCATTTACCAGATATTAGCAATGTTACAGTATATGACAAATGGTAAAAGCAGAGTGCATTAAACTTCATAAGACAACAAAATGAATTCGTACTCTTGACTCACAAATGCTGATTACACAGTTATATGGCTACAAGCTAGTATAGGAAGTTACATGAAGTCAGTGGTATGATGCTTACAAAAGCTGTACTTGTTGCCTTTCAAGGAACTGGTACAAATAATTCCCTAAGTATTGGTTCATTCATTGTGCCCAGAGTGACCAGCCCCTGGTGGGAAAATCAGTAGCATGGCAGGTACACCATTCCCTACTCCATAGCTCCTAGTAAAGGGGCCGTTATGGTGTCAAATGATTCTGCTGAACCACTAGTGTGCAGTTGAGCTTTCTCTAGTCTGATACATTACTTCAGGTTTTCGAAACCAGTGAGCTACTGGAGGAGGGTCAGCTCCTGTCTAGTATTGCACCAGAGTTTTCCTGGCATTACCCGTTGCTAGGTTCCATAGTTGGCCAGTATGATTGTTGCAGTCACCCTGGGTCACTTCCAGGAGAAGTTCCATTGCTGTGTTGGGGACTGTTTTTTTTTTTTTTCCCCAGGAGTGCTTCCATCAGTCCATTCACTCCCCTCTAGTACACCTGCACTTTGGGGCAGAACCAGACCAAGGGCCCAATTTTCAAAATGATATGTTTGACACAAAGTACCTGTGCCAAATGGGTATGACGCAAGTGGCACATTGCATCAGACTTTGCAGCAATCCTGATTTTAGAATGCAGGCTGCGTCGAAATTGGGATAACATGCGCTGAAGCTGCCCTGCACCACCCTTGTGACAGAAGCACCCATGTGCGAGGTCACAAGGAGGCATGCACCACGGCAGGGCTGCAGCATCCCTTTTTTTGCTATTTTAGAAGCCTCGCCATAGACGCAACAGGGTGCTAAAGTTAGACCAGCCTGGAGGTGGTCTAAGGGCTTGCTCCACTGCCAGACACTGTGGTGATTGTAGGGAGGACCAGAAAATAGGGGGACGGGGCAGGAGGAGTATGGGGATGCCCTAGGGGGCGTCGGGGAAACAGCAGGAATGATGTGGTGTGATATGGGGTGCCATTTGCAGAGCCATATAGCTGATCAGATGGGATCACTTCGTGGGGGATTGCCAGGGACGGAAAGTGACATGGCCCCAGGTGGGCACAGCCCTAGCACATGCCCCATAGGTGGAAGCCACTCAGAACCCTGTAGGCAGGAAGCTGGAGCTGCAGGTTGAGCTCTGCCAGTGGTGTGGGCGACATTCTCTGGGCACCACAACAGTCGTCTAGTACTTACCCTCCCATGTTGTGTCAGGCTGCCTCCCGCTTACAGGATTCTGCGTTGTTGCTCCAGTGGGGCAGCTGCAGGGCTGTGCGCACCTGGACCATGCCACTGTCCGTCCCTGGCACCCCCCCCCACAAAGCAGTTCCAACCGATCGGATGTATGGCTCTGCAAACCCCCTGCTGGTGCCATATCACATTTTGTCATTCCCACTGTCTCCCCGATGCCCCTTAGGACACCCCATGCTCCTTCTGCTCCTGGCCTCCTACTGGCATGGAGATTCACCCTCCCAACCCATGTGGCCCCTCTAATGTTGCGCCAGGAAGGGGGGGGGGCGGATCTGTGTGGCAGTTCCCTCAAATGCACCAAATGTTTGGTGCAAGCCTGCGGCTGTGGCAACTCTTGGGTCTTTGGCACAGGGACCCAGGGTCCCTGACGCACCTGGAGTTTGCTGCAGCTCTAGAGTGATGCAACTTGTGTCACTGTAAGGACTCTTTGAAAATACAGTAGCATATGTGCAAAAGTGCCAACTGAGACGTTACGCTTCGGGTATAGGGAACTAATGCCTGCTCAGTGCTTGTGCATTTTGGTGAGAGTGATATTCTTAATGTATGCCATAGTTTCAGCAAACCATACTACAGTAATGCCTTATTGTTTGATATTCCTAGCTACTCTCTCGCTAAATTATAGTTGGTCATGAATTCAGCAGTGCGTATTGTGACTGGGAACCATCAGTTTGACCATATAACCTGTATTTTTACGCCTCTCCATTGGCTCCCCATGCAGCAAAGCATAGACCTTAAGGTTATTTCTCTATCATGTACATGTTTGCATAATCTGGGGTCATATTATTTAAAGGGTTTATTACAAGTTTGTGTGCTACCTTGCTACTTGTGATTATCAGTTGCCACTATCTGTCTTGAAAATTAGGTAAAAAAACATTGGAGGTTGTTTGCTCAGCTGTTGAGCAGCTGTGCGGTGGCCTTGGCCCTCTACAGTACATTATATATGCAAGTTGGCGAATTCAACTCATTGTTGGAAATGTACTTGTTCCAGATCACATACCGTCACAGTGTACATTGTGTGCGCTTACATTTTATATTTGTGTACTTTGCCTTGTCTTTTTCGGAGCCAGTTTATTCCCCAACATTTCTTATTGTACTGTTTTACTGTATGCTGTCCTAATGTATATTCAACATGATTGCGCATAGAAAACCCACAGCTCAAAATCCCTGTTTTGTATGACCAAAAGTCACTGTGTAAGGACATCCGTACACTTTCCGATGGTGTTGTACTGCAGGACCTATGTCACTAGATTCCATTGTGCTTACCTACAGTACACTGCAGCTGCCTTATAGGACAGGTATCCAGCAAGACTGAAAACACCCCAAGGGAACTGTTTGTAAACCGATTTAGCTGCTCAGTGGTGAAGTAGCAGTGCGTTGCACTACTGTGCAGGTGACTCGGGTTAGGAGGGAAACTTGTCACACCTTGTTGGAGTCAGGTCAGGCTGGGGCAGTTGCTGCATGTTAGTGTTCCAGGTCGGGGAGGGTTGATGGCAAGCTCTGGTACTGGGCCAGAGAGCTTGCTTCTGATGCCTGGGCATGATATTCATGCACGTGGCCAACCAGATCCAGAGCTTAAAATTTGTGTGTGTGTGGGGATGTGTGCATGTTGTGCTATTTTGGGCCCCCCACAAATTGATTGTCTCCCATGTAAGACAGTCCCATGCATACAAAGCAGGCAGCAGATTTTTGCTTCTGTGGCATTTTGCTGTAGATGACAATGGAGAGTGCTTTTATTTTCTTGTGCCCACAAGATGTAAGAAGAAACAGGAGGAGAGGAGCAGCACAGAGCCAGCAGGCCCTGGAGTGAGAAGGGCCCGGAGAAGATGCAGCACTGGAGCTAGTTACTGAGAAGATTGTCTGAGAAGACGGTAGAGGGCTGAAGCGGTGTGAGAAGATGGGTGGTCAGTCGAGTGAGAAACAGTACACCGATCCGCGAAACAAGTAAACCTCCTCCCCGAAAAAGTTAGTTTAAAAAAAAAAAAAAAAAAAGAAACATTGCAGAAGCAAGTAGCTTTGCAGGGAGTGCAGAACGGAGGTCTGGTCAGTGCTGCAGATAATATTGGCGGGTATGAAAATGTATTCACCAGTTTTGAAATATGATGAGAAAAACAGAATTTGGATGTATACAAGTGCTTTAGTGTTGGAAACAAAATGCTGATTTGGAATCACCAGCAATGTTATGAAGCACTAGTCCATGGGGTGTGGAGCATTTTCAAGTGTTGAGATGAATGTCAGTACTGATTCAAGAAATTTTCTAAAGAGTATTTCTTAAAATAGGGTGGGTTAAACAGGCTGTTGCTCACCGTATTTGGAGCACTGACCACGGTAATATGACAGGTGGGCCGTGGTGGTAGTGTGACGTTTGGTCAAGCAAAAACAGTTCAGTGGTTGGGAAAACAAGTTAAGAAGTCTCCAATAAGTTAATAATAATAATAATAATAAAAAAAAAAAAAAAGAAATGAGAGTAGTCTCAGCATTCGTGATGCAGGCACAGACATGATAATGTGACATGACAGTGTCACACTATTAAGGCAGCCAAATGAATAAAAATACAAAATAATCCATTTGCCACCTTGATGTGGCTGAGATTCTCGAGGGACTTTGTTTCCTTGCTCCAGTGGATCTGTGCTTCTTTGCAGTCCCTTATAAGGGTAAACGGACACACCTCTGCTTCTTTGTCCTGAAATAAGTGCTCGTCAGGGTGCACACTCACACTGTTATTCACCTTATATCAGGGCTCTCGGTAAGGTTTTTGTTTGAGAGTCCGAGTCTTTCTTTAAAAAAAAAAAAAAAAGGGTGTTCACAGCTCAAAAGTGGGAGTCCCTGGTAAATATTTTGGGGTCCCTATAGAAATGAATGCGAGCCACATCCTCACACTTGCACATCTTGTAATGTAAGGCCCTGTCTACACTAGGGCTCCTGTAACATTACAGGCATAAGAAACCATTACAGGAGCCCCTAAACCTGGTTCATGTGCACACTGGTAGCGTTTTCAAACCATCTTAGAAAACCATTTTTTTTCTTTTTCAAACTTTGTGTTTACTGTTTCAAGTGAAACTTGCACACATTCCCTCATACAGGGCCATAGTAAATACAACTTCATTAGCATCATAATGTTGACATTCATATTTATCCCCTGCATTCTGTTACAGCAGGAGTGAGAGGTTCCTCCAGTCGGAGCTATTAATTGTCCATCAATGCTAGCCATCTCAGCGGCCTTGTAATATCCACAATCAACTAGAATCTACAGAGGGATATCAAAAACATTCACAAAAGATTGCTATTAATCCATTTCTACAAATGTAATATAGAAAACTGTAAGACTTGTGCTTTTCTTTAACTTCCTGCACATAACATTATTCCTATAAACTTGGCCCTTTAAAACTAACTTTTAGTAACTTGAACCAAGAAATTACCCCCCTTTTTTTGTTTTTAAAGCTTGATCAGCAGATCAGACCTGCAAGGAATGAGTTACACATCAAAACAGAACTATATGCCCAGCCCCCCCCCATTAGAAGACGTTATAGAAGAACAGTATTAAATGACTTAACAATGCAAGCCATCCCTTGTATCTAAACGACCAGTGAACAGATCTATTCCCCAATAATTTCAACAGTATTCAATGTCAGACTTACTGTGAGGGCAGTTTTCTTAATAGCATGGCCTCCAAGCCTCCAGCATTCTGCTGGAGTCTACAGCAATTTACTGCTTATTCAGACCTCCAGCAAGCAATAAATAACCTCAGCATACTGAGCTGGAGGTCAACTACCTCCTGCCAGCTTTTACTATTTTCTGGTCAGGAAGTCAAATTTGGCAAGCTAAGGCACTTGTAAAGTGCTCATGTCATTGGTAATAGCTGATAGCTTCTAAATAAAGATTATTGGGTGGTAGTGTTGAATATTGGGTATGCCTAGGACCAGGGGAGCATACGGGAGACAACTGTCCTGGGCCCAGTGGCTCGGGGGGGACATGTAATAGGAGATGTGAGGCTGGCAGGTGGGGGCAGTCCTAAAGGTGTGTCCTGAGTCCAGGAATTTTTATTGACACCCTTGCCTAGGACCTACAGTATTAGCGTAGCACTCAAGCTACACTATTTGGTACAGTTGCCTTTATATTAGTTTATTTGGGTTGAGGTTCATCTCCACACTAACCTGTTAAGAAAAAAAAAAGGTCTGGTGGGGGCCAAAGCTCCCCCGCCAGGTTAAACAGACAACCAAGTAAGGAAGATCACCAAAGCAGCGCTGTATTCAGAAATCTTTTACTGCACGCTTCCTATGTGGGTGATTGTGTAGTTTGTCGGACCAGCGGCTGAGCTGAGCTTAATGTGTAACTGACAAAGAGCAAACGTCATGTTGCGTACCTACGTGCAGAGATAGCCCGAACTAGAGGGGAGGTGCGGGGGGCACAGCCCCGATGAAAGGTTAAGTACATTGATTAAGTCTGCTATTATGTTTGTTTTTACACTTTTCATTATAATTTATTTTATTTGTGGTTGTGTCAGTTGACACGTGTCTCATACATAAGTTACGCTAAAGCTACGTTTACAAGCGGCGTGTCGATTCCCATAGCTTTGCTCACGCAACCTGGGTGGTCTGACTCTCTACACAATCGCCCCATGTGTACCCGATAGTCTACATTATCGCTGATTATTGATTAAAAAGGAACCCGGCGATAGAGAACACCGGAGGAAGCAGTATAGCACAATGGTTTAAGGCTCTGAGCTGGAGACCTGGGTTTGAATCCTACAGCCCCCACTTGCATACAGTGTGACCCTGAACAAATAACTTAACTTCCTTGTGCTCCCAGGTTGGACTGTAAACAAGCTTCCAGCTTAGTCCTGGTAAAAAAAAAAAAAAAAAAACTTGTGCAGCTGTGTTTCAAAATCAGACACCAGTATGCAAATAGGGTACCCTACGGTAGTTATGTGATGCATGCTCTGTCAGTTATTTTTTAGTTTGTTAGAGTTTGGAGGGGGTTGCCACCCCCTGCCCACGTATTTTTCAACATTTGGTGCAGGGGCAAAACCCCCAAATGAACAAACTAAAAAAGTAACTGACTGAGCTTTACTTTGGCAGAGTACACATCGTGGCATCACGTTTGTCACTCTGTCTGAGTGGAGGGCTGTGCTCCCACACCCTCTGTGTCTTTTTTAACATAGGGGATGTGGGGTGGGGGAAGTGCCCCAACTCAAACAAACTAAAAAACAACCAGCAGAGCATGAATCCTGAAGTGGACATTTAAAAGTACTGATACTATAACTGGCGCTGTCATGCAATCATGTACACTGGTGCAATCAGTCAGATGTGACCTACGCTAATTCCTTCCAGAAATGCCGGTGGTCTGGTGTTCTCCACTTCTGCCAAAAATCCCTGGTAGAGTAGCTCATGCAGCATTAATGGAGCTGAGTGTTAATTGGCTAATTTAAGGTTATAGCTGCCAGGATCCACCCATTTACAGTAGTGGCAGTTTTAGACTGCGTGTGTGGTGTCATGGTGGCAGTTTGTCCACCACAGAGCCATTAGCTGACTGCAACAGAGTTTCCACTTATCTAAACATGTTTACTGTCAGTGCTACTGAGGAGGAATTAGCCAGCAGAGGTAAAACTGACACCTTGTATAGAATCAATCTAATGTCTTATTGATGCCTTTACAGCTGCAGTCTGATGTTGAGAGATACAGAGTTCTCACTGATAAAAATTATGTTTTAAGGGCTGCAGTAGCTATCAATAGTGTCCTTCCGTATGGGGAGGATGAATTTTTTGTGCAAATGCTAGGTATTGGCTGGAAAGGAAGCTGATACGGTATGATTACTACTACACATGGGTGGTGGTTGATAACTTGTACCTGGACAATGCTGGTTGTGTACTGTGATGTGTGTTATGCGTTTGTTCATGCAGGGAGTGTCTGCTTTGTTGATATGTAACAGTGGCCATTGAATGTTTTATTTTTGGTGTTCGATGGTAGAATCGCACTTGATGTTCCAAAACAGGGCCCCATCTATTAAATGAAAGTGTGCGGCTTTTTAGTGCCCTATTTCAAATAATATTTATTTATTTAGTTTTTGTTAACCTGGTAGGTACACTAGACAGCATAGCTGCCTATTTTCAGGTACGACCTGGGAGATTACAATAAAGGGTATGTAGACAATAGTAGATACAAGAAAACATCATGGGAACAAGTTGAAGTCAGACATAGTACACTTATACAAAATTTTCCAGCAATGACAGTACATTTGCAGGAATCTATATGTAGTAACAAAACAGGAATATAAGTGCAAATAATTAACAGTCATAAGTCATTTAACTAGTAAGTGTTAGAAGAGAGGAAATAGCAAGATTTCCAGGCAGGTTTGAGAGTAGGAGAGGTTGGAGCCGGTAGGCTACTAGGAGGAACCAGTACAGGAGTGGGTGGATAGAGAATAGGAGCAGAGTTCAGAGCTTAGATGAGCCATACGAAGCTTCTGTTTGAAGCTTCATGGAGAAGGAGAGATTCTTAGACTCAGTGGAAAGGAGTTCCATAGTTTAGGGGCCCAGCTAGAGAAAGCATTCTCCCACATTTTGGTTTTACATCTCAGTTGGACAGGAAGGGATTTGTCAGCTGATCTCAGTGGGTAGGAAGAGGTCACAGGTTTGAGCAGTAGAGCCAATTTGTCAGGTATCTGAGAGGAGATTATATTGTTTATAAAACAGTAGGAAGTAAACAGACGGAAGGCTGAGGGGGTAAATCATCCCAGAATGGAGTATATGGTGCATCAGTGAGTAAGTTTGGGTAAAGACAGAGCAAAATGGCAAATGCTGTTGTAGCAGACATCCCACTTTCGGAGGAGCTCTCCAGTAGTTGCCAGTAAGGCTATTAATCCATGTCAGTGGCTCAGCAGGTAGCACACTTGCCTCTGAGGCCGGGAGATCAGAAGGCTGTGGGTTCTATCCCCACACCAGGCACTTGGGTTAATATCCCAATACTGACACTGTAGTGCAGCATGAGGGGGGTGCTGCACTCCTGAGGAGCCATCTTTCGTATGAGACATTAAACCAAGGTCCCATCTGCCTGTTCAGGTAGATGTTAAAAATCCATGGCACTTCTCGAAAAGAGTAGGGGAATTTCCCCAGTGCCCTGGCCAAATTTCCCCCCATTCACTAAAAATACCACCAACAGCTTAATCTGGTTCAAGGTTGGTTGATATTCATCTGTATCCCCTTCCCCCGGGTCGTGCCTGAAAATAGGCAGAATTTGTGTAGTGCACTTAACCGGTCAAAAAAAAAAGCCCGCTGGCCCAGTGGCGCTGAGGGTTGAGGCGCTGGATGCCACACCTCGCACCACGCTGCCGACCCGGTTCGGGAGCGGACTCGGGCCGTCGGGGGTCGGCTAGGAGGGAGAAGGATTGAGTGCCCAGCGGCTTGCTCTCCTTCTCTGGGGTAGGTTGGGAAACTTTCCCTGCTGCAATACCACTACCCACTGGGGAACTTGGGGGATGATGGTGCAGCAGGGGAGATGCTACGGCATTGGTCGACGCTGGCAGAAGACTGGATCGGATGCATGTCTCGACGTGCGCTCGACTCCTTGTGCCTCATTGAACGCCAGCGTCGGGGGTGTAACTTGGAGGAAAAACATCTCCAATCCTCCTAGATGACGACCGCCGATGCCTACTTCATCACCCGCCAACTGGAAAGGGAAGACTCCGCTGTGCAGCTTGCTCTCCCAGGGATAGAGGGTGGAGGGGTTCCCTCCTCACCCGCCTGGGGTAATCTGGGCCATCAAAGGGCCCCAGGGATTAGCGAGTGTGGCACTCTAGGGAAGACCCTGGGACAGTTGATAGGGTCGGGAGCAGAGCACCTTGAAGGCCTGAAGGAGTGGAGGTTAGGAGACAGTAGAGGTGCAGAAAATAGAAAGTAAAAAAAAAATGCCAATTTAGGTCTCAGGGTCCCTGTGCAATGGCCATCCTCACGTGGATGTTAGGCTATGTCTCAAATTACATGCCAGCCCAAGTTGAATATTGACGGGTTTAATGACTGAGGCTAGGTGCAGGTCAAAATCCAAGGTGGGATCAAGGGTTACTCCTAGGTATTTAAAAGAGGTAACTGTGTTAGGGGGAGTGCCATCAAGCTCTCTGATACTTAATGGCTGGGTGCAGGACCAAATTTTTTAACCTGAACTGAATAGCATAGTCATCATTTTATTTTTAAGACAAGCTTGTTTTGCAGTAGCCAGCTCTGAAAGGTACTGAAGTCACTATTTAGATTCAGGTTGATATCTGAGAGGTTTGAGGAGGATGAGTAAAGAACAAGATCACTGGCATATTATTCTCTAGTCAAGTACCTCGGTGCAACTTTCAGTGATGCAGCATTCAGGCGCTTGACAATCCTACTGTTTACTTTTGAATTCCTGAAATAAGACTACCACAATGTTATATTAAATTTGTTTTCAGGGTATTTATGCATCTACTGCAAGATCATCATCATGAAACTCGCTATTTCTTATTCAAAGAAATAATTGAAGATCACATTAGCAGTCGGTTACTTCTGAGTCTGATAACAGCTCGTGCTGGATCATGTTGGTTTTGACCTGAAGAAACCTTTCCTTCCAGCTTTGTTTCTAAGGCAGTCATGTACCAATCTCAGTACATTAAAATAAATAAAAGATAATTCTGACACTTGTGTGTTATTACATTTTCAAGGGATTTCCAGCAAGTTTACCCAGTTCCATAGATGGCAACATTAAAGACTATAAGTCAATTTTGTCATTAAAACTTCTCTCATTACGCATTTGAGAATACAGTACTTACTGTACCATCTCTAGAGTTTGACAAATGATGTATGCCTCCTTTACATTTAAAGGACTATAGAACATTACCAGTTTTGAAGTTCAACTGATTTATTTTCTCATTTGCTGCGATATAGTCTTTATTATGCATTTAATCAATCAATCATTCTTTATTTATATGAGGTGCCTTTCTTAAACCAAGGTGCCTGTACAAATTACATAAAACAATAAATATTTAAAACAAAATTAAAATAATCAACAATCATTAAAAGCTTTGCTAAAAAGGTAGGTTTTCAAGGCTCCATTAAAGCTTTGGACAGTCGGCCAATTTCGCACCTGACGAGGTAGAGAATTCCACAGGGTCAGAGCCATAAAACTAAAAGATCTTGCAACTGAAGTTTTTAAGCAAACCCTGGGAGTCTCTAGCAATCCCTCGTCAGTGGATCGGAGAGAGCAGGGGGACAGTAGGGACAAAGGAGATCTTTCAGGTAAGCAGGTCCCTGATCGTGTAGGGCCTTATAGGTCAGCAAACCGACCTTGAAGGTGATTCACCGACAAACTGGCAGCCAGTGCAGTCCGCGGAGCACAGGCGTTATATGACTGGACCTAGAAGAACCAGTCAGAAGCCTGGCTGCTGCATTCTGCACTAGCTGCAAGTGGCAAAGTGCAACCCCGTGAGCCCTAAGTATAGGGCATTGCAGTAGTCCAGGCGGGAGGTAACGAAGGCATGGACCAAAGTTGGAAGATCCTCTGGAGGAACCAGGTGCTTCACCCGGGCGATATTCCTCAGATGATAAAAAGAGGTTTTGACAACCGCTGACACCTGAGATTTAAAAGTCAGACAATCGTCAAATACAACGCCCAGGTTCTGCACTCGGTCTGAGGTAGTCAGCTGGACACCCCCAAGCCATAAGCCCGAGGGTGATCCAGCTAACAAACCCACCTCACAGCGACCCTGGTCCACAACCAACACCTCAGTTTTTTCAGGGTTCAACCGCAGCCAACTCACATTCATCCAGTCTTGGATTTCGGCAAGACAGTTGTTAAAGACCGAAATGGCAGCATCCTGGCCGGGCACAAAGGACATGTACAGCTGGGTATCATCTGCATAGCAATGAAAACCCAAGCTGTACCGCCTAATAATCACTCTTAATGGCAGCATATACACTGCAAACAACATGGGTGCCAAAATGGAACCCTGCCATACCCCACAGGATAGGGAGACTGATGTCGAGGAAAAAATTCCAGACACCACCCTCTGAGTCCTACCCTCAAGGTACGATTGAAACCACCTGAGGACTGTATCAGACAGTCCACAGATAGATCGCAAATGTTCCAGTAGCACACCATGGTTCACAGTGTCAAATGCTGCAGAGAGATCAAGAAGGACCAAGATGGAACAGGTCCTTCGATCTCTCGCTATTAGGAGGTCATTTAGTACCCGCACAAGTGCTGTCTCGGTACTATGCCTTTTCCTAAATCCAGACTGGAGAGAATCATAGACATCGTTGTTGGTCACATAATCATCCAACTGTGATGCAACCACCTTCTCAATAACTTTACCCACAAAGGGTAAGTTAGAGACAGGCCTGTAATTAGCCAGACAGTCCGGGTCCAAGGAGGACTTCTTAAGAAGGGGCTTAACTACAGCCTCCTTAAGAGGATCTGGAAAGATCCTCCTCTCCGAGGATCTCCAGACTATCTCAGCAAGGACTGGGACGATTTTATCCACACAATCCACTAAGAGACGTGTGGGGCCCGGGTCCAAATTACAGTTGGTCGGACGCAGTGATTGGATGACCATCACAATGTCACTGATTGTGGGGAGGCTGAAGTCAGACCACACAAACTGGGTGTCCGAAATCTCCCGCCGACCATCACAACTCCCACTTGAGAAGGTCAGACGGACCTCGGATCTGATTTTGGCAACCTTATCTGCAAGAACAGAGCAAACTCCTCACACCGTTCTTGAGAAAAGGCTCTTCGGGCTGAAGACAGATTGGATTGCACAATCTGGCCACAGTCCGGAAGAGCGAGCTGGTCTAGTCTGTGCAGCCAATCTCTCTGGACACAGAATTCTGCCTTCTTACGAAGATTGCGGATTGATAGACCACATAGTGGTCCATCAAAATAAGTTTGTCACCATCCAGACCCGACCTCGCCCAGCACCTCTCCAACCTTCGTCCAACTCTCCTCAACTCCCTCAAGGTCTCATCAAACCAAGGAGACCTGGGGCGAAGAGTGAGAGGACGAACACGAACAGGAGCAATGGAATCCAGGGCCCCTGCCACCGCCTTATTATAGGCAAGTACCAGCTCTCCTGGATCCATTCAATCTCTCGGTAAGCCCGATAGGTCCAGCACCGCCATCAGGTCATCCGGGGAAACACCCCTTAATGGGCGGTACCAGACCATTTCCATAGGGGCTGACCTACTAGGGGTGGCCTCAAAACCGAACCCAATGGAGTGATGGTCTGACCATCCGACCGGTTCCACCACCAAGTCGGATATCTCCATCCCCAGAAGGAACACCAAATCCAATGAATGACCACCAACATGGGTCGAGGAGGAAATAACCTGTGTGAAGCCCAGTGAAATCATTAACTGGAGGAAGTCTTGACCGAAGTGCGAGAGTTCATCATCGACCCAGGCATTGAAGTCCCCCAGAACCAGCCATCTGGGGGATCCCAGTGTCAGGTCGACAATGAAGTCTGCGACTTCCCGCAGGAAAACATTCCCATCACCTGGTGTACGGTATATGAGAAGTATCCTGCGCCCCACACCCTCGCCTAGAATACATTCAAAGGATTTGGCAGTTCCCACTGGCACCTCCACTAGGCCCAGTTCTGTTCTAAAACAAATAGCAACACCCCTGCCCCTACGATCCACCCTCAAGGCGGTGTATCGCTGAGTACCCGGCCGGAATTGCTGCTGCCAAAACTGGTCCAGCATTTTCATCAAGCCAGGTCTCGGTGATGCACGCCAGGTCGGATGACCCAACAAAATCAACTATAATAGCCATCTTGTTTTAATAGACCTGGCATTGCACAACACCGCCGAGTAGGATGAGCCTCCGAGGATGATCGTAAGTAAGAGTATGATTCAAATTTTAACAGTTTTGTACTTTAATGCCCATTTCCCTGTGGAGGCATAGTCAGTCTGTACCAGAATTACAAATGTTACTAGTATACAGTAAGGAAGGGAAGGGAACATAACTGTGGCTGAACTACTGACCAGCTGATCTGTTTTCATGTTCCTGTCTGCCTGTTCTGCAGTGGCTTTCATTTTTTTATCAAAGGTTGCTTAATGTGCTGTAAAAACAATTTGAAAATAATCCCTATAGACTTGTATGGGGTACACCCTCGCGCTCTCCCTGGATAAATGTCAAAATGTGAGAGCGCAGGGGCAGAGCAGGCAGACAGGGAAGTGGAAAGGGATTGGCTGGCCAGTGGCTCAGCCACAGTTACAGTCCCTTCCCTCCCTTACTGGACATTACATAGAAACATAGAATTTGACAGCAGATAAGGACCACTTGGACCACCTAGTCTGCCCAATTCCCTACCTAAGTGATAAGCTGCAGATCCTAGTTAACCAATAGCCTACTTCCTCCTACCACCACTAGAATTGCTGTATATCTGTCCCATGCATTCTTGAATTCCCCCACTGTTTTTGGCTCCACAACCTCCTCAGAAAGGCTGTTCCATGCATCCACAACCCTCTCCATGTAAAAATACTTCCTCACATTACCTTTGAGCCATCCCCCCTCTATCTTCAAATTGTGCCCCCTTGTTCTTGCATGTCTCTTTTTCTGAAAGATGTTACCCTCTTAGATTTTGTTGATTCCCTTGAGGTACTTGAAAGTTTCTATCATGTCCCTCTCTTCCTCCTTTCTTCCAGGGTATACATATTAAGCTCCTTTAGTCTCTCTTTGTATGTCTTCTGATGCAGACCCTGCACCATTTTGGTTGCCCTCCTGTGGACAGCCTCCACCCTGTCTATATCTTTGCAGAGATGGTATCTCCAGAACTGCATGCAGTACTCCCAGATGGGGTCTCACGAACTGTCTGTACAGAGGGATGACAACTTCCTGTTTTCTACTGATGCTGCCTCTCCCTATGCATCCCAGTAGCCCCCCAGCCCTCCTTACTGCCTTCTCACATTGCTTGCCCACCTTTAGGTAATCTGTTATAACTACCCCAGGTCCCTTTCCATTTTTGTTGTTGTTAGTATCTCACCCCCATTGTGTACTCTTCCCCTGGGTTTTTTGTTTCCCAGGTGCATTATTTTGCATTTATTTGCATTGAATCTAATCTGCCATACATTTGACCATTCCTCCAACCATGCCAAGTTCCTTCTCATCCTTTCCACACCACCTTGTGCATCAACCCTGTTGCAGACCTTTGTATCATCCGCAAAGTGACATACTTTTCCTTCCAGATCCTCTGCAATATCACTTATAAAGACATTAAAGAGGACCTGTCCCAGTACTGCACCCTGCTGTACCCCACTAGTAACTTCACTGGTGACTCCGTTTACTATAACCCTCTGTGTCCTGTTTTCTAGCCAATTGTTTACCCAGGCAACCACCTTGGGACCCACTGCCAGGCTGGCTAACTTGTATATTAATCTTGTGTGTGGGACTGTGTCAAATGCTTTGCTAAAATCTAGGTAGGCCACATCCACAGCCCATCCCTGGTCACCCAGTCAAAAAAATCTATTAATCCGACTGACACGACCTTCCCGCTATGAATCCATGCTGCCTTGGGTCCTGTGTCCCGCTGGCCTCTAGGTACGTAACAATGCTTTCCGTCAGAAGTGATTCCATCATTTTCACTATCACTGAGTTCAAACTAACTGGTCTGTAGTTTCCTGCCTCTGTCCTGCTCCCACTTTTGTGAAGTGGACTCACATCTGTCCTCCAGTCCTCAGGTACCACCCCATCCTCCCATGATTTGTTAAAGAGAATAGTCAATGGTGTCACTGATTCTACCCTTAGTTCTTTCAGAATTCTGGGGTGAATCCGTCTGGCCCCATTGCTTTGTCCACCTTCAGTTTGAAAAGTTGTTTCAGAACCCTTTCTTCTGTGAATGGACTGGTATCACCCCCATCTAGAGTGTTTCTCTTGTTTGTTTTGGTGCCTTCCCTCTTTTGTGAATACTGAGCAGAAATATTCATTCAGTATCCCTGCTTTTTTCCCCACTGTCACCCTCTGCCCACATTCCCTCCCCTTTAATAAGCTTCATATCCCTCTCTTGGTATTTCTTCGCTCCATACTGTACCTAAAAAAGGTTTTAGCCCCCCTTCTTAACAGAGTTGGCTATCTTTTCCTCAGTTTGGGCCTTTGCTATTTTGACTGCCTTCCCTGCCTCCTTCTGCTTTAAATGATATAGTTCTCTGTCCTGCTTCTTCTGTGTTTCCTTATATTTCCTGAATGCTATCCTTTTCTCCTTAACTTTCCCTTCCACCTCTTCCGAGAACCATAGTGGCTTTTTCTTTCATTTTGTTTTGTTGATTTGCTTTACACAAGGTTTGTTGCCTCTGATGGCAGTTTCGATTTTACCCTATTGTTCCCTACCCTCCTTCTTGCCTGTTTACTAGTACTTTTCTGAGGCGCTCTCCCATTTTGCCAAAGTCAGCCCTCCTAAAGTCCAACACTCTTGCTTTTGTAAGGCTTGATTACACAGTTGTGTTTATTGTGAACCACACTGTTTGGTCGCTTGTTCCCAGATGGCTACCCACTTCTAAATCTGAGATCCTCATACCATCCTCATTTGAGAGTACCAGGTCTAAGATTGCTCCCTCCTGAGTGGGTTCCAACACTAACTGTCTGAGGAATGCCCCCTGCAGGGCACCGAGAATGACCCTGCTCTTGGGTGTGGCTGCAGTAACTATTACTAACCTTTGTAATTCTGGCACAGATTGACTATCACCCCCACAGAAAAACGGTCTCTGAAGACCAACAAGGTATATCACATTTCCTTTGAGGTTTTTGCTCATCATGCTTGCTTCTTTTTGGTGCATCTCCATTCAAGAGGGTCTTGGAGGACTCAAGAGCAGCTGAATTGTTACATAGTGTAGTGCCCTAAAGTGGTGCCACAAAAAGATTGCCTTCTCCCTTGGCAATCATGGATGTGTGATGATAAAAGGGGTTCCAGGATACAGAGTGGCAGAGCCAGTGGCACCCTCTAGGTGCGCGCGCACACACACACACACACACACACACTTTCCTTGGCAAGGTAGTAGTGCAGGGCAGGAAAAAACATATATACTTTCTATTAATGTTGTCAACAAAGAGCATGGGTGGGATGGTTTGCTAGTTTAAGAGCTGTTATGGAGTGTGTGTGTGTGTGTGTGTGTGTAGAAGACGGAATGATTGGCTCTGTTCAGGAAACCAGCTACGATAGAATACCTCACAATGTAGGATTTGTTATAAAGAAATAAACAGTAATGTATGTGAACTGGGTAATAAAATGGGTCTTCAGAGATCCCCCAAAATATTACATAAAGAACAGATTATTTCCATGGAGGCAGGTGTGATGTGGTTATTAGCAGAAATGTGTAGTGCCTTTTTTTTTACCTTTTGTTTTACCAGGTGAGACACACTAAGCTGAAAGCTTGTTTACAGGTGCAATCTGGGGAGCACAAGGAAGTTAAGTGACTTGCAAGTGGGGGCTGTGGGATTCAAACCCAAGTCTCCATCTCAGAGCCTTAAACCACTGTGCTATACTGCCTCCAGATAGTATGTTCAACATGTTCAAAACAAGCTCTAAAATGCACCACAGAGCACCTAACATCCCAGAGCTTCAGGGCCTGGCGCCCCAGACCCCAAACTCTCCTATATAAACTATTTGCTCCAGCAAAATCAGCAAATCTCCAGCAAAATTAGTAAAATAATCCAGCAAAACTTCAGAGCTCCCTTGGAAGGTATGTAATAGGGGCACATTACGAGTGGTGGCATTAAACTACCCCCCCGATACACATATTAGGAGGGTCAGTGTCCCTTAACATTCCATTTGATGGCTACAGGCTGTTTGTAAAGGGTGAAAAAACAACTGAGTTCAAACAGCCACCTGCTCCTCTTCTACGGTTTCTTCTTCCTCTGAAGCTCTGACTCCGTTTTCTTTCTTCAGCCATTGTCCTGCATCTTTAGGGTCCGTGAACTGCCATGACTTGCCACCATATGTAATCCTAAGTCGAGCTGGCAGCAAAAAAGAGTACACCATTCCTAGTGCCCGAAGCCTCTGTCGCACTCTGTCAAATCTCTTGCGGTGGGAGTGGATCTGGAAAGAGAGATCAGAAAACAGTTTTTCATCAAAGTCATTTATTGCTAGTGGGCAGGCCGCCCGCACTGTGGTGATTGGTGTGTCCTGGAACTGAGGTCCATAGAAGAATAATGTGAGGTAAATTTGTGTTGGAGGGCCTCACTCTCTGGTTAACTTTATAGTCCCGTCACAGCAATCCCCAAAGTCCTCTGGCACAGGGATCGAAGTTTGCATACATTCCTTTAAAAAAAAGCAGTAAATTTAAACTCGCTGCACCTTCTGGCGCTCTGACCCGTCTGACATTTCCGGCACGAGCCTCATTCTCTATGGCCTTGAGTCTACCCTGGAGTTGTTCATTTTGTTGAGTCAGCATGGTGACTGGTGTCTGTGTGGTAATGGAACACTGGTCATTTTCATTAGACAGTTCAGTAAGTGCAGCGTCGTGTTTCTGTAATCTTGCCACGTTTTTTTTCCGTTTGAGCGTCCATTGACTTCATAGTAGCCAGCATCTGATACCAGGGGGAGTTGCTGAATTTTCTGCTACATTCTCCCCTTTGGAGCTTGTGGTTTCAGTGGTCTTTACTGTTTTGGCTGTAGCAGGTTTAGCGGTCGCTGGCTTTGGATTTTTTTGTTTTCTCACAATGAATTTTAGTTTGCCTGAAAGCTGATCGCTTCAGGAAGATAGTTCTGACAAATAGTTTTAGATTCCGTTTACTTAACTCATAAAAGTTAGCGATTTAGTAGAGCAGAAGTGCAGGTCTGTTATGAAAAGCATCCTGCCAGGAGATTGGCTCTCTAGCGCCCTGAAAACTGTTTTTAAACCCTGATTGTAACAGGTCTTTAGCACAGTTTTCTAAACAGTTTGAAACGGAACACAGTTACCTGACCAGTGTGGAAAGGAGTCCGTACCGTGTTCGCCAGCTACAGCTATTGTTGGTCCTCTGGCATGGTTTGGAAACCATGTTTCCCTGACATGGAATCTCCCTCCAGTGTGGACAGACTTCAACCGTTTTTAAAAATGGTTCAGCTGCAGTGCGTATGCGATAGCATGGTAAGCCCTGAACCATTTTAAAAACATTACAACAAAACCGTGCTCAGTGTGGACAGGGCCTAAGAATCTATAGAGCATGGGGACATGCTCCATTGGTTCTGTTGGACCATGTTTTTAACTAGAATTTTTTTTATGTTTTACAAGGTTAATTCAAACAAATTCGGCCACCTCTCAACTAACAGGCCCTTGTTGGTTGAGGCGGTGAATATCATTGAACTTCGCCTCTAAAACATAAAAATTTAGTTAAGAAACACGCCCCATAGTAACCATGGACCGCGCTCCCATGCTCTACTGATTTCACATTTACAGACATGTGAGCATGGGGCATGGTTTATGTATGGACTCGGGGCCTTGGAAATGAGCGTCTTGGAGACTTTCAGGAAAAAAATCTGAGCATCTGGACGCACAAAATTTGCATCAAGGACGGGTACCATCCGCACAGAGCCCTGTTGTATATTGAGCCACTTGCTCAGTCTGTGAGGAGAGTGGTCCTGTATGGGTATTTGGTGGGAGATATGGAGCACCATGCAGCGCTCTGTGTGGATGATGTTCTCCTTTGTGTGTCAGACCTGGAGAACTCGTCTGAGATATCTGGAATATTCTGACAAGTTTTAGTGCTAGTTCTGCCTGCAGACTGAACACTATGAAAACGGAGGCCCTCTTGAGCAATTTTAACCCAAGTCCAGAGTTGAAACCGCAATATCCATTTTGCTGGGACCTTGGAATCCATAACGGGTATTAAGATACCCCTTAAACTGGAAAAGCTTTACAATGTTAACTGTGGCCCCTTATCTAACCAGTTAATAACAGATTTACAGACAGTCATATTCTCCCCATAACGTTTATATGTAAAATTGATTTGGTCCGTATGGTGGTCTTACCCCACTTTTTGTACATCTTTCATAATGTTTCCTTACTAGTCCCACAGTGGGACTGGCGGAAATGTAAGCTAGCCATTACCAGATGTATCTGGGGAGGGGGTTGCCGACCCTGAATCCAGCTCTCCAGGCTAATGCTTCCCAAAAGTAAGGGAGTCCTTAGCCTCCCAGGCCTCCATCTTTACTATATGGCAGCTCAAATCCACATTTTATTCCTGTGGCATGCACAGGGCCTAGGGCTTCAATGATTTGACATGGAGCTGGACGTGTTACCCTTCCAAGACACGGTTAGTCATCTGTTTGGGGAGGTGGCAGGAGGATGAGGGTATGGGGACATCATTAATCCATGGTTTGTGATAGCCCCAGATATCACAAACCATGGATAGAGGGGACGTCCAGTGGCAATGTGAGGAAGTATTTTTCATGCAGAGGGTGGTGGGCCTGGAACGCCTTCCTGAGCAGGTTGTGGGTTCAAAACAGTGGGAAATTCAAGAATGCATGGGACAGACATAAGGCAGTTATACTGGGGGTAGAAGGAAGTAGGCTGTTGGTAAACTAGAATCTGTAGCTTATCCAATAGGTAGGAAATGGGCAGACTAGGTGGGCCAAGCGATCCTTATCTGCCATCAAAGTCTGTTTCTGTGGTTGGCCCATGACAAAGAGGTGTGGCGCCAGGTGGTGGCAATTGCAGGTCTGGAGTCTTGGTATGGGTGTGCCCTTTAGCGAATCTGACAGACTTTGCTCCAGCGTGAATAGAAGCCACCTTCAAAGACTGGCAAAAATAGAACGTAATCTGTTTGTCAGTTGTGCACATCTGTAGATATGAAATCATTCTTAGAAGTGCAACAGCAGTTCGGCCTGGAGCAAAGACTTCTTTCAATGCCTCCAGGTGCAACACTACCATGCCACATTGCCCATTGAGGCATGAGATCCTGATAAGTGCACATCACTTATGAGTGGTCTGGTGCTACATATCCGACTACAGTCCACTGAGCACCTAATTTCCATTATCTATAAGGCCCTTCAGAAAACCTGTCGAATAATGCAACATACATGGCCACTAAGTGGGGGGAGGAACTGGGCCAGCAGATTGAGGGTACAGAATGGGGGTAGGGGTGTTGTGAGGCAGGAAAGGTTACCTTCTCACATGTGTGGCGAGGAATATGTATAGAAACACCTCATAAGATTTTTAGAATCCTTGCTGGTAATGTCAGGTATGCCAAGAATGGGGATGCTGTCGTTGGAGATCATGTGTCGCTGCAGGCCATACATATGATGTGATCATTCCTACTTGGACTTTCTCCAGGAGCTAGTGGGGGCTATTATGGATGTTCTGCATACCCCAGTACCAGGGGCATAAAGGAGATATATATATATATATATATATATATATATATATTTATAGGACATGGATATGTTGTTCATCCACACTTTCTGGCAGGTATCCTTGCCGCTTTAAATCTTGCCGGAAGGTCTTCAAGCTGGCTCCTCCCACCCACCCGGGTGATAAAACTCTCGGCTCCGCCCCATGACGCCAGATCTTCCTTACCGCTTGGAAGCTCAGGTTCCCTTCTTAACGCTCTGCGTATAAGACTGGTTCCTAATTCTTCGGTTTACCTGAAATAAAGTTTAAGGTTTTCAAGACTTCGGTCAAATATTTCCCTCGCGGCTGCGATGGACAAATCGACTCCCGGTTTCCGGAGGTGCCCATGTGGGCAGAAGATGTCTCGGACGGATCCGCACTCCACGTGCGTCTACTGCTTAGGCCTTGAGCACGACCCACAGGCCTGCGACCTGTTCTCTTCCTTCTCGGCCTACGTCCTGGAGACCACGCTGCCCGTTTACAACTTAGGCGCGAAGCTTATTACCCTCCGGTAAGTCTAAGGAGGCCCGTTTGGCGGTGTATCATGGCTGGTTCGAGCTGGAACAGCTCGAGCAGATGATCGCTTCTTGAGGAGGCGCAGACCGCATCTTCGCCTTCCACGGCCTTTATCCCGCCTCTTTGGGATCCTCCTATTCAGCTTCTTTAAGGAGTTCTGTCAGTCCCTTTCCACCAAGGGAGAGGGCCATCAGGACTTTCTCTCAGTCCAAGAAGAAGGACTCTAAGGTAAGTCCCTCCGTCGGCGCTCTTGGGAGCGGGGAGGTCCCTCCCGGGTTGTTGACCCTCGACTTTGGTCGATCCTTCAGCTTGCCACTGGCCTCACAGCGTCCCGTCAGGTCAGTTGGCGAGACACCCGTCGATGCAGTCGAGATTTTTCTCAACCCGTTGGACGGGTTGTCGACTAGTGAAGCCGACAGCCCTACTCCCGGTTCCCGGCAGAGATCGAGGTGGCGAGGACTTGCCTGTGCCTCCGGTTCCGGAGTCCACGGTCAAAACTGCTGAGCCGAGGGGAGAGCGGGTCTCCCCTCCCTGCCCCAGAACCCTCCTCGGAAACACCGAGGTTCTCGGTCTCGGACATCTTCACGGTCCAGCCGATCCCGCCCGACATAGGCGGTCTCGATCTCGGTACCATAGTAGCGGCGTCACCGCTCGTCCTTATCTTCCTCCTCGGATGAGAGGGCTTGACATAAAGTTCGTCAGTGCTCACGAGGACCTCATGTGAGCAGCTCCTTCTGTCCGGGAGCAAGCTGATGTCGCCTTCCCGTCCATCAAGTGCTGTCACCGAGCGGCCGAAGCAACCCTCGCCCCAGCCAAGGCGCCTACCCCGGCCTGTTCTCGACCGAAACTGGCTGCCCCACCGATTCTGGTGGAACCTCTGCCTCCAAAGCCGAAATTTGGGGCCCCGACCAAGAATTCCCGGTCGGATCAGGGCCTGCCCCATAGGCTGTCTGTCACCCTCACTCCCGACCGTCCTCAGCAGGTGGAGGGTGGCTCAGGCCCTAGGAGCTCTTTGCGGACTCGTCCGAGTCCGACGACGATTCTTCCCTGTTCTCCAGGCAGGTTGACCTGGAGTCCTCCGGAGGTCAGTCGCTAGACGATAGCCCATCGTCATTCATGGGTTTACTTAGGCTCATCTCGGAGTCCACCGGGATGCAGCTTGAGCCCGTATCCAAGCAGGCCAAGTATCCCCTAATGGAGATAGTGGACTGAGGGGATTCACCCACGGAGGCCTTTCCGGTGGCCGAGGCCATTGTCGGCCCGGCCTTGGAGCTCTGGCAGCGTCCTGCTTCCTGCCCTCGCCTTGGCCAGGATGGCGAAGATGCAGGTCCCCACCGTTCCCTGTCCGTTTTTGAACACCCCTCAGCCGAGGGTTGGTTACAGACAGAGTCTTCCGGCATGCCGGAAGCGCCAGGGACGTGGACAAGCCTCCTGACAAGGAGTCCAAGAAGTTGGACTACGCCGGGCGCAAAGTCTACGCTGCGTCCTCCCTTGGCCTTCGTCAGGCCAGCTCGGCCGTGCTGATGGCACACTTCTCTCACGCCCTTTTGGGCTCCCTGGATGAGGTAGTCCCTCATCTCCTGGCTGACCTGCAGACCACGGTCAAGCAGGTGCGGGACCAGGGCAGTGGCCAAGCAGCAACTTCAGACTGCTCTGGACATCGGCGACTCATGTGCCAGGTCAGTCGCGGCTGCAGTGGCCATGCGCCGTCGGGCATGGCTGAGGATATCCACCTTCACAGCGGATACCCAGCACAAGTTGGCGGATGTCCCCTTCTTGGGGACCGACCTCTTCGGCCCTGGAGTGGAGGGTCACCTCCAGAGGATCGAAAAGTCCAATGCCACTCTGGACTCGGTCTCCTCCGCCCAGAGGGACAAGGGCCGCAGACCGCAACCCAAGCCCTTTTGTCCATCTGTGCCCACGGCACGTCCGGCCCAGCAGCATCAGGGCCAGCAGGCTCGCACTTGGCATCCCAAAGCCAAGCCTGTGGCTTCTTCTTCTTCCAGGAAGCAGGGAGGCAAAGGCCCAGGAGGTCCCTCGGCTGTTCCCTCCTCCAAGCCTGCCCAGTGACGGGTTGAGGGGTGTCGCCCCCAACCTCGTCACTCCACCCTGGGTTCCCCCCATGGGGGGACGGCTCCGCCACTTCCTTTCCGCCTGGTCCGCTATCACCACAGACCGGTGGGTGCTGGAAGTGGTAGGAAAGGGCCTGCCCCTGGAGTTCGAGCAGGCCCCACCCTTCCGAGCCCTCGCCCGGGGGCCTCGGAGTCCGCAACCTCGTTGTCGGCTCGCCGACCCGACATCGCTATGCCTCGAGAAGAGGTGATCAGAGAGGTGGCGGACCCTCCTCTGATCCGGGGTTTGTGTCCAGGTACTTCCTGGTCCCAAAACAGGACGGGGGGCTGGCGCCCCATTCTCTACCTGCATGACCTGAACAGGTTCCTAAGGTCTCGGACCTTCAGGATGGTCACTCTGGCTCAGATAATACCATCCCTGGAACGAGGCGTGTGGTTCTGTTCTCTGGACCTACAGGACGCGTTCTTTCACGTCCCTATCCGTCAGTCTCACCAGAGATTCCTTCGCTTTCGAGCGGAGGGATCTCTTTACAAGTTCCGAGCCATGCTCTTCGGCCTTTCTCTTGCTCCCAGGGTCTTCACCAAATGCATGGCAGTGGTGACAGCATTCCTGCGCGCCGAGGGTCCGGTGTACTTACCTGGACGATTGGCTGATAGCAGCCCCTCCAGACCGGAGGTGGTGCGGGCCAGAGATCTGGCCTCCAGGTTTGCTCTCAGATCGGCCTTCTCATCAACGAGGCCAAGTTGGAACTCGGACGAAGCAGGTGATACTTTTCATCGGGGCAGAGCTCGACACTCTTCGCGCCAGAGCATGACTCCCGGCGGACAGGGTCGAGGTTCTTTCCTCCTTTGCCCATCATTTCTGGTTGGGCAATCGCGCCCTGCCCAGGACATCCTGCGCCTCCTGGGTCTCATGGCGGCCTGTACCAGCGTGGTCCGTTGGGCCCGCTGGCACATCCCCTTCAGTGGGATTGGCCAGCCAGTGGTCTGGCGCTGCGATCCATTGGACCAGCTAGTGACGGTGACCCAGGGGATGTGGAACATTCTCTAGTGGTGGACCGTTCCAGTCCATTTGCAGGAGGGCATCCCGTTTGTCCGCCCTGAGCCGACGGTCTCTCTGTCGACCGATGCCTCTGTGATGGGTTGGGGTGCCCATCTGGGGGAGCACAGAGCGCACGGCCTCTGGTTCCCTCCAGAGTCCCGATGCCATATCAACCTGCTGGAGCTTTGGGCAGTTTGTCTAGCCCCACCGCCTTTGCTTCGTTTCTACGGGGTCAAGTGGTTCAGGTCCAGACGGACAATACCATGACCATGACTGCCTGAACTGGCGAGGCGGGATGCGCTCCATGCTTCTGTGCAAGGAAGCTCTCCGAGATTTGGTCACTGTGCGCAGCCTGGAGGCGGATCTCCTAGCCTTCCATGTGGCAGGAGCCTCCAACACTCTGGCCGATGCCCTAAGCCGGATAGGGGCTGTGTCCCACGAGTGGTCTCTCCTGCCGGAGGTAGTACAAGATCTGTTCTCCACTGGGGCACACCTCAGGTGGACCTGTTTGCCTCAGGAGAATGCAAAGCTGAGGCTGTTTCATGTCCGCCCCTCAGCAGGGTTCGCTGCAGGGGGATGCCTTCTCGAGGCCGTGGACCCCGGGCCTCTTCTACGCCTTTCCCCCATTTCCCTTGATCCACAAGGTGCTTCTCAAGGCGAGGAGGGACAAGGCGCAGGTGATTTTGGTAGCCCCAGACTGGCCCCACCAATGCTGGTATCCAGATCTCCTCAGCTTCAGCTCCAGGCTTCCGAGGCAGCTTCTAGCTCGCCCGGACCTGTTATCAGTCAATCAGGGGAAGGTGTTCCATCCGTACCTTCAATCCCTGCACCTGATGGCCTGGTTCCTGAGTGGCTAGAAGTTCCAGGCCTTGGGTCTTTCGTCGAGATCCTCAATGTAGTTGAGGCGTCCGTGGGAGTCGACCAGAAAATGCTATGCCTTCAAATGGAAGAGATTCTCCATTTGGTGTCAGGGCAAGGGCGGACCCTTCCTCCTGTTCCTTGGCAAGCATCTTGGACTACCTATGGTCCCTTTCTCAGCAAGGGCTTAGGTTGGCGACCCTAAAAGTGCACCTGGCAGCCATCTCTGCCTACGGGCGCGGGCGGGAAGCAGTCGGTGGCGCGGGAGGAAGGTGGTCGGGCGGCTTTGCGAAGGCCTGGATCACATATCCCCTCCGGTGCGTGAACTTCCACCTCCGTGGGATCTACTGCTGGTATTGGCAAAGCTCATGGGCAAGCCATTCGAACCAATGCACAGGTGTGACATCTCTCACCTGTCGTGGAAGACCGCCTTCTTGGTGGCTATCACGTCAGCCAGAAGGATGGGAGAGCTCCAGGCGCTTTCCATAGAGTCTCCTTACCTGGTCTTCCACAGGGACAAGGTTGTCCTGCGCCCCCACCCGAAATTCCTTCCGAAGGTGGTGACGGAGTTTCACCTTAACCAGGTGTTGACTCTGCCGGTGTTCTACCCCAATCACACCTCGGAGGCCGAATATAGGCTCCATACTCTGGACCCTAGAATGGCGCTCGCTTACTATAAGGAGCGCACGGCTGAAGTTCGGGGAGAGGTTCGCCAGCTGTTTGTCACCTATGCTGAAGCCGCACCTGGCAGACCTGCAGCCAAGCGGACGATAAGCAGGTGGGTCACCTCCTGCATAGATCTCTGTTATAGGTTGGCGGGCATGGAGCCTCCCAGAGGGATAAGAGCTCATTCTACCCGCCATACCACTGCATCGGTAGCTGCTTCCAGGGACGTCCCTATCCAGGATATCTGCAGGGCTGCTACCTGGAAGTCGACACATACCTTTATAACCCATTACCACATCGACCTTGAGTCATGCCGGGATGCTGGTTTTGGGGCCTCGGTTCTCCAGTCTCTATTTCCTAAGTAGGGGGTGTGCGCCTTGCCTCCCTCCTCCCGGAGAACTGCTAGGAGTCTGCCAGAAAGTGTGGATGAACAACATATCCATGTCCCTAGAAATACAGGTTACTCACCTGTAACAGGAGTTCTAGGAATGGTATATGTTGTTCATCCACACGACTCACTCCGACCTCCCCGGCTCGACGCGACAACGTGTGAGCTTTCTCCACAAGGGCCAGATCTGGCGCCATGGGGTTGAGCCGAGAGTTTTATCACCGTGTGGATGGGAGGAGCTAGCTTGAAGACCTTCCGCAAGATTTAAAGCGGCAAGGATACCTGCCAGAAAGTGTGGATGAACAACATATACCATTCCTAGAACTCCTGTTACAGGTGAGTAACCTGTATTTATTTAATTTTAGTATGCATTTTCTCCATCATCTGACCGGCCTCATTGGTCCAGATCCCTACTCTCAGTCCTGTCGTCTGCCTCCTGGGACTTACCTATACTCCTTAGCACCCTGGCTTGCCCCCCAGGGCAGGACCCCTGATGAACACTGTCAGTATGTTGGGAACGAGCATCACAGTCAGTGGTGTGGGTCCTGCGACACAGGGCGGACATCCTCATGCTGTGGTTGGACAGTTCCAGTTTTCTCATTCCCAGGGAGGTATGGTGTCAATGACGTTATGGCGCTCACGACAAACATCTGGCAAGCCTAATGAAACCGTGTCAGCTGTCGAGCCCGGCTTCGTCCGGGCGTTCGGAGACACCAGACTTCCCCACTCTCCCTGGAGGAGGAAGAGAAATCATGAATGCTCTGTCTTCTCCCCCTGGCTGCCCTCTGTCTCCTGGGCTCATTTCTGAACTTAAGTCGTCAGCTTCGCATGTGGTAGTGCTACTGCCACACTGGTGGGCCAGCAAGGATAGACAATCCACTCAGGATCATGCTTGTAGCAGCTAAAAAGTGGATCACCAGGAGGTGGCTGACCCCAAACAGATCAATTTGGACCAGTGGAGAGCTATGGTAAATAATATCTATAAATGGAAAAAATTATGTTTAGTCTAAATGACAAAACAGAGGTATTCACTTGCAGGTAGCAGGACTGGATTGAGAACCATGTGGGCCCTGGGCAACAATGTGTTTGGGCTCCTCATGAAGTAGATGGGGTGCTAATGCTGGTACAAATATTGTAAACTATAGGCTTGGGTCTGGGGGCCTAGGTGGTCCCCAGAAAAGTTTTAAAATTTGGTGCATTCTAGCGCATTTTGAGGTAATTTCAAACAGAATTTGCTATCCTGTTACTCCCTCCCCATGCCCAATAAGTTGCACCCTTGCCCCTCCCAGAGTCCCCATAGTCTAGTATGTTGCCTGCTGGCAACCTAACTGTGCAGAGCCATATCTAACTTGTGACGGCCATATTGTAGGTATGCGCTAGAGATGCAGGTTCTAAGGACATTGTTGGCAAGTGGTAGTGCACTGGTGCCATATGTGCCAGGGCTTAAAGCTGTAGGGGATACAGGAAGGGAACTGGTGTCACCGCGCATGGTTTTGGTACAGGTACTTCTACATACTGTCCCATTTCACCCCCAAGCCATGCCAATATGTTTGTTTTCACCCACCACCTGAAGACCATGTTTAATGTTTTAATTCTCAGAAATCAAACCTGTCAGCAAGTGCAGGTTAGGAGTTGTTAACTTGTTCCTTTATTTGTTTGGTGGTCTAGCTTAGAAGACTGTATCTAACTAAAGAGGACCCGCTTTAGGCCTGCCTGAGCACATCACTTTCAAGGGAGTCTTAAAGGAAAGCTGTACAAAACGTGGGCTTCCGCCCCCAAAATGTGTACCCTCCGGTTTAGCTTTTAAAAGCAAGAGCGTCATTTTTCTCACTCCGCAACTTGCTGTATTTTAATTTGCAAAAGTCCGAACTCCGGAAGTATGGAGGATGCAGGGGTGGTTCCATTTGCTGAAAAGGTGGTGACTGCACTGCTCGCTTCAATACTTTTGTACTGAAGCGCAGCAGTGTGGCGCCACACCTTTTCAGCAAATGGAGCCTCCCCTGCATCCTCCTTACTTTGGGGTTTGGACTTTGCAAATTAAAATACAGCAAGTTGCAACGTGAGAAAAATGCTGCTTTTGCTGTTAAAAAGCTAAACTGGAGGGTAAGCTGGGGCAGGAGCCCACATATTGTACAGCTCTCCTTTAAACCAACGCCAGAGAGCCCAAACCACCGGAGACAAATAAAAAAAAGATAATAATGTCTGATTTCCAGAAAACAACTTTCTTTCAGCATAAACAGACTGCACATTTTGTCCAGCAGAACATGCAATACAAAATATTATATCCACCACCACCATTGAACAGTCACAAAGTAACATGATATTCACACACTGTCTGCAGTCTCCAAAAATCATCTATCGGCCTGCATCCAATAACTAAAGTAAATAGTTTTGTCCTCCTTTTGGCAAGGCTGTCTAGTATTCAATAAAGGGAGACCCAGCCCGACTGCCAGGTGCCAAGGCAATACACGAGCCACACTATGTACTGACCAGCAATGTGCAAATGACTTTACACCAGTTGATTGATTCACCATGTCAGGTCTCTGACACAAACAGATTTTTTGCACAGACAGGCTGACTTCACATATCGCAACACATTTTTTCTGCGATTCTGAGATAGTCTTGAGTAAGCAAAGTATTTCCTCGCTCTACAAAAAATCCATCTTGGTAAACAACTGCCTTCATGTTTTCCTCAAACGAGGACCATCACTGAGGACTCAAAGCATGCAACAAATGTTTGAGCAATACGAGTTGGGCAACAATTTTCTCCCACCTTGGGCTCGCGGCTGCTGGCTTGTGGGCACAGCTGGTAGCTTGTGGGCAGCGCTGTCTCTCTGCCTTTAGTCCTAGTTTCTGTTTCTGTAAAAATCTTCCATTCAGTTGTTGACAGACACCCTCGTCACGTCTATTAACAAGTAGTAGGAACTCCCTACCTTGGCTACAGATGCACGGCATGACAAAGTAGGAGAAAGGTGCTCAGTCTCCCATCTCCACACCAGAGTTGCACACTTTTCTGCTGTGGCTCACGGGCTTCGCATTCTCGCTCCTGCTACCCACTTCTGCCCTGCTTCCTTCACAGCTGCTTCCAGAGCTCTGTGGAAGTTGATTCGACACGGCCTGTTCTTGACTGTACAATCTTTGTGCTGGGCAGGCTTTGCCTTCCTGGGCCCTTGGTCTGTGCCGTTAGCCCGACTGTTCAGTCTGCCTCTAACAGGTAGACTGCATGGGTTTTATACGTAGTGCAGCGTTTCCTTGCCTTTTGTCCCCAAATAGCTAATTGGACATAGAGACTAGTGAGGTAGAGGTGTGCTCCCCACGCAGGGAGCACCACCTGAGGAATGCCATGGGGAAAAAGGATAAACACAAAGAGTTGAGTTTGCAGGGTCTGAGGCCATTGTATTTAAGGTGGGCCTCCTAGTAAAATTGGTATCCTCTCCTGCCCCGGTTCCTCCTGTTTTAGATACTACTTGTGTTCTTGGATCCTTGTCTTGTTTACTAGGTCTTTTAACACCTTCTGACACTTAGCAGTGGGAATGCACAGTTATAACATGGTGGCCCCCAGTGCTGTGTCAGGGGCGCAATCTCTACAGTAGATGTGAAAGTCTTGTCATTTCCTGTCAACATTGTAGCATTTTGTGTCTCCTTGACATAAATAAATGAATTGTATGCACAAAAAGCTTTTTGTTAATAAAAGATATTCCAAAAAAAATAACAAAGGCTGGTCAGTGAAATTAAGAGGCATTTGGCTGAAAGGCATAACAGATGGTTAATGAATGCTGGGCAATAAGAGGGGCTATATCTACCTTATTGAGAGGGGTGCCTGTTGGGAGGGACAGTAAGGGGGGCCTGCTAGCACAGAGAAATGAGTTTTATTAAGCAGAATGAAAAGGAATATTAGTATTTCTATTACTTTGTGTAACCTGAAAGAAAGGGTGGGAAGGAGGGACTTGGGTAATACCAAGGAACTAGCCTTTTATGAAAATTATTTATTTTATTTATTGACCCGGTAAGCCCACTGAGCCTAGAAGTCCCCTTTTTAGGGGCGACCGGGGAGGATAACAGATGGTAAGCAACTGGAATTGAACCAGATTAAGCTGTTGGTAGTATTTTTAGTGAATGGGAGAAATTTGGCCAGGACACCGGGGAAATTCCCCTACTCTTTCCGATAAGTGCCATGGGATCTTTAGCATCCACCTGAACTACCACCAGTCAGATGGGACCTCAGTTTAATGTCTCATCCGAAAGACAGCACCTCAGAAGTGCAGCACCCACCTCATGCTGCACTACAGTGTCAGTACTGGGATATTAACCCAAGTGCCAGATGTGGGAACTGAACCCACAGCCCTCTGATCTTTCAGCCTCAGAGGCAAGTGTGCTACCTACTGAGCCACTGACACTTGCTGAGCCACTGACACTGAGTAAGATGTGTGCAACTAAAACAAGGGTGGAATGGAGGGATTTGGTTACCCCCAAAAAAAATTTAAATGAATAAACAAGAAGCACTTTGATTGAGGGGAAACTTAAAGGGGTGGTAAAAAATGTAGCCACCTGTGTGCCACAGTCTGTATGGCAGCATCCACATCCCCATTAATGACCTGGCTGAAGAGAGAGCAGACAAAAAATTCACTATCCAAAGAATTACGAGAAATAGGGCACACAAAGCAGTAGAGTCGGAGCCTGAACTAGACATGGAGCCTCAGGAACTACTAGAGGAGCCAGACACTAAGGCCCTGTCCACGCTAAACTACACCAGCCCGGTAACGGACGCAATCCATTACGGCCGGGGAGCGGTGCAGTGCGTCCACACTGCGGCGCTGTCCATTACGGGACCGGCACTGCCGGTCCACACTTCGGGAGATGGGCGACCGTTATGGCGGTGCCCGATCCCACAATGCAGCTCACGCTGCACTTCGGGCCCTGCAGGGGACCGTTACCACCCGTCCACACTACCGCCGGTAACGTTACCAAGGCAGGACCGGTTTCATAACCGTTGTTGAAACCACCTCATATGTGGTTTCAACAACAGTTTCGAAAACGCCTTCTGTAACGTTACAGGTGTAAACGCAAACTGCTGCGGTAACGCTTTGGGCACTCTGTAACGTTACAGAGGCATAATGTGGACAGGGCCTAAAACAGACACTGCGCCAGGCTGTCACAGCCAGCCTAAGAAAAACACCCCCCCCAAAAAAAAACAGTCCTTTTAAGGCGGCTGAAAATTTGCAGCTGATTGTTGTTTGATAAAGACAATGGCCAGATGGGCTGTTCCATCTGTAATCATTATGCAGATATTGCATTTTAAAAGAACTAGTTATGCAATATTAACCCTAGTAAGACATCCAAGCAGCACTGCTCATACTAAAGCATTACAGAACATGGTGGAGACCGAAACAAATTGTCAGGTAATGGCAAAGGCAATAGATAAAGCTAGTATACACAGTGATGAACAAGGGCTACTAGTGAGAACCATGTATTCTGTAGCTAAAATGAGTTCCTTAACATGATGATTGTGAAATATGTTCAGTTTCTAAAGGAATTGGAGGCGATCCTTAAAACTATTTAAAGTGGGGGACTTATGGCACCTACACGAATGCAGCAGGATTGGCTGAGATGCATGAAGCCGTCCATCACACAGACACTGGTGGAAAAATAAGACAGTGCTGTGAACATTAACAGCCTTGCGGTAAGTGTGAGGGTACTGGATGAGTTCCTGAATTTAGATTTTGATTCTAAGCACTGAAGCCAAGTTCATATTCAACACTAGCCACTGGTACTGTATAACTTTTGTAACCTGATAATGCTTTTCAAACTCTGGACAACCCCAGCAACGTGTGGAATATGTTTAGCTAGGTAAGCCTCCTGAATGGTTCTTCTGAGCCATCCGGCAATCGTGGACTTGGAGGCTGCTCTGCCTTGTCTATGGCCCCTTGTGATGATAAACAGTCTTTCCGTCTTACGGAGGGACAGTGTCCTGGTTATGTATACGGAGAGGGTGATGCCAACATCCAGGTGATGCGGAATGGCCCGGGCGCCCTGTGGTGTGTCCGCAGGGAAGGTGGGAATTGGATGGGCTGTTCCTTGTGGAATGTAGTGGATACCTTCGGTTGGAAAGCTGGGACTGTACGTAGACGGACTCCCTGAGGGTGAACATGGTATAGGGCTCTTTGCACGATAGTGCCCCTAGTTCTCCAATCCGTCTAGCTGAACAGATGGCGACAAGGAAGCAAGCTTTGAGGCCGACCCAGAATAGGTCTACCTCATTGAGTGGCTCGAAAGGGGCCGAACTGAGGGAGTTGAGTACCAGAGGGAGGTCCCATGGTGCGATGGTCGGTCGTGTTCCGGGTCGGAGTACCTCCACCGCTTTTAGAAAGCGCAGTGTGTCGGGGTGTGTCCCCAGGCTGAATCCCTGATGGGACCTGTGGCCGCCCCAATTGCAGCAAGTTGAACTCTGAGGGACGAGTGGCCAGACCCTTGTCTACTCCCTGCTGGAGGAATAGTAAAATGGTCGACATGTCTGTTTGTTCAGGGTCCTTATCTTGTTCTTGACACCACTTCGCAAATATAGACCATTGTCTGCGAGGTGGAAGTGGTTGAGGCCCGCTCTAGACTGTAATATGGTTGATATGACTGAGTCATGGTAACCGCCTTCATTAGTCTCCTCCTTTCAGGAGCCAGGCTGTGAGTTTTAGAGTTTGCAGGGCCGGGTGGATCACCGGGCCCTGTGACCGTACATCCATCTGGTAAGGCAATCAAGGCTGGCTAAGGTCATTTGAGAGCTGTAGCAAACCATGTCCTCCGTGGCCAGTAGGGAGCCACTAGGATGATGGTACAGTGGATGCCCGGATCTTGCTTAGTACTTGGGGAATTAGAGGAAGGGGCGGAACACGACGATGCCTCGAGACCACGGTTGAGAGGAGGGCATCGGTTCCCTGGGAACCACCTTCCTGAACCGAGAATAAAAGGCCTGGACGTGAGTGTTTTCGCTGTAGCATGAGGTCCATGGATACTGGTCCCCATGTCTCCTGTATCATCTGGAAGAGGTCGGGTGTAGCCGCCATTCCCTGGGTGGACCTGTTGCCTGCTGAGCCAATCCGCTTGCACGCTGAGCCTTCCTGCGAGGTGCACTGCGCCGAGATGGCTGAGGTTGGTCTGAGCCCAATTGAGGACTGATGTTGCCTCCCTCAGCATGGCTCTGCTCTTGGTACCGCCTTGTTTTGCGATGTGGGCCACTGTTACCTGATTGTCGGAACGTATCAGAACCGACTGGCCGTTGATGGAGGATCTGAAGGCTTCGAGTGCATGGGATACGGCTCTCATCTCCAGGATGTTGATGGATAATTTGGTTTCCCTTGGCGACCATAGGCCTTAAGCTGTCAAATCGCCCAGGCACGCTCCCCAGCCTGATAGGCTTGCATCCGTCTCTATTGAGGCCGTGTAGGTTGCCTCTAGAGGTACCCCTCTGGTGAGGTTGGCCTTCACTGTCCACCACGTTGGGGAGTCGTCTCACTGATGGTGGTAGGGGAACGATGACCTGAAGATTGTATTCTCTGACGAACCCTGAGTAAGGGTGTACGCTTGAGCGGTCGCATGTGCCATCTGGCCCAGGGTATGAGATCTATGCAGGATGCCATGCACCCTAGCAACTGGGATATGCGCCCCAGGGTTGTCTGCTGGTGGGCTCGCGATCTGACGGGCCAGGGCTATCAGATTGAGTACTTGTCTGGGAGGGTTTTGCCCATCCCAGGGACGTGTTGATTAGCGCCCCTGATGTTCGATCTGCTGGGTAGGCACCAGATGACTCTTTTCCCGGTTCACTACCCAGCCATGTTCCTCGAGTGCCTGCAGGGCGGTCATAGTGTCCTGGGTCGCCTGCTCCTTGGAACGTGCTCAAATGAGCCAGTCGTCCAAGTAGGGAATGATATCTAGCCCTTGTTCCCTGAGTTTGGCTACGAGAACGATGGACACCTTGGTGAACACCCTCGGCGCTGAGGTGAGACCGAAAGGCAGGGCCTGGTATTGGTGGTGGCCCAAGATGTGGAATCTGAGGAATTGCCGGTGTCTTGGGATGATTGGGATGTGGAGGTATGCGTCCTTCAGGTCTATGGATGTGAGGTAGTCGCCCACTCGGACGCTGCGTAGAGTTGATCGTATGGTCTCCATTTTGAATCTGTGGCACACCACGTGTTTGTTGAGGTGTTTCAGATCTAGAATGGAATAGCTCTCCGATTTTTTTTTTTTTTGGGCACGAGGAAGAAAATGGAGTATACCCTAGATTCTGCTTGTGTGTGGAACGGGCTGGATGGCTTTTAGCAGTAGCAGTTCCAACAGGATGTGTTGGACCTGATGCAGTGTGAGTCTTCCTTTGCAGTTGGGGAGGTTATAAACCTGTGAGTGACTGGTGCGTGGAAAGCTCTATGGAGTAGCCTTGAGACCACCTCTAGGACCCATCTGTTCGAGGTTGTGTTGAACCATTGTTGTTTGAATAGCGACAGTCTCTGCCCCACAGGAGGGTATGATCCCTGACTCTGAAAGGTTCTGGGTGCATAATCATTGTGGTTTTCCCTGAGCCCTCCTCTTCCCCGAATTTGCGCTCGGGCTCTAAGCGGATGGTTGGTAAGTCTGGGCATAAGGGCTACAGTAGCTATGGGCTGCCCTCTGCCTTGAAAGGAACTGTTCTGTGAGTGTCCCTGCATGGTTGGTATAGTCTGTCCCTCAAACCTCCGCTTAGTGGAAGGGAGGTAGGTGTATCTGGTCTTGTTCTTAGGAGGTTCTCACCCTCCTTCTGTTTCAGGAATTCCTGCAGCCCTCCCCAAAAACATGCTTTCCTTCATGGGTAAGTTTTATAATATTGTCTTTGATTCGCTGTCTGCATCTCACAACTTCAGCCATGAGGTAATGTCTGGAGTGCCCTGGATGGTCAACCAATCACAATGGTAATATTCATTTGAGACCATCCATTATCTGTATTACCAAACTAAATTCTCTTTTTGGAGATTCTGCAGATAAGTCAGAAAAGTGTAAAAGTGATACAGTATTTTATCTAAACACTCCTCACCAAAAGGTATATCTGCATTTAGTGTTTTGTAGCTGCAGCTAAAAGTTTTGGTTCTCAAATGGAGAAATGGCTCAATAGGTTTTAAGGTATCCTGGGAAACCATCAGTGTCAGTTAGGGAATTAATGTATCTGTTGTGTAAGTTTTCAAAAGCTGGTTGCTGAGTGTGAATCTCAAATAGCTAATTTATCACTCTTGTACTGAAAGTCTTTGAGATCAGTATCCAAACAAAATTTGCTCTGATGGACCTGAGTTTTCAAATAAAGACATCAGAGTTAGCTGGCTCGCTGACGCTTGAGGGTTGAGGCGCTGGATGCCACACCTGCGCCACACTGGCGACCCAGGTTCAGGAATGGACTCAAGATGCCGGGGGCTTGCAGGAGAAGGAGAGGATTGAGCATCAGTAGGGACTGCACTTCTCACCTGGGGTGGGTAGTGGGTTGGCGTTGCTCTTCAGCAGCCTCTGGTGTAGACCACGAGCGCTACAGAAGGCGATGCATGGGGAACAGTACAGAAAAGCAGAAATTCGCTTCACGACCTACCGGATGATGGCTGCCAGACCTCCGTTGCGGCCGATGTCCTAAAGGAGTCCCTCCACTTCAGCAGCAGCCTGGGGCCAAGTATGTACTGGTTGTCCCCCTTGGTGCTTTCCGGAGGGGGACCCGCCCGGCAAAGGGTTATATCCAGATGACCCCAGGGGCGGCTGCGATATGAAGCTGGAGAGCCCAGGACGGGACAGGCGGAATGGGTCTGGCATAGGCAGCCTGAGGTAGTGGTGGGTCGTGAGGCATGAGGGGAGAAAAGAAATAATACCAAAAAAGACATCAGAGCCTCCTTGGTACTTGCTAGTGTTGACTGCATAGTGGGGAAATCAAGATTTCCTCTGGAAATGTTCTAGACTAACAATATGGGACACTGGATGTCCAGCATTACCTGCTTAGTTTATTCTATTTATTGAAGGCACCTCTGGGGCTTGGAACAGCTGTCCAATGAAACCTATAAATAGGGCAGTCATAAACAAGAACCTAAAACAAGACAAACCAGTTACATTAATAAAAAGTCATCCTCATCTTTCATTACTATTTATAATTTAGAGCAGGAGTAAAGGAGAAAGCAGATCCGCTCAGGCTAGAGTACGTTAACTAGAGTTGGTAGTATTTCAGCTTGAAGATAAAAGCAGTTCCTGGCTACATATCTAAGGAACAAATGTCAGCTGACTGTCAAGAACTGCTCTCAGGCTGTGAACTTCCTCTACTGCCTGAAGTCAAACTTACCAAGGAAGGGGAAACTTAGGCCACCACAAATGTCTGATTATCTGCTTCTCGAAACCCACCGCTGACAACTCCGTCTTAGTTGGGTTTCAAGTGAACCAGTTGGAGCTCATCCAAACCCTGAGTTTCTCCAAACGCTGTTCTTTTTTTGACACTTTTGATTTAAAAAAAGATTTTGAAAACACCAGTTTCATCATTTTACAACAGTTTGTCATACAGAGTGTGTTTTCACAAGTATCGAAAGGTTATAGTACGGTAGCAGTTCACTGTCTAGCGTCTGTTGTCTTCTTGTCATTAAGCACCATTGTTACCTAAAATTATCCTGTTTTGCTCAACACTTGGCTCTGAAAGGATTTGTTGCAGTGGGTAGTAATACGGGGTTTCCTTAGTCATACAGCTGCTGCTGTCCTTCTCTCTTTAAGTGGCCCGTCTCATTATCTGCACAGAATTATACGTGGGGATAGCTTGGGTTTTTGGAGTTACTTAGTGTTACTTTACTTATTAAGGGGAATTATGGGATAATAGCTGGTCTGCTCTACATTATATGGAGAAGCCAAGGATTCCATCTATTTTGTAGTTTTAGTAGGGTGTTCTGGAGTTGGGCTGCATGTTTCTCCATTTTATAGATGTCCCATATGGTGTCCTCCCATTGGGTTATTGTGAGTGGTAGGGTTGCAGCTGCTGTTGGGTAACTTCTTTTAGCAGCATCCCCGCTGAGTAAGTGTTGTCCTTGTCCATAAGTTGTGTAAGGAGGTGGAAAAGTATGGCAGCCTCAGGAGTCAATTGCCTTATAGTTGGTATTACTGTAGTTAGTTTCTTTTGATACTCTCCCAGTTTTGGGAAACGGTAAGTGTGTGTGTGTGGTAGTTTCTGTCCCACAATCCCTTCAGCAAGAGGGGTCTCTTGTTATATGAAATTTGCTCATGATCTGTGGAGATTGAAAAAAACAGGTGACTACCTTCCACCCATATTCTTAGCATTGATATGAATTGGTGAGTTTGTGCTGAGGGGATCCATATTCTGGTCTAGTCTTCTGGGGAGAGATGGACCATCAGTTCCACCATCCAAGTATTAGTTGTGTGGTCTACATTTGTCTGGGTGTCTGCCATCAGAGCCTGACAGCACATCGAAATAGGGTATCCTGGCCAGGACCCGTGTAGTAATCCATGTAGAAAATGGATTAGTGATGGAAAGTCTTTTTCGTTAGTTGCGTTGCCTAGTGTTGACTGCATGTAGTGGTATATTTGGAGAAATCTATTGTGGTCCCTTCTGTCCAGCTAGAATTCTGCTTAGACTTGGGCAAATTATTTAAAGTATTCTGCTGCATAGAAGTGAAAGGTATGATTGAGTTCCTGTCTCATCCAATGCAGTATCTAGGGTAGAGGGAGTAGAGTTAGTGTCTAATTCTGGGATCTGCAACCAGTGTCCTTTGCAGTAATGTGGTTAAGATAGTGTGCCAAGACTGTAGTAATCCTGCTATATAGGTACACTGTGGGATGTGGCAGTCCTGCTGTATAAGGTACCCTATGGGATGTAGTAATCCTGCTATATAAGGTGCCCTGTGGGATGCAGTAATCCTGCTGTATAGGTGCCCTGTGGGATGTAGTAATCCTGCTGTATAGGTGCCCTGTGGGATGTAGTAATCCTGCTGTATAGGTGCCCTGTGGGATATAGTAATCCTGCTGTATAGGTGCCCTATGGGATGTAGTAATCCTGCTGTATAGGTGCCCTGTGGGATGTAGTAATCCTGCTGTATAGGTGCTCTGTGGGATGTAGTAATCCTGCTGTATAGGTGCCCTATGGGATGTAGTAATCCTGCTGTATGGGTATCCTGTGTTAGTAATCCTGCTGTATATGTGCACTGTGGGATGTCGGGCATATTGATTTGTGGTATGTTGAACTTCCAGTAAGTAGAACTGTACCGGGAGGATAATATTTTATGATCTGTATCTACACATTTTGTGTGTGTGTGTGTGTGTGTGTGTGTGTGTGGTGGTGTGTGGGGGGGAGGGGGTGAATCCAGGACATTATGTGGTTAATGATAGCATCCTAGGCATACAGAAAGAGATTGGGGAATGCAAGGCCTCCCTTCACCTTTGGTAATTCTAGTTTTATGTAATGAATCCTGGGCTGACCCCCTTCCAATAAGTATTGAGGAACTGAATGATTCCACTCGTGAAATTCCCTTTGTGGAGGCAGGAGAAGGAAGGGTTTAAAAGAAGTAAAGGAGACATGAAAGAATGTTGATATGTATCACATGAACTCTAGAGAGTAAAGACATCAGGAGGAGAGACCATCATTGTAAGTCTGCCATGATGCTGTGCTCTAATTTAGTGTAATTATATTCATATAAGTAGATTGTCTGCTCCTATTTGGACACCTAAGTATTTAGTGCCTGGTCCACCCATCAGCAGGGGAAGTGGGATTTCAAACTTTCTGAGGGGAGTGAAGTGAAAATGCAGGACCTCAGTCTTGTCTGTTCAATGAAACTTTGGGCCACTGAAAGACGAGTGAGAGAAATGTCGGGTCTGTGGTATTAGTAACAGATCAGCAGCATAGTATGCCACTTACATGGATGTGCCCTATTGTAATGCCTTTAATAGATTCTGTATGCCTCAGGAGTTGTGCCAGGCTCCACGTTTAGGTCAAATAGGTAGGGCATGAGGGGGCACCCCGTAAGTTTCCTCTGATAAGGGGGAATTGTGAGGAGAGTGATCGATTTGCCTTCACATTTGCTTGTGGAACAGAATTTATTCCCTGTAAGAGTTGTCGAAACTGTGGCGGGAAGTCAAATTTGGCTTCACCTCTGATGTAGGAAATTTCTGGAGACCCTATTAAATGCCTTTTGAGCATCTAATCTTAATATGATAGCGGGAATGGTATAGACTGGTGGCATGCTCTACTAAGAAGAGGATGCATTTAATATTGCCCGCTGTTTGGTGTTAACAGATAAGTTGGTCCCACTCAGTTATGGCTGGTAGGATGTTATCTAATACTCCAAACACTGTTTTTATCTCGCAATGAAGATGCCCTGTCAGGAGCAAAAGACACATACAGCTGGATATAATCTGTGTAGCAGTTAAATTCCATGCTGTAGCACCTTATGATCCCTCCCAGCATGTAGCAAAACTGGCAAAAGCACAGAACCCTGGGCAACTCCGTCAGTCCAGAGCAACTGTCCACAGTCAGCAAGAACGCAGACTACTGACTGCTGTCTACTGTTGAAGAAAGACCAGAACCATTGAAACACAGTCCCAGATAACTCTCCAAGCCCCAAGATCTTAGTTTGGCCCGACAAGGTGGCCAGCCTGTCTCTTCTAGTTCCCGATTGATGTACACACGTGCTCAGGCACATTATGATGTGCAACAAGGGAGAGCACAGAGGCGCATCAATTGAAATGAATGGGACTTAATTTTATTCCTGTGTAACTCGGGGTACTACCCTTAGGGCTACTACCCTTGCCTGCCTCCACTGAGACGGTGTGAGGGGTCCAGATCCGTTGACGGGTGCCTCCACCCAGAGGTCGGGTTAATGCAGTCGCGACTGCCTTGGTTACAGCCCTCTGGGTTACTGCAACCCCCCCTCTTGTCCCACTAGTGGCTCACACTGGTTACCAACAATTTTTTTTCACCAGTACACTTACCCCGCTAGTATCTCTTAGCTCGCCTCCGGGACCCCTATAAAGTAAGGTACAGTTATATCGCAGTCACTATGCAGCAGTTCACCAGGGATGCACAAACCAGCTAGGGTGCATTTGCCACACAACAATCTGATTTATTTAAGGGGGCGGATAACAAGGGAAGGGGGAGAATCAAGTCAATTGGCTTATCACTATAACTATCTACCTAGGGCTCTGTGCACAGGCCTAACCCTAAGATTTACTGTCCCTGGGTACCCAAGCCCTAACGGCTAGTCCAAATGTGGCAGCTGGCTGGGGCCCTTAACACAGATAACCGTTACAATCCTAAGCAGGTCGGCCTGGGAAGAAGGTTTAATTAGGCAGTCAGCAATATAACAATACAACTGGAAACCACTGTTGGCACACTCTGCAGGGAGCTACCCTGAATCAGTACTCACAACTCCAGCAAATAACGATTCCTTCAACACCGGCAGGGCTGAGCCTGAATTTCACCAGCCTCCTCACACATTTATATGGCAAAAGAGGGTACCATACCAAGCAGCTGCTTTCAGGCCCCACAACTTGCAGAAGAACCCGGACGTAAGCGGCAGCTTCAGCATCCTTGGCCGGACCGAGTGCGATTTAACAATTTCTCCAGTCCTCTCAGGTTGAGCCTGGTAGGTAGTTGGGCTGGCACCAGCCTCCTCCGACCGCATGCCGGTAGATTTAATCCGACTCGCTCGAAAAGGCCAAGCGCCGCCTCAGGCCTTCACGCACTTCCCAGCGAACATTCACAGCGCAGGGAGCACAGCTCCTTTCCTCTTCTCAGCCACAAGCGCATCTGCTCCTTCCCAGCATGGGGCTCTCTTGACAATTTGGCGCTACTCACTTCTGTTGGCTGGCACCTGTCAGTCCATCAATCTTCTGCCCCTCAGTGGCGAACAGCTAGCCCATAATGCCTTCTCCACTTATAAGCAGTTTCTCTATTGGTCAGACAGCTTCCCGAGTCCCGAGGCACCGATTGGTCCAATTCAGCAGTTCTGGACCAAAATGGAGGAGGCAACGAAACAGTCCTCACTGCAAAGGAAGGCAGGTTAGAACAACCACATTATCATTATTATTTTACGTTATTTCCAACAAACAATAGCATCCTCCAGCAGAGCTCCTCTGCACCACTAGCGATGGCAGAGGAACTATGTTTCAGTGTCGGTAGGGACTCTGGCATAGAACCACACAGCCCCCTCCATCTCAGTTACTTACGGCTGCAACAGGCAGCCCTTAAAGAGACAGACACGGAGGCTTCAAAAGCGCTCACTGGTGACACATTTAAACGGCTTTGATGCCGAACCCCAATCAGGCGCGGAGCATTCACCCAAGCTCCGGGGAAGCTTTTAGGAACCCCCATTTATAGGGAGGTTACACCCTTCCTGGCCTGGGAAAGCTTGACGTCCGCGTCAAGTAGTTACCCTTACATCACCTATAAGGCAACAACTTAGTTGACACTATATCACTCTTTGCATTATATATCTGAATATTACATTCACATTGTATTATGGTTTATACAACATTATACATATAAGCTCTCGTTCCCCTTTAACTCAGGTCATTAGTTCTTACTTATGACACCGGGACGGGGAAACCCCTCCTTTTTAGTTACTGGCGGGTCACCTGAAGCAGAGGCACCACACTCAAAGGGCAATACTAACAATCTGGAGTTATCCCCCAAGGCTAACTTAGGCAAGGAACTCGGGGACACATACACCCCTTTGTGGACCACATTTAAGGGCAGGTCCACCGGCTGACCCAGAGACTCATAACTCA
Source organism: Neoceratodus forsteri (assembly GCA_016271365.2). Lineage (NCBI taxonomy): Eukaryota > Metazoa > Chordata > Ceratodontiformes > Ceratodontidae > Neoceratodus > Neoceratodus forsteri. Next base: position 94,216,487 of record CM057450.1, on the reverse strand, counting down.
ACTTTATTACCGGCCGTATTTCTCAGCCCGATCGCCTAGGGGTCTCGGGAGACCTTGAAACAGGCCCTGATTCCACTTCAGTCTCCTTGGCATTAGCAACGGGAATCTCTACGGGGGAAAAGGGCTCAGCACTCATAGTACTATTGGGGGCCTGACCTTCTACCCCCGGACCCACCCCACTGGGCTCAGCTGGGGGCTGTCTAGGGACAGGTGAGGAACCATCAGGGCATTCAAAATATTCTTCCGGTTCTGGCATATCACTTGCTTGTTCCCCCATCTCACTTTCTTCTTCTGAAAAGTCAGATAATTCAGCCAGGCCAGACAGTTCAGCCATGCTCAAGGATCCCACCCCCTGGGCGTTGCTGCTACCCAATTCAAGTTCTGGAAACATGGGTTCCGGAGACAAAGCTGGGGACTCGGACAGTCCAGAAGGCCCAACCTCATCTCCAGAGTTAACAAGGGGATTGCCCGAAATAACTGACTCAGTTCATAAGAGGGATAGTATTCAATATCATCTTCGTCGTCTTCTGGCACCAATGGTAGATCGTTTCCTTCTGCAGGCGTTGGCGAGGCCCTCTTGGTTGGCCTGTTGAAGAGTCAATGGGTTTGGTGCTTTTCTTGGCAGCAGATCTAGTCATAGGCCTGGAGGGGGGCATTTTCAGTCAGGATTTGCCGATTGGCAGCAGATGATTTCTGTGTAGTTTTCACATCTTTGGAATTGTTTTCAGGTCGGACTTTATATACAAGCAAGTCTGTCAATTTTCCGACAACAATGTGGGAGGTGATGCCATCTGTCAGCAATTTTATGTTTCCCATGCAGTCCCAGATTCCTCAATAACACTCTATCCCCTTCTTTTAGCTCCATTGTTTTCACTTTCTTATCATATCTTTCCTTGTTGGCCAGGTTTTGTTTGGCCGCCATGGTCTGGGCCAGTTGGTAGGCATGGTTTAATTGTGCCTTTAATTTCTGTACATACTGTAGATGGTTCTCTGCTTGCACCCCATCAGGGGAAACCCCAAAACACACATTCACTGGCAGTCTAGCCTCTCTCCCAAACATCAGCCTGTACGGGGAAAATCCTGTGGCGTCACTTTTTGTACAATTATAAGCGTGAACTAGGGTGCAAATCTGCTGGCTCCATCTCGGTTTGTCTTTTGGTTGCAGTGTGCCCAACATGTCAAGCAATGTATGGTTAAACCTTTCAGGCTGAGGATCTCCCTGAGGATGGTAGGGGGTGGTTCTTGACTTTTGCACCCCCCACAACGACAGCATCTCTTTAATCAAGCGGCTCTCAAAGTCCCTTCCCTGGTCGGAATGGATCCGCTACGGGGCCCCATAGTGGACGAAAAAGTTTTCAACAAGTATCTTAGCCACCATGGTTGCTTTCTGATCCTTAGTAGGGAAAGCCTGTGCATACCGGGTAAAATGATCAGTGACCACCAATATGTTACTGACACTTTTCAGATCGGGTTCTAGACTCAAGAAATCAATACAGACTAGTTCCATGGGGCACTAGTGGTAATGTTGACCATGGGAGCAGCTCTCTGGGTAGAGCTTTCCTTTGCAAACAAGCGGCTACAGGTCTTGACATATTGCTCTACATCCGTACTCATTTTAGCCAGTAAATCGGGCCCGGTACTAGATCAAGTGTTCGGTCTATGCGAGATGCCCCATTTGATTATGCAAGGACCTTAAGACCAGTTCTCTAAAAGCTGAGGCAGCACCAGCTGTTGTTTGTCTGCCGCCCTCCTTATTCACAGTCTCTATATAGTAGTCTGTTAATCAGACTTCAATTTGGGCCCTTCTTTATACAACAGGGCAGTCCTCAGATCAGTGGGCTTAACTTGGACACGTCCCTCCCGGCCTGCAAAGCCTCCACAGCCGTTTTATCATAAGATCACAGGATTGAGCCTGTTGGAGACTATCATTGTTGAACTGGGGCAATGAGTTAGTGTCTAATGCAGAGAAATGACAGTAGGCAGCAGGTATGCAGTTTTCGGATGGTCCCAAACAATCTACCATACAGTCCACCGCGTCAGGAGACACCTGTTCCTCTTTGTCAAATTTCTGGCAGAGGGCTCTTATGTCAGGTTCTGACAACCTGACCCAATCAGTTTGTGGCATAGGCCTCCGAGAGAGAGCATCCGCATCTGTATGGTTTAGACCCGCCCTGTACTCAACAGCATAGTCGTAGGTGGCCAAGGCAGAGAGCCACCTATGGCCAGTGGCATCCAACTTGGCAGAGGTCTGTACATAAGTCAGAGGATTGTTATCAGTCTTTACCAATATCTTGGCACCATACAAATAGTCATGAAACTGATCAACAATGACCCACTTCAGAGCCAGGAACTCTAGTTTGTGCACTGGATAATTTTTTTCTGAAGGAGTCAGGCTTCTGCTGGCAAACGCTACAGGTCTCAGACCATTCGAGTGCTCCTGATATAACACAGCCCCAATCTTGTAGACTGGTGTCAGTATGAAGAGTGTATGTCTTGGCCGGGTCAGCATAGGCCAACACTGGGGCATGGGTAAGTTGATATATAATGTCATAGAAGGCTTCCTCACACTCAGCAGTCCAACGATCCCCAAACACATCACTCGGCCGTAAATACTTCTTTTCTGTCTCAGAACGCACAACCTTCTTATACTTTTTGTGCGTAGGTGGATACCCCTGAGTGAGGTTGAGGAGGGGGCGAATCACTCAAGAATAGTCCTTAACAAACCGCCTATAATATCCACAAAACCCCAGGAATCGTTGCAGCTCCTTCAAATTCCTGGGCTGAGGCCAAGTGGTCAAAGCCTCCACTTTGCTAGGGTCAGTCTCTATGCCCTCAGTGGACACTATGTGGCCCACATATTTCACAGAAGTCTGGAAGAATTGACACTTATCGATAGAGCAGCTTGAGGTGAAATCCTCCAGCGATCCAAGGCCTTGAATAATCGTTGCTCGTGTTCTTCCACGATCGGCCAAACACTATGGCGTCATCTAAATGGACCAGACACTCAAGTAGATTCATGTCCCCACAGCCCGTTCCATTAGGCGCTGAAAAGTGGATGGGGCACCGAAATCCTTAGGGCATCCGAACAAACTCGTAGAAGCCTAGGGGGCAAATGAATGCAGTCTTCTCCGGTCGTCTGGGGCCATGCGGGATCTGGTAGTATCCACTGTGAAGATCCAACACAGAGAACCACTTACTACCATTTAAACAATCCAATGCATCCTGTATGTGTGGCATGGTATACTGGTCCGGAATGGTCCGTCGATTCAAAGTGCAATAGTCTACACACATCCGAACTGCCCCATTCTTTTTCCTTACTACTACTATGGGGGAGGCATAGGGGCTCCTGGACTCTTGTATTACACCAGCAGCCAACATCTTTTGCAGGTGCTGCCTCACATCATCTATATCAGCGGGGGACAGGCGCCGGGATCTCTCTTGAAAAGGCCTTTCGTCATGCAGCCGAATGTGATGCTCAGCCCCCTGTACACATCCCACATCCCACTCTTTCAGGGAGAAAACCTGGTCTCTCTTGGCGAGACCCTCACTGACCCTTTGTTTCCATCCAGCGGGCAGTGGGGAGTCACCGAAGTCAAACAAATCAGGAGTAACTCTATCATCTGTCCTGGAACCCTTACTGTTTGGTAGTACTGCAGTATCGGAACAATGTACACTTGCCAAGGTGCACCCTCTTCTTATTTGAATCTCTCTGTCGGACACATTATGCACTTGAACCATCACCCTCTTAACATAAGCATGAGCTCTAGCCGGCAAGATGCTGGGTCTGACCAACAGTCCCTCAGGTAATCTTCCCTCCACAGGCGCATCCAACATCAACAACTTATTCTTAACATCGGTTTTTAGTCGTACTTCTCCATGCAGGACACATTGGGCATTCGGGGCAAGTATCACCGGGACCGGATCCTATTTCCACACCACACCCACCGGGCCTTCAGGTTCCTCAGGACTAACCTTCTTCTGAGTGGCACTTGCCTTTTGAATCACAGCAGGTATGCTTAAAGCTCGCCAGATCTGGAATGCTTGTTTTTCTGAACACAGTTGGGCCAATCGTCCGAACATATGCGATTCATCCCAGTCAACAAAGGCACCCCATCATACAGTCCAGTGGGTGGGCAAACTAAAACTAGGGTTTCACCTGCTCATCCATTCCAGCCACAGTTGCAGAGAAAGATAACTAGATTCAGATGTAGCCCAATCGGACAGGCCTTGTCGCTCAACCCCACAATGTAGACCATTCAAAGGTTGCAGGGCACCTCAGGTAAGTGTGCCTGGTACCAGTCCTGAAACATGATGGTTACCTGAGAGCCACTGTCTAATATAGCTCGGGTGGGAATTCCTTTACCCACACGGGGTCTCCATTGAAGGCCCGACCACATCAGACCAGTCGGGGCCACAGCATTGATAGTTGGCTGGGCATGGGCCTGGAGTCACTAACTTTCCTGGGGCCTGAGACTGGGTCTGGTGATGTCAGGCAATCAGTCTGTTGTTGACTTTCCTTAATTCTCGGCCTCTGGCATGGGTTGGAAATGCCCATCTTCCTCACAATGGTAACAGAACTTGGGGTCCGGGGTCACTATTTGGCGGTGGGCACCTTATCTGTGGGGGCTCTGAGGAGGGTGAGAGGGCTCTCTTTGGCCAGGGTTCGGGTCTCTGCATGTCTCAGGGCCCCCGGACCTGACAGGGTACATAGTAGATTGCTTCAAGTCCCTCACCAGTTCCCGTAAATGCCTGACCTCGTCAACTCACTCTCTACGTGGGGGTCGGAGGAAATAACTCGCATTCTCACAGTACCTGGAAAATCTGGGGATCCCTTAGACCCTCTGGACAGGCCGGTCTCCTCGGGGGTGTTAGGCTCAGGGGTCCCACTAGGGTTTACCGCCCCCACACATGGCTCCCACCCCTCTTCATCAGTCTCCACCTCCCTAATTTCCCTCATTAATTGACAATATTCAGGTGGGGTGGCCCTCCGATCATGTAACTTAAGTTTCAGCAGTATTACACTAGAAAATCTGGCAGATTTTAAAACATGTTCTAACGGACCTGATTCAGGGCTGCGACAGTGATTCCCCTTTCTATAGGTCTTCTGCAAGGCCCGCTCACTCTAGTGACAAAAGCGGACAGTTTCTCATTTCTCCACTGCTTAGCAGACCTGAATTTCCATAAGTCTTCACCAGTCTCTGTACTCCCAAAAACCCTTCTAAAGCAGAGATACTCTGCAGCGGTGGCTTCCGGACTGGTGGCCCAGAAAAACTAATGGCTTCTAAAGCGGGACCGCATAGCTCTCCATCAGCCTCTTCCTTTTCTCCCCTCAGAGCATTGCCATTCCTGGACTAAAGGGTGGCATAGTCCATCAAGCCTCCAGGTCATCCTCCCTGGCACTGGCACCGTCCAGAGAAAAGTTTTAACTTGCGGTAAGAGTTGAGCTGTATGGGTGGGACCACCAGGGCAAGGAAGCCAGCACAGAACTCTTGGGCGGACAAGGGAGGTGCCAGGGGGGCCTGAGGGTAGCATCACTGGATAGATCTAAGGCTTGTAGCAGCTCCTGGGTAGTTCTCCCCTCCACGGCCAACAATTTAAGCAGTTTGTCTTTAAAACTGTTCATTTGAGAGAGACCCCCAGGAGTGACTGCCCACTTGAATATGAATTAGTCTCCATCCCTGTGAAGCACCCTCCGGATAAATCACAGGAGGTACCTTCTCAGGGTCGATGGTCACACCACATAGAAGTAACACCTGCAACGCCTGGTCAAGCAAATCAGCCATCCGCCCTTTTACCTCCACTTTGCCCAAACATTTTACTCGCTCCGCTGCAGAAATGATGTCAGCAGTTGGGGTTCCCAAAGGCACATCTAACAGTAACACAATCTTCTGGGAGTCTAGCTCTTCGGCTTCACCCCACCCCATCAGTCTGTGTACCATGGTCTTAATGGGCCCCAGCTTAATTTTTCCCAACATATCCCCTTCCACTTTTCCATTTCTTATGTGCTTCCCACTTGGCCACTAGAGGAGCTAATCCCAGCGGTGGCTCCAATTTGTAACCCCAGGGTGCTACCCTTAGGGCTACTACCCTTGCCTGCCTCCACTGGAGACGGTGTGAGGGGCCCAGATCCTAGACGAGTGCCTCCACCCAGAGGTCGGGTTAATGCAATGCCACTGCCTCGGGTTACAGCCCTCTGGGTTACTGCAACCCCCTCTTGTCCCACTAGTGGCTCACACTGGTTACCAACAATTCTTTTCACCAGTACACTTACCCCGGCTAGTGTCTCTCAGCTCGCTCTGGGACCCCTATAAAGTAAGGTACAGTTATATCACAGTCACTATGCAGCAGTTCACCAGGGATGCACAAACCAGCCAGGGTGCAGTTGCAACACAACAATCTGATTTATTTAAGAGGGATAACAAGGGAAGGGGAGAATCAAGTCAATTGGCTTATCACTATAACTATCTACCTAGGACTCTGTGCACAGGCCTAACCCTAAGATTTACTGTCCTGGGTACCCAAGCCCTAACGGCTAGTCCAAACGTGGCAGCTGGTTGGGGCCCTTAACACAGATAACTTACAATCCTAAGCAGGTTGGCCTGGGAAGAAGGTTTAATTAGGCAGTCAGCAGTATAACAATACAACTGGAAACCACTGTTGGCACACTCTGCAGGAGCTACCCTGAATCAGTACTCACAACTCCAGCAAATAACGATTCCTTCAACACCGCAGGGTTGAGCCTGAATTCACCAGCCTCCTCACACATTTATATGGCAAACAACAGAGGGTACCATACTAGGCAGCTGCTTTCAGGCCCCACACGAACTTGCAGAAGAACTCGGCAGCAACGGCAGCTTCAACATCACGGCCGGACCGGCGCGGTTAACAATTTTCTCCAGTCCTCTCAGGTTGAGCCTGGTAGGTAGTTGGGCTGGCACCAGCCTCCCGACTCGCACGGCGGATTTAATCCGACCACCCGAAGGGCAAAAATGGACGCTCAGGCCTTCACGCGCTTGCTGCGCGAACACTCACACAGCGCAGGAGCACACAGCTCCTTTCCTCTTCTCAGCCACAATGCATCTGCCCCTTCCCAGCATGGGGCTCTCTTGACAATTCAGGCGCTACTCGCTTCTATTGGCTAGCACACCTGTCAGTCCATCAATCTTCTGCCCCTCAGTGGTGCGAAAAAGCGCCATAGCCCATAATGCCTTCTCCACTTATAAGCAGTTTCTCTATTGGTCAGACAGCTTCCCCGAGTCCCGAGGCACAGATTTGGTCCAATTCAGCAGTTCTGGACCAAAATGGAGGAGACAACCGAAACAGTCCTCGCTGCAAAAGGAAGGCAGGTCAGAATAACCACATTATCATTATTATTTTACGTTATTTCCAACAAACAATCGCATCCTCCAGCAGAGCTCCCTCTGCATCTCTAGCGATGGCAGAAGGAGCTGTGTTTCAGTGTCCCAGGCGGGACTCTGGCATACAACCACACAGCCCCTCCATCTCAGTTACCACGGCTGCAACAGGCAGCCCTTAAAGACAGACACGGAGGCTTCAAAGCGCTACTGGTGACACATTTAAACGGCTTTGATGCCGAACCCCAGTCAGGCGTGGAGCATTCACCCAAGCTCGGGGAAGCTTTTAGGAACCCCATTTATAGGGGGTTACATCTGTTTAGTGCCTTATGATGGTGAGTTGGAGTTTAATGAAGCCCACTGCCCGACTGGCAAGGCCCTTGTTAGAATAGTGGTGGCCTTCATTAATCTCAACTTGCCATCATAAGGTATTAAATAGGAAGGAAAATCAAGTCCCATTCATTTCAATAGGCAGGCTCAAGACTCTCCCTTGCTGCATGTCATAGCACGGGGCATGTACATCAATTAGGGAACTGGAAGGATCATCTGGCCACCTTGTCAGGGACAAACTACAGTCCCTTCCACATAAATTAAAGGCTGAAAATAAAGTTTAAAAAAAAAAAAAAGCTATTCACTGGGTGGCTTAATGCCGACTGCAGTTGCAGTCGACACTAAAGCAAATCACTGTAATATCGTCGAAAAAATAGTTGTCAAACGGTCATAGACCCGCCACACTTTACCAGATTTGTCTCAGTTGGGAGCAGGCCAGGTTTATTTAGCTCAGTATGTGTGCCATCATTCAGTTGGCTAACTAGTGACACCATCTGTTTTAATCAGTTGCTTTGCTAATTTCACTCTGAGTGGCCACAGAAATTTAACGATGAAAAAATTGAAGGCGAATCACTTCAAAAAAGAAGACCAAAGTCATGCTTATACAGCGGCAGTGCTCTTCATTCTCTGCTGCTACTTTCTCACTACGCTGTGTACTCCACGTACAAAATTCTGTCCACACAGCTGACTTTTGTTGTGCTTCAGGTCCCGCTGTGGAGGGGCTGGACATTCCTCTGTGGTGGGTTTGGTCAGCAAGGAGATGGCTTGGCAGCAGACTGAACACAGCACAGCATTTACTGTGCAGCAATGCTTTCGATCCGATGAAGTGCAACTCCTGCGTCAGGGCAAAAATTGACCCTTAATGCTCTTAATGTGCTCTGATGTCTACAGTGCCGTCTTTGCAGCATCAACCAGTGCACATGGGTTGATGTGCTGCAAAGGCAGGCGGTGTAAATAGGGCTAAAAGACACAGACTAATAACACTAATTCATAGGCATTACAAACAAAAATCTTTTTTTTTTTTTTTAAAGAATCCCTCCCACACAGTTGGGTCCTCCTTCCAAAAGTTTATGCTACCCCTTTTGACAGAACCCTGGGGGTTACCTTGACCAGAAACTGAACTGTCAGTCCTTCAGATGACTGTGCTCATGTTGGGAGAGGTGAGAGAAACCAAAGGCAAGAAAATCCCATGTCCATCTATGTGAAGGTCTGTGCCCCTGGAGTCGCTTGCATCCTAGTGCCTGCTGGCACAGGGGTCATGGTATCCTAGTGGATGGCCTAGAGGGTCACTGGCCCCTGGAACCCTGTCATGGACGGGAAGTTGTGGGGATAGATGGTGGGGTTCTGCAGCTGGGCAGGCAGGGATACTGGGCATGGATAGGGTATATCCCTGGGAGGACAAGCATGACCATGAGAAAAAGGTCTATGTAAGAAAAAAAAAAGCAAAGATGAAGTAGTTGAAATGTTGGTATATGTAGCCAGTACTTAATCATATTAAATGTTTTTAATCATATCCTGTTTGCTGTTTTCTGTTTGTTTGACCACAGTTTAAGAAAGTTACAAAGAAGGTAAATGACTAAAAACAAACATGTACTATACAAAATAATGTATGGGCACCCATACACAACAAGGTTGATGTTTCCACCTTGGGGAAACACAGCCTTGTTGTATATGGTTGCTCATGCCTTATTCAATATGTTATGTGTTTGCTTTTATCTTCATGATATTTTCACAGTTTTTGATCATTTTTTTCCTCACTCTGAACCTGTTTTTTTGAAAAGCAGTATATTAAAATTAAAGGATTGATTGCAGGAGGTATTAAAGAAAACAAACTGGCACCCCCATGTAGGGCACTGTGAGTAGTATATGCAAGTCACCATGATGAGATTTAGGCAGGCTAGGCATGTGCAGATGTATCCACAGCTGACAACCTCAAAACATTGCAGTGATTAGCCTGTCCATCGGCACAGTTTTAGCGGTACTGCAAACGATGCTGGTGACCCAGGTTTGGAGGTGAGCCTGAATCATTGGAGGCTGGCCAGGGAGGACGATTGAGCATCCTAAAGGATTCCCTCCTTCTCTGGTGAAAGAAGGCATCCTGCTATGGTGCATGACTGCCTCCTGGGTGGCCACAGGTGGCAGTGCACTCTGAAGCAACTCAGCGGGCTGGAAGACACTGTGCATGACGACACTGTGCTTGCATCACACCCCAGGCTGGCATCTTAGGGGAGTGTTAAAAATGGAGGAAAGACAGCAGGCCCAGGGCAGAGGGATGGACCAACACTCTGTAGGCACCTCACTGGCATTGTGGCAGCCCTCCCCCAAACTGGAGTGTGGACTAGCGACAGTTGGGTCACTGTTGCACACTGTCACGGTGTGGGGGGGGGCATGGGGTAGACGGGATGAAGCTGGTGAGTCCTAGCGAAGCCAGGTGACAGGGCTGAGGGGGTTGATCTGGATGGGCAGAGGTCTACCGGAAGGAGGCAAAAAAAAACAATAAATATGAGTGAGGTTCTTTTTTAAACTTCAAAATTTTATTGAGAGTTAATAAAGTGGCACATGTGTGATCAAGCCAGCCCCCAAACAGTAGAGGCTTCCATGGTACAGTTCACAGTACATCTTTGTTTTTAACAACGATGATCAACAGTAAGAAAAGAAAAAAAAAAACAGACAATTGATAAACAAGAAACTGCATGCCCGGTCTCCCCCACCCATGTCCTTAATGAACTGATCAGGCATAACTTTAGTCCATACAGTGCTCAGACCTGGTTGTGCTAAAGTTAAAAGTGATCCTCTTTGTTTTTAGATTAGTGACACTTAGAGGCTCTGCTGCTGAATAGTTATATTTTTTTAAATATATATTTTATAGATTTTTGTGCCCTGTTTTTTCACCCATCCCTGATCCTCGGCTGTGCGTGCGCATTGTGACAGGGAGCTGTTGCCACTCTTGAGGACCAACCTTTCCTTAAATCTGTTACAACAGTTCTTCTAGTTCTTAGTCTATTCTATCCTTTACAATTTCTAGTCCATAAAGTTGGCCACCTATGGGCACCCCCCCTTCCCTTTCTTGACTATGCTATAGTATCCTCTTTAATTTTCCTTTTCCCTCTCAGGTCCTTGTACAGGGAGGTTATTGTGGTGACCGCTGAGCGTATGTAAAATAGGTTGTGTTTATTGTTGTTGGGTTTAGTCTGTAATAGCACTATGCCATAAAATACTTTAATGCATATACTTTAAGTGTATAAAACCTGTAAATGTTGAAAATACCATGGCACTAGGTGTTTTGATAAAGATAAGAAGTACTAGTTGACTATTATAGAAATTAACTTTGGTGTCTATTTAAAATGCATGTAAATTGCTGTAAACTGAACAAGTCTGAAATGTCGGTGATTTGCATATATCCCATGATGCTTTGCATTATGGAAGTATGCATGATGTTGTATTTCTTTCAAACTTGATTTGTTGCCAGTGCCCTTTGGGGGTAACCCATGTTTCAGTGTTTCTGCACTGAAGTTCTTTGTTTTTATCTTGTTTTTTTTTTCCTTTTTGAGCCCCCACTACCCAAGCAAACAGAGCCCACGTTGGGAAAAGGGTTTTCACTGAAAAGTGGTTAGATCGGAGATCAGTGTCAGTAGCTGCTGGCTAAGTGCAGTGAAAGGACATTTATAGTCTGTTGCTGCAAACTGATGTACTGAAGAAGAAATATGGCACTGCAGAAGCTTATTTCCTGTATTTTGAATAAACATCAAACAGAGATTGTGTGTTGAACCTGAAGTTCGGTGTCTGGTCCATCTGTTAACTCCTAACCTCTCCACACGTATGTGGAGGCATGCACATGCCGTGGCTTGAGGTGCCCTGCAGTGACTCTCCTCCCCCTCCTGCCTATGCTAGCCACTGGACCTCCACCTGGTGGCAGCAGAACTATGGGGGGACAACCACCACCCTGAGAGAGGAGAGCTGCCTGTCGGCTGCTCAGTCCTGCTCTCACTCCCCCCCCCCCATGCCGGATCCCCGATGACACGTGTCTGTTCTTGAACCTAGGTCGCCGGTGTGACGCAAGATAAGTGTCCAGCACCTCAGCCCTCTGCTCCACCGGGCTTGCTGAACACTTATTTAAGGGGGAAGGAGTGGGTGTTTTGGGGTCAGGTATTTAGAGCCATCCAATAGTCTTACTAGCCAAGCTAGAGGGAAAATATTTGTGTGCACTCCCTATTTTAATAAAATCATTAAAATCACCGCAATGCAAGCCACTGTATATTTTATTGCTGCAAAAAACTAGGAAGAAAGCTCAAATAGTAGATCACATACAATTTGTTTTCTGCTCCTGTGCAAAGAGTGCAGCTGACATAACTGACATGTGTCTAGCCCTGTCCTGCACCATGCAAGGAGGAGATAAACTGGGGAGCTGCCATACGATAAGTGAAGCTGTCCACTGTAGAAGTGGCAGCTGCACAGCTTGGAGAAATCAAATTACCTGAAGGTAAGAAATTTTCATTTTGACTGTCTTAACTTTTTTAATCTTGAAAGAGCAGCTTGACGCCATTAGGACAGCTTTAACAAAACATAATATACAGACAGAGTTCAGCGTGTATTTCCCATTAGTTCTGTATTTCTTCTCCCCATTATTTATTACTGTGGTCATTTACATGAAAACAGGATCTTTGCTCCAGAAGAGTTCATCTATTCCTGTTGCTTTCTCCCTACCTGAGGTCATAATGCTCTATTTGTGACATCACAATTACTCCCATGGCAGCAGATTGTGATGGTACAACAGAGCACTATGACATGAAGCAGGGAGTGCGCTAAAGAGGCAGATGAGCTCTAAGGGATATAGAGCATGTTTCCATGCAAATTTCTCAGTAGAATAATGAAGAGAAATCTATCAAATATGTATAGAATGCAAGCTAAATTGTACCCAAGTATTATGTTTCTCGAAGCTTTCTCTGAGACATCAGCAGCTCTTGGTAAGTCTTAATATGTGGTGTAACTGTGTCAAAGACTGTCTAACCGGACCCTTTGGACGCCTGTAGATTTACAAGGGCCCAATAAAATGGTTTAAGAGTAGATAGTGAAAATGGAATGAATTGATCGGGGGAATAGGGCATTTCTCAGTTTAGGGTTCTGTGCCTATTTATTGCTCATAAAAGACCATTCTGAGTTTTTGCACAACCTTCACCTTTGTGCCAACTTTCATGCAGCCCTTCCCGTCTCAGTTGTCATGCAAAATTCCTACTAGGGCCAGTCTTCTGTGACCCCCAATTTTGTGTTAAATCTAAATGTAAAACATGTTGAATATGCACTCAGTTCTGAAGAAGATACAGAAAATGTATTTTAAGATTAGACTACTTGAAACTATTTTTTTAATGGACAATCAGTAAAAGTAGTTTAAAAATCTTTTAACATCATAGTGAAAGGTTTCAGAAATACAACAGTTCATTTCATTTAATTATTTTAGCAGGAAAACTCCATTGAGCAAGCTCATTTGCAAGGAGATCCTGGTAGGACAGGAATACAGAATTATAATACAGTGTAACCCCTAGGTGGCGCTATCTCTAGGGTTACTTCCCACCTGTATTTCTCCCAACAGGTTGAGGGCCTGGGTTCAATATTTTGGTGCCTCCACCCAGAGTAATAGAAGTGGGGTATCTACTCACCCTGGTATAGCCTTATGGGAAGCTATAACCACCCACAGACCCAGCTAGTGACCAAGTACCTTGTAGTAAGAGATAACCCTTTGCAGAAGTTGACACATAGCTAGCAATGAGCATTAATGATATGCACACACCCCTTGCACTTACCACCAGGGGCTGGTCTTCAGCAACTCCCTGGAACCCCTGTAAAGGCAATGTTAGCAAAGCAAGTATGCACTTTCAGTACTGTACACCAGCTAAGAATATGCTCATAAGCCAGTTTAAACGTGAAACAGCAGATCAGGTTTATTAAGGGATGTGAACAAGGATGGAAGTGAATGTAGAAGAATGATTATTTTACTGATTTGATTCAGGTTATTATGGATGCACATACTTAGTCCCACTTAAAGACAGCCTAACAACAACTAGGTACCTAGAATGTCATGCTGACTGGCCAGAATTGTGCCCAGGGCTGGCCGGTGTTGCAGCTGCTGATGTGGGTCTTTTGAAAAGAAAGGCATTTAAGCATGTATAAACAAGACTTTGGTTATTTGTATTCCTGGCCAGTTGGCTCAGTCCTTTGTAACCTTGTAACACCTGAAGCAATCAAATGGCACCACAAAATAATTAGTAGAATTGTTGCAGGAGCTACCCTGAGTTTACTCACAACACCAGTTGGTTGGAATTGGCCTGGCGATATGAAGACCTGCTGCTGATCACTGAAGAGAATGGGAAAGTTGGGTTGGCACAACACACCTCTGCTTCATGGCCTTTCCCTCCAGGTGGCCACCACCTGTGATTTCTTGCTGCGCAGGGGCTGGATTCCCAAGCTGGTCTCTTGCCGAGAAAGCAGTCGCTGGTGCAGAAATAGCCGGCTTGGGCCGAGTTTGGCATATGCCCAAGGCTGAACAGACACTTTGGCACAGTTCATTTCATTTGCTGGTGAAGGCCTCCAGCTGGCAAACAGTTTGATAACTGGCAAAAAACAGGCTTCAACCCACGATAAAACATTCAGCACATATAACAGAAACAGCATTAACTTTTCTATATCTCAGTTCAGTTTTAGGCCGGTTGCTATTGCAGTCAGTTCACTGAGCAAACCTCTTAACTTACCAAAACTGTCTCTCACCACAGTTCTTGGGCTAAATGCTTCACAGAGGCTTCTTTTTGATCCGAGTATTAGAGCTGCACTCCTCAGAGTCTTGGGCGTTCTGCTGCAATCAGAAGTTACTGGATTAGTCCGATTACTGCAGGCAGTGCAATTGCTGGAGAACCACAGCAAGAAGGCAAGTCAGCCTCCCCCACCACACACACACACTTCTCCTCGGCTCCTGCCTTGGAGCAGCTCTCGATAGCTCACCTCCAAACCCAACTCCAACTGAACCACTATCTCCTTTCAGTTTTTGAACTATTCCAGTTTTCTAGCAGTCCGGATTGGCTAGGGAAGTTGTCAGTCACAGTTTTTGTGTTCCCATTAGTTAGTTTATGTGCCAAACTGTAAACCTACAAGAACTACAGTTTTCTTCCCACAAGGCATTGGAAATAAGGACCCCTCGAGGTCCTCTGTGTCTCATTGGTCCCAATTCTGGAAGTCCCGGACCAAACATGGTGGCTCTAATTTGGATAAACAAACTACAAGAAGGCAGAGTTAAAACAAACACTCTAATTTAAATACAACAGCACGTTAGAAGTAAATATTTACTGTACTAGTTAAAGCTCCCTCTGCTTTACTATCGACAGCAGAGTTGAGCAAATTAAAGTGGAGTCTGGCCGGTCACGAGCTTTGAAACTTTCTGACCCAGCCCAGACCATTTACTATACACATACTGGCTAATGACTTAAAGGGACAGGCGCAGAGGCACAGCATGGCACTCTCATGCAGATCAACAGGATTAAACAAACAACCATGGATTTACTATCTATGCAGGACATCTGCCTGGCAGTGGGCATAGATGGAGCCCAGGAAGACATTTAAGGTAAACCCCAAATTGGTAGGGGAGTTACAACAGTAAGAATACAAAGCTATAATATACAATTAGATATGAATATAGCCAACAGTTTGTTACAGTAGTAAAACGGAGCAATATACAGTAGGGTTGCCATCACAGCAAAGTAGAGCAGTCTGCCAAAGGGTTGCCATCAATGTACAGTAAAGTTCATATGAGAGATATCTTTGATAACCTGATGGGTCCAAGGAATTTGTTTAAAGGGAGGTAAGACTGGTATTATACTATGTACTTGAGCACACTTCAGTACCTAGATTATTGCTGAGGACTTTGAATGACTTTCTCCCAACCAGAGAGCTAAGTTTAAGCATGCTTTGTAGCTTATTCCAAGCGACCAGTATGATATTACTGACAGCATACTTTCTATACTGTGTAGAATGCCTAGGTGTGTCTAGGAGAAGAATGTTGCTCTTTCTAAGAGCATAAGAGCAAGTGGATATACTGAAAAGCTCATTGATTTATCCAGGAAGATCATTGGTCAGTATCTTGTAAGCCCATGTATAAAGATTGTGTAATCTCCTGTTGGTTAGGAGGTCCTCCCACTGCTGCATAAAGGGTGCAGAAGCATGTACATGACAAACGACATGGGGGCCAGTATCGACCCTTGAGGCACACCATAGCAGAGCACAACTGCTCAAGGTGAATGAGCCCAGTGCCACATGCTGCATCCTGCTGGATAAGTAGAACTCAAAACGCTGTAACACCATTCCCAAGAGTCCTCCATAGTGCCTCTGTTAAATTAATAGCATCACATGGTCCACTGTGTCAAACGCCAAGGAAAGGTCAAATAGGACAAGGATGGAATGACCCCCACTATCCCTTGCCAGGAAGAAATCATGGAGCACGTTAACCAGAGCATGCTCAGTACTGCGATGAGGTTGGAAACCAGACTGGAAAGGCCTGTAGATTCATATTTCTCCAGATGTTGCTCCAACCACACCACCACCACCTTCTCGATCAACTTCTCCAGAAAAGGAAGGTTCAAAACAACTTGTAATTTGAGAGATCATTGAGGTCCAGTGATGGTTGTTTTGAGAAGAGACTTCACCACCACCCTCTTCAGTGCACAAGGAAAACCCCATCCCTAAGGGAACACCCAACAATCTCCACAAAATTCAGACCCCGGGCCCCCCAGCACCCAAGAAATCGGGTTGGCCATGAATCCAGTGTGCAGTAAGTAGTGCGCACTCCCGAGACCACCTGGAAGACATCATCCACCAGTACTAACTCAAACTCTTCCCATAAATATGAGAGTACCTCTGCTCACCATTAAAATGACACTGCTGACCGATGATAGCCTGCCAAGGATGTCCCTGCCCATACAGAGGACATCTTGTCTGGAAAGACCCAGTTAAACTCATCACACTTTTCTGTTGGAAAGACTCTACAGGACTGTAAATAGATTGGATTTAAAAAGCTGTCCACAGTGTTGAAGAGTTGAGCTAGTTGGTTCTTTCCAGCAGCAATCACCTGTGACAGAAATAGACTTTTGTCAGAGTGATTTCCTGGTAATACATATCATAGTGTGTCCCTAGCACCACTCTGTCCTCATCAGACCTAGACCTCGACCAACAGTTCTCCAGCCTCCATCCGTTAGTCTTCAGCCTCCTCAGGTCATCGTCGAACCATGGTGATCTGCAGCAGGAAATCAACAGGTAAACATGGAGAGGTGCCAGGGAGTCTAAGGCAGCCGTATAAGCCAGTTTAAAACCCTCCACAGCTCTCTCATCTCCCTCAGCACAAGCAGTCTCCATTCTCAAGATATTCAGTACTAATAGGAGACTGAGCTCAGACTTCTGAACTGGATAGTAATCGACCACTTCCATTAGAGAGGCAGTTAAACAGGGGACCCTGCAATGGAACTGCCCAGTGTTATAATCCGATGAAGTGACCGGATCAACCTTCTTAATTAATAATGTCAGGACCCAGTAAGAAAACCAGGTCCCAAACATTGCAGTGCTGGTGAGTACCTGTTTCAACTGCCCGTATGAGGCCCAGTGAAGACATCGGGCCTGATTTTCAAAAGACTTGTGGTCGCCGCAAGGGACTTGTGACAGAGAGTTTGACACAAGTGGCAACTTGTCAAACCTGTGCCGCAGTGCAATTTTAAAAGATGCTTGCCGCAACCTTCCTGGTGCAAGTCCCTTGCGGCGCTGCAGCAAAGTTAGACCAGCTCCCCATGGTCTAAGTTTGCATCCATGGGGAGCAGTGTATGGGGCTGCCACGGCAGCTTTGGTGCAAGCTGCTGTAAAATAGAGCACCGTTACAACTGCGTCCAGGGTTATAAAATTCGCTGTGTAGCTAACCCTTGGATGCAGGTGCAGCAAACTTTGTGGGGACGCAGGACTTGATAACAAGCCATGCATGCCTGTTTGAAAATCGGGCCTCTTCATTTTATGGAAGTGCGTTCCAAAAAGAGATGCTTCATCCTGCGCACACTATCCACTCTCAGAGCTGGTCTGCAATGTAAGTGAAGTCCCCGGAAGACCCCCTACAGTAGTTTATTACCATTGCAGGAAGAGTAAAAGGGAGCCCACCAAAGAGGCACAGCTGCTGTAGCTGTCGGGTAACTGCGCAACACGTAACTAAAGCAACACAATTCCTAAAATAATGAAATTCCCTCCCACAACACAGATATCCTCACCATTCCCAAAACTGTTACCCAGTACACCACTCGCAAAACCCTCACTCACACATGCACAATCATCTTATATGTAACATACAAATAACTAAACCTAAACAGTCACTCTTGCCAGACACTCCAACTGTGAAAATGGAGTCTACATAGAAACATAGAAGTTGACGGCAGATAAGGACCGCAAGGCCCATCCAGTCTGCCCATTTCTTTTTCTACCTTATAAGTGTGCCATCGGCCTTTGCTCTGTCAGTGACCTATCTATTCATAGTCATTTGTATTGCTCCCTTATGCCTATCCCATGCCTGTTTGAAGCCCTGCACTGTATTCATAGCCACCACTTCTTGTGGTAAGCCATTCCATGCATCTACCACCCTTTCTGTGAAAAGAATTTCCTCACATTCCCCTTAATCGGCCTCCTCTAATCTCATGCTGTGTCCTCTTGTCCTGCTATTTTTCTTATATTTAAACATGTTAGACTCTTTCACCTTGTTTATGCCCTTAAGGTGTTTAAATGTCTCGATCATATCACCTCTCTCCTCCTTTGCTCAAGGGTATACATTTGAGCTCCGTTAATCTGTCCTCATATGTCTTCTGATGCAGTCCCTGCACCATTTTGGTTGTCCTTCTCTGGACTGCCTCAATTTGGTTAATGTCCTTGTGAAGGTGTGGCCTCCAATACTGCACGTAGTACTCCAGATGGGGCCTAACCAATGTCTTGTACAGAGGGATTATTACCTCCTCTTACGACTTGTGATACCCTACTAATACACCCTAACACCCCCTAGCCTTACCTACTGCTTTAGAGGTCTGCTTGGATGATTTTAGGTCATCAGTGATGATGATGCCCAAGTCTCTTTCTTCCTTTGTGACTGCTAGCAACTCCTCCCAGCCTATAAGTGGCTTCGGGTTTCTCTTCCCTATGTGCATGATTTTGCACTTCTTTGCATTAAATCCCAGTTGCCACTCTTCTGACCATTCTGCTAGTTTATCCAGATCTCTTCTCATTCTGCCCACCCCATCTGGATCATCTACTCTGTTGCAGATCTTGGTGTCATCTGCAAACAGACAAGTCTTGCCTCTAGTCCATCTAGAGGTCACTAATGAAGATGTTGAATAGGACTGGCCCCAGGACTGATCCTGAGGTACCCCACTTGTGACTTGCATCTCTTCTGACTGTATACCATTTACCACCACTCTCTGTTTTCTGCCAGTCAACCAGTTTGCCACCCACTTGACCAACTTCTGACCCACCCTGAGCCTACCTAGCTTATTTATCAATCTTCTATGTGGAACAGTGTCAAAGCTTTGCTGAAGTCAAGGTAGGCGACATCAACTGCTCCCCTTGGTCCACCACTCTGGTTACCCAGTCAAAGAAATCTATGAGATTAGTTTGACAGGACCTTCCTTTTGTAAACCCATGCTGTCTTGGATCCTGTGCCCCTATGGATTCCAGGTGTTGCACTATCCTTTCCTTAAGGAGTGCCTCCATAATCTTGCCCACTACTGAGGTAAGACTGACCGTCTGTAGTTCCCCGCCTCCCTGCTACCACTCTTGTGGAGTGGGATCACATGAGCCCTTCTCCAGTCTTCTGGGACCTCTCCTGTGCTCAGAGACTCACTAAACAATTCTGCTAATGGCTCTGCTAGTTCCTCCTTTAGCTCCTTAAGTACCCTGGGATGTATGCCATCAGGTCCCATTGCCTTATCCACCCTGAGCTTAGCAAGCTCTTGTAGGACCCTTTCTTTTGTGAAGGGAGTAGTGTCACCTCCCTCCCCTGTGTCCATGATGCTGAGCGTGGGCCCTGCCCTACCTTCTCTTCAGCAAATACTGAGCAAAGTATCTATTTAGGATAGATGCCTTTACAGGTCCTCCTCCTCACATGCTCCCTTTTTCTCCATTAAGCTTAGCAATACCCCTCTGGACTTTCTCCTTTCACTAATGTATCTATAGAAAGTCTTGTCACCTTCTTTTTACTGTTCGTGCTAGTGTTTCCTCAGTTTGGGACTTTGCCTGCCTTACTGCCTTACCTGCTTCCCTTAGGGCAGTTTGGTATGCCTCCTATCTTCATCCGCTGTGTTCCTTATATTTTCTGAAGGCCAGCCTTTGGCTCTGACCTTTTCTGCTACTGTATTTGAGAACCAAAGTGGTTTCCTTCTTCTTTGCACTTCCTTTTCTGTCTAACACAATGGGATGTTGCTTCAAGTATTGTATCCTTAATGTTGCCCACTTTGCCTGTACCTCCTCACCTGTGTTTCTTTTGCCAGGGCTAGCTTAACTCTGTTGGCCATCTTATCAAAGTAGCTCCTCTGAAGTCCCATATTTTTGCTTTGGAATGGGATGATTTAGATGTAGTAGCCAAATTGAACCATACCATGTGATGGTCACTGGCCCCAGGTGACCTTCTACCTGGAGATCTGTGGTCTCTTCTTTGTTAGTCAGTACTAGATCTAGGATAGCCCTGTCTCTTGTGGGTTGCTGTACCAGTTGTTTGAGGCCCCTCCTGCAGGAATCCACTATGAGTCTAGTTCTGGCAGATGTTCCTGCTGGTATTGACCAATCTGTATCTGGCATGTTGAAGTCTCCCATTATCAGAACCCTCCTTTAGCTGTCATGTTTGTATATCTTCTAACAGTAATGTGCCTATGTCCTCCCTCTGGTTGAGGCCTGTAGACAACCCCAGTTCTATGGCTGTCCCATTTCCTGTTTCCAGGGTGACCCACAGTTCTTCTGGCTCCTTATGTGTATTCTGAATTTCTGTAGCTTTGATATTTTCATTAACATACAGGCCACCCTCCCCCTTTTGCACCTCGGTCTCTTCGAACAATACATAGCCAGGTACTGAAGTCTCCTAAGTGTGGTTACTGGTAAACCACGTCTCACTAATTGCTACTATGTCCAGTTTAGCCTCTGACATAATTGCCTGCAGGTCTGGGATCTTATTTCCCAGGCTGTGAGCATTGTGTACATGATTTTCCATTGGCCAGATTTTGGTGTGTTGGTTGTTGGGTGAAGTTTGGCATTACCCTGTGCATCGTATGGGAGACAAACCTTTTTTCTTACCTGGTGATGCAAATGAGCGCAAACCGCTGAATTCTGTTTGACCACTAGCTGAGGGGAGGGTGTTCTTCCCATTCGACTTTATGTGCTGCACCCCTCCCATTTGCTAGTTTAAATATTCTGCAAAGACATCAAACTTCTGCCCTAATGCACTGACTCCTCTTTAGTCAGATGCAGTCCATCAAATTTAAGAACTTTCGCTCCCAGAACTGTTGCCAGTTCCTACAAATCTGTGTCCTTTTCCTGGCACCAGTCCTTGAGCCACGTGTTTAGCTCCCCTATCTCCCTTCTCTGACCTTCCGTCCATCTGCTCCTTCTCCCAGACTGGCAGGATCTCAGAGAAGGAGATGCCGACGAAATAGATGATAGTTTGTCACTCAGCCTAGTCAGGTGTTCCTTGGTCTCCACAACTGACCGGCTGGCGAGATCATTAGTCCCTATGTGTACTAGGACATCAATGTTTTCTCCTGCTTTGTGAACAATTTTAGCAATGCGGTCAGTGTCTCTCCATGCTGATGTACCGGAGACATCTGACCATCACCCTGGCTGGAGATGGGTATCAACTCCCGAATCATGGAGTCTCCTATGATCAGAAGTTTTTGGTTTCTTTGTGCTTGTTTAGTTTTGGTTCCTGATTTGGGTGAGTATTGTTGTGCTAGCTCCTGTGCCACAGTGTCCTGCTCTGCAGTGTCTTCTGCCTCTTTATTTGATTTCAGAGATAGAGGCAGATACCTGTTTGTAGTGTTTATATGGTTTTGGAGGTAATGTGTGAGAGTAGAGAGTGATGGGGCACCTGATTTGCTCCTCCTAACCACCTGCCAACCTCCTGGACCAACTACCCTCTGCGGTCGAGGTTTTTCTGTTGGATGCTGGGGAAATGGCGGGTGGTTCTTATAATGTATTTCCTCTTCAATATGAAATTTGAGGCGTGCAATCTCTGCCCATGCTGCCTGGAGCTGAGACCTAAGATCTCCAAAGGCCCAGCATGTAGGACAGTGTCCTAAATCTTGTAAGACTGTCCTTCTGAAAATTGTTCCACAGTACCTGCAGTTAATGAAATCCATTCCAAATAAGTTGCTGGGTTTGTAACCTAGTCAGAGTAATTAGAAGGAAAAAAAAATGCAAGTAATGGTTTAATTGTGCTTTGTTTAACTTGTTATAACAAGTTAAATTACTAGTGCCCTGTAAATGAGATCACCTTGTGGAGGCCCCACTGATCCGCCCCTTCCTGCTCTGCCACAGGAAATGTCACAACTGTGGTACCCTATGAAAGGAGTGTAGCGGGGTGGTTGGGGATGGGGTGGGTGGCTGGGCCCTTCCCTGCCTAAAAAGAAGAACCACGGACGAAAGAACAAGGAGGTAAGAGCAGAAACAATCAGTCAACAACAAATGCAGTAACCCTGAAAGCTTATCCTAATGTTAGATAAAACTGTAAAACCTGTAAAGCACCACCTGTAATAATTTCAGAGAAGATATACCCTGTAAGAAAACTTTGCTCCAGAGAAAATAAAGCAGTAACAGAAGATATACTTTGCAAAGACAATTTGAATCAGAAGATTACAGCAGTAATCTGTTAGCACACCTGTAGGCACACCTTGTAATAATGCAGAAGAAGGTATACCAGCAACAAAAATTTGAATCAAAGAAAAATAAAGCAATGAAATGTTAGCAACAAACAGTAGCAATCCCTGTGAGTAAAAAATAAAAACACCACCACACAGTAAATCTGCTTAGCCAAACTAAGTCTTAATCCTTCTCCCTTGCTCTGGTAAGTTTCTCTACTCTGCCTTTCAAGCAGTCTTAGAAGGAAAGAGCTCAGGTGAAGCTAGGTGCCTTGGCCAGCAAACCAAGTCTTCTACCTCCAAGATATCAACTAACCTGACTTTTTAACCCTTCTTTCTGTTGGAAATTACTGACAGTTTGCCAGCTCCACCCCCACACACACCTAATCCTTTGGAAGAGCTGTGGGAGGAAAAGCAATTAGCTCCTTCAATGTGAGAAGGAGACTGAAACACCTCTGAGACAACAAACCTTTTCAACAAACAAGAATAAAATACAACACAGTGTCAAACAGTAATTTTGCTTAGCCCAATGATAAAAAAGTCACAAAAATGTAAGCTCCACCTGTAATACAGTAATTTCAGAGAAGATATACCCTGTAAGAAACACTTTGCTCCAGAGAAAAATAAAGCAGTAACAGAAGATATACTTTGCAAAAGACAATTTGAATCAGAAGATTACAGCAGTAATCTGTTAGCACACACCTGTAGGCACACCTTGTAATAATGCAGAAGAAGGTATACCAGCAACAACAATTTGAATCAGAGAAAAATAAAGCAATGAAATGTTAGCAACAAACAGTAGCAATCCCTGTGAGTAAAAAATAAAACACCACCACACAGTAAATCTGCTTAGCCAAACTAAGTCTTAATCCTTCTCCTTGCTCTGGTAAGTTCTCTACTCTGCCTTTCAAGCAGTCTTAGAAGGAAAGAGCTCAGGTGAAGCTAGGTGCCTTGGCCAGCAAACCAAGTCTTCTACCTCCAAGATATCAACTAACCTGACTTTTAACCCTTCTTCTGTTGGAAATTACTGACAGTTTGCCAGCTCCACTTCCACATACACACCTAATCCTTTGGAAGAGCTGTGGAGGAAAGCAATTAGCTCCTTCAATGTGAGAAGGAGACTGAAACACCTCTGAGACAACAAACCTTTTCAACAAACAAGAATAAAATACAACACAGTGTCAAACAGTAATTTTGCTTAGCCCAATGATAAAAAAGTCACAAAAATGTAAGCTCCACCTGTAATACAGTAATTTCAGAGAAGATATACCCTGTAAGAAACACTTTGCTCCAGAGAAAAATAAAGCAGTAACAGAAGATATACCTTGCAAAAGACAATTTGAATCAGAAGATTACAGCAGTAATCTGTTAGCACACACCTGTAGGCACACCTTGTAATAATGCAGAAGAAGGTATACCAGCAACAACAATTTGAATCAGAGAGAAAAATAAAGCAAAGAATGTTAGCAACAAACAGTAGCAATCCCTGTGAGTAAAAAATAAAAACACCACCACACAGTAAATCTGCTTAGCCAAACTAAGTCTTAATCCTTCTCCTGCTCTGGTAATTTTCTACTCTGCCTTTCAAGCAGTCTTAGAAGGAAAGAGCTCAGGTGAAGCTAGGTGCCTTGGCCAGCAAACCAAGTCTTCTACCTCCAAGATATCAACTAACCTGACTTTTAACCCTTCTTTCTGTTGGAAATTACTGACAGTTTGCCAGTCTACATCCACATACACACCTAATCCTTTGGAAGAGCTGTGGAGGAAAGCAATTAGCTCCTTCAATGTGAGAAGGAGACTGAAACACCTCTGAGACAACAAACCTTTTCAACAAACAAGAATAAAATACAACACAGTGTCAAACAGTAATTTTGTTTAGCCCAATGATAAAAAGTCACAAAATGTAAGCTCCACCTGTAATACAGTAATTTCAGAGAAGATATACCCTGTAAGAAACACTTTGCTCCAGAGAAAATAAAGCAGTAACAGAAGATATACCTTGTAAAAGACAATTTGAATCAGAAGATTACAGCAGTAATCTGTTAGCACACACTTGTAGGCACACCTTGTAATAATGCAGAAGAAGGTATACCAGCAACAACAATTTGAATCAGAAAAAATAAAGCAATGAAATGTTAGCAACAAACAGTAGCAATCCCTGTGAGTAAAAAATAAAACACCACCACACAGTAAATCTGCTTAGCCAAACTAAGTCTTAATCCTTCTCCTTGCTCTGGTAAATTTCTACTCTGCCTTCAAGCAGTCTTAGAAGGAAAGAGCTCAGGTGAAGCTAGGTGCCTGGCCAGCAAACCAAGTCTTCTACCTCCAAGATATCAACTAACCTGACTTTTTAACCCTTCTTTCTGTTGGAAATTACTGACAGTTTGCCAGCTCCACCCCACATACACACCTAATCCTTTGGAAGAGCTGTGGGAGGAAAGCAATTAGCTCCTTCAATGTGAGAAGGAGACTGAAACACCTCTGAGACAACAAACCTTTTCAACAAACAAGAATAAAATACAACACAGTGTCAAACAGTAATTTTGCTTAGCCCAATGATAAAAAAGTCACAAAAATGTAAGCTCCACCTGTAATACAGTAATTTCAGAGAAGATATACCCTGTAAGAAACACTTTGCTCCAGAGAAAAATAAAGCAGTAACAGAAGATATACCTTGCAAAAGACAATTTGAATCAGAAGATTACAGCAGTAATCTGTTAGCACACACCTGTAGGCACACCTTGTAATAATGCAGAAGAAGGTATACCAGCAACAACAATTTGAATCAGAGAAAAATAAAGCAATGAAATGTTAGCAACAAACAGTAGCAATCCCTGTGAGTAAAAATAAAAACACCACCACACAGTAAATCTGCTTAGCCAAACTAAGTCTTAATCCTTCTCCCTTGTTCTGGTAAATTTCTACTCTGCCTTTCAAGCAGTCTTAGAAGGAAAGAGCTCAGGTGAAGCTAGGTGCCTTGGCCAGCAAACCAAGTCTTCTACCTCCAAGATATCAACTAACCTGACTTTTAACCCTTCTTTCTGTTGGAAATTACTGACAGTTTGCCAGCTCCACCCCACATACACACCTAATCCTTTGGAAGAGCTGTGGAGGAAAGCAATTAGCTCCTTCAATGTGAGAAGGAGACTGAAACACCTCTGAGACAACAAACCTTTTCAACAAACAAGAATAAAATAAAACACAGTGTCAAACAGTAATTTTGCTTAGCCCAATGATAAAAAAGTCTGTTAAAGTATAAACAGTTTGCGGTGCCATAGAAGTTCAAAGAAACAGCACAGTAAAACTTATTTTGGTCCTTAAAGCCAGAGACAATTGTGAGTTTGAAAGTGGGTTTTTACTTGCTGCCACCAGGTGATAAGATTGATGAACCAATAACCAAAAATGTCCATGGGGGGGTGGGGGAGAGAGACAGACATGTGCTCTCACAGTGGCCCCAGAGACACTACACAATACTTTGTGGCTCAGCAGGTAGCACACGCCTCTGAGGCCAGGAGATCAGAGGGCTGTGGGTTCAATTCCCAAACCTGGCACTTGGGTTAATATCCCAATACTGACACTGGAGTGCAGTATGAGGGGGTGCTGTACTTTGGATGAGACATTAAACTGAGGTCCCATCTGCCTGTTCTGGTGTTAGTTCTGGTGGATGTTAGAGATCCCATAGCACTTACCGAAAAGAGTAGGGGAATTTTATTGAAAAGTGGATTTCATAACATAAAGCAAATAATAACATAATTCACTGTATACATTACTCTTTTTTGATCCTTAAAACAAATCCTCCTTATGAACAAAACACATAGCAGATTCTTCTAACAATAAACTTGCTTAATATTTAATACTACTTAACCAAGCTACACAGTTTATCCATAAATGCCTAACTCTTTCTTCTGGGCAACATGTTGTATCCTTATGTTGTACTTTCACCTGTGCTTTCTGGACATTATCAAGTATTTCTATACAGGAAATATCTTTTTGCTGAAGCACTCACATACATCTTGCTTTCCAAATGTAATATAACAGCAAGTATAACATGCACAGTATCTGCATGATATCGACCCCATCCTCCTGCTGCAGACCCATACATTAGGTCTGAATACATTATTATTGACGAGTGTTTTTTCCCCTTGTGCTGCAAGGTAGTCCCAGAAATCATTTGCGTGCTGGCACTATAGAAACAAATGCTGCTGTGTTTCCAAAATTTGTGCACAGGATAATCTGGGACAATACCTTACTTGACACCTGTTTGTGCTTGTTGTTCTGTACACTTAACCTCCCATAGTTACCTAGCCAGACACTGCCCCAGACAAATGGAGGGAGTCTAGGGTTATCAAGTAAGCATTAAGCCACGACGAAGGTGGCATCTAATGAGGAATTAATGCATGGTTGTAACCGTTCGGCCTCGTGCCTACAATGGTGCAACCATGCATTCCCCCATTAGATGCCACCTTTGGAGTGGCTTAATGCGCTTGTAATATGTTTTTGTTATAGTTGAGTATCTTAAAAATGCAGATAATATAATGTGAAGAACTGTATGCAGACACAGTTTTATTTCTTTACAAATGTTTACTGTACTTTTGCAAATGTGAAGAACTGTTTATTTAGATGCAGATGTAAAACAAAAGGACGTATTGACAGACGACAGCTTACTTAACATTATTTTACTACATTTTGCAAATCTGCACAGCTATTTTTGTGATACTGTGCTTGGGAGATCTATGATGCTGATGTGTGTGTGTGTGTGTGTGTGTGTGTGTGTGTGTGTGTGTTGTGGGACTTACCTACTTGACTAATTAGCATAGTGTCTGACCTTCTGTTCAGGTCCTGCCCCTTTGTCTGATGTCGCACCCTGCAATCCTTCCGTTTTGTTTTATTCTGCCTCTTACTTCTGTCCGATTCTTCTGTATCGCTGTATGCGTCTATTTGTTGCACTCCGTGCTATGCTGGGAGCCGCAGTACAGAACATTACTGGTTCCGAGCACCGTGAAAGTGTGAAACTCAGGAGAGGTCGACATTTCTGGCTGTTGCACGGCTACATGTGGGGTGTGCTCCTGAACTGTATACACATCTCTAAATCCACCTGTCCTGACACCCTGAAGGTAATCTGATTGCTGGACTTTTTTAATCGGCAGCTTAGTTACACGTTCTGTGCCACTATGCAGTTCTGCTATGCTCATTTTCTGTGTGGTGCGATAGTTACGAGGATTTTGGTGGCTGGGTGGGAAAGACAGGTACTTTATGGTCCGGTACCCTGCTGTTTATTATATAGTGCTGTTTTGATTGTGTGGATTGCAATGGTACATCACGCTCAACATGGCATTATTGGTTCAGTAATGCCGTGTTAAGCTATTACCATGTGACTGATTTCAGCCAATGAGTTTTGTGATTTCTGTGTTTCTAAACTTAGCCATGTTACAAGCTGTTTTAATACTCTCTGTGTCCTATCTTCAGGACATAATGTGAAACTAACTTCTGCTTGGCATTCTTCTTGAACTATTGTCTTATATATGGTTTTCTGATCAGTAGTTTGCAACTGTGCAGGAGCAATTTTACACTTTATGGCATTCTTAATACTCAGTAATCCATACTGTGGGACTATATTAGCTTTCCCTAACATTCTGGACTTTCCCAGTTCCCATGCTGGCAGGCAGGGTATAAGTCATTCCCTAACCAAGAAGGTCCATAATTTCCCATCTGGTTGCAGGGCATTTCCTAAATTGTAACTATAAAAGAGATTAAAAAAGAAAGCGATTGGGTGCACCATATTTAGGCTCCTCCCCCAATATAGGGCGATATGTATATTCCCTTTTCACTGGGTTTAATCGTGAACCCCAAAATGCCTGAAAAATATACTGTACAGTCCTGTCCATATTCCTTGGGGGGTATAGTAGGTAGAGAAAATCGGAAGTAAAAGTGTTTTAATCAACACTACCACTTTTTTTTTTTTTTAACATCTGCTGACCTTTCCAACCTACAACCAATCTATTGGCCCAAGCCAGACTTGTCTCCCAGTTAGCTTAAACAATATCGCCTGGCCCAAACAATACTCCTAATACCTTAATGGGTTCCTGTGTAACTGCTATACCTACCAGTGTTCCTGATGCTGGAATAGGAGCTCCCCCCAAAGCTACACCCATACTTTTTTCTAGATTTACTTTAGATCCCGAGAACTTAGAATAGATTTGCACAATCTCTATTAAGGCTTCCTCTTCAATTTCAGGGGTCAATGTCATTACTGAATCATCAGCATATGCTGAAATCTTTATTGGGGGACAGCTTTCATTAACTGTTATGCCCTGTGTCCCATTGTTCATGTCTATTTTTTGTATGAGAATGTCCGTGCAAAACATAGAGAAGTGGGCTGGAGGGCACCCTGTCTAACACCCTTTAATACTGGAATTTGTTTCCTATGCCAGTCATTAACATTTGGTATGATAGTAAGTAGCATTTGTATACATTCCTTTAAGCCATATTATAAACTGCCCAGGAATTCTGAAAGCCTTTTAGGACAGCAAACAGAAATTCCTGTGGCAGCCTATCAAAGGCTTTTCTTGATCATTCACTACATAACCTTCCCCGTCCCTGTTTCCCACCGAAAAAGTACTCTTAACACTAACAGATTGTCTTGTTGTTTTCTGCCTGGTATGGCACACATTTATGGAGCCCTATTCAGATATTGAGATACTGTTGATAGTCTAGCCAATGACATTTTTGTAACAAGTACCTTAGTTTTGCTGGCACCTACTTAAAGGCCATATGAGGTGCATGAAATGCACTTCCACCACTGCAATATTAAATAGTATTTCACAACTCAGAATCTTCTGCTCATAATTCCTTCTTTATTAAGAAAATCAGAAATCCACAGAAATAAATCCAGATAAAATCCAAATGATAAATTCCACAGAACCAAGGGTGGAATACAGTGATGCCTCACACAGCTCCCTCACACAACCTAGTATGTTGGTTGCAGGCTTCCTGACATGTTTCGCATGAGTGTGCTTTCTCAAAGGATGTTTGATACCCTTAACCACTCCCCTTAAATAGGTCTAGTGCTTAAAGGACAGTACATAATTATAATCATATTAGAATTAACATGTAAAAACATCATCATATTGATATTATTTACAAACTGGTGCTTGCCCAGAACTTTCATTTCATTTCAGCACATCTGTTTAGTATTTAAACTTTAAGATTAAAACGTTGTCACATGCATACATACAGGACCACTATACACACATAACCAAATAGATTTTTTTGTTATTCAATTTCTCTTTAAGGAAGGGCCTAATTTCATCCTGTCATTCAGTCTTGATGCTCCATTGCTCGAAAAGCATGGATCCAATACTGTTCCTCTTCAACAACAGGTTATCAAAATTTCCTCTGAGGGACATTACAGGTCTTTCTATACCTGTAAAATAAATCCATTATCATCCTTTTTCTAGACTTAAAATGTGCATGGCTAGAGCATTTTTTACATCTTTATTTTCAATTGCTCGGATGTGTTCACGTATTCTGGTTTTGAATGCTCTCTTGGTCTTGCCAATGTAGAAACCACCACATTTACACTCAGCCGGGTAAACAACACTACACGTGACACGTGATGAATCCCGTAACTTCAGTATCTTTCCCTGTTGCCTTGTTTGTAAAGGTCTTGGTGTTTTTTTTACTTTGCAACAGTATTTACAGTTGCCACATTTGTGGCAACTGTTGTTCCTTTGTGGCAACCACATCCTACTCTGTACTGCTCCTGTGGCTGCATGGAGTGTACTGCATAGTCCTTCACTGTTTTTCCTTTCCTAAAAACAATCTTGGGACCAATTTCTTGTATCTCTCTAAGCCCTGGGTCAAGTTTTACCATATGCCAGTGTTTTCTCACAGTGTCAGTAATTTTGCTGATTGTGAGTTATAAGTGCTGACAAATGTGACCTGTGGGTCTGTGTTCAATTCTTTTTTTTTTTTTTTAGGAGGTTCTCACGTGGTATACATTCTACCTGCCTCCTTGCTTCCAGTATCAGGGTTTTATCATATCCCTGGTCTTTCATTCTTTCTACCAACTCATCCGCTCTTTTAAAAATGCTCTTTGTTGCCACAATTTCTTTTATACAGATAAACTGTCCCTTAGGGATGGCCCTAATCACATGCTTGGGATGACTACTGTCTGCCAATAATACAGTATTATGATCAGTTTCTTTCCTGTATAGATCTGTGATTACCCACCTTCTTCATCCTTAATAATGATCAAGTCCAAAAAGCTGATTTGCTTATAACTGAAAGACTGAACCTCAAGTTTGGGTTGCTATTCTCCAAATATCTGACAAAATCAAATCGCTCTTCTTCTGTCCCTTTCCATACCATTAGTATGTCATCAATAAATGTTTCCACAAGTCAATCTGTGAAGAAATGGATTACCAAGATTCCTTATAGTATCCTCTTCTCATCTTGCCATGTAAAGATTTGCATAATTTGGCGCAAGACTTGCACCCATAGCTGTACCCTTTTTTTGATGGAAAAACTTGTTTGTAGAACACGTTGCAATTCAATAATAATTCTGTTAATCTGGTTAACACTGTGGTGGGAGGTTCAAATCCAGATCTTTGATCTAAATAATACTTAAGTGCCCCCACCCCACCATCATGTGTTATGTTTGTGTATAAAGAAGTTACGTCTAGTGTAATCAGTAAGCTTTCCTTTTCTATTGCCAGATTTTCCTAATATCCCAAGTATTTCTCCTGTATCTTTAATGTATGATGGAATCTGTTTGACCAACTCTAGCAAATGAGAATCAACATATTTCAGCAAAGGTTCCATAAGGGAATCATTCCTGACACGATAGGGCGCACCGGGGTTCACCATGTCTTTATGTATTTTAGGCAGGTAGTAAAGGTTGCTCAACCTGGAGACTTGCAGTGGTAAAAGACCTTCCTCTTCAACCTCCTGTAGATATCATCTATTCTTTTCTTAAATTCCATAGTTGGATCTTTCTTTATTTTTACATAAAATTCAACATCACTCAATTGTTATGTAACTCTTTCTTATAATCTTCACTGTTCAATACCACTGTTGCCCCACTCTTATCAGCAGGCTTGATAGTTATAGCTTCATTCTTCCCCAATGCCTGTAGTGCCTGCCATTCTTCCTTTGTTAAATTAAAATGTTTGTTGAGAACAAATGTCTCATTCAGTTTCTCAATATCTCATTCACAACTATGTATACAGGTTAACAAAGCAGCAGACATGGGTGGGCAAAGTGTGATTGTGGTTTAAACCTGTTTATATTATCAGAAATGGGTTGAATTACCTCTATATTGACCTCCTGTCCTTCAAGATTTTCAGTAGTCCTCCTGTTTATAAAAAAAAAAAAAGGATTTTAAACTTAAATTCCATCCAAGTTTATTCAAGTCCACGATGGTTTGAAAAGTGTCAAATCTTCTAGCTGGTGTAAAAGATAATCCCTTGTTCAAAACAAACATTCTAGGGACATGGATATGTTGTTCATCCACACTCATTGGCAGTATCCTTGCCGCTTTAAATCTTGCCGGAAGGTCTTCAAGCTTGCTCCTCCCACCCACCCGGGTGGTATAACTCTCGGCTCCGCCCCATGACGCCAGATCTTCCTTACCGCTTGGAAGCTCAGGTTCCCTCCTTAACGCTCTGCGTTTGCGACTGGTTCCTATTTCTCCGTTTGCGGATTTAAAAATAAAAATTTGCAAAAAGACTTCAGTCTTCGATCCCTCGCGGCTGCGATGGACAAATCGACTCCCGGATTTCGGAGATGCCCATGCGGGCAGAAGATGTCTCGGACGGATCCACACTCCACGTGTGTCTACTGCTTAGGCCTTGAGCACGACCCGCAGGCTTGCGACCTGTGCTCATCTTTCTCGGCCTACGCCTCGGCTACACCGTGCTGCCCGATGGTAACTGGGCCGTCCCGAGAAGCGCTTCCTCCGTGAAGTCCAAGGAGGCCCGGTTGGCGGTGTCCTTGTGGCGGCTTTCGGCGATCAGCTCGCGAGCGGATGGTCGCCTTCGAAGAGGAGGCGGCGCGGGCTGATCTTCCTCGGCCGCGCATTTATCCCGCCTTCTGGGTTCTTCCTCACGGCTTCTTTTTAAGGAGTTTTGTCTGTCCCTCTCCACTAATGGAGAAGGGCTCATGCCTGCTGGACCTTATTCTCGGTCCAAAAGAGGACAAGGGTAAGTCCCTCCGTCGACGCTCTTGGGAGCGGGAAAGGTCCCTCTCCCGGCCGCCGTCCGTCGGCTGGTCGATCTCTGCCGCCACTGGCCTCACGGTGTCCCCTGCCAGGTCAGTTGACCGAGACTCCCACTGATGAAGTCGAGATTTTTCTCGACCCATTGGACGGGCTGTCGCCTTTAGCAGCCGAGATTCCCCTCTCCCCGGTTCCCCCGGGAGGAGTTGAGGATCCCGTGGGCTCGTCTGTGCCTCCGGTTCCGGAGCCCTCGGATGGACCTTCCGAGCCGAAGGGAGTGCCGGTTCCGGCCGACACCTCCCCGCACCGACCCCGGAAATTCCGGGACTCTCGGTCTCGGTCTCGGACCTCTTCGCGGTCCAGCCGCTCCCACCGCCATAGGCGGTCTCGGTCTCGCATCGCTGTAAGCGGCGCTGGCCGCCTCGCCTCCTCCTCCTCGATGAGGGAGGCTTCGTGAAATTACGCCGACGGTACGAGGACCTTATGTTGCAACAGCTTCTCCTGGCCGGAATAGCCGACCGCGCCTTCCCCGCCATTATGGCTGTCACCGAACGGCCGACACAACCCCCGACTTGTCCGAGGAGCCTATACCCAGGCCGTTGTTCGGCCAAAACCAGCTGCTCCACCGATTCCGTGGAACCTCCGCCTCCACAGCCACCATTGGGGCTCGACCAGGATTCTCGGTCGGCTAAGGGTTTACCCCATCGGTTGTCAGTTACCTCACTCCCGACCGACCTCGCAGGTGAAGGGTGGTCAGGCCAGAGGCAGTTTCTAGGACTCTTCCGAGTCCGAGATGATTCCTCCTTCTTCCAAGCGACTGGACTTGGAGTCTTCAGAGGTCAGTCAATGGACGATAGCCCGTCGTCCTTCCTAGGACTGCTCGCTCATCTCGAGTCTACCGGATGGAGCTCGAACCCGCTTCCAAACGGGCCAGGTATCCCCTCACGGAGATTCTGGACCGAGGGATTCTCCACGGAGGCCTTTCCGGTGGCCGAGGCCATAGTGGGTCCGGCACTGGAACTTTGGCAGCGCCCCGCTTCCTGCCCTGCGCCTTCGGCCAGGATGGCCAGGAAGTATGCGGTCCCTACCGGTTCCTTGTCCGGTTTCTCGGAACACCCCTCTGCTGAGGGGTTGGTTACCGACAGCGTTTCACGCCCCGCAACGCCAGGGATGTGGACAAACCTCCTGACAAGGAGTCCAAGAAATTGACTACGTCGGGCGAAAAGTCTACGCTATGTCCCTCTCGCCTTCGCCAGGCCAGTTCGGCCGCCTCATGGCACATTTTCTCATGCCCTGTTGGGCTCCCTGGATGAGGTCATCCTCATCTTCCCGCCGATCTGCAGACTACGGTTAACAGGTGCGGACCAGGGCAGGGCAGTGGCCAAACAGCAGCTCCAGACTGCTTTGGATATAGGGGACTCATGTGCCAGATCGGTGGCGGCCGCAGTGGCTATGCGTCGGCGGGCTTGGCTGAGGATATCCACCTTTACTTCGGATACCCAGCACAAGTTGGCGGATGTTCCCTTTTTGGGGACTGACCTCTTCGGCCCTGGGGTGGAAGGTCACCTGCAGAGGATCGAGAAGTCCAATGCCACCTTGGACTCGGTCTCTTCCGCTCAGAAGGACAAAGGCCGCAAACCACAGCCTAAGCCCTTTCGTCCTTCTGTGCCCCCGGCGCGCCCGGCCCAGCAACGTCAGGGCCAGCAGGCTCGGCCTTGGCATCCCAAACCCAAGCCGCCGGCTTCCTCTAACAGGAGGCAGGAGGAGGCCCAGGAGGTCCCTCGGCGGTCCCTCCTCCAAGCCTGCCCAGTGACGGGCTGAGGGGTGCGCCCCATCCTCACACCTTACCCCTGGTCCCCTGGGGACGGCTCCGCACTCCGCTCCACCTGGTCCGCTGTTACCACGGACAGGTGGGTCTTGGAGGTGGTGGAAGAGGCCTGCCTCTGGAATTCGGACAGGCACCACCCTTCAGAGCCGCCGCCTCGGGGCTTCGGGATCCCCAGCTCACTGGCGGCTCGTCGAGCCGACATCACCTCCTCCTCCAGAAGGAGGTGGTAAGAGAGGTGGTGGACCCTCCTTCAGACCCAGGTTTGTGTCCAGGTACTTCCTGGTTCCGAACGGACGGGGCTGGCGCCCATTCTCACCCACACGACTCAACAAGTTCCTAAGGTCTCGAACCTTCAGGATGGTCACTCTGGCTCAGATAATACCATCCTTGAACGCGGCGTGTGGTTCTGCTTCGTGACTTGCAGGACTGCTTTTTTCACGTCCCTATCCGTCTGCCTCACCAGAGATTCCTTCGCCCGAGCCGGAAGGATCTCTCTCGAGTTCCAGCCATGCCCTTCGGCTTGTCTCCAGCTCCCAGGGTCTTCACCAAATGCATGGCAGTGGTGACAGCATTCCTCGCGCCGGGGTCCGGTGTACCCTTACCTGGACGACTGGCTGATAGCAGCTCCCTCCAGGAAGGAGGCGGAGGGTCCAGAGATCTGGCCTCCAGGTCTGCTCTCAACTGGGCCCCTTATCAACGAGGCCAAGTCGGAACTCGAGCGCAAGCAGGTGATTCTATTCATCGGGCGCAGCTCGACTCTCTTCGAGCCAGAGCGGCTCCCCGCGGACAGGGCCGAGGTTCTTTCCTCCTTTGCCCGATCATTTCTGGTTGGGCAATTCGCCCTGCCGGGACTTCCCTGCGCCTCCTGGGTCTCTGGCGGCCTGTACCAGCGTGGTCCGTTGGGCCGCTGGAACATCCGTCCCTTCAGTGGGGACTGGCCAGCCAGTGGTCACAACGCTGCGATCCCTTGGACCAGCTTAGTGTCGGTGACAGGGGATGTGGGAACGCCTCCAGTGGTGGACCGCTCCAGATCATTTGCAGGAGGGCATCCCGTTCGTCTCGCCCGAGCCGACGGTCTCTCTGTCGACCGATGCCTCTCTGATGGGTTGGGGTGCCCATCTGGGGAACACTGGCTCATGGCCCCTGGTCCCCGCTGGAGTCCCGATGCCACATCAACCTGCTGGAGCCCGAGCGGTCCGCCTAGCTCTCACCGCCTTTGCTCCTGTCCTCCGGGGTCAAGTGGTCCGAGTCCAGGACGGACAATACCACGACCATGTACTATCTAAACCGCCAGGGCGGGACGCGCCCATGCTTCTATGCAAGGAAGCCTCCGCATTTGGTCACTGCGCAGCCTGGAGGCGGATCTCCTAGCCATTCACGTGGCAGGAGCCTCCAACACCCTGGCCGATGCCCTGAGCCGGATAGGGCTGCATCCCACGAGTGGTCTCTCCTGCCGGAGGTAGTACAGCATCTGTTCTCCCTTTGGGGCACACCTCAGGTGGACCTGTTTGCCTCCATGGAGAACGCAGGCTGAGTCTGTTCCATGCCCGCCCTCAGCAGGGCTCGCTGCAGGGGATGCCTTCTCGAGGCAATGGACCCCGGCCTTTTTACGCTTTCCCCATTTCCCTTGATCCACAAGGTACTTCTCAAGGGAGGGACAAGGCGAGGTGATTCTGATAGCCCCAGACTGGCCTCGCCAGTTCTGGTACCAGATCTCCTCAGTCTCAGCTCCAGGACTCCGCGGCAGCTTCCAGCTCGCCTGGACCTGCTCTCCGTCAATCAGGGAAGGTGTTCCATCCGACCTTCAATCCCTGCACCTGACGGCCTGGTTCCTGAGCTGCTAGAGTTCCAGGCCTTGGGTCTTTCCGACGAGGTCCTCAATGTAGTTGAGGCGTCCCGTAGGAGTCGACTCAGAAAATGCTATGCCTTCAAATGGAAAAGGTTTTCCATTTGGTGTCAGGCAAGGGCTTGGACCTTCCTCCTGTTCCTTGGCAAGCATCTTGACTATTTATGGTCCCTTTCTAGTCAAGGGCTTAGGTCGTGACCTAAGGGGTGCACCTGGCAGCCATCTCTGCTTACAGGCGCGGGCAGGAAGCAGTCGGTGGCTGCAGGAGAAGGTGGTCTGGCGCTTTTTCAAAGGCCTTGATCACATTTCCTCCAGTGCGGGAACCCCACCTCCGTGGATCTACTGCTGGTATTGGCAAAGCTCATGGGCAAGCATTCAACCTATGCACAGGTGTGCTCTCTCTCACCTGTCGTGGAAGACCGCTTCTTGGTGGCTATCACGTCAGCCAGAAGGATGGGAGAGCTCCAGGCGCTTCCATCGAGTCTCCTTACCTGGTCTTCCACAGGGACAAGGTTGTCCTGCGCCCCCACCGATTCCTTCCGAGAGGTGGTGTCGGAGTTTCACCTTAACCAGGTGTTGACTCTGCCGGTGTTCTACCCCAATCACACCTCGGAGGCCGAATATAGGCTCCATACTCTGACCCTAGAAGGGCGCCGTCATTATAAGGAGCGCACGGCTGAAATTGGGAGAGGTTCGCCAGCTGTTTGTCACCCACGCTGAAGTCAGGATCTGGCAGACCTGCAGCCAAGCGGACGATAAGCAGGTGGGTAACCTCCTGCATAGATCTCTGTTATAAGTTGGCGGGCATGGAGCCTCCCAGAGGGATAAGAGCTCATCTACCCGCCATACTGCTGCAACGGTGGCTGCTTCCAGGGACGCCCCTATCCAGGAAATCTGCAGGGCTGCTACCTGGAAGTCAGCAAACACTTCATTACCCATTACCACATCGACCTTGAGTCACCGGATGCTGGTTTTGGGGCCTCGGTTCTCCAGTCTCTCTTTCCCAAGTAAGTATATGGGGTGCGGTTTGCCTCCCTCCTCCCGGAGAACTGCTAGGAGTTGTTAATGAGTGTGGATGAACAACATATCCATGTCCCTAGAAATACAGGTTACTCACCTGTAACAGGAGTTCTAGGAATGGTATATGTTGTTCATCCACACGACCCACCCGACCTCCTGGCTTCGACGCCAACCTGAGCTTCCAGCGGCCAGATCTACGCCATGGGGCGGAGCCGAGAGTTATACCACCCGGTGGTGGGAGGAGCAAGCTTGAAGACCTTCCGCAAGATTTAAAGCGGCAAGGATACTGCCAATGAGTGTGGATGAACAACATATACCATTCCTAGAACTCCTGTTACAGGTGAGTAACCTGTATTTTCTGCCTCTCTGAACTGTACCCATGATATATTTATTACATTCGTCGTGATCATCTTCCGCGACCACGTCTCCCTTTCCACATCTGACCTCTGTTCTCTCTTCTTCTCCCATTTTCGTTTCTTACCCCCTCTTCTAGTTCTCTTATACTGTCTGGCCTCCACCTGTTCATTCGTTGGCTCCTCCAGGGTATTTGGGGTTGAGGGTGGTGGTAGGTTTCGAGTGGGGGGTCCTCGGCACATTCCTCTTCTAAAAAAATGTCCCTTTCCAGACTTTCTTCTAGTGTATGCTTGTATGTACCGTCTTGATTTAAATTTACACCCAGATTTTTTGGGGTTTTTAGCTTATGTTCGTTCTGACTTACTTCTGTGTCAGCTGATTTGATGCTCAATCGAATACTCTGCCTTCCCGAAAGTCTCTTTCTTCACAATCAAATTTATTCTTTTTTACTGTCTTGATTTTTTCTTCATATCTACATATATTGCTAGTAAAGTACTCTAGAAACTCATCATAATTAGCTGCACCAGAGACCTCTTTTAAAATTTCCTCACGATTCGAAAGTTCAGACTCCACCTTTTTCTGAATCACAAGGTTTTCCGACAGTATTAGTTCAATATATTCACGGCTTGCTTTATGGCCTATGTTTTGCCACTTCTCAATAAAACCAATTCTTTTGAGGCCACAGGTAGGTTTAAGAAGGACCCGTAGCCCTCTTGGGCTTCTGTCCACCTCCAGATATGCATGCAGTGAAATTTCCTCCCACTGTAATCTTTTTAGTTTTTGTGCCGTTCTTTCAAATTGTTTAAACACTTGTTTTATGTTAATGGGTCCAAATGCTGGTGTAACGTTACTAGAGAGAATATCTGTATAGCTCTCAATACCACCAGTATATCTTAAAACTAGGTCTTTGAGGGAGCGTGTGGCTACGTTGTCTCGCTGTGCTTGCTGTGAGTTAGCCATTCAATTCAAAACACGGCAAGGAAGCAAGAAATGCTGACAAAGACAATGTTTGTCTCTCTTATAAATACCCTTTTTCTTTAAGATAACCTGTGCAGGCTACTCGTATGTGCATAGGAGCCAGGTTTGTAAAATATTTGGTAGGGCCCAGGGGTCAGGGATCAAGCCCCGCCCCTGACCCAGTGGCCCAGGGGGCAAGGCCACACCCCCTGCAGTGAACAAAGTCCAAAACGGAGCAGGATACACCAGGTTTTGATATCTGTGGGCTAGTAGAGGAGCCAGTAGTCATGAAAGAATCCTCACCCCAAACACTCCAGGTTCCCCACATCAAGTCACTCACACATTTAGCACAGGGCATCCCCTTCTGGGCTGCCCTATGTGTTTAGTAGAGGACGGGAGAGACACAGTGTGGCATAAATGGAGTCAATACTGCATTTGACTGCATACCCATATATGCCATTATCACCAGGTAGGTAGGTTACAAGAGTCGGAGACTTATCATGGCCAGCCATGTCCAAAGAAAGTTTATATATAGGAGTACTGTATCTTGACAGATACTTTACATATGCTTTTGGACATGGCCATAAAGACATAGAACACCAGGGTCAAAATTAAGTTTTGCAGCCAGTAGCCAAAAGGGCTAGTGATTGGGAAAACACACTGGCCCAACAGACATTTCCAGTGGCACAGTTGTGTCCTAGCAATCCAAGAGCCATTATATACAGTAAACCTGCTTTTCAGTAGCCACAGGCCCACATAACAACAGTTAGGTTAGAACCCTAGAAATAACTCGATAACTGGCAGCTATTGCTTTTAATGCTTCCTGTGCAGTTTAGCGAGGAGTGCAGCTGCCTTTTTATTTAGTTATTTATTTTTGCTTTCTCATTATGCTACAATGGCCACACTCTCCAACTGGGTTTTCTGACCCTCTCAAGTCACATTTGGGCCCCTGCCTGATCACACACACCACTTTCTTCTCCCACGAATCTTAACTTGAGAGAGGCAGTATTGTGCAGTGGTTTAAGGCTGTGAGCTGCAAATCTGGAGGCCTGGGTTTGATCCCATAGCCCCCACTTGCATACTGTGTGATCCTGAGCAAGTCACTTAACTTCCCTGTGCTCCCAGGTCACACCTGTAAACAGGCTTTCAGCTTTGTGTGCTACTCCTGGTTAAACAATTGGACCCTCAAAAATTTCTGTCAAATAATGTTGACAAATGCTTTAGCAAAAATGTTAACATCATACAATTTCAGCGAACAGAAATATCACTGAACTGAGTTTATTTCATCTCACTATAACATATCCCACTGGGAACAAGTCTGTCATGTTCGATTATATCTTTAAGTGGATTCCCAAACTTTTTGTCAGTCACGGTCTGAAACATGGGAAAGACTTTTTCGTCAGGGCATGCATACTTTACATGTAGCATATAAACCCGCAACCTTTAATTAGAATTTTACTGTTTGTTTTCTGCCCCTTGAGGCTGACGCCTTCAAAAAATAATCTTCATTCTTTATTGCTAATAAGCATTTTTCCTTTCCCCTGTGGTATTTTCAAGAAACTGATAAACAAATACATATTAATCATAGTAGTGATGGCAATAATTTGTTAGCTGAATAGGAGAACAGGTAGATGCAAAACAATGATCTGATCAGGGCTGTGACTGCACTGGCAGGAAAGGTAAAGAATGATCATATTTCAGAGATTAACTACTAGTACTGCATGACTTTATTCTTGTATTTCCAGGAGAGAATAAACATGCCCCGGCTGTGTTGCTGCTTATCCCATAACAAGGCCTTTAGGACGGAAACAGACCTAGCGTACTGGCTACCTTACTGATTTGCTTGCTGAAGGCTTCGCCAAAACAGCAAGCAAGTTAGCAAGCTAGTCAGTAGGTTAGGTCTCTGTTCCCATCCTGAAGCTCCCCAGTCTGTTCTCCCCCCCCCCCCCATGCATCATACATTGCAGAGCTGCCAGAAACAGAGTCCACCCCCATACCCATCGGAGTAGTCACACACTGCTGCAGAGACAGACCACCAGGCCCACTTCAGTCACTGGACTCAGCATCCTCCCATCCATCCCCACAGAACCAACATCAGCATCCTCCTGTCAATCCCTCACAGAGGCAACATCAGCAGACAATTCTGTTTTGTTATTGCCTAAGTGAGGTGGTTTGATTTGATTTTTTTTATGTAGTATGGTTTATCAACCATCAACATCTACTTAGTAGGAGAAATATTATAAATTTAATGTATCTGAAATATAGCAATCTGATTGCTCGTTACAAACTTTTGGTTGATAAGCCCATTTTTAATATTTTAATTTTGGGAAGATTCTGAGTTTTAGTATGTGGTATATTTCTCCACTAGCTAACAGGAATAATTTTGCCTCAAAAATACTCAATTTTGTATCGAGCGATTTGATTGGCTGATGCAACTGACTTTACACTTTTGAAATATTTGATATGTAAAAGGGTTGCTACCATTATCATGAACTAATGAGTAACATGTTTTCTTATTTACCAAATATTTTATATGAATATCTGCTAGTTTTTTTTTTTTTTTTGAAAGAAACAATCTGGTTAATAACTGTGATGTCACGGATTTTGAAACTAGTATAAAAAGAGATGGAGTATTGCAAGGTTCATCCCCCGATGAAGCCTTAATTGTCGAAGCGCCGGGGACCTTGCAAATACCTGGTATGCCTTCTCATGTTTGTTCAATAAAACCAATGTTTTTGTAAACAGCAAACTGGACTTCTGGCAATTTGTGACTACCTTTGTTGGAGGACTATCTGTTCTCCTGGCTCTGGAATGCGTGGTGTTTTTTTGTTTCTACTAACATCAACATCCCTCCCGTCAATCCCCACAGAGGCACCATCAGCATCCCTCGCTGTCCATCCCCACAGGTGCACCGCCACCATCAGCCCCTCCCATCAGTTCCCACAGAGGCAACATCAACATCCCTTCCATCCATCCCCACAGAGGCACCGCCACAATCAGCATCCCTCCCATCCATCCCCACAGAGGCACCACCACAATCAGCATCCCTCCCATCCATCCCCACAGAGGCGGCAACAGCATCCCTGCCATCCATTCTCACAGAGGCGATATCAGCATCCCTCCTGTCCATCCCCACAGAAGCAACATTAGCATCCCTCCTTCCATCACCACAGAAGCAACATTAGCATCCCTCCCATCCATCCATCCCCACAGAGACAATATCAGCATCCATCCTGTCAATCCCCACAGAGACAACATCAGCATCCCTCCCATCCATCACCACAGAGGCAACATCAGCATCTTTCCCGTCCTCCCCCACAGAGGCATCAGCATTCCTCGCGTCCAGCCCCACAAAGGTAACATCAGCATCCCCCCCCATTCATCCCAAGAGAAGCAACATCTGCATCTCTCCCATCCATCCCCACAGAAGGAACATCAGCATCCCTCCCATTCATCCCCACAGAGGCAACATCAGCATCCCTCCCATCCATCTCCGGAGAGGCAACATCAGCATCCCTCCCATCCATCCCCACAGAGGCAACATCTGCATCCCTCCCATCCATCCCAAGAGAAGCAACATCTGCATCCCTCCACTTCATCCCCACAGAGACAACATCAGCATCCTTCCCATTTATCCCCAGAGAAGCAACATCAGCATCCCTCCCATCCATTCCCAGAGAGGCAACATCAGCATCCCTCCCATCCATCCCCACAGCATCAGCATCCCTCCCATCCATCCCCACAGAGGAAACCTCAACATCTCTCCTATAAAATAAGTGTAATGTGCCAGCCCCTCCTCCAGCATGAGTTAAGCAGCCCAGAGTATACTATGAGCTGAAGTGCCTGAGGAGCAGGGTTGGTTTCTCAGCCTAACTGCCAGGAGACACTACTGTGATTGAATGTGCACCCCACGGAACAGTTCTGCTGCTGCTGACCTACCTTTACTTGTTGGCTGGCGCCTCCTCCTCTGCTGCACCTCGAGATGACTTGCTCTGTGCTGCCACCGCCACCCGGACCAAAGGACCCCTCCTGGCCACTTGTATTCCTGCTACCTGCCAAATAACCTCCCTAACTGGCATGCTCAGGTCACGCACTCACTCTACTTCTCAGAGAGAGAGAAATGTGAGAGAGAGAGAGAATGAGAGAATGAGAATGAAGTTGCCAACAGGCAACAACAGTGACCCGAGTCCAAACCAAGTCCAGGACTACACAATGCCCTATTGCCCTCTGACACATACCACAAGTTAAACTAAACACCAGCAGCCACCTCCATAGACAGGCCCAGTAGTTACCAATCCAGTGACATTCACTTCTTCTTGTCTGCACTGCAGTCTAGATTGCTGTTGCTGGATCTCTCTCGCTGAGCCTCAGCCTTCTGCTGTCTTAGATCTCTTCACTCCGAGTCCTGGTCCCGGAGTCAGACTTCTCCCAACCGTGGCAACTGCAAGTTCGCAACATACTGGTGACGCCGACTGACACCACCGACTCTCTCACCGTGACTGTGAGCCGCCCAGCAGGTGTGACTGTGACCTCCTCCGCCTACCCTCTCCAAATCTCTCAGTGGCCAGGCAGCACTAGGGCAGGCAACTACACTACCCACCACCACTGAATGATCGGAAGCTCAAGAACAAACCCTCCCCCGCTCACCGGCTGCTGTTGCATCTAGCCAGAAAGGTAAGTTTGGTGCTGGAGCCTGTGCTGCCTTTGCTTTGTACTCACCACTGGCGCCCGACTGACTTGCTCCCACTGAGTCCCTCTGCTCCTGAGACTCCCAGTCCTGACTCCAAGTCCCCACGAGTGTCTACTCCCGCCTCTCACTTGATGTTCTCGCCGCCCAGCCCCGACTCGCCTCGGACTACTCGTGGAACCTCTTCTCCTCGCCTTGAGTTGCATGCGCCACCTCACTTCAGATTCACCCCGCATGTGTATGGCACCTATAATAAATCCTCCAGTGGCTAATCACAGGCGCATCGCTGGCAAATTGAAAAATGCCACCCAGCCACCCAACCAGAAGCAGTCATATGATGGGGGTTCAAAGTTAACAAACCTAATCCTGGCATGAATTTTAAATGATGCCAGCGTGCCCAGGCCACTGCGGCAGTACAAGCAAATTAAGCAGCGGGGGGGGGGGCAGGCAAATCATGCTGGCGCTGAGGGTCACATGCAGTACCACAGGGCAAGTACCGCATGCACACAGTGAAAGACATTTAAAGGGCCCAAAGGGGAGAAAAGC
Source organism: Neoceratodus forsteri (assembly GCA_016271365.2). NCBI lineage: Eukaryota > Metazoa > Chordata > Ceratodontiformes > Ceratodontidae > Neoceratodus > Neoceratodus forsteri. The sequence continues at coordinate 94,172,454 of CM057450.1, read as the reverse complement.
AGCAACATAGCAAAATATTGCTGGGGCTCAGCCCAGCTCAATAAATATTGATGGGGCCCATGCCCCACTGGCCCATACAGCCCGGCGCCTATGCTTAGGTATAGTACAAAATGGAAAGACAAAATTGTAATCACACCAAGGACAAGCAGTGCACAGCGGAAAATGTTGCAAATGGAGCAAGTACCTTAGTTTTGCTGGTACGTACTTAAAGGCCACGTGGTGCATGAAATGCACTTCTACTCATTGCAATATTAAATAGTATTCCACAACTCAGGATCTTCTGCTCATAATTCCTTCTTTATTAAGAAAATCGGAAATCCACAGAAATAAATCCAGATAAAATCTAAAAGATAAATTCCACAGAACCAAGGGTGGAATACAGTGATGCCTCACACAACCTAGTATGTTGGTTGCAGGCTTCCTGACATGTTTTGCATGAGTGTGCTTTCTCAAAGGATGCCTGATACCCTTAACTACTCCCCTTAAATAGGTCTAGTGCTTTAAGTGACAGTACTGAATTATAATCATGTTAGAATTAACATCTAAAAAAAGCATTATTTGATATTATTTACAAACAGGTGCTTACCCAGAACTTATAAATAGCATAATAGATGCATTCTGGTGTATTACAAGGCAGTAATTCATCGAGAGGATCTGGGGGCACAGTAAACCTCGAGAGCGAAGCTTGAGAGGTTTCAAGTGCCCCCAGATCCTCAAGATGAAGAAGTGCCTTGTAACACAAGAATGTATTTGTTGTTTTTTGTAATATATGGATGCGAGGAAATTGTCAGTGCTTACCTTTGCCAAAGAATGAGGAATCTTTGATTGGGGTGCTGAGGTGATTTTCATGTGAGAAGGAGCCAATGATTGCGGCAACATCGAAACTTTAAAAATTAAAACAGGTAAACTGTGCAGTGTTAAACGAAACAGCAGTAACAACTTTTTTTTCTCGAGTGACTGTTGCTGTGGACACTTAGATTCCAAGTAGGAGTAGTGAACTGAAGGAACAATTTTCTCCTGCTAAGTGAGAGACAGCCGCCATGTTTTTTGAAATAATTGATCTGCCCACAAAGAAAGCGCATCCAATCAGGAGGTGCGGTTTTACGAATGTCACCACGCACAGCTTTGGGGATGTCAGGAAGCCGCCTATGATCTTGAGTTTGCGCTGTTCGTTTTTGATATTACTATCGCTCAGAGCTCAAACTATAGTATTATGAGCTCCGAACGATAGTATTATCACTTGTCAACGATGGTATTATCAATTTGGCTCCAGTGTATTACTAGAAATGTTTTATATGCTTTTCAATAGTATTATTTTAAATATCCTTATATTACATTTAATTTCAGCACATCTGTTTAGTATTTAAACTACAACTTTGTCATATATAGATACAGGACAAAACGAAATTGCACAAAGTTTGATCTGGAAGACAAAACTCCTCAAAATGTTTAAATCTGTGTTGAGAAGACTTAATGGTCTCCAACGTTTTAATTAATATTTTGACCCTTTTGTATTCAATAAAACTAATAAAGCCATATTAATTGATGGAGCATAATGTGATATATCTAATATATATTTATATAATCTTACTAATACAGGGGCTAAGTTCTCACAATATTTTTTATATAATCCTGCCCCCAGCCCATTGAATCCAGGGGCTGAGTAGGTTTCTGTTTCTGGCTCAGCAGCTTTGGTCCCTAATAGGTTCTCTACGTAATTCTCCACTATGTGAAGTAAAGCTTCTGGTGTTGTAACCTTCTGCCCTGTAGGTGAGGTTAGTTTTGTAATTATTCGACTATCTACCCTTGATTTACATTCTTTGAAGGGGTCCATGGACCCTTCTGCACCCGGTTTCCAAATCTAAATTCCTGACTAAGTGACTTAGTCTTATCATCAGGGCTTTAGATAAGATTTTTTGGATGAGTACCTGTACTCCTCATTTTGTAAGCTTTGTGTGAGTAAAACAAAATTCAGATGTGTACAAATGTCCTGCTAGAGTGGACTGAGGAGTACATTTATTAAAAAAATTTGTTTTGTTTTTCTAGATAAGAATTTCAGGTACCAACAATGCTCAAAATATTGGTAGTAGGAATTTACTCACCAGTTTTAAAACATAGTGAGTAAAACAAAAGTGGGATGCATACAAGTGCTGTAATCTGCAAAAAACTGTTCCTTTTGAATCACCAGTTATGTTATGACGCACTATTCTTTGGTGGGTGGAGTATTTACAAATGTTGGGTAAGTACTGGTACTCATAAAAAAATTTCTGAAGAGTATTTCCTAAAATGAGGTGAGCAAAATAGGCCAGTACACATCTTGTCTGGAGCCCTGCTTATCATACTGGAGTTCAGACATCTTTTTCTTAATTTCCCTCATCAACAGACCGTAATGAGTGTGATGTCTCAGTCAGAGATATGAAATGTTGCAGTTGATGTCTTAGTTGTAAGTAGTGTATGTATTCTTTATTAGCAACATACCGAGCCCTATTCTGGAATAGTGTTCGCCAAGTCATTTTTGTGTCCTTTCACCAGTCGACAGTGTTATCATAACATTCCACTACAGAAAGCCTGGCAGACAACTCTTGCTTCCACATTCTTTCCACCACTATGTCTTCTAACAGGGAGTCGTTAAGGTGCTAAATATATATATATATATATATATATATATATATATATATATATTTTTTTACACCTGGGCATTACCCCATGTGCATTGCAGAACTATTGCTATGTGATCCTAAAATTTATTAGCTTTAGTAAAAATTTGCAATATGGTCTGTACTAAAGATAAAAATGTGTAGTCAATCCTTGTCATCAGGGGCCCTCTAAAATATGTGTAGTCTCCAGATGAGTGCTATCTTTTGTATGCATCTACTAGACCAGTGGTAGACACAATATTCTGCAGGGCTGTAGACTCACAGAACATTTTGTTTGTACGGACCCCACGGTTTGCTTGCCCTATCCCACAACTAAAATCCTCAACCCATAGAAGCAGGTGAGAAGTATGAAGGTAAGGCTGTACTTCTTTAAATAGTGATCCTCTTTGGGCCTTCGTCTGGGGCCCATACGTAACTACTAACTGAAATCTTTCTGTAAAAAAGGAAAAAATCTAATAATAGCACTCTCCCTATATGTATGTCAGCTAACCTTGATACTTTGATTGATGGATTATTAATTAAAATGATCACCCCATCACAAGTATCCTCCCCTACTGACCCAAATGAAGTGCTTATAGTCCATAGTGTAGATGCTTGCTGTAATTCCGTGTGTGTTTTAAGGCGGGTATCCTGAATACAATAAATGTCTCTCCTCTCTTCTTTTAGGGAGAAAATAACCCCTACACGTTTCTTTTCAGATACTGTTAACATTAAGTGTTGAAAGAGAGAGAGAAGGCATTTAATGTATGAAGGTTTAGCTGATGCATGTCCTACTACAGAGTTTTAGAGGGGTTTGTTTGCCTAACCCATTTTGCTGTGGAGTCCCCACCCCCACTTTCCTCAATGTCAGTTGCGGAGGGAATAGAAAAGGTATATGTACCTTCGTCTCCTGAGTTCCCTTCTACACTCTCGTTATCTAAAGCTGCATATTTGTTGCCTTACTTCCAAGGGGGTCCTGCCAATTCTAGTTTCCAATTGTGAATTTTCCCCAACAATGCCTTCCCTTGCCTGCTATGCTTCTTCTGGGTAACCACCTTATGTGGTGCTTCCTTATCTGGGGTGGAGGAGGGGGTGGCATTTCTTGAGCGTCTTCTACATTTGCTTCTGCAGTGGCCTCTGGTATAGCACTTCTTTCTTCTGCCTCAGTTATTTCTACCTGAATTGCCTCATTCTTGTTCTGTTATCCCCTAGCAGTTCATGATTCATCATGGGCCTGACTATTTGTGGTGTTTGTTGTATCCTGACTTCTCCCTCTCTTCTAGTACTCTGTTCTGCCACTCTTTTTGCCTGGTATTGCTGTGCTAGGTTTATTAATCTTTCAAGAGATGAACAATCTTCCTGATTATGCGAAGCCCAAGGACATCTCCCATACGCATGTCCAGTTTGCTCACAGAGGTTACATTTGAACAAATTCAAACAATTTGCAACCATATGCCCATAGTCCAAGCAGCAGCTGCATCTAGCAGTGTCACAAGCTGAACTTATATGTGAACGAAAGATGCACTTAAACAGGAGCATGGCTGACCTGCATAGAATAAGAATCCTCGATCCCTTCCCAGAAAAAAATACTAAGCAGGTGAACAGGTCCTGAATTTGTGGAGAAAAGTTTAAGCCGCATCCTCCACCTCCCCAACCCAGATCTGTTCACTATCTAAAGTAGGTGTGGGCTTCCCTTGCACTTCGCAATGCTGCCTGAGCCAAAACAAGATACCTTCCACACTTACTCCCTCATTTTTGAACATCACAGTTATGGTCTTTACTAGGGGTTTCGTTAGGGGGAATCACATGAAAGGGGGTCCAGACTGGGTTATTCTTCTGCACCTGATATTGTGCCCAGAATCTGTCTAAGCTAGATATGGTCTTGAAACTAATATCATAATTAGAATTTCTTAAACTAATCAATGCAAAAATCTCTGAGGAAAAAAATTCATAGAGCCCTTCAGGAGGACTCTTGCAATGTGCAGCCTGTCTGGTGGGGACTCTAATCCCCTTTGTATACTAGGCATGACAGCATTCTTCCTAGGGCTGGTTGCCCTTATTTTGGAAGAGATCTGATAGTTTAAACATAGGAGCCAGCCTAACTCCTTTTTGGGGCCTAATAACATCTCCTTTGAAGGTTCCATTCTTATTGGTCCTCATGTAGCTGATGTAATACCCTATTTCAGCAGTTTCACCCTTTCAATTTCAGTTTCTGTAGAAATGCAGTTACCCCCAGGTTTATGAGCAGAGTCAGACGTAGACACCAACACATCACTAGTACTAACCCTATCTTTAGAGACAGACACAAACATCATATTTTCTGGTTGCAACTCATTATTAGACAAAGTGCTACCCCCTGGGCCATTGGAACTCATTTTATCCTGTTTTTCCTGTGACGTATGCTTTGCAGCTATCATGTTCTAGTATGTGGGGTCCTCTGAATCAGGGATCCAGTGTCCAACTGTCGCTTGTACCCAGCCTCGCTTTGTAAGGCTGCACTCGTGACCAGCCTCCTTCCTCTAAATGTGCAGAGGGCTGCTTCCCAGTATTCGTCACTAAATTCATGCCCTTTTCTCCATCCAGTGGTGTTTTTTCTTTGGGGAAGGAAAAACTTGTTCCGCAAAGTTCCTTGCTCCCTCCACCTTGTCACCTTGCTTCCAACTGGCCTCTCGCAGGTCTGTGAGTCTCAGCAGAGATAAGGGGACATTTTTGTGTCTTTTGGCACACAACCCTCTGGCTGCTTTCACTGTCAGCCGTGCTACCCTCCCCTTCTGATCCTGTTCCCACTGTCTTCTCAGGAGTGCCTTCATTAATGGAAGCTGAAGCGGCCTGCCTGCCCCATCAGTGGATTTTAGGCCTATATGCATATGCTCTTTGGCTTTCCACAAGGCACTCCCCTTAATTAATTTCAGTTTTAAATCTATGTCACAAGCTTTCCATAGCAAGGCTTCTTTGTCTGCTTGCATTTTATTTACTTGCACCTTGTTGTCGATGTCTGTTTCTGTGTGAGACTCTGTCTCAGTACTCACCACCCATTGTTTTGAAAAGCTGAGCGGCACTTCTTCCTCATATGCTACCAGCAAATATACAGGCTTCTACCATCCAGCTCTCCGCTGGAGAAATCAGCCACTGCCATCACAGCGTCTACAGCCTCTTAAGTGGTAAGTACAGGAGAGAAGGCCTGCTGTCCTGTCTCCACAACATCCATCACCTCAATGATTCCTCCGCAGGGGTGTAGCCAACATTTCAGATTTGTACACCAGCCTGCCACACTGCTGTCCTCTCCCCACTGTTGTTCATGCTTGCCCCCAAGACTCGAGTCCAAGGTTCTTGGCTCCAATCGGATGATTCCCACACTAGACCTGCTGTCTGTCTGCGCTGCTAGTGTGGTTCTCGCTGCCCTCTGGTAAACACCACTGACTGCACCACGAGTCCAAGACTATGGCAGAAATTTCTTCTCTCTCCCCTGCAGGTAGGCAGATTCACTCCACTTGCCACTCCACATGAAGTCTTTATTCTTTTAGCTGGCTCTGAGTCTGTTCTTCTGTCTGCTGCTCCTCAGTTCTTCTACTGCTTCTCTCACTCCCAGTACACTTGAACTAATAGTATGACTTCTAATTTTGCTGGGGCATTAAAACTCCCCAACCCCAGACTTGCCATATCCCCTACCAGATGCCGCAGCCAATCACTATGCAGGCGGACCATGCGGACCTAATTGAGACCTTCAGCTTCAAAGTCCGTGGTCCACTGTGACACCCCCTCCCACCAAAAACAAGTTGAAAGAGAAAAGAAAAAGCATGCAAAGCCAAACAAAGCTATTTAAATGCAATGGACTAGAGAGGGCAGAGCAGTGCTGTCCAGTGTGTTTGCTTTCCCCAGCTACTAAACTTGGTACGCCATGGTGTACTTGGAGTATCAGTAGCTACACCCTTGCTCCGGACTGGCCATCCTGTAGCAGATGGCCAAGGGTTCCCCCTACTAGAAGAGTAGGGAAATTTCCCTGGTGTCCTAGCCAAATTTACCCTATTCACTGGAAATACCACAAACAGCTTAATCTGGTTCAAGGTCAGCTGGCACTCATCTGTGTGGGGGGGGGTCAAGGGGAAGCTGCAAGTGGGGTGTTAACTGCACACCCGAGCAGACTTGATAGACTATGTGGCCTGGTTCTGCTGGCAACTAGTAAGTAAGTTAGTAGTAAGAGTCCAAGGAGTAACAAAACTGCACAGTACCTGCCAGGCCTGGTTTCCACTCTCCGACTTACACAGCTACCAGGGTGACTCACAGGGAAAGCCTGTATGCAGACTATAGACCAAGTACATGCTGCTCTCCCACAATAGCACCACCCCCCGGGAACAGGGGATAGCACCACCCCCCCGGGAACAGGGTGTGTGTGTGTGTCAGAAGACACTCTCTCATTGTGTCCCCAAACTATCTTCTGCACTGCCGCCCACGACCAGACACCCTTGGCAGCTGCCAACTTCATAAAACGTGTCTCAGGAAGCCTCTCTCCTAGTGTTCCACAGTATTCACTTTGCTGCCTTCCATGTCCGAACACCCTCTGCATCTTCTGATAAGATAAAATGGGACTTGGGTGCTGGCCTGTCGGCGCAGTGGTTGGATTTCCACTTGCGATGCTGGTGACCCGGGTTCGGGAATGGACCTGAGTTGTCGGAGGGCCAGCCAGGGGGAGAAGGATCGAGCCTCCTACAGACTGCTCTCCTTCTCTGGGGGGAGGGTGTGGTGTGCTCCGTGCATGGGGACTGGCAGAGGCCGGGAGCACCACAAGCAGCCGCACTCATAAGGACTTGAGGGGTGGGATGGACACTGGCGTCATTGCACGTTCCCGCCCCCTGCTTACAGGTGTAAAAATGAAACCTGCCCGCTGCCTCAATGATGCCCGCCCCCAGCTGCAATCTGCTTCGCAGGCCAACTCCCGCCCTATCCCGTTGATTGTGGCACCTTTGGGTCAGGTGCCACAACCCCGCCCTAGGGGGCAAGCCGGGGGTCCTGCCAGGGGGTCCCGGGAGTGCAGCTAATGTGGGGAAAGCCACAGCCGAGGGGTCTGTGACCGGGCGGATGGCCGGTAGCGGGAACCCAAAAATAGTCAATAAAATGAAATGCTACTCAGGTAACCCACTTGAACCAGCAGTCCAGGACAGCACTGGAAGGAGAATTAATACACCCAGTGCTGAGCAACAGACTGTTTTACAAAATGCACTTAAAAGAGGCAGACCCAAAAAATGTAGGTCTGAATCCTACTCCTGCTGATGTGATGAAGTTCTAGAAGAAACTTCAAGGCAGTAAATGTAAACAGCCAGCCAGCAATAAACTAGTGCTGGTTGAGAAACTTTTGATTTTGAAAAAGAACATAGTGGGACTCTGGCACAAGGAATTCTGTTATAATTTGAGGGGTCACAGATGACAACTGGTTGATAATATTCCAGGGACTGAGCTCAGGAAGTATGAATTTATCCCCAGAACAATCTGATTATGGAATCATTTTCCAAGAGGATTGGTGTGTGTACAAAATTTAGCTACCTTTAAATCAGCTCTGGATAATTTTATACATGAGGGTAAACGTACTGGGTACCGCCACTGAGTAGTGGGAACAGCATTTATGGACGCACACCTACTGCTGTCCAAAATCGCAGTATTAACCCACAGTATTATTAAAAGGTCAAACAAGATACACCCCCAGGATCATAGTGGAGCTAATGAAACAATTGTTGGGTTGCTTGCAATACATTTTCATGTTTCTTTCCATACTGTTGTAGTCCAAGAGGACTGGAAAGTGGCCAGTGTGTGCCCCATCTTTGAAAAAGGGTGCCGCCCAGTGGCGCTGAGGGCTGAGGCACTGGATGCTTTACCTACATCACGCTGGTGACCTGGGTTTGAGAACAAGGCTGGGTCGTTGGAGAACTGGCATGGGGAGGGAGAGCAGGATTGAGCAGCTGGAAGGCAGCTCTCTCCTGAGGAGGACTCATGGCCTGTCAGAAGTTCCACTGCCCCTGGATGGAGGTCCGCGGGCAGTGCAGGTGAGCGGGTGGCAAGCAGTGGTTGGGCATCCTGGTATTGTGGCATGCGTGTGCAGCCGGGACAGGACCGGGAGAAAATGGGGTTAAAAAATTGAGGATAAACTATAAATAAATAAAAACAAGAAAAACAATTTTGAAAAAAAGAAAAAGGGGGCATGGTCTGAACCGGGCAACTTCAAGTCAGCCTGACATCTGTGCTGGGCAAGGTCCTGGAATCCATTATCAAGGACCGAGTAAAGGATATAGCTGTTTCCAGGATACACTTGAGAACTAGCCATCACAGCTCATTGTATCTTTACTGGCCATAAAGTGCTAATAAAACAAGAAAATAATGTATTTATTCTTAAACAGAATAACCACTAATATATTCCAATCATTCCCCCCACACACAAATTTTTCGTGAAATTTTACAGTATTTGACATTACATTTCGAAAGCTGCAGCTTCTGTACTGCTAAGCTTACAAATACAAGTTGCTTGGAATCTGATCAATATGAATCATAATGATACAGTTCTCATGTGTTGATACTTGTCTATACATGTCGGCACTATATGTGTTATTAAAAATAACAAGTTGCTTAGTCCTGGTAGCTCATTAGTAGCACTGTCACTTCACCGTGTTCAGAAACAGATTGGATCCCTCAGTGGCCAGCCTGGGAGGGAGGAGGGAGGATTGTGCGTCCTAAGGACAGTTCTGCTCTTCGGGCTAGGGAACAGCGTTTACTACTATTTACTCACCACTTAGCAGAGCCTAGGTAGTAAAGCAGTGGAAGTCGACAGTAGAGGGTCCTGGCGAGATGCTGATGGCGTGCCATGCTAGCACGTGTGCATGCATCACGGCATGCAAGTAGGAAGAAAATGGAGACCCCCATAGCTGGCAGGAAGATGATGGCACCCAAGCAGGCTCCATGCTGCCAACCTTGCCCCCACACACACACACACATTTAGTGGTCCTGGGTGAATGGTGGGTAAGTCTCAGGGAAGGTAGGTGATTTGGCTGGGGGCCATCAGAAGTGGGCTGGTTGGGGCAGCTCTGTAGCAGAAACTATAAGTTGAAGAAAAAAATGACAGGGTCTAAAACATTTTTCAAACCATTTCATGTTTTCATATGTTGACATATGAAAGATATAGCAACATTTTGTATCAGTATTTAGCTGATTCCAGTAACTGTTCTAAAGTTATCTTTGGAAGGTCTAGCTTTGGAACTGCTAGGCTAGAAAATCTGTTTTTCTTTTAATGAAAGAATGGTGTCAGGGCATTAAGACTCAGATTGTATCAATACTATTTTTCATATTGATAACATAAAACTACATGACAGTTTTGAAAAAAAAAGTCTTCACTTTTTCTGAACTTTGGTAATACTACACATTATTATATTGCACGCGTAGTGCAAGCAACATTTTGTGACAGCTTGCTGGAGTAGCAGGTTGTGGAGGTGCGGCTGTGTTGTGGCCAATGGCACCACTGCTTTTTTGGGATGGTCTCTGTGGCACTAATGAATGAGCATACTGTCTGTGGCAGCCCTTAAGAAGCTAACACCAACTTGAAAGAATTTTGCCGCTGCAGTGAGGGAGTGCCCCATCATTGCTGGATGTGCCTTGCCTGCTGAAACATTTCAGTATACATGGCGGTGACTGTCGACGTTCATCTCTCACAGTCCTTACAAACCGACTACGGGGGGTGCCCAGTCCCCCTGTCTGCATGTTTATAACACCCCTCAAGATTGTGTGGCACACTGGGAGCCCACCCCAGTGTGCTTCTTGTGCTCTGAAGCAGACCACATCGGCATGTTCCTGCCCCGCCCACCCCCATTGTGTGCCACACTGGGAGCCTACTCCAGTGTGGCCAACATAACCTCCCCCAAAAGAAAACCTTCCTCACTCTCCATTCCCCGAAAATAAGAAAACGGTCCGTCGTTGAGTCGAACGCCCTCAAGCACCCATCCTTCTGTGCACCCCACCTCCCTGCACCCCTTTTCACCCCATACTTACCTCTGGAGCCCAGCGATGATCTTTGGTGGAGGGACATGTCTGAACTCTTCAAAAGCTGACTGCAAACTGAAGAAAATCACGGTAAGCTGTATAATGGCATCAGTGAGGGGTTCAGCTTAGGTGGATGTCTCTGCCCTTTTGTTACTTTTGGCTCCATATTTTCAACATGGGGTTCTTGGGACCCCACCTCATGAACTCAGTTACTGTCATTTCATTATTTGGTCCCGAAAGGTAATTTTGCGGTCACTGTGCATAATCACCTTTTGGGACTGATTAATGAAACAATAGTGTCACTGTTCATGAGGTGGGCTCTCAAAAAGCCTATTTGTGAATTTGGTGAAAAAATTCAAAAAAATGACTGCGTTACGAGCATGCGTTGCAGTTTCCATGCATGCTAGTGACTGAGAATTTTTATTATTTTCACTCCAGATTTTCAACATTGCCATTTTTTCTCGCCTCCTTATGAACGGTACAGCTGTAATTTTTCACATCCTGCCCGAAATGTGTTTTCACACATCTGGTGCAGAATGGCGTGGTCGCTGTGGGAAATCAACGTTTGGGACAGATTAACAAAATCACAGTGCCACTGTTCATGAGCAGAGGTCCCAAATGCTTTCATGAGGAGGGGTTGCAAAAAGCCCATGTTGAAAAATTGGATTGCAAATACCAACAAACGTCCGGGGTGTTGGGGTTTCTAACCATAATGTCCCACCCTGTAGAGACTGACAGGCGTCCGGTGTGACTTTGGATTGTCGGCTGTAATGCTCCTGCCATTCCCCCCCACCTCCACCCTACAGCCAGTGGCAGGCATCAAGGCATGCCTTGGACTCTTGGCCCCAAAGGTCACCCCATTCTCCTATACTGCACCCATCTCAATGCATTTCCTTATGGAATGGGGTGAGCGTAAGGCCCGATGACCCCAAGGAGCAACGCAACACTTGTCGAAGTCTGCAGGGTAAAGTGAGGTGAAATGGCATGAGCGTTATGGTTGACGAACTAAAGGCACACCTCAATGCCTGTCAGTCTCTGCAGGGTGGGGTGAGGTTGGCGTCAGTTCCATACTTCACTGCCATTTCTATTATGCATCTCTCGAACTCCTGCACTACCAATGCCAATGCCAGCAAGACAACATTCGGCATTGACAAATGCTTGTTTAATTAGAAACTGTATAGTTTGCAACTTAATTTTCATTCATATCTTATGCCCTTAATTGCACTGGGAACATTTCACTCTTCCCTTTAACAGCACCTGCTCCTCCTAGCTTTCGCGGGCTTCTTTAGCGGGGAGAGAGTTTGCGCTCTGGAGTAGACCCCTGATGAAGTTTAATTCAGGCGAATCCATGAGTCACCTGGATTGTGGCAGGTGTATCGCTTGTCACTGTGCTGTACTGTAGTTGGTATTTTGCACTCGTATGCATTGTTATTTTCTAAATATATAGTACTTTTGCATTTGAGCTGTGGTGTGCTGATGTATTTTTATGTTTGCTTTTTATATCCTGTTCGGAATGTTTTTGCACCTGTGGTGCTAAATGCCGTAGTTGCTGTGCATAAGCAGCTTTTGGCTAACAAACTGATATTCCCCCTGTTCATGAGGTGGGGTCACAAAAAACATGTTGAAAATTTGGAGTGAAAATACCAACGAATACCTGAGGTATTAGGGTTTCCAACCATAACGCCCAACCCTGTAGAGAATGACAGGCATCAGGGGTGTGACTTGGGATTCTTGCCTGTAATGATCATACCATTCCACACCCTGCAGCCAGTGAGAGGCATCGAGGTATGCCTTGGACTCTTGACCCCAAAGTTCATCCCATTCTCTATATCGCACCCATCTCACCATATTTCCTAATGGAATGGGTGCGATAAGGCCAAAGACCCAAGGAACACCGACACTTGTCAGTGTCTGCAGGGTGGGTGTGGGAAATGCGCGGGTCAGTTATGCCTGAAGAGCCAAACGCACACCCCAATGCCTGTCACTTTCTGCAGGGTGGTGGTGGGGTGGCTTCAGTTCAATACTTCACTGCCATTCCTATTACGCAGCTCTGTAACTTCTACACTACCACTGCCAATGCCAGCAAGCAAACATTCGGCATTGACAAATGCTTGTTTTACAGCACAGTGCACCCGGTCAGGAGTGCATGTACTTCCTTCCTGCTTTTTGTTTTCTTTTGCAGGCATTGTCTGTGAAAGTGTTGGAAGATAGTAAATGACTTCAGTAGAATTGTGTGGAGCTGAGCGATCAAAAAAGGGAAGCAATGAAAGAAACAACACATTAACACAACCTTAATACTTAGGTGCTTATTCAGTAGGGTAGATGTGCACCAAAGTTGCTTCTTGTCTACCCCCCCATGCAGTGGTGACCCATACTGTATAACCTCCCAGGTGTCCATATGTTCATCTAACTTGTTTTTTTAAAGCATTCCATATTTGGTGCATGAATAACTTCTTGAGACAACTCTATTTAATCACTCACTGGGTAAAGTACATGCCTCTTCTGTTTGTCCTAAATGGCCTGCCCTGGAACTATTTGTTATGATTTCTTGTATTATGAGTAATTTCTTTAAACTCAGATCCCATCTCTGCAAGTAGGTCTTCATTTTTGCTCAAGTTATACATCAAGATAAGATTGGAGGCAGTATAGCGCAGTGGTTTAAGGTTCTGAACTGCAAATGTGGAGACCTGAGTTTGAATCCCACAGCCCCCGCTTACATACTGTGTGACCCTGAGCAAGCCACTTAACTTCCTTGTGCTGCCAGATCGCACCTGGTAACAAGCTGCGGCTTAGTGTGCCTTTCCTGGTTAAACAATTTCCCCTTTTCTTTCTCTTATAAGATTGCCTCTTATCCTCCTTCTTTCAAGACTTTGTAACCCTAGGGTATCTAGCCTAGTTTTATGTTCTTTTGCCCTCTAGACCAGACCATGTATGATCTTTGTTACGCCCTCTGGACCATTTCCATTTGTTAACTGCCAACCTTTTGATAAGGCGACCAAAATTGGAGCCGTAGTCTAGGTGAGGCCTAGCCAGTGATCTATACAAGGGTATGACTACATCTTTATGCCTGCCAGTGATTTTTTTTTTTTTTTTTTTAACACAGCCCAATATTTTTGTTGCTTTTGCTACTGCTTTGTAGTTATTAGATTTGAAAGTCATATTTGGTTTTATAATGACCCCCAAATCCTTTTTTTTCTGAAACAACTTTTAATTCCACACCTCTTAGATTATATTTGGCACAAACGTTATTTCCTACATGAAGTACTATGTAATTTTCTGGATTAAACTTCATATTCCAAGTCTTTGCCCACTTGTCTAGAATGTCCAGATCTGACTAAATTATATTTGTGTCCTCACTGGTTTGTACTCTGCCCCCTATTTTGGCATCATCAGTGAACGTGTTCATGAATTCCTTGTCCATTAATTCCTATATGCAAATAACCACTATAAATAGTAAATAGTACTGGGCCAGGTACCAAACCCCTGTGGCACTCCACCAGTCACTCTGATGTTATTAGACATCTCTCCCCTCACTCTTGTGCTTGCTTCCTGTTGGCAAGCCAGTCTCTAACCCATTTCACAACTCAATGATCAGTGTTCAGACTATTTAGCTTTTATATTAATTTGTCATGTGGTACTTTATGAAAAGCTTTGCTGAAGTCAGCCGGCCTGAGAGGCGGAGGGCTGAGACACCAAGCCTCACCTGCCACCATGCTGGTGACCTAGAGTCAGGAATGACCTCAGGGCATCAAGGACTGGCCATGGAAGGGACGAGGATCGAGCATCCAGTGGCCTGCTTTCCTCTGAGGGAGGGTGGGTAGAAGCCACCACTTGCTTGTCTCCTGGCAGATGTTGGGGAGAAGGCAGCTCAGGCCAGAAGATCGGGCGATGGCGCAGACGGCACACATCACGCAGGAGCATGTGGCATGTGCCTGGAAGTCACTGGATACCACACCTCCCGGGGGACCAGCACACGGGAAAAATCACTGGCGGTTGGATGACGGCAGACTCCCGCAGGTCCTGCTCCCCATATAGCAGGGCTCACCAGCCCGAACTGGATCCGCTCCTCAGTGGGGTCCTGGATCCCCCCCCATGACCCCGTCGGGGGGGGGGGACAAGCAATGGGAGAAGATGGCTGGTGATAAGTCCCAGTGGATGTTGGGCGGAATGGGACTGGGGCACCCTCGTGAATGAGGATGGAGAGGAAAAAAAAGAAAGCTTTGCTGAAATCCATATAAATTACGTCACGTGGTATGTTCAGGTCTAGTAGGTGACTAATGGGTTCATAGAATGAAATGAGATTGGTTACACAAGAGCACCCCTTAGTAAAACCATGTTGTATCTTATCTGTCATGCCACCCTTACTGATACTGTTGATGATATGCTGCTTCAGGAAGGTCTCCATAATTTTACTCACAGTGGAAGTCACATTGATAAGTCTGTTGATAGAAATCTGTCGCTTGTTACCTTCTTATAGATAGGAGCGGTTGTTAACTTTTTCCCAATCTTCAGGGGCAATGCCTGTTTGTAGAGATGAATCTAAATGGGTTACTGACTGGTCCAGACATGGCCTGGGCTAGATGTTTTAGAATCTGTGGATGGATATTGTCTGCTCCAGGTGATTTATGTGGGTCATTTTTACTTCATTCCTTAAAGATGTTGTCCTCAGTGAATACATTTAATGCAAGAGCCATGATTTTATTTGTACTGAGTTTTAATTTGCCCCCATAGTCACCAGTATTTTTGAATACTGAAACAAAGCAGATATAATTTTTTCTGCAGTCTCTGCTGGCTGCTCCACTGTTACACCATCTGTTTCCAGTGATCCTATTAACCCTTTCTTTCAGCAAGTTTATATAACTAAAGAAAGCCTTCGGGTTGGTTTTATTTTTGGCCACTTCAGATGTTCTTTTGCTCTTTTTAATATTTGTTGCCAATACTGCATATGTCTCTAGGACCTTGCCATTATTCTGGAATATCAAAACAAGGAGGGGCATGTTCACTAACGAAATGTCTAACTCCTGAGAGACTAGCCACACCAAGAGTCACTGCACTGGCTGCCATTTTAAATTCAACAAAGAAACTGAACAAGGTGTTACCTTAACCCAGGTGTGCTCTATACAGTATACACTGGAGTAAAACACCAACTCTCTTTGAAAGCTCTCTCTGGGACTTTGAACCACAGCAAACTGTCTGTGAGCTATCCATGCAGCTCACTAATAAACAATTCCATACTTTGTGTTAGCTGACTGTGTTCCATTTTTACAGAAGGGTGAATTACGCTGTCATTCCTTAGTTGCTGTAAGTTAATGTAACACAAACTGGCAGTGCGGCAGGAGGCCTGTTATTGGGAAGGAATCCATCTGCTATAAGAGGGAACTCTTGTTCGGAATGCAGTTTATACCCCCCCACTTTCGTAGCCACACAATGACAGCAGAGGGATAAAGGGAGCTTTTCACTGATGACAGATGGCTCGTCAGTTCTCGGAATTCTCGGCCTCCTTCTGTGTGCAGAATTAATGCATCTGTAACATTTGGGACTCAGAATATAGCCTTTTAGTAAACCCTGGGTGAGAAGAAGCAGACCAGAATGTTTCCTGGTAGGCTGTAGATTTCATGGGAGTACTTCCATATAAACCCCTAGATGGCGCTATCCCAGGGGCTACTACCCTGCCTGATTTGCCACTAACAGGTTGAGGGGCCTGGATCCAATGGCGGTGCCTCCACCCAGAGGTCAGGGTTTGCAATAGTTAAACTAACTTGGTCACAGCCCTCTAGGACACTGCAACCCCCTTTCTTCCCACTAGTGGCACACAATATATCAGAATTACCTTCACAGTATACACTTACCCCAGGACTCGTTCCGGCACTGGGACCTCCTGTGAAATGAGATACAGTGCAACAATCACAGTACAGTACTTTAACATGAACAAATACCTCAGGCAGTATAACTTTGCTGAAACAAGCAGCTCTGATTTATTTAGGGGATATAACAAGGACAGGGGAAATCAGGTTAATTAGCTTATCACTCTAATAATCTACCTATGGCTCTGTGCACAGGCCTATCCCTATCAGTTACTGTCCCTGGGTACCCAAGCCCTAGTGGCTAGTCCAAACCGTGGCAGCTGGTAGGGCCCTTTCACACAGAGAAAAGGAGAATTAAACAGTCAGCAGTACAGTAATTCCATTTGGATTTAATGTGGCAATTCAACAGGGCGACCCTGAATTAGTACTCACGACCTCCAAATAAGATAGGGTCCTTCAATGTCAGCAGGGCTCACTTGAGGTACACAAACCTCTTCACACATCCATATAAAAAAGCACTATACCAGGCAGGCTGCATCTGTATCCCGATCGTAATTACTGCACAATACCGGGAGAACACACAGCAGATTCAGTTCCTGACAGACCGAATGCAATTTTCAGCAATTCCTCCAGTCTTCTACAGGGTGAGCCTAGTTTCTACTCTTCAGAGATCCTTTGATTCTTTTCACAGGACTGATTCAGTCCTAACAAGCTGTTACACAAGCTGCAGACGAACTCTGGGCCTTACACATGTTTTTTGACTAAAACTGCACACTGAAAAGCACAGGGCTCCTTCCTTCTTCACTGCCAAAGCTCAACTGAAACTCCAACCGACAAAACGGGCACTTCCTTTGAGTTCCTCCCAGTTCTTGACTGGATTGGCTGTCACTCACAATAGACTGCTGCTGTTGGTCCAAAAGGCACTGAAGTCTAAACTACATCTCCCAGAGTCACTGCCCATACAATCCTCTTGTGGCTGGCTCAGATTATGAGTCCAAGTTCTGATTCGTCCAAGGCACCATTTTAGAGCTAGCTTACCCCACACTGGATTGGTCCAGTTCAGCAGTTCAAAACTAGAATGGGAACTAGCAGACACAGTTCTGACTGCAAAGAAAGCAGGTTAGACAAACTGTAATTTCATTATTACTGTAAATAATTTCTGGCAAACAGTTACATCTTCCAGATAGGTTCCTTTGCACTCCTAGTGACTGCAAAATGAAGTGAATTGGCAGCAGCTCGAGTGGTACTCAGAGAAGCACACAGTCCCCCCATATAAACTAATTATGTCTGCAAGCAGACAGCTCTTAAAGAGATAGTACCAGAGGCTCTAAAAACACTCACTGATAAATGGCTTAAATGCCAAACACCATTCAGGCTTGGAGCATTCAAGCAAGCTCCTGGAAGTCTTTTGGGAACCCCCATTTGCAGGGGGGTTACACATGTACTTATTAGGACATGATAAAACAGTGTGGATAATAAAGATTAACCTTTGTCATTACAAAAATGTTTTTCATTTACTTTGAGTGTGGTGTGTAAGCAGTAAAACACATGGTATGTAATTATGAGCCAGTAGCACACCTCATTTGTTTTAAGTAGAAGAAGTGCAGCCAGGGCCTTTTAATGCACCTGAAATGTGATTATTGGCTATAATTACACATCCCTGAAGTGTTCTGTTGCACTAATAAAATCAGATTTTAAAGCAAAAATACATTTAATAGTGTACCTGTGTATATATAGTGAATATACAGTCACATGACCTGTGGCGACAAATCCTATTGCCAAATTTATCCATCATTTATAAAAGCATGCACATATTCAGTGGATTAGGACAGGATTATGGGAAGCCAGTTGTTGAGGTGATTTTTTTTCTTATACTCTCTCTCCTTTAGTGGGGTATATGGATACTTCCCTTCAGTCAGCCTCCAGTCCTCTCCTGTCCAGCATTACCAACTCTGCCATCCAGGGGTCACCATTGCTGACCTTACTGTGAGCCTCAGTGAGCATGTCCCTTACCACCCGTAGCAGGAAACATCTGGTATGGGGTGGGTGAAGCATAGAAACAGAAAATGTTGTCAGAAAAATACCATTGTTCCATCCAGTCTGCCCTGTTTTACCCTATCCTACTCTGGGACCTTATGTCTAATTGAGCTTATTGCCCTCTCTCTCCCCCCCCCACTTCCCCCTACCCTACTGCATTCCTTCTGTGTAACTGTTGAGCCTTTTACTTGGTCTCAGCTGTGTTTGAAACCATTACTGGTTCTTGCACCCACCACCTCTGCTGATAGGCTGTTCCTTTGCTCAGCCATTGTTTCTGTAAAATAAACCATTGAACCCCTTTGTCACCCCGCGAAATTCCACCCCCGCCAGCTTCTACTGATGTGCCCGTGTTCTTGATTCGCCAGCCCTGTTGAATATTTCCTCGCAATCTACCTTGTTCCTTTTCTTTCAGGAGCTTGAAAGTCTCTCATATTTCCCCTCTCTTCTGGTCTACAGCGAGTACACTTTCATGGCCTTAAGCTGATCCTCATAGTATCTACACTGCTGGCCCTGAATCATTTTGGTTATCCTGTGCTGCACTCTCTCTAGCCTGTCTTTTTCTTGCCTGCAGAGGAAAAAAAGGTTGCTTGCGAGTCCCGGAGAATGCACAATAAAATTAGAGGATCAGTGTTTGACAAGGATATGTGGATCTTACAAGGGAACCTGAATTTAGGGGCCCACCTGGAACAGACAGCAGTATGCAGAAAATGCATCCATTGTTAGCCCCACCCAGTATGGCTGCTCACCATCTCACCCCCCCACCCTTTACAAAACTAGCCCTTGTAGCATAAACAGATTTGGGGCTGGCAGTATAGCCTAGAGGTTAGAGTAATGGACTTGGTACATCCTGTAGACCCATGTTTGAGTCCCACAACCTCCTTTTACAGACTGTGTGGCTCTGAGCAAGTCACTTATCCTCTCCAGTACTCCTGGGTCACCCCTCAAAACAGGCACTTATGCCTAGTAGGCCTTACCTGGTTACCAAAGACTAAAAAATATGTTTTACCTTTGGTTTCTGCAGTTCTCTTTGTACATTTATTTATTGAATTGTGTTGACCGGGTATGCCCTTTGAGACTAGAAGTCCAGTGGTGCACGTGGTAGGCTAGAAGTACAGGAACTCGGACATTGGCAAATATGAAATGCAGAATGATGATCCTCAATCTGAAGGAGAGCTGTGTCACGACACATCTATCTGTTTTAGACACTAGTAGATTCAGTCAGAGATATTGAAGTATTTGTAGGAAAACAGCATGGCTGTACAAGTCAAATGTGGTTATGGAAACCCTGATTTCAGGTCACAGGCCCGGAAACTGTCATTATGTTGCTGGGGTAAAAATTTCAGTTCCAGTGTCAGTGGGAAGAAGTACAGGAACTCCGTTCCTGCTTTAAAAAAGGTACAGGAACTGGGTTCTTGTGTGTTCCTGTTCACTTTCATCACTGTAGAAGTCCCTTTTTCAGGGGTGACCTGGGGAGGGGGGTGTTGGATGTTGTTTAGTCTGATGTCTTCCTGTTAGCTCTGTGCCTCCTCAGCATTCAAGCTTTCAATTTGACCTAACAGTACTATAAAACAATGACTGGAAATGGAGCATTTGGATTGGCTGACAGGCATTCTGCTGGATTATGGTAACCGCTAGAAACCCTAATGTATAGCAAAACATTTAGAATTTAACCTATAACCCCCCCTCCCCCGCATCTTCATGTACAAAGATTAAACAAACAAGAAAGGTTGTCTGGGGCTGACACTGTGCCAGGACCTGACACAATCTTTTAATTCACCTCCTCTCCTTAGCCCAACTCCATGGGCCCTAGTAGCAACCCCAAACTCAGTCATGATTTTGGGGGATGGGCTAACGGCTGTTAAATTTCAGTTTAACTCCCTAACGGTCTGTGTGAGGCTCCTAGCTAAATCGGACTGCCATCTAACGGTAGCAGCATGGGGGGATGACATTATTTAGGTAGACTGTTCTGAGTCCTTATGTGTTTCTCTTTCTGTCAGCAGTTTTCATATTAATATGGCAGGCTATGCTAGTTTTTGAAAGTGTTACTACTTTTTGGAAAAAATCTGAAACCTGAGAAATGTGTGTCCTTCCTGCTTAGCCGTAAAATGCATTTTTGGGGTGTGGAGGAAGTTTTCATTGGGTGGTAAAGTTTTAAAAAGATCATTAGATGTGATTTGAAATGGCCACATTTTCTGTTCTGCTTTGGGCAGAGTGGGCAGCATTATTGAGAACACTGCTGCTGTCAGTATTTATACGCATCATGCCTCCTTAGTATTCCCAGTATTTTCTTTTTTTTTTTCTTTTGGTAACCGTAAGGCCTACTAGGCACAAGTGCCTGTATTCAGGGGTGACCTGGAAGCACTAGGGTGGTTGAGTCGTGATTTGCTCAGAGTCGCACAGTATGCAAGTTGAGGTTGTAGGAATCAAACCCAGGTTTGCTGGATGTACCAAACTCATTCACAGCTTGTTACTCTAACCTCTAGGCTATACTACTAGCCCTAATATGTTGCCCCATGCCATCTAAGATGGTCAAGCTGTAGGAACTTTCTTGTGAACCACTCGTCAGTATCGATCTGCTGCATACCTTTTTACTGGATTGTAGTAAGTTTCCTTTTTTGAGGGGATTATATAAACAAAGTGGTTTGCATTTTCTTCAGGTTGGTTGTCCTGCCCTACTGGATTTGCCACATGTGAACTAAAAGGTAAGGAGAGTGGCTGCTTCTCACAGCAGAACAATAGGGCTGGATTGATAACTTTAGTATTCAGCACAATAAAGACAACTTCTTCCCTTGTCATTACTGTGTGATGTAGTTATCCTCCAATAAAGTACTCTTCATGACTTCTGGAGCCCCAGTCATGATGTAACATACCATCCGTGTCACTGCTGTATTAATTCTGTGCAGGTATACTCGTGCTGAGGAGCAACGTGGCAGCTGGAAGAGTGTTATACATCTCTCTGTCACTTTCTCTGGGCTAAATGCGTACCTTTCTAGGAATTGACTGATCTGGAGAGCAGAGCACTATTTTGTTAAATCTGGAGACCTGGGTTTGAGTCTGGATTCAGGTTACTCGGGTGGCAGTAGATCATTTTCAAGAATATCTGCTCCATAGAGCCAGGCAGATTGGACTGCAAGCCAGAAGCATCATGACTCTGTAGATGACTTTTGTATTGTTGGGCTGCCCACATCACGGCATGCCGCCATGTATGACACTGGATGCTTAGATGTAGCCTATATAACATGGGTGGCAACCATCCACTACTTTTCTTTTTTGCTGCAGTCGGGTGCATGTTAGACCAGTGGTGACTAGTTTTTCATTGTCATTTGTCTATGCCATCAAAGTTTTTTCTTGTCAACTCTATTTATTGTTTCTACCCAAAAGGTGATGCCATCTGCTGTTCATCTCGGCATATTATGCTGTCAAGTCTACCATCACCAAAGAAGATGCCGCTTTTTATTAGTGTCTTATTTAAGTAATAAGACACGACAAGGTGTGTGTTATCGTGTAATAATGTCACTCCTGGTGTGGGTTGAAGCACGAGGTGAAGCAGAGTGCTTCCACCACCCAGGAGTGACGTTATTACACGATAACACACACCTTGGAGTGCCTTATTGCAATTATACAATGGCTCGATGTTATACAAAATAAAAAAAACAAAATTTAAAATGTTTGTAGTAGATTTTTATAATGTAAAAAGAAGAGAGTATTTCTAGTGGAATACCAATACAGTGATGTTATTGTGTAATAACATCACTGTTTCAGGTGCACACTGACCAGTCAGAGTCCAGGATTCTTTCTTGCCATTGTATAATGTGGTGATAAGATCTCCTGTGATGACTGCCATGGCCGCTGTGTTAACTGCTTCAGAATCGACCACACAGTTCAACATTGTTCCATTTACAAATGATTCATTCAGGCTACTAGGAGATGAAGCTGAAAGTCACTAAAGTAATTTCTGCCCATGGCTATGGAGGAGGACTGTGCAGTCACAGGTAAAATGTCTGCTCCTCTCTCGATTTTCAGGTAAGAAATTACTGCTGAAGAAATCATCATTATTGAAAGAATCATGACACCATGCCACCAGAAAGAGCAATGACTCGGCCAGGCAGTCAGGCTCTAGACTTTGGCCTTTGTCTGCAGATTGGTGCCACAGTTTGCTGAGACTACACTTGTGGTCTCCAAGGCCACAGTAGGGAGATCAGACCAACACTGGCATCCACTGCTGACTCTTATTTCAGCCACTGAGCAGCCAGAACACAGGGTAGAAGGGCACACACCACCATCTGCAGTGCTGCAGCAACCTACAAAGTCTGTGATGACACAGAACTTGTGGTCACTGAACCCCAGTCCTGTGTCAGCGACCACGGTTGGCCCATTAGTGTCAAATGGGCAATTTTGCAGTTTGGGCACATTTCTCTGATATGATACAGAGACTTTGCTTCAGTTATCGTTGTCACCATCTATGGCTGTAGTACCAGACCTGCTTGTGACACCACAGTCCCTGGCATTGGTAGGGCCTGTTCAGCCTCCTGTCCCTATAGTGGTCCCAGCATCTGTTCTGAACCCCGTCTTCCTACCCCTGAATAGGAGGAGGAGGAATGTAATTCTGACTTGATAGAGGAGGACTTTTGGGGAAGGAGGAGAATTCCCAGTCGGACACCCTTCAGGGTCCACGTTTCCTCTGACAGTGCGGACACAGTGTATTACACTTCCAGGTCTTCTAGAACACATCCTTTCAAGGCATAAGGTCAGCCCAGGAGACTTTATAGTCCTTCATGAAGAAGGAATCTTCTACAAAGAATCTGTGCAATGTTTTGGCAGTCTCATCTACCTCTTCAGTGATGAGTCCTCCCATTTTCTGCCATTGGAAGATGCCACTGTGGCAGCCGCATAGACCTAGTATCATGCCGGCTGTACCCAGGAAGGCAGACAAGCAGTATCTGGTTCCTTGGGATAAAAACACTTTTTTTTTATCAAAACTAAACAGATATTGTGGTAATCATGGTATCTCATGATAGGTCAGAAATGCCTCAACACATATGCATTCAACCCGACATAAGGACCCAAGAAACTTGATATAATGGGAAAATTACTTTTCTTCAGGCGCACTTGGTTTCCAAATTTAAAAAAATGTACCCATTGAACTACAGAATTGCTGGTGGAAATCCTTGTCCAAGACTGTGGATAACCTGCCTGAAACAGAGGCTAAACAGTATGGAACCAGGGCCTCTATGCTAGCAAGAATTTATTGTGTTCAGTCTGTGATGCCTCTGGAATCTGAATACACAAACATTCCTGGCTCAGAATTGCTGGTTTAATCCATGATGTACAGCATTTTGTTCTGAACTCCCTTTTGGGGTGATGAACTGTATGTGGCACTGACTACCAGGTGTGGGTGGGAGGGTGTCGGTGCTGCGAGGGTGGGGGAGACACTGAATACCAAATGAGGGGCCGGCCGTGTGGGTGGTGCAGTGTGGGATGGGGTACCAGTCCAGTGCCATGGCTGATGATGGAGAAGGGGCAAGCGGACCTGCTGATCAGGGCTGGGGCTCCGCTGGGGGTGTCTCCATGATGGGTCTGGTGGAGGATGCCATGGGTTGGGGTGGGGGTCCACTGGTCCATCAGGTGTGGGTTACCTTGTGTTGGTGGTGATGGGGAGGTTGTATGGCAGGTACAGGGACTGGGCGGACGGGCGCATCGCCAGGGTGCGGATCTGCAATGGAGGACCACTGTGATTTGCGGGCACTAGCCCGATTGTCTGCCCCAGCCCTACCTGTCTGCCTTGTGGGTGGGGCAGCATGGAGGGTCAGTTCCCAGTCCCATTGCGACTGGTAGGTGCAGTCTGTGGAGGCGTGCAGTGAGTTATGGTAGGGTCCCCCCTGGCGTAACCGCTGCACCATTATGCTCCCCTGCGGGTTCCGCTACGTGCCTTTGTGAATAGTACATAGTGCAGACATGCCCCCCTGCCCGCTCCAGCACATTGCGGTCTGCGTGGCCGGGGGATCAGGTGTGTAGGGGCTGTGTGCCCCAGTTAATGCATCCCGTGCGGGGGTGCAATGGGTGCGGAGTGGCTCTGTGTTGCAGATACATGGCGTATAGCCACTCCACACATTGTTGCATAGGGCCCATTAATGGCTTTCACCAAATCAGGCATGAAACAGACACACAAAGTTTTTTAAGGGGGCATGAGTTGTACCCATGTGGGAGAGTGAGCATGGGATGGCACTATGGCTCAAATGGTTTTGAAATAAGAGAAATAATGAAAATAATGGATTTAACCATTAGAGACTGGAAAATAAGAAAAGGCTTTCACAGACATTTTGGTTGATTTAAAAGTTGTATATATTTCCATCTTTAGGTTGCTTATGGGTAAGTGGAGTCATATAATGAATTGAATCTGTATGGCTATAACACAGAAAAAGTAAGCATTGCTCCTCACTTAATTCTCTGTGGTACTAGAAATTACATTTTTGAATATAATAATATTGAAAGAAAAATAACAGATTTTGTCTTGGGCCGGATTGTGCTGAATAATGCTTACATGTGGTGTATCTCTGTTTCTTAATATAACGGGTTGCCCGTAGCTCCATCTGATGAAGTCCTTTCTTTCTTTATTTTTGTCAACTCTTTTCTCTCTGGCTCCTGGGAACTCTCTTAGGCTGACCCCACACACTACCACTGCTCTGCCACCCACCTGAAGTCCGACCTCTGAGAATCAGGGACAGACACCCCCACCTACCTTGGACCAATGGACCCCCTGGGCTCTGAGTCCCCCGAGGCAGGGCTTCTTTCCACTCCTGGTGCTCTATCTGGAATCCAGTGCATTGGCCCAGACAGGATGAGGGATCGGAAGAGATGGAGAGTCGAGCTTAGTATTGGGTATGTGGCGGTGGGGCACTGGAGGTAGCCGTCGCCTGTCTCAGGACCAGGGCTTTTCTGTCTTAAGTTCCCCTGGAGCGTGGACGTGCAATGATGACTGTGCAGGCACGCTGCTGACATCTGCAGCTGCTCCACTCCTGAACAGCGCCCGACACCTATCGCGCCCCCAATCTCCACGCTCGGTCCACTAAGGTGCTGAGCTACCCAAACTCTCCCGGGAGAGGTGAGGAGAGCAGTCCTCCAGATGTTCAGTCCTCTCCCTGCCTTGCTGGCACACAAATCTGTTCCCAAACCCAGGACGCTGGAGTGATGCGAGGTGTGGCGTCCAGCACCTCAACCCTCAGCGCCACCGGGCCGGCTCTGAAACCCTTTAAAAGGGTGAAATATTGGGTCATTTTCCAAACATGGCTAAAGCTTGAAGTAAAGTCTGTTAAAGTGATGAAGAATCTTGCAAAAAGACTTTCTTGGAGTTTGGCTGATTCTTGAACTCTTGTGGTTGAAAATGATTGTACCTAGATCAGTCCCCGCCCCTAACTATGAAGTATGGACCTGTGAAACCAATTGAGGGTACACAGAGATGTTCTGTTTTTGCTTTTGACCCCTTGGTTTGGCAAGCCACTGGCTCCCAACAACCTGACAGTGACTGAGTTTACCAGCAGCAGCATTTGGGCCCCCTTACAAGGCTCTGAATGGTCATGGTACAGGTGGTCAAGAGCAGGCCTCCCTCCACCTCCTCCTGACTCAGTGCCTCCTTTCTGCTCCACATCCAGGGATTTGGGTGGGGATTTCAATACTTCTGTCCCAGTGGTGGAACTTTACTTTAGTGGATTCTGGAAATTGTCCAGTCAAGCTATGCACTGGAGTTAGTCTGTCACACTCCATAGATGCCCCACAGGCCGTGTTGCTGTCCGCATGAGCATGTACTCATCCTTCAGGAGGAAGTCAGGGCTGTACTGAAAAAAATGGGCAACCTACACAGTGCCCATACCAGAAGAGAATCTGGAGTTCTACTCCATATACTTCCTAGTACAGAAAAAAACAGATGGTGTTGTACCATCCTGAATCTTCGGGTACTGAATGAGCATATAACTTATACCAAAGTTTCACATGTTCTCTCTGGGGTTACTCTTTACCCTGCTGTCTCAAGGAGACAGGAGATACTCATTGGATATTCAGGAGCTTATCTGCACATCAGAATTGAGAAACATCACAGGTAGTACCTGTGGTTTCATCTAGAGAGCCACCATTTTGATTTCTGAGTGTTGCCTTTTTCTTTGTGCTCTGCCCTGCATTTATTTATCAAATGCTGTGCGATAACAGCCATAGCTGTGCATTGGAAAAAGCAGCACTTATCCACCTGTCTGGAAAATTGACTTCTGAAAAGGTCCTCTGCAGATCTGCTGGTTCACACTGTGAGCCAGGACAAGGTAGTTGCTTGACCAGTTCGGTGTCCTGGTCAATGTACTGAAGTTAATTCTCACCTCTTGCCAGGAGTTACAATACAACAAAGCTATACTGGGCACATCTCAAGCACAGGCTGTGATGCCAGGGAATCAGGTGGTTGCCCTGACTGCTTAGGCATGTCTGGTTGCCAGAAGCAACATGGTCCTGGCCTTGGTCCGGTCATTGGGCCTTATGGCAACATCCATATTCATGGTTCGCTTGGCCCGTATGCATATGTGATTCCTCTGTAGATCCTGCAGTCGAAATGGCCTCAAGCAAATCAGTTTCTCAGGCCCCCAGTCAGGATCTGTGACCCCCTGTGGAAAGCACTGCAGTGATGGCAGGACAGACGGCATCTGCTGGAGGGGGCTCCATTCTTCAGGGACTTTGCTCAGAGTTTCCTGAGCGAAACGTAACCTTTGTGGCATCTATCTTACTGAACATGAACTTTTTATTAGGATTCTCTGGTGGCTATGTGACCGTGCACACAGATGATCACAAGTAAAAAACGGTAACTGCAATTTTCCCATTTCTCTGTGTGACTGTTTTGGTGGGTGCCCTCTAAATTTTTTTGTCTGTTAGGGACTTTGGTTACTCAGAGTTTAGATGCACCCAGCCTTGTGTTGGGTGCTCACTTCAATTCATTCTAGACTTAGGGGATCTGTTCCATGTTAATGTAATCGCCACATAAACATACTGGAGAGGAGGGCTGTCCTGTATGGTGCTGTAGTTGCTGGCCCCCTTAGATTCAGGGAACAACCTTAATGGTACCGATGGAGAAGCACAGTCAAAAAGACTGGCACCAGTGAGAAGTACTACATAAAAAATATCACTTACTCATGGATTAGAGTGATCTACACTTTTATTAAATACAGATGTAATGGGCAGGAGGCCCCCTCACAGCAAGATCAGTGTTTGTTTTGCTGTCATCTGATACTGGGGTAACAGGTAGGGGACATTCTGGCACCACAGCTTGTTACAGTATGGAGGTTGTGCTGGGAGGGCACACAGATGCTATTGCAAGGTTTCCCCTTGGGTAGAATCAGCACCCTACTCCGCCTCTGCACAGTGAATAAACACCTATGGGTTGTGGGGACACCCTGCCTCCCCCCCATACCTCACGTGCACATCCTTGACCTGACTACCCATGTCGATGCATCATCAGACTGTGATTGGTTGTGCAAGGGCCAGTGGCTGTCTGCTGTGGGGTGCTCTGCATGTGTGGAGGGGACATTCTGTGGCTTTCACTGTGCAGCCACATATCCGAAAAGGGTCCAGACCCTTTACTGGATTGGGCCTCTTGTCTGTATCGGTTATCTATTCTTGCTAATGTTATATGACTCATATGTATTTTGTTGGGTAGTTTTATTTGCTCAGTGAATGATGTATAAATGTATGCAACACTATTCTGTTTCCCCCATGACCCCTACAAAAACCAAAAATGTATTCTCATATGCCTCATTCCTGGTGTGGAATTTGTTTTTTTACGGCTTATTTTATTGTTTTGAGAGTGAAGCATTGCAAAAATTTATAGAAGTTCCTCATAAACTTTAATTTAAACCATATAATTATGACAGGAAAGTGCTTCAATCCCTCTTTCTGACATGATCGGGGGGCGGGGGACTAAGGCTCTCTAAAGTTCATTTGCAGCAGTAACCTTGTAGTCATATTTTGTATCAAAGTTCTGGATAGCATGATGATTGATAATAAACAGCTCTATGCAATGCACACCTGTACCTTATGGCCTCATACTTTACTGCTTTCATCATAGAAACTGACGGTAGATAAGGACCGCTTGGCCCATCCGGTCTGCCCATTTTCATTTTGATTGCTTTTGCTGCAGACCCTCCTTGGTCAATGGCACTGTGTCTTCCACCCCCTTCCTTTCCATTATGATTCCCTTGTGCCTATTCTAGGCTTTTTTGAATCCTAACACTGTTTTTGTTCCCACTGCCTCCACGGGAATGCTGTTCCAGGCATCCACCACCCTTTCTGTGAGGAAGTATTTCCTCACATCCCTCCTGAACCTACCCCTCTCCAGCTTCGTATCATGACCCCTTGTTCTAAAGCACCCTCTTCTCTGAAAAATATCTCCCACTTGTACTCTATTCCCCCCCGTGAGGTATTTAAAGGTCTCTCTCACATCCCCCCATCTTCTTTGTACATATTGAGCTTCTTTAGCCTCTCCTCATGGGGCTTTTGATTCAGACCATGCACCATCTTGGTAGCTCTCCTCTGGACCACCTCTATTCTGTCTTTCCTGAGATGTGGTCTTCAAAACTGGACAACGTACTCCAGGTGGGGTCTTACCAATGACCTATATAGGGGCGACACCACTTCCCTCTTCTTGCTAGTAATACCCCAGCCTAACATGCCAGTATCCCACTAGCTGTCCCAATTGCCTTGTCACATTGTCTAGCCACCTTTGGGTAATCCGGTATGATTACCTGCAGGCCACGTTCGGCTTGGTCATTGCAAGTATCTCTCCCCATTTTGTACTCCACCCCGGGTTTCTGTGGCCCAAGTGCATTATTGTACTTTTTTTTGCATTAAACCTTGGCTGCCAAACCTTTGACCACTGCTACAGCTGTATTAAATATCTTCCATCCTTTGCACCCTCCCAGTGTCTGCTCTGTTGTAGATCTTGGTGTCATCTGCAAAGAGGCAGACTTTCCCCTCCAGCTGCTCTGCAACATCACTAATGAAGGCATTAAAGAAAATTGGCCTCTGTACTGACCCCTGAGATACCCCACTGGTCATTCTTCACTCCTCAGAGCAAACTCCATTTACCACCACCTCTGCCTCCTATCCCCTAACCAGTTTCTTACTTAGGTTACCACCTTATTGCCCACCCCCCGTGCTATCCAATGAAAAGTCTTCCTTGAGCTTGCTTAAATGCTCACTGCCAGGCTGGTGTTCTGCGTTTTAACAATTTAAATGTATTGCCAGAGAGTGCCTGTATAGCCTCTGTGTACTGTCTCTTTAAGAGCTGCCTGGATTGCAGTCATAATTAATCTGAGAGGGAGCGCTCTTAGAAGATGTACTTGTTTGCTGATCATTTGTTACAGCAGTAATAATATTGCAGTTTGTTCTAACCTGCCTTCTTTGCAGCATGGACAGTTCTGTTTGTTTCCATCATCTTGGTCCTGGACTGTCAGAATGGGCCAATCAGTACTTTGAGACTCTAAAATGGAGCCTGCCTACAGGGCTTGGTGGGGCCAAACTTGTCGAATTGTAGTTTTGGGCTTTTGGCACCTAAAATAACCTGGAGGGAGCCCTTGTTGTGACTGACAGACAGATCAGCCAACCGAACCTTTTGGATCTTGGGGAAAGTCCCACACTGCTTGCAGTTTGTTAGATCTGAGTTGGGAAGTGAAGAAGTAACAGCTCGAGATAGTTCGAGCAGCAATCCATAGTGAATTCAAGCGGGAGAACTGTGGAAAGGCCTGAGTTTGGCCTGCATGCCTGCCTGCTGTCCCTGAGAGGGAACTTGTGCTTTTTCTTTGGACTGAATCTGAGATTTGTAGGCGAATTAAGCCACTGAATTGTGACCAGGCTTTAACCTGAAAAGACTGACGATTTGCTGAATGTGATCAGCCTGTCAGGACTTCAGCTACCTCTGAACTCCCGGATTGTGCGAGACTCTATAGTGCGACGGAGAGCAATTTGCCTGAAATGCAGTGGAATTTTCTTACATGTGAATGTGCGTGTGCTTATAGTGGATCGTGATTTGGTTCCCCACTGTGTGTCTGAACTGTGTTTTGCTTGCTGGAGGCTGTATCCAGCTCCACAGACTGAATCATGTATCCATTTCCATTTGCCTGGGCCCTACTACACTGGCCCAGCCAGACACCTACTCATGAAGAGTCATCAACGAGAGACCGGTCTGGGGATCAGCCCCTGCTCACACGCCTTGAACAGGAATGATACCTCGGTGATTAGTGTGGGCCTTGCTTCTCCGGGCACTCCAGCTCAACAGCCTGTAGTCTCGATTTTGTCCTGCCTATGTTCAGTATTGGGTATCATGAGTAAACATCAGGGTTGCTCCCTGCAACAACAGCTAAATCTACAAGTGTTGTCATCTGATTGTCTTGTTGCTTTTCTTTCCGAACTGAGCCCTCTGGCTCCAGATTACAAATAGTGTCGTTGTTCATGTTGCTTTCTTCCTTCCATCACAGGGCCCAAACCAGCTGCAACGTTCCTAGCTAGCCCACCATTTTCCTACCTGGGTACCCAGAGTGTGTGACTGTGTAGGGACTCTGAAATGCATGCATACTTGTCTGATTAATGTAGCTTTTAAGCAAATCAACTGGATTACGCCCCTCCCTTGTTAAAGTCCCCTAAATAAATCAGATTGAACTTTGTTTGCATTTAACCTGACTGTGGTTACAGTTTGTGCCAAAAGTATTGTACTGTTGCTATTTGCTGTGCTTAACCTTGTTTTACAGGAGGTCCCACGGGCCAAGCTAGAGGAACCAGCCATTTTGGCAAGTGCAAACAATGTGGGTAATTGCCTGGTGAATAAGGGTCATTGTGAAAGTAATTACTGTATATTGTTCAGGCCACTAGAAGGGAAGGGGGGGTTACAGTGTCCCAGAGGGCTGTGCCCAGGTTAGCTTGACCACTAACAACCCTGACCTCCAGGTGGAGGCACCCGTTCATTACCGAGGCCTCTTAACCTGCTACTAGCCAAGCAGGCAGGGGTAGGAACCCTTGGGATAGCGCCACCTAGAGGTTACACAACTTATTTACCAATCTCCTATGTGGAACTGTGTTGAAGGCCTTGCTGGTCTAGGTAGGCCATGTCCACCGTCCCTCCCTGATTCAACATCTTGGTTATCCAGTCAAAAAAATCTATCAGATTTGTTGGCACGACCTTCCCTCTGTGAAACCTTGCTGCTCTTGCGTCCTGCAGTCCATTGGATTCCACGTATTCCACAATCCTTTCCTTTAATAGTGTTTCCATTAATTTCCCCACCACCGAAGTCAGGCTGACATGCCTATAATTGCCTGCCTCCTCCTTGCTACAGCTTTTGTGAAGTGGGATTACGTCTGCTCTTCTCCAGTCCTCCAGGACCATGCCGGTCTCCATTGAACTGTTAAACAAGTTTGCCAGGGGTTCAGCCAGTACCTCCCTGAGTTCCTTCAGCACTCTTGGATGCACCCGTCGGCCCTTGGCTTTGTCTACCCTCAGATTAGTGTGTTTTCCTGACCTTCTCAGAAATGGGACTGGTGTCCATTTCCCTCCCCTCAAAGCTGTTGGTGCCTTTTGTGGTCCCTCCCATTCCCCTTCTACTGTGAACACTGAGCAGAAGTATTTGTTTAAGATGTTTGCCTTTTCTTGGTCCTCCTCTGTACAGTCCTCCCTTAACCATACAATCCCTCCCTTTGTCTTTTTTTTTCTTGCTAACATACCAGAAAAATGTCTTGCCTCTTTGATACTATCTGGGCTATTCTTTCCTCAGTTTGTGCCTTTGCACTCTTTACTATTTTGCCTGCCTCTCCTATTTCCCCAGATACTCTTCCTTATACTCCTTTCTCTGGGTCTCCTTACACCTTCTGAATACCACTCCTTTTTGCCTTTACCTTTTTGCCACCTGCTTGAGAACCATAACGGTCTCTTCTTCCTTCTGCTTTGCTTACTTGCTTGACATTTGAACATAGAAAAATGCCAGCAGATACAGGCCATTCAGTCTATCTAGTCTGCTCAGATGTGCAGCACTTCAGTCCATAAGACTGCAGCTGCCCCACCATATGCCTTCCCCCTCCCATCCCCCCCGGTTTGTACCTCCCTTGACTCTGTCCCACCCTTCTTGAAGCCCCAACACTGCAGCAATCGATTTCCTCTGGCAGAGAGCGCTCCACCATGCCACCACCTTTCTGTGAAATAGTGCCTCCCAGTTTTCTCTGAACCAGCCCCTTTCAACTTCATAGAGTGTCCCTGTTTTCCTTCTGCCCTTCAGATTGAACATATACCTGATGTCTACTCTGTTCAGACCATTCAGGTACTTGAAGGTCACAATCATATCCCTCTCTCCTTCTTTCCTCCAGGGTATACTTATTGAGCTCTCTGTTTCTCCTCATATGGTCTGTCCCTCAACCCCAGGATCATTTTTGTTGTCCAGCACTGTACCCCCTCCAGTAATTTGAAATCCCTTTTCAAGTAGGGGTGCCAGAATTGCACGCAGTACTCTAGGTGCAGTCTCACCAGGGACCTGTACAGGGGCAAGATGATCTCCCCACTCCTAGAAGTAATCACCCCTTGCACCCTAGCATCCTGTTTGCCATTGCTGCTGCCTTCCTGCACTTAGCAGAGTGGTTCATCTTCCCCGTTACCAGCACTCCCAGATCCTTCTCCTCCTTGGATTTTGTTAGCAGGGACACCCTCCAGCCAGTAATTGTGTCCTGGGCTCTTGCCTCTGAAATGCATCACTTTGCACTTCTTGGCATTGAAACCAAGCTGCCAAATGTGAAACCATTCCTCCAGTTTTGCCAAATCCTCCTGAAGTACTTTTGCTCCGTCCCCCCACCTTGGCACAAATCTCACATACAGGTTTGTTGCCTTTACTATGCATTCTTAGTCTAGCCCATTTGCCCTCCTTATGACCTAGGACATCTCTCCCTGCCAGGTCCTTTCAGAGGCATTCCCCCATCTTTGTAAAGTCAGCCCTTCTGAAATCCAGGATCCCCGCCCTTGTGTGGTTGGATTCTGCTGCTGATCTTATATTGAACTACACTGCAATGATTACTGGTCCACAGATGACGTCCCACCTTGATGTCTGCAACATTGTCCCCATTAGTAAGCACCAGTTCCAGTATTGCCCCATCCCGAGTGGGTTCACTGACTAGTTGCCTGAGGAATGTCCTGTGCAGGGAGTCCAGGATGTCTCTAGTTCTAGCTGATGCTACAGCAAGGAGATTCCAGTCTACATCTGGCAGATTAAAGTCCCTATGAGCACCAACTCCTCCTTTTCAGCCATTTTGCCAGTTGCATCCAACATTTCATTATCTAAGTCCTCCCCTGTTGTCAGAGGCCTGTAGATCACTCCCATCTGAATAGGGGCTCCATTTCCTGACTCGAGGATGACCACAACACCTCACCCCCACCACTTCAGTTCTCTGTACCTTCATTGCTTTTATGTTTTCTTAACATAAAGCACCACTCCTCCTTTCCTTCATACCTGTCACTTCTAAACATCGTGTAGCTTGGTATGACCATTTCCCAGACATGATTGTCAGTGCACAATGATTGGTAATAACCTACAATATCCAGGTCTGCCTCCAATCATTTTTCTTTTATAAAAAATACTTGCATACTATTCTGAACCTCACTCTTATTCTAATTCATTTGTTTGACATATTGTTCTATATAAATCATTATGATGATTCATTCTGCACAAGAGACCAGTATCATTGAAATGGGAGCTCATGGCCAAGGGAAAATAGTTAGATCTCTTAAACGCCACATAACATTATGTTTGTCTAACAGTAACATTCAGCATATAATCCTGTAATAACAAGTGCTCTGCCGGAAGGTTATCCTTTCAAGCAGTTCTAAGAACTAAGGCTGTATATGGAAACAAAGCAAAAAGAACAGCTAGCACCAGCGGCAGCATTTCAGCACAGTTACTTTTATTGAAAGTGCTGCAGCGCAGACTAAAGTGCAAACTGAGACGTGCAAAAAGATAGATAATATTGCACTGACTGCGTGCAAGCAGGGTATCAAAACTAACAACCAACAAGGGAAAACACAACTAACCCGACCAGTTTTGCCTTGAGCTTCTTCTGGAGTCCTGGATGTACTGATTGGTAACACTTTTAAAGTGATAATACACTTAACTTAAATTTATAAAATGTCAGGGTAAAATCCAGTAATCTGATTGGCTCTTATTTATGTGTAAAATAAGGTTTCTACATGGTTAAAAAAAAAAAAAAGGACTGCTTGGCAGTGAAGAGTCTGGAATCCAGATCAATGGGCATTTGGAACACAGGCATCTCAGTTAGCCCCCTACAGCTAGAATTGATCTTCCACCACAAACATGGCTGCTACCTTTACACTGTAAAAAAAAAAAAACTTCAGCTAGGCCCTAAAAATAAAACTACCTGAAATAAAAAATAAAACAAATGAATTAAATGTTGTTTCCCTGATTCACACTCTCCTTACATATATACACAAATTAGAAACAATAAATATTGTTTATAGTTTTCACCACAACTGTTTCTTTGCTGACAGTGAAAAATCCTCTTTCTGTCTTTACCTGCTCATCAGGGAACTCTCTTCTTCTTGTCCTGACAGTGAGATAAATTGAGTCTCTGCCTTTGTTGCCTGTGTATACAGTGTGTTGGAGAGAAACATTCTGCCAGTGGAACTGAACAGAATTTTGAATCCATGTATTCTGTGGCAAACATTCCATATGTTGAATGTGAGGAAAACGGAGGAAAAAAACAGGAAGAAGAAAGTAGGCAATAATTCAATGACATCACTTGCAGTGGGCGGAAGGACTATTTTATCACAAATGCACACAAGTAAATCCATTGTTTCTACACATAAACATGCTTTTCCCAATGGTAAAAGTCAAAAAAAAAAGGGAGGCAATTTATAAGCACAATATGGCACTCAGGGTTTGTGTAAAACATATTTTACAGCACATCCAGCAGCTGAAGTCACTCTGCCTTCAGCATCTTGCCTTACTACACCCCTGGCCATGCTGTAAAATATGTTTTATACACACCCCATCATGCCTTATTGCCTTACTTAGTGTCAGCCATGTGCAGATTGAGAATAAAGGTGCTAGAACTAAGTACACATAGGCCCTGTCCACACTAGTGGTCCTGTAACGTTATGGGCAGGTGAAAACGTTACAGCAGCCCCTAAACACTGTGCGCATGCACACTGAAGACTGTTTAGAACCATGTTCAAACCCTGATGGTATCAGGGTTTTAGCACGGATTTTCACACGGTTCCACTAGAAAAACGCTTACTTCAACAGTGTGGACAGGAGTCCCTAGGTGTTTGTTGGCATGGCGCTGTCACTCCCAATTCACTCTCAGAATGTGGACGCACTTGGCAGCAGGATCAAAACATTGATCAGTCTTCAGTGTGGACACGATGGCATGGTAAATCCTGTAACGTTTTTGGTAACGTTACAAAAAAAATGTCATCAGTGTGGATGGGGTCTTACTGTCCAAAAGGATATAAGAGGGTTTTTAACACTAATTATGTTCCTATAGAGTTAGACAGCTGAGTGGCTAACATAGAACATTTCTGGTAGCCCCTGGTCAATGCCGGGCAACTGAAGCTAGCTGTTTACAGATGTACAGTATATGCACTCATCTCCTCTCTTTCTTGAAAAAGAAAGCAACTCAGAACAGTCTGTTAGAAACGTTAATTAATAATTCAGACACAGTATATGATAGCTGCTGATTTCAGTAGTATCCTTCTAACTTTCTTCTTATAAATAGCATGAGATCAAACCTTTATTCATTCTTTCATTTCTGAAATACACCTTTGAGCACAGGTGCTCATTTGCAAAGGTTCTTTGTCAGTATTAGGTTACAGTGCAGCAACAAATTCCAACATAGATTACACACAGTAGTTTACATCATTAGGACAAGTCGCAACAAAGATTAAAATCAGAAAAGGGTCAACAACAAGTCTGCACACAATTATGCTGTGTCAAGGTTCTGGCAAACCTAGTAATAAATTAAGCAATAATGCATGACGGGATGTGTGTTGTGCTGGGATAACCTCACCCCTGGGGTGGTTGGGCATGAGGCTGGAGGCAGAGTGCATCCAACACCCCAGCACAAACTACACTCTGGAGTGCATTATTGCTATTATACAATGGCTCTTATTTAGTAATACTCTGGGGACCAAAATGAGCACATGTAGATGGCTGTTAGGCAGAGAACAAGTATTGGAACATCCATTGTATGTGTAGGGACCTCTGTTTTGTAGTATCAGTTGTTCAGTTTTATTTTTAATTTTTTGTGAGAAACACTCCCCATGTGAAAGCAATGCATCATGGGTATGCAAATAATCAATTGTCTGGTATCACTGTAGGGTGTTATGCAATACCAGGCATACTTCTGCTCAGTATTCACAATGGAAAAGCAGGGGGAAATACCTATTCCGGTCAATAGAAGCACTCTGGATAGTGGGATTGATATTAGTCCTTTCACAGAAGAAAGGGTTCTGAAAGAACTCTTAAAACTGAAGGTGGATAAAGCAATGGGGCCTGATGGGATTCAGCCCAGAATTCTAAAAGAACTAAGGGAAGAACTAGTAACACCACTGACTACCCTTTTTAATAAATCATGGGAGGATGGTGTGGTACCTGAGGACTGGAGGAGGGCAGATGTGATTCCCTTTCACAAAAGTGGGAGCAAGACAGAGGCAGGAAACTACAGACCTGTCAGTTTGACCTCAGTGGTAGGGAAAATGATGGAATCACTTCTGAAGGAAAGAATTGTTGAGTACCTAGAGGCCAGTGGGGCACAGGACCCAAGGCAGCATGGATTCACAATGGGAAGGTCATGTCAGACAAATCTAATTGATTTCTTTAACTGGGTGACCAAAGCAGTAGACCAGGGAGGGGCTGTGGACATGGCCTACCTAGACTTTAGCAAGGCATTTGACACAGTCCCGCACAAAAGATTAATAAACAAATTAGCCAGCCTGGGAGTGGGTCCCAGGGTGGTAGCCTAGAAAACACTGGTTGGACCAACAGGACACAGTGGATAATAGTAAATGGAGTCCACAGTGAAGAAAGGGCGAGTTACTAGTGGGCACACCAGAGGGTTCAGTACTGGGGCGGTCCTTTTAATGTCTTTATAAGTGACATTGCAGAGGGACTGGAAGGAAAGTATGTCTTTTGGAGATGACACAAATATCTGCAACAGAGTTGATACACAAGGTGGGTGGAAAGGATGAAAAGGGACTTGGCAAGGTTGGAGGAATGATCAAATGTATGGCAGCTTAGATTCAATGCAAAGAAGTGCACCTGGGAAACAAAACCCAGGGAAGAGTACACAATGGGGGCAGATACTGACAACAACAAAAATGGAAAGGGACCTGGGGGTAGTCATATCAGATGACCTAAAGGTGGCCCAGCAATGTGAGAAGGCAGTAAGGAGGGCTGGGGGGATACTGGGATGCATAGGGAGAGGCATCACCAGTAGAAAACAGGAAGTTGTTGGCCCTCTGTACAGACAGTTGGTAAGACCACATCTGGAGTACTGTGTACAGTTCTGGAGATCCCATCTCCGCAAAGACATAGACAGGGTAGAGGCTGTCCAGAGGAGGGCAACCAAAATGATGCAGGGTCTGCATCAGAAGACATATGAAGAAAGACTAAAGATGTATAGCCTCGAGGAAAGAAGGGAGAGGGGGGACATGATAGAAACTTTCAGATACCTCAAGGGAATCAACAACGTCCAAGAGGGTAGCATCTTTCAGAAAGAGATGTGCAAAAACAAAGGGCACAATTTGAAGATAGAGGGGATGGCTCAGATGTAATGTGAGGAAGTATTTCTTCACAGAGAGGGTTGTAGATACATGGAACAGCCTTCCTGAGGAAGTCGTAGAGTCAAAACATTGGGGCATTCAGAATGCATGGGACAGACATAAGGCAGTTCTAGTGGTGGGTAGGAGGAAGTAGGCTGTTGGTTAACTAGGATCTGCAGCTTATCCGTTAGGTAGGGAAATGGGCAGACTAGGTGGGCCAAGCTGTCCTTATCTGCCATCAAATTCTAAGTTTCTATGCATACTCATGATGCAGTATATTCATATGTGGTGTTTCCTCATAAAAAATAAAATTGATACTATAAAAGAGATTTTCCCATCCTATAAAGGAGATGTTCTGACACTTGTTCTCTGCCTAACTATGAAATGTTTTAGCCATGAAATAAATGTTGTCCCCCCCCCCACACACAATATAAATAAATACGGATTTTATGTGAAACTAAGCTGTTGCTTCTGTACTTCAATTGCAAGGCATCAAACTAAAATACAAGAGTGAGTTGTCTAATCACCTTCAAAACTATCTAGAGCATCACAGTCTGTTATCCCCCAGCATGGTTTCAGAAAGAACCATAGCA
Source organism: Neoceratodus forsteri (assembly GCA_016271365.2). Taxonomy (NCBI): domain Eukaryota; kingdom Metazoa; phylum Chordata; order Ceratodontiformes; family Ceratodontidae; genus Neoceratodus; species Neoceratodus forsteri. The sequence goes on along the minus strand of CM057450.1, from coordinate 94,133,540 downwards.
CCCTCACGGTCTTATTAAAAGTAACCTCCGACATCTACCATGCCATGGACCAAGGCGCTGCCACTGGTGCTATATTTGTTGATCTCACCAAAGCATTTGATTTGGTGAACCATGGTCTCCTGCTAAAGTAGCTTCATAATATTGGATTTGATACTAGTGCACTAAGTTGGGTCCAAAGCTATCTCTCCCCTCTCCCAAAGGGTTACGTGGGCTGGTTCTTTGTCAGACTTCAATCATATTACGCATGTGGTTCCCCAGGGGTCCATTCTGGGCCCTATGTTGTTTTCCCTTTTCATCAATGAGTTACCTTTACATTGTTGTAGTGCCTCTGTGCACCTCTGTGCGGACAGCACAATAATTTACCGCTCTTCTCCCAATGTAGCCTGGATTAACAAAGAACTTGCAGCTGACTTTTCTGACCTTGAAGGTTGGTTCAATTGAAACCATCTAGTCCTCAATACCAAAATTACCAAAAGTATGCTTTTTTTCCTCACCGTTACCCCGCCGTCAGTACCCCTTCCCCTCTCTATATTGCCTCCTGTGATGATGATGCCCTCGAGACTCTCCAAACTTTCAAATACCTGGGCATTACCTTAGAAACTTAGATGCATCTCTCTCCCTTAATGCCCTTGTCTCCGCCCTGACTAAGGCACTAAATCAAAAACTGGGTCTTCTCTACTGAATCCGCCCTTTTCTCTCCTCTGCCTACTGCCTCAAGATTGCCTCCTCATCTCTCCCCCTCCTTACTTATGGTGCCCCTCCACTTTTGTCAACCAATGCCAGTAACATATCTCTCCTTGCTCCAGGCTTACCATAGAGTGGGAAGGTTTGCGTTAGGGGCTTGTGCTCGTCTCCATCACTATGTCCTTGCCTTCTTAGGCTGGTTGAATTATGAATCAAAACTGAGATACTGTGCCCAGAATCTCATGTTCAAACTCAATCACAAATTCACCCCCCCCTTGTCTCATTGACATTGTACGTCCAAGGGCTGTGGTGCCACGGGCGGGCCCTTAGATCCGCCTCCCTCCATCTTCTCTTGAGACCTAATTTTAAGTTTACTGTTGCCCGTAAATCCTTTGTGTACGCGGCAGTATCTGATTGGAACTCCCTCTCCCCCCACCCCATGTCCGGTCTTGCGCTACCCTCCCTTCTTTCCAAACCTCCCTACTTCCCTCCCTCTCTTCTGTCACTAATTGTGGCTGCTTCCATTGACATCTCTCTTCTTGAACTCTCCCCTCCTTATTCCTCCCCCATCCTATTCCTCCCTTTTGAATTTTCTAGACACTCCACCTATTTGAACTCTTCCCTTCTCTCTCCTTCCTAACCCCCCATATCCTATTCTTCCCTTTTATTTTTCTTGCACCTGTGTGCAGGTTTTGGTGGCTCCGCCCTACCTGCTGTTACCTTATCCTGCACATATCCAATGTGCTGTGAATCATTGACATTTTCTTACACTGTATATAACATTTTAAGTTTTTTTTCTCCTGTATAGTGTTTATCCACAGCTCCGTAGTTGTTATTGTTGCCTCATCTGTAGAGGCATCTTTCTGTAACAGTGACTGTGACCTCTGTAACATGTCTGTATTGATTTGTCGTACTGAACTATTTTGTAACTCTCTCTGTCCCGGGTCAGCCCTGAAAAAGGGACTGTAATTGTCTCAGTGTCCTTACCTGGTTACCAAAATTTAAATAAAAAAAAAAAAAATAAAAACTCTCATGGTAAGAGAGGTTGTGGCTAGTTATTCAGTCTGTTATGCAACCATCTGTACGGGTGGACTTGATGATGTGAGGTTGTGCTCAGATAACCTCACTGCGACAAGGACATATTGACCAATCGGAGTCCAGGTAAATTTTCTTGCCATTGTATAATGGAGAGTAATGAAAATTGCAAGCAATCTGCAGCTACCAAGTGCAAAGTAAAGTAAGTTATAGTAAGTGAGCTGTGTAACAGATAAGTAGCAGTCACAGTTGGTACAGGGGCAAGGATCATTTTGGGTCTCTTAAATGGAGCAATTTTGGTGAGACTCGGTGATTCCGGCAGTTCATTCAGCCACTGTGGGGCTCTGATGGCAAAGGAGCAAGTGGCTAGAGTTGTCCTCTGGTCAGGTATGTTAAGAGCGTTCCTTCTTATATTCCTGGTGCTGTATTGGTTCTGGACAGGATGCAAGATGTGTTGCAGATCAGGAGGTATGAGGCCCAGCAGAGCTTTCATTCCAGGCAGGCAAGTTTGGAATGTTATTCTGTCCTTAAAGGAGCAGAAGGAGCAGGTATGGATGAGTCTACTGGCACCAAGAATGAAAGCAGCAGGCCTTGGTCAGCACCAGTTTAACCCCTACTGAGTACAGTGTTGGTGGCAGTACCATATACTGTGATCCCATAATCAGTAATGGGAAGATAGTACTAACCACAGCAGCCCGCTTGGCTTGATGCGGTAGTGCCTTTGCCTGAAATGGGCACAAAGTTTGTTATTAGCCGAACTGACAATGTTATCCACATGGGGCACAAGGACAGGGCATTATTGATGGTGAACCCTAGATATTTGAAGGTGCTGATCTGTTCCAAAGTGGTCCTGCACTCGTTAAGGATCGAGAAGGGACTGACTTTTTTCCTCAACTGTGGCCCTGCAAATAGCATGGACTTGGTCTTCTTGTGGTTCAGAATTAGTTTATTACATTTGAACCAGTCTTCAAGAGATGAAAAATTGCACTGAAGGTCTCTTGTTAGGGCCGCCTGACATGAACCACTAGTGTAGATGACCGCGTCATCTGCATAGAGCTGTACCCTCGAGGTTGGGCAGGCATCCATAAGTTTGTTGATAAAGAGACTGAAGAGTAGTGGACCCAGTATAGAACCCTGTGGCACCCCTATAGGAATGCGTTTAGTGTCAGATAACACCCCATTCATTTTCAATCACTGTAATCGGTCAGTAAGGTGTCTTCTTAATCAGGACACAGTGTCCGAGGAGAGGCCAAGGCAGTGGAGTTTTTCTAGAAGGAGTGGGTGGTTAACCAGATCAAAGGCTTTTATAAGATCAATGTAGATGGAGCTCACTAGGTTGCCATTATCGATGGTGTCCTGTAGGAAGGCTGTGTATTTGAATAAGGCTGTATTGGTACTATGGAGTTTCCAAAACCCATGCTGTTGGTGGCATTGGATGTTATATTTAGACAGGAGACTAACTGGTCTTTGACCAATCTCTCAAGAGCCTTAGATAAAGGGGAGAGAATGGATATTGGCCTGTAGTTTGAGGCTATGCATCAGTCACCATTTTTAGGGCTGCAGTGGGTATAGCCCTGCAGTCCAGTTACAATCACTGAGGAAAAGGATGCTGCATTCCTTCCGAAAGAACAGCATGTTGGATTGCGTCACAGTCACCTCTGCATCTGTGAAGCAGTCTGGTCATGTTGTCTCTACTGACCGCAGCACTGCACTGTTCCACAGTGCCAGCGGTCACCCTGTCGTGTCCAAGATGGCCACTGCTAGCAGTTCTGTATGCAGTAGCATGCAGTGGCCATCTTGGTCACAACAGAATGGGCCGTGTTCGGCTGTGACCACCAGCACTTATTTCTTTTATATGTATGTTACTAACATAGTAACATACTATTTGCCAACAGATTAGGCCTTACGGTCTATCGAGTCTGCTCGAACCTAGATCCTTAGTTGGATGCTGAGACCCTCCCATCCCTTGTTCTCCAGAAACCCCTATCATCCATCCCCACCCCGGACAGGCCATCATCTGATACATCCATTTTCTGTGTCTGTCCCACCCTCTCTTGAAGCCCTCCACTGTGGATCTCTGAACCAGCTCACCAGGCAGTGCATTCCAAGGGTCCACCACCCTCTTAGTGAAAAACCTCCTCCTCTTTTCCCCCTCACCCTTCCACCTTCCAATTTCAAACCATGCCCTCTGGTGATACCTCCCTGCTTTAGTCTAAAGATCCCCTCCATGTTTACCCTATTTATTCCCTTGAGGTACTTGAAGACCTCAATCATGTCCCCCCTGTCTCTCCTCTCCTCCAATGAAAACAGGCAGAGCTCCTCAAGTCTGTCCTCATAAGTCAAATCCCCTAGCCCTCGTATCATCTTTGTTGCCCTCCTCTGTACCCTCTCCAGGAGCTGTATGTCCCTCTTCAAGTGTGGTCTCCAGTACTGTACACAGTACTCAAGGTGTGGTCTAACCAGTCCCTTGTACAGCGGCAGAATCACTTCCTTGCTCCTAAATTGCAACAATATGGCTATGTACAGAAGTGCAGGCCCATGAGGAGGCTCCTCAGTAAGACATACACACAGTCTTCTGGCTGCAGAAGCAAGGTATGTATGGGGCCTGCTGATACACAGATGAAAATAGTTTGCAATGTGTGAATCATGGTTTCAGCAGCAGATCTATAAATTGTTCAAGGGGATAACAGACTTTTAGTTACGCAGCTGCATATAGAAAACCATGCAGTGGCAGATCATGCTGTCTAGCAGGGTGCCTTGTGCAGCATGCACGAGTACCTATGTACGTAGACTTGCGGGTTCCATGGGGCCTTTGGTCTGCAGAATGCATTGTACGACATACATACATATGCAGGTGTGGCCGCATACAGATTCATGAAGGTAGCAGTCAGTGCTACTGCATTTGTGTCATCTGGAAACAGTTGTTTGTTTGTCTTACCTGATGATGGCTGTCTGTGGTTGCTTGTAAGGGCTTGTTCTTTTGCTGGGGGGAGGGGTGGAGAGTTGGGGTTAGAAGCCCTAACACCATATTTACCTACTTTTATGGTGTTAACTTGAACCCTAACTGGTGCATTAACGCAGTTTTTGCAAAAAATGTCTTTTCTTTCTAAGATAGTGGAATTGTATCCTCATTCACACAGGTCACTTTAGGACCTATGTGAAGACATGCAGATGTGCAGGGTCCCATGATAGAAACTTTAAGTACCTCAAGAGAATCAACAAAGTCCAGGAGGTTAGCATCTTTCAGAAAAAGAGATGTGTAAGAACAAGGGGGCACAATTTAAAGTTGTAGGGGGGATGGCTCAGGGGTAATGTGAGGAAATTCTTTTTCACAGAGAGAGTGGTGGACGCATGGAACCACCTTTCTGGAGAGGTTGTGGGGTCTAAAACAGTGGGGGAATTCAAACATGCATGGGACAGACATAAGGCAATTATAGTGGGGAGTTGCAGGAAGTAGGCTGTTGGTTAACTAGAATCTGCAACTTATCCAATAGGTAGGGAAATGGGCAGACTGGGTGGGCCAAGTGGTCCTTATCTGCCTTCAAAGTCTATGTTTCTGTGTAGGGGAAGAAAGAGAAGGCTCCTTCTGTCTATAGAAGTGTAGGCTCCTTGTGTGCCCTGCAGTTCCATGCAGTCACGGATGCCAAGAATTGATGGGGCTGTCAGGTGGGCTGTGAAAGTGCAGAGCTTTATGGTCTTTGCACTTCCATTTAGCTGCAGATACAGATGCACAGGGGAAAGAGTCCATCTGTCAGGTAATGCATGGTCCTCTGACAACCACAGGTGCAGACCTACAGGCCCTATGCCAAGAGAAGAATTGTCTTCACTATATGCGTAATCAAATGTCATGGTGAGAACCCAGTTTCAGTTATAAACCAAAAATTATGATACGCAATCAAATTTCAAGTCAAGCAGCCAGTTTTGGGCATGAAATAAAAAATCATGGTTTGCAATCAGATCTCATTCTGAGAAACCAATTTTCTGCTCTGAAATGAAAAATTCTGATGAACAATCAAATTTCATGCTGAGAAACCAATTGTCTGCTGTGAAATGAAGAATCATGCTGTGCAATCAAATTGAATGCTGAGAAGCACATTTTCTGCTGGGAAACAAAATTCTGATGTGTAGTCAAATTTCATGCTTAAACCAATTTTCTGCTGTGAAATGAAAAATGGTGGGGTGCAATCAGATTTCATGATAGTAACCAATATTCTGCTGTGAAACAAAAAAATGGTGTGGAATTGAATATCTTGCTGAGAAACCAGTTTTCTGCTATGAGACAAAAAATTGTGATGTGCAATTACATTTTATGCTGATCGAGAAACCAATGTTCTGCATCAAAAAACAATTCTGCTTTGCTTTCAGATTTCACACTGAGAAAACAGTTTTCTGCTGTGAAATTAAAAATTGTAATGTGCAGTCATATTTCACGCTGGGAAACCAGTTTTCTGCTGCGAAACAAAAACATTCTTTTTTTCTTTTAATTGTGATCTTTTTTCCTCCTTCCTACCACATCACTTCACTTTCAGAGCCCTTACATGCCTCGCTTGCCTTGGTGTCCTGGCCCACAGGAGTCTGCCCCTAGAGTGCTCACCCCGGCAGTATCCTTAGGTATCCCGGATTTCCTCCCGGGTGGGACGAAGAGAGGTCCCCTCTTACCTTCTCCCCACACAGCGGTGGAGTGGGTGCTGCACAGTGGAGTCTGCTCCTGTCTTGGTCAGTTGTCGAGGTGCTCAGCGAGGGATCCTCACCTAGGATTGACAGGCCACCATTTTCTGTGTTCTGTTACCCGCAGATGTCGGCACTCTACGAGAGCCAATTGGGAGGCATGCGTAAAGATGCAACTCCTCCCAGGGCTTCTTTGCCAACGCTGCCCCATACCCTTTTTGCATGATCTGATCTGCACAGTCACCCAAGAGATGGTAGTAGAGCAGCGAGACTTGCATGGAACCCTCCAAGAGAAGGAGAGCCGCCATTGGGTGCTCAATCCTTTTCTCCCCCTGCCGACCCCCGGCAACCTGAGCTGATTCCCAAATCCGGGTTGCCGGCGTGGAACAAGGTGTGGCGTCCAGCACCTCAACCCTCAGCACCACTGGGCCACAAAAACATTCTTATGTGCAGTCAAATTTCATGCTGAGAAATAAATTGTTTGCTGTGAAACAAAAAAAATCATGGTGAGCAATCAAATTTCATGCAAGAAACCTATTTTCTGCTTTGAAATGAAAAATCAAGTCGTGCAATCAGATTTCATACTGTAAAAAAAAGAAATTATGCTGGGCAATCAAAATGTGTTTTCAACAGACTTTTCTGAATCGCACTTAAAAAAATTGTCTCATTGGTCGGATTTAGTTTCGCACCACCTTAACAGTGCAACAGAAAAAAAGTGAGTTCCAATTCAAAAGACAGGAAAGATGTTAACATGACCAGGAGAAATACGTAAAAGATATTTATAATCATGATTGACTGAAAAATGTCTCAGAATCTAAACCAGCATGTTCTAATGAGGTATATTCATGGTTTTTTTTTATTTTAAATTGTGGCTGCTGTAATACAAGTTTGAATTAGTAGTTTGTTTGGTGAGAAACAACACAGCGACTGTTACAAGACAAAAATTTTGATGTCGTGAACACAACATCTCACAAAATAAAAAACAGCCCTGCAACACCAAAGTTTTGGTGTCTTATCAGAATGTTATCCTGAAAACCCTACTGAGCATGCTCAGAACAGTAAAATACAACACATAAATCCTTATAACTCTGGAACCATTTAATATTTTTTAATGAAATCTTCCAAAGGCACTACCTTGCCACAGCACACTTCTACCCTGAAAGTTTTAGCGAAAAATTCCATTCCATGTAAGCTGTGAGAGCAAAAAAAAAAAAAAATCCCATGTTATATATAGGAAAAAAATAGATCTCTACAGGGAAATGACACATGCAGATCTTCGAAATCACACCAGCTGCAGTCACAAAACTTTCCACAGGTCTCGACCTTGCTTACTAGACAGCACATGCAAAACGTCTGCTATTTTCATCAAAGGCTGCCAAAGTTATTAAGATGCAAAATTAGGGGTTTAACACTGAACACCCTGCTCAACCCTAACTGTAGGGTTGCTACCGTACCCCTAAACTACATTCTTTGCAAAAATCTTTGTTCATGCACCATCTAGGTAACTTAATGCCACAAAACTAGGGAAGAGTAGCATTGGGGTTTCCAGCCCTACCCCCTACCCCCAGCAGCAAAAGGAAAAAAAATGAGGGTTTTGGGTCTCCAGAGTCTTGGTGAATCAGTGGTGAGGTCTTCCTTGGGGGTCATCAGCCCTAATGCTCACCCCATTCCATGCGCAAACAGCATCACACATGATCTCCTGTGGGCCCTGCTTGAAGAAATCTACAACAAATGGTGCTGGCAACATGTGATGAGACATACTTCTTTACCTTTGAAGTGTTTATCACTATGAGGCAGTGGCTTGGAGCTGCACCTTGCACTTCAGATTGGAGGCTGTGGGCTGGGGGCAGGGGTGAGCAATTAGGGTTGACAACCCTAAGGAAGACCCCACCACTGATTTGCCAAGACTCCAGAGAGCAAAGACAGTTATGTTTTTTCCTTTTGCTGCTTGGGGGGTAGGGGTGGGGAGTTGGGGCTGGAAACCCTAATGCCACATTTCCCTAGTTTTGTGGTGATAAGTTACCCTAATAAGTGTACTGACGACGTCTTTTTTTTTTTTTTTTCAAAGCATTTCCTTTCTTTTTGGGATAGTGAAATTGTATCCTCATTTAAAAAGGGACCTGCATTAGCAGATGTGCATGGCCATCTGGGCCATGCGCCAAGGGAAGGCTTTCTCCACCCATGGAAGTGCAGGGCCCTGCTGACTCTGCGCTTCTATGCAGCGTTGAATATCAAAAATTACCAAAGTTATGAATGTGCCTTGCAAAATTTCAACATATGCTCATAACTTTGTTGTTTTATAATATTTTGACCCAAAATTTAACATAGCCTTCTTATGACCCCACCCCATGAACAGGGGTGGAGAACATTCTCAAAAGTTGCCCAAAAGGAGATTTTTCACAGTGACAGTGTCATTCTGAGCCACAGGTGTGTAAAAACACAATTTGGCCAGGATTTGAAAAAAATGATAGTTTTCACGTTCATGAGGTGATTTGATAAAATGACTATGTTGAAAATCTGGGGTCAAAACATTTAAAATTAACAAAATTTAAACTTACGCTCATAACATTGGCATTTTTTAAATATTTTGACCCCACATTTTCAACATAGCCTTCTTATGACCCCACCTCATGAACAAAGGTGGTGAAAAATTTTCAGATCTTTCCCAAAAGGTGATTTTGCAAGCGACTGCAAAAACACCTTCAGGCCTGATTTGCATAATTCCACTGCCATTCATCATGAGCTCGGGTTCCAAAAAGACCATGTTTAAAATTTGTGGTGAAAATATGCAAAAAGGACAGTTATGCATCAAAGTTTAAAACCCCATTGAAGTACGCTGGACCGCACTTACTTTAGTTTCTTATATTACATTCGGCAGTTCCAGCAACAAGATGCATCTTCAGTTGGAGAGTGGATCTTGTGAGGGCATGTGGAGTGTGTGTGGGGATGTGGGGTGGTGCATGCTGAGCAGGAGGTGTGTGTGGGTGTGGGTGTGTGTGTGTGTGTGTGTGTGTGTGCGTGCGCGCAGATCTGCAAGGGACCACATTCTGTTCTGCTGGTTAACAAACAAAATCATAGCAGGATGGTTTTCTTTATTTCAGGTTAAAATCTGACACTAGGATTGGGCACCCCAGTGTCTGACCACTGAACAAAAATGGGGTTGGGTCACCTGGAGGTTAGAGGGGTCCAGAGAAGTGGTACTAGGAGTGGGCACCCCGGTCCGCTTACATATATTTATTGGGAAGGGTGGGATACCTAGAGGGGAAAGAGAGAAGCAGTACTGGGGGTGGGCACCCTGGGTCACTGATTTAGATTTTGGAAGGGCGGGATACCTAGAGGGGAGGAAGGAGAAAGAAACTGTACTGGGGGTGTGCACTCTGGGTCACTGATTAGACAGACAGGCAGATGGAGACAGACAGAATGGAGAATCAGTGGCTCACTCCTCTCACTGCAGCTTGCAACAGGACTCCAGCTGTGGCTGCAGAGGTCAACAAAGTCCCGCGGTTCTCATAAAGAGAATGCGAGCAAATGGCTCCTCTTGCAAAGCTGGGCATCCTGGATTTTGGGGTGCTCAGTAAAATTATTTCTTGCAAATAAAAAAAAAAAAAAAACAGGATGTAGCTAAACAGGTCCTGTTTAGCTAGGTTCAGTTGTGTATTTGTTTTTTAAATTACACCATTTTATGTATTGTCCATGTTTTTCATTTTGAGGGGAAAAGAAAGGAGATGGCGTCTCTAATGGCACAAAACAATGTTTTATACTGCTGTGAGAAGCAAGTGGTGAGAAACCAAAAATGGTCTTGGGACACAGAATGTTTGGTGTCATATCAGAATGTTATCACAAGAACCTTACTGAGCATGCTCAGAACAGAAAAACATAAAACTTGAAAGCCTTATAACTCTGGCGCAATTTAATATTTCATGAAACCTTTCAAAAGCACCACCTTAGGACATCACGCCTGCACCCTGAAAGTTTCGGTAAAAAATTCAATTCCTTGTAGGCTGTAGGTGAGAGGAAAAATAAAAATCCCTTGTTATGCATAGGAAATAAGTAAACATCTGCAGAAAAATGGCATATGCGTATCTCAGAAACCGCACAAGCTGCCGTCACAAAACTTTCCACAGATTTAGATCTTGCCACCTAGAAGGTGCACATTTAGGGGTTTAACATTTAACACCCTACTCAACCCTAACTGTAGGGGCGCTATTGCACCCTTATAGTCTACATACAGAGAGAGAGAGAGACAGATAGAAGTCACAACAAGGCATGCATTACTGGGTTTTAGTGCATGTCCCAGAGGTGAACTAAGGCATGAGGCTGAATGTCGAGTGTTCTTATGCCCCTGTGAAGTTTACTAAAATCCTCTAATGCATGTACTGGAGTGGTTTATTATGCTTATAAAATGGTTTACAAGTAGTTTTTCCTTTTTAGGATCAAAATGACATCTAGTATCTGACCATGCAGTGCTAGTAATTTAATGCATGGTTAGGTGACCTGTCTGGGGCAATGAAATTCTATAACGAAACAGAGTAAGAGCTACAGTGGTTATCGTAGAAAAGTTGTCCAGTACCTCAGTGTACCGAGCATGACCTCCTTAATGCAGCAAGGCGTCAGTGCGGTATGTTGTAAGCCCTTAATTAATGGACTCCACCTCACCATGTGTTGGAATGCGCCTGGTGGCACTGTTGGCCCTTACATTTTACCTGTATTTTAATTTTCCCCCGGTAGGTGTCCTCTCAGTCCACAGTCATGCCATATCTCTGCCTCTCTCTCCCTCTGTTTGTCAGCACTGTTCAGTGTGTCAGTGGCAGCTGGAGGTGTGGCAGAGCATTCTGAGTCTAAACCAGTTTTGTTTTTAGAATTCTGTTACAGTGCTGCTTAGGAGCCGCCAGCTAAGAAGAGAATCGAACCACACATAGCAAGTGTTTGTAGTGACTGGTACTGATAAAAACTAAAAGTTGTTTCTAGTGTCGCTGGTGGAATCTCTATATGTTGTTCACGATTGCTCAGAAAATGAAAGGTGTTTTGTCATGTTTTTTTCTCAGGAGAATCCTATACACACACTACCAGCTAATGTGACTGTCATAATCATGAAAAATCTGCATACTTGTAGATGCCATAGTGAAGTTTGGTAGTGTGTGTCAGCCCTCAAACAGGATTCTCATAACTGAGGAAAAAAAATCCAAAGCGCGCTTCATTTTTTGAACTACTGAATAGGTAGTTTTCATCAGTAATAAACCAGATGGCTGTTATGCCTGAATTACTCTTAAAAATTAACACCCCTCTGGCGTTTGTCTTTTATGGTGCATTTAGACCCTTGCCCCATTTTTTATATTTTTTGTTAGTTAAAGGAGTTTCTTGTAACATCCGAAAATTGACATATTTTGTCTGCATAATTGAAGAACTTTTTACTCTTCATTTTGTCCCTTAGTCCCTTCCCATTCCATGACAGAAGTTTAAAATTGCTGGCCATGCTATCCTGATATGTAAACATTTAATGGGTTGTCTGTATAGAAAAAAAAACACTTAAAATGGCATATGAAATATTCAACTCAACAATACACTGGCAAATTAAGGTTCAAGATCTTGTATACTGTATATTATTAATATTGCAAAAGCTTTGTCCCTGCTATAGTTTAAGTGAAATGCTGTCGGGATTTTTAATGATGGGCATTCTGATTTAATGAAATCCGCCACTTATTCAGAATAATTTGTAACATATCACCTGTTAATTGTGCATTAACAGTTGATTTGCTTTTTCTGATTCAACTGAAAGATATTCAGTAAAAAAATCCTAATCTCTTATTTATAGTTTATAAAGGTCTGTGGTGAAAGATCACTAATGTTATATTACACGCTAAATACGGAGGGATGCTGCTTACAGTAGAGAAACGTAAGCAAACATGTATTCCGATCTACAGTATGACATACTTAATGCATACAGTACTTCAAGCACTGGCTTGGTCATTCTGCATGAGCAACAACACATGACAGGCCATGTAATTATGTCAAAAACAGCAAGCCTCAGATGTGTTGTTAGGAGCAAAGGACCACCTTATTCATTTAGATGCACCCTCGAATTGTGATGATTGCTCATACTTACAAATCACTAGGAAAAGAAAGTACTATCTGCATCTGTACTCTTTAATTGTGCCCCTGACCCCATGTATCGTACTGTAGGTCAGTAAGAATTGCTTTATAGTGACAACACCCATCCCATTCGATCTTCGCATATAACTAACTTTGAATTTCTTTTATTTTCCGTTTGTGTTCCATTATACACCTCCTGCATACTGTATATCTCCGTATTTATTTATACACTCCCTGTATATCTGTTTGTTTATTTGTGTACTTACTAATTTATTCATGTATTTATTTGAATTACTGTAGGTACTGTACATGCATGAATGTGTTCCTGTGCTCTGTAATTCTCACAACATAATATTTCAGCATGTCTCAATCACATATCAAATGAAAGTCAAAATGCTTGATCAGTTTTGAATGTACACAATGTTTTGAGGCATTGGACGTGCTTTAATATATGTTCGTTGTTATCCACCCAATATGTACATAATTGATACTATTGTAACTGGACGAAATTGAAAAACCGATACAAATGTGTAACTTCTGTACATAAATGGGTCAGAAAACAAATATAGGAAAAACCATAGTAGGAAGGTAACTTCTTTTACTTTTTTGGGGGGCGCAAACAATCAGTGCTTCTTCATGATTTGTCCTTTCAAAAACTGCATTTCTGGATTTTTTGGCAGCTTTTTTTACACTGAGCACCTGCAGGCTCGATGAACTGCAGACGTCTACTCTGGCTATCCCATACCTATGCCAGTTGCTGTATGCTATAGCAGAAGAAAGCCACTCCACATAAAAGTGGCTGTGCCTTGTCTGACTATAGAATTTGGCAGGAGATGAGGAGAACAGAACATGTCAAATTGCACAAATATAATATTCTCTTTATGTGGTAGTGCTTGATAATCCGGACACTATATTCCCAAAAGCAAACATAAAATGTAAAGGAGTTTTGTGCTGAGGCTTCGCTGGAAGTGACCTACTGTTGTGCAAAATAATCAGTATCATTCATGGCAAAAATGTTTTTTTTTGGGGGGGGTCTTTATCATGTCTCTCCTTCCCCCGTTTCTCCAATGATGTACCATTTGAGTTGCCCTCCTGTATGTTGTCTGTAGTCTGTTTATGCCCATTCAGGGATGTGGTTTTATTTGGATGTCATTAACTGAAGTAAAATTGTCACATACAGATGCATACATTACAAAAACCTGCCTTTGCATCACTTTTTCTATGCTGTATGCAAGGAATTTTTAATTTTTTGACTAGTGTTAACATTTCTGTTGCCTTTTGCTGATATGCCACTTGGCTTCTTGCATGAATAAAATACAATCATTGCTCTTCTTTTTTCTTTTGTCACTGGGAAAGGAACACCCAGAGTCGCACAGTGGAGATTCTGAGATCAAACCCAGGTCTGCTGGAAGTACCACACTCATTCACATACTCATTTACAAATTAGAATTCTCTGTACAGCTAGGAGCACAATAGTGCGCCCTTCAAACATTCTTACAAATGTGGACATTCTTATATCAATGGTCATGGCAAACTCGGTCCACTAAGAGAGTGTACCTGGTACACAAATGTATTTGTAACATGGCTGTAAATATATGAGGCAAATGGAGACTGTGGATTGGTCCAAAGGCATCATGTGATGGAAAACGAGCGGTGATTAAGCCAGCAGTAGAGCCCGCTTGTGTAGTACCTACAGTGCCCACAGTGCTAGTAGCCCATTAGAGCCTGCTTGTATAGTACCTGCACTGTCCATGAGCCCCAGGATGCAGCACTGCGCAGACAACGGAGAGGGCAGAGATGCAGAAGTGCTGTATTAGACCCACTGGCGCCCTTCCACAAGTAGCTGCATGGTGCAGCACTGGGGCGGCAATCAGGAGCTCACAGAGGCGATGGGCACGTAGACCGCGCTCGGCATCGGGATCGCGGAAAACCAAAAGTACAGCAGAAAGAAGTACTAGTTGCTGTAATGTGTCTTTGACCATCACAGTGTGTTTGTGTGTAGATCACGGTCCTCAACCAATACAATGAGCTGAACAGAACAACACAGCCACACAGTGAAATAGGGAAGCAGTACACAGACACAAAGAGGACATGACCCGCTGCCAAACAAAGACAACAAACAAGACCATCACTTTTCTCCTTACCTGTATATGTCGATCTGAACTACAAGTGTGGCAAAATCAGTAGAGATACCCGCGCGAAACAGTGACAGCTACTCATATGCATAGTTTCTACGCTCACTGCTTCCACCCAAACAAATCACCCACAGTGCACTGCTGCAATACAACATCGGGATCTCACGGAGAAGGAGAAATGATGAAAACTGTCAGCACGAATCACTGATTTGTAGCGTCGTTGTCGTCTCACAGGTAGTACTGCTGTCAGTGTTGCAACTCTGAAATAGCAGACACTATGTAAATAAATGTGTAGTACGAGGTGTGCACGCGCACAGTTTCACATCCTCTCACTCTGCTGCAGCAACAGAAGTGGTGGAAACTGTAGCATGCAGCATTACTACTGTCACATAACGTTTGTCTCCTCAGAACTCAAATAGGAGCCGCACAATATTCCACTCACACTTGCCATGTTACAAGTGCATTACTCACCTCCAGCGTCGGGCTCCACCGGGTATTAATGCCCGCTGGGTGGTTGGAAGCACGAGGCTGAACCAACCCCCCCCCCCAAGCAGGGCATTAATCCACTGGTAGAGCCCTCCTCTGTTGGTGATTAATGCTTAAATAAATAGATCTGCTGTTAGAAGCTTTTGAGTTTTTAAAAAAATGTCTGTTGACATCAGCACTAACAATTTATTGACTATACATGTAAAGTTAGCAAAAATTGAAAAAATTCATAAAAGGGCAATCAGCAGTGTGTCGTTTCAGACAGTGTCCCTTTAAACAGTATTAATACATGTCTTGTTTTTCTTGGAGGAAAAAAAAAAAGAACCAGAAACACAAGAAGGCAAAATCATGTGCATCTCATTCTGCTTTCACATGTATTGTTCTAGTTAATAGCAGTCAGTTTGTTTCTGAATGCCCTGTGATCCTTCATATAGCTGGAAGATGTTTCCCCAGGATGGCCACCTTAAGTGGGGAAGGGCAGGTTAGTAATGCAAGGGAGAAGTGTGGACCTTTATGTTTTTTTTAATATATTATTTTTTTGTTTTTATTGGCTCACCACAACCCAACCCAGATAGACCAACTTAGGGTGGCAGGTTCATTCTACTGGGGTGTCATACAGGCGAGGCACACTGATGAGTCCTGGTAGGATGAAACACGTGTCTGTCTTATGTTGGCATCCTTTGCAGACTGTGTGAGAGGCCTTCTGGCACCATGCATTCCTGCTTAAAGTTGAACCAGCATAATATTTTGTGGTGATTTGCATATATACAGCCCATGATGCTTTGCATTATGGGGTATGTGTGATTTTGTATTTTTTTTGTATGGAATGGCTGTAATGACTGTAATAGTCTGTTTCACCTCTTGATTTTATGCTTGCAGCCCATACGTTTTCAAAAAAGCAAACTTCTGGGTAGATGTTTCTTTTTATTAAGGAAAAAAAAATGGAGTGGAAAAAATACCACTGGATTTACCATGCCAACCCTTCCTACCGGGATCTCCTTGTAACTCTGATCCCTCTAGCCAAATATGTATGTCTTTTACTGACACATTTTGGTCAGTATAATGTGTGAATCCTTTACTTTGTGCCATTCAGCTTCTCTTTAGACGTCTGGCACCCTGGCCTCGTTGAATTGTCCAGTGTGTCTGTGAATGGCATATAGATGGCGGAACAGAGAGAACTGATGTACAAGGGTATCTAAGTAGGAAGGGTAGGAATGGTGACTCCAGTGGCTGTGTTCCACTACATTTTTATCTAAAGCAAAATCTGTCCCAAAACCAAAGTTAGGAGTATGTAACATGCAGTGGCTGCAAACACAAAACACTGGGACACAGTGTCATGTTCATTACAGCCACTCCCTGTCAAGGTCCTCACAGTTTGATTGTATTACTTATCCTCTCCCACCACATCCCTGGTAGCAAATGTTAAATTTTTCCTTTAAAAAACTAAAACTTTCTCTTCAGATGCTTTATCATTCTACTGGGGTGGTGGTGGAGCACTAATGTTTTTTTTTTCTTTCCTTGATCGTCCCCGAGTCTTTATATCTGCTGCTATTGTTACAATCCAAGAACAGCCTGTCTTCCCCAACTTGATTATCTCAATCAGGCTCTGTACTTAACTGACTGTGCATGTATGCACGTATGCTGCATTTAGCTACATTCTCTCTTGTTGTTGGCCACACTCGCATCATAATTTTAAAAATAAATCGCTGTATTTGTTACATTGATTCTGTCGCCTTTTGAGACAGCCCCCACCCCAAAATAAAAATAACATAAATCTATTCTGTCTCTTTGTGCATGACCTATGTCAGTCTGACCATCCTCAGTAATGGTGAATAGAACTTGCCTCCTGCTTTAATTAATTTATTATTTTCTGATGGGTGGCAGTTAGATGCTTGCTGGATACATTGGTTTTATGGCAAGTCCTAGAAATGTGTGATATAAGCAATATGCCCCGACAGGGAGTGGGTATATTAGAGGATTTACCGCAGCTGGTGTGGTTCGGTCCCAAGGCGCAGCCGAGGGACTTAACCACACCAGTAGTGGTAAATCCTTCAGTATACCCATTCCCTGGAGGGGTATATTGCGATTATACAAAGACCCCGCTTGTTTTTTTCACACACAAAAATAAATAATTAAAACGTCCGTTTCTTTTAAAAGTTGCTGCTCGTTTGTTTTTCATTGCAGCGGTACTGCTCAGATTTTTTGGCAAGTTCTGCGCATGTGCCGGAATGATCGCAGATTTCAACTGCCACTGTTCCGAATTTTTGTCAGCTTCTTTGCTTTGGAGAGAATAAACTGCATTTTCTTTGTTTTTTTCTTTCCAGTGCTTCGTTTTTCCGGAATGGTGCGGCAGTTTTTCTGAACTTTTCAGGCTAGTGACAGACTATCGGATGTGGGGTAAGGACAAGGTAATCTCGCTGTTGTCTGTGTGTTTGGCAGTGATGCGTTTGCGAGGAACGGAGGGATTTGCCAGGGAGTTCCTGATGTGGCTGAGTGGTGGCTGGCACCTTTTCCAGTGGGTACTCTGGAGGATTTACAATGCTGGAAAGGTGCCAGCCAGCCAGTCAAAATGCAGGATTCTCTCTTTTTTTTTTTTTTTTTTGCCTGTTGTATAATTGTTAATACTTAACTGATGAGTTCATTACCTTCAGTTTTTATTAAAGGGACACTGTCAACCTGTAAATTTTAGTATAATATTCCATTCAAAAATGTGGCCATATCTAATTAAATACATAAATATCACTTAGAGGGTCTCTACTGATATCATATAGTCCTTGTAACTGATTACCTTATGTGTCATCTCTCTGCATGGCTTGTTTACAAATCCACTTCCCCAATTGGTTTGGTCATAATAAAAATACATTCCTGATCAGCGCTCCATGCTGTACTTAAATCTGCATGCTAGTTCACCATCCTTCTGAAGTTATCCTGCTGATTCATGAGTGTTCATGCACGTAGGCTTTCAATTTGCCACCTTCAGTAGTTGACAGTGCTGTTGACAGCTGATGCTGAATGGCCATGTCAGCATCTGAAGTGAGTCTAGTTCTTGTTTTGTGATATCCTTTCATTTTTACATATGATATATGGATATGGTAATAATGTTTATTTTTTTATGTATTTAGTTCTAGGATTACAAATACCTTTGAGCCAAGGCTCTCTTACAAAGGTTCCACATCAATTGAAGCACAATACAGAGGATACAATAGAAATAACAACATTGCTTGTAAAACAGAACATTAGAACAGTTATTAATTAAAAACACAATTAGAGAGTGCTGTCCATAGTTTGGCCCAGAGCAGCAACAACTAGGAGAGGGGTACAGAACAAAGGGGGAGAAGCAGGAGACAGGATGGGTGTAGTAGCAGACCAGACATTGTCAGACGTAACATGGAGAAGTGCTGGCGCGGGGGTAGGGGAAGGGGAGTTGGAAGGGGGAGGGCAGGCAGAGGTAAGATAGATGAGTGCTGTGGGGGGGAGGCACGGTAAGGCTGTTGGAGGTGGCAGGAATATCTGATTTAGGTGAGGCAATCACATAAGCTGGAGGCAGTGAGATGGAGCCGGAGCCAGGTTTTAAACATACCAAGTGTTGGAGCTGAGGAGAAGGTGATGCTGAGACCATTCAGTCATGAGGGAGCCCTATAGGCAAAAGATTGTTGCCCCTGGGTAGTGCGACAGCGGGGAACTTGCAAGAGCTGCGATTTGGATCTCCTGATGCTCCACGGATTAGTACTGTTTCGAAGTAGAGGTTGGACACCAGGAGGGGTGAGGCCCAGGATAATTTTTTTCACCATGGTGCAGGTTAGATACTTAATACAGTTGGAGAGTTGGAGCCATCCGGATTGAGCATAAAGATCACAGGTATGAGTGAAGCTGTGGGCTCCAGTGATAAGCTGACAGGCCTTGTTGAGGACTGTTGATATGCATCTGAGGGTTGTTGCTGTGGCTGAGCCATAAATGATAAGACCGTAATCAATAATAGAGACCATGGAGCTCTGGGCAGCGATCTTCAAGGCTTCCAGGGTGAGGTGTTGCCTGTGCTTGAAAAGTAACCCTAGTCGCGTATTAGCAGCTTTTGCTATGCTGTCGACGTGGGTCCCGTAGGATAGATTGGAGTCAAGCAGTATTCCTAGGTATTTGAAAGATTGGACCTGTTCTAGGGCATTCCCCTGGGTGGTGGAAATAGTCAGGGGGTGTAGTTTGTGTTGGTTGTGAGAGCTGCTAAAGAGCATAGACTTTGTTTTTTTGTGATTAAGGACAAGCTTATGATTAGTAAGAGCTGAAACCACGCTGTAGATTGAGTTGAAGTGGTGTAGGGTCTTTGTGTGAGGAAAGAACTGCATCGTCAGCATACAGAATGATTTGTTCTGAGCAGGATTGAGGAAGGGAATTTAGAAAAAGGCTAAACAGAAGTGGACCCAGTATGGATCCCTGGGGGATACCAGAGCGAACTGGTAAAGTATCAGAGAGTGCGTTGTATTTATTAGATTATTGTAGTTATTATATTCATGTCAAAATGTGTTTTTATGTGTTAGATTGCCAATTGCAGTCACAGTAGCTTGATTGTGAGAGTGTTAGTAAATGCTGGTAGTTTGTGATGATTATGATTTGAATTTATGACAGCATTCTCTATTTGTGTTAGTTAACTTCTATCTTGACCCTCGCTCCTTCAAATGTATTTATATCCATCTTTGAATAGTCACCAAGGGGCACACTTGGAGTTCAGGAATTAAAACATTGTGCACTTTATGTAATGTGCGGTGCTGCCAGACAAAGACCGCCCCCCACACACACATACACACACACACCTCGTTTATTACTTCATTTTAGAAGACTTGCATTGTGTCAGTTTAGCCATTTAGTGGATGACTGTGTGGTATTTTTTTGGGGGGGGGTGTGTGAAAGGGGAGATTAATTAATCTGCCATACCCAGTGTTGGCAGTGGCAGCCTTTATGGGGTGTTAGCGACTGAAATTCTTTTCAAGTATTCACCCTGCTCATTTTGAAAATTCTGCATATTCTTAAAAATTAATTGATTATCTCAGTGGACCCACTCACCTCTCGCACCCACCGACACATACATACAAACACACACAGACACTTTGACCACTTAGACTTAGCATAGAGATCATCATCACCTTCATCATTTACCATGTTCATAATTGCATCAGCACAAAGCCCCTTTCAGTTGTCTGTTAATCCATAAATTGCTTCTTTTTTATTTTTATTTTTTTGTTGTTGAGATGGCTTCACCATGTAAATGTCTCTGCTAAAATGTGAGTGTGTGAGTGTGTGAGTGTGTGAGTGTGTGAGTGTGTGAGTGTGTGTGTGTTTAGGTGTGCTAGTTGTGAGTATGTCTGCTCATGGTATAAAATTGGTGGTGGCAGTCTTCTTTATTTGCACTTCATTTTCATTCCATGACACGCATTGATGATATTGTACTACATCGTTTTTCATTGAGCCCATTCACATCCCTACCCCCAACCATCCACTTGAAATACAGTACATTTGAAATTTTATCATAGTAGCTTTGATCTGAATTTTGTAATGATGTACAGACTTAATTCTGAGGAGCCCTATATGGAGGTTAAACTTGGTATCTACTATAGTATGAGTCATGCACAATATACAATTGGATTTGGGGGATCCATGCATCCTAAGTTTTATTTTTGAATTATGAAGTTCAATGCAGAAGACTTTTTTAAAGAGGATTTTCCCTAACAAATTGTACTGGACACATTCCAAATTTAGCTCATGCCTATGAATGGGGAGTCAGGGGTTATGCCTAAAAGTTGTACCATCTGGAACTTGTGTTGATATATAAATTTAATAATGAGTATGGATCCACATGGACAAGTTTTATCTATGTTTCCAGTAGAATTTGTTAGATAAAATTGTCCATAAATATCTGCATTGAACTGTACCACTTTATAGTGAAATACAGAATGAATGACTTTCCAAAGTTCAGTTACAGATAGTCAGAAGGGAGCATATTGGTGTGTAGCCACCAATCTTCAAGGTTCCTGACAAATAATATGCTGGTCTTGTGTTGGACAGTGTAAATAGACATAATGGTCACACGTGAAAAGTTACAATACCAATTATTTCCATTATTTTTCTTCTTATATATTTTATTAATTTGTCTATTTTTCTTTTGTGGGGTAATGTGTCTGTTACTATCATTTTGATTTATTGCAGTTTATATGGAAATTAAATAGTATGTATAATATCCCCTAGTTCCACTCCTTGTCTGGTACATCAACTGTGGTATTCGTAGACATTTGCAATATGCATTTGTGCATAGATCACCAAGGTTTAAATCATACTACTGTCACTGACTAAATGGTGAGCCCTTTGCGCCCCCCCCACACATACACACACACACACACACACACACACACACTCATCCCGCTTTTCCTCCCTGTGCTTCAGTTAATCTCAATTGCATATTTATGGTAGAAAGACCCCACGGAAGATTGGATGTTGCAACTCACCTGGGCTGTCCTACATAACTATAGTGCCAAAAATTGTATACGAGTGATATTAGATAAAACAAAATAGTTTACAGTACCTCTTCTAGGTTACCTTGGGTAGAGAGAGTGTATACGTAACTAAAAACGTGACCCCTTTGAAAAAAAAAAGTTGCTACTCAGCTTTGATATCTTGGGTAATAAATACAGTGTGAAAATGTCAAAAACCAATCCTGTTGAAACTAGGTAATAATTGTTCAAATGGACAAAAGCAGGACCAGACTGAAACTGATGTATTGCATATCAGATGTGATATTATTTTTTATCTAATATGCTGTTTTAGTGTGGATACAGTACAGATATAAACTACATTTAGTAATATACTTATCCTGCAGTTTTCTATCCTACAGTGTGTGTTTTGTGTTTGTAAGGCACAACGAGATTGAAGGGTTGGTTGTTGTTACATGATTACTTATTTACTATCATATTTAAAATTGATTGTAAAATTGTTACATGCCGAATCGCAATGAAAATACAATACTGCAGCTCAGCTGGACTATCAATCAATCGATCAAGTCTTTGTTTAACCAGGCGTTCATCGTTGAGCAGAAGCTCATTTGCAAGATGGACCTGGGTGGAGCATGAACAATTGTATATACAGGTCAACACAGGTATTTACAAGGCAATACAGATAATACTCTTTACAGAGGAAGAAAAAGTTCATATGTACATAGAATTATACAGATATTGTACAGATTACGATATTTACATACATAGAAGTGTCTATAGGAAGATAAAGCAGGTTATCGAAGGTTGCAGGAGGAAATGTAGGAAAAAAAATAAATATACACCAGGTAGAGGTGAAGGTAGGGGAAGGGAGGAGGTAGGGGAGAAAGGCTAGGAGGGCACGGTGCACAGAAAGGAGTTGGTAAAATGGGATGTAGAAAGGTGGATGGAGAAAAGGGTATGTGTGAGCCCCAGGATTGAATGCTATAAAGTACAGGCGTGGTAGGATGTCCAACCCAGGGTAGTGAGCTCCTATCCGAGGTTGGGAAAGGAAGAATAAGGGGATGGACGGGCCTAGTGTTAAGACGGGGGGTTAAGAGCGAGAGAGAGAGAGAACAATTAGGCTGGTGAGGAGCAAGCTGGGGGGGGTCAGTATTAAAAATTGGGTCTAGGCATGGCTATATACCAGTGCAGACACCAGTACTGGGTCTGAGTGGGTGAAGCAGTTACATACTTCTCTGATTGTATGGAAATAAAGCGTCTTGAAGGCATTTATACTGATTAGAGTGCTTAATTTGAGGGGTTTTTGTAGATCGTTCCATAAGGTAGGTAGCACGAAGCTTATGGCTGCCCTGCCGAAGTGGGATTTTGCTTTGGGTACTTTAAGTGTAATAGTTGAGTAACTTCTTAATGCGTATTTCCCAGTTATACTCAGGGGAAGACAGCAGGAGGTATAGTAAGGCAGCTTATTAGAGATGGCTCTATAGGTCCAGAGAGCGGCGTTTCTGTGGCGCCTGAACTTTAGTGATGTCCACCCCACTGCCACATATAGGGTGCAGTGATGCATGTCGAAGGGGAGTGCCATTATAAACCTCAGTGCTCGATGGTAGAGTGTGTCCAGTTTAGCCATGTAAGAGTCAGGGCATTGGCTGTAGAGGAAGTCAGCGTAATCAACCAATGATAGGAAAATGGATTGGACCAGTTGTTTCTTGGCATCTCTGGTGAGAAATTGGTTGATTCTAAAAAACAGTCCAAGCCTTTGCCGAAGTCGTTTTGGCAAGTCCTCAATATGTTCAATGAAGGAGTCTTTGGTCTATCCAAACTCCCAGATACTTGAATTTTGTAACAAATTCTAGTTTTTCACCTAGAACTGTTGGTATGGGAACTGTCCCACTGGACACAGGGTTAGCTATACGGATAAAGGGAGGACCATCACTTTAGTTTTTGGCATTAAGGAGTAGCTTTTTGGAGGGTTGGCTTTGCAAGGTTGAATTCTGACTGTAGGTCATTGCAGGCAGCTTCAGGTGTTAGGCGACTCATGTGAGAACTGTGTCATCTGCAAACAGATGGATGTTGACTTCTTTCATACAGTAGTCAATGTTATTAATGTAGATTGCAAAAAGTAAGGGCCCTAATATAGAACCTTGAGGTACCCTCCTTGCAGAGTTTTAAGGGGACAGGCCTCCTTCAGCTTTAACTTGTTGAAGGCACCCTGTAAGATAGTCAGTAAACCAACGCAGAGAGGAGGGGTCCACACCTATGGTTTGAAGGAAGGAGAGGAGCAGACTATGGTCGACGGTGTCAAAAGCCTAGCTTAGATCAAGGAAAACAGCACAAATAAAGTTTTTGCTCTCAAGATTACGCTGCCAGTCGTTAGTAACTTTGGCGATGGCTGAGATAGTGCTATGTTTAGCTCTGAATCTGGACTGCATAAGATTTAGCGGGACTAGCCAGGGTAAAGACACTGTAAAAACAGTTAAAAGCAGGACCATACCAAAACAGGGTGTTGCATCTCAGTTTTGATATCATGTGTATGTCACAGTAAGTACAGAACCTATTCATGTATGTGATTCATATGTACAGCTTCTTAAAACTGGTGACTCTGTCAGTCTGCTCCAGTGAAGAACAAAATTTAATTCAATTAAATATAATTTGAGATCATTTTAAATGTTTGTCTCAAAAGTAATGCACACTTACAATGAAGTGGCAAAAACATTTCACTATTAAGGCTTCAACTGTCTGCCTATTTCAGGAAGGTCGCATCTTTTCCTATAATCTTTGCACTGGCAGATTGCAAAGAAGCAGTCTTTCTTACATACAGTAAATAAAAACACCCATCGGTCCTAATGACAAGGCTTTACTTATTTTCAGTAGCAAAGCTCATATGAAGCTGTGACTTTTTTTTTTGGTTGCACCCTCTGAATTTATGTAATTTTACCTCAACCCCCCCACCACCACCAACAACAAAGGTTACCCACCAGTTGCAAGTTGGACCCACTATGAAAGTAGTTGCTGAGTTAGCTGGGGGCAGGGGGTAACTGCTGTGTCCATTGTATTCATTGTGTTGGGGAAGTGTTGATTGCCTGTGTCCTGAAGGGAAAGGAGATGGGACTAAAGAGACCATGGGCTCTGTAACCCAGCAATTCTAAGTTTTTACTGCATAACAAGCACCCTTTGCTCAAGCACTTTCAGCAATAATGCTGCATTTAGCCACATTGTGACCACACTTTTACCACCCACTTGCCTGTTTATAGCTTTTGAAAGTATCACAATCAGGGGTTCTCTTTAACTTAGTGTGGTGAAGATTTACAGTATTTTTTTTTTAGAAACTAATTAACTTTTATAAACTGTATTTGTACTCTGTAAAAGATTTATTAATTCATTTATTATTTATTTACGTAACCCCCCCTACAAATGAGGGTTCCCAAAAAGTCTTTCTTGAGCTTGCCTAAATGTTCATTGCCAGGCTGGTGTCCTACGTTTTAGCAGTTTAAATGTATTGCCACAGAGTGCCTGTATAGCCTCTGTGTATAGTCTCTTTAAGAGCTGCCTGGATTGCAGTCATAATTAATCTCGGAGGGGGCTGAGTGTTTCTATGCTCAAATTCCACCCGGGCTGTCAGATAATTGCTCCATTCTGCCATCACTACTTGTGCAGGGGGAGCTCTGTTAGAAGATGTACTTGTTTGCTGATCATTTATTAGAATAGTAATGGGGGGGTCACGTGATGCAGAGCACTAGTTAGCTGTGTTCTCTGGAAGCTCTGCCTATTCTCCCTACTAAACGCTCCAAAATACCAAATCCAGCGTGATTTTTTTGTTAATTTTCTGCTCATAACTACTTACCAAGCAATAGTCATCTAGTAGAAACTCCGATGGAAGCAGAAATGCCTAAAGCTTTACCGAAGCATACTCCACCGGCAACTCCAGAAAAGACCCTGAAGAAGTTGAAGGCCTTGGTGTTATACCATTCCCAGGCATCTACTTTTGGCACCACAGTGGAGGAACCTCTAAAGCTAACAAGATTTCTAGAAGAATTCTGTCCTTTTAAAGCTGAGATGACAGAATTCACAAACGAGATTAAAAGCATTACCTCTGCTCTGGAAGATTTGTCGAAAAGAACCTCCGACAATGAAGCACGTATACGCCCTCTGGAAAATCGAGCTGAAAAAGTAGATCCTGCAATGGCTCAAATCAATCACTGATTAGCAAAACTGGACCAGAAAGTGGAGGATCTTGAGGGCAGAAGCCACCACAACAACACAGTAATCATCGGTTTGCCCGAAAAGGAAGAAGGACTGGACCCGATTAAATTTGTCCAGAGGTTCATAGAAAAGATAGCGGGTCCCTCTCCTTTTGGTCCCTGTTACAGCATTGAAAGAGCGCATCACGCTCTGCGCCCCGTTCCGCCGTGAGGAGCACCCCTCCGTACTTTAATATTTAAGTTCCTAAACTACCAGGAGAAGCAGCTTTTTATGGTGAAGGCAAAAGAAGCGAAAGAACTGCAGTGGGAGGGAGCGAGGATCAGAGTTGCCCAAGATCTACCACTGTCGGTCCGTCAACGAAGGGCAGCCTTCCACCCTCTGGTAAGCAAGTTAATTGCTGCGGGCATTAAATTCAGAATGTCCTATCCAGCGAAACTGCAAGTATTAACAGCAGATACCTGGAGAGCCTACGAAAATGTGGAGTTGGCAACTGCAGCGCTTCAATCTGCGCTCCCTAATCTCTTTAAACCCACTTAATAGTTGCATGTAGACTTTCTCACGGTGAGAGCATCACTTACTAACGTTTTGAACAGAAGGCTAAGTTTTACTCTTCCGACAGGGGTATGCACCGTATTTTGGCTGCCTCTTCTACTTTATTGGATGTCTGGTCGTCCGGTTGTTTGATGTGGCCGGGAATCAGCTTAAACATTCGTAATCCCTCCGAGAATTACTTTCCCCTTGGTCCTCTTACATGTCAGGACTCTGTCTGCAGAGAGATCTCTGCGTGGTCTACGGGGGCACAGTGTGTGCGGTCTCGAGGGCAAAATTTGGGAAGATGTTCTCAGATTTACAAAAATAGCTCAGTTTGGATGGCAAATCCCCAGATCTTTGCCGGTATACACCGAAGAGAGCAGCATGTAATCTGCTATTACCTTCTTATTGCTGGATCCAAGAACATTTCCTCGATTCAGCCACTAGATAGAGCCAGAGTCATTCCTATGGAGACTTATAATTCCAGCATACGATATTCTGTATACAAATATGCGAATTAGCCGCTGTATTTAAGTTCCCAGCCCTTCTTTTTTGTGACTTTAAAATATGGATTGCAGCATAAATAATGTATGACCCTGTGTCAGCTATATGTTCCTACGGAGAGAAGCTGCTTAATCTGAGACTGGTGTGAACATTACAGGGGATCATACTGTTTTTGCTTTAATTTATTTTAAATAGCCAAGATATTTTTTCATTGTTGGTATACTTTCACTGACTATCACATGGCTTAGTTTTTTATTGACAAAACAGATGTTTAAATACTACAGTGTTTGGGTCAAACAATCAAACAGCGAGAGATACTGTGGTTCCTGCAGCGTTTGCATTTAGTTTTAAACTAACACTTTGATTGGGACTGTTATTTCAGGTTACTAGGAAGTTACATGGTAAAAGGGCGATTTAAAATCCTGTTAAATGGAGCCGGGTAGGGGAGGTGGGGCAAAGAGGGTAGCTGTGAACTGCTGTCATGGACCGTGATAGAACAGGTGGGGACAGGGGAGGGAGAAGATTGGGGATTGGTATATATTCAAGTTTGGGGGTAAAGTGTTAATGGGGTAACTAAATTTAGGGTGGAGGGATTGGGGGGGTGGAAGCACAAGACACAAGTGAGGAAAAAGTGGGAGGAGCAGACATATTCTATATGGGTAGATAATTATATCCTTAATGATTAAGATAGCACTGTTCAGAATTATTAAATTTATAAGTTGGAATGTCAAGGGGGCTCGTCAGAAATCCAAACAATATAAAATCTTAAAACATTTAAACCTTTTAAAGGCCGACATAATGTTTCTGCAGGAGACCCACCTGCTTAACAATGAAAGTAACTGCATGAGGCGCCTACAAATAGGACAAGTTTTCGCCTCCCAAGGCAACACACAAAGCAGGGGTATAATGGTGCTGTTTCACAGAACTGTGCCCTTTATACCTCTTCAGGTAATACAAGATACTACAGGTAGATATATTTTACTCAAGGGGAAATTACACACTTTGGAAGTCTTGGTAGGATCTGTGTATGGTCCAAATACGGACACACCTGCCTTTTTTGTACAGTTGATGGAAGCATTAACACCATTTTTAGATATCCCTATTATACTAGGAGGGGATCTAAATCTGACACTTGATCCTCTAATAGATAGATCTAAACCCTCCAGTAAGGGTCCCTCCCCAGCCCAAAGAGCACTTAGTGAGCTCTTAGACCATTCAGGTCTTTCTGATGTATGGAGAATTCTCCATCCAAAAGTCAGTGAATACACTTTTGTCTCTCAAGTTCATGGCTCAGCATCCAGAATTGATTATATTTTTGTCTCTCGTAGCCTCCTCTCAGGGGTATTAGATGCTGAAATTCTTGCTGGGCCTCCCTCAGGCCATTCTTTAGTATCCTCTTCAGATTCCTTCTCATCTCTTCCTAAAAAGGGTAATAGATGGAAACTTAATCAATTACTAAGGGATTCCAATATAGTAAGCTATATTTCTTCACAAATATGTGAGTTCATCTCAAACAATTCTAATTCCACTAGCCGGCCAGATATAGTGTGGGGAGCATTTAAAGCCTTCATGCGTGGAATTTTAATAGGTCTGGCATCTAAAAGGAAAAAAGAGAAGGAGCGATGGATGTCTGAGCTTCTGGCTCAGTTAAGACTTAATGAGGCTAAACTATCACCCTATTCTAAGGAGGAAGATAGGCAGGAGATAATTAAACTGAGGGACTCATACTTAAAATTATTGGGCGAACAAGCCGAATTAGCAATGATAAAAACAAAGGCAAATTATATCGACCAAGGGGAGAAAGCGGGTCGCATGCTGGCAAGACGTATTAAGCAAGTAGAATCCTCCAGAATAATACCTGCTGTCCAATCTATTGATGGCGGTCTTATTAAGACCTCCCCTAAAGAAATTGCTGAGGAGTTCAGGAAGTACCTCGAATCGCTCTATAGTGCAATGAAAAACCCCCATCTGAAGAAAAAGTACATTCCTTTCTAAAGGATCTGAACCTCCCCTCTCTTTCGGAGCTCCAACGGACTCAACTCACTACCCCTATTACCCAGAGTGAAATAGAACAAGTTATTAAGAATCACCCTCTTGACAAAACACCAGGCCCAGATGGATTTTCATCCAACTTTTACAAAGTTTTTTCTAAAGAGTTGTCCCCACTACTTATTCCTTTATTCCAATATATCCTCAACGGTCAGGCAACGGACTGGTCATTATTTGAGGCACTTATTGTATTACTCCCTAAACCAGGTAAACCGTATGATCAAGTTTCTAGTTACAGGCCCATCTCACTGCTCAATTACAATATTAAAATTCTTGCGAAGCTACTGGCTGACCGTGTAAACAAAGTTTTACCCGACCTAATTGGAGTAGAGCAGGTCGACTTTATGAAAGGAAGATCCTCAAATGACCACTTAAGGACACTTGCACACATCCTCTCTGTGTCCGGGGAGACGGACCTGCCGATGGTGTTGGTCTCCTTGGACGCAGAGAAAGCTTTTGATAGGGTTTAGTGGAGCTATCTTTTAGCCACGATGAAAACATTTGGTTTCCCGGATGTATTCCTGAATTGGATCAGTTCATTATACACGATGCCCTCAGCCAGAATTTCCTGCAATGGGGTTATTTTAGACCCTTTCAGGTTACATGTGGGCACCAGACAAGGTTGCCCTTTATCTCCTCTTCTTTTTAATCTTTATCTTGAACCCCTCATTAAGAGTATTTTACATAATCTTGAAGTACACGGTATTAAAATCCAGGGCCATACTGTTAAAATAACAGCATATGCAGATGACCTTCTGCTACATATATCGCACCCTACCAGGTCTATTCCGGCCTTATTGAGACTCATACAGAATTATAGTGAATTAGCCAATTATAAACTTAACTTGGAAAAGACGGTAGTATATCTCCTTAACAACAGAACTTTTAAACATGAAATTACTGCTTTAGGATTATCCTGGAGATCCGACTACATAAAATATTTGGGTCTCACCTTGGCCAGGAGCTCAGGACGGATCCAACAGCTAAATTTGGACTCCCTGGTTCATACAATTGATTTAGACCTTAAAAGATGGGCAATGCTTCCAATTTCCGTATGGGGGAGAATTAACTTAATCAAAATTAATGTTTTCCCCTGACTGTTCTATCCTCTGAACATGCTAAATATCTGGCTCCCACTTTCATGGTTTAAGAAAATTCATGGGCTAATCGCTAATTTCATCTGGGGTTATAAAAAAAACAGAATGGCCTATCATAAATTAGCTGCCCCTAAATTAATAGGTGGGTTGAGACTACCTCATCTTGGCCTGTATTTCTGGGCCAGTCATGCAAATAAATATCTCAGATGGGTACATGCTTCAGACCCCCTGGCCCAAAATACTTATGTACCTCTTTGGTTACAGATTGAATTATCTTGCATCAGGAAGCATGGCTTCTCACAGCTTTGTTACACCTTAACCCTAAATTCTTACCTGCACTGCTCAGGAAATCCCCGATAGGTATATCTGTTAAGGTCCACTCGCAGTTATGTGGATTTTTAAAATACAATCATTCCAGGGACCCTTCTCAACCCATAAGAGGTAATCCTCGCTTCTTAATTGAAGGCAAGCCTCTTAATACCACTTGGCTTTCTCAACTGCGAAAATGCCAACTAACTGATATAATTACGCCAGATGGACATTTATTCGCCGCAGTAGAAATTTTGAATAAACTTAAACTTTCACATATGGATATCTTTAAAGTATGCCAACTTCGACATCTTCTACTAAAGACGCTGGGCCCAGATCCAATAACTGCCCCGAAAATAGATTTCCAAATAGCCTTAGCTGGCCTGCCACATGCTGTTTCTAATCTATACAGTACCTTATTCAATTGGGCCTACTCCCAAAACTTTGCACCGACTTCTTATTGGGCCTCACTATTCCCTGATGAAGTGTTCAACTGGACAGCATTGTGGCACAGTTGCCACAAAATACATTCTCAAGATAACTTAGATTGATGCAATTTAAATTATTACATAATATCTATTATTCCCCCCAGAAGTTGGCAAGTTTAGGAATAGTGTTCTCCTCAATTTGTACCAGATGTCATCAAGGCGAAGGGGACCTTCTCCATATTTTTTGGAAATGTCCTAAGGTAGTGCTGCTCTGGACTGCTATTAAAAGGAAGGCTGATCCTTTACTGGGTTTGGAGGACCTCTTCACACCGGGGATATGTCTGCTAGGGGATGTTGCACATTTCCCAGTGCGGAACAGAAAATTCCATATAACTCTAATCTCGGCATCCCTTAAAAAAGTGGTCCTCAAGCACTGGAAAGATTCCACTGAAATTACTTAGACAGAGTGGTTACAGGAGCTACTTGCCAACCTTAGAGTAGAAAGAACTATAGCTATTCTTCAGAACAAATTACCAAGGTTTAATAAGATTTGGGGCCCCTACAGGCATTATATTCCCTACAAGAATAGGGTTTGTTCCTCCTGGGTAAAAGGTATCAGTAACAGGTGTCTACCCGTAGTGCTGGGGGGGTAAAAGGGGAGAGGGAAGGGGGGGAGGTAGTTGGGGGTAGTAGTAGGGTAGGCAGAGAATGGATCCGAATGTCATTTGAGATATGTATGTATATCTACACTGCATGTTCTTTTTTCACGTGGATGTATTCTCTGCATTATAAAATTTCAATAAAATTTTAGTGGAAAAAAAAAAGAATAGTAATAATATTGCAGTTTGTATAACCTGCCTTCTTTGCAGCATGGACATTTCTGTTCATCTCCACTGTCTTGGTCCTGGACTGCTGAAATGGGCCAGTCGGTACCTTTGGGGACTCTAAAATGGAGCCTGTCCCCAGGGGCTTTGTGGGAGCAAAATTCTGTAGGAATTGTAGTTTTGGGCTTTTGGCACCTCAATGAACCTGGAGGGGGGAGCCCTTGTTGTGACTGACAGAGGAATTAGCCAACCTAACCTTTTGGATCCTGGGGAAAGACCAAGACTGCTTGCAGTTTTTCAGTTCTGAGTTGGGAAGTGAAGGAGTAACAGCTCGAGATAGTCGAACAGTAATCCTGCATAGATTCGCGTGGGAGAACTGTGAAAGGGCTGAGTTTTGGCCTGCCTGTCTGCCTGCTGTCCCTGAGAGCGAAATTGAAGTTTATACAGACTGAATCTGAATTCTGAGGATGATTTAAGCCACAGAACTGTGACCAGGCTTTAACCTGAAGAAGACCGAAGATTTGCTGAATGCGATCGGCCTGTCAAGATTTCCAGCCACCTTTGAACCCCTGGTTTGTGCAGAGACTTTGTAATTGTGACCGGATAGCAATCTGCCTGGTACAGTAGAATTTCTTACATGTAAACGTGCTGTGTGCTGTTAGTGGGTCATGATTTGGTTCCCCACTGTGTGCTGAACTGTGTTCTGCTTGCTGAAGGCTGCATCCAGCTCCCATGGACTGAATCCGTATTCATCTCCATTGGGCCTGGGCTTTACCACACTGGCCCAGCCAGACTACCCGCTGCACAGAGAAAGCCATTGACGAGAGACCTGCCTGGGGATCAGCCCCCTGCTCACGCTTTGAACAGGAATGACGCCTCGGTGATTTGTGTGGACCCTGCTTCTCCTGGCACTCCAGTTCAACAACCTGCTGTCTCATTTTCATCCTGCCTGTGTCCCATATTTGGTATCGTGAATAAACATTAGGGTAGCTCCCTGCAACAACAGCTAAATCTAAAGTGTTGTCATCTGATTGCCTTGTTGTCTTTTCTGTCACAAACTGAGCCCTCCGGCTCCGTATTACAAATAGTGTGTGTTGTGCATGTTGCTTCCATCACAGGGCCCCAACCAGCTGTGAGCCAGCCTACCCAGGGGGACAACGTTCCTGGCTAGCCCACCTTCTTCCTACCTGGGTACCCACAGTGTGTGACTGTGTAGGGACTCTGAAGTAATGCATAACTGTTTGATTGTTATAGCCTTTAAGCAAGTCAAACTGATTATGCTCCTTCGTTGTTCAAGTCCCCTGAATAAATCAGATCTAACTCTTTTTGCATTTAACCTGACTGTGGTTCCAGTTTGTGCCAAGAGTACTGTACTGTTATTTGCTGTGCATAACCTTGTTTTACAGGGAGTCCCCAGGGTCGAGCTAGAGGAACCAGCCCTGGTGGTAAGTGCAAACAGTGTGGGTAATTGCATGGTGAATAAGGGTCATTGTGAAAGTGATTACTGTATATTGTTCAGGCCACTAGAATGGAAGGGGGGGGGTTACAGTGTCCTGGAGGGCTGTGCCGAGGTTAACTTGACCACTAACAACCCTGACCTCCGGGTGGAGGCACCTGTTTCAGTACCCAGGCCCCTTAACCTGCTACTAGCCAAGCAGGCAGGGGTAGTAGCCCTAAGGATAGCACCAACTAGAGGTTACGTTTATTTTCATTTTAGGTTAAATTATTAACCCCCCCTTCCAATAGGGTTGAAACAAACCATGACTGTCAGTGGCACTAGTGAATTAATAATATGCATCTTTTTTCATGCCTTACTTCATGAATGTTTTATTTTCAAACTGCAGAGTTTGAGTTTTCCAGGTGTTTGTACAGGTGGCATTTCAATCACAGCTTGAGTGGCCCCTTGTGGGAGTCTGCAAAGGATCGGCTGAATTTATATACTGTGCCATGCATTTGCCGTTCCTCTGCTTGGATTCAGTAACCTGAAATTCAAACGTTTCCAGGTTTAGAAATGAAAGTATAACTTAGCAGGTTTCATTATCCAACTACTGCAGATCCATGGCAAATTAAAAGCTCAGTATAGGAATCCAGCTGATCCATGGCTGACTGCCACAAGGGGCCAGCTGAAGTCGTGATTGAGATGCCGGCTGTACAAACACCTGGGAAATTAAAACTCTAAAGTTAGAAAACACAGCACTCCTAAAACAGGGAATTAAAGAGATACATTCATCTGTTTGAATGAGGTTACACTACCAGAGAGGCTAAGCACATGAAATCGAAAGCTTCTATTTTTCTTTACAAAATACCATAAACATACAGTACTGTCAGTCATATAGGAAATGTACCAAGTTGTGTTTCGGGAATCACTGCAGAAACAATGTGAACTTTCAAGGATCAGACATGCAAATTTCTGGAATCGCCGAGGGACATACTGAGAAACATTGCAGAAATGCCTCATAAATTCCAGAATCACAGTAGAACTCCTTAGAAACTTGCAAGAGCCATTGCCCGTCAAGTTATATTTTGGTAATTAGGGTAGTAGCTGAAACTTGTATTGAGTGAATGCTTGTCTAAATAACATATAAGTATAACTTTATTTCTTGCAAATTAAGTTTCTTTGCATGTCTGATTACTGGAATGCAAATTATTCAAGGATAGTCATTCTGCATGCTCCTCTGTTTCCCACAATATAATTTCATGGTACAAAAGATTAATATACAAGTTAGCCAGCCTGGGAGTGGGTCCCAAGATGATAGCCTGGGTAAAGAATTGGCTGGAGAATAGGACACAGAGGGCAGTAGTAAATGGAGTCCACTCTGAAGAAAGGGGGGCTACTAGTGGGGTGCCACAGGGTTCAGTATTAGGACCGGTCCTCTTCAATGTCTTTTTAAGCGACATTGCAGAGGAACTGGAAGGAAAAATATGTCTCTTTGTAGATGACACAAAAATCTGCAACAGAGTTGATGCACAAGATAGAATTGGAAAGGATGAAGGGACTTGGCAAGGTTAGAGGAATGGTCAGATGTATAGCAGCTTAGATTTAATGCTAGAAGTGCAAGGTAATGCACCTGGGAAACAAAAACCCAGGGAAGCGTACACAATGGGGGGTGAGATACTAACAACAACAAAAATGGAAAGGGACCTGGGGTAGTCATATCAGATGACTTAAGGTGGGCAAGCAATGTGAGAGGGCAGTAAGGAGGGCTGGGGATACTGGGATGCATAGGGAGAGGCATCGCCAGTAGAAAACAGGAAGTTGTTATCCCTGTGTACAGACAGCTGGTGAGACCCCATCTGGAGTACTGCATGCAGTTCTGGAGACCCAGTCTCCGCAAGGACACAGACAAGATGGAAGCTGTTCAGAGGAGGGCAACTAAAATGGTGCAGGGTCTGCACCGGAAGACATATGACAGGGTTTTAAATAATTGATTAGCAGTTTTTTTCTTGGGACAATGCTAACTGTACAGAAAGTATTTATATAGGTTTTCTAGAAGTGTTATGTTTGTTAAACACAGTGAAGCAAGTGCTATGCATTTTCACGTTTTAGCACTTTTATGAGCAAAACACTAATCAATGTTTTGGAGTTAAATAAATCCCTGTATGAGGAGAGACTAAAGGAGCTTAATATGTATACCCTTGAGGAAAGGAGGAAGAGGGGGGACATGATAGAAACTTTCAAGTACCTCAAGGGAATCGACAAAGTCAAGAGGGTAACATCTTTCAAAAAGAGGCGTGCAAGAACAAGGGGCACAATTTGAAGATGGGGAGGCGGCTCAGAGGTAATCTAAGGAAGTATTTTTCACGGAGAGGGTTGTGGATGCATGGAATGGCCTTCGGAGGAGGTTGTGGAATCAAAAACAGTGATTGAATTCAAGCATGCATGGGACAGCCATAAGGCAATTCTAGGGGTTGGGGGTAGGAAGAAGTAGGCTGCTGGTTAACTAGGATCTGCAGCTTATCCATTAGGTAGGGAAATGGGCAGACTGGGTGGGCCAAGCGGTCCTTATCTGCCGTCAAATTCTATGTTTCTATGTAATTATTCCTGAAGTACTTGTCAGTTCTGACCTTTTTTGATTTACTATAAAAGGAAAGTACTTGTGATCTGTTCTTGCTGCTTTTTATCACTCTTCTGAGTGGCACATCGTTGGCACCATGTTACAGCTCAGCAAGGTGAAAGGCAGGTTGTGCTGCAGGCGTGGTGTGCTTGACCAAGAGAGACATGCCAACATCCACAGCTGTACTTGTGCCCCAAAAAAAAGGGAAAAAAGTGTCACACTTAGATCAGGAAAAAATTCTGCTGGAGACTACTTCATGACCACAAACCAAAACCTGTGTCTCGTAAATAAATTGAATACACTACCAGGCACATAGTACCAGCATTCAAAACCCCCAGCCTGCCAAAATACATGTCCCTCATACAGTACCTCCCTCTCAAGTCCAGCACAATGCACATAAAATCTTGCATCTCGGTTGCCTGCCCCAGTGTATCCCGGTCATCCTAATGTTTTTCATTATACCACATTTAGTTTCTGTTTAGGTTCCAAACTGTGTGAGGCTACAGCACATGATTTGGGTGAGTCCTGTAACTGTATCGAAGCATAAACAGGCCGGGGTGTTTTTTTTTCTGGGGGGGGGGGGGAGGCATCCAAACTGCTTTGCATATGAGATATCTTTTTTTCAAGAAAGTAATTACTGCTTTCGTGTTCATGAAGTTTTAAATTGTGCAGAGAAAGATACAGATTGATATAACTGGTGGGCAGTTAGGTTACCATTTTTTATTGACAGTTTGTTCTGACTAACATTTACCAATTATTATTTCCATCTGTCACCATCTGTAAACCCTATATATATATACAGTAGTTTATCTGTAGTAGTCAACAAACCGAAATGCACATCCCTGATCAAGCCAATGTTTTGTGTCTCCTTTTGTTGAGGACTTTTTTTTCGGAGTCACAGCAGGATACCGTTCCTTTAATACATACATGTTCGTGGTAAAACCTCCCCTAAATAGGACCACATTTTGAGGTGCGTCTTTTTTCTGTGCTATATCGATTTTTGGGTGTGTTTGTGTGTGTATGACAATTTCTCTGATAGCCTGCATTGTGTCATGGGGACTGGGCTACAAGGACCTGTTTTATTGACGGGGAAATGTTGGCCATGACACTGTGGAAACTCCCCTCCACTGGACGGTAATCGAAGGTAGACAGAAGGGGGACCTTGGTTTAACAACTCATCTGAAGGATGGCACCACGCCATTGTAGCAACTCCCTCATACTACACTGCAGTCTCAGTTACGTATATTACCCCAAGTGCTCAGTGGGGGGCTTGAACCCATAACATCTGATCTTCTGGCCCCAGGGGCGAGCGTGCTACCTACTAAGCCACTGACACTGATACAAATCATGAACTCATTTTTAGCCAATTAGGATTTTTTTACATCTAAAAATTCTAGGTATTCTTACAACCACAAGAGGGTGTTGCATACATATAGTTCTAAAATTCTGATGTTCTGAATTGGAATAGTCCATTTCGTACATAGAGGCTTCTTTAATTTTCTGCAGTTTAAAAGAATTTCAATTTGTAATTCTAATTCCATTTTTTCAAACAAAGGTACTTGAGACTGACTTATAATTATATGTTTTATGTATTGTTCCTATGTTTCTTTTGGTTATCAAGTTTCTTCTTAGGTCCTTTGTGTGCCAGAAATGTTTCACATTGCAATTCTCGCAGTTAAAGAATGTGATGATACACTCTAATAACCATCCGAGACATAGTAACTGCACACATACACACAGAATGGCACTGTTGAAGCTATAATAGAAAGCACTCTCCAGGCAAGTTAAAATGATGCTGCCTGGCCAGATGATGCCTGAGGATATAATCTGTATTGCGTTTGACTGCTTCTGGTGCTTCCTTTATGCCAGAGACCTTGGTGGGGCAGGAGGCAGCCTCACTGAGGAGCTGAAGGTGGCAACTGAAGGA
Organism: Neoceratodus forsteri; assembly: GCA_016271365.2. Lineage (NCBI taxonomy): Eukaryota > Metazoa > Chordata > Ceratodontiformes > Ceratodontidae > Neoceratodus > Neoceratodus forsteri. Next base: position 94,096,042 of record CM057450.1, on the reverse strand, counting down.
ACAGGCGAAAGTAGAACTGGAAGTTATTGAAAAACATTTACATAGAAAAACTGTGGGTGGCACACTTGAACTCCACAGAAAAAGGAGGGTTGAACTCACAGACGGAGGAGGGTTGAGACTGTCAGTTATTTGAACACAATACTCCCTCCAGTGGCTGATCTGTGAGTGTTCACTGGCAGGCTAATTTGATCCCAAAGTCTGAGCACGTATGTAACTACTTGCACTTGGGATTGGCCATGGTGCAGCAGGTTGGCGTCCATTGTTCAGGGGATGGTGTGTGTGTGGCTTAATACATGTGCGTAAGAAGAAACAGTGGTGGAAACAATCTTGAGTCTCTGCCGTAGTATTCCCTAAAGCTTCTGTTATAGCTTAGACTATGGTTAATAAGGTGAAAGGGGGACAGCCCAGCCTGGAGCCCGGGTGCCAACCCAACCATGATAGCACATGCACTGCATATAAGGAAGAACACACACTAGTGTCGCATTGTATTTTGTTGCTATTGAAAAAGTTGATTTAAATCTGAGAGGTGGAAACATGGCAAAAAAAAGGCTACTTCAGCGAGAAGCATTTTGGCTTATGGTACTTGGGACATTAGTCAAAAGGAATCGGGGAAGAATGGCTTCTGAACTGTTTTCTTTGAAAAGGAGTATCCTGAATGTATTAAAAGACTGTACATCTATGGGTATTTAAAGCTTTTGGCCTATTCAGCTTATATCTGTTTTTATGCAAGCATCTGTTAGTATTTACACTTTTAAATCATGGTTAGCTGTATGTTTGCTTTTTATGTTGCATTTTTTGGTCATACTAACACTGTTTCTGTTGGTTTTACTCTAGGTGACTGATCTCAATTACTTTCTGCCCTGTTCACATCCTTGACTGTTTCCTCTATTGCACACCTGTGGCACGCTAACTACAGTTTTCAGGTTAGTAGCCTTTCTCTCACACAAAGTGAGTTCTACGTATTTCTAAGGTATCAGCAGTTGGAGTGTTTCACCTTGCTGGAGTGGTATATTATGGTACTCCATTTTTTTTGTTGTCTGCCTGACACAAATGAAGCTTTATTCTGTGAGCATGCAGCATGCGTGCCCTGACTTTGGGATCAAATTAGCCAGCCAGTGATCAGTCGCCTGCATCCTGATGATGAAATGATGATGCTTAAGTGTTGGTGATATGCCTACGTAACTGTATGCCACCTGTCCACGGCACTTACAGAAATGCAGATCTCCTTTACGCAAAGAAGCAGACTTAAGAAAATACCTGTATAGAATTCATGCACTGTGATTTTCTGGGTAAAAAGCTTTGCTGCCCCACAGGTAATGTGGGTTCAGGAGCGGAGCTGGTCACTGCACTGGGGATGGGCCCGGCTGAACTAGCTGCCGCTCAGAATTGCACCTCAGCTGGGAAGGAGTGATGTCGGATACCGGCACCACTGGGACACCTACAGCTATGCCAAGGAGCTTGTCTCTCACTGTAGAGGTACAGTAGCTAATGGAGGCATGGCCTACGTCACTGAGGTGGAGGGTGGGACTGGAAACAAAATGGAGCCAAGGCTCATAGCCTGAGCAGGGTATATACCTGATTACAGGCTATATCCTTGAAAGGACAGCTGGGAGGGGGGAAAAACACTAGATTACAAGAAAGAACAACTTACTACTACATTTTTGGGGACAGAGATCTTTATTCTAGGTGTGTGGGGAGTAAAATGGACTACAGATGTGAACTTCATCTTCCCAAGGTAGGCATCCAGTATTGTGAAATTGAATATCTGTGGTCTGGTAGCTTTATCCATACTGTGGGGGTAATTTTGGTTTTATGTGGTTTCTCTCAGAGCAAGTGCACCCTAACTTGTACCAGTGGAAGCTGTTTTGAAAAGCCTTTATCAGTGTATAACACTGTATCTAAACTATATGAACAGTACATAATTGAAAAGAACTTCAAGAACAGTGTATTAACTAGAAAGTATTCCATTATAACTGAATGTTCCCATAGACATGGTGCTGTGTGCCCCCAGTGGAGCTGCAGACCAAACAACAAGTTACCGCTGAACAAAGTACATAGTGGGACAGGATAACCTGCCGCAATCCTTGGCAGCAGTACAGTAGTGCGCAGCATGTCCTGGTCAGTGACACTCTTGCAAAATATCCCCTTCTGGACCATCTGTGGTCTACCACGGCACCTGTAGTGCTTCACCTTTTTTCCGACACCCCTTAACGGCAAAACTCCGCTGCAGCACAGCCGTGGATGACAACTGCAGTGACGGAACTTCACACAGCTTTTGCATGGCCGTCCGTTGTTCAGTCAGCTGTGAAGCCACACATTGCATTGTCCAATCAACTGAGATGTTGCACATCACGCCCCAGGCATCCCATAGCAACCAGGAGGTTCCAAGAGATTCATACTCCGTCGCAGTAAAAAAAAAAAAAAAAAAGACCAACAGACTTTTATTTTAATTTTAAAAACCACATGTTAACACCACACAGTAACATACCACAATGCTACTGTGCTTGTTGTATAAATTAAATATGCAGTGGTGACCTGTATGTTAAACATTTTATCCCCACAAATGCTAGCTGATGTCAAGTGGATCACTCATGGCTCTGCCACTTGTGAAGTTACCTGAAGTTAAACAGCACTTTTAGATGACAGGTTTGTCACACACGTCCCATTATCATGCGCACACACACACACACACACACACACACACACACACACAAAACCTATCTCTATATCTAATATACATATGTAGATCTATACACATATGTACTGTGTGTGTATATATAATATAGATACAGGGTTCGAGTTCAGAAAAAAAGTGGTGGCTGTTCGGTCAGCATGTAAGACAAAATTGCTGGTTAGCAACAGATTTTAGTGACCCAAAGTGAAATATAAATTTACTCATGCAGTATTACAAAAAATAAACCTCTTGAAGAAGGACCATCTCACTTTGCAATAAGTAAGGATTAAGCCACAAGAAAGCATGGGTCTACTATGGTATTAATCCATAGTTGGGGGGGTTGGACCATGAGGCCGACGGCCGAGTGGGTCCAACCAACCAACCAACCATGGATTAATTCCACCGTAGACCCATCCTTTCGAGTGGCTTAATCTGCTTGTAACATGGCAATGAGTGTATGACTAATAGTCTTTGAATAAATGAGTACAATCACACTGATTTACTTTCAGAATACTATAAATTGAGCTATTAAACATGTTGTACATATACTTGAAAACAGCTGGAACACACCTATTGGAAATATTGTGTCGGCTATTTCACTTTTGTTAAAATAACTTTCATTACAAGCTTTAAGCTTTCTAACATCAAAACATATTTTACAACTTTTCAAAAACTTGCAAATTACTTTCTATTCTAGGTGCTTTGATTTTCCTCTCTATGTATTAGAAGATATGGGCTGTGTTACATGATGGGAGTGTGCTATGGTACATTTTTAGTTTTCTTCCTCCAGTTCCTTTGCAGACCAATAGGTGGCTGTCACACAATCCTAGTAGCACAAGCACCTTTTCTCCAAACGTACTGAACTAAGCCAATCTGAAAAACACTTTATTTAACAACTACTATTTTGCGGAATATTATTTTCACTTTTTTTCCCTCTAAACTACCTAACTCAGCAGGACATAGAACAACATAACGTTTACTGCTTTCACCTTTCAAATACTTGTTTTGACTACTATTGTTAGTCTGTTTCTTTGATTTCTTTTTGTGTCTCCCAGTTTATTTTTCTTTTCACCCACAGCAGTATCCTCTCTCTTTAATTTTGCTTTGTTTATCTCAGTGTCTGTTATTTTTCCTTTCGGTTATAGAAGCTGCATGCTCATCTTTGCCACTGTGTATTCACCAAGACAAGGCTAGGCCAGATAATGTTATTCAGTCATCCACAATGCATTGCACCCACAGTTGCTTAGAAAGCAGTAGATCAGAAGGGATGGTAACAGTATGTAACTGTTGACTTCTACAGAAATATTGCTGCAGCATAATTAACAGTATATGTGGAGTTTAAATGTGCAATCTTTAGTAACTCATGAACTGCTGTTGTAATTACAACATTGAACAATCTTGAAAAAATCAAAAACCGTGTGCCAGGAAAATTCTTAGTAAATACAAGTTCGGACAACTACGTACTGCAAGCTGTTTGCATATTGCTTTCACTTGTATACTGCTTCTTACCTGTAGTGGATTGCCAAGGTATTACACTGCAAACCATGATCTACTGTGGTATTAGACCATGGTTTCTACTGTACCACATGGTGTGTTTGTACCTATTTGAGTGCTTCATTTTGTTTTTTTTTTATGCCATGTTACAAAAATATTTAACACACTAAAGCACTCTGTTCTGAAAGCTACTCGGTGAACTGCACTATTGAGCTTATTAAATGATGAGTTACATAGCTAAACACTATAGAACACACTCACACTTTCTTCAGACCAGTAGTTCATTTTAGGAGAAAATTAGATTTGAAAGATAGACAATGTTTACTCAGTCTGCAAAGTAGAAACAGTTGTCTGCACTGTCACCATTATTTATGGAGGAGTTACACAACCTAATCCCTACTAAATACTGTCCAAATTTCTTATGGTTCAGCCTTGTTGATTTTTCTGTAGTAAAAAATTATTTGAAAGATAAAAGCTTTACTGGCAGCTAGGGGAGGGTGAATACCTGATTTAGAATATTCTGCCAAATTTTCGTATTCAGGCCCGAATATTTGGAAGTTCAGTATTCAGATTCAATCTTCTTCAGGGATATCTGTGTCATCAGGTCACACCTGTGAAACTTTGCTTTCAGGATCCAACACAGAAACTTTTTCTGCAGCAGTCTATTAGGGGCCGTCCACGCCGACGTTAGGCTCTGATGTCACACACAACTACATAAGCGCGGGCGGCTCCACTCTCTCCTCAGTTCTTTGCCACCATCGACCATTCACACACAGACTCCACGGAAGCTTTGTCACTCAGTTCGACCACCATTTTTACTTACTATATTTTCTTTTACATACCTTTGAATCCCTTTTAGTTTAAAGTGATTCTTTTGTCCTTTGTATGTTGAGAACTACCCCTTCGTCTGCTCTTTTCCATCGCTGTCACTGCGGAAAAAAGATCTCCTCCACTGACTAACATGAACTCTGTGTCTGCTGTCTTGGGCCCAGCCACAACGTCCTTGCCTGTGAGTCCTGTCTAAAGTTCAACCTCACCACCCGGCGCTGACACAAGAATGCCCTGCAGAAGTTCCTCATGGAGCAGAAGGCAGCCAGTGGAGAGCAGGGGTGTTCTGGAGGCCCCCCCCAGTTGCCAGTGTCTTTGGGCTCTCAGGCCACCAAGGCCCAGAACAAATCCTCAGGGAAACATTCTCAACGGGACAAGGAGTAGCCTAAGGACTACTACCCCCGTTGGCAATCCTAGTCCCTGCTGGATTCTTCTTCTCCTTCTCCTTCTCCTGGGTTCGCCTCGTTGACTGCTTCTGCACCTAGCCCCATACAGGCCTCTGCTCTGACCAGGCCCCCACCCCAGTGGATTCATCATCTCCCAGCCATCATAGGGATATGGAGGGGCCATCGGCCTCGGAGTCATCGACCCCCACCCCACCATTGAGACCTCTCAAGGTCCACAGGCTCTGGGCCAAACTGCTGCCACTGCAGTTAGCGGTTCATCATCAGACCAGGGCTACATGCCCCCTCTGTTGATGCCTGTGTCAATGACAATTCCTATTCCTGCCATCGACTGTAATTCTATACTTATCTCTATTTCCATGTCTCTCATTCAGCAGCTAGTTCCATGGCCCAGGCTGTCATGTCCCATGCCGTCGGTTGCTGCATCGGTGTCGATATCATTTTGACCTGCTCACCCCGTGCCCTCCAGAGAGCCGTCTGTACTGCATTTATCGATTTCTGCTTCAGAGCAGGTCGACAACACAGAGGAATATCATTCTGATCTTATCCTCCTTGAGGAAGAGGATAAGGAGGAAGACATTGATGTGGACTCCTCTGACAGGTCCACTTTCTCTTCCAGGAGTGAGGAGTGTGTCAAGCATACTTCTCAGGTCCTCTCCAGAGGACCCCTTCTTTTTGAACATTATGAAGCAACTCTCCTCCACCATAGGATTTCAAACTGAGGAAGAGGATGAAACTAGGAGGAATCTGGTGGATTTCCTGGAAATTCCTGAGTCTCCACCCAAGGTTATCCCTCCTCTGCTGGCCAGCAGATGCTGCCACAGCAGCCTGATGATGCTGCCGCAGTGGCCTGGCGCCGACCCAACATCATACCAGCCATGCCAGCAAGCTCTATCTGTCATCACAGGGGTTCTGTATGGCCCAGCCTGAAACCAACTCTGTGGTTATCAAGGTCACTCAAGACAGAACTAAGGCCCCTAAACACCTTAGTTCCCTGCTTCCTGACAGTGAATCTAGGAGATTGGGCATCTGGGGCAAGAGGACTTTTTGCCTTTGCCACCATTGGCCTTCAGATTGCCAGTTATTTGACTCATCTTATTAAGTACCAGAATACCCTTTGGAAGAAGGGCAAGGTGGCTACACAGGCCCTCCCTGAGGTTCCCAGAAACAGGAGCTTTTTGAGGTGCTCCAGGCCTCAGAAGATGTCAGTAAGCATCTCCTCAGAGTCACCTGTGATGTGGCTGAGACTACAGCCAGGGCAGCTGCCTCTGGCATTTGCCTCAGAAGGCATTCCTGGCTTAGGGTCTCTGGCTTTGCGAGTGATGTCCAGCAAAAAGTGGTGAATGCTCCTTTTGTGGGTCACAAACCTTTTGGACCAGACATGCAGGATATTATCAGCGAGCTGCAGGCCTCTGGCAGGGCTATTCGTTCTGTCCACTCCCTGTACCATACGCAGCCCAGAAGTAGGCTGAGGTTCTCCTTTCATAAGGTCTCTCACAAATTGGGTCCTGGAGCCAAACTTCAGGGTAAATGCAGAGCCAGCTCTATTTTGCCTGCCCCCTCTTCCACCTCTGGTCCTTTTTCTAAGTGATCCAGAAGAGGACGTGTGGCCACGGCCGCTGGTTCAGCCTCTGCCTGGCTCCTTGCTAGATCCCCCCCCCCTCCTCCTTCCCCATGCCAGGAGGTGATGGTCAGAGGCTGGTTCTTCATCAGTCTGTCCCATTGGAGAACCATCACAACAGATGCTTGGATCCTGCAGATAATCGAACAGGACCATGCTCTAGAGCTTCTAGAGCAGTCTCCAAATGTTCCCCCAGTCCCCATGTTTACCCTCCAGATCACACAGAGGTGCTCAGGGAGGAGGTCCTCTTCTTGCCGTGCAAACAAGCCATAGAACCAGTGCCCAGGCAACAAAGGAACAAGGGGTTCTACTCCAGGTTCTTCCTAGTTCCAGAAGAACAGGGGACTTGAGGCCCACTCTAGACCTCAAGGAACTGAACTTTTTTATCCAGTACAAAAAGCTCCAGATGGTCACTTTGCACAGCCTTCTTCCTTTGCTCCAGCAGGGTGACTGGCTATAGTCCCCCGATATGCAAGATGCCTACCTGCCTATCCTGGTTTGCCCCCTGACAGGCTGTATCTGTGGTTCCTCTTCCAGGGGGCACATTGCCAGTTCAGGGTATTGCCCTTTGGCTTATCCTCTGCACCATGGGTATTTGCCAAGTGCTTAGCAGCTGTAGCAGCAGCCTTTTGGTGCAAAGGCCTCTATGTGTTCCCATATGTGGACAACTGGTTACAGAAATCCCAGTCCAGGGATCTCCTGTCATTGACTCTTGAACACACCTTGCAGTTATTCCAGTCCTTGGGCATCACTGTCAGTTGGCCCAGGTCTGTGCTGACTCTTTCTCAGCGATTACAATGCATAGGGGCAGTCCTGGAGAGTCCAGAGAATTCAGGGCAAGGCCTTCCTCACTCAAGACAGGGTGAACCGCCTTATTGCTCAGTTTCAGGAAGTGGCTCAGAGCCAGCATGAACCCGCCAGGACATTCCCCAAGCTACTAGGTTTCATGGCCATGGCCATTGTTATGGTCCCACGGCCAGGTTCTACATGAGGATTTTGCAGTGGTCCCTCAGCTTTCAGTGAGATTAGCACTTAGACAATCTAGATCAGCTGGTCCATGTCTCCTCTCCAGCATGCAAAGTGCTTCACTGGTGGATGAACCTGGCCAATCTTTTAAAGGGAGTCCCTGTTCTTATGCCCACTCCTTACCTAATCCTCACCATGGAAGCTTCAGGTCTGGGTTGGAGAACCCATCTAGGTCCTTATCAGACCCATGGGTTTCTGGTCCCACTGGGAGACTCGCCTCCATATAAACTTCTTAGAAACTGGTGCGGTTCTGTATGCCTTTCACAGCCTTCTCCCACTGGGCCCTCTGCTGGTGCAGTCATGCAACCTCACTGTGATCTATGACATCAACAAGCAGGGAGGGACCTAATCAATCAGTCAGTCAAATCTTTATTTATTCAGGCAAACATCATTGAGCAAGGCTCATTTACAAGATGGACCTGATAAGGTCAAGGTTCAATAGTTGGTACACAAACAGATACATCAATGCACTTATATATGCATAACAGATACAGAAAAAACACTTATAAATACAATAATCAAGGGGAAGTAGTTGATTAAGACATACATGACAAGGTAGGTTATATGAAAATTACACTAATAGATAAGGTATATACATGTCCCAATAGAGGAGTCAAGGCATACACACAGCATAATGTAATACTAGGATGAATGGGGAGTATTTAGGATTGGTGTAAGGGCCATTAGTTAGTGGGAGAAGGATTAGGTAGGTAGTAGGTAGTTAGGTAGAGTTAAATGGAACTGAGGTACTATAATAAGGGTGGCTGTCTGGGATGGAGAACTGTGGAGAAGAAGTATGCCATATATGGTGGATGTCTGGAAAGGGAGGGTTATGAAATGGCTAGACTAGCTCTTGTGGTAGCAGTTGCATTTCTCTGAGAAGAAACCTGTGCAAAGCTGTTTAAAGGATGCTAGAGGTATAAGATTGGTCAGCTTTAGGGATTTCTGTAGAGTATTCCATGCCATAGCTAGAGAATAGCTGATTGCAGACCTCCCTAGCCGGGTGTTGACTTTAGGTATCTTGAGCATGATGAAGTTGTTGCTTCTTAGGGCATAGGAGCTAGCTATGGCCTGTGTGAAGCAGTCTAAAATATAATTTGTAAGTTTCTTAGACAACGCTCTCTAGATCCATAGTGCTGCATTTCTGTTCCTTCTAAGGTGTAGGGAAACCCATCCAACTGCAGCATAGAGAGAGCAATGATGAGTGTTAGATGGAAGATCTGTTATGAATCTTATTGCTCTATGGTACAGGGTATCCAGCTTGCTTAGATAGGAGATGGGGCAGTGACTATAAAGGAAGTCTGCATAGTCAATAACTGAAAGAAATGTGGCCTGGACTAACCTCATCTTTGAGTCTCTGGTTAGGAAGTGTTTTATTCTGTAGAATAGGCCAAGCCTTTGGCGAAGTTTTTTCAGCAGTTCTTCAATATGACGTGTGTAGTCAAGCCTGCTATCAATCCACACACCTAAATATTTGAATTTATCTACATAGTCCAGATTTTCTCCAAGGATAGTGCATAGCTGGGGTAGATTGCTTAGTGAGGAGGTGCTGGTGTAGCTTTGATTGGAGAAAAGCATTGCTTTTGTTTTCTTTGCATTTAAAAGAAGCTTTTTCTCAAGTAGTTGATATTGCAACAAGGAGTATTCTGCTTGTAAAATTTCACGGGCAATTGCAGGCGATGGGTTGCTGACATACAAAACAGTGTCATCTGCAAAGAGGTGGGCAGTGGGTTTGGTGAGATTTGAGTCAATATTATTAATGTAAATGGCAAAAAGGATAGGGCCCAGGATAGATCCTTGCAGAACTCCTCTTAGCAGTGGTTTTAGTGGGGATAGATCACCTTCAGCTTTCACCTGCCATGACCTATCCGTAAGGTAACACCTGAACCATTTAAGGTAGGGTGGGTCTAGGCCAGTGGAATACAAGGAAGAGAGTAGCAGCTCATGGTCCACAGTGTCGAATGCCTTGCTTAGATCAAGAAATACTGCACAGACACTATTCTTTTTATCTAATTTGGTTTGCCAGTCATTTGTAACTTTGGCCAGTGCAGAGATAGTGCTGTGCCTGGCCCTAAACCCAGATTGAGCTGGATTCAAGAGATTAGCATCGTCAAGATATTCTCTTAGCTGGATGCTCACTATTTTCTCTAGCATCTTGGATAGCACTGGAAGAATGGAAATGGGCCTGTAGTTATTAAGGTCCATGGGGTCCCCTGATTTTAGAAGGGGAACCACTTGGGCTGTTTTCCACACTGTAGGAATAGAACCAGAGGTTAAAGATAGATTAAAGAGATGTGTTAGGGGAACTGCAAGTACATGAAGTGTAATCTTTAGAAAATAGGGGTCAAGAGAGTCTGCCCCTGCGCTTTTTTTAATATCCAGTTGCCATAAAAGATCCTCTACTTGCTTCAACAGAACAAGTTTGAAAGAGAAAGAAGAATCAGCTCTCTGAGCACCAGTGTATTGGGAGCTTCGTTGTGCACGCAGCAGATTAGCTGGAGAGGTGTCAAAAGCAAGGCCAGCAGTTGTGAAGTGGTTATTGAAAGCATCCAGAACTTCCATTTTTCCAGAAATAGAACCATTATTGTGGTGCAATTGAGTTGGTAGAGAGGTGCTAGAATTCTGCCCTACAATACCCTTGAAGGTGCCCCAGAACCTAGCAGGATTGTGGTAGGAGGAGTCAAGTTCAGCCAAGTAAAAGGCAGCCTTTGCATCCCTTACTTTCTTGGTGCAGCTATTTCTGGCTTTCCTAAATAACACCCAGTCATTTGGGTTCTTGGTTTTTCTTGCCAACTTCCATAGTTTCTCTCTCTCCAGCAGTGCAGATTTGAGGTCAGCTGAAAACCAGTGGCAAGATTTGTTTTTTATTCGAACACTAGTGATTGGTGCATGGGTGTTAAGGGCACTTAATATTATGCTGTTTAGTACCTGATGTGCTTTTTCCACAGAATGTGCAAGATAAAACTCTTGCCAACTTGGAGAGTGAGCTAGATCATGGAGATATCCTTCAATATTGAGGTTTTTCTTGGATCTCCTCATTAGGAATTTTGCTGGGGTTGTTGATTTGCTGGAAGATCTTACTCCTGCAATGAGGCAGTGGTCACTTATATCACTGAAAAGCACTCCAGTGTGTGTGAATAGATGGGGTTTGTTCACCAGCATGATATCAAGTAGTGTGCTGTTGCTTCTATTCTTTAAGTTTATTCTAGTTGGCTCATTTATCAGTTGTGTGAATCCATGTGTATCACAGAATGATACCAAAGGTGCAGCTGCCTTGGAAAGCCAATTTAGATTCAGATCACCTAGGATAATGACTTCTTCAGAGCCTGGTTTGAGTAGTTTCCCCAGGTGGGATAAAAGCTTGTGGTCAGCAGAGGGGGGCCTGTAGCAGCCAACTAGCTGAAAAGCTGCCGTATTGGAGAGAGATACTTTGAGGGATATACATTCGAATTCTTTGGGCATCGAGGTTGCAGTAAGGCAGGATACAGGTATACTGGACTTTACATATATAGCTACTCCACCGCCCCTTGTTAGGCGATCCGCTCTGAATAACTGATAGTTGGGTAGATTAACATCCCTGTCTGCTGTGGTGGGTTTGAGCCATGTCTCAGATACCACGAGAAAGTCTGGCAAGGTATGGGCAACCCAGGCTTGTATCAATGTAAGTTTTTTCAGGAGGCTGCATGCATCAATATGTAGAAAACTGAGGCCTTTGATTGAGGTTAGGTCTGCTGGTGAGGTGATACACTTAGGGGGGCCTTGGTTGATTTCCACATTTCCAATACAGAACAGTAGAAAGAATAGGAGTTTCATAAGGGCTGCAAGAGATAGGAAGAGGGGGGTGTCTTTGGTCCTCCTTTTCTTGCTCTGCTGCCACTCTTTTGGGGTGCTCCAATTGGGGTTATGACATCGTGTCGAGACACTGAGTAGCAGTTTGGTGGTCAGATGTAGAGGGGAACTGTATATCCAGTAATGGAGCATTGATCGGAATACATACATGGTAATTTGCGTCCCTTTTTGGAGGTCACCCCACTGAGAATGATACAGCATTAGTAGGGCATATGTGAAGGTCTGATCATATTCCATTGAGGGTGAGACAGAGAGGCTAGGCAGATGGGTCACCTTTTTTTGTGTGATATGGACATCTTCCTTAAAGAACCCCATGAATGACAGAGAAAGAAATAGCAGAAGGAGTCTCCCCATTATGAAAGTGGTATTGATGGTTAACTACCGGGAGAACAGTAAGGGAAGGACTGCTGATTAGGTGGTACAAGCAGAGGCGATGAGGGCAGATTATTGGTTAGAGTGCGCTGAGGGCGAGGCGATGAAAATTCGGCGGGAAGATGCCTATAAAAAAGTAACACACAAGGAGGGGAAGGGCGGGTGGGTTAAAATTTTGCGGCTTTCCCGTACCTTTCCTCGATGTCCCTCCCGGCCTCGTGGTCCCCTGAGTCAGCTTAGCGGTCGCCGACCACCCGCTGGCGGAACGTAGCCCTGGCGCTCAACTGGGTGCTGTGGGCAGGGATCTCAGACTGGGAAGAGACAGAGGAAGGTGCAACAATTAGTAAAAAGCAGAAACAAGTGTTTCTGCTGGGCAGAGTGATTGTAAATTTGCACAACAAAAGCCGGTACCGGGCTGTAGATCAAGGTCTAGAACTGTCAGCGGTCCATGTGCCAGGTGCCCAAAACGCCTTGGTGGACAGTCTCAGCAGGTCACAGTCCAAAATGCACAAGTGGAAGCTGCTGTTCTCTGTCGTAGAAGACCTGTTCGACAGGTGGGGTCTTCCAGAGTTGGACCCACTCAGCGCAGAACAGCCACATTTCTGCTTGCTAGATCCAGGGCCTGGAGTTTTCTGGTGAGATGCATTGTCCCTCTCCTGGAAAGAGAGGTTTCTTTATGTATTCCCTCCCTTCCCTCTGATTCAGAGGGTTCTCATGAAGCTACAGATGGAGGGTGCCACCCTAACTCTGGTGGCCCCATTTTGGTCTCGGCAACTTCCATTACTGCAACAGTTGGCTGTGGGACCTCCAGTTCCCCTGCCCCTCTGCCAGGAGCTGCTGACTGTGGCCCAGGGGACCCTGGTCCCATCCAGACCTTAAGTCCCTCCACCTGCATGCATGGCTCCTGAGGACATAGCAATTGCTTGGTTCGTGGTGTCTCAGAGGGTGGCTGACGTCCTGGTGGCTTCCAGAAAACCTTCCACCAGGGCCAGTTACTCTATGAAATGGAAGTGGTTTGCTATCTGGGCCACTTCTCATAGCCTGGACCCTTTCACCTGTCCAGTGAACCAGGTTTTGGAGCAACTCCTGAGCTTGTCTGATGCAGGACTCAAGTACTTCTAACTTTAAGTGCACCTACAGTATCAGCCTTTCATGTGCCCATTGTGGGCGTATGGTGGCATAGCTGGATGTGGCCTGTACTTTTCTGAGAGGCATTCTCCACTTGAAGCCTCCTATCCATAACCCGGTCCTGGCTTGGGACCCGAGTTTTGTTTTGGAGAAGTTGACCCTGCCTCTTTGCGAGCTATGCTTTCTCTTGTGGAAAGCTTTTTTTTTAGTTGCCATTACTTCTGCTTGAAGAATTTCAGAGCTATAGGCTCGTGTATGTGAGCAGCCTTATTTGATTTTTCACAAAGACAGGGTCTCTTTGTATATTAACCCTAAGTTTCTTCCTAAGGTGGTGTCTGAGTTTACCCAAAATCAGTCCATCCATCTGACAGTTTATTTTCCAGAGCATGCTAATCCAGGGGAAGCATTGCTCCATACTTTGGATGTGCTTAGAATTGTGTTACTATACACATCATACGAGGGACTACAGGAAGTCCTCTCAGTTGTTAGTTTCTTATGCCCCTGGCAGAGAGGGTGCTTCAGTTTCGAAACGGTGCTTGTCGAAAAGTTTGTCCAACTGTATTATTTTTTGTAACAGGAAGTACAATAAGAAACTTCCTGGGGTTGTTAAGGGTCATTCAGTCGGGGGCATGACCACTTTCAGTTGCCTGTTTCAGGGGCATGTCTGCAGCCAAGATTTGCACTGCTGCCATTTGGAGTACTGTCCACACATTCACCAAGCACTACAGTCTGGACATTGCATCTAGGAGAAGGGCAGGGTTTGGCCTTGCTGTGCTTCAGGGCCTTCTTTCTTAGGCCTCTGGCCTCCTGCCACCCATGCTGTCCTTGTTCTCAGCTCTGCTTGGAACTTGTTCCATAGGTGTGACCTGATGACAGAAAGCTGTCCCCGAAGAAGACACAACAGTTACGTAAGAAGTTGCCCTAACAGTAGATCTTCAAAGGAATCTTGGTCATCAGGTCATGCCATCCCTCCCTCTATCCCCGTCTCTCTTTTTCTCTCCAGCTTGGCTGTCCTGTTGCTCCAGCCTTCCTGCTCGCTGGGCACCTTCTCTCTCTCTCCTCTGTTCCTTGGTGGGAGTCCTGTCTCTCTTGGCCTCTGACTAGGGAAAGAACTGAGGAGGGAGGGGGGCCACCCACGCTTATGTAGGGTGTGTGACTTCAGAGTCTGATGTTGGCATGGGAGGCCCCTAATAGACTACTATGGAAAAAGCTTCCGTGGGCTCCTGACGCCCAATGGTGAAGATTCATAGGTGTGACCTGATGACAGAGATTCCCTCGAAGATCTGATGTTATGGTAAGTTGTTACGTAACTAGGATCTGCAGCTTATCTGTTACTTAGGGAAATGGGCAGATTAGGTGGGCCAAGCGGTACTTATCTGCCATTAAATTCTATGTTTCTATGTTTCTAACTGTTCTTTATTCTTGTACCTGTGGGGGTGAGTAAAAAAACAAACAAACAAAAAAAAACAGCCGCACCCCCTTGCCCAGCCTAATCATTTTTAATGCAACTTCTGTCCTCCCACCCTCTGCAACAAGTCCGTTTTCACCCTTCTCTCCCCCAGCACCCATAGTTTAAGCTTTAAAAGTATAAATAGCAAAAAAAAGTCCCATGATGGGTGACCGGCACAACCCGCCCACCTCCACGGCCATCCGCCATTTCCTCTTGTCATTTTTTAGTGTTAACAATCATCCTCCCACTCAGACAGCAGCACCCAAGCCCCACCCTCTTCCCCCCAGCACCCAAATTTCATAACATGAATGGTCCAGCAGGCATGGAAAAGCAACTGACACAGCCGGCCCTCCTTCATGGCGGATCGCCTTCTTGTCAATGGCATTCCCATGTTTGCTCACATAGTAAAACAGCTGATCAGATGATGTGAGCTACTGTGTGAGCAAACATGGGAGGAGCATCCCTGTTATACAGTACAGTATAGGCACTCTTGATTATCCAGTCTCTCGTTTACCTGAACCGATCGGATGTGCCCAAGGCTGTTCAGATTAACTGAGTTGGACAAGAGGGGATAGTGGCTGGCCATGGAGGCGAGTGGGTTGTGCCGATCACCCATCACTGGAGTTTATTGGTTGTTTATCCTTTTAAAGTTTAAATTGTGGGTGCTGGATGGAGGAGGGTGGGAGTGGACTTGTTGCTGAGGGTGGAGGACGGGGGTAGTTTTTAACGTGATTGGGATGGGGAGGAGATTAGGGGTTGTGTTTTCCTTTTTTTTGTTTTTGTTTGTTTGTTAGTCTTTCACAGATAAGAATAGGCATGAATACTGCCACTGTTAATTATACGTATTGCAATAACAAATACATTATTTGTTACTCACACGCCCCTGCTGGCAGCAAAGATACAGTCCGGACCAGCCCCCTTCAGGAGACACAGTGCTAGCCACTAAGCAAACTAACTCTCCCACTTCTGACTCAGCTTGCTTGATTTTTTACAGTAGAAAATGAGTTAGTTGAAAGATTAAAGGCAGTTTTCTATGCCTTGTTGCAAAATGAAAGCAGTCTGCAGTCTCCACGATCCCTTCCCCATTTCCAGATGGTGCTAGAAACTCATTCTCTCACACACTTTTTTTAAATAAATATTTTTCCTCTAGTTACAATTTCAGTAGATTATTTTTTTAAATAGCAACCCTTGAGAGAAAAACTTCTAGCAAAAATGAGTATCGACTAGGACATGACAATGGAGCAACAGGTTAGCAACTCCTGACTATCTGAGTTACTGTATCTGGCAGCGTTGAGGGACAGTACTTACCCGATGATGAGCACATTTTGTTGGTAGTCCCCATCTGTCTTTAAGCAGAGCAAACCACTAGTATGTACAGTGAAGCCCGCCATGAAGAAGCGCAGTGTCACAGGTTTACTACATGACAAAAGGGATTAATTCCCATTGAAATTGTATTGTTTGCTACAGTAATTCTACTGCAGAATTCTGCAATGCTGCGTTTCATCCTGGTGGGCTTCACTGCATTTCTGTACTCAACGACTGGCTCATCACAAGGGACTCATTGTGGGGTGTGGAGCGATCCAGAGACCTGACCACTCAGACATTCCAGGATCACGGCCTGATGCTTAGTCTAGCCAAGTCCGAGCTCATCCTGACACAGCTAATTCTGTCCATTGTAGTGGAGTTGGACTCCTTCTAAGCCAAGGTTTGTTTACCTCTGGACAGGGTGGAGAACCCTTCACGTTTGTCCAGTCATTTTGGGTTGAGCAGTCATGTCCAGCTTGGAATTTCCTTTTGTTTATAAGCTGCATGGCCTCTACTGTGGTCATAATGCATTTGGCTCGCAGTCGCTTATGACCACTGCTCTAGATAATATTAGCATTCACGGAGAGCTGCTTTTTCTGACTGCAGTCAGTGGCAGAAATGGAGGACAACTTGCTGCAGTCAGTGGCAAGCGGGGAGCAGAACGCAGTTGGCGGCAGAAGTGGAGGATGTCTTGCCACAGCCGGCGGCAAGTGGGAGCAGATCGGGCAGCAGCTGGAAGAGGCCCACCACAGTTGGTGGTGATTTTGCGGAGAGTCCACATGAGGAATGAGGGCGCACCTGATTGGAGGGAGTGCTGGCCATAGCAGTAGACCAGCCAATTGAGGAGAGAAGCGCCTACGAGGTCTGACTTTAAAAGCCCAGCCAGACCACCGGAGCTGATTATGGAGAGCTGCTTTTCATCCTTCCCAACATCCCCCGACCCCAGCCTCTTTTAAATATGGGAGAGAGGAGGAGCCAGATTAACTGAGGTGGAGCTGATATAGACGAGGTAAGGGGAGTGGCCAGATACCATAAATGGGTGACTGGATGAGCAGAGAGCTTCACTGAGGAAAGGACCTGCAACTGCTTGAACTCTGTGAATTCACCTACAGCTACATCAGCTTCTCCATGGAATTACCTGTTAAAGGTCTGATCTACAGGAATCAACACAAGGGAGCTGTAATTGCGGATCTTTCGGACTCTGCGTAAGAGAGGTGGTAAAAGGAACTGGGTTGAACATACTTAAACTTGAGGACTTGGTGACTATGGTTTATTCCAACTTACTGACCTGCAGGTTTGCTTGGGGGGGGTCCGAGGCCTAAATTCTATAGAGTGGGACTTAGTACTGTACGGTGCTGCCATTATATTGGTCTGTTAGGGCTGGGTATTTTACTGTGTTTATTAGCCTATAGGATTGATATGGGAGGGGGGTTATTGTGGGGTGATGGTACTGTACTGGCTGCCAGTACAGTAGACTGATAAGAAATAGGTACTTGGCTGTGCTTATTAGCCTATAGGATTGTTATCAAGGGGTGATGGTCTGGGGCTACATTCCAGACAGTGGGTATCAGCATTATACCCTGCTGACGGATAGTGGTTTATTAAAGTTACGTATTTCGCAGTGCTGCTTGTTAAACTGTCTGATAGGACTAGGTATTGGTATACCCAAAACCGGTGTCAGTGTGCCATAAAAATGGAAAGGCAGCCAAGGAAGGGGGATCTTTGGAAGAGTGGTGGGGTGCAGCAGATGTGAAAAGGCTATGGTTCTAAATTGGGCTTGGAGGATGGGAAGATGTATGATGTGTAAACAGCTTACACAGCTGAGGGAGGAAGTGGCATGGCTTAGGTGGGTGTTAAACGGGGGGGACGAGGGGGGTAGGAAGCGAGAGACGTTATCAGCCGGGGAAGGAGATGGAGGAATTGGGGGGATCCTCCAGAGGATCAGATACAAGGTTCGAGAAGACAAGGGTTTGGAGGGAGGGGGATGGGAGGAGTTCCAGAGGGGGCGGTAGAGAAGTGGTATATGATAGCAGCAAATCCAGAGGTGGGACGAGGATGCCCGAGACAGGAGGAAAGGGGCCAACTGGGGATCAGGAGGTATGGAAGACAGTAGGCTCAGGAAAAGGCAGGCAGATGCCCGAAACTCAAGGCAAAACCAGCACAGGACAAATTAGCATGCATCAGAACTAAAAAATGGTTTGGCCCCCGTAGATATGCTAGTCGAGGATCTTGTGGAGGAAAATGACCGTAAGGGCAATTAGAGGAGGGAGTGGGGGCAAGGCGGCTGGGAGATGCAGGGGAAGTGATCTCGGGTGCAGGGAAAATGGCTGAGAAGGGGGCGGGCCACTTGGGGACACACCAGGGGGAGGCACTAGAGGAGCAGAAGCACAGGACAAGAGGCAGAAAGGAGACATTGGCAGGGAAATCGGTAGAGCTAGGGTGTATCCAGCAGGGAATAAGCGAAAGTAAGAGTTTGGGTGATGCACCGAGTAAAGTACATGAAGGGGGAGAGATGCAGACAGAACAAGTGGTGAGGAGGAGGATTCCCTCAAGGGGCACACGGTGTTCAGAACATTCTGCAGTAGTGGGTATACCAGGAGCAGGTGGCTTAAGATCCAGTGAGGGGTTGATGGAGGTTGGCACACACTCAAATAGGGATACAGGCAGGGGTTGCAGGGCCACAGGAAACAGAGGCAGTACAAGGAAAGAAGAGGTATGGGAAGGGGTCTGTGGGAAAATCAAAGGGTAGGGGTGGAGGGGAAGAATGCTGTGTGAGGGCAAAAATCAGGACAACCTGGAACGTGGGGAAAAAATGCTGAGGAAGGGCAAAAATCAGGGCAAGTTGGAAGATGGGGAATCAAAATGCTGGGAAGGGCAAAAATCAGGACAAGTAGAAACATGAGAATAAGGAGACCAAGGGGCGCCGAGCCCCAGGACATAAATATGGATACCTAAATGACACTTGGGAGGAAGAGGGCATTAGGATGGCACTCTTAGGGGAGTCAATAATCAAGGGAATCAGATGGAGGAGGAAGGGAGCGATGAACAATGCAGTATGGGTACAGTGTATGCCAGGAATGACAACGCTTGAGATGAGGCACCATATTTCTTCTTGGGGCAAGCATCTAGATGAGAGGACACATCTTGTGTTCCACCTGGGTACAAATGACTTGGAGGGAAACAGTCTGATGGAGGTACAAGCAAGGTTCGAGGAGCTTGCTAGGTTCTTTAGTAATATGGTTTTTCCTTCCATTTCCTTCTCAGAGGTGTTGCCAGTACCAAGAGCGAGCACACCCAGAAAGGAAAAACTAGGGGAATTCAATGAATAGCTGCAGGGATGGTGTAGTCGGATGGGGTTCCATTGGGACAGGTGACTGGGGCTCCACGTGGTAAGAGGAGGGGCTGTATGCCACCAACAGGCTGCGCCTGAGTTCTGCAGGGGCAACTGTACTAAAGAATAAACTGGAGGACTTCATAGCATGGAAGATCAATTTAAACTAAAAGGGAGGGGGGGGGTTACAGACTGAGCCATCCTTATGGGTTGAAGAACACAGAGGCTATCAGCCTCCCCCCCCAGGACAAGGCAGTCATAAAGGGAGCAGGCAGCAGCGGGGGGGGGGGTTGAAAAATGAGAAGAGGGATGATGGGACTACGTGGTGGAGAGCTTTGGTTGCAAATGCCAGGAGCCTTGGGAATAAGCTGGGCAAACTGGAGGCCACCATGCTGGTAGAGGATCTAGACATTGTAGCAGTGTGTGTGACTTGGTGGAATGAACATCATGCCTGGGAGACGATGATTCTGAGGTATCAATTGTTTAGAAAAGACCGGGAGGGGAAAAGGGGAGGAGGGGTGGCATTATACATCAAGGAAGAAATTGGGGCCATGGAAGGACACGACGAGGAGGGGGAAACTGAGATAATATGGGTCACCCTAGACAGGAGGAAGGGGGAAAATCTGCGAGTTGGGGTCGTTTACAGACCTCCTATGCAGGGGAAGAGGGGGATAGACACTTTATAGAATCAGTAGCGAGAATGGCACAGAAAGGGAAAATTTTGCTGGTAGGGGACTTGAACCTCCCCGACATTGATTGGGAAGCCCAGACAGCAGTCTCATCGAGGAGCAGGGGCATCTTAGATGCACTGCAGGACATATTCCTGCAGCAATAGGTCAAGGAGCCCACTAGAGGTGGAAACCTGTTGGATGTAGGCCCTCACAAATGGGGACAGTATGGAGGAGGTGGAGGTGGGGGAAGAATTAGGGACTAGTGACCACAGAGCCGTCAGGTTCAGGGTGAGAACGGGCAGGGAAAGGAATAAGATGAGAACCAGGGTAATGGACTTGAAGAAAGCTGACTTTAACAAAATGAGGAAGGTATTTTTTTTTTTTTTTTATTTAGTTTTTGTTTACTGGGTAGGTGCAGTAGCCAAAAAATGTCTATTTTCAGGCACGACCCAGGAGAATAAAGAGACAAACTTCAAGAGAACATTATGGAACAAATACATGTTGCATATAGATGTTTGAGGCATTAACAGCAGAAAATGACAAAAACTGAAGTTAGAACAATACAGCAGCAGAATTTAACATGAGACAATTATAGTCAGGTCAAATAAAGTGACTAAGCAATGCTCAACCAAGTTACATGTAGATGTATGAGGCATTAACAGCAGAACATGATTAAGACTGAGGTAGTAAGAAAAATGAAGCATTAAAATTTACAAGTGACAATACATTCAGGTCAAATAGAGTGACTAATCAATGTTCAATCAGTGAGGGATAAAGTGCTGTGAGAGCAGGAGCAGCCAGGCAGTAATAGGTGAAGGGGGAACTACAGAGAAAGTGTAGGGAGTAGGAAGGCAATAGGTGGGGGAGGGGCATAGATAAGGTATAGAATAAGTACAGGTTACCCAGTAGGGTACAGCAGGTGACGGAAGAATGAAGCTGTGTTGATTAAGAAAAGAAAGCAAACAAGTTTTCCAGAAAGGTGCAGTAGGAAATGGTAGATGAGTGCTAGAAGTTTAGGAAGTGAAAGTTAGAGGAAGTGCTCCATGTTGGAGTGGACCCAGGCACCCAGGAGACCACAGATGGAAGAGAGGAGTTGGAGGGTAAAGGGCTAGGGTGGTTTGAAACAGGAGCATTTGTAGGAGGAGAAGAGATAGTGGCGTAGCTCTCTTTTAAAAGAGATGTTGGATGCTGTTTGGCATAGAGTTAGAGGTGAGTTCCAAAATTGGGTGCGGACAGGCAAAGGCACTACCACCTTATGCAAAAGGTGTCTCAGATGTGAACTGGGACATTTTCGTAGGGCGAAGGCCATAACTGGTTTTCTGGTATAGAAAGAGACAGGCCAGGTGTTAGGTATTTGGGATCTGATAATGTTATCTGTAATGGATCTGAGTGCGTACGACCTTAGTTCTTAGGGGCAGAAGAAGTTAGGGAAGAAATGTCGAGGATGGGAGATATACAGGAGGTGGAGAAATTATGGGCAGCTATAAAGAGAGGTGTACTAAAAGCCATGGACACATGCATTAGGAGAGTAAGGAAGAGATGAAGACAGAGAAGACCTCAGTGGTTCACTAGAGAGGTGGCGGATGTGGTCACGGAGAAAACCAGGGCATTCAAGAGGTACAGGATGACAGAAAAGACTGAGGATAGGGAGGCCTATAGAGAAAAGAGGAGGGAGGCAGGGCAAAGGATAAGGAGTGCTAAAGAGGCCACTGAGGAGAGGATAGCAAAGCAATCAAGGAGGGGGAATAAAACCTTTTTTAGGTACGTTGGAGAAAGGAGGGCACAACAAGGAATTGGGAGGTTAAGGGGGGAAGTAAAACAATACTGGAAGGAGATTTTGAAAACGCAGAGGCATTAAATAACTACTTCAGTTCAATTTTCATGAAGGAAGGTGAGGGCAGAAGGCCAGGGCGGGAAGGGAGACAACCACAGACAGATGGATTCAATAAATTTCACAGCTGACAGAGTAAGTGAAGAACTGGGTTGACTTAAGGTGAATAAGGCAATGGGGCCTGACGGACTGCACCCAAGGGTACTCGGGGAGCTGAGGGAGGAGCTGGCACCACATCTGGCAAGACTGTTTAACTTGTCTTTGGACACAAGTGCAGTGCCAGTGGACTGGAAGAGGGCAGAGGTGGTTGCAATACACAAGGGAGGAAGAAAGGAAGAGGTCAAAAACTACTGCCCTGTTAGTCTCGCCTCGATGGTGGGGAAGGTAATGGAAACTTTACTAAGGGTAAGGTTGGTGAAATACCTGCAGATAAATGGAATGCAGGATGAAAGGCAGCATGGCTTCACCAAGGGAAGGTCCTGCCAGACTAACCTGATAGAGTTTTTCGATTGGGTGACGCAGATAGTGGACCAGGGAGGAGCAGTGGACATGGCCTATCTGGATTTCAGTAAGGCCTTCGACACTGTTCCGCATAAAAGGATGGTGAATAAGCTGGACAGGCTGGGGGTGGGCCATAGGATCACTAGGTGGGTAGAGAACTGGCTAACGGGAAGGTGCCAAAAGGTAAATGGGACACATTTCAGGGAACAGGCAATGACCACTGGGGTGCTGCAGGGGTCAGTGCTGGGACCACTACTATTTAACATCTATGTTAGTGACTTAGCAGAGGGTCTGGAGGGACGGGTGTGTCTATTCGCAGACGATACAAAGGTCTGCAATAGGGTGGATTCACAAGGGGGAGTGGAAGCCATGAGGCAGGACCTGGAGAACTGGTCAGAAGCCTGGCAACTAAAATTTAATGCACAAAAGTGATCAGTGATGCACCTGGGGCAGAAAAACAGGAAGGAAACTTACACCCCTGGGGGGAGACGATCAAGGAAAAGGAAAGGGACCTAGGGACTATGATATCAAGGGATCTTAACGTAGGAAATCAGTGTAGGAAGGCAGTGTGCAAGGCAAATGGTATGTTGGCCTGCATTGCGAGGGGCTTTACTAGCAGGAAGAGGGAGGTGCTAATGCCATTGTACAGAACCATGGTACGGCTGCACCTGGACTATGGGGTGCAGTTCTGGAGGCCTCACCTATGCAGGAATATTGAGATGATGGAAACGGTCCAAGAGAAGGGCAACCAATATGGTACGTGGGATGCAGAATGTACCCTATGAGCAAAGATGGAGATAGCTGAATCTGTACCCTCTGGAGACTGGGGGGGGGACATGATTGAGACTTTTAAGTATTTGAAGGGAATAAATAGGGTGAAGGGTGGAAGCTTGTTCAAAATTAAGAAGGGAGAAAACATGAGGGGACATAGCCTCAAACTGGAAGGTGGGAAATACAGAGGTCATGTCAGGGGCAGTTCTTCATGGAGAAGGTGGTGGAGGCCTGGAGCAAGCTGCCAGAAGAGATAGTGGGAGCCGAAATGGTGGTGGGATTCAAGAGGGCATGGGACAGACATAAGGGGTTGGGAAACGGGGAAGTATTAAAGGGGGGAGGGTAAGATGTAATGGGCAGACTAGATGGGCCATGTGGCCTTTTTCTGCCATCACATTTCTATGTAATCTGTGTAATTCAGGAGTAATGTACACACCATTTTTAACATTAGGTGAGTAAATATAATTTTGATGAATAAAAGTGCTTTAAACTTGGAAAAACAGCTGCTTTTGAAGTATCTATGGAGCATTTCCAAGGTTGAGATGAGTATCAGTACTCACCAAAGAAAATTCTTAAGGAGCATTACTTAAAAATTGGTGAGTAAACTAGATCAGTACTATCTTATCTGGAGCACTGCTTACGTCCCATTCAGAGGTAACTGGGGCACCAGTGGTCCCAGTCGCATGCTGCACTGAACCATCCAGTTCAGGTGACCTAGCTGGATGCTGTCCACTGGTGGTTGCTTCCCTCAGACCTCTCGGAATGAATCCTATTCATCTGGAGCCCTCGTTCATGATGACTAGGGATGTAAGTTTGTCATGGATGAGGTTTTAATGACTCATTGTTTGTTCATGAAATCATTAGTAAACAGTAGTAAATGTTGTGGCACTGTCATCATTGCTACATTCTGATGATACTAGTGAAAGTCATGGAAGTCCTGAATAAAGATCAAGCGTCATGGAATCAATGACGTGTATGACTGCCATGACAAACTTACATCCCTAATGATGACAACAGATGCATCCCTGGTGGGTTGAGGTGTGCATCTGCTGGACCGCAGATTGCATGGGTTCTGGTCACCAAGTGAGACTTGGCTCAGTGCCTTCCTGTTGGATCTCTGTGCAGTTCACCTGGTGTGGGCAGAGTTCACGCAGCTGTTTGAGGTCAAATGGTGCAGATCAGTACAGGCAATATGACCACCATGTTCCATCTGAACAAACAGGGTGGCACACACACTCCTTTCCCTTGTTCCAGCAGGCACTTTGGACATGTTCTCTGGCTCACTCCTCGTACACAAACTAGTTAACAGTCCATGTCATGGGAGCAAATACTCAGGGGGAAGATGCTCTCAGTCATGTGGGAGAGGCATCCTATGAGCTGTTGCTGTGCCTGGAGGTGTTGTCTTGGGTATTCTTAGTATGCTCAACTCCGTCAGTGGATCTGTTTGCTTCCGGGGAAATCAGGAAGCTGAGACTATTCCATGCCTGTAACCCTCACCAAAGCACTCTACCAGAGTTGCATTCTTTTGGTCATGGGCTCAGGACCCCCTTTATGCCTTCTCTCCAATTCCACAAACAAAAAAGCCACTCTAGGAACAACACTGTGCACAAGGATAAAGAGAACAATGAAAAATGGTGGGAAAAAAACAGCACAGGCAATTCCTTGATAAAGGGTAGTAAGTAAATTGACATACTGCTTGACTGTACTGCATGTAACAATATAAAAAGTGCCACACAGGGACACCTCTCAAAGAGAGGGGTGTCCCTTTGTAGCATCTTTTATATTGTATGCAATAAAGTTGGCAGTACAGTGAAGCCCACTTAAATGCACATCAGATAAGTGCACAACCCGCTAAAGTGCACGTTTTTTCAATATCCCAATTTTTTTCCTATTGACTCAGTGTTAAATATATCGGTTACATGCACTGTGGATAAGTGCACATATCAGTTAAATGCACATCTTTTCATCTGAAAACGTAGTTAAAATTGGGTACAACATTCCTGTGCACATCTATCTGTGCCACCTTTAATGCTGGTTCATCCTAACATCACAGGAAAAACAATAGCCATGATTTACTTAATTGAACTAACCTTAGCTGACACTTTAGCTGGCATTTAACTACAGGTACAGCTCTAATCCTCAGTAACACTGTAGAACTGATCATGAGAACATTGCAGAACTTTTGCTAGAGAGACATCAGAATGGATAAGATTAAAAAGAACACCTGTACATTGGGCAGAAGGTTTCGCTAATTCAGAGACTGTCTGAGCCCAATGTTAAAAGAACAGACCTTGCGAAAGAGTATGGCATTGATTTCTCTACGATTTCCCATATTTTTTCAAATAAGGAGCATTTGCTGTCTGAGTGGGAGAGTGGGGAGAAAGCACACAGAAAAAAGTGACACTGTGACTCTGCCACCATTGTGCAAGAGGAGAGTGTTGCGGAGACAGTGCTGGATCTGCCTGCTAGACTGAGTCTCCATGATTCCATGGAGTATGCAGACATTGACACTGACCTTCAGACAGAAGGCACTGTAACAGAATAGAATAGCTGTAGGGACATTCGGGGGTTGCAGGCACAGGATGACGAGGAGGAGAAAGCGCCAAACAAGGAGCTGATTCCGCTGCTATGGCACTAGCGAGTAAGGAAGATTGTTTTTAGAAAAAAAAAAAGCAGGACTTCTGCATTTTATTTAATTTTTGAAAGTTATGTGCAGTCCTTTGCTGTTGCTGAACATGTTTTTTTTAACTGATCGCTTAAATGCACAGCCTGGTTAAGTGCACACTTTTACAGTATCCCGAGGGTGTGCACTTAAGTAGGCTTCACTGTAATTCAATCTGCTTACTGCCCTTTGTCAGGGAATTGATGTCAGCTTTTTTCTTTTGTTTCGGTCTTCCATTTTCCGTGGTCCGCAAAGTGGGAATGATATCCCTGATTCTGGTTGTGCCAGACAGGCCTCATCAGTTTTGGTATAAGGGATTTGCTCATCCTGGGAGGTAGACCTCCGTGGCAGCTTGCACTCCTACCCAGATCTGTTGACGAGGCTCTTGGGGATAATCAAGCATTTGGACATGCAGTTTCTGCACCTCACTGTCTGATTTCTGTGCGACTGGAGTTCCAGGCCTTTGGGCTTTCCAGAGATGTTCTCTAGGTGTTAAAGGCATCTTGGAAGGAGTTGACTCGTAAGACATACATTTGCAGGTGAATGAGATTCTCATATTTGCATCATTTCATTTTTATTCAAAGGTAAAACCCATTGAACCAAAGTTCATTTGCAGTGGGAAGAACAAATTGCACAAAGATAATACAGAAATACAGCACTTATAATAGACATTGTGTAAGCAATAATACCGAGAGGATGGGCAGTATTGGGCAATACCGGATCACCCAGTGGTGTGACATCAGGCCTTATTGCTCCTGGAAGGTCTGGTATTGCCCATACCGCCCACCCAGAAGGGTATTATTGCACTTAGAAAATGGACTATCAGTTACATTTTTAATAAAATTAAATTACACATGAAAAACAAGTATGATAAATGTTAAAAAAAAAAAAAAAAAAAAAAAGAATAAAAACTGCATTTTTCTTGTAAAGTAGTCCCTCTATTGCTGTGCTTGGCCAGTAGAGGGCACTGCTGTTTAAGAGATGTGTTTCACTGTGATTCATAGCTGCCCCATGATTTTATGGGAGTTGTAGTTTTGTTTGTGGTCGGGGGTTACTTTGCGGCTTTTTAGCGTGGTGATGGAAGAGAGGAATGGGACTTTCTGTTTCTTTCAACTTAGGCAATGGTATTTTTTTTCCCCCCATTGTTCAGTTTGGCAGTTTGCGGTGTTTTGTTTCGGGCAGAGTATAACGAGTTTGGTGGCACCAACAGTGACTGTAATTGGCTGATTGGGAGTACTACATTTGGGAAAAAAAGATTTTTTTTCTTGTTCTGAAAAAAAAAAAATAGAAAAGTACTGTATGTTTAATGTTACTTGGTTTTTCTCAAGCGGGGATGGATGTTTGGTGAGATGGGCACTCTCGCAGTAGCAGTTAGCATGTGATGAACTAACACTAGTTTCATCTGCAAAGCTGTGTTCTTTTAAAGGAATAAAAGTACAGCACTGTAGTAACAAAAGCAGTAAAAAATGTATAAGCTGCACTGTAAATAGTGCTCTGATGCCACAACTGGAGTGGGAGTGGGGGTCGGAGGGGGAAATGTGTAACGCCTGTCTGGAGCGTGGTTTGAAAAACAAACTGTGGCTCTGAGAAAGGTTTCATAACATAACACAAACTGTTTATTTTGTGAGTC
This sequence comes from Neoceratodus forsteri, assembly GCA_016271365.2. Classification (NCBI taxonomy): domain Eukaryota; kingdom Metazoa; phylum Chordata; order Ceratodontiformes; family Ceratodontidae; genus Neoceratodus; species Neoceratodus forsteri. The sequence continues at coordinate 94,068,494 of CM057450.1, read as the reverse complement.
TGTGTACAGAGCAGGGGAAGTGATCTGTGTTCAGAGTGAGCTGGGGGTTGTCATGTCCCCTCACTAAGTGTGTGAAAAAAATGGCTTACTGGCACATTGATACCAGTTTTCTATTAAAGCCAGTTGTGGTGGTGCCTATTTGCCAGGCTCTATCTGTGAATTAATGTACTCTCTGGCATGCCTAGCAGCCAATCAGATTTCTTACATTTTTCAGTCCATTTTCTAAACCAGTATAGGCAAAACAACCAGGTACATCAAGTACATTAATATCAAATGCCAATGATTGTAACATTTGGCAAAAGCAATTGCAACTACTCAGAGATGATTAAAATCACATTTTCAGGATGGGCTGATGACCATTTGTCACACATTATTCAAAAAAGGGATGGGAGAGAGATCCAAATCGGAGGAATAAAATTACTGAAAAATATATTTGGACTGGAAAGTCTTAGCACCAGGACAAGCAAGCTGGCAGAGGCGGCTGTAACGCAGAGAAGATATGACGCTACCAAATTTGATTCACTCAGTCAAATAATGCCGAGCCTGGCCCCGAATACATTTATAGGCAAAAGTGAATTTGTAAAGTTTCCTTCTGTTTGCCAGAGAAGTCCAACCCAGCTTCTTATAGAGCAGTGATTGTCAACCTTTTTTGATCCGGGGACCCCCCCCCTTCCCGGCCAGCTGTCAGCCATGTCTGGGACCCCCTACCAAAAGTCTACAGATCTGGTACCGCGTTTAGTGTTTTGTATAGCCTTTCTACAGCTACTCTTAATAAAACACAAAAACAACTGTAAACCAATGTAAAAACCCTTGTATTTTTTATAAAATCTATATAAAGAAACAAAAAATATGTGAAGTACACAAGTACACATTCTGTAGCAGTGCTTTATGTACAGTAAGTCCTTAGTGGGGGTTGGCAGCATTCAACTTACTGACTGAGCTTAATAAAAAAAACACAGAAGTTGCTGCTGGTCTTAAGCAGTCACAGATATTAAAAAAATTGATGTACTATTGCTGTATTTAATTAATTTTAATTTAGTATTTTAGGGTGACTGCAAGTAAATAAATATTTCTTCCCCAGTCAGATATGAATCTGTGACTCCGTGAATTCACTGACCAGAAGAGAAGTGGGTACATAAGAAACAGGGCAGCTTCTTTTTTTTTTTTTTTTTTTTTTAATTCAACAGTAGTGTGATATCTGCAAGTGAGGAGCTGAATTTATGCGAGGTATAAGCGAGGAGAGGACCGTGCTGACACTCACAGTGGACATGCAGATAGCTAATAAAGCAGGCAAGTGGTTCACTTGTGAGGGCACAGATGACACAAATTAGATACTAATGAGTGTAATTAATACTCTGTTAGTGGACTACCAAGTGTTAGTGGGGGTTACTGAGCTAAAAGGTGCCAACAGGTGTGTCAAGGTTGAAGCCAGGATTAGTTCTATCGTGGTTACACTGCAGTTGGAAAAAAAATATTTACTGCAATTTCAGTTTCTTGGAGTGTTCCGTGGACCCCCGGTTGAAAACCCCTGTTATAGAGGATACAGTGGTGGGTTTCACTTGTACAAGCAAGAATTAGTCGCACTTGGCGATTATACAGTATTATTATTAAGCAGGAAAAACTCCATTGAGCAAGCTCATTTACAAGGAGATCCTGAGAGGGACACTTAAGGTACATGCAGCATACGGCATACATTGGTGCAACAATAAACAGGATGAATAAAACAGTGCAAAGATGGATAATAACACTGTAAGCAAATCAAAAGACATAGACGGTGCGTATAATGCAGTGGATGAAGGGCATCAGGGCAAAAGGTACAGTAAGGACAAAACATTGCCGCATTTGTATAATATATACAATCCCATAATATTTAGGTACAAGTGTGGAAACCAGAGTGCATGATATTTACAATTAACTCGCCTACTCAAAAACTGCGGAAGCATTTCAACAATAGAATAACTCACAGGGATAGAGTGTGGGACAGACCGGTTAAGAACATGAGTCAGGCAGGAACTAGAGGGGTAACAAGGGTGAAGTACAGAAGGAGTGGGATAGATGGAAAGCAGGGGGTGAGAACACAGAGGGAATGTGGTGGAAGGTGAGGACCACCACCCCAGTTGACAGTTTACTACAACAGACATATCAGAGCAGAGAGGAACTAGTAGGAAGTAGGGGCTGGGTCATCAATGGGGGTGGCATGTGCGCAAGAGTCATGTAATTTGCTGGTGACCACATTTTTGAAAATATTTAGAGGTACCAAATTATGCAGTTTAAGGGTAGATTGTGCTTTGTTCCAAGCATCAGGGAAGTGCGTGACTGATGGCCATTTTGCCAAAGCGGGAGTGAGATTTAGGGGCATCCAACATGATATAGGAGCTACTCCGTAGTGGATCGAGGCAAACAGAGCAATGGAAAAGGCCCTATATGTATGATGGAAGTTTTAGCAGTAGGGCTTTGTAAAGCCATATGAGTGAGTGGAGAAGCTGTCTAGTGGACAAAGAAGCCCAGCCCAAAGAAGCGTACAAATCGCAATGATAAGTGCAAGGGGTGGGTATTTGTGATGAAACTTATTGCCCTGTGGTAGTGTGTGTTGAGTGAATACAGCAGGGTATCTGAACATCGGCCATATGGCACATCTGCGTAGTCCAGTAGAGGGATGAACATGGTCTGTACCAGTCTCAACCTGGCTTCAACTGAGAAAAGGGACATGTTCCTAAAGAAGAAACCAAGTCTTTGCTTCAGCTTTTTCACGAGTGAATCGATATGAGCAGAGAAAGACAGGTGTTGGTCTGACAAACACACCAGGTGCTTAAATTTGTCGACAGCTTCTAGGTTCTGGGTGGAAGGACTGTGAGGGTGGGTGGTAAGGGTGGGGCAGCTGCAAGGTGAGGGGCTAGCTGCACGATCGAGCAGACTTGATAGGCCATTTGGCCTGTTTCTGCTGGCATTTCATATGTTCATGTTGTCGCTGTGGAGGGTTTTGATGGAAGGCAATAAGGAGATATTTTTTGGGAAGGAGGTAAGATAGAGTGGAAATACATGACCTTAGTCGTCTTAGCATTCAGAAGGCATTTGGCCTGTATCAGATTATGCTGAAGGAGGTCAAATTCAGCCTGAAGTTCCACACAGACTTCATTCAGCGAGGATGTGGAGGTATAGAGGACAGTGTCGTCTGCGAATAAGTGTATTTTTGCTTTGTTCACATTAGCACTGATGGAATTTATATAGATCATGAACAAAAGAGGTCTGAGAATCGAGCCTTGCGGTACCCCCCCCCTTGTGAGAGGGAGAAGTGGGGAGAGTGAGCTTTCTGTCTTTACCTGCTGCATCCTACCTGACAGGTAGCTAGTGAACCAGCTAAGTGCCGGGCCGGTTGTGCCATGACCATTTAGCCTGTCTAGGAGTAAATCATGGTCGACAGTGTCCAGTCGAATGCTTTACTAAGGTCCAGGAGTACAGCTCCTGAGATCTGTTTTTTGACCATGGCAAGGGCAGTAGTTGCACTGTGAGTTGGCCTGTAGCCAGACTGTGGTGTATTCACTAAATCTGACCTATCAAGGTAATCTCTTACTTGAGCATTTACTAGTTTTTCTTAAAGTTTTGAGAGTAAGGGTAGTAGGGAAATTGGTCAGTAATTGTTCAAATCCATAGGGTCTCCTGATTTGAATAAGGGAAGCACATGTGCTATTTTCTAGGCCTCGGGTACAACACAGGTGGTAACTGACAAATTGAACAAGTGCAGGATGGGAGCACTTAAGTAATGAAACCCAGATTTGAGGAAAAAAGGTCTTAATCCATCAGCACCAGCACCTTTCTTTGTGTCTAGGTGCAATAGCAGGTGGTCTACTTGCTTATACTGGAACGGGGAGAATGTGAAAATATTGTCGGTTGGTGGAGGGGGGAGAGTTGGTTGAGGTAGGCTAGATTTTAGGGTAGCGGCTTTGGAGGTGTTGAAGGCTAGGCCAGCAGTAGAGTGATGGGCACTGAAGCTATCCAAGATTTCTAACTTATCAGTTAATGTCATACCCTGATGGATAATCTTGTCTGGTAGTGTAGGTGTCTGTTTCTTTCTCTTCACTGACTTTATAACCCCCCAGAACTTAGCAGAATTACCCTTTGCCGATTTGAAGGCTGATAAATAGTAGTTTGCCTTAGCGGATCTAACCAATTTGGTGCATTCGTTCTGACTAGCTCTAAAAGCTGCCCAATCTGAGGGGTGTTTAGTCTGCCTTGCTGTTGCCCATAAGTGGTCTCTTTTGTTCAGGGCAATTTTCAGGTCAGCATTGAACCATGGGCAGGAGTGCTTCCCGGTTCTACATTTTATCATAGGGGCGTGTTTATTGATGATATTACTTACGGTGTCAGTAAAAATAGAGGTCACTTCATTGACATTTGAGGCCAGGTAGAAGTCCACCCGGGTTATATTTCTCAGATCAGCTGGGTAATGGGCAAGGCTAAATTTGTGGAAGCTCCATTTGCAAATAAATCTGCTGGTGGACTTAGTTGCTGACAAACCTCTAATACAGACCACTGTGCAGTGGTCACTAATATCATTATGAAAAACTGCCATGTGAGAGAATTTGTGAGGTTTGTTGGTAAGGATCAGGTCGATTAACTAGCTATTTGCGTTGTTCAGAGGGTTGGGGCGAGTGAATTCCGATATTATTTGGGTAAAGCCTAAATCGTCGTAAAAGTCTCTCAGTTGTTTACTTGTAGTGTTGATACTATGCCAGTCAAGATTTAGTTTGCTAAGAATGATAGTTTCATTTTGCTTAGAATCTGCAAAGTTATGCAAGTGACTTAAGAGCTCCATACCCCACTGTCGGCAGTCTATAGCAACATATCACATTTATGGACTCTACTGGAGAGATTACCAAATTTAATGCCAAGCACTCAGATTCCTTCGGAGTAGAGACAGCAGTGATTACAGAAGCTGTGAACTTGTCTTTAACATATATGGCAATGCCCCTTCCCCTAGATTGCCTGTCTGTACGGAAAGTATTATAGGATGGAAGCGATATCAGGTTATCCAGGATTGAGTTTTTCAGCCAGGCCTCTGTCAATACAAAGATATCTGGGTTAGGGTGAGATACACAGGCTTGGACATAGTCTATCTTTTTTAGTAGGTTACACACATTTAGGTGCACACACTTCATACCTTTGGTGGCCACAAACTCAGCGAGTGAGGCTACAGCTAATGGAGGGACAGGGTTTAGTTCAATGTTTTCAGCACAGACAAGAGTAGAAAGATCAGATTCTTGATCCATCTACTTAGTAGTTTGAATTTTGAAAAGTAGGGGAATCTGTATGTGGGTTGCGAACAAGGTGCCCGATTACTGAAGCTGGAGAGGCAGGATGGATCGCCATAGAATAGCGTTACCGAAATTACGTCGAGACATGGAGAAGTCAAGTAAACCGCAAGGTTTGCTGCAGAAGAATTCCAAAGGGGGCACCTTGGAAGGATAGGGAGAAATGGCGAATGAACATGTGGGTGGGATAGCACCGATGACTTGGAATTAGCTGATAAAGGAGCACAAAATGAGGGGTTGGAAAGGAATGAGAGATGGGAGCTGAAGGATAGCAATACAAGGAGGAAAGGGAACATTGTAAGGGTTAGGGATATGCAGTGACTAATTAAGCGCTGGGAGGATGCAAATACTTCAGGGAGAGAATAAATGGAACTGTAGCCTGGGCTCCTTCTACAGTGTACTCTAGGTAGAGAATCAGGGAGAATAGGTAAAATGCTGGGGAATGCAAAAGCACTTCAGGGAGAGAAGCAATGGAGCTGTAGCCTGAGGCTCCCTCTATGATGCAATAGCATTTAAGGGAGAGAATAAATGGCTCTTTAGCCCGAGACTCTCTCTGCAGGTTGAACAGTATAACCTGCAGATGATAAAATGAGGAGATGGAAATTAAACGCGGCAGGGGAAAACAGGAAGACTGTTTGGTCTAGAAAAAGGTGTCACAAACTTTGGAGAGGAATGAGTACCACAGGCTGGTGATCAAAACTCACATGGGGAGAAGATGCAGGAGATGACAATAGAAGGGGTGGAGGAGTATTTTATGTGGTGCAGCGAGGGGCAGTTGGAGGGAAATTTTATGGGGAACAGGTGGGAGGTGTCAAGAGCTATACAAACAAGATAACGTTAAAGGTTATATTTAAGCAATATACCATGACAGGGTGTGAGTGATGCCAGAATTTATGTGAGTAATCAAAATAAAGACTCTCAACCCTTAAGTAACTTTTTCCTCTGTCCTCTGTAATTATTCATTCAAAACAGTGGTACACTTAATTCCAAACATAATCGGGTTACAGATTTAAATCTATCACTCAAATACAATTAACAATAATTCCCCATGGAAGGCACTTTAACTTTAATTTAAATATGTTCAGTTTTCCTGGGTAAACGTTTTCAGGACCATCCTGTCCCTTCTTCAGACTGTGTTAATGTTTTTCTATGTGCCCTGTTTTGAAAAAAAAAATAAATATGTTTTAGTGACCCTCATAATTGTATGTAATAAATTAATATTCTATAGAGTGGTCCTTAGTTAAGTTAATACAGAAGGGAATACACCTGTTATCTAGTTTGTCAGTGTATTCAATTTGCTCCTTACTTCTCAGACTCCTGATAACCATCTAAATAATACATTTTATATATATTTATTAAGTAACCTCTGTTGTAAATATTATTTAAATATCAATTTGCAGCAGAACCGTTAAATAAATTACCTGTATCAAAAACCCTATATCTTGGGATGAATTATAGTATTATTTCACCAGGGAAACACTACGAGTAAAAAATCCATGTTACAAAGGCAGGGCAGCATTATATTCTTTTAAATTTTGTTTTATTTTAAAGACTGCACCTCGTATGTATAAGTTCCACTCACCATAGTCATTTTTTCTGTGGGTATTTCCCTAAACTTTCTTCTCGGTCACTACAGAACCAAACCGTTGTCTTGTGCAGTCCTTCTTTTCAACTTAGTGCCGAGATACACAAGGCGACCATCACTATCAAGCTCACCAATTTCAAAAAACTTCCTTGAGTTTTACTGTAGTCACCATTAACCAGGATGCCAAAACGCTTTCTCTTTGAACAGCTATTGAGAAGGCGGGGTCTGAGCCGCTTGAAATCACATTCTCGAGGGAGTGTGACAACGTTACAGAAATGATGTCCTGGGCGGCTCAGTCACTGAGGAAACTAACACCATAACATCGCGAAGGTCCCCTCTCGCATTCTCCTTATTATACTTATGTATCAATTCAATGTTTAAATATTTGGAGCCATTCTGTTCACTCAAAAGTTAAATAAGAAAATCCATGTTGCCTAATGTTATACTGAACCTCGGGACTAGTCTGAATGTGTTAATTAAAATAACAGTAGTGGGAGTAGAACAAGGTGTTTAAACTTTGTCATATAGGATCTTTGAATTGGTCCCAGTATGTTATACGAAATACTGTGCAATAACAATGGTGGGACTAAAAACATTTGAACTTAATTAAGAGGTATCTTTGGTTTTAAACTTCTCAGTTAATCAAGGGAATGTATGACCATGTGCCTACATCTTATTCTTAATATGTGAACAATTTGAATTCTGAAGGGAAAATATGTTCTAGAAGGATTCTGGTGTATGCAACCTTGTAAAACAACTAGGGGTCAAAACAAAAAAGGGAAGAGGGAATGGAAAATAAAAAAAAATGAAAGCACCCCATAATGAGGTACAAAGACAGGGGAAGGGGGGGGATTTGTTGGGGGAAGGAAAGGGGAGGGGCATAGAAGAACCATGGGTATGATGATGGTGACTAAAGAGAGTCCTTTTCAACAACAAAATCCGCACATATAAATTGCCAAATTATACTTATAGGTCTCTCCATTGGCCATAATAAACAAAAGTCCATTATTGAAAACTGGTCCAAATCAAATTCTCATTAAGTCCATAACATCTGTAATGTGTTCTTAAAGTGTAGATCCACCAGGCTTCACGTTTGAGTAGCTGTGTTTCCCAGTTCCCTCCTCTCTTGGGCTTCAGAACTTTTTCAGTCCCCATGAATTTCAAACTTGAAATGGGATGCTTGTATTCAAGAAAAAGTCGAGCCAATGGTGATCTTTCATTCCCAGTTCTGATATTACTTTTGTGTTCTGTGAATGCGATTCTTGTTTTCAATGGTCAAGTGGTTTCCCCTACACAGTATAAAGCACAGGGGAAATTGATGCAATATATCACGTGGTCAGTGCTGCATGTAATAACATTTCTTATAGAGAAAACTCTGTCTTGATATGTACTTTTTATATTCTTAGTTTTTATAGCACTACTACAATGTGTACAATTACCACATGGAAAAAAGCCAGATACATTTCTATTCAACCAAGTAGTCCCTGCTATTTCTTTAGAATAAAGTTGAGTTCTAACCAATTAATTTTTCAATGACTTTGTCTTTCTGGCTATAATCCATATTTTTTCTCCAAAAATGACCTGACCAGTATCTGTGCTCTGCAAAATATTCCAGTTTTTTGTTATCATGTTTTTGATCTTCCAATATTGTTCAGACTATTGTGTTGAAAAGGAAATTCTATTAGTTTTATGTGTTTCTTTCGGTTTATTCTGCAAGAAATCAATTCTACTCTGTTGTTGTACCCTTTTGTTCTGCTCTATCCAAGACATCCTTATTGTATGCTCTTTTGACAAATCTATATTTTGGTTTTTCAGATTATTTTGTAATTGTGTCTCATTCTCAGTGTTTCTCTTTACACGCAGCATTTGACTGTATGGAATACTGGCTTTTAATGTGAGCGGGTGAAAGCTCCTGGCATGCAACATAGTGTTTTTGTCTGTCGGTTTTCTGCATAAATCTGTAAGAAACCGATTATCCTCAATCAGTATTTTCAAATCCAAAAAAGGAATCTCTTTTTTATGATGGTTCAAAGTGAACTATAAATAAGGGTACAGTGAGTTTATGTAGTTATCAAATTCTAACAATTTTTCTTCTGTGTCCTGCCATATTATTATTATATCAATAATAAAACATTTGTACAATAATATCGAGCTTTCATAATTATTTCCCGGATTTAAGACATGAAGATGTTCAAAATATGCCATATAAAAATTGGCATAAGTATGGACCATCGTGGCTGCCATTGCTGTCCCCGTTTTTTGATGGTAATTTTTGTTTTCAAATCTAAAATAATTGTTTTACAGAATGAACTTCGCTAAATCAACTAAAAATCTTTTATCTGGTACATTTTCTTGTCTTAAATCCAAGAAATATTCCAAAGCTGTTAAATCATCAGAATGAGGAATACTTGTATAAAGGCTTTTCACATCAGCTGTTGCCAGAATGCATGCATCTCCATCCACCCTTTTTTTAATTAAGCTGTTCCAACAGTTGAATACAATGTTTAGAATCTTGCAAATAAGCTGGAAAAGTAGATAAAAGTTTTTTACAATGAAAATCTACAAAAATCGAGAGGGGTTCAGTAGCAGAATCTATACCCAAAATAATTGGTCTGCCTGGAGGTTTTTGTAAATTCTTATGAATTTTAGGCAAACAATAGAACAATGGAATCCTGGGATATTTATTAATGAAAGCTTCAGCTTCCCATTCCAAAATCAATTTGTGCATTTCAGCACTTCTAACCATTTCTTCTCTTTCTGAATGTAATAGTTCATAAGGGATCTCAGGTACTCCATGTATGTATTTAAATCTTGCAGTTGACTTGCATATTCCTTCTGATAGTCCTCATAATCCATAATTACTATGGCCCTTCCCTTGTCCGCTTCCTTGATCACTGTACTACCATCTTCCTTTAAAGCTGTTAAACTTGCATGTTCTGCTGGACTCAAATTAAATTTTGGTCTTTGTTGTTCACTCTCTTTTATAATCTTTTCTACTTCCCGATCCACTTATTCTGTAAAAGCAGTAATATTGGGTGATCTTACTTCAAGTGGGAGCTCTTGCAGCAGGCTGTTACAATAAGGACTATGCTACAGGCACTAGGACCCTTCGGCGAAAACTTCAGCCAGCAGTACACAGCAGGGACCGCCCCTGACGCCGGCCACGCCCTGACGTCGGTCTGGGTACAAGAGGGGGCGGACCCAGCTCCACCTCAGTTCTTTCCCACCACGTCCCGCACGTGAACAAGGAAGAACAGCTTCTGCTTGCCAGTTGCAGCTAAAATCTCTTCAGTCTCTTCAATCAAGACCTTTTGGAACCGTTTTTTCTCCGTTTATACACCGACATCAGTCCGCTGCCCATCGATTATTTAACCGTTTTTTCAACGTTTTTTTCCTTCAGGTTACCGACGTCAGTCGTTGCCCGACGGTTTTTGTTAGTCCGACAGATGTCTTCTTGGGCGTCAGCCTCACCGGAGCACCTGAACAAGTGTGAGTGTGGGAGGCAGATCCCAGCCAAGGACAGCCATCGCCGCTGTGTCTTTTGTCTAGGCCCGGACCACGACACCGCGAACTGCTCCGATTGCCAGGCATTCACCAGCAGGACCCGCATCCGCCGCCTGAAGACCCTAAAAACCTTCTTACTGGAGCAGAAGATGGATCTGCACTCCTCGGAGGGGAAACGGAAAGAAAAGCAGCAGCACAGCAAAGACCATAGTCGGTCCCGGCCCCTCTCTCATTCGCAGCCCTCTTCGAAGAAGGCCCATCCCTTGGGCTCTGGAGAACACCCGAAATCCACTCAGGCTAAGGCCAGCCCTTCGCGGGAGAAGCCGACTAAGCCTAAGGTGACCCCGTTAAGGGTCACCACGAAGCACCTTAAAGGTGCATGCTTCCGCCCCACTTAAGGCACCGCGCCGCTCAGTTAAAGGCACGCCTGGAACCCAAGGACTTCTAGCGCCCGGCAGCACCCCATCGCCGTACTCTACACCGACGCCGTTGAAGGGGCGAAGGGTGAGGATCGCTGTGGAAGAGCCGATGTCCCTGTCGCCCAAGTCCTCCTCCCCCCTGGGCACCCAGGAGGCTCTCCTTCACGCCTGACGCCCTGGATACTTCTTTCGAGCCGGGCAGAGATCTTCATGAAGGACGAGCTCAGGCATGTTTTCCTTCTGGTGGGCAGGTCCACAAGCGGTCTCCCCCGTCGCCGGCCCAGACACCGGTACCGGACCCAGCGGAAAAACCATAGCCGGGAGGTGAGCATTCCCCGCGGAAGTCACCGGAGCACCCGCCTACACCTCCCTCAAGGGCTCATTCCCGCACCAGGTCCGGGGACCACCGATGACGCTCCAGGGACTCTGGTGACTGTTGTTGGTCCAGGTCATGCTCTAGGAGCCTTTCTCGCTCCTCTAGGCGAGAACGCTCCCGATGTCGGTCCACTGACCAGTGTCGGTCTCTGCTCCGTCGCCGGTCCAGGGACCGAAGTCGGTCTTCGGGCCAACGTCGGTCCCCTAGCTACTGACGACAGCGGGAGCCTGGTCACATGGAAAGGTCAGACTATTCAAAATCCTGTAGTCGATCTTCCTCACCATCGTCTTCCTCTCTCAGTTTACAGCGCTCCCTGGGAGAGAAGGACCAGCCTCACTCGCCTCCAGATGATCCTACCTTTATGGACGTCATGAGGCACATCCAGGCCTCCAACGAGTGGGAGACGAAGGACCTGGACCCGGAACGCCGTAGACTAGCTAAGTACCTGAGGCAAAAGGAGCCTAAACCTTTGGTTATCCCTCCTTTGGTGGATACGCTCCAGGACCTCACTAGAACCACCTGGAAGCACCCAGCTTCAGTCCCGGCTGTTCTGAAGAAGTAGGATAGGCTGTACAAGGCCCTGAGGGGAGAAGCTTTCCTCGCTGAACACCCTCAGGTGGATTCCTCGGTGATCACGGCTGCCCATGATAAGTCCAGGCAGCCGAAGCACCTCAACTTTCAGCCTCCCGACCCAGAGTCTCGCTGTTTGAACCAGGTGGGCAAGAAGGTATATGCTGCTTCCACCTGTTCCATACGTTCCCTCAACTTCTTGACGCATATGGTCCAGTACCAGAATGGGCTTTGGGAGAGGGGACAAGAGCTGCTGAAGGCCCTTCCAGACTCTGCCCAGAAGACAGAGCTCCTGGACCTCCTAAAATCGGGCTCAGACGTAGGCTCCCATGTCCTGAGAGCCTCGTATGACACGGCAGATATGGCAGCCAGGGCAGCCGCTTGCGGGGTGTGCCTACAGCGCCTCGCCTGGTTGAGAGTCTCGGTCTTTCACCAGGATCTGCAGGCCGCTATCAAGGATTTGCTCTTCCAGGGTACCGTGCTGTTTGGGCAGGAGACGGAGGCCTTGATCTCCCATCTCCAGGAGTCGGGCAAGTCTATCTGGTCGGTCCGCCAGATGTACCGCGGTGACCAGCGAAGACACCATAAATGGCCTTTTCGTAAGTCCTCAGGTGGTCAAGACCAAGCCCGTAGCAACCAACAGGGGCAGAGAGGAGGCTTTGGCAGGAGGTCCGGCAACCAGCAGTCTGGTGGACCTCCCACCCGTGGGCCCAAGTCCTCCCAGTCCTCTCTGCCCACACCCGACTCAGCCCAATGACTCCCTTCTGCCCCCCCCTTTCCGCGGGAAGATCCAGGGGAGTCAGTTGGGGGCCGCTTCTCCCTTCATTTCAAAGGGTGGAAGTCAGTAACTGTGGATCAATGGGTCTTAGACATCATCAGGAGGGGACACACGCTGGAGTTCACAGAGTTTCCACCGAACACTCCACCAAAACTCTCCCATTATCCTCCTTCTCGCATCCCACTAATAGAAGGAGAGATTCAGACCCTCTTGCAAAAAAGGGCAATAGAGATAGTCCCCTTGCATCAGCGAAGACAGGGGTTTTATTCACATTTTTTCCTGGTTCCAAAAAAGACACAGGACCTTCGTCCCATTCTGGACCTCAGCCCTCTAAATCTCTTTATCGAGTACAAAAGGTTCAGGATGGTGACCCTCCAAGGACTTCTTCCTCTGCTGCACCAAGGAGACTGGCTCTGCTCCCTCGACATGCAAGATGCGTACATGCACATTGGGGTCTACCATCCCCACTGGAAGTTTCTGAGGTTCCACTTCCAAGGGGAGCATTACCAATTTCGAGTGCTTCCATTCGGCCTCTCTTCCACTCTGCAAGTCTTCACCAAATGCCTAGCAGTGGTGGCTGCGGCTCTAAGGTGCATGGGGCGCTGTGTGTTCCCCTACCTCGATGATTGGCTGCTTATGGCCCCGTCGAGGGTAGGCCTTCTTCGCACCCTCGAAGACACTTGTGCTGTGTTCCGAGGGCTGGGGATCACCCTGAATCTGTGAAAATCGTCCCCGGAGCCCAGTCAAAAGCTTGTCTTCATCGGAGCGATCCTGGATTCCATCCAGGGCATGGCTTTCTTCCCCCAGGACAGGGGAGATCGCCTGCGAGAGATTGCAGAACGGATCTCAATAACTTCTCAAGTTCCAGCTCGGAACTTCCTCAGGTTACTGGGGCACATGGCGGCAGCCATCCCTGTCACTCCCTTGGCCCGCCTCCACATGAGGGTCCCACAGTGGATGCTCAGGGTGCAGTGGGACCAAGGTTACGACGATCTAGACTCCCTGGTCAAGATCTCGGGGCCAGTCAGGAGAACTTTGCTTTGGAGGATGGACCCCAGGAATTTAGAGAAAGGGGTCAGCTTTCATCTGGAGCCACCAGGTCAGACCCTGACAACGGATGCATTGGACCTGGGTTGGGGGGCGCACCTGGGTGCTTGTCGAACGCAAGGTGTTTGGTCACCCGAGGAATGGTCCCTTCACATCAATATGCTGGAAATGCGAGCAGTTCTCTACGCCTTACAGGCTTTTCAGGAGGACCTGGTGCCAGGCTGTCTTCTAGTTCAGACAGACAACATGGCAGTAGTCTTCTACATCAACAAGCAGGGAGGTACTCATTCGTATCCCCTTTGCAGGGAGGCGATGAGAGTCTGGTACTGGGCACTGGAGCGGGGCATTCTGCTGTCTGCGGTGCACATTCCAGGTGTCCTCAATGATCTGGTCGACAGCCTAAGCAGGTCGCGACCCAGAGCGCGTGAGTGGGAGCTGCTACAGTCCGTAGCAGACCAGCTCTTCCACAGGTGGGGTCTTCCAGAGCTGGACCTCTTTGCGTCACCACGCAACGCCAAACTGCCAATGTTCTTCTCGTGAGAGCACGCCTGGAGTTTTCTGGCTAGATGTGTTATCCCTTGCTGGGCAGGGAGGTTTCTATGCCTTCCGCCTCCTCCTATTCAGAGTGCTGCCTGTTACAGGCAGAAGGGGCCCGAATGATCCTCGTAGCCCCCAGATGGCCTTGGCAGATTTGGTTCCCACTGCTGCAGCGGTTATCAATGGAACCTCTAATTCTGCTGCCCATATGCTCGCAGTTACTGTCCCAGGACCAAGGGTCGCTGGTCTACCCGGACCTTTGGTCCTTACACCTACATGCTTGGCTCCTTCAGACGTAGCTCAGTGTAGATACGGGGTTTCCCTGGAAGTGGCAGCAGTCCTAGCTTCGGTGAGAAAGCCCTCTACTCGCTCTGCCTACGCTATGAAGTGGAAGCATTTTTGTCTTTGGGCATCGCCACAGCGTTTGGATCCCTTCACCTGCCCAGTGAACTCAACGTTACAGTATCTCCTCTCCTTGTTTCAAAAGGGCCTTAGTTACTCCTCTATCAAAGTGCACATGTGGGTAATCTCCATCTATCATGCTGTCGTGGGAGGTAGAGCATTTATTTATTTATTTGTTTTTGGTAACCGGGTAAGCATGCTAGACAGCAAGTGCCTATTTTCAGGTATGACCCGGGAGAATTATAGGGTAATTACATAGGAGAGATACATTAAACAACAATTACAGTCAGGAGCAGACATACTCCAATAGTGAGACAGAGAAGCAGTTACATAGTTGCATTACAGTCAGGAGCAGAATAAACTCCAAAAGTGGGAATAAACATACAGTGATTTTAAAGCAGTAAAACAAGCAATGGAATTGCATACACTCATGTCACAGATAACCAAACATACAGGGGCGCAATTGGATGTTGCCCGCACCTTTCTTAAGGGAATTCTGCATATGAGACCTCCCATTCGGGACCCTATCCCACCCTGGGACCTCCTTTTTGTGTTGGAGAAACTCACCCTCCCTCCCTTTGAACCGGCAGTGGATTGTGAGCTGTGTTACCTTTCTTGGAAGGTTTGTTTTTTAGTTGCTGTTACTTCAGCTTGAAGGGTTTCCGAGCTTCAGGCTCTGATGTGTAAAGAGCCGTATTTAGTTTTCCACAGGGAAAGGGTTTCCCTCAGAATGAATCCTAAGCTTCTTCCGAAAGTGGTCTCAGAGTTGACCCTCAACCAGTCGGTTGACCTTCCTGTTTATTTTCCTTCCCCTTCCAATAGAGGGGAGGCTCTCTTCCACACACTGGATGTCCACAGGACTTTGAGGTATTACCTCAAGAGGATGGCTATGCACCGTCAATCGTAGCAACTTTTTGTGGCCTTTGCACCACAATGCTTGGGTCGACCGGTGTCCAAGCAGACTATCTCGAAGTGGATAGTTCGTTGCATCTCGTTTTGTTACGAGAAACACAATAAGCCCCTACCAGGCCTGGTCAGGGGTCACTCCACCAGAGGAGTGTCTGCCTCATTCGCCGCCCTGAGAAATATCTTTATAAGGGACATTTGTGCGGCCGCCACCTGGAACTCGGTGAATACCTTCATCAAGCATTAGAGCTTGGATATCGTCTCCAGATGTTGAGCTAGCTCCGGCCTAGCTGGTTTACAAGGGCTTCTGTCCCGAGGCCTCTGGAGTCAGCATATTCCACCTCCCGGGGTCATCTACCTCTTTGGTGTGGGACTGCTTGGTATTCAGTCCTTATTGTAATAGCCTGCTGCAAGGGCTCCCACTCAAAGTAAGATAGTACAGTTACGTAAGAACTTACCGTAACAGTAGATCTTCGAGAGGAGCTCTTGCAGCAGGCGCTACTTCCCACCCGCCTTCCCCCTCGAGGTGTGCAGATCCATCTTCATTTACATCTCCATTTCTCTTCTACAGTCGCTTGCCTCCTTCTCTTGTCAGGCCTTGTTCCGGGTCTTGCGGGAGAACAGCGGTGGAGCTGGGTCTGCCCTCTTGAACCCAGACCGACGTCCAGGGCGGGGTTAGGCTGGGGCGGTCTCATGTGTACTGCTGGCTGAAGTTTTCACCGGAGGGTCCTAGTGCCTGCGGCATAGTCCTTATTGTAATAGCCTGCTGCAAGAGCTCCTCTCGAAGATCTACTGTTACGGTAAGTTCTTACGTAACTGTACTTTTGTGTAGAAACAGGATCAAAGGTCATTGTGTTAGAAAAGGAAGTGCAAAAGAAGAAGGAAATCACTTTGATTCTCAAATACAGTAGCAGAAAAGGTCGGAGCCAAAAGGCTGGTCTTCAGGAAATATAAGGGAACACAGCGGGATGAAGATAGGGAGGCATACCAAACTTCCCTAAGGGAAGCAGGGAAGGCAGTAAGGTAGGCAAAGTCCCAAACTGAGGAAACACTAGCACGAACAGTAAAAGAAGGTGACAAGACTTTCTATAGCTACATTAGTGAAAGGAGAAAGTCCAGAGGGGTATTGCTAAGCTCAAAGGAGAAAAGGGGCATGTGAGGAGGAGGACTCCCCAAAAGCATCTATCCTAAATAGATACTTTTGCTCAGTATTTACTGAAGGGAAGGTAGGGCAGGGCCCACAGCTCAGCACCATGGACACAGGGGGGAGGGAGGTGAGCACTACTCCCTTCACAAAAGAAAGGGTCCTACAAGAGCTCGCTAAGCTCAGGGTGGACAAGGCAATGGGACCTGATAGCACACATCCCAGGGTACTTAAGGAGCTAAGGGTGGAACCAGCAGAGTCATTAGCAGAACTGTTTAGTGAGTCTCTGAGCACAGGAGAGGTCCCAGAAGACTGGAGAAGGGCTCATGTGATCCCGCTCCACAAGAGTGGTAGCAGGGAGGAGGCAGAGAACTACAGACCAGTCAGTCTTACCTCAGTAGTGGGCAAGATTATGGAGGCACTTCTTAAGGAAAGGATAGTGCAACACCTGGAATCCATATGAGCACAGGATCCAAGACAGCATGGGTTTACAAAAGGAAGGTTCTGTCAAACAAATCTCATAGATTTCTTTGACTGGGTAACCAGAGTGGTGGACCAAGGGGGAGCAGTTGATGTTGCCTACCTTGACTTCAGCAAAGCTTTCAACACTGTTCAACATAGAAGATTGATAAATAAGCTGGGTAGGCTCGGGGGTGGGTCAGAAGTTGGTCAACTGAGTGGCAAACTGGTTGACGGGCAGAAAACAGCGAGTGGTGGTAAATGGTATACAGTCAGAAGAGGTGCAAGTCACAAGTGGGGTACCTCAGGGATCAGTCCTGGGGCCAGTCCTCTTCAATATCTTCATTAGTGACATTGCAGATGGACTAGAGGGTAAGGCTTGTCTGTTTGCAGATGACACCAAGATCTGCAACAGAGTAGATGATCCAGATGGGGTGGGCAGAATTAGAAGAGATCTGGATAAACTAGCAAAATGGTCAGAAGAGTGGCAACTGGGATTTAATGCAAAGAAGTGCAAGATCATGCACATAGGAAGAGAAACCCTGAAGCCACCTATAGGCTGGGAGGGGAGTTGCTGGCAGTCACAGAGGAAGAAAGAGACTTGGGGCATCATCATCACTGATGACCTGAAATCATCCGAGCAGATCTCTAAAGCAGTAGGTAAGGCTAGGGGGATGTTAGGGTGTATTAGTAGGGGTATCACAAGTCATAAGAGGGAGGTAATAATCCCTCTTTACAAGACACTGGTTAGGCCCCATCTGGAGTTCTGCGTGCAGTACTGGAGGCCACACCTTCACAAGGACATTAACCAAATTGAGGCAGTCCAGAGATGGGCAACCAAAATGGTGCAGGGACTGCATCAGAAGACATATGAGGACAAATTAAGGGAGCTCAATATGTATACCCTTGAGCAAAGGAGGGAGAGAGGTGATATGATCAAAACATTCAAACAACTTAAGGGCATTAACAAGGTGAAAGAGTCTAACATGTTTAAATATAAGAAAAATAGGCAGGACAGGAGGACACAGCATGAGATTAGAGGAGGCCGATAAAGGGAATGTGAGAAATTCTTTTCACAGAAAAGGTGGTGGATGCATGGAACGGCCTACCTCAGGAAGTGGTGGCTATGAATACAGTGCAGGCTTCAAACAGGCATGGGATAGGCATAAGGGAGCAATACAGATGAGTATGAATAGGCCACTGACAGAGCAAAGACCGATGGCACATTTATAAGGTAGAAAAAGAAATGGGCAGACTGAATGGGCCTTATGGTCCTTATATGCCATCAACCTCTGTTTCTAAAGTTCGACTTAATATGCAAAGCTTGTTTTAATGCATATTCCTTTTTTCTAATAGAGGCATCTGTAGTTTCTGCTTGTTCTTCCTTGTAAAAATAATTCCTTAAACGTAACTTATGGTAGAATCTTTCAAGATCAAGTTTAAATTGAAATGGTTTCAGCCTCTCCGTAATACAAAAACTGAGACCCTTACTTAAGTTTATGTTCTGTTTCTGTTAAAGTTCTGTGTGATAGATTGAAAACAATTGATTCATGTTGTTCCTGGACCTGGTTACATGGAACTTTCCTGCATCTCTTTTTTTTTTTTTCTATTCTTTCTTTTTCTCTTGCATGTTCTGAAGTGGATGGCTCTGGAGGTGTCATAGGTAGAGAAAAATCCCTATTGCAATATCTATCACCTTGTCCCCACTGTGGTCTGTGAGCTTCATAATAGTCTTGTCTGTATGATCCCCTAAAATTATATCTGTCCCTATATGGTTTCTTATAGTAATTCCTGTTTCCATAAAATCTCCTATTGCGTCTGTTTCTATAATTATAATTAACTTTTCCCCTATGGGGGCCATAATCTTGTAACTCTGAATCTGTTGTATGATCAGAGACCTTAGATTCATCTAAATCGTAAATCATATTTTGGGAACCAGATTTCTTCCAATTATAAATCTGTCCTTCTTTATAATCAAAGATGTCTCATTTACATTTATTCAGTTTAATAGTTTTAATATGATTATCATAATCTTTCAGGGACTGTTAAATTTGTTCAAGTAAAACATTCATTTGACTAAAATCTGCACTTTTATGTATCTCACACTCAAGGGGGCAGCAGGCCAAGTGAGCAAAACACACCAGGCGTGGGTAAATCGTGGCATCACACACATCCTGGAGTGGGATATTGCTATTATACAGTGTCCTCCTTTTTGGGGGGAGATAGAAAAATAGTATATAAATTTTGTTTTCTCATTTTAAGTTGTTTTTACTCTGTTTGTTGCTCCACCCCAAAAAATACTCCCTGATTGCTGGGGCCGCGCTGCTACTGTGCATGCTTAGTATTGCTTGATCATTCCCGGTTGTAGTGGTTTTTTGGGGGCTGGGAAATGTTTAAAACTGTGCCTGTGTTGGTGATTGGCTTTGTCCCAGCTCCATTTTTCTTGCATGAACCAGGACAGCATTGTATACTTGTTGCTTTCCTTGCTTTCGGGTACACAGCAGTGTTCTGTTTTTTGGTGTCGTTGTGCGCATGTGCAGCACCATACATTGGTGCCACAGTTTGTGTGGATCTTTTTGGATATCTTTAATCTTGGGGCGATTAAACAAAATAGTACACTTTTTATTTGTTTTCTGCTGTGCCTCTCATTTCTCCGAGCTATGTAGTGAGCCCGACGCTCGAGGGGAACCTGGTATAAAGGGGGTGACAACAGAGTGGAAGCAGAAGGAAAAAACTTTTAGGTGAGCCATGTGGAAGCGGTTGTGAAAATAATTTAAACAGTATACTGTTTGGGCTTATGTGGATTTGTGGAGTGTTTTGGCATTTTTTTCTTGCTGATTTTTCAGGACATAGTCTAATTTATTTTGTGTGTTGTGTCTTTCAGTTGCAGGAGATGGATGTTTAGCAGTGATTTGGCATGGAGATTTTGCCATCAACTTCGTGGGCTCGGATGGATTTTACAGTAGGGTTTAAGATGCGGCTAGCTGGCACCTTTTTCCTCGAGGTGATACTACGATTTATCATGGCTAGAAGGTGCCAGCCAGCCAATCAGGATGTTTTATTTTTGTACCCATTGTATAATAAAGGTTATATTTCAGTATATCTAGTATATGAAGACGTTCAGCTGAGGCATGTTCATACAATAAGTTTGTGTAAACAATTTGAACCTCTGTATTGATGAGGATAGAATGGATTGTTGCCCCACTGCTGCTCCATCTCATAAATACTCGACCACCTCTAATCCCAGTCTCCGGCAGGGTTGCGAGTCACGTCCTTCAAGGTGCATCTGGCTGCTGTTTCTGCATACCATACCAAGGCAGGGTTACCAACAGTGGCATAGGACAAAGTGGTAACCCATTTCTTTAAAGGGATGGACCACAGCCGTTCCGGTGGTGCTGAGGGGTGAGGCGCAGGATGCCACCTCATGCCATGCCAGCGACCCATGTTCGGGAACAGACTCTAGGTCGCTCAGGGGTCATCTGGGGCGAGGAAGGATCAAGTGTCCACCGATAGCTTTCCTTCCTCGGGGGAGGGGAGACAGTGCTGTAGACTGACACCCAGCGCTGGCTGGGTGTTGGCACAGGCGCGCTGCCCAGAATGGAGAGGGGCCCACGGCCAGGGCATTAAAATGCCTCCGCAGAGGTGGAGACAGTCACTCCTCATTGCACATTCATAGGCCCTGGGGTGAGCAGGAGAAAAAGGCTGGCAGCAGGCTCCATGATGGCCGGGTTGTGCTCGCCAACCCCCAGCAATCTGGATGTTGGCTTCCAGAGATGGGGGGAGGCTGGCGCCCCTTGCCACTGGCCCTGTCATGGGGCGTAACCTGTGGGGGATGGCCAGGTGGGATGGGTGCGGAGAGCAGATACCAGTTTGGGACTGACTGCTGGTGCTGTCGTAGCTAATGGGGAAACCATTCAAATCTATGGGCAAATGTGGTCTCTTACCTCTGTCTTGCAAAACTGTTTTTGATTGCTGCCAGCTCGGCAAGATGGGTGACTGAGCCCCAGTCACAATATCTGTTTTTCCCACAAGGTCAGGTTGCCCTATAGCCACAAAAATAATTTTTGCCCAAGGTATTATCTGAATTTCAACCTTAACTAGGGCCCTCATTTTACCAACCTGTTTCACAAAGCCTCATGCTTCTGAGGCCGAGCGAACATTCCACATGCTAGTTGTTAACAGGGTACTGCTTTTCTACCAGGAGCATATACCAGAATTTCATGTCACGTATGCTGAAGCTGCCCTAAGCTGACTGGCAGTCAAACAGATGACTGTCCCATGACTGACCTGCTGCTTTGCTCTTTTATAAGTTGTCTGGGGTGGAGCCACCCATGTTGTTGAAGGCTCACAATTCTGCTGGAGGTCACTTGCTGATTTGAGAAACACTGCCCTGTGTGGATGTGAACTGCATACTAGTAGTAGAACTATGGCTACAAGTAGTAACTTGTTTCCACAGTTTCTTCAACTGGGCCTTCTATCCCAGAAAAGCAGCACATTACTGCATCTGGACATCCATTCCCTGTGGGTCCATATACGACTCCTGAAAATGTAGAGATCTCAATTCGAGGGGGCTCTTGCAGCAGGTTACGCCATAAGAACTGAGGCTGGCAGGTGCCAGGACCCCACGGAAAACTTCTAGCTAGCAGTCTATAGCGGGGGACTGCCCCTTGACGTCGGCCCACCCCCGTCATCCCTTGTGGTTTAAAAGGGGTGGTCTCCCAGCACCACCTCAGTTCTTTTCCCGCCGTCTACCCATGCAAGTTGAACCTCCACAGATGTCTTCTGCTCAAGTCAACTGCCATTTTTCGTGTTACCCATGCTTTCTTATTTTTCAGAATTTCTCAGTATTTTTGTGCATATCTTCTCCTTCTTTGTCTGTCGAATGGTGGCGAACAAAGTGAACTTGTAAGCAGCTGCCCCACAAGGATGGCCATTCGACATGGTTATTTTGCCTAGGCCCAAGTCACAACATGGAGGCCTGCCAGCACTGCCAAGTCTTCAGTCAACACACCTGGCTTCGCTGCCAGAAGACCTTGAAATCTTTTCTGCTGCAGCAGAAACTTTTTTCGATGGAAAAGGAGCTTCACCAGAGTACCTCCTCCTCCCCAGCCTCTGGGGCCACCACTTCTTTGGCGATGGAGTTGAAGAAATCTTTGGGAAAGCACAAACATCGGGAGAAGCACAGAGAGAAACTTTGATCCACTTCCTGCTCCAGGTCCCCATGCAAGTCTGGCTCTGACCATGGGCCCTCCTCCTGTGGGAGGTCAGCTCCCTCCATTCTGTCAGCCCTCTCTCCCTCCAGGCAGCCAGTGGTCAAACCAACTGCTCTGGTTTTTGTCGCGGGTGGTGATTCTTTGGGACTTGGGTCTCCGACCTCAGTCTCTCAGCCCCTGAAGCTCAGGCCCATTCTGAACACGGGTACTCAGCCAGGTGGTTCGACTGGGTCTTCTGCTTTGGGCAGTGGATCCTTGCCCATCGCCCTTCTGGTTAAGGCACCTGTGAAGTCGGTTCCTAAGTCAGGGACCGATGTCACCTTGTGACGCCCAGGGCATGCAATCACTTCCCCTGGGAGGATGACGCCTCTGCCCTGCTTGGTAGTCAGCTCCCCTATTCGGGCTTCTCCCTCCAGGCTGACACAGTTGCTTCCCTAGCCCAGTGTCAGCCGACTGCAGTCCTGTTGATGCCAGCTTTACCGACATTGACCTGGATGACGCCACAACTGTCATCTCCTGACCTTACATAGCCAATGCCAGTGGGACCGACGCCCGACCTTTCAACCCCAGTCACACCGACATCGGGGGGGTCTTTACCCAGGGACTAAATGCCAGTCAGCTCGATGCCAGTCAAGCTGACATCAGGGTTAATGCAACATGATGAACCAATGCCGGGATCTTCCAAGCCTACTCCTCAGACGCTGGTTACCCCAGTGTCACCCCAGTTCCCACCCACCGAGATTAATGCACTTTTTGCTACCTGGTGGGCATATTTTAAGGACAAGGAGGCCCCGAATGAGCCCCTAATACTCCTAGGGAGCCTACACCACAGCCAGACACTGGTCATTCAAGGCCTCGTAAGCCTAAGCCTCAGCGCTTACCCTCTCCCTCACTGGATTTGGGTGAATCAGGAGGATATTCTTCCTCCACCTCATACAACGATTCTGAAGATTCAAATGTCCCTTTGGAGTCAGAGGAGTCAAAGGACACTCCACGGTCTTCCCCAGATGACCCAACATTCATGGATGTGATAAGGCACATCCAGGCCCTCATAGGCTGGGACTCTGAGGAACTGGACCCCGAGCGATATTGGTTGGCCACTTTTCTTCGTAAGGAGGAGTCCCTGCCCCTAGTGGTCCCCCCTCTCATAGACTCTTTCAAGGATGTCAACAGAGCAGCCTGGAAGCATCTGTCCTCCATGCCGGCAATGTCCAAAAAGGTGGATCACCTGTATAATGCCCCTAGGGATGAGCCCTTCTATGGGGAGCACCCAGAGGCTGACTCGGTCGTTATCAGTGCAGCTCATGACCATTCAGAATGACCCCGGCACCTCAGTACTCGGCCTCCTTTTAAGGACTCTAGGCAGATGGACTGTTTTGGTAAAAGGTCTACTCCTTAGCTACCTGTGCCATCTCTTCCCTAAACTTCTTGGCACACATGTTTCAATATCAGAATGCCCTGTGGGAGAAGGCCTTGGAGGTGGTTCAAGTTCGGCTGGATCTGCCCGGGAAAACTGATCTACTGCACCTTTTCAAGTTGGGCTCTGACTTGGGGACCCATGTCCTGCGAGCCTCCTATGATTCCTCGGACTCTGCAGGAAGGGCCATGGCTACGGGAATTTGCCTACACCGCCACTCTTGGCTTAGGGTCTCTGGGTTTGCCCCAGACGTCCAGTCAGAGACCCTAGATGTCCCCTTCAGGGACCCCGTCTTGTTTGGCGCGAGGATTCCCAAAACATAATCACTCACCTCCAAGAGTCTGGTAAGGCTGTCTGATCAGTTCACACCCTATATCGGTCTCCGCCTAACTCTTCCCTGTAGCAGTCTTTCCATCACAACTCCAAGCAGCAACCTAGAGATCAGCAGCCCAGGAGTGCCTTTAAGAGAAAAGCTACTTCCCATGCCACAGGAGGTTCAGCGCCCAGAGCTCCCAGAACTCGCAGGCCGCATTGCCTGTCCCTGGCTCCTCTGCCTGATGCCTTGCCTGAATCCCCTCCAGCAGAATCCCTGGGGGAGGTGGTGGGGGTTCACTTCTCTCTTTACGGGGAAGGTTGGGGCAGAATAACTTCGGACCAGTGGGTCCTACAATTAGTGGAACAGGGACATACTCTAGAATTGTTATTGTTGTAGATGCCTCCGGACAATCCTCCAGGTCCCTCCCATTACCCTCAGGCTCATCTTGATTTGATCCAAGATGAGATACAAGCACGTCTGTTGAATCAGGCCATCTAATCTGTTCCCCCAGCACAATGCAGGAAGGGATTCTACTCACATTTCTTCCTGGTACCCAAGAAAACAAGATCTCTGTGCCCCATTCTGGACCTCAGCCATCTGAACAAATTCATAGAGTACAAAAGATTCAGGATGGTCATTCTCCCCAGACTCCTTCCCTTACTGCATCAAGGGGGACTGGCTCTGCTCCCTGGATATGCAGGACGCTTACCTCTACATATTGGTATTTCCACCCCACAGGAGGTTCCTCCGCTTCCACTTCCAAGGAAACCAGTACCAGTTTTGGGCCCTGCCCTTTGGCCTGTCCTGAGCCCCATGAGTCTTTACAAAATGCCTAGTGGTGGTGGCAGCAGCCTAAAGGAGGGAAGGTCATTATGTCTTCCTGTACCTAGACGACTGGCTTCTGATAGCTCCTACTAAAGAGAAGTTGCTCAGAACCATGGAGGCCACCTTTTCCCTGTTTTGGGATCTGGGGATAACTCTCAGTCTTCCAAAATCATCCCCATGGATCAAGTCAAAGACTCCAGTATATAGGGGCAATTCTAGACACCAAACAAGGCAAGGCCTTCCTTCTGCCAGACAGAGCAGAACACCTTCAGACTCAGGCTCAGCTGAACTCGTCATTTCAGCAAGTCCCAGCCAGAACGGTTCTCAAACTGCTGGGACATATGGCAGCAGCCATTGCAACAGTACCCTTGGTCTACCTGTGCATACGAGTGACCCAGAGGAACCTTTGGGTTCAGTGGGACCAGCGTTCAGACAACCTGGACCTCCCGGTGTCGGTATCCAACTCTGTCCATCAAACCATGAAGTGGTGGCTGAACCCCTCCAACCTTTCCATGAGTGTTTCCTTCCAGGTGGAGTCACCTCGGCAAATTCTGACCACAGACACATCAGGCTAGGGTTGGGGTGCTCACCTGGCCGACTGTCAGACTCAGGGGACTTGGTCCACTTTGGAGCAACATCTCCATATCAGTGTTTTGGAGATGCAAGCAATATTGTATGCTCTCTGAGCCTTTCAGATGCATTTGCTCCCAGGTCACCTCTTGATCCAGATGGACAACATGTCGGTGGTCTTTTACATAAACAAGCAGGGGAGAAAACGCATTCTTACCCACTCTGCAGAGAAGCCATGAGAATGTCATATTAGGCCATAGAGCATCACCTGAGCCTGACAGCTGCACATGTTCCAGGCATTCAAAACACCTTGGCCGACAGTCTAAACCATTCTCGGTCCAAGGTCCATGAATGGGAACTTCTTCCCGCAGTGGCCGAAGATCTCTTTGACAGATGTGACCACCCAGAGCTGGATCTAGTTGCATCCCCATCCAACGCAAAACTGCCCAGTTTCTGCTCACTGGATCCAGGGCCTGGTGTTTTCTGGTGGGACGCATTGTCCCTTTCTTGGACTGGGAGATTTCTGTATGCCTTCCCTCCCTTTCCATTCTGCTCAGATTGCAGTCAGACAGGGTGGAGATGATTCTAATAGCTCCCTTCTGGCCACGGCAGATTTGGTTTCCACTTCTCCAGCAGCTTGGAGTGGAACCCCTGATTCCCCTGCCTCTGTTCTCTGACCTACTCTCACAGGAGCAAGGCACCCTGGTCCATCTGGATCCAAATCTCTGCACCTTCATGCATGGCTCCTGCAGACTTAGCAATTGCCTGTTTCGGGGTGTGCCCCAGGTGGCAGAAGTTCTAGTGGCTGCCAGAAAACTCTCCATTAGATCTACTTATACTATGAAGTGGAAGCAGTTCTGCATATGGGTCACCGCTCATCAGCTGGATCCCTTTACTTGTCCGGAGAATCTCGTTCTGGAGTATCTCCTTTCCTTGTCTAACTCAGGTTTGAGCTACTTATCCATTAAGGTGCATTTTTCAGTCATCTCTGTGTACCATGCACCTATTGAAGGCAAGACGCTTACCCAACTTGACAAATCCAGCACATTCTTGTGGGGTATTCTGCATCTAAAGCCTCTCATATGGGACCCTGTCCCTCCTTGGGATCTGTTGTTCATCTTACAGAAACTTACTTTGCCTCCCTTTGAGCCTGCTGCAAGGTGCGAGCTTTGCTTTCTGTTATGGAAGGCATTATTTTTAGTTACCAAATGGTTGGTTAATGCATTGCTTACTGCTACCACTAATACAAGCCTTTACTGGGCTCAGTTAAGGCCATTCTTCCAGGGGTGTAGCTACCTCATTTGCATCTTTCAGAAATGTGTCCATTCTAGGACAGATTCAGACTGATGATTATTCTAATGTATAAGGAAATTCGTGTAAGTATATCTGTCATGTATGTTGGAACTACTTTGATAAACTTTAAATTGAAAAAAGAAATGTGTCCCTTGGTGACATCTGTGCAGCGGCCACATGGCGTTGTATCCACACCTTCATCCGGCATCAGTCTGGACATTGCCTCTAGGTGTAGGGCAGGTTTTGGACTGGCTGTCCTTCAGGGCCTGCTCTCTTGAGATCTTTATTCTGACCTCTGCTTCCTCCCAGCTTACTGGGGTCAGTCTTCTCACTGCTTGGGACTCAGTCCTTATGGTGTAACCTGCTGCAAGAGCCCCCTTGAAGTGAGATAGTACAGGTACGTAAGAACTTACCGTAAAAGTAGATCTTCTCCCGCCACCCCCTGATGACTGCTTCTTCATCTTTTTTCCTCGGTTTCAGAGGAACGCCTCAGTTCTCCTTTTTTTTTTTTTTAATGCTTGTTGGGGTCTCCAGTGGAGAACTGAGGTGGTGGTGCTATGGGACCGCCCTTTTATACAAGGAAATTGGGGCCGGATGATGTCAGGGGCAGTCCCCTGCTTATAGACTGCTAGCTAGAAGTTTTCCGTTGGGTCCTGGTACCTGCTGGCTTCAGTCCTTCTGGTGTAACCTGCTGCAAGAGCTCCTCTCGAAGATCTACTGTTATGGTAAGTTCTTGTATAACTGTACTCTGTCTGTCGATTTGGAGTTTCAGCCGAGGTCACTGCTCTTCTGCTTACAGCTAGGAAACCTTCTATTGCTGGCCTGCTGGCACAGCAGCAAGGTGTCCATCTGTGATGCCGGTTTCCCAGGTTAGAAAACAGATTTGGGAATTGGATGGCCGGCTGGGGGAGAAGAATTGAGCATCCTAGAGATGGCTATCCTCGGGGCGGGTACTGAGTGTCCAGCAATTTACTCACCTCTGGTGGAGGCTGGGGCTCAGCTGTGACCGGTGCCTGAACTTTCAGAGGCAGGACCACTGTCGGTGTTAGTGCCCTGGATATCGTCGCATGTCCTGCCTCCATGTCAAGCGCTGTATTTCTACCCTCTCATACTCAAGTACAGAAATTAGGATCCTGGAAAAATGTCCTTGATTTTAGTGGTCCATTCCTCTTATCATTTTATGGGTGTTAACTTGGAAACTCATCTTTGGCTCTAGGCATTCAAAATAAATTGTACAATTAAGCCCCACACCATATCTTGGTAACTCTAACAGCTGAGACCTAACTTTTCCTGCCTAAGATCCTTGTGTTCAAAAAACTTAACACAGATATTTTATTTCAAATATTGATAGCTGAAACAGGGTCTCATAGGCTCCTTATTAAGCATTATGGCACGCTCAGGGGTTGAGTTACCATCTGATAATCTAGCATTGGGAGGAATGTAGCATAAAGTGTAGCCATAGAAGCATAGAATTTGACGTCCGAAAAGGACTGCTTGGCCCATTCAGTCTGCCCATTTCTCTTACCTACACTGTTACCACAGACTGTGCCTGACTTACAGCTCTTTCTCCAAGTGTCTTCTGTCCCTGGTACTAGATTAGCAAAAGTAACCCGCCCCCTGGAATGCCTTAATGGTATTTTTAAAATAAAATGTTTTTATTAAGAATGTTTTATACATGAGGGCTTCCAGCCATTCATGTTACCCTTTCAGAATACTGTCAGTCAATCAGAATGCTCCATTTCCAACCATTGTTTTAAAATTGAGGTATAAATCATGGCAGGTTGTGGTATATGTAAGCAATAATACCAACAGGGTGGGGGTATTGGGTAATACCATACTGCTCAGGGGCGTAATGAGCGGTGAAGGGCCTTATAGCCCATGGAAGGTCTGGTATTTCCCAATACTGCCCACCCTGGAGGGTATTATTGCGCTTTCAAAATGGGCTCTGTTAAAAAAAAAAAGTTTGAAAAGAAAATTGTTAATAACAATTTTTTAAATACGTTCTGTAATTAAATAGTTCCTCGGCCTTCATCAGAATGATGGCCTTTTGTCCTACTGCAGACCCTATAGTTAGAAAGCCGACTATGCAGTTACTGTCACCACAGCAGACTGTTTGTTTTTTTCAGTTGCACCCCCCCCCCAGTCAAGCAACCTTTTTTTCCCCTTTACACTTTCTTTTGGTTTCATTTTTATTTGAGAGACTGTATATTTTTCTGTCATGCTGCTTTTTTTTTTTATTTTAACACTGGGGTTAGGAGATGCTGCGATCGGGAGAAAGAAGTGCTGTTTTGAACAGCGAGCTATCGTTGGGGAGGCAGTTGTTCACGCTGCAGGTGAGACAGAGAAAGTCTTCTATTATTTCAGAAAGCATGTTATCAGCCAGTGGGTTTCATTTTCATATTGGAGAATCAAATTATTCAACAACTGGGCAGTTTTAATTCAAAATACTGTTTTTTTTTTTTTTATTAATTCATGTACAGTCAGTATTATTCAGGGCAGGATGGTGCCAGGCAGTGGCAAACCAAACATGGCACGCTGTAATGGTCTGAAACGAATTGTGTCTCACTTGGCAGAGACAAACACAGACTGTGCTCATTTACTTATTTGCTGAAGTGCCGTGGGGAAAAAACTTGGGCAGGGGGGTGCAGAAGAATGGCCCGGATGCTAGTTTACAGCTCACTTAACAAGCGAGGAAAAAATGGCATCTGGCATGTTTGACAGTTCAGGATGCCCAATGATGTCCCAAGTAATGGGTCACCCTGAATTGGTACTTGTTTTTTGCGGGCTCTTTGGAAAAATACCCGCCCGCTATCTTCAGTCTCCTAGCCAATCAGAATGCTAAAATGTACTGTGCCATTTTCTAACATGGGATATTGCCACATCTGTGGTATGTTGTGAAGCATGAGTCCACAGGCCGTGTAACTCATGTATCTGAGAAGTAGCAACATCCCATGATCTTCCACACCATAGAGTGTATTATTGCTGTTATACAATACAAAAATGTTGCAAGGAATTATGTTTGTAACTTGAGTGACATTGTTTTAAGAAATAGTAAGAGGCAGTATAACGCAGCGGTTTAAGGCTCTAAGCTGGAAATCTGGAGACTTGGGTTTGAATCCCACAGCTCCCACTGGCATACTGTGTGAACCTGAGCAAGTCAATTAACTTTCCTGTGCTCCCAGCTCAGCTTAGTGTGCCACTCCTGGTTAAACAATTGGGGGGGAAAAGTGTTTAATAGTCATAATTTGTACTGTAAATTATTAACTAAGAGAGGTGGTGGCTGAACCTCTGGCTATCCTGTTCAGCCAATCACTGGAAACAGGGGAGGTACCCAAAGACTGGAGGACAGCAGATGTAGTCCCCTTATACAAAAGTGGGAACAAAGAGGAAGCAGGGAACTACAGACCAGTCAGCCTCACCTCGGTAGTGGGAAAGATTATGGAAGCACTACTGAAGGAGAGATTGGTGGAACATCTGGTTGTCAATGGACTACAGGACCCAAGGGCATGGTTTCACCAGGGAGGTCATGTCAGACCAACCTCATTGAATTTTGACTGGGTGACTAGGGAGGTGGATCAGGGAGGGCAGTGGACATGGCCTATCTGGACTTCAGCAAGGCCTTTGACACTGTGCACATAGAAGACTATTACACAAACTGGGGAATATGGGTGTGGGCAGGACAGTAGTGTGGTGGGTAGGTAACTGGCTGGGTGGCAGGACACAGAGGGTGGTGGTAAATGGCTGTCACCCACAGAGGGAAGAGTGACCAGTGGGGTACCACAGGGATCAGTGCTGGGACCGGTCCTATTCAACATCTTCATCAGTGACATTGCTCAGGATATAGAAGGCAGAATTTCACTGTTCGCTGATGACACAAAGCTCTGTAACAGAGTAGACACACCAGAGGGTGTAGACAGAATGAGAAGGGACCTGCAGAAACTTGAAGAATGGTCAAGGGTTTGGCAGTTGAAATTCAATGCAAAGAAGTGCAAGATAATGCATATGGGGTACAAAAACCCTGGCACAATATATCAGTTGGGGGTGAGGATATAGCATGCACCAAGCAGGAAAGGGATCTTGGGGTTGTCATCTCTGATGACCCTCAAGGTAGGGAAACAGTGTGATAAGGCATCAGGTAAAGCAAATAGGATGCTGGGATGTATAGGCAGGGCATCACCAGCAGGAAAAGGGAGGTCATAATTCTCCATACAAGACACTAGTGAGGCCCCACCTGGAGTACAGTGTACAGTTCTTGAGACCATACCTACGTAAGGACATAGACAGGGTAGGAAGGTTCAGAGGAGGGCAACAAAGATGGTGCATGGGTTGCATCACAAGTCCTATGAAGACAGGTTGAAGGAACTGAACATGTACTCCCTGGGGAGAGGAGGAGAGAGGATATGATAGAGACATACAAGTATCTTACAGGAGGAACAGGGTGCAGGAAAACACTATTTTAAGCTCAAAAGATGTTTCAGGACTAGAGGGCATGGGATGAAGTTGGAGGGATGAGATTCAGAGGAAACATGAGAAAGAATTTCTTCACAGAACGGTGGTGGACAAGTGGAACACCCTGCCAGAGGAAGTGGTGGGGGCTGAAACAATCATGGGATTTAAGAATGCATGGGATAGACATAAAGGAATTCTAGAGGTCAGGGGTAAGGGGAAATAGACTTCTAGGAAAACAAACTGAACTTACAAGCTCAAATGGGCAGACTAGGTGGGCCATAGGCCCTTATCTGCCGACACTGTCTATGTATCTATGTATCTATGTATGTAACTTCTTTTAAAGCAAATTTGTTTGCAGACAGTAGGTGGCACTGTGACACTGTGGGGAAGTGTAAGTCAGAGCAGAGGCACTGTGGAGAAGCATGGGCTCAAGGAGAGAAATAAAGTGCAGTGTGGTTCTGAGGTGAGACAAGCAAGGGAAAGAAAAGCGCGGTGGCATAATACTGTTAATAGAGGCCTTGTGGAGGAGTGTGGTCCGGTGGAGAGACGTTCGAAGATTGTGTTTTTGCATTTTTACAGTCGCAGCTGTGGTCTGAGTGAGCAGCAGTAATCAGGAAAGCTGTGATATTATATGTTTGTGATACAAATGGGAAGGTGGGGCAACATAATGTTTCTGGACTGGCTGTTCTGATGAAGTCTTAGAGTGGGTAACGCAGGCTGTGTTGTACTAAAAGGGTTTGGGATGAATGGGAGTTGTGAGTTTGTGAGCAGGTGTGAATGAGGTGATGATGCTACGATGGCTGGCAGCACAGAGAGCAATACATGGAGCTTAAACCAGCTATATGATTTGTGAGCAAAGGATGGGCAAACAGATTTTTTTAAATCTGTGTAAAATTCTATTGGTTGGGACTTTTTTTCTTTGTATGTGCTGGGTACCCCATGGGTCTTTGTTGATCAAGTTGTAGTATTTCTTTTAACTGTTGTATAATTAATTGATTATTTTATTTTTATTTATTTATATATCTATTTATTTAATTTTGGTAAGCGGGTGAACCCGCTGGGACTAAGGTACCTTTTTCAGTGGTGACCCCGGATTAATGTACAGTTATACAATTAGGGTAACATTACACTTTAGAAGTTAAACAATCCAGTATACACAGTAAGTGCTATTACATCGTGGGAATAACGGAGTAGACAAGCATTAATAACAAAAGTCAAAATGGCGGTTGGAACCCCACATCTCCACAGTCAATCACTGATAAACACACTACATTCAACGAGAACCTTTATAAGTTGGTGGTGGGGAAAATCACACTAAGCCAAGGCTCATTTGCAGGCATGACCCAGGGGAAGGGTACATCGGAGAATACATCATACAAATAGAAACAAAATAACAGTATAAATGCAGTGCAGACTAATGCAAGTTGGTACAAGTAGAAAACCGTATGGGCCTAAAAGATGCACAACTTTGATGAAACTATGATATATAATCATAACTTACATGATAAATGAGGCACAAAATAATTAGGGCAATACGGGATCATCAGAGAGAGGGCTGCAACCCAGCAAACCCTTAAGAGTACTGGGTGGCCAGAGAGGCAGTAGGAGCAGAACAATGGGAATAAAGGATGGAATAAAGTGAGATATTAGGAGCTGTTTTAATGTGTGGTAAAAGGAGGTAGGGTGGAGCTGATGGGGTCGATTATGCCGGAGGGAGTGAAAAGGGATGGAGAAGGCAGTTTGGCCACAGTAGTTTTCCGGGAAGGGAGAGTGAAAGACTGAGAGTCAGTACACTGACGTTGGTAGGTGGATGGAAGAGGAGGGAGAGAAGGGAGGAAAGGTATGGAGTGAAGCAGTGAGAGAGGTGCATTAACATAAGTGGTCAGAGGGAAAAGTTAGTGTAGAATGTGTAGTAGTGAGCGAGGGGAGGAAAGCTAGAAGCAAAACAGAAAGCGTGGAAAAGGGGGACCAGTCTAGCAAAGGTGAAATTCAGTGCAGCCCTATAGAACACATCTACATAGTCAAACACCAGAAGAATTATCTTAAGGAGGAGCTCATGGTGGACAGGGTGGGCTAAGCAAGTCTAAGTGTTGATCCAGCCATGCACTACGGTGCTTGAAATAAGAAACCTCATCAAGCAGGGTACCTTTCAGGGTTTTCAAAATTAGGGGAGGCTGAGCCTTATAAGCTTTTGAATAGTACCAAAAAAGGTGCAAACTGTCTTTTTGGCATTAACTGTTAGCTGGTATGACTGTAACCAGCATTGGACATTATTAAAGTCACAGTGCAGTATTAATTCAGATCACTGATCGAGGCACCAGTGGCAAAGAGTATGGTGTTGTCAGCATATGTGAGGATATTTGTTTTGACACAGGCAGTGGACAGGTCATTTAGGAAGATTGAGAAGAGGATGAGACACAAGAGAGAGTCTTGGGGAACCCTGGGGAGGGTGGGTACAAGTCACTGCCAGCCTTGGACTGACTGTATTGTAGGTAGTCTTAGAATCAATCTTCTGATAAGGCAGAGCATCCCACTCCCCTCAGCTTGTCAAGAAGTGGGTGGGCGACCATGTAAAAGGCCTTTGACAGGTCAGTTAAAATAGCAGCATTAATGTGACCTTGGTCCCTCCCTTTAAGGATGGAGCCAGTGACTCTAAGGAGGGAGGGGACTGTGGAATGTGATTTCCAGAACCCAGACTGGGAAGAGGAGAGAAAGTTAGAGGTGTCCAAGAAAGCAGAGAGCTGAGTAAAAACTAGTTTTACTTGGACCTTTGCTAGGACAGAGCAGGACAATAGGGTGATAGGTCCCAGGGGTTAAAGAGTCATCTCCTTTGTGGAGGGGGAGAACAGTGGACTGTTTTCACACTTGAGGGAGGGCCGCAAGACAGAAAATAAGTTGAGGTGAGAAGAAAGAGGGGCACATATCACAGAAGCAGAGAAGTACAGTAGTTTAAGGTCCAGTCCATCATGGCTATGAGCTCTGGAGGGATTTAGGGAAAGGAGTGCATGGAGAATGTTGTGGTGGGGGGGGCGATGGATGAGAAAGAAAATTGGG
The DNA here is from genome assembly GCA_016271365.2 of Neoceratodus forsteri. Classification (NCBI taxonomy): domain Eukaryota; kingdom Metazoa; phylum Chordata; order Ceratodontiformes; family Ceratodontidae; genus Neoceratodus; species Neoceratodus forsteri. Next base: position 94,034,321 of record CM057450.1, on the reverse strand, counting down.
AGGAAGAGGGAGAAAGGGCAGGAGTTGGAGAGAGGTTAACAGTGGGATGAATGGAGTAAGCAAGGAGAGGCGAAAGGGGACATATGTTGAAGAATTAATTGAAACAGGAGAAAACTTGGGAGAGTTCAGTAATGAGAGTGCTACCGTCGAGCAGGGCTGGAATAGTTGTTTGGGGTGGGGGGTAAAATAGGAATGAATCACCTCTGAAACATTTCGGGAGCAATAAAGTTAGTCTGGGGACTTCTTGACAAATAGTTTGATTTGATTTTCCTGGTGGCCTTTGTGCAAGAATTTCTAAACTGCTTGTAGCTCAACAAATCATCAAGGGAGCCTGATGTTTTGTAGAGGTATAAAGCAGAGTCATGGGCTTTACAAAGATCAATGAGCTCTGCAGAGAGACATAGGGAAGGTGGGCTGCTTGGGTACAGAGAGGAGTGCATCTGTCCCAGATAGAGATGAATTTCAATTGCAAGAAGGAGGGAGCCTCATTGATGTCAGTGGTGACTGAGAGAGAGGGCTAGTAATTGTTATGGAGGTAATAGGTCTCATAGGTAAATACGAAGCAGAGAAGACAATCTGCCCATAATGCTTGCCTTGTTTAATAACTATATCCACTTATTCCATGACCTACATAGTAATTATCCAAATTGGTCTTGAATTCATTCATATCCCTACAACCCGCTACATGAAGTGGTAGTGAATTCCAAAGTCTCACCACTCTGTGACTAGACCAGTGTGATCTCCTGGTTGAGTAACAAGGTTCCCTCTTTAGCTGTAGTACATGTGCTCTACTGTCATATTGTTGATGCTTGAGGCTACATCCCAGACACTCCTATAGATCATCATTGATCAGTGCACAAAAAAACATGCACATATCACCTCTCAGTCTGTGGTATTCGAGTGAAAACATTGCTAAATGAAATAGTCTTTGATTGTAGTTAAGACCTTTTGGCTTACCAGTTGATGATCTTGCTCTTTGCTGAACTCCCTCAATTGTCCTGTCCTGATCATAGCTTTAGTGCCTGGAGCCCAGAGTTCAGCACAGTATTCAAGATGTGGTCTGACAAAAGATACATATAAGGGAACAATGACCTCATGGTCCTTACTTGTAATGTGTCTAGTAATATTGGTCAGAATGCCAATGGCCCTCTGTTTGTCAGTTAAACAATGTTTGTTAAATTTTAGATCATTGGTCATGATAGTACCCAAATCTCTCTCCTGGGTTACTTCTCTTAACAGTTTGCCCCTCAGCTGATATGATGCCCAGGTGTTATTTCTGCCAAAGTTCATGACTGAACATTTATCTAAATGAAATTCTAGCCTGTGTGGGATGGCCCACTGCTCTAGTTTGCCTAAAGCACTCTGTAAGATATTAATATGTGTGGTAATGTGCACTGGCATACCAAATCTAGAATCATCTGTAAACTAAGCAGCCCAGACCCCCCTCACTACATCTCATAGAGGATATACTGTATATAGGTTAAAGATACTTGGTACCAAAACTAAGCCCTGGGGGACCCCCACTTGTCACTGTTCTCCAGTCTGAAGCTGTGCCCCTGCTGGTAGCTTGCTGTTAGTTTCCTGTTCGTTAACCGCAAATCTATCCAATGTACTACATTCCCTTTAATCCCTATTTTGATCAGTGATTCAGTTAACTCACAGTGTGGCACCTTATCAAGAGCTTTAGTGAAGTCCAAAAAGAATACGTCCACTGGAAAATTGTGATCTAAAGCTTCACTAACTTTATTATAAAATTCTAGCGGGTTGGTCTGACATGAACGACCCCTGGTGAAACCATTTTGTGTATCATCACCAATGTTAGATGTCAGTATAAACAGTTCTATATGGTCCTTTATGATTCCTTCCAAGATCTTTCCTACAACTGTTGTCAGGCTCACTGGTCTATAGTTTTTGCATTTTTTCTTACTCCCTTTTTCAAAAATAGGGACCACAGTGGCCCACCTCCAACAGTCCACCACCATGCCCTGGTCATCTGATAACTGAAAAAGTTTTACCGGAGGACTACTTAATTCATTGGGCATTTCTCTGACTACCCTTGGGTGGATACCATCCTGGCCTGGGGCTTTATTAGGGTTTATTTTGAGCAATCTCTTATAAACATCCTTCCTCTTCACTATAAATGAACTATCAAGTTTAACTATTTTATCCAATTAACACTCTTAGTTATACAATTAAAAACTGAGCTAAAGTATTCAATAAGCATATGTGCCATGAGACTGCCGTCCAATATTAATTCCCCATTCCTATTTTCTAGGGCACCCACATTGACTTTACCCTCTCTTTTATAATTTATATACAGTCAGACCTGGTTAATCCATAAACATTTGTGTTTGACAATTTTGTGACGTAATAAAAATATACTTAGTAACCAGACAATGACCAAAGGATTTTTTTATTGTTGTTGTTTACTTTTTTAGAAACTGGAAATTTGGTAATACAGTGCTGAGCAGTTAAAATAGTCTAGTCTCCATGTTTTGACCTTTTTTGTTAAATTAATAATTCATTTTTTGCCTTTGTAAGTGCAGTGAATCCATTTATCCTCAGCAGTTGCTGTGCTGTTTTCAACTGCCTGGACATTCTATGACATTAGTAACACCATTTCAGGCCATTCATGTGAATAGCCTGGAATGGTGCCACTGACTCCATGGAATTTTTAGGAATATGAAAAGAAAGAGCAGTAGCTGGTGAAGAGAGTGTAACTTGGGGTGGAGCTGAGTGCATCCTAAAGCTAGATTATTTATCAAAAATTGGTCAAAACATATAAGAACACATACTGGCACAGAAAGGAAAATGAGAGGGCTGTTAAATATCTAAAACTCATTTCCTATCACCTTCTACGTGATAGAGAGGATTAAGAGGGATTAAGAAGACTGCTATTAGCACATTCATTAACACCTGCAAATGGTTTATCTAAGTTAAAATCAATGGGGATAATGGTCTCTGTACACTGAACACAGGATCCAGATTCAGAAACAGAGGTTTCCATTTTAAAGAGGCAGTTAACATGGCAAAAAAATTGGTTTTGGAGGTTCCCTGTTCAGATACTCAGGTATATGTAATAACAAGGCACAGATTAACCAGGTCTGACTGTAATCAAAGAGGAAATTCAGCTTAAGAGACTTAAATTACCTTGACCAGATGTACAGTATATAGGTGAAGTGGAGGGGCAGAAAATTTTACAGATGCAGTAGAGCATGATGTGGTCACTGGAGACATCTGGAAAGGCACCATTGACAATAATGTGGTGGGGATGGCAGCAGAGAAACAAGTCTATAAGTGAGTGTATCATAGAACAGGCATTATGATGTATTGGCTCAATGATAAGTTGATTAAAATTAAGGGATTCAGTTTTTTGAATAGTCCGTTTGGCCAGTTGATGTTAAAATCCTCATTATAAAATGAGTCTTGAAAACCCTATAGCCTCATTGGTCAAAACACGTCACATGACCATGTGAAAATCCTGCAACAGACAACCAGCAAAGATTCCACTGATCAAAAGTTAACTTTCTTTGAACCCAATTCATTTTTTTTAAATAACAGATTCATTTTATAATCACAATAATGCACTTCAGGGCATGTGTAGTAATTAAGCAATAAGCCATGAGGGGGTGTTGGTTATCAGGGGATTTACCACTAATGGAGTGGTTTGCGCCGAGTGGGTAAATCCTTGCCAGCTGTGGTAAATCCCCTGATAACCCACACCCTCAGAGTGGCTTATTGTGATTATACCAAGGTTCATTTTTTTACTGTAATAAAATACAAATATTAAAGAGGCTGCTTTGTTTTTTTTTTTTTTTTTTATTGTATTTATTCCTATGCTGCAGATATTACAGATTATATACTCATCAACAGCTGTTGGTTATCAGAGGATTTACAGCAGTGGTAAACTGCCAGTCTGAGGATTTCATTGGCTGTTCACATATGTCCATGGTATAATGGGATTTACATACTACTTGTACAGTTAAAGTAACTCGGCTGCACCTCATGACACACCACACAAGGCGTGTGTAAATCCCACAACAACATATGCCCTGTTGTGCATTATTGCTTAAAGAAGCAGCAGCTTCGCAGAGAAAGATAGTGAGGCAAGGGTGAAGATGGCATCTGAGCATTAGTCTTGGGAGAGGCATGGACCTCCATCATCAAAAATAGTTAGGAGACAGGAAAAAGAGAGCCTGCACAGAATGTATTCATGTGATGAGGGGACAGCAGCTCTGCATACAGTGTTACAGGTGAGAGCATGATGAATGTGCACAGCAGCACCACCACCACCACTGCACTTCTCATGATCACGTCTCTAAAGCCCATAATCGGCAACTGAGTCATCACCATCATGTATCCTAGCAGAGAGTCATGATTCAGTGATACCCAGGATATCAGGCTGATTGGGAGACCAACAGCCTAAACTGATCAAGCTTAGAGAGAAGACTTCTGACCATGGTGGTAGGCGCTCAACACCTTGGAGATGGAGGGGTGGAGGAAGGAGTCCAGAGTTCATCTTCAGGTCACTGCCCAGCAACAGCAGTACGGTGAATAGGAGTGGAGTTTCTGTTGGCAAGGTGGGGGGAGGATAAAGGAGGGAATGGGAGAGAGAGAGAAAAGAGATGACCCTGTAAAAGGCGTGTAGAGGACTGGAGACTGGGACGGATGATGAAAGGAGAGGGCAAGAGGTAAAGTTTAAAAACAAAAGGGGATAGAGAGGGGTTAGGAGGTGGAATGTAGCACAGAGAGGAGAAAAGGGAGAGGACTAGAAGTATAAAAGAGGGAGTCAGGAGCATAGTTGGTAGGTACAGCAAACAAACTGTAATTGGAAAACCCCAGGAAACATAAATTAAATACAGAAAAGTTACATTAGGTGAAAATCAGCAATAAACGGTAGGTTGCACTGGTGAAAGCGCACAAGGTGCTGCTACTTTCCATCATAAATTTCTTAAATCGGAGAACTCAGAAACCTGATACCCCTTCCGAAAGGACCAGTTCCAATGTTGCATCAGCAAGTGGGACAGTAACTGCCAGCCCTGATGAAGAGTTACAAAACCTTAACTTGCTGCATGCTCACATATACAGTACTGTTTACCATGTTAAAGTAACACAGTAAATAAAGCTTTTTCATGAGTTTTGGTGAGTAGGTCTCATATTCAGTAGGTGTTAACACTGACTGAGGGTTTTATTGGAACACATCCCTCCCAGTTTATTTTCTGGTCCCACAGATGGTGGGGAAGGCCACACTGGATTCCAGTACCTACTACAATACCTCCTTGTGAATTTCTGCATGTGACTCTCCTTCTTATGGAAGTGAAAAAGATTCATTTGGTTGGTGCCTACAATCCCCCAAAAGGGGGGGGGGAGGTGTTCTCTGGCCTTGTCTCCCTTATTGCTGTGACTGGCCCCAAGGTTGGGCATAATGAACTCCTAGTCATGGATGACTTATTTCTTGACTGGCTAGATTCACAATTCAAAACTTATGAGATTTTGATCATTAAGCTAAATCTGACCTAGCTCATTTCTAACCCTACCAGACTCTTTACTAAGGGTGGGTGACGCTCTGTGATCAACTGAATGCATTCCAGTAGAAAGGATATGATCCAGTTGTCTGGAGTGTCTGTTAGCAGCCACTCCCCTACCTACTGCCTGTGGTGAGTTGACACACCTGAAACTCCACAAAAGGCTATTTCCTTGAGGAATTTTTCTCAGATAAACCCCACTAGTCTCCTCTCTGAGCTTTTCCAAATGGCCTGGTCTCTCATCCTCTCTTCCACCATGTCACCTCAGCCTTTTCCCTGCTTGTCTCCGTTTTCACTCATGTACAGGATACACTTCTCCCAGTAACAAAGAGGAGAGTTGGGGGTTGTGCCACCAAGTGACTCTGTGGTGACTCTCTGTCCTTGTTGAAGGCAGGAGACAAGTTGCTGGGTATCCTACAAGCCACCTCTAGTGAAGCAGTCTAGAATGCCTAATAGAGGTTTTAGAAACACCTGCAAAAGAGCCACTCATACTGCTAAGAGCATCTACTGCAGGTAACAGCTACTGGCCTCTGCTGGAATCTCGTCGTTTTTGGGGTTACATCAAAGGCCTCATAAGGTGCTCTTTGAAACAGGGTCAAAAGTATGTGGTGGCGGGAGGGGGTCCACTGTAATAACCACTGCACCACAGCAAATTATTGAAGTTCATATTTCACTGATTTACCTGACTGTATTCCTTCTGCTCCTAATACTTCACCATCTACAGACTCAGCTAATCTACCTACCTTTCCTCCCTCTAAAACCACCCTCACCTCTTTTTAAGGGCTGTGACCAAAAAAGAAGTCTCTAAACTGTTGTTTCCATCCCCTCATGTGCCAGTCCTGGTCCCAATAGTCTTGCACGTAGGGTACTTAAGTTTGATACGTTTGTTCTTGCTACTTCCATTTTCAATCTGCAGGGAAACAGTAGGATAGTCCCAGTGCAAAAAAAAAAAGGAAACCCAAAACTCACTGAAAATTACAGTCCAGGTACCCTTCAGTTAGTTTTGATTAAGTTTCTTGAAAAGGAGCTGGCAGTATAGCCTAGAGGTTAGAGTAATGAGTTATGATTGAGCTTGGGACATCCAACAGGCTTGGGATTGATTCCCAGAATCTCCATTTGCATAGTTTGGGACCCTGAGCAAGTCAAAAAATATCCCCAGAGCTCCTGGGTCACTTCTGAAAACAGGCCTTGTGCCTAGTGGGCCTTATCCGGCTACCAAAGAATTAAAAACAAAACTTAGCTGATTATCGCCACAAAGAAAATCTCCTGTTCCATAGAAACATAGAATTTGACGGCAGATAAGGACCGCTTGGCCCACCTAGTCTGCCCATTTTTCTACCTAACAGATAAGCTGCAGATCCTAGTTAACCAACAGCTTACTTCTTCCTACCCCCCACTAGGACTGCCTTATGCCTGTCCCATGCATTCTTGAAGTCCCCCACTATTCTTGACCCCACGACCTCCTCAGGGAGGCTGTTCCATGCATCCACAACCCTCTCAGTGAAAAAATACTTCCTCACATTACCTCTGAGCCATCCCCCCTCTATCTTCAAATTGTGCCCCCTTGTTCTTACACATCTCTTTTTCTGGAAGATGCTACCCCCTACAACATGACGTCCCCTAAACAACATGACTTCCACAAAGAGCACAGTAAAACTACTGCTCTAGTTCAGTTGTCCAAATGCTTTAAGGAAGCTATGGATAAAGACCTGCTGACTGGTGTTACTTTCATTAACCTCTTCAAGGCTTTTGACCTAGTTAACCACAGTCTGTTGATCTCCAAACTTACTACTATTGGCCTCTCCTCCCATGCTGTTGCCTGGTTTGGGAACTGTTGTGCTAACAGATCTCAATTTGTTAAGTTTCAACAAAAAACACTTCTAATTTGGTCCTTGTGAATGCTGTGTCCCCCACCCAGGGTTCTATCCTCAGCCTTCTGCTTTTCCCCATCTTTATTAACTGTCCTTCCTCTGTATCTGCCTCCTGCTACTAGATATGCAGACAACATTGCCCTTTACTTTAGCCCCTACTCTGTTGGTCACAGTAATGCACACTTAAATCATGAATTCTATAACATTCAGAGCCGGCAAGCAGAAAACAAACTTGTCCTTAACTCCCCCAGAACCCAGGCTATGTACTTTGGTTCAAAGACAAAACTTAAATTCTGCACAGAATCCCTTGCCATCTCCTGTATTGATGACACTAAATTTACTGTGCGCCAAACATTTAAAAGTATCTGGGCATCTCTCTTCACCCAGCTTTGGATTTCTCTCCTGGTATCACCTCCGTCTGTAAGTCTGTGAACACAAATCTTGGTGTAGCCTACAGCATCAGGCGCATCATCATCCCAAAGCCTAGACTAGCCATGACACAAGAAATCCTCTTACTCAGTCTTAAGTATGGTCTCCTAACCTTTTACTAGGCCTCCAAATCTGCCCCAAATAAATGGGATGTGACCTACAATAAGGTATGTCATTTTGCTTTGTCCTTACCCCATCTGACTCACTACTGCAATCTCTACTCTGCTCTGAGATGGCATCCTCCATCAGCTGCTCACTCCCTCTCACTTCTCTGCATAAGCGATATGACACAAGGGTGTATGGATTGCACATGTCTAACACACAGCCAGGGGGAAAAGCATTAGATATGCACAGTGCACACCACTGGAGTGTCTTATTGCACTTATAAAATGGTCCTGCCCCACAATTAGGAAAAAACAGTAAAATTAAAGTTTATGTATGTAAAAAGCAGTCATTGTTTGGTAAAAGTATGATAAAATAGTCCTTCTACCTCCTGTAACATGATGACATTTTTTTGTTTGCTTTAGGTCATTTGTCCTTTTGTGGTTGCCGTAGTTGTATTTTCTACCGCTTCACCCACACACAGTTAGGAGTTGCAGTTTCTTTCCCCTTTGCCCATTGCACACAGTCATGTGTTTAAAAATAAACAGTGCAACTGCAGAAGTATACCAATACACCAGTAGTCAGTGAGTGTGAGACCAGCAGGGAAGTGGGCAAGTGAGTAAGGGTATGAGCAATTAGGCTACCAGGCAGCCGAAGAAGTTGCTGCTGAAATATATTGATATACTGGTAGTGAACGAGCGTGAGAGAGAGTAAGGAAGCAAGGGACTGGGCAGTCAGTGGGGTGGGGGTGGGAGTTGTTGCCAGAATAAAAAATCTGATAAACATCGTCAGTGCATCGGGAAGTTTGTCAGAGGAGCCTTTGCTTGTTTTAACTGTTTATTTGTTCATTGGCATTGATTCATCAACATTTAAAAAAAAGAATGGATTCTCAACATCATGGGAGAGGAACACATCAGAAATGACCAATAAAAAGGTAGACATGGCAAATGGATCAGGGGTTTACTAAGTGCTGAAAAACTGGTAACAGCAGCCAGAAAGATGGCAAATGTTTTTAAAATATAAAATTATATTTTGAATATTAAAAACAGAAGTGCAGTGATTTATGGAATTAAGTAAGAATCACTAAGATTCTGCTACATGGGGTACTTATAGCCATGCGTTAGAAACCTCTAAACATGGCTATAACCCAGTGACGTGGCAGAATTTTCCCTTACCCATTTTATAATTCCTAGATAAAATTCTTATTCATTCTTTCTCTCCAACCTTGATTACATCTCTCCTACATAGCAGTTTGTCTGACCTATTCTTTCCAGTCCCCTAACTCATCCTTTCAGGTTCCTGAATACGCCGCTAAAATGGACGGACAGGCATACTTTGCTTCTAGGTTATGGAAGTCCCTGCCTTTGTCAGTGCAGAACTTTCCCTGTCACCACTCATTTAAAGGATCATTGAGTAAACACTTACTGGTATCCTTAGACTGTAACAGCACCTGAGCCCTATGACAGATAGGTTATTGCACTTGCCTCCCTTATGTTTCTTGTTAATTTATCCCACTGATACACTTGGTTAGTTATTGACATGACAACTTCACAGGTTCTAGGGGCCCCCTACTTCTGATTACTGGTTGTGACTTAAATAATAATGACCACCAGCCGGTCATTTCCTGGGGATTAATGACTGGTTGTGGGAGAAGGGTGGCCCGAGGCACAGCCAAGGGCCAACCCCTACAGCCAATCACTAATCCCCAGAAAAGACAGACTGCAAGGTCATTATTGCGATTATAACTATAATCGCAGTAGTGATGGGGAAGAATGGCTTTCTAAAATTACATTTACAAACGCATGTGCTGCTCTGAGCAGTACTGGGCATTTCTAAGGGATTAACGACCTGTACATAAGGCAATCAGAGTGTTCATTCATCTCATGAATGATTAATTCAAGTTATGATACTGAATTAGTTTCCTGCACAGCTTATGCTGCATGTTTTATCCCTGTTTTGTATTTCATTGTTCTGTAAACACTGTGATCGAATGTCTTATACTTATTAAATTACAATGAACATATTCCTGATTATATAATCTTAGATACTGAATGTATTTATACAATCTAAACAGTGTAAATAATTATATAAATAGCATAATGTACATATTCCTGATCATATACTCTTAGATACTGAATGTATTTATATAATCTAAACAGTATAAATAATTATATAAACAGTATAATGTACATATTCCTGATCGTATAATGTTAGATACTGAATGTATTTATTCAATCTAAACAGTATAAATAAAACAGTATAATGTATATATTCCTAATCATATAATCTAAGGTACTGAATGTATTTATACAATCTAAACAGTATAATGTATGTATTCCTGATCATATAATCTTAGATACTGCGTATATTTATACAGTCAAGGGCCTACTCCCCAAATACCTCAGCCCCTCAGTCTAACCATCCCCTCTTCTACTTCAGGAAGGTAAGGCTGAATGAAGTTCGCCGCTATATTACTGCAGCTATCTCTAAATCTAGATCTAGTAGCGACACTCTGGACCTTAAGCTTCTGTTGCTTACCCTCGATGAGGTAATTCATCCATTAACAAAAATCCTAAACCTCTCTCTCAGCTGTGGAAAATTCCCAGACCTATGGAAAACAGCCACCGTGACACCCATCCATAAAAGTGGGGACAAGACGATTCACTCAAATTATCACCTTATCTCCATACTGCCCCCACTCTCTAAGGCACTTGAGCGCATTGTGGCTGATCAACTTATCGACCACTTAGATAAATACAATATACCTTGTCCACAACAACACGGCTTCCAGAAAGGTCACAGTACCACCACAGTCCTTCTTGAGTTTACTGGAGCTTTGCACAAATCCCTTGACAACGGCCTTCTCACAGGGGCTGTTTTCATCGACCTCTCCAAGGCCTTCGATACAGTACACCATGGACTACTAATACACCAACTACTGAATGCTGGGCTATCACCTGACTCTTCTCTCTGGTTTAAAAGCTACTAGAAAACCGGTCACAGAGAGTAAAATTATGGACGCTGTTTCTAACACCCTGCCTGTTCGCCTAGTGTCCCACAGGATCCATACTGGGACCCTCCTTTAGCCTTTTCTTAAACTGCCTTCCTTACCACTGCTCTGAGCAGATCATACTATATGCCGATGATGCTGTTGTATTCTCCACTCACAAAGATCCTGCAACTCTTCAACACAACCTTCAACTTGGTTTCAGTTCTGTAGAGACATGGTTTCTTAATCATAAACTGGTCCTCAATGACAAGAAAACCAAATCTGTGCTCTTCTGCAGCTCTCATAACCCACACAAGCTACACCACTTGGCTATCTCCACCACCCAGGGCAACACTCTAGATCAGGTGGTGTCCTTCAAATACTTAGGGATTCAGCTTGACCCTAATCTCTCCTATGGACTTCATGTAGATAATGTAGCTAGAGCTGCTAATACACGGCTTGGTCTCCTCTACAAACACAGACCACACCTCACGCCAGAAGCTTTGAAGGTTGCAGTCCTGAGCTCTGTGATCTCTGTAATGGACTATGGTCTCATCATTTATGGCTCGGCCACAACCACAACCCTTAGACGCCTCTCAACTGCCTGAAATAAAGCATGTCGGCTCATCACTGGTGCTCACCGTCTCACCCACACATGTGACCTGTACACTCAGACCGGCTGGCTCCAACTATCAAACCGCATAAAGTTTTTCACCTGCTCCATGGTCAAAAAAATCTACCTTGGCCTTGCACCTTCTGGGGTCTCAACTCTGTTACAACACCGAATTAACAAATGGTGCCTTAGGAGTTCCACGCTACAGCTACTGAAAGTCCCCCACTGTCACACTTCACAGGGACAACGCTCTTTTGCTTATCGAGCACTACTCTGGTTCAATGGCCTCAGCCCAACCATCTCCTCTGCCCCAACTATTGGTATGTTTAAAACTAGGCTCCGGGACTATCTCACTACCAACAGCTCCCGTGACTGCCCAACTTAACCTTGTTTCTCCACTTCCCTTTCTGCTCTAGTTGTCCTCCCCCCACTGGATTCTACCCTCACATCTTGGTATACCCAATGCTGCACTTTTCACCCTCTCGCCACCCTTCCTACATTCCTTCTCCCCCACCCTTCCCTCTCCCTATGACTCTGGCACTTCTTATCTGTTGTCTGTTTTCTCTGACAAATGCCGCTGGCTGCCTTGTTACAATGCTACCCTTGAACTGTATTAATCTGTACTCTGTTTGCAATGTCCACATTGTTGTAATGCCTGTCTTGATGTTCCCCATAATTTGTATTTCTCTGACGTGGAACCTTTGTAAAAGAGCCATGGCTGAAAGGTATTTGTAATCCTAGACTTAATAAATAAATAAATAAATAAACATAATCTAAACAGTATAATTATATAAACAGTATAATGGTTGTATTCCTGATCATATAATCTTAGATACTGCATACTGTATATTTATACAATCTAAACAGTATAAATAATTATATAAACAGTATAATGTACGTATTCTTGATCATATAATTTTAGATACGGAATGTATTTATACAATCTAAGCAGTATAAATAATTATATAAACAGTATAATGTACGTATTCTTGATCATATAATCTTAGATACTGAATGTATTTATACAATCTAAACAGTATAAATAATTATATAAACAGTAACATGTATGTATTCCAGATCATATCATCTTAGATACCAAATGTGTTAAAGTGTAAATAATTATATAAACAGTATAATGTTTGTATTCCTGATTATATAATCTTAGATACAAATAATTATATAAACAGTATAACATATATGTTATTCATTTATTTCTTTTATTTCAGAAAACCTTTGTGCTAAAATAGCCCTTTTCCAAAAGTGTCTGTCTATGTCAAGTACAATCAGACAATACAATAGTACAAAACATCATTTACATTGACAAGTCATCTTATTTAAGAACATCTGTAATACATTAGTTTTAAAAGCATTTAAAGTGCTCAAATGACAAATCTCAGGTGATAACGAATTCCAAACCTGTTCTGCTCTCATTGAAAAAGACCTTTGTCCCAAGTTAGTTCTACAAGATGGTACTTGAAGTGTCTCACATGCCATGTTCCTAGTTGAGAATCTATTAGAAACATAGTTAAGGAGCTTTTGAACTCCAGCAGGAGTATAGCCCAGAAGTGACTTTTTACATACTGATGCAAGATTGTATCAATTCTAGAGCAAAGTGGTAACCAATAATGACCAAAGAGCTGGTCATTTACTTGAGATTAACAACTGGTTGGGGGGGAGGGTGGCTCGAGGCGCAGCCGAGGGCCACCCCCACCCAGCCGGTCATTAATCGACAGGAAATGAATGGCTCTGAGGTCATTATTGCAATTATCAGTCTAATCACAGTAATGATTTCTTTACCGTTCATTTGTGTAATTTTTGAAATTGTTTCTGTGGCGCCGTGACAACATCAGTCATCTCCTTGAGCCAGTCCTCAACTTCAGCTCCCCAGAATATGTCAAAACATGTGGAAGATACTGCCATTTTCACTTTAATTTACCCCCATTTCTGTTCTGAGGTTCAGTATGGAAATGGTTCTGTCAGACTTGTACATGATTAGCTGTTTGACAACAGGCTATCAGTAAACACTGTCAGTAGGAGATACAGCTGAGTGGCTGCCATACCAGGCATTTCTTTGAGATTTCAGCCCGGCACAGTAGCCAATCTGTGGGCTAGTTAAGCTCATGACTAATTAATTAGGCTTATAATTAAGTATAGTGTATAAACTGCTTCTCTGACTATCCCTGTTACAGTTTAGGGCAAGTGTACAGGCATTATTTACAGCAAATGTACGTATTCCTGATCATATAATCTTAGATCGAATGTATTTATACAATCTAAACTGCATAAATAATTATATAAACAGTATAATTTATGTATTCCTGATTATATAATCTTAGTTACTGAATGTATTTATACAGTTTATACCGTTTGGCAATTGTTAACCTACAGTATTTATTACTTTCAACAAAAGCTAAATAAAAATAAATAAATAATGTGCTAAATCGGTTTTGATGTAATTATCTGTATGATGTGAAATTCTTACATGCAGATTGTCACTTGAACTCTGTGCCTGCCTAGTTTGTCAGGTTCTGTTGCTGTTTCATATTCTTCTGGGTCATACCTGAAAATAGGCATTCAGTTGTCTAGTGTACCTACCTGATAAAATTCTAAATAAATAAGTCTGGTTTTAGAACAAGGCACAGTGCAACAACTGCAATCCTTAAAGTGGCTAATGATATTGAAGATGGCCATGGATAGGGGATGCATTGTTGGGGCAGTGTTTAGTGACCTCTCTAGGGCCTGTGACATACATAGATACAGAGAAAGTGATGGCAGAAGAAAACCACAAAATTCATCTAGTCTGCCCATGTCCCTACCCCCCTTCCTTAACTGCTACTCAGTGTTATAATGCCTTTGTAATTATTCCAAGCATTCTTAAAAGCCCCAGTGGTTTTAGCCTCTACCACTCCCTGTGGAAGGCTGTTCCCATGCGTCTGTGTGAAAAAGAACTTACGTGTATTACTCCTGAACTTGCTCCCTCCCAGTTTTATATCATGACCTCTTGTTCTTGTATAACTCTAGAACAAGAGATCATGATATAAAACTGGGAGAGGGCAAGTTCATGGTCAACCATGCTGTACTGTTGAGAAAAGATGAGCTGGGTTTTTGAGGTGGGGTGAATATGTGGTTTGTGAGTTATTTGGGAGACAGGAAACAGATGGTGGACTGAGGGGGGATGAGTTCAGACCTTAAACCACTAGAAAATAGTGTTCCGCAAGGGTCAGTTCTGGGCCCCCTTCTGTACTCCCTGTTTATTAATAACATTGATGCAAGTTTGCAGGATGCAAATGCACATCTTTATGCAGACAATACAGATCATCTTCAGGGTTATCTCAGTCATCAGGTCACACTGTAGGAACTTCACTGTCGGTGAAGCAGGATCCACACAGATTTTCCAGCAGTACAACTGGGGCTGCCCACGCCGACGTCATCAACCCTATAAAGATGTGAGTGGCTCCGCTCCCTCCTCAGTTCTTTCCCGCTATTGACGCCTCTTGCATAGGTCTCCGTGGAAGCTCTGTCGCAGTTCATCCCATTTTTTGCCTATGTTTTTTGGTATTTTCTCTTTGGAATTTCTTTTGAAGAAAGAGATTTGTTCACCTTGTTTATGTTGAGAGTTACTCCTTCCACATCTCTCTTCCATTGCTGTTGAAAGAAGATTGCTTCTTCAGATGACCACAGTCTCTGTGTCTGCTGTCTTAGGCCTGTCCATGACCTCTCAGTCTGTGAGCAGTGCCAAAAAATTCAATCTTACAACCCTCAGGTGACACAAATGGCTTTGAAGAAATTCTTCATGGAGCAACAGGTAGCCAGTTCTGGGCAGGGGTCCTCCAGGTTCCCTCCTTCCCAGTCGTTGGTGGGTTCATTGAGCTTCCAGGCCTCCAAGGCCCAAGACAGTTCCTCAGGGAAAAGTCACAAGAAAGACCGCGACTGGGACCACTCTCCCAGGTGGTGCTCCCATTCCCCAATGGCTTCTTCCTTGTCCTCTGGGGTACTCAGTTGGCTGCAGCTGCACTAATGTTTTTGGCTGTCCAGACCTCTGCTCCTTCCAGGCCCATCAGACAGTGCCTCCTCCCACTTCTCAGGGAGGTCAGCCGTTGATCCTCAGGTCATCGGCCCCTTGGTCATCAACCCCCGAGTCATTGACTCCAGCCCCTCTGTTGAGGTCTGGTGCCTCTCCAGGCCCTCAGATACAGGGGCTGTTGGGCTCTCAGGACCCAATAGATTGTTCATCGCACCCTGTCCCGATGACTCTTCTGCTGTCAACACAGCCCTTACCTGCCATTGACCTTAATACTATTTTGACTCAAATGGCCATGGCTCTGGTGCACCAGTTAAGTGCCCCTAGGCTGCTGTCCCTTGCATAGTCAGCTGCTCCATTGTCATCAATGCCATTTCAGCCTGCTGCCTTCAGGGCACCATCGATCCCTCATTCATTGGACCCTGAGTTGGAACAGGTCGACATCAAGGAGGAGTACCATCCCAACTTCATCCTCCTGGAGGAAAAGGAGGAGGATCTTCTTACCTCAGGTAGCTCTACTGTGTCTTCTGTGAGTGAGGTCTCTGTTGAGCACACTCCTAGGTCCCCTCCTGAAGACACTACCTTCTTTAACATTATAAAGCAGCTGTCTACAGCCATGGGCTTCCATACTGAGGAAGAGGATGCCACCAGAAGAGACCTGGTGGACTTTTTGGAGATCCCGGAATCTCCTCCTAAGGTCCGTCCTCCTGTTTTGCCAGCTCTGAGGAATGCCACCACTGTGGCATGGCACCACCCTGACATGGTTCCTGCCATGTCCAAGAGGTGGATAAACTCTGTCATGCCCCCCAGGGTCTGCCTTGTTGTGCTGCCCAACCAGAGACTGACTCAGTGGTCATCAGAGTGGTGCATGACAATTTCAAGGTGCCTAAACACCTTTGCTCCCTTCCCCGTGACAGGGAATCCAGAAGGATTGACCTTTGGGTTAAGAGGGCCTATGCCTTCTCTACTCTGGGATGCCAGATTAATTATTTATCCCATATGGTCAAGTACCAGAATACCATCTGGAGGAAGGGCAGAGCGGCTGATCAGGCCCTCCCAGAATTTTCCCAGAAGCAGGAAGTCCTTAAGTCCCTCCAGGCTGTCAAGGATATTAGCAATCACCACCTCAGGGCCTTACACAACATGTCTGACACTGGTGCCAGGGCTGCTGCCACAGGCATTTGCCTTCATAGACATTTCTGGCTCAGGGTATCTGATTTCACGGTGGATGTCAGCAGAAGGTGTTTAATGCCCCATTCAGTGGCTCAAAGCCCTTCAGGCCTGATGTCTGGGACATCATTGAATTACAGGCCTCTAGTAGGGTATTAAATCTGTCCACGTGCTCTACCATACCCAGCCTAGGACCAAACAGTGGCCGTCCTTTTGCAAGTTGTCCCACAAGGCTGGTATGGGCTCCTGCCTCCAGGGGAAATGAAAGGCCAGTTCTGCCTTGCCTTCCCCCTCATCCTCCTCTGATCCTGCCATGAAATGACCCAGAAGCGATGAATCAATCCTAACGTACGAATCCGCCTATTCCTGACTCCCTGACAGACCCCCCCCCCTTCCAGTCCCCGACCAAGAGGTGGTGGTCAGAGGTCAGTTCTCCCTCCATCTCCATCATCATTTTATCTTATTTGCAGTATTAATATGTTTGGAAAATGTAGGACCAAAGGGAAATGTATCTGGTGGGGGGGATATGTCCAGACCTGGTATGTATACATATGCTGACTGTGTTATTAAATGGAGGGAGGCTTACAGGCATGTGAACCACTGGGATGGGCTTCAACAAACTTTCCTAAGAAACAAAAACATTTA
Organism: Neoceratodus forsteri; assembly: GCA_016271365.2. Lineage (NCBI taxonomy): Eukaryota > Metazoa > Chordata > Ceratodontiformes > Ceratodontidae > Neoceratodus > Neoceratodus forsteri. Next base: position 94,016,956 of record CM057450.1, on the reverse strand, counting down.
TATTTTATCAGCTGCTATGTCTGTTTCTTGGTCCCTGTTTCACAAGGGCAGAATGGTAAAAGGTTTAAGGCCAGGAACTTTTTTTAAGAATGAAGAACGGTAACATTACTCATTTTTGTTTGATATTATTGTTAATTTTAGTTGGGGACATAGTCAAATCCTGGCCCTCTGGCTAGCCAGGTTCATCTCAGGGGAAATGAGACTAAGGGCTTACAAACAGTATGCTTAAACGTAAGGAGTCTTCAGCCACACCTGGATGAACTGAGGGTGTGGATTGAGCAGAATAATTTTGATATAACTGGTATAAGTGAGACATGGCTGACGTTGCATATTCCTTCAAATCTGATTCTGATAAAAGGCTATTCAATTTACAGACAGGACAGGGAAGGGAAAAAAAGGGGAGGGGTGGTAATGTTTTATATTAAGGATGAGATTATTGCTGAGGATGTTACCAAAGGTCCCTTGGATGGTCAAATTGATTACTTAACTGTCAGGATTAAGCTGGGAACATTAGGATGTAAGCACCTGTATATTACTTGCTTCTGTTGTCCTCCTAAATTTAAATTGGCTGATTACGCAGCATTTGATCACTGGACTGGACCACATCAGAATAGAAGAGAACATATAATTATAGGTGATGCAAATTCTGACTGAAGACAAGAACAGGCTGTTGGGTGGGAAGTTAAAAACTAAAATGAATGCCTTTCATTTTGTTCAATTGATAGACACCTACTCACCTTAACTATAAAACCAATAATCACTCCATAATTGATTGGATAATGACAAATCGCACAGGCAATCTTCTTAATTTAAACATTCTTTCTGACTCTATATCAGACCATTGCCTGGTAATCTGTACATTTAAAATGCTTAAACAGACTGTCCCCCCAAAATTTGTCCATAAAAGGTGTATAAACAGACTTAATGTGGAAGCATATAAAAGGGAGCTGGAATTGACTGATTGGGCAAAGATATTGGATTCACCTGTTTTGTACCATAGAGTAGTACAGTTTAGTGATTACATAAATAATTTATTTAATACACACCCCGATAACAAAATTGAGGGTGAAGGGGTCCTTTTCACCATGGTTAAATAATTGTGAGATTTAATCAAAATTTGGGAAACAAAAAGGAAGCAATATTTAAAACTTAAGGATGCTGACTCCATAAGGCAGTACAGACCTTCTAAAAATAAAGTAAAAACCCAAAAAAATTGTTGAAGCTAAATCTAGGTATTTTAAACAAACATAGTATAAAAATTTAAGGGACCCAAGGAAATTCTGACAATCCTTTTAAGCTCTTATATAATCCTCAAGAGGATAGAGATATAAAAACTGTAAAGGTTGGTGGTGGTGGTGATGGTGGGGGGGGGGGTTGTGCACTGGTATTTTGCTTTTAAAGGTTGGTGGTGACCTGATTTTAAGTGGTACAGCTATGGTAGACTCTTTTAATGATTTTTTCATCTCGAAAACTCTTGGTGTTAATAATCCAGGGATGGACAGAAAGTGGGAGGGCCATGATAGTAATTGATTCAATCCTCAGGACAGAGAGCTGCCCTGTTTTAAATTTTCGAAGATAGAGGATTCTGAGATGTTAAAATTATTATTGAATTTGAAGGATGGAAAGGAAGAAGGGACAGATAAGATTTCTTCCGTCCTACTTCAATTATCTGCTCTCCATTTAAAGGGTCTCTTAACAGATCTGTTTAACTATTCATTAGAACAAGGTAGAGTACCTACTTTATGGAAGGAATCTACTTTAATTGCTGTTTATAAAGGGGGCGACAGACTAGATTTGTCTGATTATAGGCCTATCTCGTTGTCTGAAATCAGTAAGCTTCTGGAAAAAAATGTGTTCTTCATCAAGTGCTTGAACACTTGGAAGAGCAGAAATTGCTCATAGATCAACAACACGGATTCAGAGCTGGTCGATTCACTGCAACGGCACTGGCTGGGCTTGCGGATGCTGCACTTGTGGCCGTAGAGGCTGGAAGGGCCACCTGTGCAGTCTTCGTGGATCTGGCTGGTACCTTCGATACAGTGAATCGTGATATACTATTATATAAGTTAGGGCTCTTGGGAATAACTGATATTCAAGTTGACCAGTTTTCGAGTTATTTATCGAATCATATTCAAAGAACAAATATTAACTGTTTCATATCCCAATCTAGGGAGATAAAGGCAGGGGTCCCCCAAGGGTCTGTGCTAGGCCCTCTTTTGTTTTCAGTTTTTGTAAATTATCTACCCCACCCCTTCACTATTAAAAATAGTTTATTATACACTGATGACACTGTTATCTGGTTCAAGGTCAGTTGGCATTCATCTGTATCCCCCTCCCCCGGGTCATGCCTGAAAATAGGCAGAATTTGTCTAGTGCACTTACCCGGTCAACAAAAACTAAAATAAAAAATAAAAAAATAAAAAACGTGGGCGTCAGGAACAAATAGTTATGATATCCAAACTTCTCTACAAAATAAATATGATGTTTATGCTGATTGTATTCAACCAAATAAAATAGTAACAAATGAAGCTAAAACTAACGTAATGTTATTCGACTCTTCACAGAGGCTTCAAAAATTAGCCCCAATTCAGATAGTGGGGCTTGGAGGTCTTTCCCTTCCACGGTTACGTTATTTAAATACTTAGGTATTTACTTAGATCCGAATCTTAGTGTGGTTCCACACGTAGAGATGTTGAGTGGTAAGATCCACCAAAAACTTTATTTCTTTTATAGAAACACCAAGTTCCTGACGGAAGAGGCCCGGCATGCCATAGCTAAGCATGTCCCATTTCCGATTATGGACTATGGTAGCATTATTTTTCTGCATAGCAATCAGTTGTTTGAATCTAAATGTAAAGTTCTCTATAATAATATTTGTAGGTTTGACCTCCATGTCCCACCTAGAACCCATCATTATCAGTTATATACAGAATTAGGGGTACTCTGTCCAGAGACGCATCTAAAAAATTTGGTAGCAAATTTTGTTTTTCGTATCTTAAGTACAGGAGTTCCCCTGGTTCTATCAAATTCAATGGTTGTCAATGATCACTGTCAGAGTACAAGATGAAGTTGTTTGTCTCATTACATTGTTCCTGTTTTTAAACTTCAAATGACTAGGAAAGCATTAACCTGGTATGCTCCTTCTACTTTAAATGAATATGGAGAGTTGATTCAGAAAGCACAATCTGTATTGCATTTTAAACATTTATTGTTAAATATTCTGTATTGTGATAATGTTTGTAAATGTGACTAATTGTTGTAAATGTGATTGTTTGTATGAATTGTATTGTAATGTTATGTGTCAGGTGTGGCTGAAAAAGGGCTCTGCCCAGTCAATTTCCTGGTAAAAAAATAAAACAATCAAATCTCAATCAATGGAGAGCCATAACTTTAGACATTTGGATTCTTCAGATGATGGAAGGGGGTCACACTCTGGAGATTTTGGAACAACCTCCAGAGACTCCTGCTGTACCCTTCACCTACCCCCTAGTCATACAGCAGTCCTTTAGGAGGAGGTACATTCCCTTCTGCAGAAAAGGATGATCGAGCCAGTGCCCAGGAGGGAAAAGAACAAAGGGTTCTATTCCAGGTTCTTCCTGATCCCCAAAAGAACTGGAGACTTGAGGCCTATTCTGGATCTCAAGGACCTCGGCCTTTACTTCCAATACAGGGAGCTCTGCATGGTCACTATCCCAGGCCTGCTGCCACTGCTCAAACAGGGTGATCGGCTGTGCTTCCTCGATATGCAGGACATGTACCTGCATATTTTGATGTGTCCACCACACAGGCGATATTTCAGTTTCTTTTTCAAGGAGAACATTACCAGTTCAGAGTCTTGCCCTTTGGCTTATCCTCTGTGCCACAGGTTTTTACAAAATGCTTAGTGGTGAGAAGGCCTGTACATCTTCCCCTCCTTGGACGATTGGCTGCTCAAAGCCCTATCCAGGGATCTGCTCCTCTGAGCTCTGGAGAGGACCCTCCAGTTGTTCTACTCCCTGGGCATCACTGTCGGCCTGTCCAAGTCTGTTTTAACCCCATCCCAGAGGCTGCAGTATATAGGGGTGGTCCTGCACTCAGCACAGGGCAAGGCCTTTCTGCCTCCAGACAGAGCAGAGTGCCTTATTTCACAGGCTCAGGTGGTGGCTCAGAGCCATTATGTTTCCACAAGGGTTTATTTGAGGCTCCTGGGCCTTATGGCTGCAGCCATTACCACTGTCCCACTGGCCAGATTACACATGTGGCTGCTCCAATGGACCCTCTGGTTCCTGTGGCACAAATGACCTGAAACAGCTAGTGCTTGTCTTTTCTCCGGTCTGCAAGGTGCTCCAGTGGTGGATGGCTCCCCAAAATCTCTTAAGAAGGGTCTCATTTCCTGATCTTGTCTCCCGATGTGATTCTCGCCCCAGATGCCTCTTACTTTTGGCGGGGGGCACACCTTGGTCCCTTCCAGACTCGGGGTACCTGGTCCCAAATTGAGACGTCCCTTCATATCAGTGTTCTCGAGATGTGGGTGGTTCTGTATGTCATGCAAGCCTTTCAGAACCATCTACCTCTGGGCCAGTTGCTGATCCAGTCCAACAATCTCAGTGTGGTCTACTACATCAACAAACAAGAGGGCACGCATTCGTACCCCCTTTGTGGGGAAGCAATGAGGGTTTGGTACTGGGCACTAGACCATAGCCTGGAGCTCTCGGCAGTCCATTTTCTCGGCGTGATGAACATTCTGGTGTACTGTCTCAGTTGGACTCAGTCCAGGATGCATGAATAGGAGCTCCTGTCATCCACTGCAGAAGATCTGTTTGACAGATGGGGTCATCCAGAGTTGGACTTTTTTACATCCCCACTCAATGCAATTTCTGCTTGCTAGATCCAGGGCCTGGAGTTTTCTGGTGAGTCGCGTTGTCCTTCTCCTGGAGCGGGAGGTTCCTTTAAGCCTTCCCTCCCATTTCCACTGATTCAGAGGGTGCTAATCAAGCTTCAGATGAAGGGGGCCAGCATGATACTGGTTGCACCCTTCAGGCCACGGCAGATATGGTTTCCATTACTGGTACAGTTAACAGCGGAGCCACTGGTACCTGTGCCCCTCTGCAGGGAGCTACTGACACAGGCTCAGGGGACTCCAGTTCATTCACATCTCTAGTCCCTTTGTTTGCATGCCTGGCTCCTGGGGACATAGCCATTGCCTGATTTGAGGTCTCCCAGAAGGTGGCTGATGTCCTTGGGCCGGCTAGAAAGCCCTTTACTAGGGCCACGTATGCCATGAAGTGGAAGAGGTTTTCCATCTGGGCTACCAAGCACTCTCTGGACCTTTTCACCTGTTCAGTGAGTCAGATTCTGGACCACCTGCTGTCCCTGGAGGAGAGAATAGAAGGGGGGAAGGGAGGGAGGGCCAGGGATCTGCAGTAACTAAGATAGGTTAGGCTTACATTATAGGGTAAAAGAAAGAATATCTAAAATGTCATGTTGCTGAATACCTAAGGATAGTTTAAGGGCTGAGAAGGATTTAATCGGATCTGCTTGTAACAACTTTGGCCCATTCTATACCATTCTGCATACCTAGTATCCATATGGGTCAGGAGAAAGTCTTGCTGGAAATGTAAGTGAAGCAACCATAACAGCTGCTCTAATAACTCCAACTTGCAAATCCACTTCTGCCAGATAGAGAGTGGAACAATTGCTGTGTATTTTCAATGTGGCCATTTCTAACAATGTGGATGCAGTTCTCTGTCCACATTGTGGCCATCCTTCCAGAGGCTGGTGAGTAATTGGGAGTCTTAAAGCTAAGTTCCATTCACCACCTGCGTTAGTATATCCTCTGGCTCAGCTCCATGATGTCAAATCTTTCTTTCCACTGGAAGGGACAGGTCTCCTCCTTTGCATCTCTGCGGCATTGAAGCAATTTGAGTTGTTCAGGTGCTTTCTTGGTGCATTTTTGACTTTTTAAGTCCATTTTCCACTTAAAGTTGCTCCGCAAGTCTGTTGACTCTGCTTCATAATCAGAGATGAAGAGCAAAAAACTAGTTTAGTTCAAGTCCTGCACCCAATGCAGGCAGAAAATGTCTGCTATGGACCTGCATGGCACGTACTTATGCTGCATGGGCAGTAGACATGATGTCGAGGGATGCAGTCTGTGCCAAGCCATGCTGCCCTCCTACTGTACATTGAAGACCGGAAGGCACAATTGGTCCTTGGTTGGCCATCATGGGACTTACTGCTGGTGCTGGCATTGCTCATGGGCAAATCATTGGAGCCATTGCACAGGTGTGAGATGTCACACCTGTCATAATACTGCCTTCTTGGTGGCTGTCACATCAGTCCGAAGGATTAATGAGCTCCAGCACTCTTGGTGGAGTCTCCTTACCTGCTCTTCCACAAGGACAAGGTTGTCCTTCACCCCGGCCCAAATTTCCTCCTGAAGCTCGTATCGGAGTTTCATCATAACCAGGTGATCAGCCTTCTAATATACTATACCAATCCGAATTCAGAGTCCAGGCACAGGCTTTATACCCTGGACCTGTGGAGGGTGCTCTCTTACTATAAGGAGTGTATGGCTGACGTTTGGGGTGAGGCTTGCCAACTGTGCATGACATACCCTGAAGCCATGCCTGGCAGAGTGGCAGCTAAGCAGTCAACGATTGCTAGGCGGATTACATCCTGCATCGACGGCTGCTGTAGGTTGACTGGTAGGGTGCCACCCAAGGAGCTTAGGGCTCAATCCCCCCCCAAAATGTGTTTTTGCATTCACTCTGCAAAATCACGTTTTGGATGGGATTGCAACAATTTCAGCTATCTTGATCATAAAGTGGGGTGATAGAAAGACTATGTTGAAAATCTGGGGTCAAAATGTGACAGTACACTAACGTTATGAAGAAACATTGAATGTTTTCAATGTTTATTCATACAATAACTTAGTGAGTTTTGAAGATTTGGGCCCCAAATTTCCAATATAGCCTTTTTGTTACCCCACCTCATGAACATGACAAGTGCCATTTTCCAAATCCCCTTAGAAACATATTTTTGCAGTTGCACAGTGAAATCACCTTCTGGATGGGATTTAAAAAATTCCAGCCATCTTGATTAAAAGGTGGGGTCAAGAAAAGACTGCTGAAGTTTGGGGTAAAAATGTCAAAAAAAAAAAAAAATCCAAAGTTGTGAAGAAACACTGAATGAATGTTCCAACAATTATTCATAGATTTGTAATTTGTGCAGATTTTGGCCCCATATATTCATTGTAGCCCTTTCGGTACCCCACCTGATGAACATGACAGGTGTCATTTTTTTAAATCCCTTCCAAATCAGATTTTAGATGGCGCTCTGTGAAATTACCCTTTGAATGGGATTTAAAAACTTCCACTTTCAACCCCCATTCTTAGCAAGCATCCTGTTTTGTAAATATCAGGCAGGCGCTGCTAGAACACAGTGTGCTTCTTGAGTTGAGGCCCCCTTTTGCACAGCTTTTGCAAAAGGCTGAAAAATTTGCACTAAGTTAACCTCTAGTTTCCAGCAGCTGTTTGCAGTCATCTCAAATTATAAATATATACATTTTAACAGTAACACTATATATTTTCTAAACAAAAGAGATCCCAACATCAGTTAAATTTCCACATATTGATTTGCATATATTTTATATTAGCAGATATGCAAGGGAGGAAGAGACAGAGAGAGGCAAAGGGTTGTGAGCCTGTTGGGTTGATCAAGTTTGAAGTCTCACAGGAAAATTTGGTTGCGCAACCAGACAGAGAAGAGACAGAAAAGAAAAGAACAGAACAGATCATTGCATTTAAATACTTCCTCCATAACAACTGGGACAGGGTTATATCCCACCCTGTCACATACATCCCCCTATTTGAAAGGGACCCTGTTTTATTAAAGAGGTTGCCAAAATGTTTTATTAAGTCCCTAATAACATTTGCTGCTTTCAGAAATTAAGCACATGTACGTGATCAATTTATTTCTTCTATTACAGTACAGCAAATAGTAAAGTTCATACCCATACATTTGTTTTCAACCTTCAGAATCCTCAATTCCTGATCCATATCTTGACAGAAAATCAGCATTGCCATTCTTTTTACCAGATTTGTGCATCACCATGAATTTAAATGACTGCAGTGCCAGGTACCACCTTGTGATTATGGGATTTTTATCTTTCATCTGGTTAAGCCAACAGAGAGGATTGTGATTTGTTCTAAGAACAAAGTCATTTCCTAGCAAATAAAACTTCAGGAACTCCATGGCCCACTTGGTTGCTAAACATTCATTTTCTATAGTGGAGTGCCTTTTCTCTGTCATGCAACTTCCTACTTATATACAGACTAGGATGTTCTGTCCCATCTACATTTTGACTTAGTACTGTGCCTAGGCCTACGTCTGATGCATCTGTTTGTAGCAAAAATGGTTTCTCAAAGTCTGGGCTTCTTAAAACAGATGCTGAACATAATGCAGCCTTAATGGCTTGAAAAGCTTCATCACACTCTGGGGTCCATTTTACATTATTTGGGAACCGTTTCTTTGTGAGCTCAGTGAGGGGAGTAGCTAAATCAGCAAAGTTGGGAACAAAACTCCGATAATAACCAGCCAGTCCTAAAAATGACCTGACATGTTCCTTTGTTTTAGGTACAGGGCTGTTAGCTACAGCTTGTCTTATAAACCTCTGGTTTGACGTCTCCATTTCCCAACACACAAGCAAGATATCTGGTTTCCTGCATACCCAGTGCACATTTCGTAGGATTAATAGTCAGACCTGCAGTTTTGATAGCTTGGATAACTACTTGTAGGTGTTCCAGGTGGCTTTTCTAGTGTGGACTGTACACCACGACATCATCCAGGTACGCAGCACAGTAACCAGTGTGAGGGGATAAAATGACATCCATGTACCGCTGGAATGTAGCTGGCGCACAATGTAAACCAAATGGCATTGTGGTGAACTGACAGAATCCTATAGGGATGGCAAATGCAGTTTTATATCTGGATTCTTTAGCTAAAGGTATTTGCCAGTAACCCTTGGTGAGATAAAGGGTACTAATATACTTTGCACTCCCCAGTCTGTCCACCAAATCATCTATTCTGGGCGTAGGATAACTGTCAAATTCTCACACTCAAGTTTCCTAAAATCAAGGCAGATTCTAACACCCCCATTTTTTTTGTTTACAGTTACCATGGGAGATGACCAAGCACTCCTCGACTCCAGTGTGATGCCTAATTCTTTCATTTTTTTGTATTTCCTTAACCACATCAGCTCTTAACTGCTCTGGTAACTTGTATGTCTTTTGCCTGATAGGGTGAGCATTTCTTGTCACTATTACATGCTCGGCTCCTTTTGCTCAGACTGGTACCATGGTAAAAGTACTGTTAAACGTCTTTCGTATATTACGAATGTCTGCAGTATGTTCTGAGGTTAAGGAAACATTCACCTTTACAGCATCAGCATTTACAGTTTGTTCCAGTCTATCATAAGCTACCTCAATATCTTCCTTATCAGTTTCTGGTAAAACTAGCAAAGCAGCTTTTGGAATTTTTTCATCCCATTATTTGAGGAGGTTAGCATGATATATCTTAGAAGGATTTTTCCTGTCAGGGGTCTCAGTCTCATAGTTAACAGTGCCAGTACGTCTAAGAACCTTATAAGGCCCTTGCCACTTCATTAACAGCTTGTTTTCTGTTGTGGGTAACAGTAGCAAAACCTTTTCACCTGTCTCGAAAACTTTTTCTTTTACCCCATGGTCATAATATACCTTCTGCTGGTTTGGGGCTGCTCCCTGATTACTATGGGCAATTTCAACATATTTTGCCAGCTTCTTTCTTAGGGCACACATATAAGATGTTACAGATTGTTTCTGAGTGGGGTTATCTTCCCACATTTCTTTTATCACATCCAGTGGCCCTGTTGGCTGCCTACCATACAGCATTTCAAATGATGAAAACCCTGTTGATGCCTGTGGCACTTCTCTGTAAGCAAAAAGCAGGTAAGGTAAGTACTGGTCCCAGTCTTTCCCATCCCCTTTTACAAACCTTTTTAACATGTGTTTTAGGGTTTGATTAAAATGCTCAACAAGACCGTCTGTCTGAAGGTGATAGGGGGAGGTTCTTATGGCAGTGATACCTAGTAGTCTGTACAGCTCCTTAAGCAATGCAGCACCAAAATTACTACCCTGATCAGTAATAATTTGTTTAGGTATGCCCACTGTGCTGAAAATTTTGGCAAGCTCTGCTGCAACTTTTGGGGCTGTAACATTATGCATTGAAACTGCTTCTGGGTATCGAGTAGCATAATCACATACTACCAGGATAAATCTATTACCCTTTTTACTTTTGTCTAAAGGACCAACCATATCCATTACAATTCTCTCAAAAGACACATCTATCAAGGGTAGGGGCACCTTGTCCTTTCTAGTGACTGGGGCTACTTTCTGACACTCAGCACAGGAATTACAATAGGTAGCAACATGTCCATGAATTCCAGGCCAGTAAAATCTATACAGCGATCTGGCAAGAGTGTGATCCCTCCCTGAGTGACCAGCCATAGGACTATCATGTGCTATCTGCAATAACTTTGTTCTATACTTCTGTGGAATAACCAGTTGTTCTGTCTGTTCCTGTGTCTGAGGTTTAACCCAAACTGTATAGTAACCCGTTATATTTTTTAAACACTGGTCCACCCTTTTTTGGTTTTACCCCCAGCTGCTTAAAATAACCCTGGAGAGAAACATTGTTAGTTTGTTCTGAAAGAAAATCACAATCCGTTATCTATTTAGTTTCAGCATTTTCGTATGTTAATCCTTTCTGTCCATGAGTCATTTGTTGCCGTAGTTTCTTCAGGCCTCGTCTTTCTTTCCTGGATTTCCAGATCTTGGAGCTGTGCTCAAACAAGTCTGAATCAAAACCTTTGAAAGGAAAGGTGTCCCCACAGTCTGAAATTTTCTTTGCCTGAGCTCTTGTCACCACAGCTGCTGAAACATCAGGATTTACTCCCTCCTTGATTAATTCAGTAAATCCTGGAAAATCATTTCCAGTAATTGCAGGTACAGGTAACTTTTCTACTACCCCACTTTCATTTGGTGTGACACACCCGTAACGGTCAGAGTCACTTCGATGGTAGGATAGTATCGAGTGTCCCCATGGATGCAGATGACACCAGTACCTGGTCCCTTTGCACAGTGTTTTCTCAGCCGTTTAACATTGCACTAGGGTCTGTCTTCTTCCTGAATCAATGAGTCCCTTCACAATCTTATCCCTTGCCTTCACATCTGTTAAGTACTTGATCCAGTTTGCCAAGGACAAATCTGCTCCAGTGCCACTCTATTTACTATGGCAGTTTCTTGCAAAATGGCCTGGCTTATTACAGTTATAGCAGATAACATCTTTGGGCATAGATTTGATACCCCCACCTGAATTCTTATCAGGCTTGGAATTTAAATGGGAAAAAGAGTGTCTTACCAGTGCTTGGCTGTTACTTCGCTGCTGTGGCATCTGTCTGGCCAATTGGTAGTCCTCGGCCAAAGAAACAGCCTTTTCCCCACTCTCTAGTCGGTGTTCCTTTACTCACAGCTGCACATCTGTAGGCAAGATTTTGATGAATTGCTCCAAGGCAAATGTATTGATTATCTCTGGGACTGTTTTGCTCTCTGGTTGGATCCATTTTATCAGGTGTTCTCCGAGTCAGGTGAAGGCTTCTTGAGGGTTGTCGACAGAGTTGTACCTCAGAGATTGAAATCTCTGCCTGTAGGTCTTTCCGGAGATGTCATACCTTTTCAGAATTTTGCTTTTCACCGGGTTATAGTTTTCTGACTGTGCAGTGTCCATATTGTTGTAGGCAAGTTGGACTTTTGCTGTCCGGTAGGGTACCATTCTGATTGTCCATTGCTGCTATGGCCATTGGGAGGCTATGTCAACTCTTTCAAAAGTTGTCAGTTATGCCTGGATATCATCTGAAGGACACAACTTAGTAAGTTTAATGGCTTTTAAGTTGTTTGCATTTTGTTGCTCATCTGGATCTGTGCCAGATCCTCTGGTTTTGATAGCTTGCAAGGCATCCAGCCATTGCTGCTCCTGTCGCTGCATCTCTTCTCTCATCTGTTGCTTCTGTCGCTGCATCTCTTCTCTCCTCTGCAGTTCTAAATGCTGAATCTCTTTTTCTCTCTGCTTCTCAGGCTCTTTTTGTTGTATAGCTCACCATTTGAAAAAGTCCATCAGGCTTTCAGGTTCTGTCACTGCGTGTTCTTTTTCCATAACTTGTGCTGGCTGTATAATCTCAGACTGGACTTCTGTCTCTGCTAGTCTGGCTACCATTCTCCTGGTAAGCACTCCTGGACTTGCTGCTACAGAGTCTATACCTTCCTCTCTGCTTCCCTGGTACTAGGTCCAGTACCTATGCACAAAACTCCTGTTTTAGGGTGTGCACGGCTTAAATCCCACTTCTAAAACCATCTGTCATCGAGGCACAGGTCAGGAAGCATAGGGAAAATCAGGAGCAGTTGTAGAATTCACCAAAAATATTTATTTACAGTAGCAGTAACATACAAAAATAAATTTGTTCATAATAACTATGTACAGAGGCAAAATAAGAGTTTTATTGCAGTCTCTGTGTTCCTTTTTCTTCAGCAGTTGCAGCTTAGCTCCTTTAGAAGTCCTTTCAACCCCCATTCTTAGCAAGCATCCTGTTTTTGTAAATATCAGGCAGGAGCTGCTAGAACACAGTGTGGTTCTTGAGTTGAGGCCCCCCTTTTGCACAGCTTCTGCAAAAGGCTGAAAGATTTGCACTAAGGTAACCTCTAGTTTCCAACAGCTTTTTGCAGTCATCTCAAATTATAAATATATGCATTTCAACAGTAACACTATATATTTTCTAAACAAAAGAAATCCCAGCATCAGTTACATTTTCACATATTGATTTGCATATATTTTTATATCAGCAGATATGCAAGGGAGGAAAAGACAGAAAGCAAGAGAGAACTGAGAGACAGAGAGAGGCAAAGGATTGTGAGCCTGTTGGGTTGATCAAGTCTGAAGTCCCGCGGAACATTTGGTTGTGCAACCAGACAGCGAAGAGACAGAAAAGGAAAGAACGGAACAAATCCTTGCATTTAAACACTTTTTCCATAACAACTGGGACAGGGTTATATTCCACCCAGTCACACCCTGGTACCAGGTCTAGTACCAACACACAAAACTCCTGGCTTAGCGTATGCACGGTGTAAATCCTACTGCTAACACCATCTTTCATTGAGGCACAGGTCAGGAAGCATAGGAAAACCAGGAGCAGTTGTAAAATTCGCAAGAAGAGTTTTATCATTAATAGCAATAAAATAAAATAAAACATTGTTCAGCATAACTATTTACAATGGCAGTAGAAACATAGAAAAACAGAGTCCTTCTGAGTTTTTCTTCTCAATTTCTTCTCAGTCTCTGTCTTTTTTTACAGAACATTGCAGCTCCTTTTTATAAGTCTGTGCAGGAGCTCATTAAGAAAATGGCATGCTTATCAAACAGCGTTCTTTTAAGTTTCCAATGTTCTTGTTAGTTTCAGCAGGTGCATCAAAAAGAACATTGTGTCCCAGAACTGACCTCTTGTTTACATCTCTTCAAAAGACTTAAAAATTGCATCTCAGGTTAACCTCTTGAGTTCCAAATAGCTTTGCAACTGTGTCAACAGTATAACTCTATACATTTCAAACAGAGATTCAATTTTTACATAAAGTTTTATATATAAGCATTCACATATATTTTTATACCAGCAGCTATGCAAGGGAGGAAGAAAAGACAGAACAGCAAGTGAGGATAGAGAGAGAGCGAGAGGCAGAGAATTGCAAGACCGTCGGGGTGACCAAGTTTTAAATCTCACGAGAAAATTTGGTTGTGCAACCAGACAGAGAAGAGACAGAAAAGGAGAGACTAGAACAGATCCTTGCATTTAAAGTCTTTCTCCATAACAGCTGGGGCAGGGCCCTATTCAACCCTGTTACACTGTGAACCTCAGCACACTCCTAGGAACCTCACAGAAGCATTCACAAGCTTATTAGGAAGATTACATGCTTAGGTAAGGAAGGGAATCCAGTACTCAAAGGAGATAAGGTAATGTCTAGGAAGGAAGGGATTTTTTTTTAATATAGTGTCTTTAATACAAAGTGGATGTGTGGTGCTTGTGGGATTCAAACATGGGTCTCAAAGATCTGCTCCCTGACCACTAAGCTAGGCCAGACTGCCTTCATTTTTAATAATGTTATTATTAGTACAGTTGGTCTGGCAAGTAAAGTGATTGTTATGGAACTCCCTTGGCTGAGGTCTAATGGTCTGTTGATATTCTGATAGACTATGGCTTACAGAGCTTTGTCAGAAAACAGTTGGTGAGGATGGGGGTGGGAGAAGAGTGTATTAGTCCCTAAGACAGTCTGTCTGAAATGCTGTTGACTAGCATGAGTGATCCTTTGCTGTTCTGCCATCTAAGAGTACTAATATTGTTAACCAGCTTATAAGCCCATTGTTAGATTTGAGCAGCCTCTGCAGGCAGATTAATATAGTAGTATGTTCTATGCTGTCAGAAACAATTTTTATTTTATGTTGCAACGTACTTACCCAGGATAGACCAGTTGAAATATGTGATCTGATTTCCAGTGAGGCCCTGCATCTACCCAATTTCAGCAGCAGGGTGGGCTGGGACACTGGGAAATTAAGTGACTTGCTTAGGGACACACACTGAGTGTTTGGCTGTGATGGGGTTTGAACCTGTGATCTCTCACTTCCCAAGCTGGTGCTCTAAGCACTAGACCGCCCCGTCACCTAACATATTAGAGAATTACATGATCCTTCAGTAACTTATGAAATGCCCTGACAGGAATCTTTTCTGGCATTTTCCAAACAGGTAATTTCAGGTTGTGGATAGCCAACTCTCAAATCCAACCTACAGCTATCATTTAATAGCTTCTTATTATGGAACACCTCTTATTTTAATTATTGATTGTGGACTTAAAAGCAGAATAAAATGGTTTATGAGATGGTCAGAGATTGCTCCAAAGTTGTGGTTCCTTCTCATGGAATGCTCTCCTCTGTCCCATTAACCTTTCAAATGGTTGTGCAGACTTATAGGAGGCAAAACAGAAGTTATGGTAGTTCGTCATTGATAATGGAGAGTGCATCAGGGTTGGATATCAGAAAAAAACATGCAAGTCTGTGCTGATGAGAAGCCTGACAACGTGATTTACATGTAGTTCCATCAGGAGAGGGGGAAGGGCACTCCAATCTCTGGCCTTTTCATAAAAGAAAAGGCACTGCAGTTTTATGCACGTATGGGAAGTCAGGGGACTTCTCAGTGAGTGATGGCTGGCTCAGCCATTTCTGGAAACAGCATGGAATATGCCAGCTGCATCTCTGTGGCTAGAGACTTAGTGCACAGGATGGTGGAGTGGCACTATTTATCGAGCAGCTCATCAGAACCCTGATTGCAAAGGGACTGACACCACATCGACTGTATGATACTGATGAGACCAGCTTGTACTGGAGATGCGTTGTTGAGAAGACACTCGCACATGGAGCTGAAAGGGATGCCCTTGACTTAAAAAACAGGAGGACAGACAGGGTGACAATCCCTGGATGCGTTAATGCCACTGGTGAGCATAAACTGAAGCTGATGCTCATTGGCAAGTCAAGAAAGCTGCGGCACATCAATTTAAAATAACTCCTGTCCAATACACAAACCAGAGAAATGCATGGATGGATGTGAGACTCTTCCTTCAGTGGTTCAAAGAGGAGTTTGTGCCATCTGTAAAGTGTTTCTTACGTGGTAAAGGACTACCACAAAAGCTTCCCTCCTTGAAAACTTCCCTTCCCACCCTGGCATGCCAGAAATAAAAAACAAGAAATGGCTACATTAAATGCATTTTTTTTCTCAAATACGCTTTTAAACTGCAGCCCTGCAGTCAGGGCTTTGTAGAGATCTACAAGTGGAACTACAGAAAGAAATTGGTGCAGACTGTTCTAGCTGATTCAAATGAAAAACTATCACTGCAGGACATCATAAAACCTATAACTTTGAAAGGTGCCATCTACATGAGTGGCAAAACTTGGGACAGTTTGTCAGGAGTCTGTCTGAAAGCTTGAACTAAATCAGAAGTTGAACTTGGCATAACTGACGAGCTGATCAGCGAATCTGAAACGGTGATCCTGTTTGAATCAGCTGGATAGAACCACAACAAGATGACCCAGCTGAACCTGATGCTGTCTCTGAATTAACAGAATAGATAGATAAGTGGTCAGTCTCTGTCAGTGCTGCTGAGTTAGAAGAGTGGGTAAACTGCGAGAGAGAGAGGAGTAGGATCTTATGCACATAGCCAGTGACATTGTCACTGAAGCCGTGAATAGGATTGGCGAAAATGTAAATGAAACTTTGAGTGAGGACGAAACTGAACAGGTGTCTACACACTTGGAGTCCACTGGCTTCTTTAAAAATTGTCTGGCATACATGGCAGCCAGCCCGACACAGACCCCCCTTCACCGGAATCTACTTTGTAGCCTGAGGAGAAAAGCCACAAGGAAACAGTTGGCTTGCCAGAAACAACAACAGAAAAAGAAAAATTGGGAGGACTTTTTCTTCTCTAAGTAAAGGTAGAGGTACAGCCCAGTACAGACAGCACTGTTTGGACACTTTTTGTTTTTTCATTTAGTATATACCTAATGAGGTGGTATGTGCAGAAACAGTGGAGGCATTAAAGAGGGCATGGGACAGACACAAGGAGTTGGCTAGTTTGCAGAGGAAAATATCCCTGGGAAGTGGAGACAAGTAGGGGCGGGTCGGAAATGGGCAGACTAGATGGACCAGGATGGTCCTTTTCTGCTGACACATTACTATGATACTGTGATTTACATGTGCTAGATTAAGTACAGGCATTCATTTGATGTCTTTTGAGTTTTTTTTAAATTGTCTCTGATATGAATGGAGTCCCGATGTAACAAACTCCCAATTCTCTTTACTGAAAGAAGATGGCGGCTACTCAAAACCAGCTATCAGGAGTCTCCCATTTGTAAAAATGTTTTCGTTTGATTTGTTTATTTTATTTGCTCATTTGTTTTCTCTCCTGGTTTTACTCGATTGCCTTCCTGTTTGCGCCGTTTGCCGTTTTTTATTTTGATTTCAAAGCAAATGTCCGATGGGTAGAGTTGTGTGTTTGTGGACTTGTGAATGACCTGTGTGCAACTCGAGGGACATTTAGTTTTAAGAGTTGCGATTGGATCACAAATCTACCGACTTCAGGGCTGCTGCTCGTGGCATGTAGTGGATTACTGGAGATACCACATCGGGGCTTGTGGCTGGGATTCTGTTGAACTGACTGGATTACTACAGGCTAGTGCTGTGGTTTTTTACGGTTTTGAATGCTTGTGGAATTGTGAAACCATGAGTCACATTAAAGACCCTGAGAGGTGTACTGCTCTGTGTTATCTGGATTCTGAAACTAGAGGAGTGATGTGGTTTGGGTGCTGTGCTGGGTGGGGTGGGGGACTCCTCCTGTGCCTGGGGCTAGTTTTGACTGTGCTTTTTGCGACCAAGCAGGAGTTGCCCCTGTGCTTTCCAGGGAGCCAGAGTGCTGGTTGGGCCTTCTCCCAAGCCCCTTGTGGGACGAGCCTTGTAGCTTGCCCTCCGAGGGTCTGTAGCTGTGAGTCATCAGTGGCTGGGTGTCGAGGCCTGAGAGTTGGCGTATTTGGAGGGGGGCTCCCCATTGGGATTTAGCTGCATGCCGAAGCCCATCACTATGTTGAAGATCTCCTGGGCTGTGCCTCGAATGTGTTGGGACTACAGCTTTGGACATTGAGTTCTGTCTTTGCGGTAACCTAACTGGATTAATTTGGGATAGTTTATGATGTTGAACTTCGATTGATATTGCAGCTTGTCCTCCTGTATAACTACAGTACTTTTGGGAATTTTCTTTTCTTATTACTGTCTGCTTGTCCCTCAGAGTCTTGGTGAGAGCAGAGTCTGGGTTTGGGAAGCTTTCGTATAGTCGGCCAGAGGAGTTGGGAGCTCGTCTGGACCAGTCATCAAACATTTGGAATAGTTTGTTTGATTTGCTGTGGAGGACTGCTGAATTATTCTACATTGAAACTGAAATAAGGTTGTATATCCCGGGAGTGATAGCAAGAGTGTATGGGGAGGAGTTTTATTGTATTTTGTTGTATAATTGTGGGAGTATTTAAATTTGATGTAATATATTAGTGACATTTCTCCCCTTTATGAGATGGGGGAGTGGTAATTTAGGAGATGTAATGTGTTTGGTTATTTGTGTTTTGCTCATTTTATTGGATTAATTTTATTTTGGGGTTTCTTTGTTTTTCTTTTAATTTTGGAAATTTAGTTATTTAATTGGGAACTCCTGTGGGGGTATTGCATTGTTATTGAAGTCTTTGGGATGTGTAGGAGGCCCATTTCCACAGTCGTGCACTATTCCCCACAGCCGTCGACATACCAGTGCTGTAGAGCACTGGGTATTGTTCGTAGGGGGAGGAGGAAAGTAGGGGGGTGCGAACAGTGGAGGTTGGATGAGTGGGGCCATCATATTGGGGTAGTGAGATCCAGAAGATGCCTTGGGGTGAAATGGAGTCTGGAACGTGATTCTTCATGTCTGGTCTCCATGCCCAAGGGCACCTCCAATATGGGTGGGCAAGTAGCTCGAAGCAACTCTAGAGGCCCGTCCTACCCGAGCAGTGTTATGTAACGCCAGATCCATCAGAAATAAGACTACAGTTATTGCAGATCTTGTTGGGTTGGTGGATCTGGCGTGCATTACCAAGACCTGGCTGGATGAGAATGCAGGCCCTATATTAGAGGCCGCTATTCCAGCTGGGTACTCTGTGTTACACCACCCGAGGTTTGGGGGGGGGGAGTTGTGGTCTGTTTTAAGACTGAACTGGGCCTCACGTCTGTACCAGTTGAGGAGGCTAAGTCATTCGAGTGTACTGTGGTGGTAGGTGTGGGTTGTAGGATTGCTCTCATCTATGGTCCACCAGGTGATGAGAAGCGGTTCCTGCAGGAAGTAGCGGACTTCATTATCGACATGTCGTTCGAGTCGTCCAGGCTGATGGTTCTGGGCAACTTCAATGCCTGTGTCGATAACGAACTCTGTAAAGGTGGTCACTCGCTTGACTTGGTCTTCCTTCTGGTGATCGAAGCCTTCGATTTTTGGGGTGGAACTGGTCGAATGGTCTGATCATTACACCGTGGGATTCAGTTTTTGCGCCCACCTTTGTAGGCCTACCCCCTGTGGAGATGGTCAGGTGCCGCCCTTTGTGAGATGTAAGCTCTGAGGGCCTGGCAGCGGTGCTTGACTTATCGGAGCTTCAGGGCATGAGTAGTGATTCAGATGCCTTGGTCTTGGCCTATAATAAAGCCATCTCCTTGGCTCTGGATATCATTGCCCCAGTCTGTGTTCGTCCTCTCCCCCTTTGCCCTTGGTCCCCATGGTTTAATGGGACCTTGAGGGAGATGCGGCAACAAGGATGAAGAGTAGAGCATTGCTGGCAGAGATCCACCCTTGATGCCGACCATCTTAGATTGATGGAACACTATCAAGTCTATCATTCTGCAATCTCCTGTAGGAAGGCCGAGTTCCTGTCCGGGGAGATTGCAGCTGCTCAGAACCGACCAGCTCAGCTCTTTCGAACTGTAGACAGACTGTAACCCAGCCTGCAGGTTCAAAGAGCCTTTTCACAAGTAGAATGTGAAGAGCTTGCTTGCTTCTTTGTGGTTAAGGTGGCTGACGTCGAAGCATCACTCCAGCCTGCATCCTTTATGGGAGAACCGATGGATCGGCACTCAGTTGCTTCCTCTGGGCCCTCTGGAGTTCCTTTGACCGTCCAGAGTTCATTGATGTCATGTGGATTGTCCAGGGTATGCACCCTACATGCTGTTGTTTGGATCTGGGCCCAACTTCCCTGATAAAGGGTTGTTGTGATGTTATCAGCCCGGTCCTAGCATGGATAGTCTGGTGCTCCTTGGAGACAGGTGAGTTTCCTAGCTCCCTGAAGGAGGCGGTTGTAACACCCATCCTGAAGAAAGCTTCTTTGGACCCAGACGGCCATGCTAACTACAGACCAATCTCCAATCTTCCCTTTGTGGGGAAGTTGATTGAGAAAGCAGTGGCCGTACAACTGGAGAACCATTTGACCATCCATGACTTCTATGAACCACTCCAGTCTGGTTTTCGAAAGAGGCACAGTATCGAGAATGTGCTGGTTCGGGTGCTTAATGATCTTTTGATGGCAAGAGATCAAAAGAGCCGTTCTCGTCTTGGTTTTTCTCAATCTCTCTTCGGCGTTTGACATTGTGGACCATGGGATACTTCTCGAACGCCTAAGGTTCATCTGCGGACTGTCTAGTACAGTCCTCAGGTGGTTTAGATCGTTCCTCACTGGCAGAACTCAGAGGGTGGTGTCAGGGATAAATTCCTCTGCCCAGTCTCACTGTCATGTGGGGTTCCTCAGGGTTCGGTGTTGTCCCCCATGTTATTCGCAGTGTATATGCTGCCCCTTGGAGACATTTTAAGAAGGTATGGGTTGAGGTTTCACTGCTATGCTGATGATATCCAGGTCTACCTATCTTTTGTGCCCAACCAGGATAGAGCTCTCTCTGTATTTAATAGCTGCCTCACTCATATCCAGAACTGGATGAATTCGAGCTGGTTGAGGTCGAACTCTGAGAAGACGGAGGTGATGGTTGTGGACCTTGGTCGCAGGATAGAGGGGGTGGGAGCTGGTTTGCCCTCAGGATTATTTCTGGGTGGCTCCCAGCTCCCAAACCCTGAACAGGTGCGGAACCTGGAGGTGATTTTTGATGACTGGCTGACGTTATGATCGCAGGTGTCAGCTGTCGTCAAATCATCCTTTTACCACCTGAGGAACATCTCCAGGATTAAGCACCTAGTTCCGTCCAGTGACCTGCCTACATTGGTCCACGCCTTCGTGACCTCACACCTTGACTATTGCAACTCCCTTTATCTAGGGCTACCTAGGGTTGATATCCGCCACTTGCAGCTTGTGCAGAATGCTGTGGCCCTTATTGACGGGTAGGTACTCTTTTTACCTGTCATATTTCTCCGGTGCTGCGCGAACTGCACTGGCTGCCAATACAGTGGCGCAACACCTTTAAAGTCGGTTTTCTGACTTATAAAGCCCTACATGGACTGGGCCCAGTCTACTTGAAAGAGCTCCTGGTACCCTACTGCCCTAAGCAATCACTCCATTTGGCAGACGAGGGTTTCTTTGAAATCTTCGGGGGCCGTGCTTTTTATGTATGCGGCCCCAACCCTCTGGAATTCTCTACCCTGACCGCTTCAGGAGTGCACGTCTCTGGAGAAATTTAAACGTGCCTTAAAGACCCATTTGTGGTTGTCAGCATTTTCTTGATGATGATGTTTTAATATATTTTATGAATTAGTACCAATGTATTTGTGTCTTATTTATTTTTTAAGAAGTTTATTGTAAATGCTCTTTGGTTTCAGAAAGGCGCAATATAAATAAAGTATATTATTATTATTATCATCTGAACATTTTGGATGTCTCCTAAGCAGTTCGGATAATTGTGAAGCTACTGTATGTCATAGGGACTTTTAGTTCAAATCATCTTCACTGCTCAGCTCACAATAACTTTGTTAGTTGAACAATGCCATTCATTTGATAAAAAATGGACCTGGATGTAACACTTTGTTTTAACAGATTTGGAGGTAGTTTTTTTTTAAATAAAAAGAATCCTTGCTCTTGAAAGGGACACAGTCGGTACCCCTACAGACTAATTTTGTCCATTTTAAACTAAAGTTGGGTTGATGGTGTTCTAATCACAGAATGAAATGTTATGAATATGGAGTCTGAGATCTACTTTTGTTTTATTTATTTATTTATTTGCTTTTGTTAACCGGGTAAGCACACTAGACAGCCAAGTGCCTATTTTCAGGTGCGACCCAGGAGATTACAAGGTACATTACTTGGTACATATATGAACATGAGGCAAATAGAAGTAGAGCCTTACATTACATAGAATTAGCACAACAGGGACTTTACAAGCATCAGATTTCATCAGGCAAATAGTAGTGAAGAGTTAATATAAAGTAATCAGAACACAGGGACACCAATACCATAAACAGGGATTACAATACAGTATTAAACATTGCAGTCAGTAGGAAGAAGTGCAGTGTGAGTTCAACGCTCCAGGCAGCAAGTTGTAAGGTTAGCAGTTGGAATAAGGGGGATTCACAGCAGGGATAGAGTGGGCCCAGTGCTAGAGAAAGAAGTGCACAGTTCTAGTGCTCACCCTGTTTTGCTGGTGGGCTTGAAAGGTCCATTCTCATAGATGCTGTGGAAGCAGGAGGAGTATGAGCATAGTTGTGCTCTGCCCAAGTCTTAATGCTTAGGTAGCAACTCGGGTTTGTTGGGGCATCTTAGACAGAGAGGGTTTGTCTAGTGCAGAGACAAGTGGCAGCCGTTTTGAGAAAACCCCAAAGGGAGGCTTTAAAGCTCTGGTGCGAGGGGAGGAGGCGAAAGTTAGTTGGAAGCGAACAAACCCCATGCCAGACGCTGCGAAGGCTCGGTCCCTCATTTGTGTGTGGGTGTTAGTACCAGAGGGTATGGGAGCCGCTGGATCGCAGGTTGTAGGAGGGTGTAGCAGGAGCAAGGGTCTCAGCAAGGCTTTGAGGGGTGGCAGTTCTGATAATATTGTTAATGAAGTTGCCCATGACATAAGAGCGGTGAGTTTCCGGTGGGAGCCACTCAAGCCGGGTGTAAAGCTCACAGCGGTGAGTGAGGCATGGGGCTGAGAGCGCAAAACGGCATATGATGTTGTACGCTGAGTCCCACTTTACTAGACTAGTCTTTGCAACGTGGGCAAAGGAGATTAGTCCGTAGCAGAGCATGGGGAGGACAACTCCCCTGGCTGGAGCAAGACGGGCAGCTGGAGTAAGACAGCTTTTTGCTCTGTAAGCCTGTCCCAGCTTGCAGTTAGAGGCCTTGCATGTATTTCGTATGTGCTGGTTTATATCCAGCTGTGGGTCAAGAGTCACCCCCAGGTACTTGACTGAGCCTGTGACAGTCAGCGTTGTCCCATCAGACCCGGAGATCTGTAGTGACCCCGGGGCAGCTTTTAGCTTGGCAGCTGAGCCAAATAGCATGGCCTGCATCTTTTGTAGGTTAATAACAAGTTTGTGTTCCCGTAACCAAGTTTGGATGTGGTCAAAGTCCGAGTTTAGTTTGGTGTTAATGGTGGGCGATGTCCTGGGATTTGGCCATGATGACTAGGTCGTCTGCGTACAGCACTGAGGACCCTTGAGCTGGAGCCAAAGGGGTACTGTCAGCCTTCTTACCTCCTTACTTGTCTCTCCAGTTTACTTGTGTACAGCTCACTCCTCTAAGACTTGGATTTAATTTGTATTTCATTTGGTGCCCCCCCATTATCCATTTTTTCAATGTCATGGACTGTGATGGGTCGGCTGTTGTCCACGCTGCAGTTTGTGCATCTTGCTCCCCTTCCCACTTTGAGAAGGCTGTCACTGCATTTCCGTACCCATGCGTGTGCACAATCAGAGTGGGTGAGCCTCTGAGTGATCGTTGGTTTTGTTACTTACTTGTTTCTAGCTTGAAAATGCACAGTTTCTCCTTGTTCCCCCATTTCTCCCTCTGCTCAGGTTGGTATAGTTTTTGGGTCAGTGAACAGTGCGTTGAGCTGTGCTTGCTTTGTATTAAACAGGGACTTACAACATGGAAGTGCTCATCTGTGGATGGGATGTATTCACAGTGCCCTCTGAGTGTAACGTTCATATGCATCTCATATTATGTCCAATAGACAATCTAAATAAATAGGCCAAAGTCTGAATTGAACATTGAAAAAATTCTCGGTCAGGTTCCGGTACAGCTAACGTTGGCGTTGCAGTGTTGTTCCTAATCACTCTCAACATGAACTTTTTGTGCACCCTGTTTCTGTCTGAAGTTTGCAAATTGACTGCGACTGATGTATTCTGTTTAGCTGAAACAAAAAAAAAATAAAACACAATAATTGAACAAATGCTGCAAGCCAAAAGTTTATATTTAGAAATGTGGGGGGGGGGCTTAGTTTATTGCAATTCCAGAACTAGAGGAGGAATCCAAAGTCTCAAGACATACACAGCAATAAAGGAGGAATCCCAAGTCTCAGACATAGTAATAAAGGATGAATGAAAAGTCTTAGACACAGACAGCTGATGTGATCTGAGGTCTTGGGCAGGCAACTCATGCTAAGGAGTTGCCTGCCTGAGGAGCTAAGTAAGCCTATATTTAAAGTTATATGAACAGTAATGAAAGAGCAACTTACATTTATCTGCCCAGCTTGTAACCTCTGAGTATGAGCCGAGTGTCTACCCAATGCTGCAGCCTCACCTCTAAATACAGTACTTTGATGATGTGAAATAGGGGACGGGTCTGCAGGCGCACGATATACTGTATAGAACAGTGATGTCAGGGAGGCTCCTCTACACATGTATACAGTTTCTTTGCTTCCAGTTATACATGTGTG
Source organism: Neoceratodus forsteri (assembly GCA_016271365.2). Lineage (NCBI taxonomy): Eukaryota > Metazoa > Chordata > Ceratodontiformes > Ceratodontidae > Neoceratodus > Neoceratodus forsteri. Next base: position 93,992,445 of record CM057450.1, on the reverse strand, counting down.
GGGCTGTAATATATGTCATACATTAGTCTCGTACATGTATAAGTGGAAGCTACAGAGTGACGTTACGTTCCTTTGCTGACTTGCATGAGATGTCAGCTATCAGTTGAGTAGAAATGTGAGCATGCCAAATAATGGCTTTGGGACACACAAACAGGTTTTGGGAAAGCAACCCCTATAATAGATAACATTTCTCCAGACAGGTGATGGGTACTGTAAACGCTGGTCATCTGCAGTCATTTCTAGACTGACATGGATACATGTAGGCAGCTGAACATATAAAGCATAAGAATGCTGTCAGTATTTTTTGGTGGGGGTGGGCAGTAACCACACGATATTAACAACTGGGTGCTGTTTCTTTTTGACCAGGGTACCTCGTTACACTGATCTGCTGCAGTTTTGGCTTGAGTAGTGGACCAGACAGTGGCCTGACATGATGCCTCTCAACACGAACTTTCAAGTGCCCTAGCTGTGTCTGCAGTTTGCTGCAGTCACACAAAAGGATAGATTTTTTTTTTATATATATAAAAAAAAAAACTAAACAAATCATGGAACCACTGCAGATGGCCACAAGTTTAGATTCTAGAGTCATGGGGGGGTGGCGCGCTTGCTATATATTAAAAGTCTTCCATCATGTTATCAACAGCTTGCCGGCTGCATCAACATCCAGGGTTGAGGGGTCTGTTTCATGGCAAGCAGAACTTGTTCTTCAAATACTGACTTCGTCCAGTTTCCCTTTTGCTGTTCAGTTCTCTTTTTTCCCCATATGTTTTAGTTTATATAATAGCGTTTGCAGGGAAGGGAGGGCTTACATACCTGCTAACTTACCTGACCGTGTTATGTTTTTTAGCTCTTTCAGATGGTCCATGACCTCCCTCAAAGTAGACAGTTGCTGTTTCCAAGGCAGTTTTTGTATTCACTTATGGGATTGGTATGAATGCGGAGTCCAAAACCAACTGAGTTGTGGTTGTCTAGCTACTTTGCCTGTGACATAATCAAATATCCCTGACTCACTGCACAGTTTAACTTTCCTGGCAGCAAATTCACAAAACCTTTTTTTTGGGGGGGGGGGAGTGGGGGGCAGAGATCCGGTATATGTCAGTTGGTTACTGCATCATAGAGTGCACAGGATCCAACCATAAGCATCAGCCAAATAACAAGTCTGACCCAGAGTATGTGTAGGTAAGTAAGCAAATGTTGCATTTGATACAAGTATGTACATATCTGGGAGCATCTTTACTGTATTGCAGGCTGAATCCCTGACATAGAAATGCTGCTGCTTCATGGCTCAAACCTAGTTTGCTGCATTCAGAGCCTGTTTTACTGTGTGAAGACCCCACCTAATGATGTTATGAAACTTAGTCTTGATAGTGGCCTCCTTGCTGCAGCTGACTTTATGACGGTACGGTAGGTTCCTACTACTGGAAAATGCACGACAGTGGTCATGAACATTGCATGTCATGTCTCCAGTCCATATTTTGTATGGTGATCAATAAAGACATCCTTTTTATGACCTACCATGTGAATGTTTATTGTGGACTACATCTTGAATTCCCGCCTCTCCCTCCCCCCAAAATTAAAAATTCAGACTGCAATTGTTTCAAATGGTCTCTGCCAAGTCTGTCTCCATAGACACTAACTGGTCTCAGGCAACCCTCACTTATCCCTGTCTACTAACATTTCCCTATGTCTATCCCATGTGTGCTTGAAGTTATCTACTGATTTTGCCTCCACCACTTCTGCTAGCAGTCTGTTCTCAGCATCTGCCACTCTTTCTGTGAAGTAGTACTTCCTCACATCCCTCTTAAACATCCAAACCTTTAGTGTCATCGGATGACCTATGCTCATGCTGCTGTTTCTCATTTGAAAGAGGCTCCCCTCCTGCACTCTGTTCACTCACCTTCAGTCTTTGGTCTGCACAGCCCTATCATCCCACAGTCACCAGGGTGTAACTCTCCTCCCTTATCCACCACAACATTTTCCTTGTGGTGTGGCCATAATGACTGGCCAAGTATCTCCGTAGCATAATCTATACCAAAGGTCGGCGAGCTGCATGCGGCTCTCCCTGCCCTAAGCTGCGGCTCCCCTGCTTGCCCAGGTGAAAGTGCGTCCCTTGCAGAAAAAAAACGCCAAACCGTATGGTTATCAGCACTATTTTTAAATGTTGGTGCCTTTTCCTTTGTTGTGCCTCAGTGGAGGGGGGGCGGGGAAAGGTGTTTCAGGAGGAAGAGCTCAATCAGGTCCGCTGGCCAGACTGAGTCAGGATAGGCTGTGACGTCAGGATGGGGGCGTTACTTCGTTGCTGCGCTGCATTTAAATTCCGGGCACATTTCTTACTATTTCCTCAACTGCTGCTCACTTAAAGAACTGTCTATCACTGAGTCCGCATCGAAGAGTAGCAGAGAGCCTCGGAGTCTCGGGATCGTCCTGCCGTACTGTCTGCGGGTGAAGTTCATTTTACCCGGAGACACTGGAACGCCAGTCCTGCAGCGATTGGAAGAAGGAGAAGCTGTTGTTGCGCCGCGTCTGCTGAAGAGCCCCTCTGTCCAGTGTTGCCGTTGGATGGTTCAACAGACAGCGGTCCAATTAAGTCTACAGAGCCTGGCAGTACATTGAAGCCAAAACTTCTGTCACTCGGCTGGCAAATCGAAGGGGATCGCTCGCGCTTAGTAAGGTATGTGATCCCTTCTTATCAGTAACTTAGGGTCGCCAGTCTAGCTAGCAGGGGCCACAATGTTGTTGCAGGCAGTGTGAATAGGACTGTTGTGACAGGGAGCTGCACTTTGGTAAGCAAACTACAGTGCTACTGAACAAAACTGCAGCTTTTAACCCAAATATTGTTGCCAGTTGAAAGTTCAGTCTAACATAGTCTGCACAGGACAAGGAGGGAGCTGCACTTTTTAGAAAATTACTGGGCATGTCACTTCGTGGTGGCTTTTCTCCCTGACAGCATTTTCAGCCACTGATCTGGTTGCTAGTTTGTGTTCTGTTGGGGGATTGCTGGGGGTTGCTGGCAATTTGTTTATATTTAATCTGACATGAGTAATATTCATTTGCAAAATGAGGCAGCGCACAAAAAGAATGATACTTATGTCAGATTAAATACAAATGCTGTCAGGGAGGACAACCACCACAAAATGACATGATGATCATTGTCAAACTTTTTTAGACCACAAAGAACAAATCAATGGGGCTTACTGGGCTGCATTCATCTCTGATAATGGACCAGTACATGCATGGTTTTGTTGCCCTGGCTTCCATCTTGTTTGTTAAAGCATGCACAATTGCTTTTTTCCCTGGGGGGGGGCATGTTCCTTTCCCAAGCAGTTAATGAAGGGAGGCTGCAGTCTGCTGGGGAAATAAACACAGCAGGGTACAGAGATCAGTGAGTGTTGAATTTATTTTTTCCAGGGACACTCCTGCAATTATTTCTGGGTTGTTTTTTTTTATAGGGGGGGAGGCTGTTGCTGGTAGCTGTACTTCACTATTTAAAATGTTTCATCTGTCACTACATTTAGTTTGTGCAAAATGAGGCAGTATTTGCTTGTTGTTTTTGTTGTTAGAATGATATTGGCAATCCTGCATGACAGAATGGCCAGGTACATTATGTGGCAGTAAAAGTTTGTAATTTTCATGGTTGTAATGTGGTCTGCCTTAAGTACATCTACATTTAAATAAAGGCAGTGTATCATTTTGTGTTGGTGCTGATTTTTTTAACTGCTGAAGGGGAGGGGCTTGTTGCTATTATGCTCCTTTCCTCCAAACCCCCCACTGCGGCTTCAATCTGCTGGGGAGAAACACTGAAGAGCACAGTGACTTTAGTTTTTTTTTTTTTGGGGGGGGTATCCTGCCTGTGACACTTCAGCTTAAATTCAAAAGATTTCAGGTGGTCAAGTACTGCCTAATTTTGTGTTTGTGTCTTAAGTTATCCTAATTGCAGAGTAATCGGTGTCTCTGACTTTGTCATGTAAGTTCATCACAGATCAGTTGTGAAGGGATTAAGACAAATGTCAACACTTGGCAATTTATGCTTGACAAAATGTCATCCAGTACAATTTGGCAGAACTGTGAGCTAATGACTAACATTTGCATTTGTTTGAAGTCTGCCTCAGAGTGAGACATGCTATTAAAAGTGTCATGTTAGTGTTTGGGAGGGGGAGCAGCTTGTGTTTAATTTTCCCAGTTCATGATGGAGGCCGCAGTCCACTGTGTAAAGACCATCCTAGAAGGGCCAAAATAATGTCTGTACCTTGGGTCACCCCGCTACTGTTCACAATGATTTCTCTATTTAGCTGTCTAAGTCACCAAGGACCATTTTAAGCAGGAGTGCCTCAGGATGCAAACATTAATCTGTCCTTCTGTGGATCTGTGTACTAGCTAATCCAGTTTAGTTAATAGTTTCCCCTGCTGTGTTTCTGCAATGATTATTGTTTGGCAACCATTTTGTAATTTCTGGGTAACAAATCTGTCCCATGCCAATCCGGTTCTGATTCCGTCTGACCCACTCGCTAAAGACCAAGAGGGAGCCGGGTAACATTATAGAAACATTCAAGTTTCTCAGAGATGAACAGGGTGTGACTGCCAGCAGCTCTTCAGGTGTTGCAAGGGTCCACCACAAGAGGACATGATGGTACAAAGCTGATGGGGGTGGGGGTCAGAAAGGATGTGAACACTTTTCGTCATGAAAAGAATGGGGGGCGGGTGGAATGGCTCGCCCATATAGGTGGTGGAAATTAACACCATGGAGGGCTTCAAGAGGGGTTGGGAGTCCCATTGTGGGACTCCCCAGCAATAAAACATTTATTTTTAAAACCAGTTTGTGTGTGCGTTTTTCTTTATTTGGTTTTGTTTTCGGTGGTGCTGGGATAGTGAAAATCATGGTGGGCCAGTGGATTTTTTCCGCCACTAGCCCTGTGGGCTGGTGGCTGAAAAAGTTGGTTTCAACCCCTGATGTACCTTATTATGGCATACTTTGTGTGAAACACCACTCATATACATACAAACGTCAGCTGTGGTCATATATATAGCAAGCCTATATCCTCACCCCCCAAAACACACAAACCAAAAGACTTCACTTTGCCTTTTTGTTGTGTTTGGAGGGGTGGGAGGTTGTTTGGATTGCTGTGTTGCTTTATTTGTGTTAACATCAGTTTTCTTATAAACTGTCTTTATTGGTGGGGTAGGCTGGGGTGACGTGACACTGTGTTTACAGTTGGGCCTATCTCTGGCTTCTGGCCACTGCATTGTTACTTCTGTGTGTTTAATAAATAAGATGATGTGCTTTGCTGCCTTGTTTGGGGTGAGTGTATATGGGGGCTTCTGTTGTGCTGCGTTCATTGGTTCTGCATCCTAAAACAGTGCTTCTCTGCTGATATTGATTGTTGTGCCCTTTAGTAATGTCTCGCATAAGCATAAACATTCCATTTCTGCATCTTGCAATCATCCAATGCCTGTGACTATATATAATTCTGGATCCCACTTGTGTCCGTGGCATGATCTTTTCCTTCATCTGTACTGCATATTAGCAAGTTGTAGAACTCCTTTTGTGCGCACTTCTGCCACATGGATTTCTTAAAGAGATTGAGTATTATGTTGTTCCCGTTCCTCAGTGTGTTTCCGGTTGTGGCGCTCTTATTTTTTCTGTTCACATACTTCGTGCAACAGAACTTTTTCATTCTGTTTTTTCTTGTTCCTTCAAGTGTCTCAAAGCTGTGGTGTGCAATTTTAATGATCTTATTGCTGCTAATCACATTTCTAGATTTTTTTTTTTGACTTCTTTCTTTTGGTTTTTTTGTGGCCACTATTCAGGGCCACTATTCAGAAAGTAACTCGGTTGGTGTACACTGCAAAGAAACATGGCGCATCAGGCTAAAAAAAGAAAGATTGCTGATGAGAACGGACATTTCAAGATGACTGGTTTGATTATGGCTTCATCGGTAGGAAGGGACTGCCGTTCTGCGTGATTTGTCGAGAGTCTCTTGCCGGAAACAAGAAATCGAATGTACAGCGTCACTTCATGACAAAACATGCAGCATTTGCAACTAAATACCCTGAAAGACAAGCACGAAGGAAGGTCTTTGAGGAGCTGGAAAAGAAACTGGGGAAGGAGCAAACTGTGCTGACATTGTGGTTGTCATCTGCAAATCATCTCACAACAGCCAGCTTCATTGGAGCTCTGAAGGTGATTCACGCTGGGAAGCCTTTCACGGATGGAGAAGTTTTGAAAGACACGTTTCTTGAAATGGCTCCTTATTTGTTTGCAGAATTCCAGGAAAAAGACAAAATTGTTCGCCAGATTCAAGATTTGCCAATGTCTGCCAAGACCGTGAAGGATCGTGCACACAAAATGATGCAGGATGTGGATTCTCAGGTAGTGAGAGATATTGTATCATCTTCGTATTTATCTTTAGTACTTGATGAATCCACAGACGTCAAGGACACAGCACAACTGGCAATAATGGTTCGTTTTGTTTGTGGGTCCGGAGTAAAAGAAGAACTAGTGAGCATTTGCCCCCTGGAGCAACAAACCAGAGGAGAGGACCTCTTTGCTGCTCTCTGTGAGTATTTGCAGAAGGAGAACCTGCCCCTTGACAAAATAGTGAGTATTTGTGCTGATGGAGCCCCCAGCATGACTGGATGTCACAAAGGACTTGTAAAGCTGCTCGAGGAGAAACTGCAGCGGTCAATTATTATTTTCATTGCATTCTTCACCAGGAGTCACTGTATGCCCAGTCCCTTGGAGAGGAGATGGCAGATGTTATGGCACTGGTCGTGAAAATTGTAAACACTATTCTTGCCAGGGCTCTGAACCATCGTCAGTTCAGACACCTTCTGGAAGAGCTGGATTCACAATATTATGACCTACTGATATACAACAATGTTCGTTGGCTTTCCCGGGGTAAGGTCCTGAAACAGTTTGCAGACTGCTTGACTGAAATTAAGCAGTTTTTACATGAGAAAGGCACTGTGCAAGAAGAACTGTCGAACAGCTTTTGGCTCCAGAAGTTTTACTTCTTGGTTGATCTGACCGGACACTTGAACAGACTGAATATTGGGCTGCAAGGCAGCGGCAATACTGTGTTCTCCCTGTGTGAACAGGTCCTGACATTCTCGTCAAAACTAAAAGTGTTCCAGAATGACTTAAAAAGAGGAACACTATATCACTTTGAATACCTTCGTAAATTTAAAATGGACAACGAGACACGAGAACCCAGCTTCACTATGAACACTGCAGTGCTTGAGGAAGCCATCAGTGGGCTGATCAGAAACTTCGGTTACAGATTTAATGACTTCAGAAAATATGTACCAACCTTCCGGTTTATGACCCAGCCGTATCAGTCAAATCTTGAAGAAATGCGGCTGGACCATTTTAACATCCCCATTGCTGACTTGGAGATGGAAGTGGTTGAATTTGAAGAGTCGCACATTTGGACAGAAAAATTTAGACAGCTAAATGCAGAGCTAGAACATCTGGAAAGACGAAGGGCAGAGCTAGTGGCAGCACACAAGTGGGCTGAGATGGAAAGGCTGCCAAAGACAGATGGGCTCATCTTCTAAGTTTGGATGGCACTCCCTGATAACTTCAAGACAATGAAGCGCCTTGCTTTTGGCATGCTGTCAGTTTTTGGCTCCACCTATCTGTGTGAACAAGTATTCTCACACATGAACTGTATTAAAAACAAATTCCGCTCTCAGCTCACTGATGGATCATTGGATGCCTGTACTCGATTAAAACTAACCAGCTATGAGCCAAATATAGAAAAGCTGAGCAAAGGGATGCAAGGCCAGAAATTGCACTAATAAAAAGTACTGAATTGAACAGTGATGTCTGTATTTTGGGGAAAAGGTGTGTGTTTGTGTTTTTTTGTTTTGTTTTGTTTTTTGGGAAGCCTGCCTTTCATTAATTGGCACTGAAAAGTGGTGACAGAGCAGTACTGGTTGTATCTTGAGAAGATGCTTTTGTAATAGCAAGCGGTTTGTGCAATGTAACAGAAAAGAGGTGACTTGACAAGTACTGCAGAGAGGGATTTTTCTTGTAGACAGCAGTTCATGCATTGGTACAGAGAAATGGTGGCTGAGCAATACTGGTTGTACTTTGGTAAGAGGGATGTTGAATAACCAGCAGTTGTACATGGGCACAGAGGTGAATTCTGGTTATTCAAACTCCCTCGCTAAAAATCTAAACCTGGTACCGAACAGTACTGGTCTGATCATGGGAAGAGGGTTCAGCAGTTTATGCATTGCCACAGAAACATGGTGCCTAAGCAGTACTGTCCGTTTTGGAAACCGGGATCTTGAATAACCTGCAGTGTAGGCTCTGGCACAGATAGTGGGGCATGAACCTTATTGTATTTTGGTAAATGGGATTTAAAACAAGAGGTTGCTACATTTGCACAGAATGTATTTATTCACCAGAAACGGCTAATTCATTTGCACAGCAAATGTATGTATTCAATAAACACAGCACATTCGTTTGCACAGAATTTATTTATTGCTCAAGAAACAGTGAATTCATTTGCACAGAATGTATTTATTCACCAGAAATGGCTAATTCATTTGCACAGCAAATGTATGTATTCAATAAACACAGCACATTCGTTTGCACAGAATTTATTTATTGCTCAAGAAACAGTGAATTCATTTGCACAGAATGTATTTATTCACCAGAAATGGCAATTCATTTGCACAGCAAATGTATGTATTCAATAAACACAGCACATTCATTTGCACAGAATTTATTTATTGCTCAAGAAGCAGTGAACTCATTTGCACAGAAAATGTATTCAATAAAAACTAAATTCCTCTTAATATAGCACTCTGCGTTGTTCTTTTAACAAAGTAACATACATTTTTGCATTAAATGACATGTTTTGAGAATGTCTGGCACGTATATGTGCATGTTAGTCATGACCACATTTTTGAATGGCTCTTTTGCGGTTGGCCATTTTTTGGTCATTGGCCATGCGGCTCCCAGGCCCGAAAAGGTTGCAGACCCCTGATCTATACATTATTCCAGAGGTGTCACTTTGTTGATTTGTGTGGTTTCCATGGCAGACTAATATCACATCCTGGACATTCCTCCTTTATTCCACCACTGTTTGATCCGGCATTCAAGTGTGCATTGGCACCAGTGCAAGTGCATGTTTGTGTTACGCATTCACTTTACGCCGGCAGATGGTCTGTCCCCTAAGCCACTCCACCCCCACTGCTTCCCAGCCTCAACTAGGTATAAGTAACATTCCTCTCCGGTAGCGCTACAAACGTGGCATTGGAACGGCAACCGTAAATGTGCTTGGCAGTCACCACCTCAGCTGGTAGGACGTTCTGTGGCTTAACCACTCTTTGTATGCAAATACCCTTATTTTTAGCACTATAGAACCATAGGATGATACCAGTATTGATTATGTGCTGGGAATGCACTCAGTACAAATTCACAGGGTTCATGTGTTTTGCTGCCGCCACCCTGATGTGGTACCTCATTAAAGAAAAAAAACAAAACAATTGGACCTTGTTTGGAAATCTTAAATATAAACTTAAATGTTGGTGTTCAAGGCACTTTGTCATATTCATTTTTGCCCTTTTAAACTGTGTCAGATTCATAAGCTGTGAACCACCCGCATTGGTCTAAAATTGACTTGTGGGTAGGTCCACATTGTCTCTTTAATGTTGGCACATTTTCCTAAAAATGCAGGGTTTAATAGCTTGCTGGTGTGTCCCCCAGAAGTCTTTAATTTCTAACTCTGCTCTTATATGTAACCGGTATAACTGTTTGGTACTGTAGTGGTGAAGTTTTTCATATTGCTTGTCATGTACTTGGTCCTTCTTGTATTTTGCCCAGATTTGCATTGCTACACGATTGTAACTTATCTATGCATAAATGTTTGACCATCCTGCAACCATGTCACTCTCCTGAATGAGATGCTCATCTCGAGATACATTGTTTTTCCATAAACATTTATGGACAGGACTGCCCCTTTGCTTTTGCATTGCTCCTCCTGTCCCAGTGCATTTTTTTATCCACTATGCAAAAAGCAGTGATCCGATCCCCAGTGCTGCTACAATTACAGCATTTGTGAGGCCATAAAGAGAAAGGTGGTGATCAAACGGCTATGGAAAGTTATCACCATATATCTCCTCCCCTTTCTTGATCTGCAAACAGCTGACTGATTACACTGCAGGGTCTAGCTTCCTCTTCCCCCTGTCAATCAGGTATCTGAGCTGTTCATTCCATCACCACCTCCCTACTCATGGGGTGCTTCTGGATCACCTGAGAAACTGTGTGGGGCTCACCGGTACAGCTCTTAGTTGGTTTGAGTCCTACGTAACTGGGAGAATGCAGCAGGTAACCCTGGGTAATTTAACCTCAGGGGCTTACGTGTTATCCTGTGGAGTTACTCAAGGCTCAGTTCTTGCCCCTATTCTGTTTTCTGTTTATATGCTACCACTGGGGGAGATCATTAGGTGGTACAGTATGGAGTTTCACTGCTATGTGGATGACACTCCGCTGTACATGTTTTACACTCTTGTTGAGGATTATGTGGTTTCCATGTTGAGTCAGTGTTTGGCTGAAATAAATAACAGGATGGTCTCGAACTAGTTATGTGTTAACACAAGAAAGACAGAGGTGATGGTGATTGAATCAGGATGCTGGGGCTCGGCAGCTGTGGGACGTGTGGCTCCCCCTTCAGCGGGTGGCCAGTCTCTCATGGCTGCTGATGCAGTGAAGGGTCTCGGGGTCATTTTGGACTGCAGACTGATGCTGGAACAAGTGTCAGCTGTGGTCTGATCTGGCTTTTATCTTCTTCTAAACATTGGCAGGATCAAGCCGTATCTGGCTCAGTCAGACGTGGTGATGATCGTCCATGCTTTCGTCACCTCTAGGTTGGACTGTTGCAATGCTCTTTACTTAGGGTTGTCAGGAGGTTTGATGTGATGCCTGCAGCTAGTCCAGAATGCTGCAACCTGACTGATAATGGGCTCCTCTTGGAGCAACCATGTCACACTGGTCTTGCATGCGTTGCACTGGCTGCCTATGCAGTGGCGCATCACCTCTGAGATTTACTTGTTAACTCGCAAAGCCCTACACGTTTTGGGACTAGACTGCTAGAAAGAGTTACTTGTTCCCTACCACCCAGTCTGCCCCCTCTGCTCCACCAGTGCAGGCCTGCTTGCTGTTCCCCCTTCTCGGCTAAGACTTGTGGCAGACAGAGCATTTGGAGTTGCTGCTTCACTATTGTGGAATACATTACTGGTATATATTCGCGTATCCAGCACGATGGGGGCCGTTAAAGCCTCTCTAAAGAACTTTTTGTTTGAACAGGCATTTTTTAACTAGCTAATGTATTTGTGCCTTGTATTTTCAGTTTTATTAATTGTATTTTAAAGTGTTGCTTGAGTCAGTTTTTTGTGCTTAGAGTAACACATTTGCTGTGCACGGTGCTCAGAGCCTGCAGGAATGGGTTCTTTATAAATAAAGAGTACCATGCCTTACCTTACTCATAATCACAAATCAGATCCCAACTGGTATTGACAAAGGACATACCACAGGTGCAGTTGTCACAGACTTTGCTAAAGCCTTTGACGTGGTAGATCACACCTTGCTGCTTGGTAAACTGAATGTCTCTGTTATCCATGGTCTCTCTCTTCTGGTTTATGTCCTACCTGTCTGACTGTGGCTGATTTGTTGGGACATGTTCCCAGGGGAACAGGTTCAAGGCAAGGAAATGGGATTTGGAGACTGCAGGGAAAAGAAAAAAGATAGTGAAATAATAGGGGAGAATAGGGCAAGGTCAAAGGAGGGAAGGGCGGGTTATAGGCTGAGGTGGACAATAAATATGTAGAAAGTCATGTGTGCAAATGCAAGAAGTCTCGGGAATATAATTCTAGATCTTGAGGCTATAATAGCAGAAGCAAGCCTGTACATAGCGGCCATCGCTGAGTCATGGTGCATAGGAAACCATGACTGGGACATGACCATACCAGGATACACACAGTTCAGGAAGGATAGGGAAGGGAAGAAAAGAGGTTGGGTTGTGTTATTTGTCAGGGAGGGTATCAAGGCAACCAAAATGTGAAGTGGTAAGGAGGGGCAGGAGATATTGAGTCACCCTGCAAACAGCAACTAGAACCTCAATTTGCACTGGGATGATTTAAAGACCTCCATCACAGGGGAGGATCTAGACAAGGAAATGGGGGAAGCCTTTTGCAGAATGGCAGAAAAGAGGAAAGTACTGCTGGTGGAGGACTTCAGTCTGCTTGTCATTGATTGCAGCCTCCCAGCTGCGGCCTCAGCTAGAAGCAGGGTCATCCTGGACTCCCCACATGGGGCATTCCCGAGGCACTTAGTCAAGGAACTGACTCGTGATGGGGCAACATTAGACCTGGTGCTTTCGAACAGGGAGAGTGTTGTGGATGTCAAGGTGGGAGGCCACCTGGGGATCAGTGATCACCGAACATTAGGATGGCAGTTGATTCGAACCACACAAGGATGAGGATCCTGGACTTCAACAGGGCAGATTGAAAATAAAATGGGAGAATGCCACAGGGATACACTGGCGGGGAGGTTACCCTGGTGGGGTGGAGGAACAGTGAGCTAGATTAAAGGATGGAACAGTGAAGGATACAAACCTCTGCACAAAAGAGGTGAGCAAAAGCAGGAGGAAAAGGAAACCATTATGATTCTCAAGGGAGGTGATGGCAAAGATAAGGGAACGGAGGGCAGTGTTCAGAAGATACAGCGAGACACAGAGGAAAGAGAATACAGGGATATACCAGCAAAAGCAGAGAGAAGAAGGGAAGGTGATGAGAGGTACTAAGTCACAGAAAGAGGAAAGAATAGTCAGGGGGTAAGAAAGGGAGACAACCTTTTTTGGTATATACAGTAAGTGAAAAAAGAAAGGCAAGGGGGAATTGTGAGGCTGAAGGGTGCAGAGGGAGACTGTGCACAGTATGATCAGGAAAAAGCAGATATCCTGAACAAATACATCTGCTCAGTCTTCACAGTGGAAATGGAAGTGGATGAGCCACAAATGCGCTACAGAGCCATGGGAGGGAGGGAAGCAGACACAAGTGCGTTCACGGAGGAAAGGGTCGTGAAAGGATTTGTGAATCTGAGAATGGAGAAGGCAATGGGCTGGATGTGGTACACCCAAGGATTTTGAAAGACCCCATGGAGGTACTGGGCTAGATTTTTGGAACCCTATTCAGGACAGGGGTGGTCCCAGAGGACTGGAGAAGGACAGGTGTGTCCCACAGCTTACTGCATAAGAATGGCAGCAGGGAAGAAGCTGGCAACTACAGGCCAGTTATTCTGACATCAGTAGTGGGGAAGCTAATGGAGTTACTTCTAAAGGAAAGACTCATAGTATACCATGCTTCCAGCGGGCTACAGCACTCCAAGGCAGCACGGGTTCACAGAAGGGAGATCATGTCGGACAAACCTGATAGATTTCTCTGACTGGGTGACCAGAGAAATAGATGGGGGGGGGAGCGAGTGATGGACTTGGTCTACTTAGACTTCAGCAAGGCCTTCCACAGTATGCCACGTAGGCTCATAGAAAAAGTTGGACAGCTTGTGGGTGGGAACCAACGTGGTACACTTGGTATGTCCCTGGCTGTCAGATAGGTGGCAGGGGGTGGTGGTACTGTAAGTGTCACTCATTCAGGGGAGGGGAGAGTGACCAGCGGGGTTCCACAGGGATGAGTACTGGGTCCAGTTCTCTCTAATGTCTTTATAAGTGACATTGCACAAGAACTGGGAGGTAAGGTATTGGCAGTTACCAAACAGGAAAGGGACCTGGGGTGATCAAAATGGATGACCTCAAGGTGCAAGGCACTGCAACAAAGCAGTAGTGGAATCCAGTGGGATGTCTGGGTGCATGAGGAGGGGTATGACCAGCAGAAAAAGGGAGATGGTGTTGCCACTTTACTGTTCATTGGTGAGGCCATGCCTGGAGTACTGCATCCGGTTCTGAAGGCTACACCTTAGAAGTGACATAGACAGAGTAGAGACTGTTCAAAGAAGGGTAACAGAAATGGAGAAGGGGCTGCACCAAATGTCCTATGAGGAAAGACTGAGGAATCTGAACATGTACACCCTGAAAGAAAGGACAGATGGGGTGAGGGGGAAACGATTGAGACCTTTGAATACCTCACAGAGGTAAATAGGCACAGGAAGGGAGCATTTTCCAGAAAAGAAAGCGTGTAAGAACTAGGGGTAACAATGTGAAGTTGGAGCAGGGACGTTTAGGAGGGATGCGAGTAAGAATTTCTTCACTGAGCGGGTGCTGGATGTGTGGAACAATCTTCCAGCAGCTGTAATGGGGCAAATACTGTGAGGGGATTCAAGCATGCATTGGGTGGGTAAAAAAGGAAAACTGGTATTAAAATGGAGGGTGGGAGGGGGAGATGACTGAAGACCAGGTAGGGTCTACGGTGGAAGAATAGCCAGGGAAAGAGGGATAGACTAGGTGGGCTAAGTGATCCTTATCTGCCGACAAACTCTGTGTTTGTGTTTCTGTGTAACTTTAGTTTAACTTCAGATACGATCCCTATCGCCATGGGAGTACCCCATTACTGTCTACCGATACCACTCCTGTTCACTGTCTTCATTAATAACCTACCCCTTGCACCTCTGTTCGTAGTGTCATATGTATGCTGATGACAGTCCTCCCCTGGGCTCAAAATTCCCCTCGATTTGGTGTTCTGTACATACCAAAAATCATGCATGGAACACCAAATATTGTGAGCTGGTAACCCATGCTGTATACCAGTTTTGAGTCCCTGATTCGAGCGGCCACAGTCCTGAATCCTGTTTCTGTTTTAGCTAAAGTTGAAACTGGACCCCTTTACAGTGCACATAAACTACACATAAATTCCAGGGAAGCAACTAACCTCTGACTTCACTCACAGCAGTACGAGCCCAATGCTACAGCCAATGGATTATCTTTCTCTGCCTGCCCGTCCCTCTCTCTCTTTTTCCTCTGGCTGCTGTAAGCAAAACTTCACCCCGGGACTGGACTCGCACACTGCAGTGAAGAAAGTCTCTCTCTGCTTCTGCCTCTCTCTCTCTCTCTGTTCCCTGGCTGCTGTAAGCAACTGAACTCACACTGACTTCACTCGCACAGTATGAGCCCAATGGTGCAGCCAAGGGACCGTCTTTCTCTGCCTCTTCCAAGTTGTCCTGACTGCTGTCCAAATGGAGTAATTATACTCTGGGGGAAAAACTATCAGATGAGATTGAGGACAAAAACCATGGAAGACCTGTGAGTGCCTAACTGAAAACATTTCACATCCTGTCAGGTAAAATCAGCCCTTTCCTTTTTTATGTTGTGTTGCACGTGCACAAGCAACATCTTGCGGTAGTAGCACATTCAGAGGTGTGTCAGTGTTGTGGCGAATGCAGGGACCACTTTCATGGGTGTGTCCCTCAGCACCAATCAGTGAGCATGCTGGCGATGACAGCAGTTTCGGAGAGAGCCATGAAGTTGAAAGAAATCTGCTGCTAATATGAGGTGCAGTTTCCTCTTTGGAGCATCAATGACAAGGCTCCGTTACGTGCCTTTCTTGGTGAAACATTCCAGTAACTATGGCGGCTTCTGCCACCCACCACAAAATCCCCACAAAGTCGACATTGGGAATGCCCAATCCCTGTCCATCCACCATCGATGGCATGCCCCCCCCACCCTAGTTCAATTTGTTTGCTGACAGGGTGCCCAATCTCCGTCGGCATCATGTTTCTCCCCACACACACTTTCTTTGCTAACAAGGGTACCCAATCCCTGTTGGCATCATGTGCCCCAAACTCATGGCACACTGGGAGCCCAGACCCAGTGTGCCCCAAATGATCTTCACCTGTAAATAAACAAAACCATCCCCGAAATCCGGTTTCTTTTTTAACCTGTTAAAAAAAAAAATTCCCTTGTCATCCCACCATGCCCCTTCCCCCAACCTGCATGCACCCTCTACGCACCCCACCTCCCTCACCCCATAACTTGCCTCCGGAGAGCCGGCGCTGCAATCTTCTATGAAGCGGGAACATGTCGGAACTCTTCAAAAGCCGGCCGGGAACTGAACAAAATACGGTAAGCTTTATAATGGCAGGTAATTGGGGGAGGGATTTCAACTTAGGTGGCTGCCTCAGCCATTTTTGGGAATTTTAGTACCAGATTTTCAACATGGGGTTCTTTGGACCCCATCTCATGAACACATGTCCCTTCCCTCTTTAACCTTCACAGCTCCCTTCCTTTTCTTATCAGCTTCCTAACTTCCCTTGTTGCCCCTCTAACTCATGTTTTTTCTTCTGGCTTCACCACGCCATAATGTCCAGTCTTGGCTATAACCTGTATTTAGCTGCTCATGTGTGTATATAGTACTCATGTACTACCACTGTTATTACCCCGCGTGTGATATTTAGCCCTATGTTAGTTAGTTATTTAAATATTGTGTGATTTTATTGTGTTCGGTATGCTGTGTATTTTTCTTGTATCTTGTCCAGGTCCATCTTGCAAATGAGCTTTGCTCGATGATGTTCACCTGGTTAAATAAAGATTTTGATTGATTGATTGACATGCACTGTCATCTCGTTACTTGGTCCCGAAAGGTGATTTCGCGATCACTGCGCGGAATCACCTTTCAGGACTGATTAATGAAACAACAGTGTCACTGTTTATGAGGTGGAGTCCTAAAAAGCCCATGTGGCAAATTCGGTGAAAAAATTCCAAAAAATTATTGGGTTACGAGCGTGCATTGCACAGTTTCCATGCACACTTGTAACTTCAACAATTTTTAATATTTTCACTCCAGATTTTTAACATTGCCATTTATTCACACCTCCTTATGAGCAGTACAGTTGTCATTTTTCATATCCTGCCTGAAATGTGTTTTTGCACCTGTGTCGTCAAATGGCGCAGTCACTGTGCAAAATCACCCTTCGACTAACGAACTGATAGTGCCACTGTTCATGAGGTGGGGGTCTAAAAAGCTCATGCTGAAAATTTGGAGTGAAAATACCAGCAAACGCCCAGGGCATTAGGGTTTCCAGCCATAACGCCCACCCTGTAGAGACTAACAGGTGTCAGGGGTGTGACTTGGGATCGTTGGCTATAATGCTCACATCATTCCACTCCCACCCTGCAGCCAGTGACAGGCATCGAGGTGTGCTTTGGAGTCTTTGGCCCTAAAGTTCACCCCATTTTCCTAAACTGCACCCATCTCAGCATATTTCCTTATGGAACAGTGTGAACGTAAGGCCTGAAGACCCCAAGGCACACCGCAACACTTGTCAGTGTCTGCAGGGTAGGGTGAGATAAAATGGCATGAGCGTTATTGCCATCGACCCAAAGGCACACCCGAACGCCTGTCCATCTCTGCAGGGTGGGGATGGGGCTGGCGTCAGTTCAATACTTTACTGCCATTCCTATTATGCATCTCTCCAACTCCTGCACTACCAATGCCAGTGCCAGCAAGACAACATTCTGCATTGACGAGTGCTTGTTTTATCTGAGATAATGCTCACCACCCTGTTTTACAGAACTAAATGGGCTTTGCTGGGAAAAAAAAACAAAACAAATAAAAGTGCTTGCTGTTAAAAGAAAACACAAAGACTGTAGAACAAACAAACCTACTGTAATTGAGCCACTCTGAGAGAAAAAAAAAGGCTACTGCTCAAGTCTTTATGGTCCAGTCAAAGCAGCTTTCAGGAGTTTTTAGTTGCAGCCAGCCCCGAGTTAAATTAATCGGATAACTTACACAGTATTTTCATTTGTTTTTTCCTTTATTTCCCAAGTTTGTGTGAAAAACCTGCAAGTTATTTGATTACTTCCCTCAGGGCTGGCTGCAACTTAACTCACGAAGCTGTTGTGCCTGGACCACCAAAATTAAACAGCAGACAACAGTTTTGGCAAATTCTTTTTATTGAGAAAACGTTTGGGTGTTAGACTGCAGAAAAAGGTCACCAGAGTCTTTTGCTCCATTTCATTCAGCTATAGTCTGAGTGTAATTGTGGCAGGCATTTTACAAAGTAAAATTTTAGCTTGCTGGAATTAAGCATTTTTGTGGCAACTTTTCTCTTAACCGTTCTTATTGTGTAGTGGGTACAAATGACGGTATACAACAAAAAGGGGTTGGATACAAGTTTTCAAGATGGAATACCAAATCCTGGGAAATGGTGTTCAGTGTGGATCACCACATTTTAAAATGAATTTCTAGCTCTGCCCCCATAAACTAGAGCTTCCCCAACCATGGCTTCAAGTCTTCAGTCAGATTTCAGAAAATGCGGCAATGGGGAATTGGATGGCTCTGGATTGACAGTGGATTCAGGAGCCTTTCACCTCTAGGTCAGTGATTCATATCAAACCCAGGTCGGTAGAGTACAGAAGCATTTGTCACCTGAGGGCTGTTCTATGGCATGAGTTTTGGTGGTCTCAGTTCATTTCCCATTGGACAAGTGTCTACAGCACAAAACCATCAACATAACTGGCATTTCTCACCCCGGGGTCCTTCAGTATGCTTGACTATTGCAGTATGCCAGTTGGGTTCAGCTGCCTCGGAGGTGGAGTTAATGCTAATGATCTAAAGAACTAGCCAATCAGAGCACAGGAGAGGTTATGCTGTCTGTAGCTTGTGCCAGAAGGCACTCTGATTAATTTTTACACTGACTGGAGCAACACTGCCTCGAAGCTCTCTCTTCAAACATTGCTTGAAGAAGTTATTTTACTTCATAGTCATTAGTACTTCATTTTCTGTGCTGTCTTTAGTGTTTTTGGAGGTATTCTTTTGTATTTCAGTTTTTTTTTTTCTTGCGATTCCCTTAGGTTCCCAGGAACAGCAAAACACTGTTTCTTTGTCCGTTCCAACCCTGGTTCCCACTCTTTTCTGAGGCAAAAAATATTAGCACTTGTAAAAAAAAAAAAAAAGTCACACTTTTAACACGATATATTTTAAATACTTGGCAGTTCCCTAGTTTCACTGGGAACCACATTTTTCTTTATAAAAATGTAACTTTTGTTTCTGAGGGAACTGTTTAATTGCGGTTCTATACCACGAGGGAACTGACCATTTTCTTTCATTTTTCCTTATTGAGAACAGCATTTTAACAGGGCTTCTGACAAATTGGCATGTCAGAAAGACCTAAAAAGAAGACTGGACCAACTGGTTTTCAAAATTGCTTAAAGTGCTTTAGAATAGTGGCCAAGGCAGACGGCCACAATATTTGTTTAAATTGTTTAGGTCCAGACCATAACTGTGAACTTTGGTCAAAATTTTGTTCTAAAACATAATAATGGCCTCTGTCTGCCTCCCCCCTCTAATAAAAATTCTGAAGAGGGGTCTTCATCTCAGCAAAAGCCTAAAGATAAGTCCTCCAAGGACCCCCTAGAAAACAAGTCAGACAAAAATAATAATGCTGACCAAGCCAAAAAAAAGACAAAATGAACAGGTCTCTGTTTCAGTGCCTGCAAAAAAAGAACCAAAAAGAAAACTATATCACTGCCCCACCCGCTTAGAAACAAAGGAACATGCCAGTGACATAAGAAGATACGCTCTGCTGAAGAAATGGCTAAGGCTTGGCAATTATATCAAACTTTTCAGGCTATGAGCAACCTCTTTAATGCCCCTCCTGATCCTAGTACCCCTCATCCCTCAGACCCTGGGCTTGGCAAGGGTTTTTATTGTGAGGGTGATAAAGAGGAAGAAGAGGATGAACCTTTAAAGTCAGATGAATCCCCTAACCAAGAGTTTGGCATCCCCTTTAGTGGCCAGGAAGATTTTTACTCTCATTATACTTTTGTTCAGCATACAGTGGACACCCTGGACCTTGCCATCCAGGAGACCAGTGATCAGGAAGAGGAGGCAGACTTCTTAGATATGATGGGTCTTCCTTCCTCCAAAAACCTGCTTCTGCCTGTCCATAAGTCTCTTCGCAGGGCAACATTTAAACTGCTCCAGAACCCCACATCTAATCCTGGGGTGGACAAGAAAATCATAAAGAAGTATCAGTTGGAAAGAACTAATGCTGAATTTATTTACTTGCACCCAGACCATGAAGCAGCTTGTGACAAAGCTAAAGTACCTCTATCCTCCTAGCCTCCTGACAGTGAATCTAGGAAGCTAGATTCGACGGGTAAAAAATCTTACACTACAGCCTTCTTGCTGCTTTGCCTCTCCACTTACATGGCCTATGCAGCACAGTACTAAAAGGCTCTCTGGAACTCTGTGCTAGCTATTAGCCAACAGGCCCCAGACAGAGTAGCTCGGGATTTGGCAGAAACTGTTAAGACCGCCTTAGAAGCCACAAAATACCAATTCCGTATAGCTGTAGACACTAATGACAATCCCTCCAGAGCCATGGCCCAGGCCATCTCTCTCAGACGCTATGACTGGCTGAGGACAACCAACCTCTCCCAGGACACACAAACTAAAGCTATGGATTTTTCCTGTGAGAATAACTCTTTCTTTGGGGATAAAATGGAATTTTAGATGAAAAAGGTGGAAGAATATAAAGCCATCTATCAAAGCAATGCAGCCAAAGAGAAAGCCTCTACTTCCCAGAGACCCCAGAGTAGGGGACACTGAGGCAGAGGTTACAATCTAAGAACCTTTTACCCTATGCCAGTGCCTGTGCTCCTAAACTACTCTAAGATGAGCGGTTACTTCAGTGGAAGAGGAAGGAGAGCACAGAGAAGAACTGACCCCTTGCCTTCCACAAAGTCTCCAACCAAGCAGATTTCCTGAGTGCAGCATCCAGTTCGCCTCCATCTCCCAGTAGGAGGAAGGCTGACCCACTGCCTCCACCATTGGCACCACATCACCACATCACCACAGATAAATGGGTGCTAGAGGTGGTGGGTCAGGGACTTACTCTGCAATTCAAAAAGTTTCCCTCCCTACAGAGACAAACCTCTGAAACCTCTAACCCCAACAGAAAAGCTGTTGTTGGAGCTAAGCACTCTGCTGTCTGCGAAAGCGGTGGAAAGAGTTCCCTTCCCCCAGTGGGGAAAAGGCATCTGTTCAGGTATTTTCTCTCACACAAGAAAAATGGGGATTGGCGGTCCATTCTGGACCTAAAGTACCTGAACAAACACTTGCTCAAACCCAAATTCAAGATGGTTACTCTGACAATGGTGATCCCATCCTTGCAACAAGGAGACTGGCTAGCTTCCCTAGACCTTAAGGATGCCTATTTTCACATTCCAGTTGGGCCATCCCACAGGAAGTACCTCAGATTCAGGCTTCCCTCTGGCCATTACCAGTTTGCAGCCTTGCCATTCTGCCTTACTTCAGCCCCCAGGGTCTTCACAAAGTGCCTGGCAGTAGTGACGACTTGCCTCATAAGACGACAGGTGTCCATCTTTCTATATCTGGATGATTAGTAGACAAGTCCCCACAGAAGGTCAGAGTCTCACTCACCCTCACGCAAAGTACCCTGGAGTCCCCGGGTTTTATCATCAACAAAGAAAAGTCCTACTTCGAACCAGTTCAGTTACTGAAGTTCATTGATGCAGAATTGGACACCCAACAGGGAAAAGCCCTGCTCCCTTGGCACAGGGTGCACAGCCTCCTAGCCCTGGCAAACTCCTTTGTCCTTGGCCTGCCAGGCACTTTTTCAGGCTCCTGGGCCACATGGCCTTCACTACAGCCGTAGTTCCAGGTTCCAGATGAGGGACATTCAGTATTGCCTGAGTACTCACTGGTCCCAGAAAAGAGACTCTCTAAACTCATACCAGTCACAAGGACTTTTCTACAGGCCCTGGATTGGTGGAAGGACAAGGAAAAACTCAGGGAAGGAGTCCCTTTCAGCAGATTGTAAGAGAGGAGGGTGCATGGAAAAGGGCTTCCAGCCCAAACAGTACAGTGGAAGTTCAAAGAGTTCCACAGTACTCCACAGGACAAAAAATATTAAAGCAAATTGTGTTTTATTAAGGTGAATTACTACTACTCACTGTCACCTTATGCCCCTGCACTTTCTGGTAAGAAAAATCCTTTGTCAGGGGGTGTGGTGAATGGGAGATGACATCTTCTGTTTTTATGCCACCACCAACTAACATTCACTTAGTTGTTACTAGTTATGACAAACAGGTGATAGTAATAACTAATACAAAAAGTTCTACCTATTTGCACTAATGTCCCAAACCAGATTTACAAAAACCTCAGTGTACATGGTCATACTTCAGCCCCCTTAAAGTACATTTAATTTTCATCTTTATAGTATGATCCACCACTTGATATCTGACAGCTGACTGCTTATATTCAAACTAATAAGGATCCAGATACTACTGACAGTAAAGGAGTACCTGAAATTGGGGGCATAGCAGTATAACAGGGGTTAATAAATAAGAGAGGATTAAGTGCTGTGACCTGGCTTCCTGGGTTCGATTCACACACACAAAGTCCCCAGAGGGAATCAGGAAGTGACCTAAAAAAGAACCAAAAATAAGGCCATTAAACCAAACATAAAAAACAGCATTAACTTGGTTGTTAGATTATTGCAATGCCCAAGGACAGTTTAAAAAGAATATCAATTTGAAAAGTTATCACAATGAAGTATATATCTTATTTTACTTTATTTTAACAAGATTCAACACCTTTTCCAAAATAATGAAACTTAAATGTCACTTGATTATCACGTTTTAAAGAAAAGAGTGATTTCTAGCAGCAAAAACCTATAGCCTGTTCAACACACCAAATACAATAACCAGTCCTTTTCCGTGCACCTCCTCTCTTCCATGCTCGCAGTGGTTTGTTGGATTTTGGTTTCACGAGTTCCTGCTGTATTTTACTTGCTGAGCGGGAGCATCTTTGCACCCAGAGGATTTCAGGACATTTGAACTACTCACTGCAGTCTGAGAGCCCTCTCTGGTAAAGTACTCACATTCTCTGCTTTCCATGTTATCAGTTGTCTCGCGAAACAAACTGTGGCAATATACTGTTTAAAATAATGCATAGGAATGAGTAAATGCAACAAAGTGAAACCAGGGAATAATACAGAGGGTCACAAGTGGGAGAGACCAGATAACTTACAAGAGAGAAGGAAGCGAGCAAAAACATTATTAATTGGTACTGCAGGTGAACAGGCAACAAGCAATTTGAAACCAAACTTTGTCAAACTTGAAAACATTTTATAGAAAGAAACAAACACTGCATACAATATTATCACCCTTGAAAAGTACTTAAATAAAGACCATGCTCCCCGGGGTCTAAGAATTAATGTAATTCCATATTGCAGGCTGGAAGAATTTCCTTTCAAGACTGAGTGGTTGGAGGCAGCGAGTTTTTGCTCCAAAACGTTTGTGGAATTAATAATTAAGTACGAGACGAGACGGCCCGCCAGCGCAGCAGTAGCGCTACTGGTTGTGATGCCAGCGACCTGGGTTCAGCAACAAGCTAGGGGCACTGGAGGGCCAGCCAGGAGGGGAAGCGTGACTGCCCAATGGGCAGCTTGCTTCCCGGGGGGGGTTTGAAGGCTTGGTGCTGTCCTGACCTCCAGTGGAGGCCAGAGGTACAGCAGCCCAAGCCAAATGTAGGGGCAGTGTGGTAGGACGTCGCTGTACGTGCCTTGACATCATGGCACAACCACGTCTCTGGGGCAACATAGGGGAAAAAATGGAGCTGGCTTGAGCTCCGCCGATGTGGAGAACACCTTCACCTCTCAACCCGTGAGGCCACAACGAGGGGGCCCGATGACACAAGAAGGACATGGGGGTTCCCTCCAGCCCTGCCTGGGGGGAAAGCCAAGGCTATGTGGGGGCACCTGACTGGTGGATCATGGAGCTGAGAGGGTCAGGAGAAGCCTGGCTGGATCCAGGGGACAAAAAGAGCAAGTAAAAAAAAAAAAAAAAATTAAGTACAGGACAGCTACGTTAGAGGGGCTGGAAACTGAGTTACAAGAGGCCAGAGATACGGTAAACAAACTGCAGGAAAATGAGGGATTTAAGGATTTAGAATCAAAGACTGGAAAAAATCTGGATAAATACGAGAAGGAAATCATCGAGAGAAAGAAATCACAGAGAAATGAGGAAGATTACAGAAATTGAGAGATCCTTAGGTGGGGTAAAAAGAGATCTAAAAGCCATGGCAGAAGCAATAGCTGAGTCTGTTTCAGCACATAAAAGAACCAGAAAGATTAATCGAACACGAATAATAGCGCTGAACCAGGAACTAGCACAGGAGGCACCACAGACGAGGATACAGCTGAGCAGAATTTGAATAAGAAGAGACGGGCCTTTTCTAGAGCAGAGAGGAGAGGATACCAGCAATCAAAAGAAGGGGGCAAACAAGGAAGTGTGAACCGAAATACCACTGTGGTCAGGCAAGAAAACTCCTTACAAATCCTAAACCTTTTTGGGTACAACTCAACAGAAGACCTTACTTCGAGAGGGCTCCTGTAGTAGGTAATCACCTTGAAGACTGTGCCCCCTGGTGTCAGGATAGCACAGAAAGCTTTAGCCAGCAGTATCTAACATTGGACCACCCACCTGACGTCACTTTGGACGTCAGCGTGACCCTATATAGTGGGCGGTCTCGACGCCCGCCTTCCAGTTCTTTCCCACCATCAACCTGATCCATCAGACCTCACAGAGATCGTACACTGCAGTTCGACCACTATTTTGGATGAGTATCCATTTATTTCTTTCAAAAAATCAGTCATTTGTTTAATTTTGTGCATGTCTTCGTTGTCTTCCATCAAGCACAAAAACAAGTGTGCTTTGTGTGGTGCACAACTACCACACAAGGATTCTCACTCCCTCTGCCGAGGCCATAACCACAAAGTTGAGGACTGTGAAGCCTGCACCAGCTTCAACCCAGTCACATGGAAGCGCTGCCAACAGGCCCTTGAGGCTCAAATTTTAAAGCAACGAATGGCCACCATGGAGAAAGCGCTTCAAAAGTTGTGAAGCGCTTCCACCTCGCACATCAAGCCCAGGCACAAGAAGAAGAAACATTGGGACCAGGAGCGATCCCCCTCTCATCTGAGGCCGCCCGCAGGCCCCTCGGATGAAAGGCGGTATTCTTCCTCTCTGAAGTCAGCTGCCGTGGCCCAGCCCGCCCTGCCTCAGGAGCAGTCCTCGGAGGCTTCCCACCACCATTAGTTCTAGTGACCATGGGATCCTCAACTGAGGCCTTGGCCGCGCTCAGACCCATCTCTCGTGGGGGTGGGGTGGGAGTCTGCTGTGCTGAAAGAACCGCTAAGTCGCTCCTTGCCTAGTCCACTGAGTGCCCAGCTCAGGCTGTTGCGTTGGGCTCCAGGGACTCTGGAGCCCACCCTGCTTCGACTGATAAGTCGAGTGTCGGTAAGCCTGATGTTTGCACGGTCATTTCAAATAAGTCAGACATCGGATCTGATGATGTCTGCTCGACCAACCTGGTGTCGGGGTCCAGCGATGGCCCCGATGATTCCCAGTTGCTGGATCTCTCACAGCCTCCCCCGGAGGGTTCTCCTCATGGGGTCTTGTCCTCACCACAGAACGAGGATCCACCACCCTAACCCTTTAACAGAGGGACTGGAGATAAGAGGCTTCTGCCAAGTGGCCATTCCCCAGGCTCACCTCTGGATTCAGGGTTAGGAGCCGACATTAACCTTGATGGTGCCCAGCTTCCTCCTTCTCCACTGGTGGCTCCTCCACCACCTGTGCATCCCCCACCAAATATAACCGTACTGGGACCATCAGGGTCTGGCATCTCTCAGGGTTCTCTGTGGTGGGGGGGGGGGCCTATGGCACCGTCAGATCCTCCATTGGGCCCTCCTTTGGCCCCCTCCATCAAACTATGCCCTGTCGGGTACCCCCATCAGAGTTCCTGCCATCGGGTTATCTGACACCTCAGGCCCCAGCATATAACCCACCGGGTTGCCCCCCCCAATCAGGATTCCATACACCAGGGTACATGCCTGTTTACTCTACACTGGGATAATCTTCAATGCACTACCATGCGCCAGGGTTCCCATCACTGAGCTTTGCCCCTGGCTACCCCCTGGTTTAACAGCCTCCTCCGCCTCTGCAGCATCAGCCTGCAGTGGATTTTCGAGTCATCTTGTGGTCTTAGTGATTGGAGACCAAGGCTTAACTGGTTTTGGAGCTAGGCCATTGTCAGCTTCCCAGGGAGTCTCTTAGGAGCCCGGATGTGCAGCCGGCGAGGCAGGTTCAAGACCCTTCGAAGGAGCCGATACTGACCCAACCTTTTGATAAGCTGACACCAGACCTAAGGGATTCAACTCATCTTAATTCGGGATCTTTGGACTCAGACCAGGATTCAGACACTGACGCTTCCTCAGCAGAGTCAGGTTTCCTAACCCCACCTATAGAGGAGCCGCAGCCCAAAGAGTCCCTGAAGTCTCCTCCAGAGGATTCTTCCTTCGCAGACCTCTTACACAAAATTGCAGAGGTTTACGAATGGAAGTCAGATGAGCAGGACCCAAAAAAGCAGCGCCTTGTGGAGCACCTGTACATGCAGGTGTCAGCACCGGTCCTTACTCCACCCTGGTTGGAGCATCATGAGGACCTGGCTTCAACAATATGGATGATGCCATCATCTATTTCAGTGGTAGTTAAGAACGCAGATCACACCTACCGTACTCCAGAGTGGAAGGACCACCTCAGTGTGCACCCTAAGGCAGACTCTGTCATTATTCCGGCGGCCCATGACTGGTCTTCTAAACCTCATCACATGAGCACCTCTCCTCCTGATAGGGAGTCTCGTCAGCTAGGCCAGTTTGGGAGGAAGTTTTACTCTTCCTCCCCCATGCTGGCTATGAGGGCTCTTAACTTTGTAGGCCATATGCTGGTCTATCAAAAATCTTTGTTTGCTTAGCTGGAGCCGGCCATTGAAGCCCTTCCGGACTCAGAATCGAAGTCCATATTGGCAGACTCTCTCTATTCCACTAAGGTGGCCTGCAGACATTCTTTAAGGGCAACCTATGATGCTGTCAACTCCTCCGCAAGGAGAGCCACCATGATAGTCCACCTCTGGCACTTCTCTTGGTTGAGAGTGTCCAGTTTGCCCAAGATGTACAGTCGGCCATACAGGATGCCCCTTTCAGGGTATCCATCCTGTTTGGGGGAGATGCATAGGACATTATAACTACCCTGCAGGACAAAGGCAAGGCCCTTCAGTTGGTACAGACCATGTACCAACCAATGTTTCAGGTGAAGAAGCCTTTTTGCTGCCAAGGGAAGTGGCAGCTGAAGCAACAGCAGATGGCCCAATGTCATACCAAATATCGGGCACAGTAAGCCTCAGCCACTTCCCCGGCTAAATCACAGAGAGCTTCAGGTGCAGTTCTCCCCAACCTCCCACCCTTGCTTGACTCGCTGTTCACCCTCTCCCCTCAAGATCTTCCAGGGGAGCAGGTGGGCAGAAGATTTGCTTGTCATTTGCTAGGGTGGTGGGCAGTGACAACCGACTCTTGGGTTCTTCAGCTCACAGAGCAGGGCCACACCCTGGAGTTTATGGAAGAACCTCCAGACAGGCCTCCAGCCCAGTCACACTACCCGAAGGTGCACATCCCTCTTCTCTGAGTGGAAATTCAGGCTGTATTACAAAAGAAAGCAATAGAACCTGTTCCAGTGCAACAAGAAGGAAAGGGGTACTACTCCCAGTTTTTCCTTGTCTCCAAAAAGCCGGGAGATCTACTTCCCATTCTGGACCTCGGTGCTCTAAACCTGTACATAGCGTACAAAAGGTTTAGGATGCTGACCCTCCCAGGTCTGCTGCCCCCTTGCAGAAGGGTCAGTGGCTCTGTGCTCTGGATATGCAGGATGCCTACCTGCATATTCCTATATTCCGGACCCATCGTTGCTACCTCTGGTTCTCCTTTCATGGGGAACATTACCAGTTAAAGGCTCTACCCTTTTGGCCTTTCTTTGGCACTTCAGGTTTTTACGAAGTGCCTTGTGGTAGTGGTGGTGGCCTTGAGGCATCAGGATCACTGTGTGTTCCTTTACCTTGATGACTGGCATCTGTCAGTGCCGTCGAGGGAACAGTTGGAACTCTCCCTCTCTGTTACCCTGGACCTTTTCCATCAAGTGGGGATCCCAACACCTGCAGTTCATTGCGGCGGTGTTGGATATGGTTCAGGACATGGCTTTCCTACCCCGGGACAGAGCGGAAACCTTGTAGAGGTAGGTCCGTATGGTGCCCTCCAGCAGGAAGGTCTTGGTCAGGTGGATTCTTTGGCTGTTGGGCCTGATGGTAGCAGCCATCCACACTGTGCCTTTAGCGTAGCTCCACATGCGTATTTTGCAATGGACGCTCAGGGCAAGGAACAGAGGTCAGACGACCTGGACCAGATAGTTATGGTCTCTGATTCCATGAAGAGGGATCTCTCGTGGTGGTGGGATCTTTCTAATCTCACCAAGGGGGCCCTTTTTCAGTCCCCTCCTCCCATCCAGACTCTGACCACAGATGCATCAGGGATTGGGTGGGACTCATATTTGAGAGACCACAAAACCCAAGGCAGGTGGTCCCAAGTGGAGCTATCCTTACACATTAATGTGTTCGAGAGGAGGGCAGTGTTGTATGTTCTTCAAGCTTTTCAGCATCTGCTTCTCCAGGGCATGCTGTTAGTCCAGTCAGACAACATGTGCGTGGTCTGGCATCTCAATAAGCATGGAGGCACCTACTCGTTTCCCCTATGCAGGGAGGTGATGCGGGTGTGGAATTGGGCTGTTCTTCATCAAATTCACCTCACAGCTGTTCATGTCCTGGGCATGCAAAACATCCTAGCTAACAGTCTCAGCCACACCACAGCAAGAGCCCACAAGTGGGAGCTCAAGCAAGAGGTGGTTGACCACATCCTCGACCTGTGGGGTCAGCCAGACCTGGATCTGTTCGCCTCCCCATACAACACAAAACTTCCCAAGTTTTGCTCACTCGCTCCAGGGCATGGTGTTTTTTGGCGAGACGTGCCATCTCTTTGCTGGACAGAGGGGTTCCTGTTTGCCTTCCCTCCCTTTCCGGTTCTGCAGAGGGTGCTGCTCAAGCTACAGGTGGAGGGGGCCCACATGGTTCTAATTGACCCTTTTTGGCCTTGCCAAGTTTGGTTTCCACTACTTCAGCAGCTAGCAGTAGAGCCTCCAGTTCTTCTTCCTCTCTGCAACATTGTGCTGACCTAGGAGGAGGGCATGCTGGTTCATCCAGGACTGAAATCTTTTCACCTTCATGTGTGGCACCTCAGGACATAGCCGCATCATGCTTTGGAGTATCATCCAGATTGGCACAAGTCCTCATTGAAGCCAGAAAGCCCTCTATGAGAACCACTTATGTGATGAAGTGGAAGGGTTGAAACCCGTTCTTGTGCCCTGTTCCATCAGTTATGGAGCATCTCCTACACCTCTATAATTTGGGCTTGAGGTATTCTTCGCTGAAGGTCCATTTGTTGGCCATCTCTGCCTACCATACCCTAGTGGATGGCAGGACAGTAGCCCCGTTGGAAGTTTCAGAAACATTCTTGAAGGAGATTTTGCATCTCAAGCCACCGGTGCACAGTCCAGTGCCACCATGGGATTTGAATTTTGTTTTAGAAAAGTTGACCCTGCCTCCTTTTGAACCAGCTGGTTCCTGTGACATGTGCTATTTGTCTTGGAAAGCGCTTTTCTTAGTAGCCGTTACTTCAGCTCAAAGAATTTCAGAGCTTCAGGCCCTGGTTTGTAAGACGCCTTATTTAACTTTTTACAGACACTGGATGGCTCTTTGGACCAACCTTAAGTTTTTACCCAGAATGGTTTCTGAGTTTATGTTGAACCTATTGATTCAACTTCCAGTGTAGTACCCTTAGCATTCCAATCGGGGAGAAGCGATTCTTCATACCTTAGATGTTAATAGAATCTTGTGTTTTTACACTAACAGGACAAAGTCTGTCCAAAAGACAGATCAGCTTTTCATTTCATTTGCACCCAAGAGAGAGGGTGCAGCATTTTCCAAACAGTGATTGTCCAGATGGCTGGCAAACTGCATTAATGTCTGTTACCAGAAACATGGTAAGACCCTACTGGTGGAGGTTAAGGGGCATTCCACCAGGGGTATGGCTGCCTCTACTGCTTGTTTCAGGAATGTGTCAGGCCACTGACATTTGTGCCATGGCTACCTGGAGTTCAGTCCACACTTTCACAAAGCATTACAGTCTGGACATTGCTACTAGACACAGAGCAGGTTTTGGCCTAGCTGTGTGCTTCAGGGACTCCTGTCCTGAACTATCTACTGTTAGCAGTTGTTTTTTCCTGCCTCCCATGTTTCAGTTTCTTCTGATTTACAGTGATTGGGACTCAAGGTATTACCTACTGCAAGAGCCCTTTCGAAGTAAGATAGTGCAGTTATGTAAGAACTTACCATAGCAGTAGATCTTCGAGAGAGGCTCTTGCAGTAGGTAACCTTTTTCCCCTCCCTCCATCTCCCAAATTTTTATTTGGTTCTGTTGCTCTTTGTGAGCTCATTCTAGGCTCAAGGAGCCTCTGTTTTCCTTTCTCGTGTCACTCCTCTTATGGGGTCTCTGGTGGGAGAACATGAAGGCAGGCTTGGGGACCGTTCACTAAATAGGGTCATGTTAACATCCATCACGTGACGTCAGTGGGCGGTTTCCCGTCACATACTGCTGACTAAAGCTTTCCATGTGGTCTTGACGCCAGGGGGCACAGTCCTCAAGGTGATTACCTACTGCAAGAGCCTCTCTCGAAGATCTACTGTTACAGTAAGTTCTTACGTAACTGTACTATCAGGAAATTATATTAAAGAATGGCTTGTCTTTCATACCTACACCAGAGGTAAATAAATTTCAGACAGCACTGAACTTAAGGAAGTTTTACAGAAAAATCGGGCTTAAACTGTTTTTTTTTTTTTTTTTTTAGAATAAAAGGGTAAAGTCATCCTCTGACGTTCTGTGCCGCACAGAAACAAATTTGACAAGCCCAGGAGAAGATCTTGATTTTTGTAGTAAATATCCTGGGACAAAATTATGCTGTTCCAGATATATTGTGTAGCTATATTGACAATATAAATGATGAAAACTTTGGGTCAACTTTTACAAGCACCCGAGCAGTACATGAACACCATTAACGTGAACCTAAATTCAGGTAGTTTGGATCAGGGAGTGTTGGCACAGAGGGACACTAAATTCAGAGGTAAATCCATTTTCTGCCCTATTTCTAATAGTGCATCTCTGACTGCCTTTGAAAAAAGTGTTCAGACAAGTCAAAAATATTTTGAACAGTAGCTGTATTTCTAAACATTTTAATATCACTAGAAAAGAAGAATTAGCCTTAAAAGAACTTCCTGAACATTTAGATTTGGTAATTAAAGCAGCCAACAAAGGTGGTAGTATTGTTATAATGAACAGAACACAGTATGTTAAAATGGTGAATAATCTTTTGGAAAATGAATTGAATTATGCATGTTTACAAAGCAATCCTAAACAGCAATTTAATAAGGATTTACGTAAGATTTTGAATTTGGCTGTGGCATGTGGGGACATCTCAGAGAATGAGTATAAATTCATCTGGAGGGACAATCCAATTACTCCAGTTTTCTATGCATAACCCCTAGGTGGCACTATCCTATGGGCTTACTACCCCTGCCTGCGTGACTATGCACAGGTTGAGGGGCCTGAGCTTGGTGAACCGGTGCCTCCACCCGGAAGTATGGTTTTGGGGTAGCATAACTGCTGTTGGTATAGCCCTCCGGCATGCTATGTCCACCCACCAACCCTTCTAGTGGCCTACACAGATCAACAGAATAACATTCACATATACCATATGATAGCAATACTGAACCCACACTCTCTGCACTTCCCACCAGGGCTGGATCCACTGCAGTTGCCCTGGAGACCTGCTGTAACACAAGATCAGTGATGCAACAATTCAATGGCAGTACAATATTCCCACCAAGAAGATACACACTAGCTAGGTTAACTGTAGAAAAACCACAGTCTGATTTATTCAGGGGGATTTGAACAATGGTGGGGGCAGGAATCTAGCAGATGATGATTAGAGCTGATTAATTCAGGCTGGACATGCATGTACAGGGAGTCCCTTGTATACAGTCACCCAACCCTGGGTACCCAGTTGTCAAACAGGCTAGCCTGAAGCGTTTCCCAGGGTAGACCGGCGTTGCAGCTGTTGTTGGGACCCTTAGGAAAGAAAACAATTAGCATGCACATTAACTCAGAACTTGTAATCCGGAGCCAGATTCCTCAGTTCATTGTAATAAACCCAAACAAGTAAATCAGACGTACACAATGATTGCAGCTTTGTTGCAGGGAGCTACCCTGTTTAGTACTCATGCTACCTAGACCAGGAGGCAGGACTGATGAGATGAAGACCTCTGGATGTTGCACTGGATTGCCAGGGGAAGCAGGGCCTACATGACTCACCTTGGTGGTCTCTACCCATTCGATGATGTTGAGCAGGGAGCCAAATCCCCAAGTGGGCCTTTTGTCGGAAATGTCTTTGCGATGGGAGCGGCAGTCTAGGCCAAGATGGCGGGGCCTAGACCAGAGCAGGCAGTTCGGATTTAGTCCATGACGAGTGCTGGAGCAGCTTCCAGCTATCATAACATATACAATAGTGGGGAACCAGATTGCGACCCACACTACACATTCAGCACACTTATAAACAACACGACTATTAGCCACAGTTTGGATAAAATCTGTTTGCAATTCAGCAGGGTTTCTGCGCAAACCTTTCGTTCTGAGACTCACTTCGGTACCTGACAGGCTGATCGCTTCTGGAGCAAGTTTTCAGTTCACTTGCAGGCAACGATTGCACACTTTCTTCAGGCTTCAGGTCTTAAGACTATCTGCTTTAAGTCTGATTTTACTCTTACAGACTTCTTCACAACTGGAA
Organism: Neoceratodus forsteri; assembly: GCA_016271365.2. Classification (NCBI taxonomy): domain Eukaryota; kingdom Metazoa; phylum Chordata; order Ceratodontiformes; family Ceratodontidae; genus Neoceratodus; species Neoceratodus forsteri. The sequence continues at coordinate 93,959,623 of CM057450.1, read as the reverse complement.
GATGGTGACAGGCAGGCCAGAAACAGCCTTCCCACGCGCTACTACACAGGAGCAGCTGCTCAAATGGCTCGAGCTGTTCACTCTCCTCCTCCAACTCTCGACTGACTCACTGCTGCAGGCAGCCCTGGACTTTCCCAGTGATCCAAAAGGTTTGGTTAGCTGATAGAACTGTCTGTCACAGAAGGGCTCCCCCCTCCAGGTCCATTTAGGCCCCAAACCTTAAAAACTACAATTCCTACAGAAATTCAATCCCACAAGACCTCTGGGGACAGTCTCCATTTTAAGTCCCCTGAGGTTCCGATTGGTCCAACTCTGGCAGTCCAGAACCAAAATGGTGGCGCCTATGCAAAGGTTCAAACTGCAATGGAAGGCAGGTTAGACAAACTCCTATATTATTATTATTAAAGCAGATAAACAGCAAATAATCGCAGTTCCTAAACTGACTCCCTCTGCGCACTTGGCGACTGCAGAATGGAGCAGAAATATCACTCGACCGGTTGGTCATGAGTCTTAAACCACTCGGACTCAGTCCAGACTAATTTCTAACACAGCATAATGATTCTCTTAAAGAGACAGGCATGGAGGCTTACTATAGCGCTCTCATGCAGACCATCAAACTACTACAGACACAGGACACCATCCTGAAAGTGGGCATTAGGCAAGCCCAGGAAGACATTATAGGAACCCCTATTTGTAGGGGGGGTTACATATGCTTTGCCCAAAGTGCACAAACATTCTGAAGATCCTCCTAGCAGACCCATAGTCTCTGGGAATGGGTCTGTATTACAAAATTCGGGACATTTTGTTGACCATTTTTTTGCAAAAATGTTTTGATTTTGCTTCCATCATATTTAAAAGATACAGGTGATGTTTTGAGGAAGGTAAGCAATTTAATGTGGACAGAAAATAGCTGTTGGATAGGCATATAGTCTCTTTACACATGTATCCAACATAGTCAAGGGATGCAGGCACACAAATTCTACTTAATCAGACTCAGAGACACTGCCCATAGATTTTATCATGTGGTACAACAACAATTCCAGCACCCCTCCACCCTGTGTGCCAAGGTAATGGTCCTACCAAGTTAAGAAGTCAAAACCAGGTACCACAGAAGCTCAAGGACTCCAGGAATACAACAAATATTTTATTTATTCCATAAAGAAACTGGACCGCCCATGGCTCTGAGCAGCTCCCCTCGACTGGTTTTGCACCCTGATGATGCACAAGGTGTGAAACCGGTCGAGGGGGGAGCTGCCCAGAGCCATGGGCAGTCCAGTCTCTTTATGGAATAAATAAAATATTTGTTGTATTCATGGAGTTCTTGAGCTTCAGTGGTGCCTGGTTTTGACTTTTTGCACATAGATTTTATCATACTAGCTTTAGAGTTTATCTTAAATCACAAATCTTTTGAATTTGAGGGTAAACACTATATCTAAAAGCAAGGGACTGCTCTGGGTCCAATATGACACCTAGTTATGCCAATTTGTTGTTGGATAAGTGGGAGATGAAGGGGATACATTATGGGCAGGAGTGGGATATGGAAAATATTCTCACTCCTGCAGCGTTAGCTCTGTATTCTCACGAGTGCCAAAGGCATGCGTGAGAATGCACAGCTCACTCTGCAGGAGTGAGAATATTTTCTTTATCCCATGACCTGCCCATAATGTGTGTGATTTATACCACAGGGTTGAGAGCTTTAGGACATGTTTTTCTGATTCTGTGTATATCCTTAAGCAATATACCATGAGAGGGTGTTGATGATGCCAGGATTTACCCATGCCCTGGGGTGTTGTCTGGCCACGAGGCGCAGCCAGAGTGGCCCAAAACAGAATATAATCCTGGCATCATCAACATTCTCGACATAATATGATTATACAATGGACATCTGTATATTTTGTGTGTGAAAATTAACAAAAAAAGCTGGTTTAATTGTTTTATTAGTTTTTTTAGATTTGTTGTTACACTTGGTAAAAGAGTGCTTTGTTGGTAGGTATGCGCGTGTGCAGTGGTGTCAGCAAGCGGGCGAGGAGATACCCTTAATGGTTACAGTTCGGAGAAAACCGAGACTCGAGGAAACCGCGGGTGTAAGACCAGTCATGTAAGCTGTAGTGCATGTTTAAAGGGAGCAAAAACGAAGCAAGGTAATTTTGTTGTGGAATGATTTCTACAGTGTGGCTGACAAACTGTAAAAGCAGGTTTCTGAAAGTGAAACGGGGAAAAAAGCGCCCGGGGAAAGAGCAATTTTTTTCAAAAGCCAGAAAAAAATATATATTTCCTGTGACTTGAGTGTTTTTATGTTGAATTCATAGCTGAATTACATTTTTTTAAACTTGCGATATTTTTCATATTGTTTACTCAGACGTCAACATCGTGGCTTTGTGGAGGTTTTGCCTTGTGACTGTCTGTGTTTTTGCTGGGATTGTGTTCCTAATGGTCGTAGTGATTTCAGGGGGGCCCTTGATGTGGCTTACTGGCGACTGGCACCTCTTCCTGTTGGGTGATTGTAGCTTTTACAATGGGAGAGGAGTGTCAGGTAACCAATGAAATTACACAATTTGTGTCTGATTTTAATGCCCATTGTATAATGCTCATTCTACGTGTGTGTCTGTTTTGAATGGAGTGGGAGTCAGAAACACAGGTGAGTGTGTTTTGCAAAGCTAATTGAGTGAGTCAGAGGCTCAGTGAGAAAGACAAACTGCTGCAGGTAGCACTGAGAAGCAAACTGCTTTGTTAGAGAGTTTCATGTAGAATTCAGGTTGTTTTGAAGTTGAGATCAGCACAGTAATGGGCTAGGAATGTTAGAGACGCAATGGGACACAGTCTTTTGCAAAGCTATTTGGGTAAGTTGCAGCTTCAGTGAGAAAGATAAACTGTTTTCTGAAGCAGTTTCCTTTAGAATGCAAGCTGTTGTGCAGATATTCTCACTCTGGTGACATCATCAGAGTGTGGATAAATGTCATCTGCAGGATTTATTCTCACTGCAGTGGAAATAACACAGGATATCCTACTGAGAAAGCTTTCACCCCATGGTATAAATAGGGGATACATGATGTGCATGAGTGTGATATGGCAAATATTGTCACTCCTGCAGAGTGAGATATCCAAGCTCACGATGCAGGAGTGACAATATTTGCCATAGCACACGATCTGCCCATCATGTATTCGATATATACAATAGGGCCAAGAGTTTCAGAAGTTTTGCTATGCTGTCTTGTGTTCTGTTCTTGTTTATGTGTTTGCTCACTCTGTGTGTGAGCTTTTCTGAATGGGCTGGCAGTGTTATAAACTCTAAGGCCCCATCCACACTACTCCACTCTGGCCCAGTAACGGATGCAATCCTTTACGGCAAGGGAGCGGCGCAGTGCGGCCACACCTCAGTGATGTCCATTACTACCGGTCCACGCATTGGGAGCCGGGTGACCGTTACGTCAGCGTCTGATCCCACAATGCAGCTCGTGCTGCGCTTTGGTCCCGGCAGGGGACCATTACCGCCGGTCCACAGTACTGCCAGTAACGTTACAACGGCGGGACCTGTTTCATAACCGTTGTAGAAACCACCTCATGTATGGTTTCCAGCTTAGCGGTTCTAACGCCTCTGTAGCGTTACAAATTAAAGCGCAAACCGTTGTGGTAATGATTTGGGCACTCTGTAACGTTACAGAGGCATAATGTGGACAGGGCCTGAGAGACGTATGAGTGTGTTTTGCAATGCTAAATGAGTTAGTTTTAGATAGGAGTGAGAAACATACTTTTGTGAAGCTGTATTGTTTAGCAGTCTGGCTGCAGTGAAGCTAAGAGCATCACAGTAATTGCAGTGAGCTGAGATGCAGAGTGTCAGAACAGCTGACACTGTTTTCAGTGGTAAAGTTAGCTGCAGGCAGACTGCAGAGTGTTCTGTGAAATTGTGCTCTTTAGGATTCTGGCTACAGTGAAGTTGAAATTGTCACAGTAATTGTAATGGGTGAGAATCAGAGTTTGAGGAACAAGTGAGAGTGTGTTTCAGTGATAGTTGAGTTAGCTGCAGGCAGTAGTTTAGACTGTTCTGTGAAGCTATGCTGTTTGGAATTCTGACTGCATCAAGCTGAGAGAATCACAGTAATGAGCTGGAAGTTGCGGGGGGGATAGGTGTGTTTTGTAATGCTCACTGATATAGCTGTAGGCAGCAGTGAGACCTCTCAGGTACTTCTGCATTTGTGTCTATGGTAACAGGACAGGTGTTTCTTGCATGCTGAGTGGAAAGCTGCCTAGGGTGATGATATCAGTGACCTTTTACGACATGTGTGTGTAAATGGCTGATATCATCACAGTAAAGCAGAGGATAAAAATATCGCACTGCAGTGGATGATGCGCTGTTTTATCTCACTCATTTACCACTCACCCCTATTGTGTATATATAGGGGATAAGTGCTGGCCATTTGTGGGATATCTGATTTATTTAAGCGAGCCGTCTGTGACCTTGGTTGAAACGAGTGAGGTACCGAGGTCACAGACTGCGAGTTTAAATAAATCAGGTATCCCATGAATGGCCAGCAGATGTGCGATTTATGCAACATCGTACTTTGTTTTATAGTTTTAAAAGTTTATGTGTTTCTTTTATTTTTATGTGGGACTGTTTGTGATTAGATTTTTGTCTTAAGCAGTTTTACGGTGTGTGGTTTGGCTGTGTGTGGGATGTGATTGGGTGTGAGGTTTGTGAATGAAACTGTGTGGCGGTTTCTATTGGTTGATGTTTCATGGGAAAATGCTTGTGATTTGCTGCTTTGTTGTGGGTGTGTTTTTGGAGTTGTGGTTCAGTTAGTGAGTGGAGCAGATCGAGTCTTCGAGAGGTAGCGGTCGTGGTGGAGATAGTGGCAGGAGCGTGGCATATGGAGGGAGTGTACAGTCACCATGGCTGGGTGGAGAGTTTGGATGTCAGCTGCCTTGAAAGATGAAGCCAGTGGTGGAGTGCGCTTTGGAGGCTTGGTTTTGCGGGGAGCGAATATTGAGGAGAGTGATAGAAAGAGCTGTATTTCGAAAAGCAGAGGATGTGGGGCATGAAGAGCCCAAAAACACGTTTTGGATTATTCAGAATTCTTTTTTTTTTTGGTTGGGGGGGGGAGTTAGAAAGAAAATGAAAGTAAGTGGAAGTAGGACAGGCAGGAGAGGGTGGTGATTGATGGCAGGGTGTGGGATAAACGGTGGTTGAGTGACAGCAGGGTGTGGTGGGATAAATATTAGAACCACTGTTTATCCCATGGCAGTGAGAATAAATGAATTTATGCAATAGGTGTGAGACCAAAAGCCATTGAATAAATCCATTTATTTCCACATATGTGGAATAAATCTAACCACCCTAGATTTATCCCACATATGTGGGATAAATGCAAACTGTCAATCAAAGCTTTTTTGTTCACTTTTTTGACAAACAAATGTGAATAACTTTAAAACGAAAAATGATAGCATAGTACTGTGAGCTAGAAAAATGTTCTGACAAAAATATCTACAAAATGAGTGGTGTTTCATTTATAGATACCTTTTAGTTTTTTATAATTAGCAAAAACAGCAAAAATCCTATTTTCTTTTCACTTTTCAGACAAACAAATATAAATAACTTTAAAATGAAAAATGATAACATGGTACTGTGAGCACAAAACTGTTCAGCATAAAATATCTACAAAATGAGTGGTGTTTCATTCAGAGATACCTTTTAGTTTTTCAAAATTAGCAAAAACAGCATAAAATTCAGTTTTCTTTTCACTTTTAGACAAACAAATGTGAATCACTTTAAAACTAAAAATGATAGCATGGTACTATGAGCACAAAAATGTTCAGCATGAAAATATCTACAAAATGAGTGGCATTTCATTAATAAACACCTTTTAGTTTTTTTATAATTAGCAAAAACAGCATAAAATTAAATTTTGTTTCACTTTTCATCAAACAAATGTGAATAACTTTAAAACAAAAAGGTAGCATGATACTGTCGCCATGACATTTGTTCAGCAAGAAGTTCTCTACAAAATGAGTGGTGTTTCATTTAATAGCAACCACCCCGCTAGGCGGACATACACCAGGAAAGTTAACCAAAAGTCCCAGAAATTGCCATTTAAAAAAAGAACATAAACAGTCAAAACCAAATGTTCCCACACTGATAAGAAGCATCCCTATTGCATAAATGAAATATACAATGGTGAGCTGTCAGATAAATGATTTATCTACACTTGTACTGTTTGACCTCGGACACCTCACTGTGGCTTACGCCACTCGTGAAGTTCCCCGAGGTCAAACAGCACTTGTGTAGATAAATCATTTATCTGACAGCTCACCATTGTATATCCCATATTTATCCCACGGTTTATTTGGCTACATATGTTGCATAAATGAAAGATTCAGATTAGAGACAGTAACCTGTATCTGTGCCATATAAAATCCTGGCACAGGTACATTGATGATTGTTTTTGCGTTTGGGAGGGAGACACTAATTTGATTCCAGAGTTCACATATTGGTTAATTGACGATGAGTATAACTTGAAATTTATGTATGCTGCAAGTATATATAGTATAACTCGGTCGGTGTTATGCAATGCCAGGTCCATTAAAAACAAGACTTCAATTATTGCAGATCTTCTTGGAACTGTGTACCTGGCTGGATGAGAATTCTGGCCCCATTTTGGAAGCTATAACTCCAGCCGGGTATTCAGTGATACACTGCCTGAGATTAGATAGCGGGGGCAATTTGTTTCAAGACCGTACTTAACCTCACAATTGTACCAGTTGAGGAGGCAGTCATTTGAGTGTACCGTAGGGTGTAGGTTGTCGGATCGCCCTCATCTACCGTCCACCTGGAGATGAGAAGCGATTCCTTCAGGAAGTCGGGGACTTCGTCGTCGACATGGTGTTTGAGTCTGATGGTCCTGGACAACTTCAACACCTGGATCGATGATGAAGTCTCGCAGTTTGGACAGCACTTCCTCCAGTTGATGACATCCCTGAGCCTCACAAAGATAGTTACCACCGCTACTCACAAACACAGTCACTCTTTTTTTTTTTTAAATTCAAGTTTATTGCATATTTTGACACAGAATATATCCATTAAGAATACCATGTATCATTCTTGGATTAAAACATACAGATGCTTACAGTTACTTTCTGACTTATCAATACATAGTTTCGTATTCCACAAAAAATTTCATGTTTTATTTGATTCCATTTTTGATTTAACCATGAGCGTTCTGGGAGAGCCAGTTGTCTACCATTCTTCTGATGTGGAGTTTCCCTCTCTAAGTCCCCAAATCCTCATTTCTTCTTTTGTGTTATTTCGTTTTACTCTGGTGCCATCTTCCACAGGGTCCACCTAGCGATGAAGCTCTGCATCCTCAAATTTATTTTATATGTGATTTCCTCCATTTCTTTAATTTCATTTACATTTGTAAGCCAGTCATGACCTGACGGAGGACATGTAGCCAGCCACCTTTTAGTTATGACCTTATGTGAAGCCGCAAGAAGGACCCCCCCAGAGGTAGATTCTGTTTGATCCTTTAATTTCAATCGGTCTCACCCCCAATAACAGGTTTTTGGGACCTAGCACTGACTGGAAGTGAAACACTTGTTGTATTTTCTGCCTCACCTCCATCCAGTAGTTTGTGAGAGACGCGCATGACCAGAATATATGCAGATAGTCTGCCCGGCCCGCACCACACCCCCTCCAGCAGTTCCCAGAACAGCTCCCATCCCATTTACTCTGCATCTTTGGTGTTATAAAGAATCTTATTTTGGTTTTCCATTCAAATTCCCTCCACATTGGTGAGGATGTAATTCTGAGGGCCATTGACAGGTCGGAATTCCACTCCCTGTCATCAGTCCGTTCCCCTAGTTCCCTCTCCCGTTTATCCTTGATTTGCATAGTCCTGTTACCCCCACTATCTCTCAAAGCACCATATATTGCGGAGATTAAACCCCTGGTTTTTGTTGCACTTATTATTTCAGTTATGGTGTTAAATAGCCCTGTTGAGTTCACAGTACGACTATGTCGTGTTTGCAGTGTGTGTGTATGTAGGTTCGAATTTGCAGGTACCTAAAGTAATCCGCTTGTCTCAGGGAGTACTTCTTTTTAAGCTAGGCAAATTCCACTATTGTGTCTCCATCAAGAAACTGGCTCAGGGAGTATAGGCCTATTCTGCCCCAATTTTTGAAGGTGCGGTCTTGTTTGGCTGGGACGAAACCTGGATCCCAAGCAAACCATCTCATTGGCCAGAGTTCCTCATCTAGTTTGTGTTTGGACCACATTCACTTTAGGGTTTTCACCGTATTTCCTACAGACATCAGGGATATATTTCTATTTCCCATTTGGGTCTCCGGTGTCACTACCCTCGCCCCCAATGGCATTCCATCTGTCAGGGCCTCCTCTATTGCCTTCCATCCAGCCCTATGTGTCTTAGTGGACCACAAAAGGGCCCACTTCAACTGCGTGGCCAGAAAATAATCCTCCAGATTGGGGACATTCCATCCCCCATATCTTTTATTAGACTGCAAGACTGTATTTAATTCTGGGATGTCTATAACCCCAAATATATCGCGAGAGCATCTGTTGCCAAACTTGGAACTGGTTCTTGTGAATTCTTATCGGGAGACATTGGAATAAGTATAGATATCTCGGGAGAATGTTCATTATCACTGACTGTATTCTTGAATATAGAGGGAGATTGAGGCTTCCCAATTTTTTTATATTCTGTCTAATCTGGGCTATTATTGGTTCAAAATTAGCCAAATATAATGCAGTTAGATTTTTGGTGATTTGAGTTCCCAAATATTTTATTTTCCCTCTATTCCAGTTCACCTCCAGCATTTGTCGTATGTCATGTGATGGGTTATAATTTAATTTAAGGACCTCCGTTTTTTTCTTATTTAATGTGTAACCAGAATATTGGCTAAATTTGTCTATAAGAGACCAAATCTCAGGTATGGAGGTGTCCAGGTTAGTGATGTATAAGAGGACATCATCCGCATATAAAGATATTTTATGTTCCTCTCCCTCCACCTCCACCCCCTGTACCCCCTCTGCCTCCCGTATCGCCTGCGCTAGAGGTTCTATGTATATGTCAAATAAAAGAGGTGATAGCGGGCATCCCTGCCTTGTACCCCTCCCAAGGGCGAACCTCTGTGAAATTCCTCCATTTACCCTAACCAGAGCCTGTGGAGCAGCGTATAGCGCTTTAATCGCCTCTCTAAACATCAGGGAGGAAACCCATTCTTTCAAGAACCAAGAAAAGAAAATTCCAGCTTACTTTATCAAACGCTTTTTCAGCGTCCAGACTCATAAGACAGGTTGGGAAGCGTTTTTTATTGATGATGTCTATTATGTTGATGGTTCTTCTAACCCCCTCGGGAGCTTGCCTGCCCTCCACAAAGCCTGTTTGGTCCGGATGAATTAGATCAGCGAGAAAGGTTTGCAGCCTTTTGGCTATTACTGCCGTGAAGATTTTATAATTGACATTAAGGAGGGAGATCGGTCTATACGAGCTACACTCTTCTGGGTCTCTGCCCTCTTTTGGAAGCACTGTTATGGTGGTGTAATTCCATGATGGGGGAACCACGTCTCCCTCTAGCAGCACCCGGTTGTATACCGGACCCAGCAAGGGAACCAGTTCTATCATAAATGTTTTATATATTTCACCTCCAAATCCATTGGGTCCCAGAAACTTACCTGCCTTAAGCTCCCTTATTGTGCTCATGATTTCTTGGTCAGTAATTGGCTTTTCTAAACTTTGTCTTTGAGCGTCAGAGAGTTCAGGTGGTGTCAGGGTCCTAAGAAACTGTTGTGTCTCATTCGGTCGCACATCCGGCTGAGGGCGATATAGTCGTTTATAATATGTGGCAAATGTTCCCGCTGTCTGCTCCCATCTATATAAGATTTTCCCACTATTTAAATCCCTGACACCCGTGACATTGGCTTTGGCCGTTTGTTGTTTTAGGTGATATGCCAGGAAGCGCGTGGCCCTCGGAACCCTTTCATAATAGTTTTGCTTCACAAACATGAGTGCCTTTTCAGTCTCCATAAGTTGCAGTCTCTGTAGTTTTCACTTAAGTTCCTCTATTTCCTCCCCCCCTATCTCTGGAGTATTTTACTTTCTGATGTGTTTCCAGTTCCCTAAGTTCCTGAATTAATCTCTTCCTCTATTTAGCCCTCTCTCTTTTCCTGTATGTAGCAATTGAGATCAGTCTCCCCCTAATCATTGTTTTAACAGTGTCCCAGAGAATTTGTGGTGTGATATCTGGACTCTCATTCATCCGTATAGTCTGTTGTATTATATCTTGGATTTCCTCCCTCACCCTTTCATCTCTGAGCAAACTAACATTTAGCCTCCATTGTGTTGGGTTTTTTGGGAGTTGTAAGTCAACCCGCTCGAACACCGGTTTGTGGTCAGATATACTCTCTGTTCCAACCCATAATGAATCGAAAATATTCATATCTTTCCCATATGTAAAAAACATATCTAATCTTGAAAATATTCGGTATCTTAGGGAGTAATAGGTATAATCTCGTGCTAGGGGATATCTCTCCTTCCAAACATCCACAAGTCCCGTGTCCGTCAAGAGCCTCTTAAGTTGTCTAGAGATCCTTTCAGAAGGGGCAGGGATGCTCGAGGTCGTGTCCAGGGAGCGGTTCATGACAACATTCCAGTCCCCTCCTGCTATCACTATCCCTTTGGCTTTTTCTGCCAGAAGTTTAAAGAGGTCAGCAAAAAAGATTGTGTGTGTTCCCGGAGGACATACGCGTTAATAACGTGACCTGTAAGTCTTGAATTCTTCCCACCACCATGACGTATCTAGCCCCGGGATCTGTTATTACTTCTTCCTCCTCAAAGGGAAGGGATACCGACAACATTATCATTACTCCCCTCTTTTTTTCCCTTCTCTAGGGATGCATGGTAGATGGTTGGAAAGTCCCTATTTTAAAGCTTTTGGGCTTCCATTGGAGACAGATGTGTTTCCGGTATAAATTGTATTTTGCATTTTTGTTTCTTCAGGAATTTTTGAAGCTTTTTTCTTTTAATGGGGTGGTTTATACCATTAACATTTAGGGATATTATTTGAGATCTGACTTTATCCATATCCAGAGTTTATTGTTCCTTGTAGTGCTACTAATTCCTGTTTATCAGTCCCACCCCACCCTCCCTGGTTTTCCATTCTTTAGCCACTCCCAAACCGCTCTCCAATCCATCTTCTCTCGGTAGAGTATTATTTGTACTCGTTCACCCTTAACTTTGTGCCAAATATAACGTCCAAATATTGTACCAAACTTGCTGGTTTTGAACCACCAGCCCATCCATGAACAAGTGAAAACCTTGTGGTTTCCATCTCCCCCTAGTGGGGATATGTATGTCTTAACAGTAGAGACCATTAACAGCTTAAACTTTAAACTTCTGAACTTTGAAAATCTGCATCTAAGCATTTTGAGCCTTTCAAAAAGGTTCCACTTCATTGATCGCTTCCCCCCCCCGAGTGTTCCTCCGTTACTGGGTGTACATCCATGGAAGGGTTCAGCAGTCTCAATCTGGGTGTCATGACTTCCAAGGCCTGTCCAGCCCCATATGGTAGGACAGGTTCGTGCCCTCTTAGGGACAGTCAACCCTATGTGGTGGTCAGGGCTCAGACTCATATGAGCACTATTAGTGGGTCTAGGCCCATTGCCCAGAGGCAATATTAACATCAGCAGGATCAATACCTGGCTGTTCTTCATTTTAGTTCAGCCATTTCACCCCTCCCGCCCTTCAACTATAATTAACTAGGGGATGAATTCCCCACCCCAGTTTATTGGTATGGTAGGCAACCACTTCCAGAGGAACCCCCCCCCCCCCCCCCCGGGGCAATGCTCGGAGGTTGGGAGGAAAAAGGGATAAGCATGCAAGCAACCATCAGCTTTCATTTTGTCAAGTAGTAAGATGAGTGAGCCTGTTTTTCTCAGACCCGCATATTTTCCCACAGCCTGCGAGATCAATTTCTCATACATCAGTTACTGTCCCCCCACCCCACATTACCCAATCAATCATTCATTTCACCCCTTCTTCCTCGTCTGCCTATCTTTATAGACCAGTCAATTCAATATAAGGGGTAATTGTGTGCATGCCAAGTCCCTGCCGAGCTAATGAAGCACCAAGATTCCTTTCCCCTTATCACAATTATGATGGAGATCCTCTGGTCTTAACATCTGTTACTCCACTTTGGCAGCAGTGAAACCCACGCTTCCCCCATCCCCCGCCCCCACATCCCCTCATTTTCGGAACTTCTGCTTAAAATCAGCTTGTCATGTTCAAAATTACTGTGTCATGCCCTTCATTTCCTCCCCTCATGCCCCGGTCTCCCTCTGCTTTAACCCAGAATTAGTGTATGCTGTCCTCGGGATCTTACAGCACTTGTTTTGATTTCCAGAATCCCTTCGTATTTCCTACCCCCTTTTTTCCCCCTTGAGCAGGCCAGCATTCAGTTATTCCTACTCTCTTTACCAGTTCAGTCTGCATGTTGTAGCTCTTTCAGCACCTTCGACAGTCTATGTTCCGGTTTCAGGCCTACCGCTTGTCTCTCAGCCCACCGAGGTCCCCTCCGATACGGACACTTGTTCCCCATCTTGAACTTCACAGTCTGAGGTGTTTTGTCAGGATAACCCTATTAGCTGGACCGATGAGACATACGGCTTGAGTAGTGCTGTGATATCTGCCCTCAGGTTCGTTTGATGGGGGTTGGAATGACGAGTCAGCCCTTTTCTTGCCACCGACCAGGCTGAACGCTTCAGTTCCCTCTCCAGTCTCTCCTTTTCCAGTCCTGGGACTGGGATACCTATCTCCTCCAGAAAGGCTTTCGCGTCTAATAGATCTTCATAAATTTTAACACCTTGTCTGGTTTCCACCCGATGGCGCGCTGGGAATAGCATCTGCGCCTTTAAATTTCTGGCTCTGAGCTGTTTCAAAATGGGCCACATGGCGCGGCATGCTTCCTGGACTCCTGTGGTATAATCATTGTCTATTGTGATGTGACTGGTTCCCAGCACTATTTTCTTCAGTTTCCATGCTCTCTTTAATACCTCCTCCTTCGTTGTGTAGCTGGACATCCGTACCACAAAAGAATGGGGTCAGGAGCCCGGACTCGTGGGGCGTGGAACTAATGATCTATGGGCCCGATACATCCATCTCGGGAGGTAGCTTTATTAAGTCGCATAGTAATTTCTGAATAAATGCTATAGCGTCAGGCGCATCACCTTCAGCCCCTTCTGGTATGCCATAGATCCGGAGATTTTTTCATCTGGTCCACCCCTCGATGTCCTCTACCTTTGCTCTCAGCTGTCTTTCCCTCGCCATCAAAAACAACAGAAGACGGTCGTGTTGGTCTGCTTGCTCTAAGACCGTGGTGAGACCCAGCTCCAGCTTGTCTGCTCTGTGTTCAATTTTCCCGATGTCTGTCCGTAGCTCTGTCAGTGATTTATCTATTTTTTGAATGGTTTTAGCCATTTGCAGAATTGACGTAACTGATTGAGGAAACTCCTCTTCCATCCCAGTGTCTCCGACTGCGTTGTCATCTTCCTCAGTAGGCCTAGAGTTCCTAGCCATTTTTTCTCCCTGTAGCAGCAACTGTAGTTTCTGAACCGGGGTCGGGGTATTCTTAATTGACCCCGCTTTTGATCTTGTAAGTTTTGCCGGTGATTGCATAGTTTATTCTTTTGGATGCTGATTGATTTAATTTGAGCGAGAAGGCTCCACGAACTAAGCTGCCATTCAGGCTGCTGACGTCACCGGAAGTCACGGTCACTCTCTTGACTTAGTCTTCCTCCTGGGGATGAAGCCTCTGACTTGGGGGTGGAACCAATTGGATGGTCCGCTCACTACACCGTGGGGTTCAGTTCTAGTGCCCCCCCTTCGTAGGCCTACCCCTGTGGAGATGGTCAGGTACCATCCTTTATGAGATGTAAGCTCTCAAAGCATGGCTGTGGTGCTTGATCTATCGTCCCTCCCAGTGGCAAACAGTGACCCAGAGGACCTAGTGATGGCTAATAATTTGGCCATTTCAGCGGCACCGGATGTCATTGCTCCTGTCCAAGTTCGTGCTCTTTCCCTTTGCCCTCGATCCCCATGGTTTGATGGGACTCTGAGGGAAATGCAGTGACTAGGATGAAGGTTAGAGTGTTGCTAGTGGAAATCCGCCCTTGGTGCTGACCACCTTAGATTGATGGACCATTATCAATCTGCAATCACCCGTAAGGAGGCAGAGTTCCTGTCCGGGGAGATTGCGGCTGCTCAGAATTGATCAGCTCAGCTGTTTCGAACTGTGGACAGACTGTGCAACCCAGCATGTCTACAAGTCTGGAAAGCCTTTTCGCAAGTAGAGTGTGATGAACTTGCTCGATTCTTTGCGACCAAGGTGGCTGACATCAGGGCTGTACTCCAACCAGCATACTCCATGGGCGTTACTTTGGATCAGCACGAGGCCACTGCTCCTCAGTTTTCTTGGAGTACCTTCGACCTACAGGAGTTCATGGATGGAATGCAGATTTCCAGAGTGTGCTCCCTACAAGCTATAGTTTGGACCCAGGACCAACTTCCCCGATTTTGGGTTGAGATTGATTTGATCAGTTCGGTCTGAGCTCGGATAGTCTGGTGCTCTTAAGAAACAGGTGAGTTTCCTAGTTCCCTGAAAGAGGCGGTGGTAACACCACTCTTGAAGAAAGCTTCTTTGGACCCAGACTGCCATGCAAACTACAGCCCAATCTCTAACCTGCCCTTTTTAGGGAAGGTGATTGAGAAAGTAGTGACTGCACAGCTGGAGGACCATTTGACCATCCATGACATCTATGAACCCCTCCAGTCCAGATTTCGAAAGAGACCTAGTACTGAGACAGCAATGGTTCGGGTGCTTAATGATCTCCTGATGGCTAGAGATCGGAAGAGCTGCTTCTTAGTTCTTCTGGATCTCTCATCAGCGCTTGACACTGTGGACCATGGGGTTCTGCTTGGCCATCTTAGGTTCATCTGTGGACTGTCAGGTACAGTCCACAGGTGGTTTACATCATTCCTCATGGGACGAACTGAGAGAGTGGTGTTCCATGGTTTACGCCTCAGATCCGGTTTCTCTTTCATGTGGGGTACCTCAGGGTTTAGCGTTGTCCGCCATGTTGTTCGCAGTGTAAATGCTGCCCCTCAGAGACCTTGTAAGAAGGTATGGGCTGAGGTTTCACTGTTATGCTGATGATACCCAGCTCTGCCTTTCTTTTGCACCTGACCAGGATGGAGCTCTCTCTGTCTTTAATAGCTGCCTCGTAGAAATCCAGGAGTAGATGGACTCCAGTTGATTAAAGTTGAACTCTCAAAAGACTGAGGTGCTGGTTGTGGATACAGGTCGCTGGATAGGGAGGTTGGGGCTAGTTCACCCTCCAGACTCTTTCTTAGGGGTTGATCACTCCCGACCTCTGAATAGGTGCGAAACCTGGGGGTAATTTTTGATGAAGGGCTGACCCTGCATTCGCAGGGGTTGGCTGTCGTCAAATCCTCTTTTTACCATCTGAGGAATATCTCCAGGATTAAGCACCTTGTTCCTTCCAGCAATCTGCCTACTCTGGTCCATGCCTTTGTGTCCTCGCTCTTAGATTATTGCAACTCCTTTTACCTAGGGCTACCAGGGGTGGAAATCTGCTGCCTGCGGCTAGTGCAGAACGTGATAGCCGTCCAGGTCCTGTCATATTTTGCTGGTGTTACGCAGACTGCACTGGCTGCCAGTACAGTGGCAGATTACCTTTAAAATAGGTCTTCTGACTTTTGAAGCCCTACACGGACTGGGCCCTGACTACCTGAAAGAGCTCCTGGTCCCCTTCTGCTCTGGACGATTGCTCCGCTCCGCTCAGCCAACGAGGGTTGCTAGAGATTCCTAGGGTGTGTCTGAAATCTTCTGGGGCCAGAGCATTTATGCATGCAGCTCTAACCCTTTGGAATTCTCTACCCTGTCGGTTACGGGAGTGCACGACCGTGGAGGAATTTAAGCAAGCTTTGAAAACACGGTTATGGCACCAAGCATTTGACGAATGACTGTATAATGATATTAGTAATTTTATATAACTTATGTTGCTGAAATGTTTGATTTGTGATTTTAAATTTGTTAGGCACCTCGGCATTTGAAAGGCGCCATAAAAATAAAGTTATTATTATTATTATTATATGCAAGTACTGCAAGTCACTTAACTTCCTTGTGCTCCCAGGTTGCACCTGTAAACAAGCTTTCAGCTTTGTGTCTCTCTACTGGTAAAACAAAAGAAAAGAAGATTTGAATTTTTGGACATGGAACTGATTGGGACCCCTGGAAAGGCTGTGACAACCAAGTGCTTTAGAAAACGGACAGCAACTAATAGTTTGCTGTGAGCAGACAGTGCACACCCCAAGAAACTTAAACTATCAATACTGTATAGTCAGATGATCGGGCTCAGAAGAACTGTTTTTTGAAGAAACGTTTCATGATCAGGCAGAAGAACTCAAAGTTAGGTTCGGGGAAAGCAGGCATGATAGCAAGCTTCTAGATTATGCAAAGGAGAAAGCTTTTGGAAAAGAAAGGTGAGAACTTCTGAAAGAAAAAGACAGTAGAGAAAATGAGGATTTGAACATGGTAACCTTTGCTACTGAGGTTAATCACCTGGATGGCAGGACTGGTAATGCTATTTATAAGAACAGATCGAAATTGACGAGTGATGCTACTGTAAGAGGGACAGTAGGAAGCAAACCAAGGGTATCATTTAAGAAAGCACGCAACATCAAAGACAGGGTTCTCCATAGTAGATTCAAGCCATTACCCTCACAGAATGTAGGAGGCATGTGGCTACCAAAAAGATGGGGGGGGGGGGTTCTTTAAATGTTACCGATGTAATATTGTGACTATGGAGTAGCTGAGAGAGAATTTAAACACTCAGGCCTAGATATTCAAAAGTCCCCTGCAAACTTGCGCAAGTGCCTGTGCCGTGCATCTGAGATGCGGCGGCCCAAAATAATGAGCTATTCAGACACTGCACCGTGAGATGCGCTCGTGCATGTCCAGCTGAATGTGCCGAAATGCACGATCATGCAGTGAGAGATGCGTGGCGCAGCAGGTGACCTGAGCCTTATGTAGAGCATGGGGAAATGCGCAATGCAGACCACTTGTGCAGTGCGCAAAACTGCAGTATTCAGCCAGGATATGCAAATAACCACACTGCACATTCCAAGCCCATCTCCCACATTTGCATCACATTCCTGGAATGTATTCAGGCCACTTGCATACCATGGGCATGCTCAGTTCCAGCTTTGCAGAGCTGACCCACCACTCCACCAAGGTGAACAGGAGGTATTGCAGCCTAGCAGGCAGGTGTAATTAAAGGTATATGTGTTGGTGGGTGTACTGCATTGGCCTGGATACAGTGCCATTACCCATAGCCATGCACAGTGAAGCACAAAGAACTGGCATTGACCACCAACTGTAGTACACTCCTGTTGTAATATTTTATGTCACCAAACTCTGACAACACAGCGCAGCCCAGCTACATGTGGAGGGATACTCACACCTGGTCGACTAGCTCCCCATAGCCATGTAAAGGGTCAGACAGGGGTACCGGGGCCCACCTGAACTGTGGCTACCGGGGCTACTTGGACGTGCAACACGGGTGGGCACAGGGTGACATAGGCTGCTAGGGCTACCACATGTACATGGAACACCAGCTCCATATCATCACCTGCAGTGCCCCACACACCCCAGTATGGGAGGTACGTGGTGGGTACTGCAAGGGATGGCAGTGTGCAGATGGTGACCAGCTGCTGGGTGGCTATGTCCAGGGAGTGGTGTGGGATGTTGCTTCCTGGACAGTGCTAATGGCTCAGGGTTCATCCATCCTAGCATGATTGCTATGTGCGGATGCCTGTAACTTATCCTGCTGCAACTCAAAGGGCTGTATTCAGACAGCCTGCTTGCAGTTCTGTGGCCTGCCTGTAGGTGGCTGGCCATTTGGACATGCTTTTTCCATGCCTAACTTTGGGCAGCTGATCTCTAAGATGCTCTGCAGATGCACTGCACATTTCAGCTGAATATAGGGATGCGCAGTACATTCGTGGGGACGCCCCCTCTACTTGCACTGCATACATTATGATTGCACGATGGCGCATCTGGAGATGCGTGATGCATCTCTCCCTCTTGAATATCACAGTTCTGCCCATCTTCTGAGATGTGTGGTGCATCTCCACTTTGTGCCACGCATCTGCTTTGAATATCTAGACCCCACTGTCTAAAGAAATAGTTCTGAAAATTGAGGAAACTATAACCTGTGACACGCCCTTTGCTGTTTATGTGTTGTAGTGCTCATGCAATAAACTATATGTAGGCTGCATGGTTAGACCATTAAAGCAAAGAGTACAGTGGCATGTATGCTGCATCAGGAATGGTAGACAGGATACCCCTGTTGGTCTGCATTTCTGCTCCCACCACAGATCCAACATGGAAACATTGAAGTTTATGGGAATATAACGTTCCCATGCAGCATAAAGGTGGCATAAAGTCACCTTGTACTCCACTGTCACCCTGCGCCATGTGTTATGGCCCGGGTCGTGACTGAAAATGGCCCCTGGGATCAGTGCACTCACCCGGTTATCAAAGACATAAATAAAAATAAATAAAAGAGAGAGCTATTGGATATACACATTAAAAAGTGTGAAACCTCTAGGACCTAATGACCAGTGGGACATTAAGCCTTGCTTAAGGGAATAAAACTGGTTATTGTATTATTTGGTATGCTGAACAGGCTATAGGTTTTTGCTGCTAGAAATCACTCTTTTCTTTAAAACGTGATAATCAAGTGACCTTTAAGTTTCATTATTTTGGAAAAAGTGTTGAATCTTGTTATAAAATAAAATAAGATAAATACTTCATTGTGATAACTTTCTAAACTGATATTCTTTTTACACTGTCCTTGGGCATTGCAATAATCTAACAACCAAGTTAATGCTGTTTTTTATGTTTGGTTTAATGGCCTTATTTTTGGTTCTTTTTTAGGTCACTTCCTGATTCCCTCTGGGGACTTTGTGTGTGTGTGAATCGAACCCAGGAAGCCAGGTCACAACACTTAATCCTCTCTTGTTTGTTAACCCTGTTATACTGTTATCTCCCCCACCCCCATTTCAGGTACTCCTTTACTGTCAGTAGTATTTTAATCCTTATTAGTTTGAGTATAAGCAGTCAGCTGTCAAATATCAAGTGGTGGATCATACTATAAAGATGAAAATGAAATGCACTTTAAGGGGGCTGACGTATAACCATGTACACTGAGGTTTTTGTAAATCTGGTTTGGGACATTAGTGTAAATAGGTAGAACTTTTTGTATTAGTTATTACTATCACCTGTTTGTCATAACTAGTAACAACTAAGTGAATGTTAGTTGGTGGTGGCATAAAAACAGGAGATGTCATCTCCCACTCACCACGCCCCCTGACAAAGGGTTTTTCTTACCCAAAGCACTGCGGCATAAGGTGGCAGTCAGTAGTGGTAATTCACCTTAATAAAACACAATTTGCTTTACTATTTTTTGTCCTGTGGAGTACTGTGGAACACGTTGAACTTGCATTGTTCTGTTTGGGCTGGCAACCCATTTCCATGCACCCCCTCTCTTACAGTTTGCTGAAAGGGACTCCTTCCCTGAGTTTTTCCTTGTCCTTCCACCAATCCAAGGCCTGTAGAAAAGTCCTTGTGACTGGTACAAGTTTTAAGAGTCTCTTTTCTGGGACTAGTGAGTCCTCAGGTGATACTGAATGTCCCTCATCTGGATCCTGTAACTATAGCTGTGGTAATTCACCTTAATAAAACTCAATTTGCTTTAATATTTTTTTGTCCTGTGGAGTGCTGTGGAATGTTTTGAACGTCCCTTTTAGCAAAGACAGCCCTCACAAGTTCTCACCACAGATGCCTCCCTCCTGAGATGGGGGGCTCATCTAGCAAACTAGTCCATAAGCGGGACTTGGTCCCCAAGGGAATCCAGCTACCACAAAACCATTTGGAACTCAGAGCTGCGTACCTGGCTATCAAAGCCTTTGCCCTCCAGCTGCAAGGCCAGTTGGTTCAGATCAGAACAGACAATACCTTGGTCATGTTCTATACCAGCAAGCAAGGGGCACAAGATCCACCAAACTTTGCACAGAGGCCATGAGGATTTGGTCTCTTACTCCCTGGACATACAGCTGTCTACCATATATTGCCCAGGCAAGGACAATGTGCTGGCTGATGCTCTGAGTCACATCAGTCATGCCAACCATGAGTGGACCCTAAACAGGCAAGTACTGGACACAGTATTCAGGAGGTGGGGCACCCCAGAGATGGATCTCTCTGCCTCCAGTATCAACCACCAACTCCCACTATACCATTGCAGACCTCCAGCACTGGGCACAGTGCCAGCGGATGATTTAGCTCTGGACTGGACAGGGAAATTCCTGTACACCTTCCATCCATTTCCCTTAATCCTCAGAGTTCTCTTAAAGCTCAGGGGTCAGCCGACCACCATCATCCTGGTGGCTCAAGACTGGGCAAGGCAACCATGGTACTCTCTACTCCTTGTCCTGTCAGTCAGTAGACCTATTCGCCTACCCCTGAGCCACAGTCTTCTGATCCTGCCTCAGATGGGGATAACATACCCCAGCATAGTCTCTCTTCACCTCAAATCTTGGTACTTGAAGAGCTAGTGTAACCCCTCCTACAAATGGGGGTTCCCAAAAAGTATTCCTTGAGCTTGCCTAAATGCTCACTGCCAGGCTGGTGTCAAGCGTTTTAGCAGTTTAAATGTGATTACCAGAGCTTGTATAGCCTCTGTATACTGTCTGTTTAAGAGCTGCCTAATTTCATCTTAAGTAATCTGAGAGGGAGCTCTGTTGAAAGATGTAACTATTTACTGAAAATCATTTAGAGTGATAATGATAATGATAACCTGCTTTCTTTGTAGCAAGGACTGTTTTGTTTGTCTCCACTATCTTGGTCCTGGACTGCAAATTGGACCAAACAGTACTGGTGGGACCTGAAATGTAGCCGGACTACAAGAGCTGTCTGAATACAAAATCTGTAGGAACTTTAGTTTGGAGCTTTTTTGTGCCTTTTTTGCAACTGAAGGGGGAGCTCTTGCTTTGACTGACAGCCAAATTAGCCAACCAGATCTTTTGGATCTTGGGGAAGTCCCAGGCTGCTGGCAGTTTTCAGTTAGAATTAAGCTGGAAGCTGAGCAAGAAGGAGCTGAAGTGATTCTGAGAGCAATCCTGAGTGGATTCGCATGGGAGAACAATGAAAAGACTGAGAGTTTGGCCTCCATATCTGCTTGCTGCTCCTGAGAGGGAGAGAAGATAATTATTTTTGACTAAATCCAAGTTTGTGTGACTAAAGTAAGCTACTGAAGTGATCCAGGCTCAACCTGAAGAAGACCCCTAAGCTCCTGGTGTGTGCAGAGACTTTGCAATTGTGCCCAGGAAGCGCTTTGCCTGGTACAGTAGAATTCCTGCACATGTAAATGTGCTATGAGCTGCTAGTGGGTTGTGAGTTAGTTCCCCACTGTGTGAACTGTGTTCTGCTTGCTGGAAGCTGTATCCAGCCCAAAACGGACTGCTTCAGAACTTTTCTCCATGCGGTCTGGGCTTTGCCAGACTGGTCCAGCCAGACTACCCACTGCACAGAGAATGTGTCGACGAGAGACCTGCCTGGGGATCAGCCCCTGCTCCACGCTTGAACGGGAATGACACCTCTGCGACTTGTGTGGGCCCTGCTTCTCCTGGCATTCCAGATCAACCACCTGCAGTCTCGATTTTCATCCAGCCTGTGTCCAGTCTTTGGTATCATGAGTAAATACCAGGGTAGCTCCCTACAACAACTTAATCTGAGTGTGTCATCTGATTGTCTTGTTATTTTATTTTCATTACGAACTGAGCCCTCTGGCTCCAGATTACAAATATTGTGTACTGTGCATGTTGTGTTTTCCATCACAGGCTCCAACCAGCTGAAACCCTGGGCAACTGTCCTGGCTAGCCCATCTCTTCTCTACCTGTGTACCCTGAGGTGGACTGTGTGTGTGTGTGGGGGGGGATTCAAAGCACATGCATAACTGCTTGATTGATATAACCTTTAAGCTAATTAACCTGATTTTGCCCATCCCTTGTTCAAGTCCCCTGAATCAATCAGATCGAACTTCTTCTGCATGTAATCTGACTGTGGTTCCAGTTTGTGCTCAAAGTACTGTACTGCTGCTATTTGCTCTGCTTAACCTTGTTTTACAGGGGTCCCCAGGGTCGAGCCAGAGGAACCAGCCCTGGTGGTAAGTGCAAACAGTGTGGGTACTTGTGTGGTGTATTAGGGGTATTGTGAAAGTGATTATTGTACAGTGTTCAGGCCACTAGAGGGGAAAGAGGGGAGTTACAGTGTCCCAGAGGGCTGTGGCCAGGTTAGCTTGACCACTACCAACCCTGACCTCTGGGTGGAGGCACCCATTTCAGAACTCAGACCCCTTAACCTGCTGCTAGCCAAGCAGGCAGGGGTAGTAGCACATAGGATAAAGCACACAAAAGATCTGCAACAGGGTTGATGCTGAAGGTGGGGCGGAAAGGATGAGAAGGGACTTGGCAAGGTTAGAGGAATGGCCAAATGTATGGCATCTCAGATTCAGTGCAAAGAAGTGCAAGATAATGTACCTGGGAAACAAAAACCCAGGGGAAGAGTACACAATCGGGGTGAGATACTAACAACAAAAATGGAAAGGGACCTGGGGGTAATTATATCAGATGACCTAAAAGTGAGCAAGTAATGTGAGAAGGCAGTAAGGAGGGCTGGGGGATACTGGAATGCATAGGGAGAGGCATCAACAGTAGAAAACAGGAAGTTATTATACCTCTGTTCAGACAGTTGGTGAGACCCCATCTGGAGTACTGCATGCAGTTCTGGAGACCCCATCTCCGCAAAGACATAGACAGAGTGGAGGCTGTTCAGAGGAGGACAACCAAAATGGTACAGGATCTGCACCAGTAGACATACGAAGAGAGACTAAAGGAGCTTAATATGTATACCCTTGAGGAAAAGGGGGGGGGGGACATGATAGAAACTTTCAAGTACCTCAAGGGAATCAACAATGTCTAAGAGGGTAGCATGTTTCAGAAAAAGAGATGTGCAAGAACAAGGGGCACAATTTGAAAGTAGAGGGGAGACGGCTTAGAGGTGATGTGAGGAAGTATTTTTTCACAGAGAGGGTTGTAGATGCATGGAACAGCCTCCTGAGGAGGTCGTGGAGTCAAGAACAGTGGGGGAATTCAAGAATGCGTGGGACAGACATAAGGCAGTCCCAGTGGGGGGTAGGAGGAAGTAGGCTGCTGGTTAACTAGGATCTGCAGCTTATTTGTTAGGTAGAAAATGGGCAGACTAGGTGGGCCAAGCGGTCCTTATCTGCCATCAAATTCTATGTTTCTATGTTTCATGGAGCCTCCCTTTGAGCCTATGCCTACAGCAGACTTAAAGTATGTCACTTAGAAAACTGTTTTCATAGTAGTTATTCTACAGCCAGGAGGATTTCTGAACTGCAAACTCTTTGTACTCAACCTAACTACATTATCTCCCACAAGGATAAAGTAGTCCTCAGAACCAACAGGAAATTCCTTCCTGAGGTAGTCTCTGAATTTCATCTCAACCAGTCTGTAACACTCACTGTCTTTTTTTACAGACAAATCCACACCTGGGGAGTGTAAACTCCACAGTTTGGATGTTAGAGAGCACTGACCTACTACCTGGAGCACACCAAGCAGCTCAGAGGATCTTATTCCCAGCTTTTCCTCACCTACGGCGAGGTTGGCAGGAGCAGACCAGCCACTAAGAGAACTATCTCCCGCTGGATAGTCTCTTGTATTTAGTTCTGTTACAGTAAGGTGACAAGCAGCCCCCTCATGGCTTTAGAGCCCACTCTACTAGGGGCACTGCAGCTGCAAGGGATATTCCCTTGCTCAATATTTGCAAAGCAGCTGCTTGGAAGACTGTGCACACCTTCACAAAGCATTATTGCTTAGGTATACAATCTAGAGCAGATGCCAAATTTGGCACAGCAGTCCTGCAGAAACTGTTTCCAAGTAAGCATTAAGCCACGATGAAGGTGGCATCTAATGCTGGATTAATGCATGGTTGGGAGGGTTGTGGCCCAAGGCCACAGGCCGAGGGCGTACAACACCCAACCATGCATTAATGCGTGATAGATGCCACCTTGAATAACAGATGCACTTGTAGCATGGGCTGCGTGACTATACAGTTGCCAGGAATGTATTTGCCATTGTTACATCAACATAAGACAGGGACTCTGTGTGTTTAGATAAGGTTTTTACTGCACTTCCACAACCTGTAACAGAACAGCTTTTATATGCTGATGCGGTGAAAACATTGACTACTGCTACATTAACAGAACAGTGCGCCTCACATGCTAGACCTACTTATTTTGTGTTCTAGGCGGGTATTACTGTCATACCACTTGTTGGAGGTCTGCGGTGGAGTGCTTTCTCGCCGCACTGTGCAGTTTCCTGATGAATTTGCATCTTCCGTCGCTCACTTCTTATTGCTGCTCTGAGATAGCTCCGATGTTGGCCACTCCGTGTCCTCCTCAATCTGGTGCTAATGCTAGTGCTCTGTTTCTGTTTCCCCTGCCGTGCCCTTCCTCACCTCTGTTTCCGGTGACTTGCTGCATACCCAACATGAGCGTCCCTCCCGCAGTTCTTTCTTCCCTCTCCCCGGTGCTGCTTACCTGGCTGTCTGGATGGTCCTGGTACTTCATTTTTGGGCACGGCAGTTATGGTGGGTTAATACCCGCTCCGATTTCCCCCACTTGATAGACTTCAGCCAATCACACATCCCCATTTGCCCATTCAGTTTAGTGTCATATTACAAAGTAGGTTCTGTACCATCCTCCCAACTGCATTGCTTTGTAGTCTGGAATAGTCAAAGATACTGGAGGACCGCTGGAGTGAAAAGAAACAATTACTCACTGTATTTATATTGTTTCTTCCAAGATGTCCTTCAGTATGCTTGACCTCCCACCCATCCACCCCTTACATAACCCGACTGAGTTTGATCCTGCAGTCCTTTCATTTGCCTAATTTGTGACTGTTTAGATCAGATATATATAAGGTTTTCACAGTTATGTGTGTTTTATACTTCCTCTTTCTTGTTCTTGGTAATGGCATTTATAATTTATTGATAGACTAGGTTATTGGGGCACTTTTGCCCCTTTTTGCAGCTATGAAATGAATCTCAGTGCCCTCTGGCACAAGCTACAGACAGCACAACCTCTCCTGTGCTCTGATTGGCTAATTCCTTAGATCATTAGCATTAACTCCACCTCCTGGGCAGCTGAACCCAGCTGGCATACTGCAATAGTCAAGCATACTGAAGATGTTGGAAGAAGCAATATTATTACGGTAAGTCATTTTTTCTTATTGGCACCCTTTTTGGCAGTTTCACATGATTGACCAAGGACCGAATGGGCACTGAGTTTGAAGTAACCTCTCTTCTATGGGGAGGTCCCCCCATGACAAGGTTGAGCCACATTGGCAGGGCAGTGTGGCAAAGAGTACACTGTGACCACCCATGTGGTGTCTGTCATGTGGATATCTGAGGGCTTCAGTTTTTAGTGCTGTCAATCCAGTACCTTTCACAAGCACTGGGAAAAGCAAAGTTTCTACCATGTGCTCAAAGTCTGGGGGAAGGTACACCAGTGGGGAAGGAAAGCCCCTGTAGACACAAGCCAGAAGACAAATTACGGTGCACTCAGTAACAAGCCACAAAAAACTTGCCACTGTTGTAAGCTCAGTTCAGTGATTGGTGGCATTTATGTAGGTTCCATGAAGTAAATTCACAGATGAATGAATGTGCTAGTAAAAACGGATTAAATTCTCATATCCTACTAAATTGCAAGCAGTCTGGAAGTTGCCAAATGCCCCAGTGCTTTGACCCCTAAGGTCATTGTCAGGGGGTGGGGTGTGGCAGGACAGTTCAGCCTTATATAGTGCCTCTAATTGGTAGTTTGTCCCTAGTTTACTAGGCTACAAGTTTTCAAGTATGTGTGTTGCCTCATGGGAGCCCCTTGGAGGGGTGGGAGGTTGGGTAGCATGGGGATATGGGTGCAGGAATGGGGATGGGTAGTAAGGATTTAGGTCATCAAACTAACCAATGGCCATTAATAATCTGCATAATCTGTGGCAGTGGGTCTTAAACTTCAGACTGTGATGGCCTCAGAGTGCGGCACCAGAACGTAACTGATTCCTTATTTTGTAATCCCAAACTCCCTGCTTTATTCTAACACTCCTTGATGTAACACATTCCTTTTAATATCATAGACAAACGATACAGTCCCTGATGTATTTTCACTTGAAATGCATCTCTTATGTTTATTTAAAAGGTAAAGAATGGTTCATTCCATTCCCTTTGTAAGTGGAGCTCTGAAGAACTCTGTGGCAGCAGAAAATTGCGCTGGTGGCCAATTGCGGCCATGATGACTTCCTTTGAGAAACATTGATCGTAGACACTAGTATGGCTGTCTGTTCAGAGATATTGTACATGTATTAAGTGCTAGTAAGATTAAAAACTTTAAAAATCTAACTAAGAAATGTGATCAGTTTGATTACACCTACAAAAGAAAAAAACTAACTGCGTAAGAGCAAAGTGAGTAGATTTTGGCCTTCTATTCCAAATGCCGACTACATTGTCAAAGCCTGGCTTTACTTTCTTTCTTATCTCTGTGCAAAAACAATTCTACACAAAATGTTGAGGGATATCAAAATAAAGCAGTGTAAAAGTATTTTTTTTCTTTGTAAACTTTTGGAATTTTCCTGATCTTATATGAAGATCTTTGCGGGAAAAACTAATAGCTTACAAATGCTGTTACCGTAAGGGTAATAAATGCTAATTACTTACAGTAAAAGTATATTACTGTTGATAACAAACCATATGGCAGAATAATCTATGAAACCTATAGAATTGCAAATGAATGCCATTCTAAACCTACAGATGATTGCAGTGTATAAATCAGTGTTGGAATTACAGGGGTTTGGGTGGGTGGGGCTGCCCCCCTTGGAATGAATCCTGATAGTTCACACATCACTGCCATTGGTTTAAAAACATGAAGGGGCTCAATTTAAAAATAAACGGCTTTATGGGTCACCAAGCTCCCAAAACTCATAAGATGTAATTCCAGCACTGGAATAAATCATATCAAAATTCTGCTAGAACACCCAGTAAATCAAACCAGCACTACTGTGAGGTACCAGAGGGGTTAAAAATTGCTCTGTGTTCTAAGAAAGGAAGCTGGAGCAGCCCTTCAATGAAGCATAACCACACACGCAAGAACAAAATAAAGTCAGTTTAGCTTAATTTTAGAAAGACCAACCCTCCTCGCTAGCCTCATATAAAATCGTCTGAAAAAATTGAGACTGATCATGGTAAGTCCTGTTGTTTTAAGCATTCTCAGTGAAAATAGTCGCCTGTTTTCTTTATGTAACAGTTTATTGATTTGTGTTGCCCTGTATTTTAAGTGTTTTACAAATTCTAGTCCCAGGAATTTGAGATGCCTGGGGCAGAAATGGAAATCTGTAGGGCTGTCTAGATGTGCATGTTTAATGGCTCTGGCATGTTCTAGGTTCTGGACATTCAAGGGCATACAGTGAGGTCTGCCTAAGGGAGATTGCAGGTGTACCAAAGAATGTAGATCATAATTTTTGTTATGTAGTGTATATAAACTCATGGATTTCCACAGTGATATTTTCAAGGTAGGGTTTATGTATTTCAGTCCTGTGTGGTAAAGCACAGAGACTGCAATGTGCACATCTGTGGAAGCCTATCATTCTTACAGGCACAGTAGTTAAGTAGGGTATAAAGTTGTCTGTTTTGAAAATGGTTGTGTGCCACCATATCATGTGCACTTTTGTTTTTTATACAAAGTGATTGTGGGCTTTAGTCTCCTACAGTGGCCAGTTCTGTCACTCTTTAAAGGGACACTGTCAACCTGTTTTTCACCATATCATTTCTAGTTAAAAACTCACTTTTTATGATTGCTTACCAAGATTTTTATATAGACAAAACAAAACGATCTTTGCAATATAGGATAGCGGAGCATTTGCGAAGTATCAACAAACTGGATAAAACAAATGCACTTGCTACACATATGATGCTTAAAGGCACTGGTCATGAATTTACATTTCAGGGTTTGGAAAAAAATAACTGAATATTCGTGGTGGTGACATTGATAACAGGTTTTGACAAGCCGAGAGCAGGTGGCAGTTCATGCTTAGGGCACATGGATACAGAGGTTTGAATGCCAGTTTCAGCCTTAAACCTTTTCTGAAATATAAATAAATAAATATACATTGAAACTATAAGGTGAACCAGTACTTAGAGTAGGACATTATCTGTATTGTTAGATAATTTATATAGGAGTAGAATTTGGCATCTGGGCATAATTTCTTTATTTTCATATCCCTTATTGAATGTACTATTTACTTGCTTTGCTTTTTCTATAAGGTATTTATGATGTCTGTTCCATTTATGATGAGTTCCTCTTTTTTATATACTTAAAAGGTTATTTTGATTGTCTCTCCTTGAGCTAGAACCAAATCAACTATTTCATAATAATGTATTCCATTAGTCACTTAGATAGGTATATTCTTAGTCATATTGTTTACATTACGAGTTAGTTAGTTGTAATTTATATATAGTGTGTACATGTTGGTGTATAGATGGTATATATATTTAAGAAGTTTGTTTTGCACATACATTTTTTGCACATTTGCACTCTGTAAAAATAGAATTGTTAGGCCACGTAGTTGGTGTGAAGGATTTTAAATGTAAAGTAACTGAATATTGTTTGATGTACTGGAAGTGTTAGTAGCTCTTTAAGGGGTTCCTTTTTAACCAAGCACCTTCTTGTTTCGTGGCCCCGCCTAGAAAAAGCGTAAGTGCTGTGTGAAATGGCGTGTGAGGGGTACTGCTATGGCTTATCTGCTCTTAACAGTAAAAGCGATATTTTTAACTTGACCTAGCACTTGAGGTCATTTTGTTGGTATGCCATGTTGCTCCACTTTTTGAGAAGTACCTTTGCAAATATTTTGGTGTCCACATTAATCAGGAAGATGGGGCAGAACTGAGAGCAGAGTGTGACGTCCTTCCCTTTTTAGGGATCATTGTAATCGGGGTCTTTATAAAGGAAGGGAAAAAGCACCTTTCTCCCATGCTTCATTATAGACTCTAGACAATCTGGGGGCCAAGATCTCCACAAAGGATGCGTAAAAGTAACGGGGGAACCCATCTTACCTCAGATGGCTTCTTGGACTTCCTGGTCTGTGACTGGTTGTGTAAGGTTTTATTTATTTTTTATTTTATTTAGCTTTTGTTAACCGGGTAAGTGCACTAGCCATAAAATGACTGTTTTCAGGCATGACCCGGGAGAGTACAGACATGCAGGAACTTAACAGGATAACAAATTATAAGTGCTTTACATACAATGAGTTAAAGTGGATACAATATATCAGACACATACAGAGTAGACCATTCATAAGTTCATAGGTGCCTACCTATGCAATGAATAGAGAGGACCTTGGACAATAAATTATCAAGTGATACATCGTATGAACAGAACAAGGTACACAAAAACAGGTAATACAAAAGGAAGAAATAACCATTGAGAGCAGGGGGTGTCATTAAGGAAAAGGTCGGTAAGTGAGGAAGAGGGGGAGCAAGCCATGAAAGTAGATTATATGGAGTGTATGTAGGTAAGGAGATGCCTGCAGTGCAAGATTGTATATGGCAGGGAAAGGGAGCCGGACAGGCTGAGGCAGTAAGAGGGTTATATAGAGGTGAGGAAATACTATTGTATGGCCAGAGACATCAGTCATTAGGTAGGGTGAAAGCAGGAACAGGTATCAGCAATCATCAGATTAGAGTGCAGTTTTCTCTTAAAGCATGTGTGGGAGCTAGAAAGTCTAATGTCAAGGGGAAGAGAATTCCATAGCTGTGGAGCCACATGCTCAAATGCAACAGTTCCTTTCCTAGTGTGGCACCTCGGTAAATTCAGAAAGGATTTATCAGCTGATCGTAAACCATGGAGTGTGTCCTGAGGAACAAGCATAGCTGCAAGACACCTAGGGGTCTGATTTCGAATTATCCAATCAATAAGAGAGCCAAGATAGTATTTCCTACTAGCTAATGGAGACAGCCAATCAAGAACATTATAAAGCTGACAGTGGTGTTTAAGCCAAAGAGCAGAAAAGGCATAGTGACATATGTTGTTATACGTAATATCCCATCTGAGTAGATCAGTTTTATGAGCAGCCCCAAATAAGGGAGCCCCGTAGGTTAGGGTGGGGAGCAGAATCCCCCTCACAATGGCCATTTTAGCCAATGGCATGAGCATATAACTAGTCTTATATGCAACACCCAGTTTGGAGTTGACAGCTCTGCAAACAGACAGTACATGAAGGTTAAGATCAAGAGATTGATCTAGCAGGATGCCCAGGTACTTGAAAGAGGTCACACATTCCAGTAATTGACCTTCTAAGTCCTGCACCATCAGTGCTGTTGTGCAAGCCCGGTGCTTTGGGGTAGATCCAAGCAGCATGGCTTTAGTTTTGCTAGTGTTGACAGCCAGTTTGTGGTCCATAGCCAGTTTTGGATATTGTTAAAGTCAAAGGAAAGGGTTGTGTTGATAGTGTCTATATTAGTAGAACTTGCATA
Organism: Neoceratodus forsteri; assembly: GCA_016271365.2. NCBI lineage: Eukaryota > Metazoa > Chordata > Ceratodontiformes > Ceratodontidae > Neoceratodus > Neoceratodus forsteri. The sequence goes on along the minus strand of CM057450.1, from coordinate 93,928,882 downwards.
GATGACAAGATCATCAGCATATAGAATAGCAGAGCAGGATTTTAGAGCAGCTCCAATGTTATTTATATAAAGAGAGAATAGGAGGGGCCCTAGGATGGAGCCCTGAGGTACACTAATGTTAATGGTGGTACTGTTCGATAGAGATTAATTAAATATCATCACTTGAGTTCTGTTTGTCAGGTAGCTTTCATACCAGTCAACAACAGAGGAGGAGAAATGCAAGTCTCAAAGCGAGGAGAGAAGCAAAGTGTGATCAACAAGGTCAAAAGCCTTTGTGAGGTCAATAAAGACAGCCCCAGTCAGATTGCCAGTATCCATTTTAGAAAGAGTGTTTGTGGTGAATTTAAGGAGTGCAGTCGTTGTGCTATGTCCTTTCCTGAAGCCATGTTGGGTATCTGAGAGCAGGCTGTGCTTAAGTAGATAGTCAGTTGTCTGAGTTGTGACAATTTTCTCTGTGATTTTGCTCAGTACCGAGAGTATGGCAATTGGTCTGTAGTTCATGACAACCTTAGGATCCTGTTTTTTAAGTACAGGTGTGATCCGAGCAGCTTTGCAGAGGTCAGGGACCACTCCACCTGAAAGTGATAACGTATCAATTTTGGCCAGCGGTAATGCAATAAGGGGAGCTGCAAGTTTCAGAATTAGCTATGGTTTGTGAGTCATTGCAATGCACATCATTTATCAGCATATCACCAGGGGTAGTTGACTGTGAGAATCCTAGGAAGGATTTGATGTGTGAGCAGAATTTTCTGGGATCATTGGACGAGTTAATCAGTAGGTCTTTACAGTACTTGCTCTTAGCAGCTCTGACTTATCTTTTACATGAATTCCGTAGCGTACGGTAAGCATTGAAATCTGTTTGCTGGCCTGATGTTTTGTAGTGCTTCCAGAGTTTATCTCTAAGGTGCAAACTTTTGAGCAAGTCTTTGTTTAGCCATCTTGTTTGTTTACCCCTCACTCTTCGCGTGATCTTTGGGGCATGTTTGCCTTGAACCGTAAGGAATTTAGTGATGAAGAGGTTAAGAGCATCCTGAGAACAGTGTGATAGATAGATCTCCGACCAATCAATTCTGGAGATGTCATACAGAAACACCTCTTGGTCTAGGTGAGCAAAGTTTGTGAGAGTGATGAGACATGGTGGATGAGATGGAGGTGCCCTCAAGGACAGGATGCGGAAAGTAGAGAGTGGTCAGTTAAGGCATCAGCAAGAGTACCAGTGGCTGAGATGTGTTCGATCCAGTTTACCAGCACCCAATCCAATAGTGTGCTTAGTGGTGATGAAGACAGACTTCTAGTTGGCACTGTTACCATCTGATGCAGGTTGTAGCTATGAGTCAGAGATTGAAGAGAACTGAGAGCTGCCCCAAGCCAGTTTAAGTTTAGGTCCCCTAAGATGACAACTCATTATGATTAAAATTCTGAGAGGTATCTTCCAACAGGTACTCTAGACCCGCAGTCCCTCCCACTGGGGGGTTATACGCACAGATAACATGCAGTTTCTTGGCTCCCAACGCAAGGGTAGCATGCCAGTATTCACATACCGATTGAGCATCCGGGATAGCGAGAAGAGAGACAGTCAGATTATTTTTGTAGTACAGAGCAACTCCACCACCACATTTGTTAGATATCCTATCCCTTCGAATAATAGAGTAATTTGGCAGGGAGCAGAGGGAGTCAGTAACCAGTGGTTTTAGCCAGGTCTCAGTGAGACAGAGGATATCAGGATTGTACAGTTTGACCCACGACTCCAGTTCCATGAAGTGACACATCAGATTGGTTAACTATTGCACATACCTCTGGTAGGGTAAGGTCTTGGTAAAATGCAGCACATTGGTCAGTCGAGGTGGACATCTCACAAGTGTACAGGACTCATTAATATTTTTGACATTCCTCATTAATTAGTTGAGGAGAAACGACGTGGGTACCCCATCCTGTGTGAATCAAGGTGGTATATTTTTCTGTTTCTCTCTCTCCTGTAACCTATGTGCCAGGAGTTTCCTGGGCTGTTCTCCGGCCTCTCAGTAAGTTTGGTTTAGGTCAGACAGAGCAGGGATAGTGGAGGCTCGCTTCTAAAGCAGCTCACGCCTCTGTTACGTGGGGGCACAGATGGTGCTCTCATGCTTCTGCTGCTACAAGTCCCGTTCCCTTTGCCTGGTCAGTTGGTCCCTTTCCTTCCTCAGGCAGAAGGTATGCATGATTAATTTCCCCCCCAATGACGGCTTTCATAGCCTCCCACTGTGTAGCAGCAGAGACTTCTGGGGTGTCATTAAGGGAAAAATATTTAAGCAACTCTGTCTCCAGCCAAGACTTGAAATTGTCTTGTTGTAAAAGAGAGGTGTTGAAATGCCACTTGTTCCATAGCCCTGAAAGTCTGCCCCAGGAAATGGACAATGTCACTGGGGCATGGTCCGATATTAGAACATTAACCCCTCCCTCCCATGTCCTGGAGACATGTTCATGATATACAAATAACACATCCAGACTACTGTAGGTATTGTGTGCTGAAGAATGGTATATAAAATCAAGTTCTGTGGGATGATGGGTATGCCACATATCCCATAAGCTAGGTTTACTGTATGTGGAGATGACATGAGTAGCTGCTGAGGTCTCTCCCCAGTTGCCAGGTCCAGTTCGGTCTAGGAATGAGGAGAGGGGCAAATTTATATCACTTCCTATTATTATCCCTGCAGGTTTGGCCGGGAGCTCCTGGAGAACCCAGTCAAAAAATGTAGTGTCAGTGGTGTTCGGGGCATATAAGCTGTCCAGTATTACCCTTTCACTTTGAGCCTTCTACAATAAGCATGTGGCATTCAGGGTCCCTGTATTCCTTATGGATCCCTAGTTGGAGACCCTCCTTGCAGAGGATGGTGATGCCTCACTGCTTAGAGGAGTTGGCAGTTATGGTAGGAGGTGCCAACCCAGGAACAATGCAGGCAGACTGCCTCTCCCTCCAACAGGTGGGTCTCCTGGAGGAGTGCTACATCACACTGAGTTTTTTTTAATTGCAAGACCACTTTTCTCCTTTTCATTGGGCAGTTAAGGTCCCTGGTAATCCAATAGAGGCTTTTTAAGCTGCCAAATGGGGCCATGTAACTGGAGTAGCACAGTGTCTATAAAGTTAACAAGTGCCCCCCAGCCTACACCCACCCTCCAGCAGCCCACCAAGCAACAACTGACAAGTAACAGATAATTTTCCACGAGTGTTCAGACTAGTGTTCTCATCAAGTAACCCATTATGTCCAACTGTGGCACAAAGGACGGGGCAGGAAGTGCATCCCTCATGCATCCTTCATAAGAAAGTATTTAACTACAGCTATTTACATTAATACTTAAGCAAGAAATTAACATAACTGAAAATACCTACACTGTGAGCGATTCTCACTGGTAGAGGCAACCAGTTACTGTTACTAGTTGACAGTAAAGACGGCTTTTAAGCCTTCGCTCACATGGCATCTGATCTAAGCAGCTAGGAAGCACTCTTGCCAACCCCCAGATCTGTTCCCTTCTTAGTTGATAGTGGGAGGTGGCTGGATGCTGGTAGTGCTCAATGCAGATCTTAGGGAGACTTTACCCCATAGTTCTGTGTGTGTCCTAGCTTCGTGGAAGTTACTGCAGAAGGTGCTCAGCCTCCTAACACAGCCTGATATCTACTGCGGGCATCAATAACTGGAGAAAGCACCCAGGGTGTACCCTGGTGTCCCACCATAGAGTCCAGTAAAAAGTGTGTGGTGTCTTGTTGCACTGTTATGCTAGAGCCGTTTTTTTCCCCAAGTGGGGAGGACATGCTGAAACAATTCCTTCGCAGGTATCGTGTGTAGCTCTGCTGGCCAAGGTTAGGCTGTGTGGCCTGCTGGGCTGGTATGATATGGGTGCATTCTAGTGGCATATAGAGCCATTCCATAGGGTAACATAAAATAACATTGTAACAAACAGTTAATAAAATGCTTCAGTCCAAAACTTAATGGATAACTGTCAACATTGGCCTGTGCAACAAAAGTTTATGTGAAGGGTAATAACAGCCATGGGCACACTCAGTAGTATGTATATACACTTGAGCCCCATTTTCATGCCCCTCTGAGTGCTTCGATCATGAAGTGGGGGAAACCATGCCGAAGGCAGACGATTGCTATATGTGAGAATCAGCCCAGAAAATTGTAGCTGGGAGCAGAGCATGCAGTGTTTTGGCAAAGTTGGTCTGGCATGCGAGTTAAGGAGTGGGAGGGAGATGCTGGGGCTGAGGCTGCACCATATACACTGTCACCCCGGAGTTTGGGAATCTGATGTACCTAAGCTGGCAGTACAGTATGGAGAGTTGGAGGGATGGAGTAGGCAACTCTCAGGGCATACTGGAAAGGCACCAAAGTCTGCATCAGTGCAGGCAAGGAGATTGTCTCCAAGGGCCGCCAGTGTAAGTATGTGTAGGGCGACCATCAGCGATCAAATAGGGGGCCCCAGACCTCACTCCCCAAGGAAAAAAAGTACTTGTATTTCATTTTGTTGGGCGAGAAGCACCCGTCCTGGCTGTTGGGAAGTCTGTGTTCATATTCTCTGAGGCTGCTTCTAGTGTGCTGATCTGGTCTCGAGGGGATCTCTGGGATCCGAGAGCTGACTGGAAAAAAAGATCTACTTCCTCTGGTGTCTAAGTGGCAAACCTTCCCTTGAATGGTGACAGTCAGTACTGCCAAGTACAGGAGAGAGTAGGGGATACCCCGGTTCCCTAGGCCAAGTTTTAATTTGGTGAAGGTTATGGCATTTACTGTAGTTCAGGTAAAAGGGAAAGTCTTTGACCCACCACTTGAATGTCCGTTGGCGCTCTTACTGTGTGCAATATTAGTTCCTAGTCTTGAAACTGCAATAATTTCAAAATAAGTTGTGGTTTAGCTAGTGCGGAATTGGGCTTAGCTCTCCTGATCCTGTGCTCCTGGTATATTCCAAAGTAGTAGACTGTAGGATTCAAGCCGAGTCATGTAGGGAAGTTGGTGCGGAGAGACCAAATCTGATCTTTGCCCTCAATTCCTTCCTGCAGACCAAGGATCCTTAAGGTCTTTTGTCATCCTCTCCCTTCCAAATCTTCAATTTTTTTTGTTAGCCATTCTGTTTGTGCCTCAGTGGCTTGGAGGTGCTGGTCACTGGTAATGGGTGACCTGGGCATCAATAACAGACGCAAGCTGTGCTTCTGTGGAGGAGACCCAACCTGTAAGGGTCTCTGTGTTGGCATAGGTATTGGTAACCATTTGCTGGATGGTCTCATTGCTTGATTTGCTCAAGGAGGCTGGTCTGCAGCACAAAATCTAGTTGCATGGGGGCGCAGGAGATCTTCATCGAGGGTATCTCTTGCAACAGGCCACACCCATGGAACTATAGCCACCAGGCGCTAGGACCACACTGAAACTTTTCTAGCTAGCAGTCTACCAGGGGCCACCAACTCCGACGTCACATGCTGACGATGTCCCTCCCATAAAAGCGTGGGTGGCCCCACGCCCTCCTCAGTTCTTTTCCTGCCGTCGACCATTGCATGTCTGACTCCATGGAGACACTGCCAGCTTCAGTCGACTGCCAAATCCTCGATTTTATTCTTTGATTTTATTCTTTTTTTTCTCTCCCTGGTTAGCGCATAACTTTACTTAGAAAGTGATTTTCTTGTTTTTTTTATGCTAAGCACGGACTCCCCCAAGATTATTTTGGTCTACACCTGTGGGAAGAAAATCCATGAGGAGGACGATCATGACACCTGCATCCGCTGTTTAGACCCGGACCACGATGTGCAGGCCTGTGACATTTGCTGTGGCTTCAATCAGGATACCAAGAGACACCACCAGAAGGCCTTAGATTCCTTCCTGCTTGAACAGAAGGTTGCTCGCATGGAGAAGAAGCTACAGGTGAGGAGCTTCTCCAGCATCATCCACGGGCTCCCATTCCTCCAAGGACAAGGCAGTCAGGAAAGCACAAACATCAGGATAAGGACTGGGCTAAAGAGAGGACCTCCCTGACTTGTTTGTGATCACCGCTTCGGGTGGTGGCCATGGTGGGAACATCCTCCACTTCGGCAGTGGACCCCCTACCACCCATGCCCTCTCTTCTACAGGGCTAGTTTTGGCAGCACCCTCCTATCCCCCCCCCCACTAGTCTTACCCTGGTGAACATCGACTCCTCTGCATTGGGCCCTTCTTCAGCCGTGTCGACCTTCCAGTCCCTGCTGTTTATGCCCCTATTCTCCACAGGCCATCACACAGGGAGCTCTGCTGGTTCGACCTCAGCTGGAGTTGACGTGATGTCTTTGGGGGTCCCATAATTTTCCCTGACACTGTCCTCAGCCTTCTCCATGGCCCATACCTCGGCCTTGGGGTCCCAGTCCCCACCGACATCACCCCAGGTCCCTAGCTAGTCCACTTCTTTCCTGATGGCTACTTGGACATCAGGGCAGACGCCAGGGCCATGGCCTGTTCCGTCACCCTACTCGGCCCTGCCACCAGCAGCGGCTTCTCTGCCAGCACTGATCTCTGTGTATTTCCAGTCTATGCTTTACTCCCTTTGGGACTTTATGCAAAATCATATTGTCCCTCCTCAGGGGCCAGTGCTGCGGAGCCTACTAAGCCTATCCCCACACCGTCACATTCCTTGGCATCAGGGCCTGCCCTTCCTTGGTACTCAATGCCGTCAGTCCCCTTTTCTGAGCCTGGAGATAAGTACTAAACAGACCACCTTCCCCCAGATGACGGTGAGGAGTGGGGCATGGGGCTGCAAGCCCCTCTCAGTCCATCTCCATGATTTCCTTAGGGGGGTGAGGAATCTCCATAGTATATCCCTTGGTGTCCCCCAGATGACCCCTTCTTCATTTCCATAATGCAACAGTTACAGACTGTCATGTGGTTTGAGGTGGAAGAGCAGGACCTCGCTTAGTGATGTCTAACGCACTTCCCTAGAGTTGCCAGACTCCCCTCCTCTCATCATCACTCCCCTGATGGAGCCTTTCGAGGATGCCACCATGGCCACCTGGTATCAGCCCAGCTTGGTCCCTTCCATGCACAGGAAGGCAAAGAAGTAGTGCCAGGCCCCCACTGAGAAGCCATTCTTTGCTCAGCAACTGCAGGCAGATTCCATGGTTATTAATGCTGCCTATGATCGGACTAAAGAGCCTAAACATCTCAGCTCTCTTCCCCCGGACAAGGAGTCCAAAAAGCTGGACTTGATTGGCAAAAGGACCTTGGCCTCTGCTACACTGGCTGTTAGGGTCCTGAATTACATTGCCCACATGGTCAAATTTCAAAATCGGCTCTGGAGACAGGCCAAAGAGGCAGCCAAGGCCCTTCCATAGGGCCCCCAGAGACAGTAATTGCTTCAGGTCCTCCAGTCTGGGGCTGATATTGTCAAGCACCTACTATGAACTGCTTACGCCGCTGCCGATACCTCCGCCCTGGGCAGCCACTGTTGTCATTTCCGTTCGGAGGCATTCTTGGCTCAGAGTGCCAGGCTTTGCCCAGGATGTACAGCAGTACATCCTGAATGCCCCTTTCAGAGGTTACAAACTCTTTGGGATGGATGTGCAGGACATACTTTCTGACCTGCAGGCTTCCATCTGGACTTTATGGTCAGTCCATTCTCTACATATGCTACAGTAGCTATCAACTCTGAAAAAATTTTTGATTTGGTGGAGTGAGGGTATTTGTATAAGGTCTTAGCCCAGAAGGGGTTTGATGAACACTTCTGGCTTGAATACACACTGTGTACTCCAGCCCCCCCCCAGCGCAGATCCTTACCAGCAATGTTTTGTCTCCCCCCCCCCACGACCACCACCATTTCAACTAGCTTGGGGGAACCAGGCAGGGATGCCCTATATCCCCATTTCTTTTTGTACTGGCCATAGAACCCTTGGTAGCAGCCATTCAGAAAGCCCAAACATAGCAGGGGCCATAGTGGGACAGGACAAAAACAAGGCACTGCTTTACGTGGATGACCTAGTATTACTAGACAGGGCCCACAACAATATCCATCCTTTAATGGACCTGCTGCAGGTTCTTGTAGATGCCTCATGCCTCTGCATTAACCAAGGGAAGATGGAGGTTTTGGCCCTCGACAGTCATTGCACACCACAGATTGTTCAGGCACTAAACCTTCGCTGTGCCCCTGAGTGCATCTCCTACCTTGTCCTCAGAATCATTCTTCAGTTGGGAAAGTAATGCAGAAGCAGTTTTATCCCATTGCTGGCAGAGCTTAAAGTGGAACTGGACCAATGTAAGCCCCTTCAGCTGTCCATTGTAGGCAAAGTGGAAGTGATTAAAATGGTCACAGGTCTGAAACTTTTCCACTTTGTATGACGCATCCCTTCCCACATCCCTAATGGCTGATTTGATTGCATGGAAAAATGTGTGGGACATTTCCTGTGGGAGGGCAAGCAACTTTGTTACAGCTCTAGGAAACTAAGAACCCACTGGTGCAAGGGGGGTGAGTGGGATTTCCCATATTCAGAAGATTCTACTGGCCATTCCGTTCACTGATCCTGCTCAAACCCTTCCCCCCCCAGAAGGACATAGAAACAAGGCTATTAGGAGGGGGCTCACCCACTGCCTGTCTCTATATCTAAAACTACCTATGCATAGTCTTACCCCACTGTTCACAATTCTGTCTTAACCTGGAAGCAGCTGGGAAGATGGCTGTGCGCACTGACCTATCCCTCTCAGGACTTACCCTCTTGTGAGACAATTCGCCCATCCAAGTTGGGGGCAAGCCACTTTCCTAGCCCTATTAGAAAGCCAAGGGTATAACTATGTTGGCAGATCTGCCCCTCTTCCACCAGAAAGTGCTGAATTCCTTCCAGGGATTACAAGACAACTATGGCCTGCACAAAAGTGAGTTCTGGCACCTTCCTGTAGCTCAGGAGTGCTGTGGCCCCCCACGCTATGGAGACAACATTCACCATTAGGAAGCACCATCTCCCTGTCTTGTCTCTCCTGCCACAGAGGCAGAGCCGGGGCTATATACTCTACCATTAGAAAACAAATCCCTGATCAAACCTCCCAGGACAAATCTGCTTGAGCTGCATCCAGTCTCTGAAGAGAAGTGGAGCTCCTGCTGGAAGGCATCTCATGCACCAATCAGAGACTGCCGCAGCAGGCTAATGCAGAGCAAAGTGCTGCACTGCTGGTACTGTACTTCTGCAGTGTTACATGGGACCCACCTTCTCCCTGACAGTTGCTGGAGGTGTGCAGAGCTGTTGTACCACAACAGTGATGTCAGAGTGCTTTTATACCCTAGTAGTGATATTGGAATGTTATACCGAAGTAGTGATGTAAGAAAGCTGTTGTATCACAGTAGTGATGTCCAAATGCTGTTGTACCACACTAAAGATGTCAGAATGCTGTTTTACCTCAGTAGTGATGTCATAATTCTGTTGTGGCTGGCTCTGTAGTGCTGAGCAATGGGGCACCAGCTTAGCATGCTGGTGACCCAGGTTTGAGCCCCAAGCCTGAGACAGCAGTAGTGGAGGCCGGCAGGGAAGGTGATAGAGCATATGCACAGATGCTCTCCTTTTGGGGAAGGGTGCTATGAAGCACCATGCAGAGAGGAGCACCTGGTGTTGCATGGAGCCTTAGCATGAGTGACCATACATTAATTGGCTCCACCTTCACAGCATTGCCGCAATGTGCACTGCTGGGGAGAGGCCCAGAAAACAGGAAAAATAGCACCTGTCCTGTCCTGACCAGATGACTGTTGTCGTGTCTCACCACACCAGCAGTCCCCTAAGTGCACTATCACTGCTCCCCCTTCCCTGCATGCCTCAGAGAATCCCCAGGCATTGCCACTTTCTTCCCCCTGGCCAGGGCAGGAATAAGCCAACCTTCTGAGGATGTGGGAATAGCCAGGGGGACAGGTAGCAGTTATTGGCAGCAGAGGGTGAGACTGGCATGCAGAATGGGATGCTGTGCACCAGCAGTGGCAGGTTGTGGGGAATGAGCAAACAAAAAAAAATCTGTTGTACCCCAATAATAATGTCAGAATGCTGTTGTACCACACTAGTGATGTTAGAATGCTGTTAACATAGAAGATCATAGAATTTTCGGGCAGATGAGGACTGCTTGGCCCACCTAGTCTGCCCAATTTCCCTGCCTGTAGAATTGCCACAGATCCTTCTTGATCTTGGCCCATTCACCAACCCCTTCCCTTTCCCCAAGATTCCCTTATGCCTATCTGTGCATTCTTGGGCCCCACCACTGTTTTCGCCACCACCGTTTCCACTGAAAAACTGTTCCAGGAATCCACCACTCTTTCTGTGAAGAAGTACTTTCCCACATTTCTCCTGAATCTACCCCCCCTTCAGCTTCTTATCATGCCCCCTTGTCCTTGAACACCTTTTTACTAAAAAAGATTTCTCTCTTGTATCTAAATAGATACTTTTGCTCAGTATTTACTGAAGAGAAGGTAGGGCAGGGCCCACAGCTCAGCATCATGGACACTGGGGGGGGGAGGGAGGTGAGCAATACTCCCTTCACAAAAGAAAGGGTCCTACAAGAGATTGCTAAGCTCAGGGTGGATAAGGCAATGGGACCTGATGGCATACATCCCAGGGTACTTAAGGAGCTAAAGGTGGAACTAGCAGAGCCATTAGCAGAACTGTTTAGTGAGTCTCTGAGCACAGGAGAGGTCCCAGAAGACTGGAGAAGGGCTCATGTGATCCCGCTCCACAAGAGTGGTAGCAGGGAGGAGGCGGGGAACTACAGACCAGCCAGTCTTACCTCAGTAGTGGGCAAGATTATGGAGGCACTCCTTAAGGAAAGGATAGTGCAACACCTGGAATCCATAGGGGCACAGGATCCAAGGCAGCATGGGTTTACAAAAGGAAGGTCCTGTCAAACTATTCTCATAGATTTCTATGACTGAGTAACCAGAGTGGTGGACCAAGGGGGAGCAGTTGATGTCGCCTACCTTGACTTCAGCAAAGCTTTTGACACTGTTCCACATAGAAGATTGAAAAATAAGCTGGGTAGGCTCGGGGTGGGTCAGAAGTTGGTCAACTGGGTGGCAAACTGGTTGACGGGCAGAAAACAGAGAGTGGTGGTAAATGGTATATAGTCAGAAGAGATGCAAGTCACAAGTGGGGTACCTCAGGGATCAGTCCTGGGGCCAGTCCTCTTCAACATCTTCATTAGTGACCTTGCAGATGGACTAGAGGGTAAGGCTTGTCTGTTTGCAGATGACACCAAGATCTGCAACAGAGTAGATGATCCAGATGGGATGGGCAGAATGAGAAGAGATCTGGATAAACTCGCAAAATGGTCAGAAGAGTGGCAACTGGGATTTAATGCAAAGAAGTGCAAAATCATGCACATAGGGAAGAGAAACCCTGAAGTCACCTATAGGCTGGGAGGGGAGTTGCTAGTCACAAAGGAAGAAAGAGACTTGGGCATCATCATCACTGATGACCTGAAATCATCCAAGCAGACCTCTAAAGCAGTAGGTAAGGCTAGGGGGATGTTAGGGTGTATTAGTAGGGGTATCACAAGTCGTAAGAGGGAGGTAATAATCCCTCTTTACAAGACACTGGTTAGGCCCCATCTGGAGTACTGCGTGCAGTATTGGAGGCCACACTTTCATAAGGACATTAACCAAATTGAGGTAGTCCAGAGAAGGGCAACCAAAATGGTGCAAGGACTGCATCAGAAGACATATGAGGACAGATTAACAGAGCTCAATATGTATACCCTTGAGCAAAGGAGGGAGAGAGGTGATATGATCGAGGCATTCAAACACCTTAAGGGCATTAACAAGGTGAAAGAGTCTAACATGTTTAAATATAAGAAAAATAGCAGGACAAAGGACACAGCATGAGATTAGAGGGGGTCGATTAAGGGGAATGTGAGGAAATTCTTTTCACAGAAAGGGTGGTGGATGCATGGAATGACTTACCACAAGTAGTGGTGGCTATGACTACAGTGCAGGGCTTCAAACAGACATGGGATAGGCATAAGGGAGCAATACAAATGACTATGAATAGATAGGCTACTGACAGAGCAAAGGCCGATGGCACATTTATAAGGTAGAAAAAGAAATGGGCAGGCTGGATGGGCCTTGCGGTTCTTATCTGCCATCAACTTCTATGTTTCTATGTTTTGTTTACCCCGATGAAGTATATAAAGGTGACTGTCATATCCCGCTCTCTCTCTCTCTCTCTCTCTCTCTCTCTCTCTCTCCTGTCTTACAGGGTGTGCATATTTATGTCCTTCAATCTCTCCTCATAGGGCTTGTGATACAGACCTTGCACTATTTTAGTTGCCCTCCTCTGGACTGCTTCCACTCTGTCTGTGTCCTTTCTGAGATCTGGTCTCCAGAACTGGACACAGTACTCTAAATGGAGTCTTATTAGTGATCTATACAGAGGCAGCACCAACTCCCTCTTTCTACTGGTGATACCCCTCCCTCCCTGTGCACCCCAGCATCCCACTTACCATCCCAACTGCCTTTTCGCACTGACTGGCCATCGTTAATACAGTCATCCAATATGATCACCTTTGGGTCTCTTTACTGCTTGGTGGTTGTCAGTATCCCCCACACACCATTTTGTACTCTGTTCCTGGGTTTCTGTACCCTAAGTGCATTGTTTTGCACTTTTTCCCATTGCAGACCAGCTGCCATACCCTTGACCACTCCTCAGATTGTCTCAGGTTGCTGCTTATCCTTTCCACCCCCTGGAGTGTCCACCCTATTGGAGAATTTGGGTGTCATCTGCAAAGAGGCAACATCACGAATAAAAACATTGAAGAGGACTGATCCCAGCACTGATCCCTGAGGCACCCTGACGGTCACGCTACCTCTCTTCCTCTGAATGAATTCCGTTAACTGCCACCCTCTGTTGCCTATCCCTTAAAACAGTTTTTTTCCCCATACCAGGAGTCAAACCCAGGCCACCTAGGTGAAAACCAGGCTTCCTAACTGTTAAACCATATGTGAGAGACAAGACTGCTGTTCCCCAGTACTGATAACAGAATGTTGTTTTACCATAATACTGATGTCTGAATGCTGTTTTTTTTTTTTTATTATTTTTTTATTCCATTGTAACCGAGAAAGGCCCACTAGGCCCAAGGCCTGTTTTCAGGGGCTACGCAGGAACACAGGGGAGATTAAGTGGCTTGCCCAGAGTCACACATTATGCAAGTGGATGTTGTGGGAATCAAACCCAGGTTTGCTGGATGTACCAAGCTTATTTTAGCACGTTACTCTAACCTCTAGGCTATACTACCAGTCCAGCTTGTACTGTTCAACACAGTTGTGATGTCAGAATGCTCTTGTACCCCAGTAGTGATGTCAAAATGCTGTTGTACCCACTAATGATGCCAAAATACTATTGTGTCACATTAGTGATATTAGAATGCCTATGTACCCCAGTAGTGATGTCAGCATGCTGTTGTACCTCACTAATGATGTCAGAATGCTATTGTGTCACATCAGAATGCTATTGTTTCACATTTATGATATTAGAATGCCTGTGTACCCCAGTAGTGATGTCAGAATGCTGTTGTACCCCAGTAGCGATCTCAGAATACTGTTATACCCCAGTAGTGATGTCAGAATGCTGTTGTACCCCAGTAACAATCTCAGAATGCTGTTGTACCCCAGTAGTGATGTCAGAATGCTGTTGTACCCCACTAATGTCAGAATGCTGTTGTGTCACATTAGTGGTGTTAGAATGGCTATGTACCCCAGCAGTGATGTCAGAATGCTGTTGTGCCACAGTAATGTTGTCAGAATGCTGTTGTACTACAGTAGTGAAGTCAGAATGCTGTTGTACCACAGTAGCTATGTCAGTACTGTGGTACAACTGCATAGAATCCCGCATCTATTAAGATTCTTCATACTTACCTACACTGCATATGGCTCATAACAAAGATATCTGTAAGACTGAAACACCCCAAGTGGACTGTTTGTTAAAAGACAAACCAGTAGCAATGTTGTCAGCTCCTGTTGAAATGACATAAATCCCATTAAAAGTGTTTCATATTATCATGTTGTTTGCTGTTTTCTGCTTCTTTGATGACAATTTGACAAGTCAGAAATAAGGTAATTGAATTAAACCAAACCTATACCATACAAAATAATTTGTGGGCAGCCATACAAAACTAAGCTGAAGTGTCCACCTCGGGGTGCGAGTCAACATCATAGGGGCTTCTCACGTTTTGCTCTTGAGTCTTTGATGGCATCTCATCCATTGACAGAAACACAGACTTGTTGTGTATGGTTGCATTCTGTATTTTTCACACCTTTCACGGAGATTAGTATATTATCCTTCCTTGGTGTACCATTTATATAACTGGTAACCCCCGTTATCAACACATTTTCGAGAGCTGTTAAAAGTCTTATCAACCCGCAGGTTGATACGAAAAAACTCATATCAACCCGCGGGTTGATACGACTTTTACAGTCTGGCGCTAATAAGCCTGATTTTAGGTAACTTTCAAACGGAGCAGTTTTCACTAAATCCACAGAAAGAGAAGTGGCTTGTATGAAAAAAATCTAACCTGTGGGTGCTGAGCTCATTTGTTTTCAGTTTTAAAATACAAAAGCAGTTGAAGTATGAGACCGACGAGGCGGTTACTCAAGCGGCTGATGAAGCTAGATTCAGCGTGAATGATCTTGCTTTAGCAACACTGATCCGCGGCTCTAACAAACGCCAGGCTTCGCTTTATCAATCTGCTACTAACAGCTTATTAAAACGAAAACAAATAAAATCGCCTACAAATTGAGCCTTTCTGCTTCTCTTTTATGGATACAGGAGCATAATTAACCGACCAACACCGCTGAGCCATGCTTTCTCTCTCACCCAAATACTTTTAGAGCAAAAGTCCATGCTCCAGTTATTATAAAAAAATAAAACATTTGTGTGGGATTGATAAGCAGTTTTTTATACACACCCTCGGTGTGTGATACTAGTGAAACCTCTTGAGCTTCGCTCTCGAGGTTTCTCTAATATCACACTCCTTGGGTGTGTAAAAAAAACTGCATATCGACCCCCTACATATGCATTATTCTCTATTTATATATATATATTTTTTAATATTTACCATTTCAAAGTTCCATACACTGGGTAACTGCTCCATCTGCATGAACCCATAGTCCCATCACCCATCTTCTCACAGGACTGACCATGACCTGTAGAAGTCCCCCTGGCATTTCACCCATGGTGGGGCCCTCAGGGTGGTGGCAGACATCTTCTGGTGCCCAGATTCAGCATGGAGATAGGAGCCTAGTTAATGGTGCAGGCTTGCAAGGTGCCGGTGTCCTCCAGCTGTTGACTACGGGCATGATTTTCCTGCATTTTCTGTCCCTCCCAGTAATCCGTAGCTTAATGTGGCCCTCCCTGCACAGAAAGCAGGCATGTGCAGTGGCTCAGCTGTGTGGCTCTCCCTCTGTCTTTGCCTGTGTCTAGAGCCAGGTTCAATGACTTTTTGGGGTTTTGGTTCAGTTCGGGTTTGTTCTGGATCCTCCAGTTAGAGTTCGCTTTCGGTTTGGTTCACTTGTATGTTAGCTTTTAACAGTTTGGGTTCAGTTTAGTTTGCAAACATTTTATTTACAGCCCCCACCACTCATAATGGGCACATTTGTGCAAATGTAACCTGCCCGTTATAGGCACTGGTCGGAATATCGTGAGGGAGAGAAAAAACAGAACTCGTGTTGCGTTTCTTGCATTTACAATTACTTGTCTACCTGTGTACATTAATCCCCTCAACTCCTGTCTAATGTGCTGAGCAGTAAACAGTACGGTACTGTATTTTGCTTGCTAGGCAGGCACTCTCAGCATCGTCCTCTTCCTAGCGCTCTGCATCTTCAGTTAGCACTTGCTTCTCTCTCTCTCATGTACCTGCAAATGTCAGTGAAGCACTCCGTGTTAATGGGGTGTTAGCAGGACAGTTGTCAAGCCCACGGGGTAGTGAAAATGAGCAGAGGGCAGGTAAGGGCGGAGGAGGCAGAGAGACCATTTTAAGTCCTCAGGAAGTGGTTAAAATTAGCAGAGGGCAGGGAAGACAGCGGAATAGTTGTCAAGCCCACAGAGGTAGTGAAAATGAGCGGAGGGCAGGGAAAGGCCGGGGAAGACAGTGGGACAGTTTTCAAGTCCTCGGGGGTGGTTAAAACAAGCAGACAATGGGGACAGGATGGGAAAGAGAGCTGGACCTTAAACTTCAGTGCAAGCTGGGTGGGGAACAAGAACTGAGCTGTGAACAGTTCAGCCTGTCAGACTGACTGAAGTACACGTCGAGTAACGATCAGAAATGCAACAGAACATCATAGTCTCACGTCTCAAAAGTGCTGCCCTTGGAAAAGAACCACCAGCAGCAGCCTCCAGAAGCTCCATCACACTGAGTACATGAAGGCATGAAGGGAAAAGCAAGCCACACTGAACGGATGTCCATCAGGAAGGGATACCAGCTTAAGTACGTAAATGTGGATAGAATAAGTTTGATTAGGTTCACGTTCGGTTCGGGTTCACCAGGGAATCTATTCTATCCGATGCCGCCATTTTGAGTCAGGTTAAGCAATGGATGGTTCCGACGCCATATGGCGCCAATGGGTAAAATGGGTTAAGGGTTCTAGTTCAGTTCAGTTCAGTTCTTCTGAAAAATCCGCAGTTTGTGTTTGGTTTGGATTCAGTTCTCGGACGAACCTGGGCTGTACCTGTGTCTGCCTGTACCACCATCCCCTATGGATCCTTTGGGGAGCAGCTGTGCAGTGTACTCCAGACAACCACCCACCCCACAGAAGATGATCATCCACTGGCAGAGCAGTAGACAAGATTTCAAAACCTGAAGGCCCATGCACCGATTCATGCTATGTTGGGAGGTTGCGATGTATGGCCTGCTGAGTTAAGGCAGATTTTGTCAATATTTATAATACAAATGAAAGCCTGGACCTTCACGCTCTGGCCTAGGTACTCAGCTGACTGGGATGCTCAATCCTCTCCTTCTCGGCAGTGCTCTGGCAATCCTGGCTTGTTCCCAAACCCTGGATGCCAGAATCATGAATGGCAGTGCCGCCACTGCTCTGTCAGGCCACTGTAATTATTTTATTTATTTTTTATCAAGCTTTTTCTCATTCCCCAACTCACCAGATGACACCTCCCCTACCCTGTCACCAGTCTTCTCATGGATTTACTAGTTATCCATTACTTGCCCGGGACGATGATCGTGGTAGATGGCTTGCCATGTCAGCAGTGCATGGGCTTGCAGGGATGGGGGTGGTGCAAAGGCATGTCAAGGCTTTTTCGTCCAGCTACTGGGTTTCCTTCCCAGTGGTGCCAACGTGTAGTGATGTGCATACACGCAGACAGTGGTGTGTGTGCATGCTGGCAGCTGCCCCTCCCCTTGCTGTGGTCCCACTGTGCTGTCTCCGTGCCTCACCCAGAGGGAGGAGAGCTGTCCCTGGAACACACAGCCTTGCCCCCTGAGCAGCACATGGGTGACCTGTGTCCATTGCCAAACCCAGAACACCGTCGAAGTGAACTGTAGTGCTGCTGTCCTGCTATCCAGCCAGGCTATTATTTTTTTTTAAGGATTTTGCTCACTGGGATAGCACCATGAGAGGCAGCATCTCTTTTTCATTGAGGTTCCCAGCATATAGCAAGCTAGTACCCCTGCAGAATTTCAGGGCCCTTCATTGTTAGTCATCGGAAACATGCTGTCATCACTCTGATGCAGCCACACGATGAGTACGATTTGTGCAGAGGAAAGAGAGCTGTTATAACTGCTGGGGCTGCTGTTGTATATGAATAAGAATGTATGCAGCCTGTGCAAAGCAGTGCCACCTGGAAGTGAAAACTGTGACTAGCATATAGAGCTTCTCACAGAAATTCGACGGCAGAAAAGGACTCCAACGGCCCGAGTCTGCCCCTACCCTCCACTCATCTCCTTTTCCACGGGCCTTCCCCTTCCCGCCACTTACCGACCCCATATGTCTGTCCCATGTCCTCTTGAATCCCTCCACCATTTAGCCCCCACCTCCTCCTCTGGTAGTTTGTTCCAGGCCTCCACCACCCTCTCCATGAAGAATTGCCCCCTTACATTGCCTCTGTATCTTCTGCCCTCCAATCTTAGGCTATGCCTTCTAGTTTAGCCCCCCTTCCTTTTAAATGAGATCCCCTCCTTCACCTTATTGATCCCCTTCACATACTTAAAAAGTTTCAATCATGTCCCCCCTCTCCCTTCTGGTCTCCAGTGGGTACAGATCCAATTCTGTACACCTCTGCTCATATGGCACATATAGCTTTCCGCAGGATTTTATTCTGAGAGTCCATGACTCCCTGTAGAGTGAACTGGGGAATTCCCGGAGAAAGTTTGAGTTCTGGAGTATGGTTAGTATGCACTTGTCATAAAAAGTGCCCAGCTAAGAGGAAATACATCAACAAAATTGAGCATCATTTAACACAATTGTGGGAAAATTGCACAGTTGTGGAAAAAGGTGTAGAATTATGCTAAAAATTGGTTTTGCACAGTTGCGAGAAATTGCATGTACCAGGGGTACACACTGGAGAAGAATCCGCATCCTTTACTGCCAGATTTGTGTAAAAGCAGCAGGCCAAGAGCATTAAGCATTGTAACAGTAACAGAGATCTCTAGTGGTGGTCCATGAAATTGCAAGTATGTAAGTGACAAGAGCATGCTACCTTCCCAGATAGGGGGAATTTCCCTTAAGGTGAACAGATGGAGCTGATGCCTTCAGAATCGCGATCCTAGGTTTGGGTTTCTAGCTGGGCTCGTGGAGTGTCTGCCCAGGAGAGGAGACAGATATAACAGCGACTATCTTATTATGTAGCTCAACACAACATAGAGACTAATGTATTGATGGGTGTGTGTGTGCTTCCCCAAACCACTCAGTGTGTGATGCCTTGATAAACCCCAAGAGTGAAGCTTGAGGGATTTATCAAATCATATCACTCTGAGGGTGTGTGCAACCCCCCCCAAAAAAAAAATTACAACCCCATCTCATATTTTCTTCACTTTCTGATTTTACTGATCTCTTTTTCCCTTCACTGAGTTCTTCCTGTTTCTCAGACCCACTGTCTGTCATGGGGCTGGTAAAGACCTTTTATTGCCTTAGTGACAGTCCTCGATGTCCAGTAGTAGCCCTGCTCCTAGCTCCGGAGACTGGAACCCAGTAATGCAGCAGGCACATGTTTTTCAATATGTCGGTGGTTTCAGTGGTCGGCAATTTTAAGCAAAGTTTGTTCATGCTACTGAACTTTGACAGCCTTCAGCTGCCTTGCACATGCCATAATAACCAGCTGGTTATTACGACAGATTACACCATGGTTATCAGTGTGTAATCCAACCTAGTCAGTATATATAGAATAATGAATGCATGGGGTGGTGTGTATAACAAGAATGTTACACCAGAGGTGTGGGATGCTGCATAAACCCCAAGAGTTAAGCTCAAAGGGTTTATCTGAGCATCCCACACCGAGGATTTGTGTAGAATTCAGATTTTACCACTACCCTATGCCTTGTTTTATATAATTGCTGGGGCACATTTTTTGCCTCAGCAAGTATCACTAGAATAGGTAAACAGTACAGTATGAGCCTCCCAGTGCCTTGTGACTTTCCCATTGATAAAGCTATACGCGCGCTCTCCATTATAACCAGCTAGTTATAATGGCATATTATAAGTAGCTTTGTCAATGGGTGAAAATGCTCTCCAGTTACTCTAAAACTAATAACAGAAATAGTTACATGGAGTCTAAAGATGTCAGGAATTCGTTACAGCTGAAACAAAGTGTAACTATTTTTTGTGTTTTTTGCTGGTTAGCTATTATTACTTTTATAAAAATAATTTTTTTTGTCGCATTGACAAGTAAATCACTAAAAAAAAAAAAACAACAAAAAAAAACAAAACAAAACAAAGGCACAAGGAATATCTGAGGAGTTCTGTTTTCTATGCTCATATGTGAAATCCAGAACAGTAGCGCTTTGGCTAGGACAGCTGGGCACAGCACAGAGGGCCAGGAAGGCAGAAGTTATCTTTTAGTAACTGATTTTTTTTAATGCTCTAGACTTCAGTGTAAGCAGCTGCAGGTTACACAGTGCTATACTGTACGTGCTTCGACTTTGCTGGCAGTAAAGGCAGTGGAGTAATTCTCGATAATGGTTATGCAAGCAGCACCACCTCCTGGGGAATGAATGATGCATGGGTGACTGACTGTTCCTGAAAAGCAGACACTGCTGGTAACTGTGCTATTTGCGGTTGTGCTGATATCATGATATTGTGAAACATTCTTTCATATTTTTTGCCAGGCAGTGACATTCAGTTTCTCTCCCCCACACTTCAGAGCATGTATGTTTATGTGGCCTGAAGAGTGAATGGGCAACTAACAGCTACCAGTTCACCCGAGAATGATGCCATACCAGCAGGGGGTGCTTAAATGCTGATTGGCTTTGTGCCCCCGACCAAGCTGCTTCTCACTGTGACATACCATAGCATGCCGTGAATGATCCCTCTGGTCCCAGAGCTGGAAAACTGAAGCCCATACACAAACCTGGGGTATTCCCGATAGACCAGCAACTCATTCATTTTAATGCATTATTTTATGTAGATTTCATGAATTACTTGGCCTTTGGTAGATAATTATTTAGGTTAGTCTGTGACCTGCTTGCCCGCTTTCTCTTGATTCTAAAGTCTCAAACAAAATGTTAGGAGCCCTGTTTTAGCACAACACTCTATCTGCATGGAAATGATGGCTTGGAAGTGTAGTTTAAAAAGTTGGAGTAGAAAAAATATGGTGCCTCTTTGGGCCCCCTTGCTCATTTGATCAAAGCTGTCAAGAAAATGTGAGGATCCTGAGATCTTTACTCGGGAGGGGGGGGGCGCGGTGGTTAATGGGAACTGTATAATCTAGTAACCTGTAATAGCAAAATAAACTGAATTAAAGCTACTGGGGGAGGGGGTGGCAGGCCTGCAGGCCCAAAGACTCCGGGAGGAGGAGGAGGTCAATGGATTCCTCCCATGCCAGTAGAGAGGTCTGGAGGTAGGTGTGTGGGGGGTGGATCATTTAGTAACGGGGGATGGAGGAGGCACAGGGAGGGGAGGAATGAGAAAAAAAGAAGAGAGGGGAGGGAAAGGAAGGAGACTCAGTTTCTAGGTGGAAGGTGGTGTCCCTGAACGCAGAAAGTCTTTTAAACAAGATGGATGACCTGCAGGCTTTATTAGCAGGAGGGAGGATGGACATAGCGGCAGTAACCGAGACTTGGGCCATACAACACCATGACTAGGACCTCTCGATCCCTGGATATAAACTATATAGGAGGAGCAGGGTGGTAGGGGTGGGGAGGTGGTTTATATCAAGGAGGGTATAACATACACAAGGGAGGATTCAGAGGAGGGTAAGGTGGAAACATTTTGGGTTCAGTTATGGTCCAATAGAGGGAGAAAGGTGAGGTTGGAAGGAGTTTATAGACCACCCAACCAGGAAGAGTAAAGGACAGGGAACTGAGCTTGCAAATATTGGAAGCTGCAGGGAAAGGAGAGGTGGTAATAATGGGGGACTTCAACCTGCCCAAGATAGACTGGAGCATACCATCCACAACATGTGCCAGGAGATTGATGATCCTGGAAGTGTTGCAGAGTTGGTCTTGATCTAGTGCTCACGAATAGGGAGCATACAAGAAATAATGGTCAGGGAGCTGCTGGGTGGAAGTGACCATCGCACAGTGTGGCTCCAGTTGGATATGGGTAGGTAAAACATCCCTACTAAGACCAAAATCCTGGATTTTAGGAGGGCAGACCTCGTGAAGATGGACGAGGTGCTGAGGAGATGCCTGGAGGGCACCTGAGCAGTTATGAAGGTGGACCAAAGGTGGTCCATCATTAAGGATGGAATAATGGTTGTCACAGAGGAGTGCTTTAGGCTCAAGGGGAGGAACTTGAGGATCAACGCACCCAGCTGGTTCAGTTTTGAGGTCACCCTGGCAGTGAGGGACAAGAGGTTAGCCTACTAGCCAACCTTGGGCTACAGGAAATTCAGAAAGACCAAGAGAGAGGTGGATAGGGAGAATTACCTAAGGTTGGCTAGTGTGACAAGTAAGGTAGTCTGGCATGCTAAGACACAGAAGGAACTGCAGATAGCTGGGGGAATTAAAAAGGGGGAGAAGGCCTTTTTTCACTATATGAGAAAAGGGACAAGAAGGATAGGATTGTTTGACTTTAGAAAGAGGATGAGTGGGTGGAGGAAAATGGGGGAAAAACAGAGGTAATGAATGAATACTTCTGTTCTGCCTTCACCAGGAAGAAAGATGGACCGGTGTCTATGGGGGGAGAAAGAGCAGGAGGAGGGGAGTGCAGATGTGATGGTAGAGGAGGACAGGGTGAGGGAGGGCTGCTAGCACTGAAGAGGACAAATCAATGGGCCTGGATTGCATACACCCAAGTGTATTGAGGGAACTGGCAGAGGAAATTAAGGGACCACTGGCGGGCCTGTTCAGTAGGTCACTGGAGTGGGGTGTGGTACCACAGGACTGGAGAATGGTACCCTTCCATAAGAGCGGTTCCAAGGATGACCCAGGGAATTACAGACCAGTCAGTCTGACCTCAGTCATGTGCAAGCTCATGGAGACTATACTTAAGGAAAGGTTGGTAGAGTATCTAAAGGATCATGGTCTCTAGGATACGAGGCAGCACAGGTTCATAGGAGAGAGAGACTGTGTCAAATGAATCTGATGACTTCTTTGACTGGGTCACTAAGACAGTAGATAGGGGCCAAGTAGTGGACATCCTTTATTGGGACTTTAGCAAGGTGTTTGACCCTTTACCTCAAAAGAGGTTGACAAAAAGTTGGTGCATCTGGGGGCTGGGGAGAAGATGGCCAGATGGGTAGAAAGCCGGCTGATGAACAGGACCCAGAGAGTGGTGGTGGTGGCGGTGGGGGAGTTATCTAGAACCAGGGAGGTCACCAGTGGGGTCCTGCAGGGCTTGGTGCTGGGACCTGTGTTGTTTAATGTGTCCATCATGATATTGGATATGGCATTAAGGGCAAAGTCTGTCTATTTGCAGACAACAGCAAAGCACCATGGGGAGGGTGGACACAGCTGAAGGAAGACAGGACCTACAGGACAATCTGAAAAAGCTTGAGAGTTGGTCTGGGATTTGGTAACTTGGCTTCAGTGCCAAGAAATGCAAAATTCTAGGGACGTGGATATGTTAATTCTATCCATATTATTTGGCATGGTCCTTTCCCCTTAAAGAAATGCCGGAAAGTCTTCAGACTGGCTCCTTTCACCCACCCAGGTGGTATATCCCTCAACTCCGCCCCATGACTCCAGATCTTCTTTTCTGCTGGAAGAAGCAGGTTCCCTTCTTTGCACTCCCGCGTTTTAGGCTCTAGCATTTTTTGATCCATTTGGATTGCTTTAAAAAAAAACTCTGTTACCACTTTGGTATTTGTCTTCGAGCTTCCCAACTACAATGGACGACAAATCTGTTCCTGGATTTTGCTGGTGCCCATGCAGGCAGAAGATGTCGCGTACTGACCACCATGCCACATGTGTTTACTGCCTGGGCCACGAACATGGTACTCAGGCCAGTGATATTTTCGGTCCTTTCACAGGACGGTCCTCGAGGATCGCCTCACCCGCCTTAAGTTGGACCGCCCGGAAAAACAGCATCTGCCAGTCAAATCTAAAGATGCCTGTTCAGTGGTCCCCACAACTGGATCAGCTTGTGGCCTTTGAGGAGGAAGAGGAGGCTCGGGCTACCACGCAATCCTTTTCGGCTTCTGCCTTCATGCCACTCCAGATGAGCTCCACTTTGTCGGGCTCCTTTAAGGAGCTGTGCCAGTCCCTCCTGATTAAGGGTCAGGGTCCTTCTGGATCTCACAGCTCTCATGCTTGTAAAGAGAAGAAATTGAAGAAAGAGAGGACTCATCGTTTATGTTCGTGGGACCAGGAGCGTTCTTGGTCTCACAACTCTCAGGTTTTGACCCCCGTCGAAACTGTTGGCTTCATGGAGACCCTGTCAAGCCAGTTGACTGAGACGCCTGCCAGTGATGCGGCTGAGATCTTTCTTGACCCAATCGACTGATTGTCATCTGAAGAGGCTGACAACTCTCTCTTTTGGACTCTGGTCCTGCCTGTGACCATAGAAGGGGCTGCTCAGTCCGCTGAGCAGAACCCTCTGGTCAGCGACCTAGACCAGGAGGAGCCATGGCATTCCCTGGCTCCCTTCAAGATCCCCCATTGGCATCCCTGGTGACTGAGGTCAAGGTTGCGGTCCTCCTCTAGTGGCTTGAGCAGTTTCTGCCATCATCGGTGCTCACGCTCTTGGCACCACGGGCAGCAGCGCCGCAGCTATTCCTCGTCTTCGTCCTCCTTGTGTGAGAAGAGGCTTCGGCGCAAATTGTGTTGGTGCTACAAAGGCCTTATGTGTCAACAGTTGGTACTGGCCAGTACGAAGCTGACCCCGGTTTCCACATCTGCCATTACTTGGTTGTCACCCGAGAGGCCGACATCGACTCCTCCTGTGGGGTCAGTCGAGACCGTCCCTCTCCCAGCGGAGCCGGTCAAGACCATCTTGGTTCAGCCGAAGCCTGCCTGTCTGCCAGTTGTGGTGGAGGTGCTGCCCAAACAGCCATCGACCGATGCTCCGACTAAGGAGTCTTGGCTGGCCAAAGAGCTTCCCCATCGGCTGTCTGTCATCGCCACACCTGACCACCTGCAGAGGGTTGAAGGTGACTTGGGCAGTCGGACGTTTTATGCAGACTCCTCAGAGTCTGAGGATTCCTCACTGCACTCCCATCTGGTTGATGAGTCCATGGAGGATCTCTGGACAGAGGAAGGGCCCACTCCCTTCCTGGGCATCGTCCACCTCATCTCCAAGTCCACGGGGATGAAATTGGAGCCCTTCTAGAAGTGGGCTTGCCCTGACTGCCGGATTCTGGAGAAAGGGCTTTCTCACTGAGGCTTTCCATGGCATTGTCGGCCCAGCCCTGGAGCTTTGGCAGCACCCCATGTCCTGCCCTGCACCCTCTGCTCAGATAGCCCGCAAGTATGCTGTGCCCACAGAAACATAGAATTTGATGGCAGATAAGGACCGCTTGGCTCACCTAGTCTGCCCATTTCCCTACCTGATGGATAAGCTGCAGATTCTAGTTAATCAACAGCTTACTTCCTCCTGTTCCCCACTAGAATTGCCTTACATCTGTCCCACGCATTCTTGAATTCTCCCTCTGTTCCCGACTCCACAACCTGCTCAGGAAGGCTGTTTCATACATCTACAACCCTCTCTGTGAAAAAATACTTTATAACGCTACCTCTGAGCCATCCCCCC
Source organism: Neoceratodus forsteri (assembly GCA_016271365.2). Taxonomy (NCBI): domain Eukaryota; kingdom Metazoa; phylum Chordata; order Ceratodontiformes; family Ceratodontidae; genus Neoceratodus; species Neoceratodus forsteri. The sequence continues at coordinate 93,903,592 of CM057450.1, read as the reverse complement.
TCTTATCTTCAAATTGTGCCCCCTTGTTCTTGCATGTCTCTTTTTCTGAAAGATGTTACCCTCTTGTACTTTAATTCCCTTGAGATACTTGAAAGTTTCTATCATGTCCCCCCTCCCTCCTTTACTCAAAGTTACACATATTAAGTTGCTTTAGTCTCTCCTCATATGTCTTCTGGTGCAGACCCTGCACCATTTTGGTTGCCCTCCTCTGAAAAGCCTCCACTCTGTTTCTGCAGAATTGCACACAGTACTCCAGATGGGATCTCACCAACGGTCTGTACAGAGGGATAACAACTTCCTGTTTTCTAGTGTTGATGCCTCTCCGTATGCATCCCAGTATCCCCCAGCCTTCCTTTCTGCCTTCTCACATTGCTTGCCCACCTTTAGGTCATCTGATATAATTACTCCTAGGTCTCTTTCGATTTTTGTTATTATTATCTCACCCCCCCATTGTGTACTCTTCGCCTGGGTTTTTATTTCCCAGGTGCATTACCTTGCACTTCTTTGCTTTGAATCTGAGATGCCATATATTTGACCATTCTTCCAACCTTGCCAAGTCCCTTTTCATCCTTTCCACCCCACCTTGTGTATCAACCCTGTAGCAGATCTTTGTGTTGTCTGCACAGAGATGTATTTTTCCTTCCAGGTGCTCTCCAATGTCACTTATAAAGACATTAAAGAGGACCAGTCCCAGTACCGAACCCTGCGGTACCCCACTAGTTACCCTCCTTTCTTCACTGCTGACTCCGTTTACTATTACCCTTTGCGTCCTGTTGTCCAGCCAATTTTCTCTCCAGGCTTCCACCTTGGGAGCCACTACAAGGCTGGCTAACTTGTATATTAATCTTTTGTGTGAGACTATGTCAAATGCCTTGCTAAAATCTAGGTAGGCCATATCCACAGCTCCTCCCTGGTCTACTACTTTGGTCACCCAGTCAAAGAAATCTATTAGGTTCATCTGACATAACCTTCCTGATGTGAAACCATGCTGCCTTGGGTCCCGTGCCCCACTGGCCTCTAGGTACTCAACAATTCTTTTTCAGAAATGATTCCATCATTTTCCCTACCACTGAGGTCAAACTAACTGGTCTGCTCCCACTTTTGTGACGTGAAATCACATCCGCCCTCCTCCAGTCCTCAGGTACCACCCCATCCTCCCATGAGTTGTTAAAGAGAATAGTCAGTGGTGTTACTAGTTCTACCCTTAGTTCTTTTAGAATTCTGGCGTGAATCCCATCAGGCCCCATTGCTTTGTCCACCCTCAGTTTCGGGTTCTTTCAAAACCTTTTCTTCTGTGAATGGACTGGTATCTACCCCCCACCCATCCAGAGTGTTTCTCTTGTTTGGTTTAGGTACAACCCCCTCCTCTTCTGTTGTGAATACTGAGCAGAAATATTCGTTCAGTAGCCCTGCTTTGTCACGGTCACCCTCTGTCCATGTTCCCTCCCCTTTATTAAGTCTCTGTATCCCTTTCTTGGTCTTTCTCTGCTCCCTAATGTACCTATAAAAGGTCTTATCCCCCTTCTTAATAGAGTTGGCTATCTTTTCCTCAGTTTGTGCCTTTGCTATTCTGACTGCCTTCTCTGCCTCCTTCTGCTTTAACTGATAAAGTTCTCTGTCCTGCTCCTTCTGTGTTTCCTTATATTTCCTGAATGCTATCCTTTTCTCCTTAACCTTCCCTTCCACCTCTTTTGAGAACCATAGTGTTTTTTTTTTCCTTCATTTTGTTTCGTTGATTTGCTTCACACAAAGGCTTGTTGCCTCTGTGATGGCTGTTTTGATTATTCCCCTAGTGCTTTTCTGAGGCAGTCTCTCATTTTCCCAAAGTCAGCCGTCCTAAAGTCCAGTACTCTTGTTTTTGTATGGCTTGACTCTATGGCTGTGTTTATTGTGAACCACACTGTTTGGTGGTCACTTGTTCCCAGATGGCTACCCACTTCTAAATCTGAGATCCTTTCTCTGTTCCCATTTGAGAATACTAGTTCTAAAGATTGCTCCCTCTCAAGTGGGTTCCAACACTAGCTGTCTGAGGCATGCCCCCTTAGGGAATCAAGAATGACCCTGCTCTTGGATGTGCCTGCCACAAACGTGCTCCAGTTAACATCTGGCATATTCAGGGCCCCCATCATCAACAATATCTCCCCCATTTCTGCCATTTTAAGGATGACTTCTATCATTTCCTTGTCCATTCCCTCCCCCTGAGGTGGGGGTTTGTGCACAACTCCCATGCGGACTGTGGTGCCATTTCGTATCTCCAGGGTGACCCATAGTAACTCATCAATTTCCTGTTTACTCTTTAGTTCTGTTGCTTCAATCCCTTCCCTTATGTAGAGAGCTACTCCTCCTCTTTTACCCACCCTGTCCCTCCTGTAGATTTTGTATCCTGGTATGTTGACATCCCAGTCATGGTTCTTTGTATACCATGCTTCAGTGACTGCCACAATATCCAGGCATCTCTCTTCCATCAAGGCCATTAGTTCAGGGAGCTTGTTACACAGACTGTGGACATTGGTACTCATCACTCTCCATTGTTTGATGGCCTTACCCCTTTTAGTCCCATCCCTGCCCTTCCTGTCTTTTTCTGCATTTACCCCGTCCTGCTCCCTACTGACTTCTCTACCTTGGTGTTTACCTCTCTAACCACTGTGTTTTGTGGGAGGAGGCTGGGATTTCCCTGGTCCTTTTCAGTGCCTCCCCCTTTGGCTAGTTTAAATGCTTGCCAATGAAGCATTTAAACCCATCACCTAGGATCCTGGTCCCCCCCCCCGCCCCCGGACAGATGCAGTCTATCGCGCCAGTATAGGCCTGCATCCCTCTTGGTGGCTCCCTAGTCCCCAATGATGCCAAAACCCTGAGCTTCACACCAGTTTTTCAACCATTCATTGAATCCCATGGTGCGGAGTACCCTAGCATCATCCTTGCCATAGACAGGCAGCACCTCCGAGAAGGTTACCGTACATGCTACTTGTCTAAGGCCCCTCCCTAACTCAACAGACTCCTCTTGCACAGCTCTGATCCCATTCTCAGCCAGGTCATTTGTCCCTAGGTGGACAGTGACATCCAGTTCCCTCCCTCGTGCAGCTGCTGCTGCGATCCTGAGGATTCGCTTCCTGTCCCTCTGAGCCAAGGCACTAGGCAGGCAGCTTACCTCCCTTTCCCTTTCCTCCCCCACTTCTATCCCCCTAATGATTGAGTCCCCCACCAGGAGTTGTTTCATTCCCCTCTGGGGTCTCATGCCACCCTTCTGTGGGTCTCCTTTGTGGAGGTTCCCAGCATCCTCCTTGGTTTCCACTGCAGGTGCCTCCATAGAGGAACCACTCTTTGCCAGAACAGTATATGAATTGTGGAGAGATACAACTGGAGAAAAGCACCTCTGTTCCACCACCCTATCCCTCCTTGAGCCCACCGCTCCCCTTTCTTGGCAACCTCTGAGGTAGCAGCAGTGGCCCTGGTGGTCTCTGGGTGGGAGAAGAGATTTCACGAATCCTTGCCAGGTCAGCCTGGAGATGGGCAACCTCCTCCCTCAGACCAGAGAGGTGCCTGCAAATAGGGCAGCATCACAGCCTCTAGAATGTCTCCCGGAACACTGCCACCCGACAGCCATTGCACTGCACCGCTCCCATCTTGACTTATTTTGTGTCCCCTCTCCTGTTGCTTTGTATGCTTACTGTCTCCTCCCTCTATATATTTTTACACGTACTTTTCTACTGCCTATGTGCCCTTACAACTCTTGCCCTTCCTGTTCTGGGACAGGAACTTGCTGTAGTCTTCAGTAGTCCCCTCCTTCCTTGCTCGGAATCAGACTTCCAGCAGTTGTGGTGGGGGGGGCTATTTTTTAGTTTCTTTCAAGGTTGATGAAACTAATGTGTCTCGGTGATCCTTCCCTTCCTATTGCCAAACAGGAAGTTCCTGTTGTCAGTCAAATCCAGTGGCTATAAAAGTAGAACTGGCTTAGGCTGGGAGGGTGGAGGGGTGGGAAGGCGGGCAATTAGTAAGAAAAGCTGCAGTTCAAGTCAGCTGTTACTTGCTCTAAAAGCAAGATTCTCCTCTGTCAAAAACTAACAGCAGGAAGCTGTAATTGGAGACAGCTGCTTTTCTACTTCTCAAGCCACACCCCCAGTTAGCTTCTCCCTCTGCTCCTGACTCAGCAAATTAAGTTGATACAGCCCCCTTCCTCAAACAGAGAAACACACAGTGACTTTCTTCTTTTTTTTAGTTAAATGAGACCCCCTGCTGCTAATAAAGTATCTGTTTGCCTTGGTACCCTCTTGGGTTTCAAAGAGCAGCCCTCAGCCGAGGGACTGGTGGCCGACTCAGTGTTTCGGCACTCAGTCAATATTGGGGATGTTGACAAGCCATCGGACAAGAAGTCCAAGAAATTGTGCCATATGGCTAAAAAAGTCTCTGCTGCCTCCTCGCTCGGTCTCCGTTAGGTGAGCTTGGCCATCTTGATAGCACACTTCTCCCACGCCCTCTTGGGCTCTTTGGATGAGGTGATTCCTCACCTTTCTGTGGACCTCCAGACCATGGTCAAGCAGATCTGAGATCAGGGCTGGGCTATGGCCAAGCAGCAGCTGCAAACGGCTCTGGACCTGGGAGATTCCTGTGCCCGCATGGTGGCGGCCACAGTAGCCATGCTATGTAGGGCTTGACTGCGGATCTTGAGCTTCACGGCAGACACTCAGCACACTGGTGGATGTTCCTTTCTTGGGCACCAACCTGTTTGGGCCAGGGTGGAGTGTCACCTCCAGCACATCGAAAAGTCCAATGCCACCTTGGACTCCATAACATCCGCACAGAAGGATCCCAAGGGCTCCAGGCAGTAGAAGCAAAAACCCTTTTGGTCCTCCACTCCTGTGGCAAAACCAGCCCAGCATCAGGCTGGCCAGCAGGCTGAGTCCTGGCGACCCAGCCCAAGTCAGTAGCCTCGATGATCCGTAAGCCCAGAGGGAAGGGACCCAGTGGGGCCTCAGCCGGGTCCTCCTCCTCCAAGCCTGCTCAGTGACTGGATGGGGGGGTGCCACCCTCATACCTGTCCCGCCTTCCCTGTTCCTCCTGCGTGGGCTGGCTCCACCACTTCCTTTCTGTCTGGTCTGCTGTCACCATGGACAGGTGGGTTCTAGAAGTGGTCGGTCCAGGTTTGCCTCTGAAATTTGGGCAGTACCATCCAAGCCAAATCCGTGCCACACGGGAGGACTTGGTATCCACAGACACTCAGTTGGCTATTCAAGATGACATAGCCCAACTCCTCTGCAAGGAGGTTGTGATCAGAGTAGTGGATCCTCTGGAACACCCAGGGCTTGTCTCCAGGTACTTCCTGGTGCCAAAGCGGACAGGGAGCTGGTGCCTCATACTAGATCTGTATGACCTGAACAAGTTCCTCAGGTCATGCACCTTCAGGATGGTAACTCTGTCTCAGATCATACCATTTCTAGAGCAAAACATGTGATTTTGCTTCCTGCATTTTCAGTATGTATTCTTTCATGTCCTGATCCGTCCATCCCACTGAAGTTTCCTTCTCTTTTGAGCTGAGGGAATCCTCTACGAGTTCTGAGCCATTCCATTCGGCCTCTCCTCAGCCCCCAGAGTCTTCACCAAATGCATAGCTTTGGTGGCAACTTACCTGAGGTGCTGTGGGGTCCGGGTGTACTGCTACCTGGATGACTGGCTGATTGCAGGTCCCTCCAGGCAGGAGGTGGAGTGGTCCAGGGAACTGGTCCTCCAGACCTGCACCTCCCTTGGCCTCCTGGTCAAGAGGCCAAGCCAGAACTCATGTCCTCGCAGGTGATCACCTTTATCGGGCCACAGCTTGGCTGTTGCTGAGCCAGAGCCTGGTTCCTGGTGGACAGGGTAGAGGTTCTCTCCTCCTTTGCCTGATCATTTCGGGTTGGGCAATCGCACCCTTCCCGGGACTTGCTGCACCTTCTGAGTTACATGGCATCCTGCACCAGCATGGTCCAATGGGCCCATTGAATTTGTGCTCCCTGCAATGGGAGCTGGCCAGCCAGTGGTTTCAGCACATAGGTCATTTCGACCAGCTGGTCATTGTGACCCAGAAGATGAGGGATGCCCTCCAGTGGTGACTAGTCCCAGAGCATCTGCAGGAAGGGATCCCATTTGTCTGCCCCAAGCCAATGGTCATCCTGATGACTGACGCCTCTCTCACGGGCTGGGGTGCATGTCTGGGGGAATGCAGAGTCCATGGGCTCTGGACCCCCGAGGAGTCTTGATGGCACATCAGCCTGCTGGAGCTCCGGGCAGTTCAGCTGGCGCTGACTGCATTTGCTCCGTATGTTCAGGGTCAAGTGGTCCAAGTCCAGACAGACACAGCACCATGACCATGTACTACCTCAACAAGCAGGGCGGGATACACTCCCTGCCTTTGTGCAAGGAAGCACTCCATGTATGGACCCTTGTGTGCAGCTTGGAGTTGGATCTCCTTGCCATCAATGTGGCAGGTGCCTCCAATCAGCTGGCGGATGCTCTCAGCCGGGTAGGCGAGACATCTCTCAAGTGGTCTCTGCATCTGGAGGTAGTCCACAGCCTGTTCTCCCAGTGGGGCACCCCTCAGGTGGACCTGTTCACCTCCAGGGAGAAAGCAAAGGTGAGGCTGTTCTGTGCCTGCCCCCTCAGCAGGGCTCGCCGCAGGGGGATGCCTTATCGAGGCCTTGGACCCTAGGCCTCTTCCTGTACCTTCCCTCCACTTTCCTTGATCCACAAGGTGCTACTCTAGGTCAGGAGGGCAAGGCACAAGTGATCCTGGTGGCTTTGAACTAGCCATGCCAGTTTTGGTACCCTGATCTCCTCAGCCTCAGCTACAGGCTCCTAAGGCATCTTCCACTTAAACTGAACCTTCTCTCCATCAGTCGGGGAAGGTACTCCACCCAGATCTTCAGTCCCTGCACCTGACAGCCTGGTTCCTGAGTGGCTAGAGAGCCAGGCTTTGGGTCTCTCCAAAGATGTCCTCACCATGGAGGAGGCATCTAGAAAGAAATCAACCAGAAAGTGATATGCCTTGAAATGGAAGAGATTCTCCATTTGGTGTCAGGGCAAGGGGCTGGACCCTTTCACTTGTCTGGTGGCCAGCATTTTGGACTACCTATGGTCCCTCTCCAAAGGGGGAGACTTCAGTCGATGGCCCTTAAGGTGCACCTGGCAGCCATCTCTGCTTACCGGGCATGGGCTGGTCAGCAGTCAGTGGCGCAGGAGAAGGTGGTCTGGTGCTTTTTCAAAGACTTAGATTACATTTCCCCTCCGGTGTGTGAACCACCACCACCGTGGGACTTGTTGCTGGTTTTGGCAAAGTTCATGGGCAAGCCATTTGAACCAATGCACAGGTCTGACATGTCTCACCTGTTGTGAAAGACAACCTTAATGGTGGCTATCATGTCAGCCAGAAGGATCAGTGAGCTCCAGGTGCTTTCGGTGGAGTCTCCTTACCTGGTCTTCCACTGGGACAGATTTGTCCTGCGCTCCAACCCAAAGTTCCTCCCGAAGGTTGTGTTGGAGTTTCACCTTAATCAGGTGACCACTTTTCTGGTGTTCTTCCCGAACACACCTTGGAGGCTGAACACAGGAACACAGTCTCCATACTCTGGACCTGAGGCGAGTGCTCGCTTATTACAGAGAGGGCATGGCTAGAGTTTAGGGAGAGGTTTGCCAGCTGTTTGTCACCTATGCTGAAGTCACACCTGGCAGATCTGCAGTCAAGCAGATGATTGGCAGGGGAATCATTCCTGCATTGATCTCTGCAATTGGTTGGCAGATAGGGGGCCTCTCGATGGGCTAAGGGTTCATTCCACCTGTCATAGCACTGCATCGGTGGCTGCTTCTAGGGACATCCCTATCCAGGAAATCTGCAGGGCTGCTACCTGGAAGTCAGCACACACCTTCATTTCCCATTACCACATTGATCTAGAGTCATACCGGGATGCTGGCTTTGGGGCCTCAGTTCTTCAGTCTCTGTTCCCTAAATGGGGTGTGTGCCCCTTGCCTCCCTCCTCCTGGAGAACTGCTTAGAGTCTGCCAAATAGTGAGGATAGAACAACATATCCACATCCCTAGAAACACAGGTTACTCACCAGTAACAGTAGTTCTAGGAGTGGTATATGTTGTTCATTCACACGGACTCACCCAACCTCCCCTGGCTTAGGCGCACAACATCTGCTTCCAGCGGGCAAGATCTAGCGTCATGGAGTGGAGCTGAGGGATATACCACCCGGTTGGGTGGGAGGAGCCAGCCTGAAGACTTTCTGGCACTTCTTAAGGGGGAAAGGACCATACCAAATAGTGTGGATGAACAACATATACCACTCCTAGAACTACTGTTACAGGTGAGTAACCTGTGCTTATGCACATTGGAGCCAAGAATCCTGTGACTGAGTACTATCTGGAAGGGGTCCAGGCATCTGCAGCAGAGGAACAGAATGATCTGGGAGTGGTGATCACTAGCAACCTGAAGCACTCCACGCAGTGCAAGAAAGCAGGAGTAAGGTTAAACAAGATGTTGGGATGCATAGCCAGAAGGATCAGCAGCAGGCGAGAGGTTATACTGCCCTTGTATAGGTCACTGGAGGACATCCAAAGTATGAGCACAGTACTGGTGCCCACATCTTAAAAGGACATTAATCTGCTGAGATAATAGTCCAGAGGGCAGAGGGATTGCAGGTCAGCAGGTTAAAAGCATCAAGAGAGTTTGGGGCCCTGAACACGTACTCCTTGGAGGAGAGAAAGAGGACATGATTGAGACCTTTAAGCACTTGAAAGGGATACATTGGGTGGATAAGGAGGGTCTCATTAAGCTAAGTGGCAGCCAGAACATGAGGGGACACAGTCTTAAGCTGGGGGGCGTGTATAGGAGGGTGGTTAGGAAGCGCTTCTTTGCAGAGAGGGTGATGGCTAGTTGGAATGAGCTGCTGGAAAAGGTGGTCTTGTTGAACATGGTAGGCAGCTTCAAGAGAATCTGAGACAGACCTAAGGGGAAAGAAGGGTCATGGGAGGGGCACATGGAAGGATGGGAGGATTGGGGAGGGGGAGGCAGGGTTAGTAGCTTAAGCTGTGGACCCTGTAATATGAGCAGACTAGGTAGACCAACTGGCCTTATTCTGCTGGCTTCTTCATATATTGATATGAATTCAGAAGCAATTAATGCGTGTCGGGGTGTGAGCTGTACTCGAACAACCCACAAAGCAGGTACCTGGGAACCACATCCTATGAAACAAACAGGTGCTTGGAAACCATGAGGCAAAGTCAAGTGGTTGTAGCTGCTGCTGTTTGGGTTTGTCATGCACAACCCACAAATCCTGGATTGTGTTGTTGGTCTTAGAAAATAGATATACCTCAGTTCCTCCTAGGTTTTCAAAATTATTAGCCACTGTGGCTAAACAGACCCAATATTTTTTAGCCACCACAAGAGGTCTTTAGCCACACACAGCAAGTAATGGTAAAATGTATACGGAGTTGTATTAACATTGTTTTTAAATACCTTTATGGACAACATTACTTTTGTAGTGGTAGGCACAATATATTCACAGTTTGAGCCAAATTGTTTGAAATAATTTTATATTAAGTAGATGCGCAAGTATGTGTACAGCAATAACATACATACCAAAGCTTAAGATGTGGTCAGCCCAGTTTTGACCCCAAAAAATGCAGCATAATTATTATAAACTGTGCACATTGCTTTATTAGGCAAGCAGGAGACAAGTAATGCTAAAGGCCAGGCAGATTCAGGCAGGAAAATTAAACAATAACAGTACAGTGCTCCTAACAGTTTGATGGCATATTAAATATGTGCTACCAGTCAGATGTCAATTATTTCGTGAAAATGACAAGAAATTTTTATCTCTGTCCCCCAGGCCCACCAACTCCAATAAAATGCCGGGTCAGGCTCACTAAAGCCTGTACATAACAAGCAACCCAGTTTAAAAAACTGTTAAAATAACATTGTGTGAAGACTTGAGGAATCTGTACCATGCCCCATTACAAAAATGTGAATAAAGGCAAGCCAGGCATCCATCAGACATTTAACAAACAGAATAAAACAGTGAAAGTAACAAGTTAACACACTGCTCTCTCAGCCCAGATCAGTATCGGGTCTAGTTCGTAAGCAAGGCAGTAAAATTATATTTTAATGCCGCCCGGTAACTATTGTTATTTAAACTAGATGTGAAAAATGTTTTGTTTGAACAGATTATAAGCTAGCAAACTGTCATGGCATTAAATGAGAATTGCTGCCAACAAGGCAACAGCAGTCTTTTTTTTTCTGTGTGTTTGAGCTTCTTGAAGACTACACAACAGTCAAGCAGAGACCATGGCAACAATTAACGCATTTTGTTGTAGCAGTAGGTACAAATTACAGTACAACAAAATAAATATCATAAGAAGAAGCACAGCCAGCGGGACTGATTTTATTTTTCTTCTGCTAGGTCTATGCAGTAGTGCTGTTGCAGGTTTTCTCGAGAAGAACTTGGAGGTGCATCTTCATTTGTCTTGACAGTTTGCCCAGTTCAACACTGCCTTTCAATCCTATTTTTAATCTCCTCTTGTCTACATTCTATTGTTTTCCTGCCTGCTTTTTTCACTAGCTTCTGTCTCTGTACTGTAAAGCACTGTGCCTTTAGTTCCCCTGCTTCTTTAAACTCCATACACATTCGGTTTATACTTCCAAATGCTTTTGTTTTGTCTCCTGCTATTTCCCCCATCAAACTGCACTGAACACTATTATTTCATTAACTTGTCAGCTTTTTATCTGTAGTACCGAGCAAACAAACCTCAAAAAATGCAATTGTCCCTGTCTCGGTTTTTTTTTAAATATGCATTGCACTGCTTGCACTCGAACTTTCAGCTCTGCTCTTGTGTTTTTTTTTTTCCAAGTTCTCCCGTTTATTTCTTCTCTCCTCACCTTCTCTGGCACCCTCCCTACCTACCCACAACCTAAATATGCCAGCAAAATAAATATTTTAGCAAGATCAGCGATCACCGAGGAGGCTACAGAAAAGCACCCACTCCCTTTCACCACCGCCGCCGGAGTGATTTGCTTCACAGCGAGAGCCTGTCCTCAGAACACAGAAGCTCCACTGATTGGCCGGAAGAGACGTGTCTACCTAATCTCCCCAATCAGACACAGTCTCCTCCACACCAACCATTAAGTCATGTGGTTTTCTTTGGCTCAGTAATGCGGTCAGATGGTTGCCAGTGACCCGAGCATGCGCATTACAGCATTACTGTGCTCCCGAAGGTCACTGACAGGGTACTGCTGCTCCTTGTAGTTTTTCAGCCACTCTCTCAGTAGTTCTTATATCCATGGCGAAAGCTAGGCTGCAGGCTGGTTCCTTTCGCCTCCGTGGTGCGGCAGGGATATAAAATCTTAGCCACTGGGCTTGTGGCTTCGCCATTGGCGACATGGCGAGCGGCCAGCGGGAACGTAGTATACTGTGACCTGTTTTTCACATTATAAAATATATAATGTCTAGAATAAAAAGAATAAAGTTGCATGAGTGCCAAAAAAGTGCTTAACTGTGGGTTGTGCTCACTTAATTTCACTCCACTAAATAGATCACCTAACCTTCGGTCTCATGTTTTATGTAATATTGCACACTGTGTGTGTGTGTGTAAAATCAAACAAACCAAAAAAAAAAAAAACTTTTTTCACACTGTTGCCCATACATTATCCTCTTTTTTTATTTTTATGTTCCAGTAGCATAGCTGGCCATTCTTTAAAGTAGAAGAGCAAGTTAAGCCTGAAAAAAGGCTAATCATTCCTCTTTTTACTGCAAAAAAGCTGCAGAAGTCTTCAATATGAGCTTCCAGTTTCACTGGCAGTTCATTTTATTTAAATAAGTTTGACGTGTTCGGTATATAGCAGTTACATTCCCTAGAATTTTATTGACATAGTGTTCAGATGATACTACATTTATGTTTATGTAGGGCGGCCAGTTATACTTGCACACAAAAATAAATAACATAAACCGAATGTTACAGAGAGATAAGAAAAAAAGGGAGAACCACTGACAACGTTAACACAAACCATGCAGGGTTAAAATTCATATTTCAGAATGTTTGAAGGTTAATCAGATCGTAGAATGTGCTAACTACTGAGGTGTTGCTCCTTCCTCTTTGTGAGGGGTTAGGGACCTGATCAGAATATCCTGCTGTGTGTGTCAAGTGGCAATTATAATGTTTTGTGTATCCTTTCTGTAGAAGCTATGGGCTTTCTGCGAGGATCACTAAGATATCCCTTCCCTCTCTGGCTACTTTATATTCTTGAAAGGCCAACCATCTCCTAGTGTACTTATCTAGGGTGTGCCTTATTGAGGGAGTGTCCCTTTACATTTCCTGGATGTTTTTGCAATTTTTGAATGACTCTTCTAGGGCTGGTGGCTCAGCTGACAACCAGTGCTAGGTGATGGCCTTAAGGGCAGCAACCTCAAAGATACTGAAAAGATATCACTTATTTTTATCTTTTAACCCATGTGGGGCCAGTCCTAGGAGCCAGTGTTTGATATGGGGGGGGGGGTCTCTAAAATGTGATGGTTACTTGTTTCACCTCACTCTGAACGTTAGTGATTATTGAGCAACTCCAAAAGATTTGCTCATGTGAGCCTTTTTGTCCGCAGTTTCTCCAAGACCTGTCAGAGCTTTGTGTTCCATAGTGCTGGGATAGCACCATGGTTTTGAAGTATTGAATGTCTATTTGCCATCTGAATGCCCTCCATGTGGGGGAGGCAGTGGTTTTATGTATCTGTTATCAGATGTGTAGCCATTCCTTCTGCATGCATTCTTGGAGTACTTCCTCCTCCCTTTATTTTCTTCTCACACTTATGCATAAGGTGTATAAACTTAACTTACCACAGTATTTATTAGATCTGTTTTCTACTAGGGAAATCAAACTTAGTCTGAGGTCTGCCTCTGGCTTGGAATTTGATGTCCCTAGATGTAACTTTAACATGGGCAGATCTGATTTTGGGCAAAGGGGCCTGTAGTATGGAATCTATTACCCATTTTTTTACGTCAAAGTAATCAAGCAATCAATTTGGGTAACATGAAACAGTGGTATAAAGCGAAATCAGATGCAATACTAACTTGTTGTGTAGGTGTCCTCCTTGTCTAGTAAGGACTATGTAACTTATTGCTTAGCGATTATACTTGTACTTTGTGTCTAATTTTAATAATGTGAATGTGAATTAATGATTTTGTATGATGTATCTATTGTTTTTTTTCATAATGTTGTATGTGTAACAGTTTGTCTTTTTTTTATTTTTGAATTATGGACCTCCGTTGAAAGTATGTAACAACTTTTCCAACTCATGAAATGTGAATAACATTTTAAACAATAACAGAATGTTAACACTTGCTGTGGGGTCTGGTTCTTGTTTTCTGAGAACCATGTATAGGGCAGATACAAGTATCTTGGTGACTCATGTTGTACAGTATCAAGCCAATCGGGTTTAACTCTTTGCAGAGTCCTCCTGCAACTGACTCTGAGAGTAGATAATGCCTGACCTGCATGTATTGAAATAGATCTTGTCTGGGTAAACCAAACTCCCCACTAAGCTGCTCAAAGCAGGGTTTTAAATAATGGATGATTGGCAGTTTTTTTGGGGGGGTACAGTACTAACTGTATAGAAAGTATTTATATAGGTTATCTAGAAGTGTTTTTTTTTTTGTTTTTTTTTGTTAAACACTGTGAGGCAAGTGCTGTGCATTTTCACAATGTTTTAGCACTTTTATGAGCAAAACGCTAATCAACTTTTAGAGTTAAATAAAACCCTGCAAAGGTTTTCAAAGTTCTGCGTTAGAACAAATTGTCCTACTCTGATCAGACCCCTTCTCTCCATTTGTTGTACCCTGCATTTAGTTGGGGGAGGGGGTGTCCATGCAAACTCTTAGGGGAGTCAGGATGTTTATTTCTGAGTTGAGCTTCCATTTGTGGCATACACAGTGCCATACATACCTGAATCGTGAGTTTTACTCTTGGGTTTGAGGGTGTGATGGAACTGCCTCTGTCTTTACCTGTGAATGGGACATCAACTAATGTAACCTGTGGTCGGCTGTGCTGCTTAACTAGGACCCATTGGGGATCCCCAGGCCTCCTCTATGTTTAGCAGCAGTCATAACACTCCATTTAATTCAGGGTCTTTTGCCCCACTATACAAATATTAACATTTTTGGGAGTGGCTTCCAGACTATGGGGGAATAGTGATGGGGAGATTGTCGTGTGGAGAGTGGAGAACAGAAAGTTCAGTCATGGGAGAATACTGATTCTCACCATTTCAGCCCTGTGTCTTACTGATTGGGAGAGTTCTTTCCATCTATTGCAGTTCAGTTGAATTTCCTTTATGAGTTTTGGTTATTTGAGGGTGAATACTTTGGATATGTCCAGGGATATCCACACTCCAAGGTATCTGAATCCTCACTGGGCCCTCTTCAGCTTGCATGAGATGTGAAGTTGGGGGGGGGGGGAGTAGACCTAGCACCATTGTCTCTAACTTATCTTTATTAATTTTAAAGCCTGTACTGCCCCAAAATCTGAAATGATGTCTAATAGCCTGTCATAGGGCACAGATTGGGAAGCTTAGGAAGACCAGAAGCAGTTGTAAAATTCACAAGTAGCTTTTTTTTTTTTTATCAATAACAGTAAAATAAAAAATAACAAGCATGCCGTCCCGGTGGCACTAAGGGTTGAGGCGCTGGATGCCACACCTCACTCCACGCCGGCGACCAGGGTTCAGGAACGGACTCAGGTCGCCGGGGGTTGGCAGAGGCGGTGAGGGATTGAGCGATGGGGACTGCTCTACTCCGGGAGGTGAGTTCAGGTGTCGGCGCCTGGCGGAGGCTGGGGGCAGTGCGCTGGCACCTTACTGGGATGGGTGAGGTTGGGGCATGGCGCCGGGAGGGAGTGCATGCAGATGCATGTGTGCTCCCCCTCTTGGCATCATTGCACACCCCCCTCATGCACAAAAAAATGGGAAAATATGGTGCATGGTCGCGGTGGCTTGATGGCCATCAAGGGACAGATGGCCTTGGGGACACCACTGTGGCTACTGGATCCTGGTTCATTGGGGAGTAGGAGGGACTCTCTGCTGCCCCACCATGGGGGGCAAGCTGCGTGGGTAATTAGCAGTGGGGGCTACTCCAGGGGCCGTGGTAGACCAGACGCAGCCAGGATGGGATGGATGCCAGGATGTGAAGCAGACCGAGGTGCCACCAGATAAAAAGGATTAACAAAAAAATATAAATAAATAACAAGCATTTGTCAATGCCGAGAGTTCACTGTTGGTATTGCTCTTGTACATGCCTCCCATATGTTTCTCTGTATATTCCTCTGTCTTGCATTTTAAAGGTGGGTGTTATGGTTGGAAACCCTAACACCCCGGGCGTTTGTTGGTATTTTTGCTCCAAATTTTGAACATGGGCTTTTTGGGACATCACCTCATGAACAGTGCCAGTATCATTTTGTTACTCAATCCTAAAAGGTGATTTTGCACAGTGAGTGTGCCAGTTGGCACCACAGGTTTTGAAAACACATTTTGGGCAGGATGTAGAAAATGACAGTGGTACTGTTCATGAGGAGGTGTGAAGAAATGGCAATGTTGAAAATCTGGAGTGAAAATATGAAAAAGTGGCAAAGTTACAAGTGTGCGTAGAAACTACGCAATGCATGCTTGTAATGCTGTCATTTTTTGGAGTGTTTTCAACATGGCCTTTTTGGGACCTCCTCTCATGAACAGTGGCACTGGAATTTTGTTATTCTTTCCTGAAAGTTGATTTTGCACAGCAACCATGCCCTTCTGCGCCACAGGTGCAAAAACACATTTTGGGAAGGATACAAAAAATGACAGCTGTACTGTTAATAAGGGGGTGTGGAAAAATGGCAGTGTTGGAAAAATGGAGTGAAAATCTTAAAAACTGATGATGTTACGAGCATGAGTAGAAACTGTGCAATGGACGTTCGTAACGCAATCATTTTTGGGGAGTTTTTTCACCAGGAACCAGGATCCTAGGTGACGGGTATAAATGCTTCATTGGCAAGCATTTAAACTAGCCAAGGGGGGAGGCACTGAAAAGGAGCAGGGAAATCCCAGCCTCCCCCCACAAAACACAGTAGTTAGAGAGGTAAACACCAAGGTAGAGAAGTCAGTAGGGAGCAGGACAGGGATAAATGCAGAAGAAGGCGGTAAGGACAGGGATGGGGCTAAAAGGGGTAAGGCCATCAAAAATAAATGGAAGGTGATGAGTACCAATGCCTGCAGTCTGTGCAACAAGCTCCCTGAACTAGTGGCCTTGATGGAAGAGGGATGCCTGGATATTGTGGCAGTCACTGAAACATGGTACACAGAGAACCATGACTGGGATGTCAACATCCCAGGATACACAGTCTACAAGAGGGACAGGGTGGGTAAAAGAGGAGGAGGAGGAGTAGCTCTCTACATAAGGGAAGGGATTAAAGCAACAGAACTAAAGAGTAAACAGGAAGTTGATGAGTCACTGTGGGTGACCCTGGAGACAGGAAATGGCACCACAGTCTGCATGGAGGTTGTGTACAGACCCCTATCTCAGGTGGAAGAAATGGACAAGGAAATGATAGAAGGCATCTTCAAAATGGTAGAAAAAGGGGAGATATTGTTGATGGAGGACCTGAATATGCCAGATGTTAACTGAAGTGCGTTTGCTGCAGGCACATCCAAGAGCAGGGTCATTCTTGATGCCCTACGGGGGCATGCCTCAGACAGCTAGTGTTGGAACCCACTTGGGATGGAGCAGTCTTAGACCTGGTACTCTCAAATGGGGAAGGAGAAAGGATCTCAGATTTAGAAGTGGGTAGCCATCTGGGAACAAGTGACCACCAAACAATGTGGTTCACAATAAACACAGACATAGAGTCAAGCCATACAAAAACAAGAGTATTGGACTTTAGGAAGGCTGGCTTTGGGAAAATGAGAGAGTGCCTCAGAAAAGCGCTAGCAAATGGGCAAGAAGGAGGGGTGGAGGAACAATGGGGAATAATCAAAACGGCCATTGCAGAGGCAGCAAGCCTTTGTGTGAAGCAAATCAACAAAACAAAACAAAGGAAAAAAAACACTATGGTTCTCAAAAGAGGTGGCAGGGATGGTTAAGGAGAAAAGGATAGCATTCAGGAAATATAAGGAAACACAGAAGGAGCAGGACAGAGAACTTTATCAGTTAAAGCAGAAGGAGGCAGGGAAGGCAGTCAGCATAGCAAAGGCACAAACTGAGGAAAAGATAGCCAACTCTGTTAAGAAGAGGGATAAAGCCTTTTATAGGTACATTAGGGAGCGAAGAAAGACCAAGGGAGGGATACAGAGACTTAATAAAGGGGAAGGAATGTGGGCAGAGGGTGACAGTGAAAAAGCATGGATACTGAACGAATATTTCTGCCCAGTATTCACAACGGAAGAGGAGGGGGAGGTACCTAAACTAAACAAGGGAGAACCTCTGAAATGGGGGGGGGGGGGGCAGTACCAGTCCATTCACAGAAGAAAGGGTTTTGAAAGAACTCTTGAAATTGAGGGTGGACAAAGCAATGGGGCCTGATGGGATTCACGCCAGAATTCTAAAAGAACTAAGGGTAGAACTAGTAACACCACTGACTACTCTCTTTAACAACTCATGGGAGGATGGGGTGGTACCTGAGGACTGGAGGAGGGCGAATGTGATTCCACCTCACAAAAGTGGGAGCAGGGCAGAGGCAGGAAACTATAGACCAGTTAGTTTGACCTCAGTGGTAGGGAAAATGATGGAATCATTTCTGAAGGAAAGAATTGTTGAGTACCTAGAGGCCAGTGGGGCACAGGACCCAAGGCAGTATGGTTTCACAGCAGGAAGGTCATGTCAGATGAACCTAATAGATTTCTTTGACTGGGTGACCAAAGTAGTAGACCAGGGAGGGGCTGTGGATATGACTTGCCTACCACAGTCTCACACAAAAGATTAATATACAAGTTAGCCAGCCTTGGAGTGGGTCCCAAGGTGGTAGCCTGGCTAAAAAAACTGGCTGGACAACAGGACGCAAACGGTAATAGTAAACGGAATTCACAGTGAAGAAAGGAGGATTACTATCCGGGTACCGCAGGGTTCAGTACTGGGACCGGTCCTCTTTAATGTCTATAAGTGACATTGGAGAGCACCTGGAAGGAAAGGTATGTCTCTTTGTAGATGACACAAAGATCTGCAGCAGGTTTGATACACAAGGTAGGGTGGAAAGAATGAAAAGGGACTTGGCAAGGTTGGAGGAGTGGTCAAATGTGTGGCAGCTCAGATTCATTGCATAGAAGTGCAAGGTAATGCATCTGGGAAACAAAAACCCAGGGGAAGAGTACACAGTGGGGGGTGAGTTAATAACAGCAACAAAAAACAGAAGAGACCTAAGAGTAATTATATCAGATGACCTAAGGGTGGGAAAGCAATGTGAGAAGGCAGTAAAGAGGGCTGGGGGGATACTGGGATGCATAGGGAGAGGCATCAACAGTAGAAAATGGGAAGTTGCTATCCCTCTGTACAGACAGTTAGTGAGACCCCATCTGGAGTACTGCGTGCAATTCTGGAGACCCCATCTTCGCAAAGACATAGACAGAGTGGAGGCTGTTCATAGGAGGACAACCAAAATCGTGCAGGGTCTGCACCAGAAGACATACGAGGAGAGACTAATGCAGCTTAATATGTATACCCTTGAGGAAAGGAGGGAGAAGAGGGACATGATAGAAACATTTAAGTATCTCAAGGGAATTAACAAAGTACAAGAGGGTAGTATCTTTCAGAAGAAGAGATGTGCAAGAACAATTTGAAGATGGGGGGATGGCTCAGAGGTAATGTTAGAAAGTATTTTTTCATAGAGAGGGTTGTGGATGCATGAAACAGCCTTGCTAAGGAGGTTATGGAGTCAGGAACAATGGGAGAATTCGAGAATGCATGGGACAGGTATAAGGCAATTCTAGTGGGGGGGTAGGAGGAAGTAAGCTGATTAACTAGAATCTGCAGCTTGTCCATGAGGTAGGGAAATGGGAAGACTAGATGGGCCAAGCGGTCCCTATCTACCGTCAAATTCTATGTTTCTATGTAAATTTGCAACAAGGGCTTTTTGGGACCCCACCTCATGAACAGTGGCACTGTCATTTCGTTAATTGGTTCAAAAGATAATTCAGCGCGGTAACCTCGAAATCACCTCTCGGGACCAAGAAATGAAATGACAGTGACTGTGTTCATGAGGTGGGGTCCCAAGAACCCCTTGTTGAAAATTTGGGACCAAAACTCCCAAAAATGGCTGAGATATCAATCTAAATTGAAAACCCCCCATTCACTGCCATTATAGAACTTACTGGCATTTCTTCAGTTTACTGTTGGCTTTTGAAGAGTGCAGACGTGTTCCCGGTTCACTGAAGATCGCTGCTCCCAACCTCCGGAGGTAAAGTGTGGGTGGGAGGGGCTACAGGGAGGTTGGGTGTGCAGAGGGAGGGTGCGTGTTGGGGGAAGTGGCCAGCAGCAACTATGAGGGACCGTTTTCTGTCTATTCAGGTTTAAAACAAAAGACGTTGTGGGTCTGTTTTCTGTTTTTTGCAGGGAAACAATGGATTTTGGCACATTGGGGTGGGCTCCCAGTGTGCTTGAGTACTGGGGCTTTGTGCCGACCCAAGGATTGGGCACCCCGAGGTCAGACATTATGTGGGGGAGATGCATCTGACACTGGGAGGGGCATCTCAGTTTTGTCAGAACAATGGATTAAATGCTGACCTGGAGATTGGGCACCCTGAGGTTGGAGGTTATATATGTGTGTGGGGGGGGGACGCATCTGACCTCGAGAGTAGGCATCTTGGGTGTCGGTAAAACACAGCAGCATGGAGGAGGGAGGCAGGCAGGAAAGCTCCTCCTCCCAACCAGCATGATGAGATTGCACTTGCGGTAGACACAACACAATCAGCTGTTTGCTCTGCAGTGACCTGCAGATGAAAGGAAAAAGCCGGCTCCTGATTAGTGTGGCTTTTTCTTTTCAAGTGTGGACTACTGAAGGCAAAACAGCATCAGGACCAGCCTGACTGAGGATTGGTGTGATGCTGTCGAGCCCCATGCAGAGCACTCTGCATTGGACAGAGAATGTCACACCCCTCAAAGCCTACTCTCCCAAGGAGTTTGATGCGCATGCTCAAACTCAGAATTGTTCAGTATAACTGTTTACAAAGGCAGTACAAACAGAGAAAGTCCTTCATCTGAGGGTCTCTCCCAATCCAAGTTTCAGTCTCCCCAGCAAAGATTGCTTCTTTTTTTTTTTTTAATAAGTCTTTGCCTGGGAACTCATTAAGAGAACATCCTGTTTCTCAGAAAATGTATCAGAGTTCGGCCCGGTGGTGCTGAGGGCTGAGGCGCTGGATGCCACCACCTCCATGCCGCAACACATCTGGAATGAGTTACTGGTCAGCAGGAAGGAGATAGAGTGAGTGTCCATTGGACTGCTCTCCATCTCAAGAGGGGGTGACGAGTGGTTAGTGTTGCCTGACCTTGGAGGCTGGGGCTCGATCACACGGTTGCAAGAACATGGGGTGTGCACGAGATGCTAGTTGGCTGGGCGGGCGCGCAAGGCGACCCGCTGAGGTGTTACTGCACACTCATGCTCCTGTACGGGGGTGAGCAGAAAAATGGAAACAGACCCTGGTGGCTGGTCATTGTGGCTTGATGGCCATCCCTGCACTTGGCTCCCGAGGTAATGCCCCCAAACTGGATCCAGACTAGGGCGGATGAGTAAGAGGGCCTGAAAGAGCGGAGCAACGGGATGGCTGCCGGATGACGAGCTGACCAGGACCAGGGAAGGGGAGAAATAAATAAGCAAAAAATAAAATGTATCGTAGTTGCTGTCAGTTTCTTTGCAGAGCAAACTTGCAAACAGAACAGTGTCCCTAGTTGGCCTTCTGCTGACAGCTCTGCAACAGTTTGCAAACAAGCCTGAGAGGAGCTGAAACTGCATCTCAGGTTAGCCCCCTAAATTCCAAATAGCTTTGTGCAGTCATTTCAACAGGAGAACTATACATTTTCAAACCAAGGGATCCCAGTTTCACATAAAGATTCACATATACCCCCCACCCAAACCCTCATGGGGGACAGGGACTTCACTGCAAGCGCGCCTAGTCTCTGGAACTCCTTTCCAGAGCAGGTTCAGTCGGCCCCCTCCCACCAGAGTTTCCGCAGACACCTGTGGGGTTTCCTGAAGCTGGCCTCTGTGTGTGTCTGTCCCAAACCCCTCTAGAGCCAAGTCCTCCCTCAACTTGGCCTCTGTGCTTCACTACAGACACACGATGACTCAATCTTCTCGTGGCACTTGTTAATTTGCCCACATTAGGCACTTGACTGAGTTATAATTTGCTGAATTTTCATAATAACCATTGACTCTGTTGTTACTTTATCACTGGTAAAAATTGGATGTAATTAATTGCTCTACCACTGTGACACCTCGTTAATTGTTCTTTCCCTAGTTGACATTCTGCTTTGTTTTCCTGTATTATCCTGTACTACTCTGTATTCACCATGTTGTACTCTCCCGGGTCGTTCCTGAAAATAGGCATATTACTTGTCTAGTGTACTTGCCAGGTAAACAAAAGCTAAATAAATATATATGTTAGAAGCAGAAAATTCCATTTAATGCATCAGTTAGGGTTGTTCCACAGCGACAAAAGCAAGGAAATTCGATGTTAGGGTTGAAACCCCTTGCACCCTCCAGCCCACCCCCTACTGGAATCGGGTTGCGCATTGAGGTCATCGGCCCTAACTGTCACCCCATCACATGTGGAAAGAAGCTGAGGAATAGGAGACTGCATGAAAGGCCCACTGTTTAGGTATAGAACCGAACTATTCTCAAGTACATTCTACTAGTGGCAGAGAAGAAGGTGTAGTTTTTCCCATTAAGGTTCTGAAGGTGCCATGGATCCACCCACCCTCCCTCCTGGACCAGGGTCCATAAAAGCTTTGAACATGCCTTTTCTCCTTATCTGGTGTGGGAAGATGTCCAAAACATGATTCTCCATGCAGTTTCAGTCTCCCCCTGTTTCTAACCTGACCCTCAGTGAAATGAGCCAGTATGTTAAACACATGTCTTGGGAATTTGGCAGAAGGAGGAGCTGGTTCATAAATGGGAACAAGCTATATTGATTTATCTCCCATTGTGCATGATACTGTGAGCAGCCGTCACGATTTATTATTATAAGTTTGCATCACCTTTAATTGGAGACCTTTCTTGATCAGAGTTACCACTCCAGCTTTTTTCTCCCTGGGATGAGCACTGGCATAGACCACCCCCACCCACATTCTCCTGCATTACAAATGTTCCAGAGCTGAGAGGTGGGTTTCATGTAAGAAATCAGTATTACATCTCCTTCTGCCCAACTGCTGAAGCATCTTGGTGTGCTTGACAACATTACTTAAAAGACAAAGAACCTCTGTGCGCAAACAGTGAGGCAAGGGTTACCCCAAAGGGCATTTGGCTGGGAAGCCAAGTTTTAAGAAAATACAAAATCACACATGCCCCCACAATGCAAAGCATCATGGGCTGCACGTGCAAATCACCACAGAATGTTATGCTGGTCCAACTTTAAGCAGAATTGCATGGTGCCGAAAGGCCTCTGACACAGTTTGCAAAGGGTGCTAACAGAAGACATAGACACGTGTTTCGTCCTACCAGGACTCATCAGTATGCCTCGTCTGTTTGACACACTTATACCTTTAACATTAAGAAAGCAAATATTAATGGAACCAATTTTGGGTACTGAAATTTATGCAACATCACTTGGGGCATTTTCCCCAAAGTAGCCTTCCCACAATTACTTAATTGCGATGAATACCCAGCTTTGTAAAAACAAGAACCATGTGATACAAATGGGTAACAGAAACAAGGATAACCTTTAAACATAAAAGTGTCAGGGTGTCATGCAATCGTGTCGTCTGCCCTCTCCTCCCAAGTTTTGTAACTTGGTTAGTGAACTGTAAAAAAGTAAAATCTATGGAATAAATCACAGCTCGCTTGCAGTCAAGAATTGACAATTTTCACTCTAAATGGTACCCCTTTACCTCAGTAGTGGAAGAAATGGAAGGTACCTCAGTGCTGGATCAATTAGCTAATTGGGAAGATGAATGACGGCCTTAGGAGGACACTTGGGGCAGTCGACATTCATATGTTTTTATTGTTTGCTGAGTGTACTGCTTACTCTCATATTGACTAACAGTTCTTATTTAATCAATCTGTGAGGGAGGACGTTGTTATGCTAGTTATTCTTGTTTATAATATGGATCATGTGCTGTCTGTAGTATGGTATTTCTTGTCAGCCGCTACATGACATGTTCCGGACATTTGTAATCTTGCATGAACTATTTGTTTTACAGTTATGTACTATAGTGGAACTACATAAGCTGTGCTTTACCTATATCAGTAGGCAGTATCTTTTGTACACCCATGGTATATCCAATCTGCATTAAGCTTTGTCTATGTGCCTGATGTACTCCTGGATCTGTAATAAAACTTTTAAATAAAAAAAAAAAAAAAAAATCAGGGTGTCTCGAAGATGGACACTGTGACATGCCAGTCAAGTTGCTGATGGAAGGCATTGATGGGTAGCAGGCACATTTTGCAGGCTCACTGCCTGCTGCTGAGGGAAGCTACTCACCAGGATAATACTTCTGAAGTAAGGGGAGGGGATTGCTTCCAGAGGCAACCTCTTGCCCCACTACTTTATTGCTTATTAGAAAAAAAAAAGATTGTTCAGGTGGGATGGGGTAGCCAATGGTGCATGCCAGAGCCCCTCCTCATCCTTCAAGGCAGCTTTGCATCAAGCCTGTTAGAGAAAAGAGAATGGAAAACCCCTATAAAATCCAGAACAAATAACCATCAAGCGAAATGTAACTCAGAGTTGTCCAAACTATGGTTATCAACATTTTTTATGTGAGTTGGATTCCCCCTTATGAGATGGGCTCCTGGAGCTGTAAAGGACCTGACAAACCCCAGTATACTCATGACCTCCTCTCAAGTCCCTCCAGTCCCAATAGCTGGGAGTACACTTGCAACGTAGGATGTGGTCAGGAAGATATCACAAAAGAAGGCTTCCTGCATTCATCAGTTGATATGTTCACTCCGGCCATGTCATGAGTGAGTTCTGAAATTTATTCTATGAGTCCTGTCCACTTTAAAGTGCAAGTTTATGCCCTAAGCACTCCCAGTGTCTTTAGGTGATTTGGGATGCGTGGGGCATTCCAGGAGCACGGTGCAAAGTGAAGAACATGTTCCTTGGGCGAAGATTATTTGGTGCATCGTGCTGTCCTTCAGTGTTTACAATCCCTTGAGCCCCCACTTCTGTAAGGCAGTTCTGATGCAGTAGGAGTGGCTTGCATGGTGCGGGCAGGAGAGAGTCTTTGTTACCTCACGATATGTTGGACTTGTCAAGGCCTCAGTGTTGAGTATGACACATACAAGGCCAAGGGTTCCTCACTTCTCCTGGTTGGCTCCCAAGACATCCCGAGATCAGCTCTGGTCCATGTGCGCCATAGAATCACAGCAGAGGTGGGTGATGGGGCACCGGGGAAGGGGGTTGTATGTCAATGAAGCTCAAGTATGTTGGGGAAGTGCTCAGACTATTATTTTACACTGACTTTTACAGCTTGGCAGCCCTCCTGCATAGTCGTGCATTAACACCAGTCCTGCTCCTTTATTTGTTTGTGAGGAGCCCTTCTGATTGACTTCGTCTCACAAATCATCAGCAGATTAGTTTTTCTGTTCATTCTTCTTGTAGGTTGGGAAGCTCAATACCCTGTGCTGTTAACTGCTTTGCCATGGCCAGCAGCATGTCATACACTCTGGGAACTTTTTCTGTGGTTACCACCAGCTCTGTGGGACAGTGTGTTTGGCTCTTAATTCCTTTTTCTTTGAGGGCCTTTATGACTGAATGCACCTTTTTACATTTGGCCAGCATGGCAGGGGGAATCCTGGTCAATGTAAACTGTTTGTCCTCTGAGGTAAAGGTCTTTTTTGGCCCATGCTTCATGCAGAATATGCTCCTTCATGGGGTATTTTAGAAATTTTATCGCTACTGGCCTCGGTGGTGTGCCTTGTTTTTGGGTCTGGAGTTCTATGTGTCCTCTCTGTGACCAAATCCAAGTCCTCTCTGAGCTGCAGTTTGTACTTAAACCATGTTTCAAGGAACTTGTAAAGATTGTCCTGCTTCTCCCCCTCAGGGAACCCAAAGAATGTTCTCACATATACTCACTGCTTCTGCATCTTTGGCTGTCTGTGTTAGGGCTGTTTCTCTCTGCAGAATGTAGGGTATTGCTCTTCTGTGGCTTGTAGAGTTGTCCTGGAGGCTGCCTGTAGGGTCCTCCACCTCCGCTCTCTGCTGCTCCTGTTTATGGAGGTCCTGGCTGTCTATTTTGTGGAGCATTTTCATGATGCTAGAAGCTCCAGCTTGGTCATTGGACAGTGGTCCCTGCTCTACAGTCCTCTTCCTCGTCTACCAAGCCTGCTGTGAGCTGTGAGACATGGAAGAAGGAGTTTCTGGGGCTCCATCATCTGGGCTCATGACGCTGGCTTGTGGCCAGTTTGCCTTATGATTTCTTTGAGGATACCATCACTGGGACCCCTTGATGCAGATGCACTGGTTTGGTCATCTGGAAATTGTTGAAACTGGCTGGGTGGCACTTGATTTAGTTCGAGGGGAGTGGGAGCTTACACTTAGGTAGCCATCTTGGTTGCTGTAGCAACAGGAAGTCGTCTTCACTGGCAGTTCATTATGCCCTGCCATGCTAATCTTTCCCTGCTGACCTAGCAGCTGGAGATGTTTGTTTCCAGGTAGTGTCCACATCCAGATGGCACTGTTCAGGCCTCCCATTAACTGCTGGCATCCCAGTAACTGTGCATTGCTTTATCTAGCTTACGTGTAGCCCCAGCAGGCCAGGGAAGGGAGCAGGTGTGAGGTAATGAAGAAAGAATAAATAGTGCCTGGGACTGGAAGTACCCAGAAATGCAGTTTTAGCAAGTATGCTAATAGTCATAAAAATACATATTTTTTCTTAATCTGTTTATGCCCCTTGCCCCGCTTCTCTGATGGCCCCCATCTGTTCAACTCGGCCTCAGCCATGTCACTCTGGCATCTTCTAGGACTTACCAAGGACTTCTCCCCATGTTTCCTCAGAGTTTTCCCCCTCTGTCTGGGGCAGTGGGGCCCCCTTACCTCCACCGTAGATGGATCCAGGTGTGGGAGAACACATGTAGTTACCCACGTGTGGGCCCAGCAAGTTGGTCGGCATCATCCTGCCACTCTGGGCATTTCTCCGCTTTACCTCCCCCTGGCTCCCCAGGATGCCGGCACCTAGGGTGTGCCAAGCACAGACTCATGCAAATGTGTGTCATGTGGTGCCTGCCGACGTCCTTCTGCCCCCTAGCTACTCTAGCTGCACTGCCACCTGTGGTCACCTAGGTGGCAGCATTGCAGCGAAGCTGGTTTCTCTTCCCTCCCTAGAGGAGGCGAGCATCCTCTGGGACGTTTGATCCTCTTGCCACTGGTCAGCCCCCTGTGCCCCGAACTTGTTCCCAAACTTGGGTCACCAGCATGGGCGAGTTAAGGCACGAGATGCCTCAGCTCTCTGCACCACTGGGCCAGCCATAAATTAATTTTAACCCGAAGCTTGCTGTGTTAAAGCTGTTGCAGTGCTGTCTGCTGTAAATACAGGTTCAGAGCTGCAGTATCCGTACTACACCTGTCCTAGGCTTATGCTTTAAATCTTGTTGCAAAGGAAGACTCAGATTGAGGGAAAATGGTGGATTTGTGCAACTTTGCTGTGACCTGGCTGTAATTTATGGTATACATTACACGTCTTTTACCACTGCTGCTGCTGTTTGGTCTTGTGACAGGTGTTCAGTATGTGAAATGGTATATTGTCCTCCCTGAATAAACATGAGTAAAGTAAAAAAATAATAGCTACGACAGCGTCCTCTCCTCCTCTTCATTCTATTGAAGGATACTATTCGCTCAGTGAGCTGGCTGGTGCTGGGCCGCCCCGATGGCCCAGTGGCAATGCGTCATGCTGCTGTGCAGGCAGCCCTGATCCAGGAGCAAATCTGAGTTGCTGCATCAGGAGGCAGGCCAGACTGACGCATCAGGAGGCAGGCCAGACTGACGCATCGGGAGGCAAGCCAGATTGCCACATCAGGAGGCAGGCCAGACTGCCGCATCCAGAGCTGCTGCGAACTGTGCATTCGCACAGGGCCCCAAAAACAAAGGGAACCCCCAAAAGCCATTTCTATCTCTATGTTCTAATTCAAATAAAGTGCAAAAATAGCACAAAACTTACTGAAAATGAAGATATAGGGAGGCCGTGGTAGGGATGAGGGTGTTCTTTGGGGGGGCTTCATGACTTCTAATATGAGGCCCCGGCAAGGTGGTTCGCACAGGGCCCTGGAACAGCTAATGCCAGCACTGGCCACATTAGGAGGCAGGCCAGACTGCCACATCATGAGATAGGCCAAACTGCAGCAGCTGTCACTTGGCAGTGTGCTGCAGTTGGGAGGGAAGGTGTTGGGTACCTGGTGCCACAGCGACTCCTGTGGTGGGCTGAGTAGATTGCTCATTCTTCTGGCATTTCAGTGTACATCAGTGGCTATCAAGAGGCTCCACCTATGTCAGGGGAGGAGTTAGGACCAGGAAGGATGGGGGGTGGCGGAGAGTTCTATTGCCATCTGTATAATGGCTGATGTCTCTAGCTCTCCTGGGTCCTAGTGCCCTGACACTGGATCCTGTTCACTTGGCAGACTGCTTCCAGAGGGAAGACAGACCCTCCCTCCAAGGAGAAGCCATGGGAGCTGTCAGTGGCTGCTGGACACACTACACGATGCTAGGACTGAACAGAGTATATTTCTTGGACCACACTGCATGATGCTAGGACTGAACAGGGTATATTCCTTGGACCACACTGCATGATGCTAGGACTGAACAGGGTATATTCCTTGGACTGGAACTTATCCCTGAAAGACAAGTGACTGGCAGAAAAAACCTCTACGGAAAAAAAAACGAATAAATTGGCTAGTGCTACAGGAGGCACAGTGACCATGGCTGATTGGAACAGTGAAGGGTACAAGCGAAGCTTGAGAGAGTGCTGAATCAAGTTATGTGTTTATTTTTGAAGTACTTGGTTGCTCCCAGTGCTCCAGATAATTTTGGCAGGCAAGAGTAATTAACTCCCCATTTTGTAAATTAGGTGAGTAAAATGAAATGTTGGCGAGTAAAAGTGCTTCAAATCATGAACAAAATGCTCCTTTTGAAACAATAATAGTGTGATGAAATTCCGTTTTGCTAGACATGGAGCATTTTCAGGAGTAGGGATGAGTATTTGTACTCCTTTAAAAAAATGTGAAGAGTATTTACGTAAAAATGGTGCCCTCTTTCTCTTATTGTTACCACAGCCAGCTGCCTACTCAAGCTGCTTGTTTTATGAATATTATCTCAAAGTATGTTATAACTGAGTATCTTTATTTTTTCTTTTAGTTGTTTTGGTTGTTTATTGTGCATTCTTTTACTACCTCTGTATGTATGTTGACCCTCATCGTGGAACCTTTGTAAATTAGCAGTTTCTGCTCAAAGGTATTTGTAATCCGAGAATTTAATAAATAAATAAAATAAATAAAAGATAGGCTGGTACTCACCTTATCTGGAGTACTGAATGTTCTTCTTGTAAGTCCCTGCCGGGGGGGTGGGGGGAATATACCCAGCAGATAAAGGGGCTATACTAAATGCAGAGACTCAATGGGCCTTGGGGTGTTACAGGCCAACCTACAGTTGTGCACACTTCCTGTGAAAGTTGGGGCTTTAGGGTCCCTGGTTGAGGCCACAATTGGTGAGGGGTAGTAGACATGTTCCTGTAGCACTGTATTGTAAATTGTACATGCTTTAGCTTTTCTGTTTCATTGATTAGTTGCCCCTGAAAACAAGGTGTCTCATCTTGGCTGGTCTATCCTGACATGAAAAGAAATCAGTGTATGTATATATGTGCAGTTGGTTAAAGACTGTATATTTAGCTATCTTGAGAGTGACAGAAGAGATGTTATTTCTTTACTAAATTAATCCAGTAGCAAAAAAACTGAATCTGAATGTATGGCAGGGTGTACGGAAAGTGAAGTGAAAGTTTTTCAGTGGTGTGAAATAGTGTGGATTTGTACAGGGGTTTTATCCTTCCTACTTAGCATCTCCCAGTGTCAGAGTATCTGTACTAACCCTCTTGGCAGTAAATGGCCCAGCAGTAAAAAGCAGTTTTGCCCAGAAATCATTCTCCTTTGCCTTGCCAGCTGCCTGAAATTCCCTGCCAAACAGCTGGCACCCTAGCAGTGAGCTATTCCCCTTAACCAAGCTACTATCCCATTGGTTCAGGAGTCAAGCTACTATCCCATTGGTTCAGGAGTCAAGCTACTATCCCATTGGATCAGGATTCAAGAAACTATCCCACTGGTTCAGGAATCAAGCAAGTGTTCCCCTAAGTGCAGCTGAGAGGGCATACAACAGTATGTTACCAGTCACTTTGATACTTGTGTACCTTGGACAGTTATTGTATCTGCTGCTTTTCTTTAAACTTTTATTGACACATTCTGGCTGTGTGCTGCACACATGTAACATTGTATCTGCACTTAACTTTGGTGGCCTTAAACATAATGAAGGAATGAATGAACCCTCAGCATGGTTTGATTAGTTCTCCCTGTTTTCGTGGTAAAAGGACACTACGCTCTTAAAAGCAGCTGTGGCTGAGGAAAAAGTAAGGGCTAATGTATAACACAGGAAATGACTAATAAAAGCATGTTCTTAGATTTCTAAGAATTGCTTGGTGCATTCTTTGGTAACATACGCATACACACACACACACACACACACACACACGCATACAGAATGCAGTGATATACAGGCGCAGTACAATATGTATTTATAAATACATAGATGGGACTTTTCCCCCATAGGATCCATTACTAGTTATTTCACAGTATACCTGCCCAGTTAAAGTGTTATACCACCACAGTTAAACCCAATAAAACTTTATACATCCCCAGTTTAAACGGTGTACTTCAACAATTCTAACTGTATGCCTCCACAAATAAAAGCTGTACCACTGGAAATAAGCACCCAGAGAACAACATTACAAAGACCAAAAGAAATGAAACATAGAAACATAGAAGTTGATGGCAGATAAGGGCCGCAAGACCCATCCAGTCTGCCCATTTCTTTTACTCTACTGTATGAATGTGCCATTGGTCTTTGCTCTGCCAATGGCCTATCTATTCATACTCATCTGTATTGCTACCCCATGCCTATCCCATACCTGTTTGAAGCCCTGCACTGTATTCATATTTACCACTTCCTGAGGTAGGCCGTTCCATGTATCCACCACCCTTTCTGTGAAAAAGAACTTCCTCACATTGCCCCTTAATTGACCTCCCTCTAATCTCATGCTGTGTCCTCTTGTCCTGATATTTTTTTTTAAATTGAAACATGTTTGACTCTTTCACCTTGTTAATGCCCTTAAGGTGTTTGAATGTTTTGATCATATCACCTCTCTCCCTCCTTTGCTCTAGGGCATACATATTGAGCTCCATTAATCTGTCCTCATATGTTTTCTGATGCAGTCCCTGCACCATTTTGGTTGCCCTTTTCTGAACTGCCTCAATTTGGTTGATGTCCTTGTGAACATGTGGCCTCCAGTACTGCATGCAGTACTCCAGATGGGGCCTAACCAGTGTCTTGTAAAGAGGGATTATTACCTCCCTCTTCCAACTTGTGATACTCCTACTAATATACCCCAACATTCACCTAGTCTTACGTACTCCTTTAGTGGTCTGCTTGGATGATTTCAGGTCATTGGTGGTGATGATGCCCAATCTCTTTCTTACCTTGTGACTGCCAGCTACTCCCCTCCCAGCCTATAGGTGGCTTCAGGGTTTCTCTTCCCTATGTACATGATCTTGTACTTCTTTGCATTAAATCCCAGCTGCCACTCTTCTGACCATTTAGCTAGTTTATCCAGATCTCTTCTCATTCTGCCCACCCCATCTGAATCATCTACTCTGTTGCAGATCTTGTTGTCATCTGCAAACAGACCAACCTTACCCTCCAGTCCATCTGCAATGTCACTGATGAAGATATTGAAGGGGACTGGCCCTAGGACTGATCCCTGAGGTACACCACTTGTGACTTGCATCTCTTCTGACTGTATACCATTTACCACCACTCTCTGTTTTCTGCTCATCATCCAGTTTGCCACTCAGTTGACCAACTTCTGACCCACCCCAAGCCTACCCAGCTTATTAATCAATCTTCTGTATGGAACAGTGTCGAAAGCTTTGCTGAAGTCAAGGTAGGTGACATCAACTGTTCCCCCTTGGTCCACCAGTCTGGTTACCCAGTCAAAGAAATCTATGAGATTAGTTTGACAGGACCTTCCTTTTGTAAACCCATGCTGTCTTGGATCCTGTGCTCCTATGGATTCTAGGTGTTGCACTATCCTTTCCTTAAGGAGTGCCTCCATAATCTTGTCCACTACTGAGGTAAGACTGACTGGTGTGTAGCTCCTTGCCTCCTCCCTGCTACCTCTCTTATGGAGCGGGATCACATGAGCCCTTCTGTGGTCTTCTGGGACCTCTCCTGTGCTCAGAGACTCAGTGTACAGTTCTGATAATGGCTCTGCTAGTTCCACCCTTGGTTCCTTTACTACCCTGAGATGTATGCCATCAGGTCCCATTGCCTTGTCCACCCTGAGCTTATCGAGCTCTTGAGTCAGTGATCACTTACATCATTGACTACGTTAATTAACAGACCTATCAAACCAATTACACAAATTCCCACACAAATTACCACAAAACACTAAAGTCTTCCATGCGTGAAAAAAAAACTAAACTATCCAGACCCCCCAGATAGTAAGTGCTGCCTCACTATAGCCAGCAATTCCCCCAGCTGTCACCAAATAGCCAAGTCCCTTGATGCTCCAGCTCTAACAGACACCAAGCCCTCCATGCTGCTGCTGCTGCCACCAACTCCAGTCTCCTGCAGCTGTTACTGTCCCTTTTATGACGATGCTGCTGCCGATGACAAGCTTCTTCAGCCATCACTGTCGATGCAGGCACACCATAGTTCTGACCCAATATGCTCTCTAAACTTGACTGCAGAAACACTCCAAACCTGACAACAGATGCCACGCTGCTGTGACCACACATACAGTACCACCCACCTTATGGAGGTGGACCCTACATTATTGATACATGAAAGCATGCAAAAGCAGCAAAAACAACTGAAAATGTCTCTACACTACAGTGACACAGTGGGACAAAAAACAAAACTTGGAACTGATCACAGATGTCATCATAAGGTATAATAGGGAAAAACAACATTCTTAGTATTATATAAAACAAATGATGAGTAAGTATTTCAAACTTAAATACTGTATAGACGCTTCAAGTCCAGATTACAAAGTAGCTCGTATGATGATGTTAAGTGGGGTGGTGACTTGGCCGTACTGAAAATCTGGGGACGAGAAGGCAAAGTTATGATCAGAAGAAAAAAAAAATTATGAAAAATTCTTTAAGTCCACATGCATGTGCAGTACGTGTATTTTGGAACTTAGGTTTATGCACCGTTCCTTTCTTCCTTTTTCTCATATCATGGCCATTTTGATACTGTGAGCCCATATTTTCAAGGTGTCCAAGTTCAGACATTGCATTACATTTGCCACTCTGCGTACTTTCACGTGTGACAAAATGTGTTTTGGGGTCGAATTTCAAAAAAATACATTTTGAGTCACATTTAGAAAGTGCAACTTATGGTTGTGATGTGGGATGGTAACTTGGGCACATGGAATTTATGGGCCCAAAATTGGCAAGTTATGCTCAAATGAAAAAAGGAAAAAAGTCTATATACTTGCACGATTAGCACATTTTGTGATTTACGCTTTTTTCCATTTTGTTTCAGTAGACAACAGTCGACAAGGTGGAGGGAAGGTTGTGAGGGTTGTCAAGTGCTAGATTTTTCTTACAAGATAGGTGCAGGATAGCCAGGTGTGGAGGGCTGAGGTGTGGGTGCCTCACCTCCTGCCATGCTGGCGATGTGGGTTCAGAAACAGATACGGGTTGCTTGGGGGTCAGCTGGGGGAGGATTGAGCACCCCCAAGACAGCTGACCTCCCTCAAAGAGGGAATGACAGCAACCTGCTGCTTGTCTGCCACCTGGAGGAATTTGGGCGGCAGTGCAGCAGAGTCTCATGGTGAGAGGAACCACACGCTGGATGCTGGGGGCACATCTTGTTCATGGGACATGCAGTGATCCTTGTGTAAAAAAAAAAAGTGGGGAAAAAACTCAGCCACAGGAAGATGCCCGACCCCCTGCAGGCTCCGCATTAGCGACCAGGCACCTCCAAGAAGGCCCCCTGGCAGAGGGTAAGCAGGAACGAGGTAAGCACTGGAGATTCCGGGTGATGGGGCTGTGGGGGTTGGTCTTATGGGGGTGGATGGGCAGCACATAGTTGGAAAAAAAATGATTTAAAAGTATATATAGGTGTGGTACCCCAAGCAAAATGGCAGACTCATGAGGCACAACCTTAGACCTGTAGCTTGAAGCTGCAGACCTGTTGGGCATGACTCCAGGCCAGTAGTTTACAGAATTGGTGCATGACTCTGGACACATGACACACTTTCCCAGACCTATAGCTTGAAGTAACAGACCCATGGGGGCATTGCCTTAGAACTATACCTTGACCTTGGGTCACATGACTAGAGGCTGGGGGATGGGAAGGCAATAGGGGTGGAAAACCCCTATACCACAGTTTTTTCTTTTGTGGCTTGGAATCCTAACACTGCAAAATAGCTTTTTACATTTCTTTTTTTACATTTTGTTGTGTAAAAGTAGATTTTTTCTTTTTGCAACGAGTTTCTGAGAAAGAGGCATCATTTGTTTTGTGCAGGGCCCTTTGGACCCTGTATAAAGCAGGATCAGAGACCTAAGTTGCATCTCGCAGGGCCCTTTGGACTTTGCATGTGGCAGGAAGTGAGTCATAATTTGCTTTGTGCATGTCCCATTAGGCCCTGTGCCATGCAGGAAATGAGTACTTAGTTGCTTTGTACAGGGCCTTTCATGAAGCACCAGGTGAGCCCTAAATTCATTGTGCGCAAACCTTTGGACTCTGTTTGAACCAGGAAGTGAGTGCTAGCTAGCTTCAAGGGCCCCTGCATGAAGCTCTGCATTGGGGACTTGTGATGAGTCATAAGCTTCTCTATATTTTGTTTGTGTATGACTTCAGTCGTAGCATAAAATGCTCACACTTTTTTGGGGGGGATTGTGTTCTCGACAATTTTTCTTGTTTCATGGCTTTAAACATTTTGTCTGTATAGGACTTAGTTCACTGTTTCAGGACAGGGGTCATCCAGGAGGATAGGGTTCTAAAAGGCTTTAAAGCATTGCTGGTGGACAAGGCACTGGGACCTGATGGTGTGCATCCAAGAGTCCTTAAGGAATTGGCAGAGGTATTGGCAGGCCCTCAGGCAGGCCTGTTTAACACCTCCTTGGAGGCAGGGAGTGTGCTCGGGGATTGGAGGATGGCTCACGTGGTACCCCTCCACAAAGGTGGTCACAGGGACGAACCGAGCAATTACAGACCGGTAAGCTTGACTTCTATAGTGGGGAAACTGATGGAGACCATTCTGAAGGAGAGGTTGATAGCCTTTCTGGAGGGAAATGGACTCCAGGATGAGAGAGAGCACAGGTTTGTCTCGGGAGGATATTGTTAGACTAACCTAATCGACTTCTTCGATTGAGTCACAAAAGCGGTTGACGAGGGACATGCTGTGGATGTCCTGTATCTAGACTTCAGCAAAGCTTTCGACTCTGTGCCATACGGAAGGTTATTGGGCAAGCTATGGAACCTTGGGTTGCGGAGAAACTAGTGGGGTGGATTAGGAGCTGGCTACAGAGCAGACAGCAGAGGGTAGTTATAAGGGGGGAAACATCCAAGCCAAGGCCCGTGACTAGTGGAGTACCGCAGGGTTCAGTGTTAAACCTAGTTTTATTCAGTGTCTTTACTGGGGACATTGCAGAGGGGTCAAGAGTAAGATCATCCTGTTTTCCAATGAGAAAAAGATATGTGCAAAAGTGGGCAGTGAGGAAGGTAGGTAGGCACTTAGGGAAGATCTAGCTAAACTTGAGAAGTGGTCAGATGTGTGGCAGCTGGGGTTTTATGCTAAGAAGTGCAAGGTCATGCACCTTGGAGCCAGAAACGCAGGACCAGCTACTGGCTGGGGGGAGAAGGTATCAGTTTCAGAGGAGGAGAAGGATCTAGGGGTACTAGTGCAGGGGACATGAAGGTAACAGCACAGTACAAGAGGGTGGCAGCAAAGGTCAGTCAGATGCTGGGGTGCATTGCCAGGGGTATCCCCTCAAGAAAAGCAGAGGTGATCCTGCCCTTGTACAGATCACTGGTGAGACCGCACTTGGAGTACTGTGTGCCATTACCTAACAAAGGATGTAAGATTGCTGAAGGAGGGGTGCAGTGCAAGGCAACAAAGATGTTCATGGGGCTAGAGGAGATGCCATATGAGGAAAGACTGAGGGAGCGCAACATGTACTCTCTGGAGGACAGAAGGGAGAGGGGAGACATGATAGAGACCTTTGAATACTTAAAAGGCATAAACAGGGTTGGATCAGGAGGACTCTTCATTTAAAGGGAGGAAGGGTCATGAGGCGGCATTATCTGAAGTTAAAAGGGGGAAGATTCAGGAGGGAAACAAGGAGGCACTCCTTCACAGGGAGGGTGGTGGCTGTGTAGAATGCACTGCTGGGGGAGTTGATCAAACTGAAGACAGCGGGCAGTCTTAAGCAGGGATGGGATAGAGTCAGGGGCAGTGTAGGTAGAGAGGAATAGAAATGGTGAAAGTAAGGGGAGTGGAGATGATGGAAAGGGAATGGGTGGGGAAGGGGCAGCTGCAGGAACATTAAACTGCGAGCTGCACACTCGGGGAGACTTGATAGACCTAAGAGCCTTTTTCTGCCGGCAATTTTGTATGGTCTTTTATCTCAGTGTTTTTTATCTTTCGTATCTTACCAAGTGCACACACTATCTGTTGCGCATGTTCAGAGTTTGTTAAAGTTCATCTCAATAGTTTTTAGTGTGAATCACAACATTTTGTTCTAATTAAATACTGACTGTAATTCATTTAATTTTTAAAGTTAGTTTAACCATTAAAGATTCATTAAATGTTTAGCTTTTAAAGTGTTTTTGTGCCCAACTTCAACTTTGGGGAGGAGAAAGGTTCCCTTTATTTCGACCATTTATTGAAGTAGGTCATGCATGCATGAGATTTAAAACATTTTAAACTGTATAACTTAAAACCAAAAAAAATTTTGTTTCCAAACCACGAAAAGGCCCTGTTCTTGGACAACATCTAAAGAATGTGTAAGTTTCATAATTTAAATCACTGTAGTTTTTTTCATGAATGGATGCCAGACCGGTTTTTGCCAAAGCAGCTTAGGACTCTGCTCCAGTCCTCACAAAGGTGAAGCAAATTATGACTACTTTCTCAAAAGGTGAGGAAATTCTTTGCATGAAACTACATTAATGCATTATTAATGCATTGTTAGGGTTCCAAAGTCCCAAATAGAGAGAAGTATGGTGTTAGAGTTTTCAACCCTTACACCAACCCCCTCTGCCAGCCCCTAGACTTGTGACCCAAGGCCAAGCTACAGGTCCAGGTCCATGACCCACAAATCTGCTACTTCAAGATACAGGTCTGAGGCCCTTTGCAAAGAAAGTTAGGACTTCTTTTCTGGGCCTGTAGGGTCCTGCATTAAAAAGGTATGAATGATTTCCTGTTCTCCCTCCCCCACCAAGCAAAGAAACATATGACTGACCTACGTTGCATATGGTGCCGCAGGACACAGTGCAAAGAAAGTCATGACATCCTGTGGGTCCTAAGTTAAGCAGCAGACTTGTCAGGCAGAGGTCTGGACCTGTAGTGGCAAGCATTTAAACTACCACAGGGTTTTATTTAACTCCAAAAATTGATTAGCGTTTTGCTCATAAAAGTGCTAAAACATTGTGAAAATGCATAGAACTTACCTCACTGTGTTTAACAAACTTAACACTTCTGGAAAAGCTATATAAATACTTTCTGTACAGTTAGCATTGTCCCAAGAAAAAAACTGCTAATCAATTATTTAAAACCCTGTACCAAGGGGGAGGCACTGAAGAGGAGAAGGGAAATCCTAGCCCCCCAAAAAATCAGGGTAATTAGTGAGGTAAACACCAAAATAGAGCAGTCGATGGGGAGAAGGACAGGGGTAAATGGAGAAGAAGACAAAGGCAGTAGGGACAGGGATGGGGCAAAAAGAAATAAAGCCATAAGAAAATGGAGGGTAATGAGTACCAATGCCCGTAGTGTACTCTAGGTAAAAGGCTCCCTGAAATGGTGGCCTTGATGGAAGAGTGATGCCTGGATATTGTGACACAGAAACATGGTACACAGAGAACCATGACTGGGATGTCAGCATACCAGGGTACACAATCTACAGGAGGGACAGGGAGGGAAGAAGAGGAGGAGGAGTAGCTCTCTATGTAAGGGAAGGGATAAAAGCAACAGAACTAAAGGGTAAACAGGGAGAAGAGGAGGCACTGTGGGTCACCCTGGAGACTGGAAATGGCTCCACAGTCCGCACAGGGGTTGTATACAGACCCCATCTCGGGAGGAAATGGACAAGGAAATGATAGAAGGCATCCTTGGGATGGCAGAGAAAGGGGAGATATTGCTGATGGGGAACCTGAATATGCCAGATGTTGACTGGAGCACCTTTGCTGCAGCCACATCCAAGAGCAGGGTCATTCTCGATGCCCTACAGGGGGCATGCCTCAGACAGCTAGTTTTGGAACCCACTCAGGAGAGAGCAATCTTAGATGTGGTACTCTCAAATGGGGATGGAGAGAGGATCTTTGACCTTGAAGTGGGTAGCCATCTGGGAACAAGCGACCACCAAACAGTGTGATTCACGATAAACTTAGCTGTAGAGTCAAGCCAGACAAAAGTGAAGGTACTGGACTTCATGAGGGCTGATTTTGTCAAAATGGAAGAGTGCCTCAGAAAAGCACTAGCAAACAGGCAAGAAGGTGGGGTAGAGCAACAATGGGGAAACATCAAAACCGCCATCACAGAGGCAACAAGTCTTTGTGTGAAACAAATCAAAATGAAAGAAAAAAACACTATGGTTCTCAAAAGAAGTAGCGGGGAAGGTATGGGAACAAAAGATAGCATGCAGGAAGTATAAGGAAACACAGAAGGAGCAGGACAGAGAACTGTACCAGTTAAAGCAGAAGTAAGCAGGTAAGGCAGTCAGAATAGCAAAGGCCCAAACAGAGGAAAAGATAGCCAACTTGGTTAAGAAGGGGAATAAAACCTTTTTATAGGTACATTAGGGAGCAAAGAAAGACTAAGGCAGGGATACTGAGGCTGAACAAAGAGGAAGGTGGTTGGGCAGAGAGCGACAGTAAAAAAGCAGGGCTACTGAACGAATACTTCTGCTCAGTATTCACAATGCAAAAGCAGGGGGAAATACCTAATCCAGTCAATAGAAGCACTCTGGATGGGGGGTTGATATTAGTCCTTTCACAGAAGAAAGGGTTCTGAAAGAACTCTTAAAACTGAAGGTGAATAAAGCAATGGGGCCTGCTGGGATTCACCCCAGAATTTTAAAAGAACTAAGGGAAGAACTAGAAACACCACTGACTACCATTTTTAATAAATCATGGGAGGATGGGGTGGTACCTGAGGATTGGAGGAGGGCGGATGTGATTTCCCCTTCACAAAAGTGGGAGCAAGACAGAGGCAGGAAACTACAGACCTGTCAGTTTGACCTCAGTGGTAAGGAAGATGATGGAATCACTTATGAAGGAAAGAATTGTTGAGTACCTAGAGGCCAGTGGGGCACAGGACCCAAGGCAGCATGGATTCACAGTGGGAAGGTCGTGTCAGACAAATCTAATTGATTTCTTTGGGTGACCAAAGCAGTAGACCAGGGATGGGCTGTGGACGTGGCCTGCCTAGACTTTAGCAAAGCATTTCACACAGTCCCACACAAAAGATTAATAAATTAGCCAGCCTGGGAGTGGGTCCTAGGGTGGTAGTCTGGGTAAAACACTGGTTGGACAACAGGACACAGCAGGTAATAGTAAATGGAGTCCACCGTGAAGAAAGGAGGGTTACTAGTGGGGTACCGCAGGGTTCAGTACTGGGGCCGGTCCTTTTTAATGTCTTTATAAGTGACATTGCAGAGGGACTGGAAGGGAAAGTATGTCTCTTTGCAGATGACACAAA
Organism: Neoceratodus forsteri; assembly: GCA_016271365.2. Taxonomy (NCBI): domain Eukaryota; kingdom Metazoa; phylum Chordata; order Ceratodontiformes; family Ceratodontidae; genus Neoceratodus; species Neoceratodus forsteri. The sequence goes on along the minus strand of CM057450.1, from coordinate 93,864,235 downwards.
GATCTGCAACAGGATTGATACACAAGGTGAGGTGGAAAGGATGAAAAGGGACTTGGCAAGGTTGGATGAATGGTCAAATGTATGGCAGCTTAGCTTCAATGCAAAAAAGTGCAAATAATGCACCTGGGAAACAAAAACCCAGGGGAAGTGTACACAGTGGGGAGTGAGATACTGACAACAACAAAAATGGAAAGAGACCTGGGGGTAGTCATATCAGACGACCTAAAGGTGGGCCAGCAATGTGAGAAGGCAGTAAGGAGGGCTGGGGGGATACTGGGATGCATAGGGAGAGGCATGACCAGTAGAAAACAGGAAGTTGTTGGCCCTCTGTACAGACAGTTGGTAAGACCACATCTGGAGTACTGTGTACAGTTCTGGAGACCCCATCTCTGCAAAGACATAGGCAGGGTGGAGGCTGTACAGAGGAGGGCAACCAAAATGATGCAGGGTCTGCACCAGAAGACATATGAAGAAAAACTAAAGGAACTAAAGATGTATAGCCTCGAGAAAAGGAGGGAGAGGGTGGACATGATAAAAACTTTCAAATACCTCAAGGGAATCAACAAAGTCCAAGAGGGTAGCATCTTCCGAAAAGAGATGTGCAAAACAAGGGGACAATTTGAAGATAGAGGGGATGGCTCAGAGGTAATGTGAGGAAGTATTTCTTCACAGAGAGGGTTGTGAATACATGGAACAGCCTTTCTGAGGAGGTCGTAGAGTCAAAAACAGTGGGGGAATTCAACAATGCATGGGACAGACATAAGGCAATTCTAGTGAGGGGTAGGAGGAAGTAGGCTGTTGGTTAACTAGGATCTGCAGCTTATCCGTTAGGTAGGGAAATGGGCAGACTAGGTGGGCCAAGCGATCCTTATCTGCTGTCAAATTCTATGTTTCTATATAGCTTGAAGCAGCAGACCCATGCAGCTTGGCCCTGGACCTGTAACTAAGCCTTAGGTCGTGAGACTGGGGTTGGGGGGGTGAAACATCTCTAATGTTACATTCTCTTCTTTTGTTTCTTTAGAAGCTTATCAATGCATTAAAGGATAACTAAATATTTTTTTCTGGGGGTCACTTACTTAAAAATCCAAAATCGTGTTGTGGTACAGACAGGGGTACCATTTTAAAATACAGTGCTCCTTACCTATTTTATATCTGTTTAACCCATTTTTGGCAGGTTTTAACTTTGTAAACAAAGATCCTATAGTTTTAAAGTTGGTGCCATAATCCAGTCATAAGATGGTGCCAACGTGAGACGTGATTATGGCATTGGAGATTAGGGGCCAATGATTTTCCATTTTCAATGGAAAACACCAGTAAAAACCAGATGTCATTTTTAAACCAGCACTTGGGAGTCAATTTTTCATGAAAAGCTCCACTTCGCAACATCTCTTTGGACAAACCCCTCCATTTTGAGCCAAATGTTTGTACAAAACGTGCTGATTAACTCTCAAGTTTAGGAAAAAAAATGGAATAAACAGATTTTAAGGTTTTGCCAAATAGAATTGGCCATTTTTGAAAATGGAAAATCATTTTGGCTCTAGACTGTTAAAGCATTTAAGAACAGTCCACTATTATTTTACAATCTGTGTAATCTGATTTGAAATACTATTGGACTGTAGTGCTAATGTAATTGGGTGGTTATAAAAATTAAATTTTTGATGAGGAGTTTACAAACTGTCTTTCTGTAAAATAACAAGCTTTCTGGAGTGCTGTATACTCCCACCTCTTCATCATATCTCCTAGTCTGACATCTTTGTGTTAGTTCCCATGCCTGTTTGTTGAAATCTGCAATCTCTAGCCATCCCAGTGGCACAGAGGGCTGAGGCACTGGATGCCTTACCTCACATTACGCCGGTGACCCGGGTTTGGGAACAGACTCTGGTTGTCGGGGAGCCGGCATGGAGTGGAAGGGTGAGAGCAGGATTGAGCAGCCGACAGGCTGCTCTTCTCTCTCGGGTTGGTGGTCGTCCCCCTGTAGTTCTGCTATCACTGGGTGGATGTCTAGTGGCTAGTGGCTAGTGTGGGGCGGGAGGGTGCTGACGAGGTCATGGGAGGGCACTTTACAAACCACAGTGCACAGCCACATGCGCCTTGCGACCTTCAGGGACGTGAATAACGGACACAAAAACTGCTATATATGGATAAGAAATCCACAATCTCTGAACAGTTTCTTTGAATAATCCTATAAATTAATTCTACAGAATACTGGAAACCAGTCTTTCAATATGTGCACTGACTGCACACAGGAAGGAGTTGGAGGCTGTATCTTTTCAGAAGCTTTTACTTCCAATGTGGTTTTTGTTTATAAAAAAAGCTTTAAATCAGAATCAGTCTCCCTCTAGTCATTTTCAGATGTCAACTGCTGATTAAACCCACTGTTAATCCAATTAATAAGAGCAGTAACATCATTATTACCCTCCCAGATAATAAATATATCATCAGTTTTACCTCTACTAGTGGACTGTTTGGTCCAAAAAATGGATTAGTGGAGGTACAGATCTTTTCACCAGCCCAAAAAGAGGTTGGCGTATAATGGTGCCATTGCCACCTCTATGGCAGTTCCACAGCACTGGAGGAAAAAAAAATCAGAGTTACAAGTAAAATAGTTGTGGTTCAGTATATATTCAGTATCCTGTGACAAAAACAAAACAGTTTGTGATGCACTGGTATTGGTACCATGTTCTAGACTCTAGATCATAGTACCTATACTAGTGTGCCACCTATTGTTATTTTAGAATCTAGATGATAAGGCAGTGCTGGAGGCCCCAAAGAATGAGGGGTATAGGTATACAGAGATTGGACATCAGTTTTCAGCCACTGACAAGTATCATCCCAGACAGCTTCACAGAGTTTGTTTAAGATATCCATGGATTTTCTGGTGTGGGGTGGAAATCCTTTTAATTAGTGGTTGTAGAAAAAAATTATTTTGAAAGGTATTCAAGCCTACCTGGCAGATTAACCTAATGTTTGTGTAATTTAGGTAGGTAATGAAATATTAGAACAAGAGGATTATCTGGTTTAAGAAAATTGACTTGCTTGTCAGAAATCATCCCTGGGCAGCAGTATTGTTTGTAGCATATCAAACCTGATGAACAGTTGGTTCATGGATGAGGTGGTTCTTTTCCTATTTGTCTGCAAGACTGATATCACTAAATTGTAAACATATGCGACAAACTCACAAAACTGGCCAGTTTGTTATAAGCAATGACACCACTGAAGATTTTGGATATAGAGAGAGGTGCTGGTCACACACCAGCCTAACACTGTAAACATTATACTCTAACAATTTCTTAAAATATTAACTTTAACAATTTTTAAGGTATTGACTGACTTTAACATTTCTTGAGATATTGACTCTAAAATGTCTTGCAATAGTGACTAAAATTTCTTAAATTAGTGATTCTGAAGAATTTCTTAAATATTAACTAAAGGGTTCTCTACATGTAGTTTGAACAGTTGTATGTGACCAGTGTTCAGGTGCAGATGTTGGGAGCCAAAGATGAAGTTACCAAGGAATGTGGAATAAGAAAGAATGAAATAACAAGCTTTCATTGGCTGACTTAACTTACTGAGGAATGACTGAAGACAAGTAGCATTAGATACTCTGGGTGTCAACGTACCCCAGGAAAAGAATCAAAAAAGAAATTGGTAATGCCAAGGGTGAACTGAAGAACCTCTAGGAACTGAAGATCCTCTATGAAATGAAGAAACTGAAGAACCCCTGGGCTGTCACTGTACACCATGGCCAGACCTGAAGAACCTCTGGGCCATCACTCTAGACCACCAGAAGGAATGGAAGGATGTGAAAAACCTCTGGTCTGTCACTGTAGACCACGGAAAAGAAATGAGGAATCTGAAGAGGCTGTGATGATAGACCACAGAAGATAACTGAAGAGCCCGACAAACCTGTACAAGAACACAACCCTACTGGATACTGGGTCCCTGTCTGTGAACTGGGGTAGATCCCTAAGCTTCCTAGTTCTTTTTTGGAGAAGAGTGTCTTGGCAGAAAGAAAGCAAGTGGCACAGGGTTCTTTTCCTTAACTAGTTAACGCTATTCCTAGCTGATGACCAGCCCTTGTTCTTTTCAGCATGCAGTGCGGGTACACAGTTCTGACATGCAGAAATTTGTGATGTGTAAATGTATCACTTTGAGTCATGCAGGAAAACTACTTTAACATGCAGAAGTTGGCAGTTTATTTCATTAGTCAATTTTGTTGCAAAGGGGAAACATACTTTCTCTTTAATCTATAGTTAATGATACAGTCTCTGAGCACGCAACTGATTTTGAGTTGCATGTTTGAATTGTAGTTTGAGAGGTGTCAGAGCGCTTCTAGTTAGTGCAGTTTCTTGTTGCAGTCAGTCTGCATGATCGAAGCAGAGCATCTGATAGTCACAGGACCTGAGGTATTCACCTGTTTATGGGATGGTCTGATTATAGGTTACAGAGGAAGTAAGAAATTGCCTGGCTGCAGGTGCCTGTCATGAACCCACTCCTCAGGGTCAGGCCCACTGAGCTTACAGTGCCCACCCCTAAGTGCAGTCCATGATGGGGGATAGAGATACCCTTCTCGTGCTTTTAGAATGCTCACTGAGGTCATGACTGCACTTCTGCCACGAAGACCCAGAGTGTCCCTCTAACTCTGGATAAGGGCACAAAACCAATCTTGAGTCTTGTAGCCAGATATTAACCCTTCCTTGGCTATGGCTATTACAAAAAAAGAGGATGACCCAGGCATCACACTCTCTTCAGGCTAGCAGCGTGAGCCAGATCTGGCCTTCTCCCTATAGGACATACAACAACCTGGTTCAAAATCCCTGCAGACTCATCCCTGAGACCTTGGTATTCTCCCTATCCTTCCAGATCCCTTACAGACCCTTTTTTCACTTTGGTTGTTTTTGGTGGCCCATGTAAGCAATTAACAGTTATCACAGATTATTAATAAACCTTCTACAGTCACACACAAATATAGAAATCTCACACAGGCAGAATTTCTTTAGAAAAACAAATGTTTTTACTAAAATACAGTTACAACTAAAAAGAACACACACTAATTTGAGTTACAGTGTGCAGAAACAAAATGGGACAAATGTATATGTGTAAATGCTCTAGCATTGTTAGCTAAAAGTCTACCTTGAAATTGCAGTGAATTGAAGACCAGAAAAGTGGATGAAATTTTCAGTTCCTTTAGTCTTTGTAGCCATACTGGGTTTCAGCAGTTTGGCTTCTAGTGTGTGTCAAGGAGAGTGTCCAGATGAAAATTTGTGTGTGTGTCAAAATGCTCTGATCAGGGGCCATTTATAGGGATGGCCATCCCATTGAAATAGTGAGTGAAAATCCCACAACTTTTAGGCCAGAAGATGGCACTCTTGCTCTTCCCCAAAATCTTATTTTCCAGCTAACCTTTGATGGGTCAGATTCCCATAGTTAACCCAGGTTTTACAATCATAACTCCTGTAAGAGGAATTTATTTGTGAATGAATTAATTTATTTATTTATTGGAATCTCGGATAACACCTTTGAGCTAAAAGCTCATTTACAAAGGTTCCATGTTGTGAAGCAATAGACAAGGTACGTAGACATTACAAAACAGGTAGGGGTATATACAGCAGGCAAGTACATTATGGTACATACAGATACAGATTCAAGCATCTGATTTCACACAGGTATGCTAGAAGGATGTGTTCTAGGTTTGCTGGCCAAGGCACGTAGCTTCTTCTGAGCTCTTTTCTTGTAGGTTGCTTGAAAGGACAGAGCAAGTAACCATAACAGAGCAAGGAAGAAGATGAAGGCTTCTTTTGACTTGGCAGATTTACTGTGTGTTGCTATTTTTATTTTGTTCTCACAGGGATTGTTACTGTTTGTTGCTAACATTTTATTGCTTTATTTTTCCCTGATTCAAATTGTTGTTGCTGGGTATACCTTCTGCTGCATTATTACAGGGTGTGCCCATAGGTGTGTGCTTACAGATTACTGCTGTAATCTTCTGATTCAAATTGTCTTTTGCAAAGTATATCTTCTGTTACTGCTTTATTTTTCTCTGTAGCGAAGTGTTTCTTACAGGGTATATCGTGTGTGAAATTATTACAGGTGGTGCTTTACAGTTTAATCTATTATTAGGATAAATTTTCAGGGCTACTGCATTTCTTGCTGGCTGATTGTTTCTGCTCTTACCTCCTTGTTTCTTTCATCTGTGATTCTTCTTTTTCAGCGGGGGAAGGGCCCAGCCACCCACCCCCATCCCCAACCACCCCACTCTACACTCCTTTTATAGGGTAGCACAGTTGTGACATTTTCTGTAGCAAAGCAGGAAGGGGTGGAGCAGAGGGGTATGCACACAGCGACCTCATTTACAGGGGCACTAGTAATTAAACTTGTTATAACAAGTTACACAAAAACAAGCAAACAAAACACAAAATCAAATTTTTGCTTTCATTTTCTTCCTTCTAATTACTCTGACCAGGTTATAAACCCAGCAACTTATCTGGAATGGATATCATTAACTGCAGGTACTGTGGAACACTTTTCAGATGGGCAGTTTTTCAGGATTTAGGACACTGTCGTACATGCAGGACCATTAGAGACCTAAGGGCTCAGCTACAGGCAGCATGGGCAGAGATTGTGCACCTCAAATTGCATATTCAGGAGGAAATGTATTATAAGAACTGCCCGCCATTTCCCCAACATCTAACAGAAGCACCTCGACTGCAGGGGGTAGTTGTTCTGGGAGGTTGCAGGTGTTAGAGGGGCAATCGGGCGCTCCATCACTGCGTTTCCAAAAATATCACCTTCACAAACCATATAAAAACTACAAACAGATATCTGCCTCTATCTCCGAAATCAAATAAAGGGGCAGAGGACACTGCAGAGCAAGACACTACAGCACAGGAGCTAGCACAACAAAACTCTCCCAAAACAGGAACCAATACAAAAAAGCGAAAAGGAAATCCAGAAAACTTCTGATCATAGGAGACTCCATGATTCGCGGAGTTGATACGTATCTGCAGCCAGGGGTAATGGTCAGATGAATCCCAGGTACATCAGTGTGGAGAGACACTGACCACATTGCTAAAACTGTTCAGGAAGTAAGAGAAAACATTGATGTCCTGGTACACATAGGGACTAATGATCTCGCCAGCCAGTCAGTTGTGGAGCCAAGGAACACCTGACCAGGCTGGGTGACAAACTTATCATCCATTTCATCTGGCATCTCCTTCTCTGAGATCCTGCCAGTCTGGGAGAGGGGGGCAGATGGACAGAAGGTCAGAGAAGGGGAGGAAGGGGAGATAGGGGAGCTTAACATGTGGCTCAAGAGCTGGTGCCAGGAAAAAGGACACAAATTTGTAGGGAACTGGCAACAGTTTTGGGAGCGAAAGTTCTTTAAATTTGATGGACTACATCTGACTAAGGAGGGAGTAAGTGCACTGGGGCAGAAGTTTGACGTCTTTGCAGAATATTTAAACTAGCAAATGGGGAGAGGGGTGCAACACCCCATACGTCAAATGGGAAGAACACCCTTCCCCCCTCAGCTAGTGGTCAAACAGGAGTTCAGCATGTTTGTAGTTCATTTGTATCACCAAGTAAGGAAAAAGGTTCGGCTCCCCATACGATGCACAGGGGAAACGCCAGACCTCGCCCAACAACTAACACACCAAAATCTGGCCAATGGAAAATCATGTACACACATGCTCCCAGTCTGGGAAACAAGATCCCAGACCTGCAGGCACTAATGACAGAGGCTAAACTGGACATAGTAGCCATTAGCGAGACATTGTTTACCAGTAACCACACTTGGGAGACTTCAGCACCTGGCTGTGTACTGTTCAGAAGAGACAGAGGTGCAAAAAGAGGGGAGGGGTGGAGTGGCTCTTTATGTCAATGAAAATATCAAAGCTACAGAAATTCAGAATACACATAAGGAGCCAGAAGAACTGTGGGTCACCCTGGAAACAGGAAATGAGACATCCATACGAACTGGGGTTGTCTACAGGCCTCCAGATGAGGGGGAGGACACAGACACATTACTGTTAGAAGATATACAAAACATGACAGCTAAAGTGGAAGTTCTGATAATGGGAGACTTCAACATGCGAGATACAGATTGGTCAATACCAGCAGGAACATCTGCCAGAACTAGACACATGGTGGATTCCCTGCAGGGGGAGGGACTCAAACAAGTGGTACAACAACCCACAAGAGATGGGGCTATCCCAGATCCAGTACTGACTAACAGGGAAATGATCACAGATCTCCAGGTAGAAGGTCACCTTGGGGCCAGTGACCATCACATGGTATGGTTCAATTTGGCCACTAGAACTAAATCGTCCCATTCCAAGGCAAAAATATTGGACTTCAGAGGAACTGACTTTGATAAGATGGCCAACAGAGTTAAGCTAGCCCTGGCAAAAAGAAATACAGGTGAGGGGGTACAGGAAAAGTGGCCAAGCATTAAAGATGCAATACTTGAAGCAACATCCCTTTGTGTTAGAGAGAAAAGGAAGTGCAAAAGAAGAAGGAAAACACTTTGGTTCTCCAAAACAGTAGCAGAAAAAGTCAGAGCCAAAAGGCTGGCCTTCAAGAAACATAAGGGAATGCAGTGGGATGAAAATAGGGAGGTATACCAAACTTTCCTAAGGGAAGCAGGGAAGGCAGTAAGGCAGGCAAAGGCACAAACCGAGGAAACACTAGCACAAACAGTAAAAGAAGGTGACAAAACTTTCTATAGATACATTAGTGAAAGGAGAAAGTCCAGAGGGGGTATTGCTAAGATCAAAGGGGATAAGGGGGCATGTGAGGAGGAGGACCATGTAAAAGCATCTATCCTAAATAGATACTTATACTCAGTATTTACTGAAGAGAAGGTAGGGCAGGGCCCATAACTCAGCACCATGGACACGGGGGAGGGAGGGAGGTGTGCACTAGTCCCTTCACAAAAGAATGGGTCGTACAAGTGCTTGATAAACTCAGGGTGGACAAGGCAATGGGACCTGATGGCATGCATCCCAGGGTACTAAAGGAGATGAGGGTAGAACTAGCAGAACCATTATCAGAACTGTTCACTGAGTCTTTGAGCACAGGAGAGGTCCCAGAAGACTGGAGAAGGGCTCATGTGATCCTGCTCCACAACAGTGGTAGCAGGGAGGAGGCAGGGAACTACAGACCAGTCAGTCTTACCACAGTAGTGGGCAAGATTATGGAGGCACTCCTTAAGGAAAGGATAGTGCAACATCTGGAATCCATAGGAGCACAGGATCCAAGACAGCATGGGTTTACAAAAGAATGGTCCTATCAAACTAATCGCATAGATTTCTTTGACTGGGTAACCAGAGTGGTGGGCCAAGGGGGAGCAGTGGATGTCGCCTACCCTGACTTCAGCAAAGCTTTCAGCACTGTTCCACATAGAAAATTGATTAATAAGCTGGGTAGGCTCGGTGGTCAGAAGTTGGTCAACTGGGTGGCAAACTGGTTGGCGGGCAGAAAACAGAGAGTGGTGGTAAATGGTATACAGTCCGAAGAGATGCAAGTCACAAGTGGGGTACCTCAGGGATCAGTCCTGGGGCCAGTCCTGTTCAGTATCTTCATCAGTGACATTGCCAGAAGGATTGGAGGGTAAGGTTTGTCTGTTGGCAGATGACACCAAAATCTGCAACAGAGTAGATGATCCAGATGGGGTGGGCAGAATGAGATTAGATTTGGTAAACTAGCAAAATGGTCAGAAGAGTGGCAACTGGGGTTTAATGCAAAGAAGTGCAAGATCATGCACATAAGGAAGAGAAACCCTGAAGCCACCTATAGGCTGGGAGCTGAGTTGCTGGCAGTCACAAGGTAAGAAAGAGACTTGAGCGTCATCATCACCGATGACCTGAAATCATCCAAGAAGACCAGTAAAGCAGCAGGTAAAGCTAGAGGGATGTTGGGGTGTATTAGTAGGGGTATCAGAAGTCGGAAGAGGGAGGCATAATCCTCAAGGCAACACTGGTTAGGCTCCCATCTGGAGTACTGCGCAGTACTGGAGGCCACACCTTCACAAGGACATTAACCAAATTGAGGCAGTCCAGAGAAGGGCAACCAAAATGGTGCAGGAACTGCATCAGAAAACTTATGAAGACAGATTAACGGAGCTCAATATGTATACCCTTGAGCAAAGGAGAGAGAGAGGTGATATGATCGAAACAATCAAACACCTTAAGGGCATTAATAAGGTGAAAGAGTCTAACATGTTTCAATATAAGAAAAATAGCAGGACAAGAGAACACAGCATGAGATTAGAGGGAGGCCGATTAAGGGGTAATGTGAGGAAGTTCTTTTTCGCAGAAAGGGTGGTGGATGTATGGAATGGCCTACCTCAGGAAGTGGTGGATATGAATACAGTGCAAGGCTTCAAACAGGCATGGGATAGGCGTAAGGGAGCAATACAGATGAGTATCAATAGATAGGCCATTGACAGAGCAAAGGTAAATGGCACATTCATATAGGCAGAAAAAGAAATGGGCAGACTGGATGAGCCTTGCAGTCTTTATCTGCCCTGAACTTCTATGTTTCTATGTAAAATGAAGTATACTATTAACAATTTCCTGGGATCAAAGCATCCTGCTTTTTCTTGAAGTGAAAAGGGCTGTCTCCTGATATTTTATTACTTATGTTTCCTTTGGGTAGTTAACTTGGAGGAAGACTCTTTGATCAGCTATCCACAAGCTTTTTGACAATAACTTGTCATTTTTGTGGCAAGCAAGGCTGGCCTGCAGGTTAAAAGAAGGTCAAACCCTTTTTTTTTTTTTTTAAAACAAATCCAGTCTTTTCTCTATGTGCCTTTGCTGACACTGGCATGTGCATATACATAGAATTACACACACACGCACACATACACAAAAAAAAAAAAAATATATATATATATAGTCATGGCAAAAAACTCAGTTTAATGCATCAGTTAGGGTTGATCCACAGGGACAAAAGTGAGGAAATTCGGTGTTAGGGTTTCCACCCTTGCTCACCCTGTCCCCACCAGCAGCATCAGGGTGTGTTGGGTACTCCGGTCCTAACTCGCCCATCCCATATGTAAACAAGCTGAGGTGGTGCAGTAAAGGAGAATGGGGTGAGAGTTAGGACCGATGACCCCAACACACACCCTGATGTGTGTTGGTGGGGACAGGGTAGGCTTGGGGTGCAAGGGGTGGCAACCCAAACACCGAATTTCCTCACTTTTGTCGCTGTGGAACAACCCTAACAACCCTAATGCATTAAATGAACTTTTTTGCCATGAATTTCCCTTCTTTTTGAGAATGAGCACTATAAATAGTGAATGGAATGTGGTGGTGGGAGCATGGGGCCCGCCACCATGTGATTTTTTTTTTGTCACATAGTAACGCTAACGCAAATTCAAGTGCAAACGAAAACACAAAGGGTAATGCACATGGTGGCATAGACGGGAATGGTAATGCAAACAGAAATGCAAAATGGAAATGCAAATGCAGGCATGTACAGAAACACAACTGGTAATGCGCGCGTTCACGGTACCGCAATAGGAAGCGCAGATGCTATCTGTAACAGCAACAATAATGCCAAAGAAAACGCAAACCTAAATGGAAGTGGAAGCACGTACACAAATGCAAATGGTAACGCCTTTGGTGACGTAAAGCGAAACGTAAACAAAAACAGTAATAGAAATGCAAATGTTAACAGTAATGCAAACTCAAGCACAAACTAAAACGCAAAGGGTAATGCACACGGTGGCGTGCACAGTAACACAAACTGAAATGCAAGCCCATACAGAAACGCAAATGATAACGTGTATGGTCATGGTACTGCAGTAGGAAATGCAAATGCTAACGGTAACAACAACGATGATGCCAAAGGAAATGCAAACAGAAGTGAGTACACAAAAGGTAATGCACACGGTGACGCAAAACAAAATGCAAACAGAAACAGTAATGGGAAATGCAAATGGTAACAGTAATGCAAATGCAAGAGCAAATGAAAACGCAAAGGGTAACGCACACGGTGGCATAGACGGGAACACTAATGCAAACGGTTACGGAAACACAAGTGGGAACGCAAACTGTGACAGTAATGAAGGCACACCCCTTTTTTTTCACCAACAACTGCATAGAGAAATACAGTGAATACAAAGAATGTGTGCATAATAATGGGCCTCGGAGCTGAAAATGAGCACTTGGAATACTAAAATACTTGTATTTCAGGAACTGTACGACGTAGAAAAAAATTTAAATTTCATATAAATTATGACTTTCCTAGCTAGTTTTGTAATAAGCATTTTTCCGACGAAAAGTCTGCATCTCAAAATGTTTCTGAGATACAGGCCCCGAAATGCGTGCCAGATGCCATAATGTTAGTCTATGGGAAAAAAACATCAACTTTGGAGTACTGTAACTTTGCATCCCTTTAATATTTTGTCACCAAACCACCGAAAGGCACATCTGTGGGATGTTGGCTTTCTTGCCTCTAAATTTCAGCCCAAAAGACCAAACTGTTCTTTTGCAGCAGGGTGGCAAAGAATTCCTGTTATTTTGGGCATAGTGTCACAAAGTAGTGTTGCAAATCACGACACATTCGGAAAAAAAATCACAAAAATGTCACAGGTGTGACATTACAGTTTACAAACATTTCTAAAACATATTTCTGGGGTGTTTAACCTCCCAAAAAAGACATGGCTAGCATCCTCAGGGCTTGACTAGGCGAACACCAAAATAATTGTGTCCCTAGAGGGTCCCAAATTTAAATGCCAAGCATTTCTGAGACCACTAACTGAAAACAAAAATGGCTGACTCACGACACTACAGGGGTCATTTTCGACACTAAAAGCTGCATTTGTGACACTGTTGAACTTTTTGTTAACTTTTCCCGTTGACTATAATGGGAAACTTTTGAATAACTTTTGAACTGTTTAATATTTTTTCATGAAATCTTCGAAAGGCACATTGGGAACCCTGGCCGCATGTTCCCTGAATTTTTCGGACCGGTCGTGCAAACCCTGCAAACTATAGGTGCGAGCAAAGAATGCACAAAAAAGCATAAATGTGTTACAGAATGTCGCTTTATAACTCCGCAACTATATATCCGACCATTACAAAACTTTGCAGATCCAGAGATCTATGGTACTGCTCTGTTCCTGCCAAATTTCATGCAAATCTGTCATATGGTGGCAAAGTTATTAAGCTGCAAAAGTTCATACTTTAACCTTAAATGGGGTACTCAACCCTATCTATAGTGGCACTATCGTGCCACATTATATATATATATATATATATATATATACACACCAGAATTATATCTAAGGATAAGGACTAGCAATTGGGTAGTTCACAACATCCCTCCCTCCTAGACTGAATTTGTGGGAATCCATCCCCATGCATGCTGTGATTTTCACAAATTCTGTTCACTGGTCTAACTGGTGAGATAGCCCATCTGCATTGGCATTGGTCGATCCGGCCCTGTGGCTAGTGGTCATATCGTAGCCCTATAAGGCAGTACTTCATCTTAAGAAATGACCATTCGTTTTGCCCATCTACGTTAGCCACATCAGGGGTTTATGTCCGCCGAATGGGCGCTTGGGTCCCTGTGTCTACGTCGTGTTTCATTAATGGGGTTAGTCCAGGCTTGGCCATAAAACAAAGGGGTAAAGTCTGTTAAAACCTCCCTCACTTCCTGGGTCTGTTCCGGGGTCAGCTGGCATGACAGTTTGACTGCCTTCACAGAGGACTCCATTTGATTTCCATCAACAAGTCCAGCAGGGGTCTTCTTCGTCTGTCCCCTCTCCAGGACCACACACTGAAAATACTATGTCTGCCCTATTTGCATAAGGCTTCATCATGTTGACATGGTACATTCTATGGGTATGTCTCCTGTCAGGCAGTTCTACAATATAGTTCATGCCATTTTCCTGTCGGACTACCTTGTATGTCCCGCCCACTCCGCCTGCAGCTTATCCTTCTGGACCGTGGATTAAGACCATGACTTCCTGACCTACACTGTACTAGCAAGATCTGACTCTGTGGTCGTACTAGGCCTTTTGCTTCTGCTGGACGGCCAACAGGTTTCTCTGGGTTGCTCCCATAAGCTTCTTCAGCTTTCCCCTAAACTTTTGGACATACTCCACTATGGGAGTTCCCTGGGTAGCGTGCTTGCCTTCCCAGTCTTCCCGGATCAAGTCTATGGGCCCACACACCCTGTGTCTATATAAGAGTTCGAAGAGGGAGAACTCTGTCGGCTCTTGGGGCACCTCCCTGTATGCAGGGAAGGTATTTCTCCCCAGTCCCTCCCATGCTGTTCAGCAAACACTTCAGGGTTTTAAATAATTGATTAGCAGTTTTTGTCTTGGGACAATACTAACTGTACAGAAAGTACTTATAAAGGTTTTCTAGAAGTGTTGTTTATTAAACACAGTGAGGCAAGCGCTATGCATTTTCACAATAATTTTGCACTTTTATGAGCAAACCGCTAATCAATTTTTAGAGTTAAATAAAACCCTGCACTTGGAGCATCGATTTTAGGGTACCATTAAACCTTTAGACAAGGCCATTAGCTTGCGGGTGATAAGGTGTCGTGCATCTGTGCACCACCCCACACTTCTCCCACAAACACTTCATCAGGTCTGACATGAAGGTACCCCTTCAATCATTGATAACCTCCTGCAGAAACCTGACACAGGAGAAAATCCCTAGCAAGGCATCTGCCTTTTTGTCTGTCCTAAGTGAGGAAAGGGCGACCACCTCTGGGTATCGGGTGGGATAATCTACCACCGTCAGGATAAACCTCTTCCTGGAGGAGCTTGGGGTACTCAAAAGGTCCTACAATGTCCATTCCTACCCTCTGGAATGGCTCCTCCACAATGGACAAGGGAATTAGAGTGGCTTTGGTTTTACTACCTGCCTTCCCTGTTTGTTGGCACGGTGACAAGACCTGCAATATTCCTTCACCTGCTGGGTGAAGTTGTGCCAATAGAAATTCTAGGCCAATTGCTGCATGATGCGCATGATTCCCAGATGTCCGGACATGGGGATATTATGAGCTTTCTTGAGCAACCACTTACGGTACCCCGAGGAACGACAGAGCTGCCTGCCCATCACCTCTCCCTCTGTCCTTACGTCCTATGTATACAACAGTCCATTGCCCCAATATACTTTTATGTCTCACATCACCTCCCTGTGTCCTGTCAGATTCTGCACAAGCCTTCAGCCTCTTCAGACTAGGATCAATCCTCTGAGCAGCTGCAAATTCTTCACATTTTCCCAAGGCATGGGACATGTCCTCTTCAGTTCCTAAAGTGGGGTCTATAGCTCTAGCGTCAGGGTATTCAGGGTCACTGCCATCCCTAACCTTCTGACCATTGGTTACCCCTCTCTCCTCAGAGTAGCCTTCGGTAGCTGTTTTGTGAACTACTATGTGGGGAAGCCCTGCCTTCCTTTCACTACTCTCTATTTCAGGGGACACAGGCTGGGGAATCACCCTCTCATTGTTTTCCACAGGGGCTTCTATGGAGTCCAGGGAACTACAATCGGCTGTTACTGTCTGACTGAGGATAACTGCACATGCCACCCACTTCTGTAGATTATTCCCTAGAATCACATCCAGGGCGAAGTTGTCTGCCACAGCCACTTTTTGCACCCTCTCTCCTATCTCACCCCAGTCCAGGAGAACACTAGCTAGTGGCAGAGATTTTTCCTCCCCAGTGAATCCCCTTACTGTCACAAACTGATTAGCTATAAGCTGTTCTGGCTCAACCAGATCCCCTTTTACTAAGGTAAGAGGCTCCCCCGTGTCTTAACCCATGGGTGTGCACCCCATTTACAGTAACCGGGTGTATGGGCTACTCATGTTCATAGGCATGCTTTCAGGGATACACAGCGCACCCAACTGTGTTCAAGCACCACTTTGCTCATTCTGTGCCTTTTCAGGACTCAGTCTAGCAAGATGCCCTGGCTGTTTGCAAAACCAGCAATCATTATTTCTATTATCTGATAAATCCTGTTTTTGTAACCTGGGTTTTCCCCTTTCTGTGGAGGCAGTGAGGCTTTTAGCTGCACTGAAGGTGCGCTTTTCTGTGCTGCCACGTCCACTCCACTCCTTTTCAGAGCAGGCCTGCTCCTGGCATAGCGACCTGATAGCTCAGCAGCCTGCTGTGTTGTTTTGGGGTCTCGGTCCTCTAACCAGGTTTTTAGCTCTGCTGGGCAAGCCCAAAAGAATTGCTTCAGGAGTACAACCTCCTCAGTTTTCTTTACAGAGTTCGCTTCCACTCCCTCCCTCCCACCAACGTTTCAAAAACTGACGTTGCTTTGTGGCGAGTTCTTCATAGCTCATGTCAGGGCTTCTCCGGAGCTTACGGAACTTAACCCTGTATGCTTCAGGCATTAATTCATACCTTTTAAGCAATGCAGCTTTATGTTTCTGATAATTACTACTGTAGTGATTGTCCATTTGGCCTAGTGCCTCACGTCCTTTCCCAGTAAGCAGTGGAGATAGCTGGAAGCTCCAGGACTCCCTGGTATTTTAGCCTGGATACAGACCTTTTCAAACAAATTCAAAAATGCATCCATATCCTCCCCCTCTTTAAATCCAGCTGTTAATTTGGAATTTAATTTGTACCCCAGTCCTGGAGTTCCAGGTTCACCCCTGTCACTTACCTCCTCTGGCTCTGGTTGTTGGAGTCTTAGCCTCGCCATTTGGAATTCCCTCTGGCGCTCTTTGTCCTCTTTCTGAAGCTGCCTTTCTTTTTCCTTGGCCTCTCTCTGATGCTGGTTTTCTTTTTTCTGCAGCTCAAGCTCCATCTGGAACTTTATCTGCTCGAATTCCAGCTCCAGTTTCCTCCACTCTAGCTGCAGCCTGATCCCTTCCGGCTCCAGCATTGTGGTGACCTTCTCCTGGCGCTGTGGCTCTGAGTTCCCTCTGGTCTCACTGTCCTCTTCCCTGGGACCAGACTCTGTGACGTCCCTTGGCACTCCCACACCCAAGTTCTGGTCCCTTTCAGTCACTGGCAGTGACTCAGGATTCTGGGCAGTTGCTTGCTCATTGGCTGCCACAAGAGCTTTCACAAAGTGCTTTTTCTGGTTCGCCCCTTGCATCAGACTCCTCTTTCCTGACACAACTGCTTCAGGTAGTCTGCAGTGTATTTACTGTAGATGGAAGCCATCTTATTCCCTAACTACTGCTACACTAGTTTGCACCAGAGAAAAAAACAGGTACTGAACTTTATACTGTAACCAAATTATATATATATATATATATATATATATTTATTTTAAATCTCTACCTTGATATTGTGTGGACTGTTTACAGTTTATCAATCTGATACACTGGGCTCTAATCCAGCTGTTATGCCTATGCCACCAATATCTCGAATTGCAACAGTATGCAAACAAACCTGTCGGATCCCAACTCTGCTACCAGATCTGTCACAAACCCACTCCCGAGGGTCAGGCCCACTGAGCTCACAGTGCCCATCCCTAAGTGCAGTCTGTGATAGGGGGAATCGGGTACCCTCCTCGTGCTTTTAGAATGTTCACCGAGGTCACGACTGCACCTCTGCCACGAGGACCCAGGGCATCTGTCTAACTCTGGATAAGGGCACAATACCAGTCTCAAGTCTTGAGGCCAGATATGAACCCTTCCTTGGCTATTACACAAAGGAGGAATACCCAGGCATCACACTCTCTTCGGGGTAGCAGAGTAAGCCTGATTTGGCCTTCTCCCTATCGAACATGCAATAGCCTGGTTCAAAATCTCTATAGACTTGTCCCTGAGACTTTGGTATTCTCCCTATCCTTCCAGATCCTTTACAGACCTTTTTGTCAGTTTGGTTGCTTATGGTGGCCCCTGTAAGCAATTAACAGTTGTCACAGATTATTAATAAACCTTCTACAGTCACACACAAATATTGAAATCTCCTACAGGCAGAATTTCTTTAGAAAAACAAAGGTTTTTACTAAAATACCTAAGTATGGTTACAACAAAAAGAACATACATTAATTTGAGGTACAGTATGCAGAAACAAAATGGAACACATATATACATGTAAACGCTCAACACTGTTAGCTAAAAGTGTACCTTGAAATTGCAGTGAATTGAAGACCAGAAAAGTGGATGAAAGTTTTCAGTTCCTTTAGTCCTTGTAGCCACACTGGGTTTCAGCAGTTTGGCTTCTGGTGTGTGTGTCAAGCAGAGCATCCAGATAAAATGTGTGTGTGTGTGTGTGTGTGTGTGTGTGTGTGTGTGTGTCAAAATGCCCTGATCTGGGGCCATTTATAGGGATGGCCATCCCTTTGAAATAGTGAGTGAAAATCCCACAACTTTTAGGCCAGTATATGGCACTCTTGCACTTCCCCAAAATCTTATGTTCCTGATAACCTTTGATGGGTCAGATTCCCATAGTTAACCCAGGTGCTACAGTTAGAACTCCTGTAAGTGGAATTTCACACAGGTATGCTAGAAGGATGTGTTCTTTCATTTTACCTCACAAACTGAAGTATACTATTAACAGTTTCTTAGGATCAAAGCATTCTGCTTTTTCTTGACGTGAAAAGGGCAATCTCCTGACATTTTATTACTTCTGTTTGCCTTGGTCAGTTAACTTAGAGGAAGATTCTTTGATCAGTTATCCACAAGCATTTTGTCAAATAACTTGTCATTTTCCTGGCAAGCAAGGCTGGCCTACAGGTCAAACCCTTTTTTTTTTTTAAATCCAGTCTTTTTTCTATGTGCCTTTGCCGACACTGGCATGTACATATACATAGAATTACACTCAAAAAAGAACACACACACACACACACACACACACACACACACACACCTAGAATTATATGTACAAATAAGGACTAGTAGTTGGGTAGCTCTCCACAGTGCTAATGTTAGATGGTATCTTGGTTGACTGAAGCAGTTGTCTCCTGAGAAGGTAGAAGATAGAGTAGTCTTTGTAGAGGGTATTAGATACATGGTTTATGAATGACAAATAATTAGTGCCAATAAGAACCTTATTCCTAGAGGGGCTTGATTAGTAGCAGTACAAAGCCATAGGAGGAGAAAGTGTACTCTGCCCCTGAGGGTAGAGAGCTGATGAATGTCTGACAGAGGGCTGATGCATGTTTGTAGTTCATGGGTGTTGTCAACAGTATGAAGCCATGGGGGATGAATGCATACTAAGCCACTGAGGGGCAGAGAGCTGGTGAATACTCAGCTGTTACAGGGTTGATATCCATTTGCAGTTGGTGGGCGTTGCCTGAATGTTAGTGGGGGTGCAATCCCATTGTTGATATTTAGGAGGCATTTGCTGACAGGTGGCAGGCATGATGGGACTGTAGAGCCGGAGGTAGTGTAGGTCATTGTTTCTCAAATGAGGCTGTCGCGGCCACCAATACAGTTTTCTGCAGCCACAGAGTTCTTTAGAATCCCAGCTACAGAGGTACTGGAACAGACAATTTCTTAACCTCTAAATAAACACAGGAGATAACCTTTCAAGTGAAAATACTTCAGGGACTTGATTTAATGTATGTGGTACGAAAATGAAATGTGTTATATTGGACATGTTGGGGTTGGGTATAATAGGTGGTTTGGAGTTCTGGTGCCATCACTTTGAGGCCCTCAGGATTTGGGACTTGGGTATCACTGGTGTAGGTGGTCCTTGATGACACACACACACACACACACACAGATATACAGAAGATGACGGCAGATGAGGACCATGTGGCCCACCTAGTCTTCCCCTTTTCCCTACCTAATGCATTACCGCAGAGCCTAGTTGATCTGCAGCTTACTCTGTCTTCCCTATTGCTAGAGTACTTTTATGTCTATCCCATGCATTCTTGAATTCACCTACTGTTTCTCCCCAACCACCTCCACAGGGAGGCTGTTCCAAGCATCCACTACTCTTTCTGTGAAAAACCTCACATTGCCCCTGAGCTTACTTCCCTCTAGCCTCATATCATGTCCCCTTGTACTTGTACACCTTGTTTTCTAAAAGATGCTACCCTCCTGTACTTTGTTTATACCCCTGATGTACGTGAATGTTTCTATCATATCCCCCTCCCCACCATGGAATACATATTGAGGTTCTGTAGTCTTTCCTCATATGACTTTTGGTGCAGTCCTTACACCATTTTTGTTGCCCTTCTCTGGACTGCCTCTGTTTTGTCTGTGTCCTTCCAGAGATGCAGCCTCCAGAACTGGAAACAGTACTCCAGATGAGGTCTCACTAGTGATCTGTACAGTGGCATAACCACCTGCTTTTTTCTGCTGGTGATACCTCTCCCTATGCACCCTAGCATCCCACTGGCTCTCCCCATAGCCTTCTCACATGGTTTGGTTACCTTTAGATCATCAGATATGATTACCCCAGGTCCTTTTCTTGACTGGTGGCCGTCAGTACATTCCCCCCATCTTGTGCTCCTCCTTTGGATTTCTGTGCCTCAAGTGCATGATTTTGCACTTCTTTGCATTGAATCTTAGCTGCCACACTCTTGACCACTCCTCAAGCATGTTTAGGTTCTTTCTTATTTTTTCCATGCCTCCTGGAGTTTCGACCCTGTTGCAGATCTTAGTGTCATCTGCAAAGAGGCACACCTTCCCCTCCAGTCCCTCTGCAGTGTCGCCTATGAAGACATTAAAGAGTACTGGCCCTAGCAAGAATCTCTGTGGCACCCCGCTGGTCACTCTCCTCTTCTTGGATTGAATGCCATTTATCACCACCCTCTGTGTCCTGTCACTCAACCAGTTTCTGATCCAGTTTACCATCTTGGGACTCACTCCCAGGATGCCAACCTTATTTATCAATGTCCTATGTGGGACGGTGTCATTTGGAATTCTGGAGAGCAGTGGAGCTAGTATTTTTTTTTTTTTAAGTTTAGGGTTACAGGATAAGTTCTATGGGATACAATTCTCTCTTACAGAACTTTCCATGTCTACTGAAACAGTACAAGGCTAAACAGAGATGAAACAAAATTAGACCACCAAGTTGCAAAACATGTACATATCAATTTGGTATTTAACATGTTTAATTTTACAGGATTTTTAAAAGAGGACAGGACTACAGCTAGGGCACAAGTAGAGGAAGATGGTATTTGTGCCATAGAAGAAGACCCTACTGAACAACCAGACAATCTAGTTGATATATGAGGGGGATTCCATTTCTCTCTTGTGCAGGAGTGTGGATCTAGAAGAATGGGATGAAGTCCTGATATGCCGAATCTTCCTAGAGGATGACTGGGTTCCCTTGATGACTCTTGAATGGAGCCCAAATCTGGAGAATAGAGTGTGGTGAATAATGGAGCAGGTACTACGGATGTGAGGAAATACGGCAAGGATTTGGTAATGCCAATTCCAGCTGTGTGATGTGCGAGAATGCTGATCAGAATCTAGCAGAGTGTGAAAGACTTAAATGCTTTGAGGTGTTTACTGCCTAATGGGTTATTGGGCTGTAGAGTAATAAGGTGGACTGTCGTGTACCTATAGTATGGGCCTGTATGAACGGGTGCTGGTTTAACAGGAGTGTCCTGTTGACTCTGGGGAAATAGGACTCCAGGTCCCACTAGCTACTTGCTGGAAGCTATTTCACAGAAAGTTTCTGGAATACTTGTAACATGAAGCAGTTCAACAACAGGTCATTAGGTAACAAGTATTGAATAGCCATTCCAGGTAGCTCACTATGAGTGAGTGGCCCATGGCATCCAAGGAGCAGATCCCAGAACAGGTCAATTTGGAACACTTTTGAGCAGGCTGGAATGCCTACAGAGGTGGTTGCACCGACCAGCTTGAACCTCAGAGGTGACTGCTATGGGTGATCGGCCTTCACAACACTGCCCAGAGCAGAACAGACTTGCAGGACAAGAGGAAGCAAACCAGATGAAGCGAAGACTACATTGAGAGGATGTCCTTGGTGGCAGCATGGACCATGACCAGAAAATCATTTGAGGAGATCTGTGATGTCATGAGCGTTAGTGACACAACCTAATCCATTCATTCTGTGCTTCCCCTTTCAACTTTTTCTGGTGTTCCCACTGATACGCAGATCACTTTCCCAGTCTCTGTTTAAAAGCATAGTACACTCGTCCTACCATACAATAAAAAAAGGAAAAAAAGCTAAAAATGAAAAACATCCCTTTCTCAGTGTGCGTATCTCCACTCCTCCGCTCCTACTAGTAGTCTCAATACTGCCTGTATGCTTACAATAATGCGATCTTGACAAAATAAAAAATTAAAAAACTAAAAGTAAATAACAGTCCCCTTTTCTACTGGTTTGCTATGTTTATTGCGATCTGTCCTCCCAGCCGCCAACCTGCTACTCACTGCCATTTGATTACTCACTCACTCTCACTGTTGTTGGCCCATTCTGAAGCACTGTGCTCAAGTCACAAACTATTGGGGGAACAAAAATGCTTACCAATATTCTTTTTGTTTTGTGAACTGCTGGTGTATGATAAGTGTAGCACTCTCATCCCATGGGGGTTGAGGAAACCATGACAACCACCTACAGCCAAGGTGGCGACAGTAGCACAATACTACTTAGGGCAACACACACACACACACACGTATGTGGAGGAACTATTTTACATCAAAATACCTCACAGAACTACTTATGTTACTGTCTAACCCTATTACTTTTTATTTTTACATGCATGTAAAATACACTGCCCAATTTTATAAGCACAATAAGACACTCCAGGGGTGTACCTTACACATTTTTAATGCATGACCAGGGGCTGAAGGCACTTGGCCTGTGGGTTCTTGCCTCACTACACTCATGACCATGCGTTAGAAATCTCTAATGCACACCCTCTTGTGTCTTATTGCTTACTAGAGCTGTTGGTCATATAAAGAAGAATCAAGACAGTAATGATGATGGAGGGATGGAGGCTGTAACGCTGCAGTTAGGTACTGCACCTACTGTAGCAGAGATGTCTATGTTATGGATAGAAGGTGCTGTGAGCTAGGCAGCAGTTTGGAACAATGCGACTCTGCATCACAGAAGCAGGGAGGG
Source organism: Neoceratodus forsteri (assembly GCA_016271365.2). Classification (NCBI taxonomy): domain Eukaryota; kingdom Metazoa; phylum Chordata; order Ceratodontiformes; family Ceratodontidae; genus Neoceratodus; species Neoceratodus forsteri. The sequence goes on along the minus strand of CM057450.1, from coordinate 93,841,257 downwards.
AGGCATCCCAGAGTGTTGTAGCAGGACTTTGTAATGTGGTTGCTTTGTAAGGACTGAAAAAATGGTGATTGTTTAATTAATGTATTTATATGTGACTTAGCGTTTTGTTACATTTTTCATCACAGGACAAAGGTTGCAAGTAAAGTTCCTGTCTGTGTCCAGTTTGAGTTAATTGGTTGGGTCTCACAGCCAGTTATGGAGTAAGAGAGATGTTTGCTTGCTTGTTATTGCCAACAGCAGTTAAAAGCCCACATCTGGCTGTCACAGCGTGTGGGAATAAACTTCAGACGAGGCAGATTTACAGGTTTAAAACACACTGTGGTGTGATATTTATTTTCCAAAAGTTCGAAAAATAATAAATGAAAACAAAAAAATTGCAAAGAAAATCACTACTTAACATCAGTAGTATCTCCCATAATACAGTCCTGGATCTTAGAGCTGCTAAGACCCTTCTCATCTGCATTCAATAGCTTGTCTGCACAAACAGTAGAACCTCGCCTCCTCTCGCAGGGCTGAGCCCCACTGGCTGGACTGAACTGAGTTGAATGCAGTGAAGGGGTTTTATATCTTTTTGGTGGGGTCACCTGACTAAGCCCTTTTTATTTTCATGTGCTGGACATGCTGTTTTAAAACCAAGGGAGTTTGTTTGTTTCAGGGGACTTACTGGTTCAATTAAAGGTACAGATATTGACTTTCTGTATCTTGGATTCGTAATGACTAAGCATTTTTATAAAGCATACCACAGTTTTTTGTTAAGATTCATACAGTAACAGGTTTATAATGTGAATTTATCAAAATACCTTAAGGATTTCGTATAATTACTAATCATGAAATGATTAATTTGATATGGCTTCTGAATCATTTTTCTAGAAAAAGGCTTTTATAACTGTATTCATTGGTGCTATCTAAAATAGCCTTAATTTTAATTTTACACAAAATGCACTTGTGCACTTTACACAACACCTCTCTGGGTGTTTGGCATCATTCCAGAGACTGGATGGATGGAAATGGAAAAAGAATGAAAAGAGATAACTACTCGGAAGTTTAGTAGGGACAGTAAAGAGCTATGCTAGGTGGCCAACCTAGGGTAGAGGGGGAAAAAGAAGAAAAGCAAAGAGAAAAGCATTAACTGTTGTGCAAAAGAAGTTTTGGTAGCTAGAAAATGAGATAGAAAAGTGGTCCATCAGTCACAGCCGAGGGTGTAGCCTAATTCCGCCACACTGGCACTCCAAAAAAAGTAAGGTTAGCATTCCTCCTTATTGCTGTTAGTTTGCAGAACAGATGCTGCGTTCGGTAGTCACAGATTGTGAGGAACAGAATGGCCACAAAGATGATCAGTTGAAGTATGGGTTCACTGGGCACACAAGGAGGCTACTTGGAGGTTCCTTTCCGGAGCAAGCTGTGAACCGGCAGATGATGGGTACATGCTGTGAAGTAGGCTGGTGCAGGGGTGAGTCATGAGGAGCCACCGAGCCATAGACAGGCAGGAGTATGATCAGTGACCGCAGATCAGCAGTATGCACGAGGTGTGTGGTATGGTGCCAAGCATCCGTTGCAAGGAAATCTGGCTGAGGAAGGCCAGAATGGAGTAGCATGGGCACTGTGTTACTCTCCAGGTGAGTAACCCGGCCTGTGCAGGAATACAGGAAGAAAGTGGAGAGTGGCAGACTATAAGTGCATGTGGCACTGAGAGCCACTAGGAACCACACTGATGGAGCCCAAAATTGCATACAGGAGAAGATAAAAATGACTGCTGAAGGCAGCAGGAAAGCGAGGGTTGTGGAGCAAACTAGCAGCAGCTGAGCCTGGAGCTGTGGTGAGGGCCATGGGAGACCAATATAAGTTGGGGAAGATCAAAGTACCGATGGTATTGGGTGGTGCTAAAGTTTGAATAGCATTAATAACTTACTCAAACCATAAATTTCCTAACCACTGAGGAATTTTGTAATTATGACAATACTAACTGGGAAATTTATTCCTCAGCAAACCTGGCCACTGCACCACCAGCCACAGCATTTAGGGAGGCAGGGAAGGCATACCTGAGAGGTATGCTTATATCGTACATAGCAGTCAGATTTACATTAGGGAGAGAGAAACAGTCTGAGCTAAAAAAGAAGCTCAAAGAACTTAAAAGGCAGTCGTGTACAGATAAATCTGCTGACTGTCTCAGGCAGCCAGCCACGACAAGAGTGACACTTGACATGCTCCTAACTGAAAGTACATGAATGTCCCTGTTTATGTAAGTAGTGCCTATGTGAGTGGGGCAATAAGCCCAGCACACTGTTAGTGCATATGCCAAGAGTTAAGAGGCCCAAATATCATAATAACTATAAAGACCCCCTCAGCAGCTCTAGTTAACATGGACTCGGAGACAAGAAAGGAGACTGCTGCATTTTATAAAAACCTGTACAAGCTGGCCCGCTGGCGCAGCAGTTGAGCTTCCACTTGTGATGCCTACACCCTGGGTTCAGGAATGGACCCAGGGAGTTGGAGGGTCAGCCAGGGGGTGGATTGAGCATCCTTGGTACTGCTCTCCTCTAGTGACCAGTGTATGCTTGACCCCTGGCAGAGGGCGAGTGGAATATCAGCTGCCAAGCTGTCGGGGAGGTGTGCTGGATGGAAGGCTTTGGCGCACTGCGTCATTGCGCACCATGCCTCCCGGGGAGCTAGCACTACAAAAATGCTGCCTGCTCCATATATATGATGCCCTGCTTCTCTGGCTCTACTCTGACCTCCACAGTGCCTGGCTGGTGACTGAGCCTTACAGTCTCTGTTGGGTTCACCTGGTCTGCAGCCCCACTCTGGGGAGTATGCCAGGGAGGACCACTGGTGGATTTCTATGCTGGGACCATTATAGGCTTCCCTGGGATCATGCCTGCCCAGAGGGAGCAAGCCTGGGTGGATTGTTATCCAAGGTAAGTCCTGGAGGGGTGGCGGTGGCCGGGATAGTGGGGACTGAGCCCTTAGAGGACAGACACAAAAAAGCATAATAAATAAATAAAAAATAATCACCTGTACAGCTTGGAATGCTCAGGCTGACTAGACAGAGTCAAGGAATTCCTGAACAGAACAGTAATCTCCCATCTGTCATAGGAGCAGACCAAGGCACTACAGGTTAAGACTTCATCCACAGAAGTAGGCAAAGCTAAACAGATTCTTAAAAGAGGGAAAGATAGTGGCCCATATGGCTTCTCTGGTGAATTATTTAAGCTCCTCAAGGAGCCCCTCAGTGAGTGCATAGCTAAAGTTTATGAGGAAGGAGTGCTCCCACATACTTCTCGCTCAATGTGATATCCAAGCCAGGGATGGACCCAGTTGAATGCGGTTCATATTGCTCAATCTGCCTTTTAAACTGTGATAACAAAGTCTGTGCTAAGGTGCTGGCCTCCAGGCTGGACAGGGTGCCAGGACTATTGATGCATCCAGATGAGATGGGATTTGTCTGGCACAGACTCTCCTATCACAGTATGAGGCAACTCCTAAATGTGGTGAACTTAGGCTGTCATCGTACTGAAGGGGTGGGGGAGGGGCATTCATGCTGTCCCTGGATGCTGAGAAGGCATCTGATGGGATCAAATTGGAGTATTTGTTTGAGGTGATGAAGAGGTTTGGGCTCAAACAGCTCTTTATAGATTGGACGAAATTGTTATACCACCAACTTATGGCCCCTATATTAGTGAATGGCAGCTCACGAGAACCATTTACTTTGCATAGGGGTACATGCCAGGGATACCCCCATCCCCTTTGCTGTTCACTTTGGCCATCAGACCACTGTTAGCTAACATCCGGGACAACCCAGATATTCAAGGCCTATTACCCCAGACACAGAAACACCATAAAATCACATTATATGCAGATGGCATCCTGCTGTACATCACTGACCCTGCAAACATGGTACCACACCTTCTATGACATCTGGAAGACTTTCCTTTTTTCCCTGGGTACAAGATCAGCCTACAAAAATACTGATTAATGGCACTGGTGGTGGCAAGAGGGAGGGCATATAATCTGCAGACCCCATTTCAGATGGTAAAAGAACGGCAGGTGTATCAAGGCATCAGAGTAGCACCTTCCATAGCTGACTGGTACACCTTCAACTACAGGCCCCTGTTGAATGTACTTCTGGGTGAAGTGGGAGAGATGACCATCTCCCACCGTCTTAGATGATTCACTGACACTTGATTAAAATGACAGTATTGTCCAAGACCCCAAATCCCATGCAGATGCTCCCGATGGGATTGTCAAGGGAAGATGGGGCTTACTGTATATAGAGACAGCCTGTACCTCATTTCTATGGGTGGGAAAGTGGCCTAAGGCTAGTTTGTCTAGACTGAAAAGGGATAACCAACAGGTGGGACCACAGTTCCCAGATGTGCACCAATTATTACCTTGTGGCACAAATGTGGCTTGTCCTGGAGTGACGGGGGGCCCATATCCTCCACAGGCCACCTAGTAGTGGGAGGACTCAGTAAATATTGGGGGATACAGAGCAGAAATCCACTAGTAGAGTGCACATTAGAAGTGTGGTTCTCCAGAGGTGTGGGGGGGGGGCACACACTTTGTTGGTCCCCTTAGCACATAAACCTCGAGTTAATCCCTGGTTTGGATAACACAGCCTTTGAAACCTGACAGATGAAAGGGATACAGTGTGTGAGTGACCTGGTAACTGCGGAGGAAATGAGGTCCTTAGAAGCGTTAAAGCAGCATTGGGATATACCCAACACACAGTTTTTTTTGTACCACAGAGGAACCCCTCATTACATAGAGATTGAACAGAGATGACCCCTGGTGAGGAGGCCATAGTCCCATTGGAGTGGAACATCCTACATAAACGTCTCAGGCTTGAGCAAATGATGAGGTGGTGCAGCAAAGCAGAATGTTGGGATAGGATGCATCCCTTACAGTGTTGAGATGGGAGACGGATCTTGCTTGTTCAGTTCCGGAGAAAGGATGGCAGTTAGTCTGTTTATCCCACATGGGACGCTTTTATGTATCAAATGTAAGGAAGCCCACTGTAAATTTGTCAATCACCTTTACCAACCATCACAAGTAGTCAGTAAATTTAACCCTGGATTATTGCCTATTTGCGGCAGATGTAACAAGGAGGTGGATACCTAGAATGGTAGCAATTTCTTGTTTAAAGTCAGAATTTACAGCACATTCTCTGTATGGCAGCACCTTTTCTATGAGGGACCATGCGGTTTTTTTTTTTGTAGACACTGTGTATTTTCCACCACATCCGGGCATCCTTCCAGGGTGTACTCTCGATGTCAGCCTGTACTCCCTGACTGAACCATGCTGTGACCGGAGAGACTCCCCTGACCACCCAGGCAGACCTAGCCCCCCGGAACATCCTCCTGTGGCGGCCTTTCTGGAATTAGAGAGGTCATACCTGGATGGCAGATTGGCCATGGAGTCCTCCGATTGCAGGGCCATCAGTGGGATGTGGGCTGCATCACTAGAACCCCCTTCATCTCCGCGAGTGTGGAGGTTTTTTTCTGGATTGTGGTTTGTCCTGGTCCCCATGGAGCCCAGCCAGCATCGCAACGTAGTGCCTCAGCTCTGCCCCCAGCATATGCAGCACCGCTATGTTGACACCCTCCGGACACTGCCAGAGGTCTCTTCATGAGCAGACGGTCCCCTGAGCCCTCCCTGAGAAGAGAGAACAGTCTACCGGATGTTCACTCTCTTCCCTCCCCTGCTGACCCCTGATGACCCAGACTCATTCCCAAACCCGGATCGCCAGTGTGGTGCGAAGTGTAGCGCCCAGCGCCTCAACCCTCAATGCCACTGGGCTGGCTATGGGACAGGGCAATTTTGAGGGATAAAATAAGGGACATCTCATAAAAACAGGGACAGCTGAGAGGTGTGGACCTCAGAATGAAAGGATTACATACATCTTGGAAGACAGGGGAGCACAGTTTGAAAGAGTCTGGGGGCCATACCTGGACTCCTGTTGCCAGGGGGCAGTGGTAATATGTCCAGGATCCTTCAGCTGGATAAGTCTAACTACCTGTATAGAACTGAATTGTGTGTTGTTGTACTGTTAATTATGTACTCATGCAAACATCAACTGTACTCCTGTTGTAGTGTTTTTGGTTTTTCTTGTACAGTGTGTCTCCAGTTTTGTGAGAAATTGCACGCTTCATGTTAAATCATAGGTGACAATGGGCTGCAATGGCAGTTTTAGCGGCCTGCTTTCACCATCGATACAGGTAAGTTTTTTTTTTTTTTAGGAGGATATCAAATTATGTATGTGTTATGTCTAGGCTTGCCAGGATTTGATTTTAATTTTTTGCAAATTTCGACCGAAAATATCGATCTTTATTATGCAATTTGAAATGTGATTTTTTCCGACTAAATAAATTATTTAGAGTCCCCCAAAAATTATGTTTGCATATTTTCGATTTATTTTGTGTAAAACTTTGTAAAAGCAGTTCATCAAAAGCATAAGTCACATACACTACGTTGCTTAAAAGCAGACATGCAGCAGTGACATCACAGTATAATAATTGCAGAAGCTGTAAATACATCTGTACTGGGTAAAAAGAGCAACTAACAATACGTACAGCAGCTCTCAATAAAATACAGTCCAGAACTATTTACTTGTTCTCTGACACTTCTGAAGAGCCAAAGCTCTCAAAAGACACCGTTATGTCCTTATTGTTGTAAAGGATATTTAGCTGCCCTAGTCTTTCCTCAGACAATCGCATACGGTGTTTGTCTTGCACCTTGCGGAGTAGACTAAAAGATCTTTCAATGCACACTGAGGTGACAGGTACAGCCAAGGCACATGATGCCACAGAGCACAATGAGTTGTTGTTTTCGACTTTTACAGTAATCTACGGCACTGATGCTTGAATCGGATGGTACCTCAAGCAACATGTACTGTTCAAAGTCCACCTTGAATTCATCACTCTTAAAGTCCAAATGCTGCACAGTATTTTGGTAGTCTGTAACACTGTGTGACAGTTAACATTTTAAAAATGGATCGAACAAATGACAGCAACCAGAGACCCCAGACCATAAAGTCCATCAGGGATGTTGCGTCCCATTGTGGCACCAAGTTTTTTGTGCAACTTTGAGGCAACAGCATGCATTGCTGTTGAGAGTTTTGCCCTTTTGGATCCCATCGACTTCAGTTCTACTTATTTTATGGCTGTGTCAGGATCAGATGCAATTTGTAAATCACAGTTAATGAGCTTTTCTATTTGATGTGTTAGAGGCTCACTTGTTAAAGATGAACATCATGTATTTTGCATAAAAATATACAAACAAATCCTAACTTACAGTACAGCTCGCGCTGCGTGCCATCCTCCGTGACCATGCTCTGGAGTTTGCTTGCCTTCTTTGAGTCTCTGGCAGCGTATTCATTGACAAAAAAACCAGCCACACCGTCCCAGTGATAATGAATACATTTTGCAGCCTCAAGTTAAGAGAACCATCTTGCTGGCACTGCTCAGTGTGGCACATGGAAACATGATGGGCTTACTAGGTTGTTTGTGCACACTTTAAAAAATGCTCTGCATTGTCGTTTGTATTTTTAAATATAGCAGGAAAATGAATTACAATGTCTTTAACATCAGAGAAGTCGGGTGTTCCTAAAGCGTGGTCGATTGCAACATAAAGCAGATGTGCAATGCAAGGAATGTGCAAAAGATGCTTCACCAATCTTGCAGTGTAAATACAGTGTCAGTGGCTCAGCAGGTAGCACACTTGCCTCTGAGGCTGAGAGATCAGAGGGCCGTCAGAGGGTTGTGGGTTCAATTCCCACACCTGGCAGAGGGGTGTCAGAGGGCTATGGGTTCAATTCCCACACCTGGTGCTTGGATTAGTATCCCAGTACTGACTCTGTAATGCAGCATGAGGGGGTGCTGTACTTCTGAGGTGCCGTCTTTCGGATGAGCCGTTAAACTGAGGTCCCATCTGCCTGTTCTGGTGGTAGTTCAGGTGCATGTTAAAGATCCCATGGCACTTATTGAAAAGAGTAGGGGAATTTTATTGAAAGTTGGAGTTCACTACAATCAAATGCAAGATAAATATACCAACGAACAAATAAACAAAAAAAACACTCTCCACTAACAATTACATATCAGAATAAATACAATAGTTACATCAATCAACAGTAGAATATATTAAATACACCAAGAGTCACAGTGAAGCCATAAATGCCTAACTTATTCAGCTGAAAACCAAGCCGTATCTAACTGCATAGTTCTACTCATAGTAAGTCTGATATTGTACAGAAGTTCAGAATATGAAACCAATCTTTGCTGTAAGACAAGCGTACAACGAGCGTGCCATATGAAATATCTAATAAGAACAAAAACAATAAATATAGTATCAGCATGATATTTTGCAAAAGAACTCTCCTTGAGAGCCCAAAAATTAAAGTCTGATGATCTAAATTAGAAAAAAAGGGCTCTTGCCATGTACCTGCAAGGACTCTCTAGAAAGATTGTATATATATATATGTGTGTGTGTGTGTGTGTGTGTGTGTGTGTGTGTGTGTGTATATATATATATATATATATATATATGAGGGAAAAACTCAGTTTAATACATAAGGGTTGTTCCACACCGACAAAAGTGAGGAAATTCGGTGTTAGGGTTTAGAAAGCCCCCTTTGGCCTCCCTGCCCCACCCCAACCCGGCATCCGAGTCGCATTACAGTTATCGGCCATAACTCTCACCCCATCACATGTGTAAAGAAGCAGAGGTGTAGGAGAATGGGGTGAGAGTTGGACTGACAACCTAATCTTACCCGATGCCGGTTGTGGAGTAGGGCAAGGGGCTTTCAACCCTAACACCGAATTTCCTCGCTTTTGTCGGTGTGGAACAACCCAAACTAATGCATTAAATGGAGTTTTTTGCCTCTAATTTCCCTTCTTTTTTTGAGAATGATAACGAGAAATAGTGAAGGGCCCCGTGCTTCCGCCACATGTCTTGTCACATAGTAACATTGTGCCCACAAACGCAAATAGTAATGCACATGGGGATGCAAAGCGAAACAGAAAGAGAAACAGTAGTGTAGACAGAAATGTTAAAAACAACGCAAAAGCAAGCACAAATGAAAACGCAAAGGGTAACGCACATGGTGGCGTAGACGTGAACGGTAAGGGAAACTGGAACGGAACCGCAAGCGAAAACGGTAACAGTAATGTAAGTGCACAGGCTGGTTTTCCCCAAAAGCTGCATAAAGAAAGACAGTGAGTACAAAGAATGTATGCATAATAATGGTTCTCGGAGCAGAAAATGAGTAGTTGGAATACTAAATTGCTTATATCTCAGGAACCGTACGATGTAGAAAATAAATTTAAAAGTCATATGATTTATGACTTTCCTGGCTAGTTTTGAACTTAGCCCCTTAGGGGGCTAAGCATTTTTCTGATGAAAAGTCCGTATCTCGCACCGTTTCCAAGATACGGGCCCTGAAAGGCGCGGCGAATGCCATAATGTTGTCCTTTGGGAAAAAAAAGAGAAGTTTGGAGTGCCATAACTTTGGCTCCCTGTAATATTTTTTCACCAAACCACAAAAAGGCACATCTGTGGGATATTGGCTGTGTTCCCTCCAAATTTCAGCCCAAAGGACCAAACCTTTATTTTGCAGCAGGGCGCTGAAGGATTCCTGTAATGCGTCGGATGCCGTAATGTTATCGTATGGGAAAAAGCGTCAACTTTGGAGTGCCATAACTTTGCCGCCATGTAATATTTTTTCAACAAAACACTGAAAGACACATCTTTGAGATGTAGGCTACGTTCGCTCCAAATTTCAGGCCAAAACACCAAACCGTTCTTTTGCAGCAGGGTGCCAAAGAATTGCTGTCATTTTCCCACAGCCTAGAAAAGTACTGTCGAAGTTTGCGAAATCTTTTGCAAATTCATTCGACAGTGTCGTAAGTGCGACAGTACTTTGCAAAAGTACTTTTTCTAGAAATTTGAAAAACATATTTCTGGGGTGTTTTACCCCAAAATAAAGATGTGGCTAGCATCCTCGGGGTCCGACTAGGTGAATACAAAAAGAATTAGGTTGCTAGAGGGTCTCAATTTTTGATGCCAAGCATTTTTCTGATCGCTAACTGAAAACAAAATGGTAGATTTGCGACAGTAAAAGGGCCATTTGCGAAAGTAAAAACTGCATTTGCAACACTGTCAAACTTTTTGTTAACTTTTCCCATTGACTTATAATGGGAACTTGTTTTTTGAATAACTTTTGAACTGTTTAATATTTTTTCATGAAATCTTCAAAAGGCACATCAGGGACCTCGGCCACACGTTCCCTGAAGATTTTGGACCGGTCGCACAAACCGTGCGACCTGTAGAGACGGCAGTAAAATTCCAGAAAAGCGTAAACACGCGCGCAGATCATGCTTAATAACTCCGCAGCTGTATATGCGACTGGTACGATACTTGGCAGATCCCAAGGCGTATGGGTCTTGATCATGTATTCCAGATTTCCGGCAAATCCGTCAAACGGTTGCAAAGTTATTAAGGTGCAACATTTTGGGTTTAACATGTAAATGGCTCCTCAACCCTAACTATAGTGGCACTACTGTGACACTGTAATATATATATATATATATATATATATATATATACACACACACACGCACGCACGCACACACACACACACACACACATGTCAAAAAAGATGTTGAGTTTCCAAAGATTGACCACATCCTTCCCTGGGACAGATCTGCAAGCTGTTTGTGCGCGTTATTGGCCTTAACCCTTAACTTTCCATAGGTACATAGCCAGGTGCAGTCCCACGCAAAGGGGGGAATTCTTGGATTAGTTAACTGATAAAGCACTGTCTTTTTCAAAAGTACTGGACAACCTGGAAAATCTATATCCAACTGACATTCTGACTGCAAAATGTAGTTGTAAAGTGTTTTTTCATCCACTGACAGAAGATGAGTGGGGGTAAGACCCCATTTCAAGGACAGTTTAATACAATCAAGCCCATATTGAGGAACTGTCAATTTGGACAAAAGTCTAAGCTTCTTTTCTTCCCACAGGGGGAGGCAGGATGGGAGGCAGGACTCTACTAAGCCCTTCCAGGCCAATCTCCTGGCTTCATGACAAGATCAAAGTTGTAGGTAAGGAATAAACTATAATAGAACACAACAGGGTGTAACATATTCACCTCACCTTTACTTACAGGGTGGTAAGTAAATTCTCTTTTAATAGGGTTCAAGCAAGACCCCCAAAAAGCTTGAAAAAAAAACAAAACTGTATAAACTTGTAACCATTCCCTGAGGGGAAGGGAAAATATAACTTAAATATAGGAAAACAGGGATCAATGATGTCTTAATCAAAACAACTCTCTGTTTCTTAGAGATTTGCTGACCCTTCCAGCTGTTAACCAGTCTATTAGCATGAATCATCCTTTTTGCCCAGTTCAGGGTAGAGATGTTGCCAGGCCCAAAGTCAATGCCTAAAACGGAAATGGGGAGATTAGAGACTTGTATCCTAGAGGAGGCAAGGGTGTGGACCCAATGGTGACCCCTTTACTTTTATCAATATTTATCTTGGAGCCTGAAATGACAGCATATTTAGTAAATACTTCAGTTAAGGCAAGGGAAGAAACGTTAGGGGTTACTGTTAAAACTAAACCGTCAGCATAAGTAAGTATCTTTACTGTAGGGGCATTAGGGGAGACGATGATACCTTCAGTGTTGTTATTTACTATAAGCATACGAATTAAAATTTCAATACCAAATACATAAAGTATAGGACTAAGTGGGCATCCTTGTCATACTCCTCTACGCACCTTGATTTTCCTGCCAAACCACCCATTGACATTCGGTATAATAGTGGCTCCACTGTACATCTGCCTAATCCAGGATACAAATGTATCGGATACCCCAAAAGCTGTAAGAATGGAGAATAGGAACTGGTGAGAAAACCTATCAAAGGCCTTTTCTTTGTCTACGCTGAGGACAATACCCTGAAGCTGATTCTGTTCTCTAAAAAAAAAAAAAAAAAAAAAAAAGGTTCCCTTACAATCCCCAGATTATCCTACTGCCTCCTACCTGGGATAGCGCAGGTCTGTGGGGGATTAATAAGATATTGGGCTACTCTGGACAACCTGGCCAACAGTATTTTGCTTAAAATTTTAAGATCTGTATTAAGCAGGTTGAGAGAGCGCCAATTTCCAATTATATTCATAGGCCCCTTTTCATGCAGAAGGACTAATACGGCCTCCTACATGGAGGGAACATAATTTGAAGACTGTAAAATGTGATTAAACAAGATCACCAAGACAGGGGCTAAGTCACCACAAAAGGTTTTGTAAAAACTCAACCCTAGTCCGTCTGACCCAGGGGCCGAGTGTAAGGGTAACTGAGAAATAGCTATCTTAACTTCTTCCACAAATGCCTCTAAAGTCAGAGACTTAGCATCCTGGTCAAAAACTTGAGGAAAACCAAGAGAGGCTAACAACTTATGAGAATCTACCACTTGTGGGGGGCTACCAAACGTACCTTCAACATAGGCCTCAACTTCTTTTAAAAGATCTTGAGGGAAATGCACCCTGAAGAGAAAACAAGTTCTGTAAGGATTCTACTCTCCACCCTCTTTTTACACTCCTTATAAGGGTCTAAAGAATTTTTGTGAACCCGAGTACCAAATTACAGTTCCTGATTTAAGGATTTAGCCCTTCTATATTGAAAATCTGCCATCTGCTTCTTGGTATTACTAATTATTGAACCATAGTCCTTTGTAGACACCTCAGCTTGTGAAATAAGATTTTGCAGGTGGTGTTTTAACTGTAAATACCGAATACAGTCTTTATTGGACATATAATGAGCTCTGTGCTGGAACAGTGACTGCCAGGACTTCTTAGTATCTTCCCACCATTCCAAAATGGAATCATATAGATCTGATACTGATAGTCTAGCTACCCAATCTTGGGCCCACATTTTTTTCAATTTGGGATCCTCTAATAAAGCTTCGTTGAACCTCCATTTATTCTTCCTACAATGGGGGGCGTTATCCCATGAAATCTGCATTTTAATAGCCATGTGATCTGAGAATTCACTAGGATGGGTGGAAATGTTCACAACCTCTAACACAGGGGATATAAAAATATAATCAATATGGGTTTTGAAGGGATCTCTGAAGTAAGTGAATCCCCCAGTGAAGTGATGCTTTCTAGAAGCGTCAACTATACCAGATGTGTTAAGAATTTGCTGTAATGCAGTTGAATCACAAAATAATTTAGTGGTCTGAAGACCTCTATCTGAGGTGGACAAACCACAATTAAAATCCCCAAACCATATGAGAAGCCTGGATGAGTGGAGATATGGCTGGACTTCCTTAAATAAGGCCACCCTCTGGTCTTTCGTTTGAGGGCCATAAATAGCAATTAAACAAAACCTTTCAGTAATATAGGAGATATTTAACAGCAGAGCCCTACCAGGAAGAATATCTATTAATCTGGAAACTTTAATAAGGGGATTAGACAAAAGGATGCCCACCCCATCACAAGTGTCTGTGCCTGTGGGCCAAAAGGCTGAACCATAAGGCCAGGCCTTAGAGGTTTGTCGCAATTTGTAATTACAGCAGTTTTAAGGCGGATGTCCTGAAGACAAGTAATATCACTACGAAGTCCATGCAGGGAGAATAAAGCCCCTAATTGCTTCCTATGACTTTTTATACTGTTAATGTTTAAGGTAGGTATTGTTAGGGAATGCGTTAAGTGAGATTTGCAAAGGTTAAACTGGGGTATTTACACAAAAACTGCAAAGTCAAGGTCATGAGGGTTTGGAAGATCTGCGCTGCATAGTTCTTTTAGCAATTGAATCCCCCCCCCCACACACACACAGTTTTCTGTCAGTCATAGCTGTAACGGAAGAGGAGTCGGTGCCATCTCCATCTGAATCATCATTAGTTCCTTCTGTTGCAAGGAGAGTAAACTTATTTCCTACCTGCAAAGGAACAGAAGGTGAATCCTATCTAGGCCCTACATGTTTTGCCAGTTGAGACAGCTTTTCCTTGCTTAGTTCTTTTCTTTTGAGCAGCAACTTTAAAAGGTAACTCCTTCTCATGGGGGCGGGGGGAGGCATCTCTGACCCACCTTCTTAAGTGCCTTCTTGTTGTGCAGGGGTAATAATAGTCCCGTCTTTTGGAACAGGGTCAGGATTAGGGCCAATGGACTCCTGTTCTGGAGGGTCTAGGGTCACAGGACGTTCCATGTGCTCCACATTACGATTAGTTTGGTCAGCAACATGCCTAGCCTGCTGGTGTTGTGCCAAATTAATTCAACCTTCATGCAAAGGACAGTCCTTCCTGTTGTGGGGATGCCCAGGGACACTGCCCATTGGCATGTCCCATCCATTCACAAAAATTACATTTAAAGAGGTTTAAACAGGAGGAAGCTGTATGCCCAAATTCTAAGCAGTGACTGCATCGAGAGGTATCACAGGCCGAACTAAAGTGTGCCCTAGACCCACACTTAAAACAGGACCGAGGCTGCCCTATAAAAAATAGATCACCAGTCTTTCCCCAAGTAAAAGGAGCTTGGAAGATGGACTGGGCCTGAGTTAGTAGAAAAAAGTTTAACCTTGACCTTCTAACCCCCATCCCATATTTGTTCACTGTCCAGATTTGGTGTTGGTTTCCCCAAAATCTCACACCTCTGCCATACCCCAAACAGGATGTCCTCAATGTTGATGCCTTCATTCTTAAGCATTACATTAATGAACTTTACTAGAGGTTTTGTCAAAGGAATAGCATGGATGGGAATCCAGGTAGGTTTATTTTTCAAGGTCTGATACTGGGACCAGAATCGGTCAAGGCTGGAGACATTTTTAAAACTCACATCATAATTCCCATTACCTAGGGAGATGAGGGCAAATATCTCAGAAGAAAAAAATTTAATGGAGCATTTCAATAGATTTCTAGCTACAAAAAGCCTATCGGGGGTGTATGTGGTTCTAGCCCTCCTTTGTAAAGTAGCCTGATGGCGTTACGTCTAGGGGCAGGTTCCCCCTTGTTCGCAAACAGGTCAGACTATTTAAACATGGGTTCTAAAGATGGGTTATTTTGCCGATTATGCAGCATTTCTGCACTTGGGCCCAAACGCACAGGTCCCCCCCCAGTCTGTGAAGTAGTATTAGGGAGCGGAGCAAGGGGAACAACAACAGTAGAATCATTAACAACTTTCATGTCTAGTAGAAACTACATAAGGCTCAAAAATAGTATTATTAGAGTAGTTACCCCAGGGTGTGTTGGATCTCTTTTCTTGTACAGGGTTGGTGGCCACAGTCATTGGGAGATCCAGAATCATTTTGTGAAAGGAGGGGTCCTCTGTGTCAGAAATCCAGTGTCCAGACAATTCCTGTATCCAACTAGCATTTTCAAGCTCTCATTTTGTGGGACCAAGACTCTAGATGAGAATCGCTGAAGCAAACAGGAAAACCAGTAGGGGCTTCAGGATCACGCGAACCCCAGTCCTTAACATGCTGTCTGTCTGAAAATGAATACGTTATTTCAGCAGCGCCAGTAGATGCAGGCCAAGGTTGCGGAGTGTGAACCTGTTTCTCGGGGCCAAGTCTCTTCTTGACAGGCTTAGCAGCAACAGCAGAATTGGAGGAGCCTGAACGGAAATCCGGGGAAGGCAGCTGTAGGCACACAGGATGTGACCCGTTTTCACTGCCAGCCACAACAGTAGCATCTCCTGGTTCATTTACAACACTTAAGGCTGCAGGGGGAGGAGGAGCCTCTGCAACAGTAATGTCAGGCTGAGAGTTGACAGAAGGGTGACTTCACGCTCCACTGATAGCGGCATCCTGACAGCTGCTCGCTCAGATAGTTCCATCAGTTTTGTCCAGTTCCTGTGCTTTAGCCAGCATTTTTCCTTTTGTAAACGCAGCCTCCGCAATTTCTCTACACGCTGCTCCTGCAGTGAGATGGAACTTACAGGTTCAGTTTTCTGTAGAACAGGACCACAGACTTCACTCGAAGTATTCACTTAAGAGACTGAAATATCCAAGCCCAAAGTTAAATCTTCGTCCTCTGAAAAATTGACAATAGCCAGTTCCACATCAACGGCCTCTTGAGTAGACAGAGCGGCGGGATGCCTTCTCCCCTGCTGTCTCAACATCCATCCTCTCTGCTTGCTCCTCTGAAGTGGCCATACTGAGAGAGAGATAGCCAAGGGATCCCCCTAGTGATGAATAGGGGAATTTCCCCGGTGTCCTGGCCAAATTTCCCCCATTCACTGGAAATACCACTAACAGCTTAATCTGGTTCAAGGTCAGTTGGCACTCATCTGTTGGGGGGGGGTAGCTGCACACTCGAGCAGGCTTGATAGACTGTGTGGTCTGTTTCTGCTGGTAAGTAAGTAATCTTTGCATATACATAGCTGAATCACTATTTATGGACAGGCAGTTATCCCAAGTCTGACCATATTCAAGCATGACATTGTGAAGAAGATTAGAAAATATGCCTGCATTGCACTGAATCAGGAGAGATGACTTTAGTAAAAGGTTGTGTATTGTTTCTGTGTTGTCAAGCCACTGTAGAAAACCGCAGTTATATTAACTGCAGGTGGTCTGGCTAGCTCAGGCATTTCATCTATCAGTAGGGAAAATTTTGGGCGTACAACATTTCCTTAATAGCAGTTTTGTGATTAGCAAACACCTCGGGCAGGTATTTTTCATCAGGCTGGTGCTTTTCTGGGCAAGTACGAGCAGCAGGAGCATGTTTTCTAAAAAGTACAAATAAGAAGCTGTTACCACGAACGGCATTCATAGAAATGCCCTCAAAGCACAGTGCTCTCACCAAGTCGTGGGGGGAAATCAGCCGCATCTTCACTTTTTTGCTTCATCCTTCCCAAGCAAACATCTGTTGAAGCCTGGCTAATCTCTTCTTGAGTTTTCTTCAGTTTTATATGCGTTTTGCTGCTCAAGTGCTCTGTTATTCGATTTGGTTTCCCAGTAATTTCAGTTCTGCACACTTTGCAATGCAGGATTTCTACATTTTCACCCAGCCCCATCTTCTTTACTGTTTATTTTTTTGCTATACCTTTTTATTGCTGGCTATCCTCCAGAGGGAGCCCCCAGACCCATCCCCATCCCCTGGCGTCCACCTTTCTGTGCTGGCCCAAACTCCCAGGGCTTGCCCTCCCCCTCGTCGGGGTTCCCCAACCCCCACCAGTGACTGGATTCAGCGAGGCCAGCACCATGGCAGGTCAAGAGTGGAACCTGTGAGGTGCCCTCCACTATTGCGCCGTGGCTCTTCTTTTTCTGTTTTTCTCTTTCCCCATGAATCAAGGTGTGCAGTGATGCCTGCGGAGAGGAGCGCGCATGCATCTGCATGCGCTCCCTCCAGGCGTCTGCCCCAACTCCTCCCCCTTCTGCAGTGTGGCGCCCTGTCCCCCAGCCTCCACTAGGGAGCAGGCAGGCGTTGATCACTGAGAACTTCCTTCTCCACCCCTTCCAACCCCCGGCAGCCCATGTTCATTCCCGAACACAAGTCGTTGGCGTAGTGCAAGGTAAGGCGTCCAGCACCTCAGTGCTACAGGGCCGGCTATTCTTTACTGTTTTAAGTTCAAGATCTGGATACTGACTGCAATACTCATCTGCTGTCTTTCATTTTCAACCCATGCTGACAGTGACAGTGAGAGCTAATCCCATCAGAACACACTAACCCCATTTTATGCAAGGTATAACAGCGCAATTAAAATCTAATTGTCACATTGCTAGGAAATGGCAATGTTTTCTGAGGAATGTAACACTAACCAATTTGTTTAAATTAATGTCAATAGAAACACAATGGCAGGCAATCACAGGTGCCCAAAGACATAGCAGGCAGTTGTAAATTACACTTGCTGTTCTACTCTTTCATCCGATAAGCACCTGCAATTAACGCAGATTGATGCAGGTTAGTGTGTTTGAGTGAGTGTGAATGCAGTCAGAAAAAGTTAATTCTTAAAGTCGCAGTGCCGCGTGCTTGCTTTCGCGACTTAAAAAAAAAAAAAAGGTATGGGCACAGTAAAATAATACTGAAAGAAGCCTTTATGGCATCAGGGAATTAGACCGCAATCACTGTTTATTTTTTCCTTCAGTTTGCCCGTTTCGGCCTCCGCGGATGTTTTTCATCATAAATCGATTTTTATCGAATTGTGGCAAGCCTAGTTCTGTCATCTGTCTAAATGTATTATATAATGTCATGGAAAATTCAATAAACGTGTATTTTTCAAAACAAACAAAAAAACCTACAATTTATTGACTAGCTTTTAATACCCTCTGGTTATTTTCGTTCCTTATTTTGTCCCGTGCCTTGAAATTTTAAAGCTGCTATAAAAATTGGCATTTATAGTAATACATCCATAAACAATCACACACACACACACACACACACACACACACTTACAAACAACATACAGTACATCTTGGCGTGACAGTGCTGTTTACTTGAGGGCTTTATTGATGTTGCAGTATGCACTGGTGTTTTTTTTTTTATTAAACTGTATTTATTTTTGGAAAACAGGAAACATACTGACATATATTTTCTTGTCACAATACAGACAACTGTGTAATAATTACAGACTTCCAACCACTACTGGAGCCAAAAAACACAAAAGAAATACAACACACGGGAACTACAGGAGGAGTTGCGGGTATTACAGTCCTTTACTGCTCAAGGGGACCATTCTTTACGACCTCAGATACAAATACAGAAACAAACAATTCAGAATATAGTAGATCAGCAGATAGAGCAGCATTTTTTTCTACCTCAAACATATGTATCATGAGGGGAGACCTAGTGGAACCAGGTATCTTGCCCACAAGCTCCGAATGCATAAAACTAGGGCCTATGTGACTAGCTTGATAGACTCAGGAACAGGGAAATTAACGCACCTTCTTGCTATTCAACGAACTCTCACTTAGTTCTATCAAACGTTATATTCTGCAGACCTTGGCCTGTACATAGATCAAATGGAGCTGTACTTGCAAAACTTAGCTTTGCCTAAGTTATCCGGGGAACAGGCCAAGGCATTGTTAACACCTATGGCTTTCAGTGAGATGGATCGTTTTTTTAAGTCTTCTAAAACTATGAAGGCACCCGGCCTTTATGGATATCCCCTTGAATTCTATAAAATGTTCAGGGACTTCTTGTTTTTATCCCTTTTTGTAGCCTTTCATGAAATGCAGGCTGGGCATCCTCCCCCTCCTTTGTGGAAATATTCCCAAACCCCATAAAAATGTTAAATATTCTGTTTCGTACCATCCAGTATCAAGCAATTCAGCATGGAGCAAATTCCTGGTTAAAGTTATCCCCAAATATCGCATGGTGGTCATGTGCCACTTAAACGGATAGGTTAATTTCAGAGTACAGGGTGGAATGTAATTATATAATGATGGCAGGGTGTGGGATAAACGGTGGCGTGTTTGTCAGTTCTTTTTACTTTGACCTGAGGCACACGCCAGGGTTGTCCCTTGTCTCTCCTTTTCTTCGCCTTGTACCTAGAGCCTTTGGCTTGAGCTATCCATTTCCACCCAGATATAGAGGGTATTCCCCTGGGGTGGGTGTCATAAAATTTCCCTCTTTGCTGATGATGTCCTGCTCACTTTGACTGACCCTGGGAAATCGGTTCCAGCTGTGTGGGAACAACTTAATCTTTTTGGACTACTAGTGGGGTACAAGGTGAATGAGCAGAAGACAGAAGTGTCATTATATAATTACATTCCACCCTGTACTCTGAAATTAACCTATCCGTTTAAGTGGCACATGACCACCACGCGATATTTGGGGGTAACTTTAACCAGAAATTTGCTCCAGGCTGAATTGCTTAATTACGAACTCCTTTTGCAATGGTTAGAGGAGGACATCTTTAAATGGTCACGGATCCTGCTTAGTTTTCTGGCCCGAGTTGAAACAGTGTGGCAAAATATTTTCTGCATATTTTATATTTTCTCCAAATCCTGTCTGCATTCCCTTCTAACACTTACTTTCAGGTTTGTTATAAGTTAATATCCCGCCCATTGGAAGCAATTTGAATTTCACTTGGGTGATTTATTTGATCTTCCGAGATACCTGTTTAGCTGTCCTCTACAATGCCTATCATTGTCTAAGTTCTCTCAGTATGTAGCTGAGCCATTCCACCAGTGGCTAATGTTTTTAAAATGATATTTCACACCTTGTGAAATTTTATTTTTTAGATTGTTAACCCAGGATACCTTTTTACCTCCTAATAAACATAATAAAACCCTTAGTCTTTGGCAACAATATAATTTAAAATATGTTTTTCAGTTAGTAGGCCATGTTGATTTACATTCCTTTGCAACTTTACGGGCGACCTATTAGCTGCCACAAGGTATGTTGTTTACATACTTGCAGCTTAAATCTTATCTACCCTCTCTACTATAGCAGAACAACCTTCCCTGATGGTGTCGTTGTTATCTCTGCTTCTTGGAGAGGCACTCCCTGATCATTTGATTAGTATTATATATCAAGCTCTTAGGGAGCATTTGACAGATTCTGATGATTCTGTTAGAGCAGTTTGGTCAAAAGTGTTACAAGTAGATATCCCTGTATCTTGTTGGCAGGCATCATCCCTCAAAGCGGTTAAAGTCTCTAGTTCTCCATATTGGAAAGAATATGCTTGGAAACTCCAAAGCAGATATTTTCGTACCCCAGCCTTGATAGCCACATTCACTACTGCTACCCTTGGACAGTGCTGGAAGGAGTGTGGTAGGGATAGTGCTGATCATGCACATTTTGTTAGAGTGCCCGGCCTTAAAGCCATACTGGACCAGGGTCCTTCATGAAATTACTCTTATTTATGACTGTGCCGGGCTCTTAACACCAACCTACATTTTAACTATGGCTCCTCCGGAAGGTATTTTTGTGGATAAACTAACTTGTCGGCAATTTACCCGTTTGATTTTGGCAGCCAAGAAGGCCATTATTAGATTATGTCGCACCAAGACTATCCCTGCCAAAGATACCTGGTGTATTTTGACCAGGGAGATTTATTCCTTGGAGCATCTCTCAGCTCGCTTGAGGGGTAGTTTGGATTAATAAGAGTTGTGGTGGCGAAAATGGGTTATTTATCTACTGGATCACTACTCAAAATTTGTTCCTTGGGGGGTTACTGGGGTAACTTGTTAGGGGGGGCACGGACTGCTAAACTTGGGAATTGGGAGAGTGAGACTGCATTGCAAGAATTAGTGACAGGGGTTTTCCTTTTCATGTTTCCATTTTGTTATGGTGGGAAGTTTAGGTTAGGGAACCTATTATGTATACAGTACTTTGCCCGGGCCCTGCTCCTCCTCTCATTTTTCTTCCCCATCCCCCTTTTTATACATTTTTTTTTTTATTACATCTCCTAGATTACAGTCTAATTTATGGGACTTTTGCTAAATTAGAGGTTGGTTTTAAGTGTCACAACCCCGCTCAGCAGGTCAGCCATCTACTCCCAAAGTGCCAGCCTCCGAGCACAGTCTTGTGAACAGTTAACAGAAACAGGGTAACCCTCCTTTCTGTTTTGTGGGTTCGAATCAGCCTTTGATCTCAAGTCTTGGAGGGATTCAAACTGTGAACCTCTTGTTAGTGTACCCAATGTACAGGCTTAGATAATTCTGCTCTTCGGGGGGGGGAGGCAGATATCTTTTGCCTACGGGCACCTAACCAGGTGTACAAAATGAACCCATAAAACTCTATTGAAGACCTCAGAATAAATTATTACCTTCTTCCAGTTTGGTAAAACCTATAAGCTCTGTGCAGTGTCAGCTTTAACCATGTATGCTTCCCTTGTCAAGAAAAATAAATTCAAAGGCACACCAAGTAGTCTGTAAAGTAGAGGTTTACTTCAAAATAGATAAATTTAAAATGTAAATACAGAACCATATATCACAAAACATACAAATCACTTAAACAAAACAGGTTTAAAAGTGCAGATTCCTACCACTAATACACTCAGACTTGCCTGTTCTAAGGTATTCTTATCTCACAGTGCTGTAGATGTTTCTCTTTCAGAGTCCAAACATTTGTGTGTAAATGTAAAACGGAATACTGTTTAAAAACTGGCTTTGACAACCTCTTTGCTTGAGGTCACCTAGCTCCTCCCTGTCAGAATATAAAAAATATATTTATGCAACATATGTAGGCAAATAAACCGTGGGATAAATTTATTTATTCTCACTGCCATGGGATAAACGGTGGGTCTAATATTTATCCCACACCCTGCCGTCACTCAACCACCGTTTATCCCACACCCTGCCATCAATCAAACACACGAACCCTAATTAACATAAAGTTTGCCCTTTCTTCTTTTCCCTCCATGAAATCATGATATCTCGTGCCATCTCTCGCACCTGACACAATGCATAAAGACGTCGTAACACTTCATGAGCTTACCGTAATGGCAAACTCTGTACATTGGAGAACCATCGCACACAATCAGCCAACAGAATTTAAAATAAATAATTCAACAAATAATGTGACTATTCATATGATATCAAACAAAAACTACATTAAAAAATAATAAACATGGCAGAGGCACAAAACCGCAGCTTTGAACTTGAGCTGCAAGACATAACAACTCAGCTTGAAATGGACGTGGACTCTCTAGAAGACCCACAACAGCAAACACCTTCAAATAAATCTGGAGCCTTCAATTTCAGCATGGCAATCACCAGAACGCCTCAGAAAAGGCAAGCACCACAATATGCCTGACTAGTCCTTCTCAAAGCTGCACAATACAGGTTACTTCTCAATATAAAAGCAATCAACCTGAAACTGCCACCTATGAAACTGAAAATAGCCCTAAAAAAGCAGCAGCCCAGAAACGATCCACAGCACCAGTCACTGCATTCCTCCCTATCACAAGTGAGCACCAAGAAGTGCCAAGCACCAGTAAAGAACTGCATAACACCTGCAGCACAGAAACAAATCCTCTAACAACCATAGACACAGCAGCAATTTCAGACTTTATCCAAAGTGCCAAAAACAGCAATACACTTAAAAAGACAAACATAGACTTGAATCTTGTGAAAACCTACATACATCACAACTTCAATATTACCACAGAGCTCTACCAACTCAGCCCAGCAATGCTAAATAGTCTACTCTGTCACTACTTCATGAATGCAAAAATAAAAGACAACACACCCTATGAGCCACTAACACTGAGAGCTATTTTCCAAAGCATAGAAAGGCATTTAAAGGAAAACAACTACCCAATCTCCATATCAACTGCGCAACAATTTGAAACTGCCAGACAAGTACTGAAATCCAAGCAAAAACAGTTAAAAAGCCTTGGTAAAGGGTGCAAACCAAAAGCTGCTGACAAACTCACAGATCAAATAATTGATGAACTATATTAAAAAAAAAAAAACTTGGTCACTACACCCCTGACTCTAACAAACACCATTTGGCTCACCATCAGTCTCTACTTTGGACTTGGAGGCAACACAGAAATGCACTTTCTCTGTTGGGGAGACATACAATTAAAGCAAAATAAAGATGGGAAAAAAATTCCTAGAATATAACCATGAACGCCAAACAAAAACCAGAACTGGTGCAAATCCCATGGAATACTGAAAACTAAAGCCAAGAGCATATGAAATGCCAGAAAACCTGCTCAGATGTCCAGTAACAAACTATGAGGTCTACAAATCAAAAAGGCCAGAAAAAACTTTACAACATGATTCGCCTTTCTTCCTCTCAGCAAACACCTCAGTACAGCAACAACAGGCCGGCTCTTGGTACAAAAATCAACTGATTGGCATAAACAAACTCTCAACCATGGTAAAAACCATGATTGCTGCAGCCAATGTTGAAACCAGCAAAAGACTAACCAACCATTCAGCTCGGAAGCACCTAGTACAAAAACTATGTGACAGTGGAGTAGCACCTACTGAGATAATACAAATATCTGGACATAAACAGCTACAAAGTCTAAATGATTATGCAAAAATAAATCAAACCAAACAACTCCAAATCTGCAAACGACTAAGTGGAATGACAACCAATACCACCGTTCCACCACCACCGAAGAAACTGAAGCAGCCTCCCACTCCACCTAAATATGACCAACTGCTACGAACCTGTTTTCACAGGCCGAACATAACAGCGAAGAACATTACCTTCAACATCATACAAGTTAAGCATCATTCCACATAACACTTTTGCTATATTTACCCATCCACACACCACCCACACAACCCACAATCGCACACTCCCCCCAAAATATTTACCTTCCACCCACCCACACCACCACCCAGAACACTTCATCCCACACCCACATTACAACAATATTTTCAACAAAACCAAGTGAATCTTTTTTTTGCTCATTCTTCCACCACAGGAAACAAGTATGACACCATACAAAAAAGAAGATCCCTCATCATTGACTCGATAGTGACTCCGACTAATGGGTGTCACACATGCAAAACCATGAGGACTTCACACCCAGAAGTAAACAAAGTCAACATCAAAACTTCTTCAACAAAAAACAACCTGCACAGCCAAGGACAGGCCATACAACAGAAATCCATAGAGCCACAAAGCCTTTGCCATTTCTAACAAAGGAACAAACATTGATGGACATGTTGCAGAAAAGTAATCTTGGACTTAAGAAAAGAACTAAAATATTTCCAAGCACCATACTTGCATAAAATATGAAAAAAGTATTTTTCCATAATGAATAAACAATGTTCTCCTTAAGAAAAAAGAATATAAAACAGCTTCATTGTAATAAAACATAGCATTTTCTTTTCAATGGACTACTACAATACCAAGCCTTTAAACCTCTTATAAGTACACATAATAAACCTCTGTTTACAACAATATAGCTATCTGTACTAATCACAAGAAAGTGTTTGTAAACTGACGAAAAGATTCTATAACTCTGCATGAAATACCTGTTTACCTAACTACATTTGCATAAAACTTTAGCATCTAACTACGATTAAAAATATTGAGCAATGTATTTGAGCACTGTTTATCATTCTTATTACCTTTAGTACAATATCACTCATAACTTTACAGAATAACTTCTATAAATATCAGTGAAACCATCAGTGAATACTTTGTTTGCATAAAAAGGATTAAAATGTACCATAAATGCATTGCAATACAAAACATGTTACCTAGACCTGCGAAACAAAACCAGTACTTGTACCAATAGTAAACTTCAAACATAGAGCCATACACATCTGCCTTTCTTTTACTTCACAATAAAATAAATTGTTTGTTACTACAATTACCTGTTGATGTCTTCATTTCAGCCCTCCTATCCATACACAAGCTTTTATACAGCAGGAGACTCGAACCCGCAGCCTTCGCAAAGTTCCATTTCTATAAACCCTATTTGCCCATATAAAAAGTCCACATCGATAACCACAGTAAAACATTCTCCACTCTCCAATATTCGGGGTATTCACGTCCCAAATCCCTCAGATTATTAAAAACAAAAACAAAACACAAATTAAAAAAAAAGTGCAATATTCCAAAACGTGTCTTCGGGCTCTTCATGCCCCACATCCTCCGCTTTCCGAAATACACCTCCTCGATCACTGTCTTTAATATTCATACCACCCCACCACCCCCACCGCCCTGTGGCCCCAAACCAAGCCTCCAAACCGCACCTCCACCACCAACTTCCTCTTCCAATGTAGCCGACATCCAGACTCGCTCACCCGGCCACGGTGACTGTACTCTCCCCTTCCATCTGCCACTCTCCGGCTGCTATCTCCATTACGACCACTCCCTCTCGAACACTCAACCTGCTCTACTCAGTAACTGTACCACAACTCCAAAAACACACCCACAACAAAACAGCCAATCACAAACATTTTGCCATGATACCTCAACCAATAGAAACCACCCCAGAGTTTCATTCACAAACATCATAACCAATCAAGTCCCACACACACAACCAAAGCACACATACAGTAAAACGCCGCCCAAACCAAAAACCGAATCACAAATAGTCCCACATAAAAATAAAAAAATACATAAACTTTTAAAACTGTACAACAAACTACGATGTTACATAAATCGCACATGTGCTGGCCATTCGTGGGATACCTGATTTATTTAAACTCACAGTCTGTGACCTCGGTACCTCACTCGTGGCTCTGCCACTCGTGAGGTCAACCGAGGTCACAGACTGCTCGTTTAAATAAATCAGGTATTCCACGAATGGCCAGCACATATCCCCTATATCTATGCAAAACAGGATGTCTTATCCAAGGTAAATTCTGTGATCTCAGCACATTTTCTCATATGACTTTTTGATCTTATGATCAGCTTCCCTTTTCCAGGACATCAAAGGGACTTGTTAGGTCTCTCTGCCAGATCTCACGGAGCTGCAACATGCTTTGTATCACCATGTGAATTTTACTGTTTCCTCTGAACGTTATAAAAGTTTATGATCTGTTTTGGCATTTAGCAAGCTGCAATTAGTCATATAAAAAGGAGATCCTAAATTTTAAGTCTTTTCTAGTCTGTAATTATCTCTTGATCTTCCAGGTAACACCTATTAACTAAAACATGGGAGGGGGTTGTCATTCCACAGACTATCAGCATCTCTCATGAGAGACATTCAATAATACATTTTTATATTACAAAAAGCATAGGTTAATCAGAACCAGCTGTCCAAGTGTCACACTAAGTTGTACATATTCCTTGGGATAGTCTTAAGGGTGTGTTATGATTTTTGTTTTCCATTGTCACTCCTCAGCTAAATAGTCTCATGTAACTATCCAATGTTTTCAATGAGTCTTGGGGGAAAGGAGGGGGTCTATTTTTAAATTTTTATTATATATGTAACTTATTTGTTCAGTTCAGTTTATTGTGAAGGGATAAAGTCCCATTGAGCAAGCTCATTTGCAAGGAGGTCCCTTATGCAGCATACTTATCATACGTAGGGAAAACAGAGATTACAATACAACACCAGTTCAACCATGGTTACAGAGTTGACACAGGAGATTTGGATGTGCAGCCTAACATGGGACATTGGCTCTGTACATGACACTAAAATACAGGATATAATGCATTGAGTGGCAGCTAATCTACAAAGAAAAACAAGAGAAAGGAGTGTAAGTGCTCACCGTGTAGTCACTGGTGTTCAGATTACAGTACATGAAGGGATGAATATCCTATGGAGAGTCAAAAGAAGGAGAAAGATAGAAAGAAGTAAGTGCTCTTGTTATAGTCAGTGAGAAGAGTTGTGGGGTGAAGGCTAAGCGCACCTGTAGATCACATTGACAGCATTACTGACCAGCCTTTGGAATGCTCTGAGAGGGATTAGTGTGTGAAGTTTTAAGGTTGCTTGGAGCTTATTCGAGAGTGTAGGGAGGACATATCTATATGAAGCCATTCCGAAGCGGGTTCAGAACTTGGGCACCCTCAAGGTAATGTACGAGCAGGTCCTGAGCACATAGGAGCTACTTGATCAAATTAGTACAGCTGAAATGTAAGGGGGCAGTTTGTCTAGGAGTGCTTTGGATTTCCAAGAGTATATGTGGATGAGTCGCCTGATGGATAAGGAGGGCCTTCCTACCACTTTATACAGTGTGCAATGATGGGTCCTGGCTGGTGCAACTTGTTATAAAACGGATAGCCCAGTGATATAGTGTGTCCAATTTGCAGAGGTGTGAGGTTACACAGCTTTTGTAAAGAATGTCTGCGAAGTCCAGAAGAGGCATGAAGGTGGCCTGGACCAGTCTGGTTCTGGAATCCCAGGAGAATAAGGATTTGTTTCTGTAGAAGAAACCTAGTCTGTGTTTTAGTTTTTTGGTGAGGGCATCAATGTGTGCGGAAAAGAACATGTTACGTCCTTAGCCAGCTAGAATAACAGCCCAGAAGGGTGCATTTGAACTGTGAAATTATATTTTCTGTATACAGGTTTGCACAGGACTCTCTAGCATACAGTATGCACTAAATTTGACACACCTAGAGTACACAATTGGGCTATACACTATTGCAGGATGGCCTGCGTAGCTCTGCACCTGCACACAGGCACAGAATGTGTGGTATACACAGCTGCATGCCTGTACAGAGTGCCTGTCCACAGCCCACCCCCTGCAGTGCGTGGCTGTGCATGGGGGGGCAGAGCAAGGGACTCAGGCAGGAATCTAATTGGATGCCCTTCCCAACTCCTGAAGTGGATCCCCTGCTCTACATGAACATGGGATTCTGGGAAGATGAGGGACTAGACAGTTTTCCAAGTAGAGGTGAGTGCCTGAATGGCTGCCTTCAGCCCTCCCTGCCTGCCTGGTGGGCTGGAATAGCATGGTGGGGGATGCCCTGTCCTGCCACAGCTGGCAGGTGTCACTGAGGGAGGTGCGCAAAACATATGGCAGGGTTTCCGCTGCTGTATCCTGCACCCCCATGTCAACACTCCATACCATACTCATGAATGGTGAGGAGTGCAGACATGCCTGCAGACTGGATGCACATGTAGGTGCCTGATCAGCTTGGGGGATCAAGTGCACAGGGCACTCGTGCTCCTTTCATGAATGCCATCGAGGATACACTGGACTCGTGGTTTGCAGCATTCTGACTTAGTTTGCCTATGCTCCACAAATATGCAGCACATAGGCAATCAAACCATTAATGCACCTCATTTTATACACCTATACCTGTTACTGCAACCCCCCATCCTATACACTGTACTTACATCTGTTTCTGTAGCTCCCTCATATCCCATATGCATATACCTGTCCTGCAACCCCCATCCTATATACATACACTCACCTGTTACCACACACACTATCAGTCTATTTATCACACACACACACACTCTGTCTAAATATACACTCTCTCTACCGATCTATCTCTCTGTCTAGCTGTCTATCACTGCAACCACCCATCCAGTATACCTTCACCTGTTACACACTACAATATATACCTGCCTGTTACTGCATCCCCCCTACAGCCTATATACATATGCCTGTTACTGCGCTATTCCACCACACACACTTTTAAATAACCCTCTTAGAAATGTGCTTTCAGAATTGATGTTCTCTCCCTCTGATATATTTCTTGAGATGGCTGTCAGCACCAGTCTGCAACAAAACCCTCTTACGTGATTGTCCATGTGTGAACTTGGATGAACACGCATGCTGTACAGCAGAGTGTCTGTATCCCTAGTTCCTGTCCTGTCCCAGTGATGCAGGCTCCATCTGAAATTGTGAATAACTTTCAGTGTCAATGTTTAGCTATATGGTTTGGTAGTGGTGACAGTTTCAATAATCCTTTCTCTCTTTTTTTTTTTTTTTTGCATTAATGTTTTTTATGAAAAAGGTTTTGTAAAATACATTGGGCAAACAGCCGTAAGGTACAGTTGCTGGGTTGCTGCATTGACAGTATGGCATTACCAGGGTCAAGATTAGCCAGGAGGAGCTGCACAGTACAAACAGATATAGACCAGGTTCAGTAATTCCTTGTCTGAGAAAGTCAATTACCCCATCTCCTTTCAACCCCCCCATCCTTCCCCATTAGCCTGCCTCCCTTCATATTTCATATCTCCACCAGTCCTTCCCCACGCTACACAAATACAGCCATTCTCCAGACCAGACTGCAGCACATGTGTTGGACACGAGAGCTGTTCCTAGAAGCCTGGTGTGCTGCTTACTTTGGTGTATGAAAGCTGTTTAATGTTTAAAAAATGTAATAAAAAAAAAAAAAAAAAAACAGGCTTCGTCCTGACCGATCCCCTGATAGTAGAGCCCATCGTAGATAAATTTAAAATGTGGCTTCAACTTGAAGGAGGGGGTGATGGTCACAGAAAAGTATTTTTGTAAAAAAACTAACAAAATGCACACACAACTTCATGCATTCTTTAGACTGAGCCGCTGTTGATGTATTAGTCGAGATATATGTTACCATGAGCATGGTGTACTCTGTTCTTATTTTGCTTGCCTTAATGCTGGTTAAAAAAAATTAGCTGTTCTCCCTACTTGGAATATTGATAGTGGGGTAGCTTGGAAGATAAAAGGAAAATGCACATTCTTGTCAATAAGTCTGTAGGGGGTTTCTCTCCTTCACCTCCATCCACCCCACTAAGCCTCCTACAGTGTCTTCATGTAGTCCCCAGAACCCAGTAAAAAATCAAAATCTTCCTGTACTCTTGCAGCACTGCCCAGACAGAGGTTAGTGATCCAGTAGTTGATTTGATTTGTTTAAAATCTGGTAAATCCATGAGCATAGAACCGGTTTTCATGGGCGACCAGATTAAATAGGGCAGAGTCTTACTGGCCCACCAGGATACCTGGAAATTTCCAGGTGCCCCCCCACCCCAAAGTTGGATACCTGCCCACCTTCTAAACTCTGAAAATCCTTGTATTTATCATGGGGTATCTGGGGCACTGTAGTTTAATGTATGATGCAGACACAGAGCTAGTGTATCTAATAGAAGTGGTATGCTGAGACGAGTGTGTCACCCCGGGCCCTCCCCTACTGATCTTCCAGGTGGGCCCCTGTATTCATTTTCCAGGTGGGCTCCCTGTAACCCAGTCTAACCCTAAGATAGGGTGGAGTGCCAGGTCAGGAGTTGGAGTAAGAAGTGCTGTCAGAGGGTACACACTGCCGTTACATTATAGACTTGTTTTTCTTCAAACACTGTGGGGAAAAAACAAAGTAAAATTGAATGTGAGGTTGGTTAGGAAGATTATATGTGTCCTGCTGATGAACTAAAATATGTGATGGCTGACAAGTAGTATGTTAACTAACTAAATACCAGTGCATGGTGGGCATTGTGTTATGTCTGTGCAGCTATCAGAGAGTTCAGGAAAGGGTGAGTTGTGTGTGTGTGTGGGGGGGGGGGAGGCACAGCCACATCACACAGTCCCTGACAGCTGCTACTATGGAGTTTCAGAGGGCTACAGTCCCTTTGTGGACTACATGACAGCTGGTACTGTGGGTTTGGTGTGGGGACAGTCACATTGCTGAGATCCTGATGGTTATACTTCCCTGAAGTTCTCCATATTAGCAAATACAGTTTTATAAGAAGACTTGTGATCAGCAAGGTCAGCACACAGCATGTGTGTGTGTGCACAAAGCCCAGCTGGGTAACAATAATGTTAACTACGTTACAGTCTTTCTATAGGGGATGGAGTAGGCAACATATACTATTAATTTAATATACTGAATGGAATAAGAGTGAGTTCTGCAACATCAGTGCTGACAGCATCTGTAATTACTAAGGCATAACTGTTGTGATTCTTGTTCCCCACTACTTGAACTTGAGAGGAAAGTAGCTAGTTGTATTTCGCGTTGCTGAATATGTAGAGCGATTCACCTTGTATGCTCTTGCCACATGCATGCCATCCTGCCAAACTCATCCGTTAATGCCCGGTGAACAGCTGTCATTTCCAGAACCAAAATGTTTCCCAGAACTATTGCACCACATACAGGTTGCTTTTTATAACAGTGGGGAACTGCAGGGGTTAAACAATAAGAAAAAATCACATTGGAGATGGGATTTACTGCAGGGAGTGTCCCTTACTTGCTGAAGTAACAGCCACATCTGATAACTGCTGCCGTTGCTGTTGATTATGTGTAATTCGGTCCAGAAGATGGAAACCGTTGTATATATTAATGTCTGTACAAACGTGCATCCATAGATGCCAGATGTGTGTGTGTGTGTGTGGGGGGGGCACAGCCATGGCCGTATGACTTTTTGCAATCATCTTAATTTAGGACTATGCAGGACTGTGTCTTTAAAATGCAGCATTTGTGATAAACAGTGTTACTCACTAGTCACTCCCTTTTTTGGCTTGCAGGGTGTCAGCAGAATTTTGAAAAATAAAGGCCTGAATAATATTGATTGGGGTGGGGTTATGGCCTACTGAGTTAAAGCACACTGGTCAAACTTTAAAAATGAAAAGGAAGGGTTTGGTGAGGGATATTAGGGAGCTAGGCACACTGAAAGGCTGTCAGTTGTTGGTGGTGGGGAACTCGTACTTGATCGAGAAAAAAAATTAAGTTGTGGTTGAACGCATTCAATGGGTGTGTGTCTAGGAAGGGGGAAAATTTATCCTGTATGGCCCAGCTACCACTTTTCAGAGCCTTCTGCCACCTTTGCGTGCATCAAGTCTTTATTTACAGCATCTAAATCCTAGGGAAGTTGAGGATACCATGTTTCATTTTTAAGATAGTTTTGTGACTCCTACAAAACAATGTATTGACAACCCAATTGGAGTATATAGGGAATCTGTATAAGTTAGTACATGTTTGCACAAAATACTGTTTTAACCCCGCTTACAGTATGGATCTGGGGGGAAGGATGTGGTGGACCTATTGCCCCTTCAGACCTTTACTTACAGTTATAATATTCCAGGAGTTCACTCCCTCCCATACACACACAAACACCGTACACAGATAGTTTCCTGGAACTGCAAGCACACGTAGACATGGATTTCGTGAATTAATCTGTCTACACTAATCTCTGGCATTAGCATGTGTTTAACACATTGTATAGGTTTCTGGAAAAAACACTTTTTTTTTTTGTTTTGTAAAAATGTCTGCATGTAAGCAAAGGCCTGGATAACACAACGAGGCAGATATTCCCTAATGCAAGGTAGAAAAGGAGATACGTGTCTCTTCAGGTGTCTATGGTTGTGCAGTAAAGTTTTTGTGATGCCTGTGCCTGATTTAGGTCAACAATGCCTCTCCTCTTTATGTACCTTTACACCTTCTAATCTGTTAACTCCAAGATTTACAGGGCTGCTATACATGTGGAAGCCTTGAGAGCAGAGTGATTAAATACACAGATGTTTATAAATGTCAGTATTTCAGAGGTTATCTCATTTCAGTATTACTCCGTTTTTAAAGAGTTATAATACATTACGCTCAGATACATAGTTATAAGGTGCTGCATTTGCTTCTGATGTTCATTAAAAACGCATGTAGCCTTTCTGTAACGAATGAACACAGGGGTTACATTTTTTTGAATAAATATTAGATATTAATACTGATAGTTATTAAAATACAATGGAAACATAAACACTAGCGAAAAAGTATAACTGTAAATCAAAAGTGTGCTTATTTTCTTGTCAATGTACACCATTATTTTCCATAACATTCCATCGCTATGATGCCATGGCATTTTTAAAAAAGGTAATTAGTTATGCCCTTGCTAACACCAAACATAGGTGCAGTTAAATAGTGGAACAACTTTCACAGCAAATTGTGTAGAACTGCTACCGTATGTTACAGTGGTTGAGTTACAAACGGACCAAAGGCGGAGGTGAGGGGGACACCAGTGGAATAAATAAAGATAAACTACAGATGTAATGCCAAACCTTATATTGCTTCTAAGATTATGGAAATACATACTTATTAATTTTCATTATTGCCATAAGAAAATAAATATGGACTTGTGAAAAAGCAGTACAAATTAATCTGTTGCTTTGAGAGGAGGGGGGAAAAGAAAGAGAGAGAGATCCAAAGTGGATGGCTCAGAGGACAGGAATTGCAGGGCTCCCAAAAAATGTTGGTGCCCACTCAGCAGTCTAGCTAGTCCGGAGACTGGCAACCTGTTTTGAATAAAGAGGATTACTTGTGGTGTACGTATCTATCTAAAGTATCTATAACTTCTACAGAGAGGAATACCGTTTTGGTCCAGGCTGCGGGGTTCTGACTATGGTTCCTCCTGACAACTGATGCACCATGTCACAGGATAAAGCTTCTGCCTCCCTCAGAACATTACATCTTCTGCTGGCTGTGTCAATTTCTTTGAATTTCTTGGCTAAAATCTGATATTGCCATTAATGAAATACGCTTCCTAACATTTTGGTGCAATAATATAACACATTTGTGCATTAAAATAAACAAAAACTCGCATTCTAGGAAATTTTCCATTCAGGAGAGCAATACAAGCATCAGAACTGTCAAATCACTTCTTAAATTTATAGAGCCCATGTCGTTAATCCAACAGAAATGGTCATGAACTAGGCCTTTAGTAAAAAATACTAGTTGCACTGCACTAATAAGACACTTCCCCTGACAACAAAACTATGAAAAACAAATTCCTAGGATGTCCCTCAGTGTTTTTTTATTATGTACGTGCTTGCCAGGGGTTGAAATTGGCCACTACCCAAATGCTGGTAGATTTTGTGTCAGGCTAGTAAAATCATTTTTAAGTAGCCCTGTGAGCTTGTACTGGAGAAGGTAACATTGCATGAAACATAGAAACATAGACTTTGACGGCAGATAAGGACCGCTTGGCCCACGTAGTCTGCCCATTTCCCTACCTAGAGGATAAACTGCAGATCCTATTTAACCAACAGCCTATTTCTTCCTACCCCCCACAAAAATTGCCTTATGTCTGTCCCATGCATTCTTGAATTCTCCCACAGTTTTAGACCCACAACCTCCTCAGGAAGGCTGTTCCATGCATCCACCACCCTCTCTGTGAAAAAATACTTCCTCACATTGCCCCTGAGCCGTCCCTCTTCTATCTTCAAATTGTGTCCCCTTGTTCTTGCACATTTCTTTTTCTGAAAGATGCTACCTTCTTGGACTTTGTTGATTCCACTGAGGTACTTAAACGTTTCTATCATGTCTTCCCTTCTCCCTCCTTTCCTCAAGGTTATACATATTAAGCTCCTTTAGCCTCTCCTCGTATGGCTTCTCTTGCAGACCCTGCACCATTTTAGTTGCCCTCCTCTGAACTGCCTCCATCCTGTCTATGTCCTTGCGGAGATGGGGTCTTCAGAACTGGACGCAATACTCCAGATGGGGCCTCACCAACTGTTTGTACAGGGGGATCACAACTTCCTGTTTTCTGCTGGTGATGCCTCTCCTTATACATCCCAGTATCCCCCCAGCCCCCCCTACTGCCTTCTCACATTGCTTGCCAACCTTAAGGTCATCTGATATGATTACCCCTGGTCCCTTTCCATTTTTGTTGTTGTTACTACCTCCCCCCATTGTGTAATCTTCCCCTGGGTTTTGTTTCCCAGGTGCATTACTTTGCACTTCTTTGCATTGAATCCAAGCTGCCATACTTCTGACCATTCCTCCAACCTTGCCAAGTCCCTTCTCATCCTTTCCATGCCTCCTTGTGTATCAACCCTGTTGCAGATCTTTGTGTCATCTGCAAAGATGCATACTTTTCCTTCTAGTCCCTCTGCAATGTCATTTATAAAGACATTAAAAAGGACTGGACCCAATACTGAACCCTGCGGTACCCCACTAGTAACCCCTCTTTCTTCAGAGTGGACTCCATTCACAATTACCTTCTGTGTCTAGTTGTTCAGCCAATGTTTTACCCAGCCTACCACCCTGGGACCCACTCCAAGGCTGGTTAATTTGACTACTAATCTTTTGTGTGGGACTGTGTCAAATGCCTTGCTAAACTCTAGGTAGGCCATGTCCACAGCCCCTCCATGGTCTACTACTTTGGTCACCCAGTCAAAGAAATCAATTAGATTCGTCTGACATGACCTTCCTGCTGTGAACCCATGCTGCCGTGGGTCCTGTGCCCCACTGGCCTCTAGGTACTCAACAGTTCTTTCCTTCAGAAGTGATTCCATCACTTTCCCTACCACAGAGGTCAAACTGACAGGTCTGTAGTTTCCTGCCTCTGTCTTGGTCCTACTTTTGTGAAGGGGAATCACATCAGCCTTCTTCCAGTCCTCAGGTACTACACCATCCTCCCATGATTTGTTATAAAGGGTAGTCAGTGGTGTCACTAGTTCTCTGCTTAATTCTTTTTAGAATTCTGGGGTGAATTCCATCTGGCCCCTTTGCTTTGTCCACCTTCAGTTTTAGGAGTTCTTTCAGAACCCTTTCTTCTGTGAAAGGACTAGGATTGACCCCCCTCTGCAAAGTGCTTCTGTTAATTGGATTAGGCACCTCCCCCACTTCCTCTTTTGTGAATACTGAACAGAAGTATTCATTCAGTATCCCTGCTTTTTCACTGTCACTCTCTGCCCACCCACCATCCATTCTATTCAGCCTCACTATCCCTCCCTTTGTCTTTATGTGCTCCCTGATATACCTATAAAATGTTTTATCCCCCCTTCTTAACCGAGTTGGCTATCTTTTCCTCAGTTTGTGCCTTTGCTATTCTGATTACCCTCACTGCTTCCTTCTGCCTTAACTGGTACAGTTCTCTGTCCTGCTCCTTCTGTGTTTCCTTATACTTCCTAAATGCTGTCTTTTTCTTCCTAACCTTCACCGCCACTTCTTTTGAGAACCATAGTGGCTTTTTCTTTCATTTTGATTTGTTTATTTGCTTCACACAAAGGCTTTGTTGCCTCTGCATGATGCAGTTTTGATATTTCCCATGGTTGCTCCACCCCCTTCTAACCTGTTTGCTAGTGCTTTTCTAAGGCAGTCTCCTATCTTGCCAAAGTCAGCCCTCCTGAAGTCCAGTACCCTCACTTTTGTATGGCTTGACTCTGTAGCTGAGTTTATCGTGAATCACACTGTTTGGTTGTCACTTGTTCCCAAATGGCTACCCACTTCTAGATCTGAGATCCTCTTACTGTTCCCATTTGAGAGTACGAGGCCTAAGATTGCTTCCTCACGAGTAGGTTCCAAAACTAACTGTCTGAGGCATGCCACCTGAAGGGCATCAAGAATGGCCCTGCTTTTGGATGTGGCTGCAGCAAAGGTGCTCCAGTTAACATCTGGCATATTAAGGTCCCCCATCAACAGTATCTCCCCTTTCTCTGCCGTCCTAAGTATGCCTTCTATCATATCTTTGTCCATTCCCTCCCCCTGACATGGGGGTCTGTATACAACCCCTGTGTGGATTGCGGATTGAAGTACACCAGCTGGGCCAGTAGAAAATTCTGTGGAGCTAGTGGGACTTTCCTAATCACTAGCCCCATGGGATAGTGGCTGTAAAACCTAATTTTAACCCCTGCCTTGTGCAAAGCGAACATATTGCTGTGATTCTGAATTTCAGAGATGTGTCACTGTCCGGTCCAGTGCAGCTCAAGCTGTAGTGGGCTTGACCAGACAGTCCAATGATCAGCAAGGCTTATCATGCTGCTGCTCTGCCAGTTCATGGCCGGGAACATTGTGTAGCTGAAAACAAGTAGCTGCATCTATCAGATGGGGGGTTGCATTCCTTCATCTGCATGATCCCACCCACCAACCAGGTAAGCGGCATCATTATAGCTGTCCCATGGCTCAGCTGCCTCACCCTCCCCACTCTCCTTCCCCAACTCTTTCTATCTCTCTCTCCCACCCAACAAAAAACTGTGCTCCCGCGGCTCAGGTACTTCTGCCACCCTGACCAGCTTTTTCTCCTGCTCACCGACTATCAAGAAATGTCCCACCTACAGCTAATCTACTCTTTCCCAGCCCAACAAGAAATGCTGCTTCTGTGGCTCAGGTACCCCCCCGCCCCCCGGCTGGCTTGCTTGCTTGCTGGCTGGCTCTCAAGAAACTTCCCTCCTGTGGCTCAGCTACTCCTGCCCCATCCCAACAAAATGCCACTCTGGCAGCTCAGGTACTTCTCTTCCTCCTCCCCAGGCCTATCAAGAAACATCCCTCCTGCTGGACTTCTGGTGATATCAGCGAACTAATGGCTGCCTAGCCTTGGTGCTCCGCTCCCCAGCCAACAGTACTCCGACTGAATCGCCTAATCCTCTGATGTCTTCCCCTGCAAAACAGAAGAGAAGTAAACCAGGGAAACTCCTGTCTACTCCGACACAAAAATTGAAAGATTTGATCCAGAATGAGAGAGTGGAAGGCTTGGAAACCCAGGAAGCAATGGAGGGCCTACTGCAGCCTGACTTGCATGGTGAAGAAACTCACTCCAACCTCACTACAACAATTCGGCAAATGGCTCACATGGTCTCAAAGATCGACCGGACTTTGACCGATCTCAAAGCTGATATTAATAGCATCAGCCACAAAACGGAGCAATTAGAGTTGTGTACATCACAAATTTCCGAGCAGTCTGACAGGCAAGACAGGTTGCTCTTATACCTCCTAGCTAGAGATCCTGAGCTCACTCACTGTCTGGATGACCTGGAGGGCAGAAGCAGGAGGCAGAACATAAGGATCTATGGGGTCCCCGAGGGCTCGGAAGACTAATACCCGAATGTAATCGGATTCCTGCAAAAATTTCTCCGGGACCTCTTTGAGCTTCCTTCGGAGTTCGATCTGTTTATGGATCGTGCGCATAGATCCCTTGGACCCAAGCTCCGAAATGTGGATGTGAGACCCTGTTCCATTATAGCCAAACTAACCCTGTACAGAGCCAAGGAAGAGTTGTTACAGAAAGCTTGGCAGCGAGGTACCTTAGCATTCTCCGGTCACCGAATCACCATCAATAACGACCATACTGTGGCAGTGCAAGACGCCAGAAGAACCCTGTGGCCAATTTTAAAACAGCTTCGGGTGAAAAACCTCAAAGCCCAAGTTCTCCACCCTGTGAGGCTTAAAGTCTTTACTGAAAATGGGCCCAAAATCTTTCAGGACTTGATAGCAGCCTCTTCATATCTTGAGACCTTAGGAATTGCCGCACTTCCCCTCTTCAAAGAGAAGTTAGAAAGGGACTTACTTGCCTCTGCCTGGTCCATTGCACGAAAGGGAACCTCTCATCCTGGATCCTCCCAGAAGATTCCTCAGACGAACCTTCGCGCAGATGTCTCAACTTTACTCCAACATTACGGTGATCCAGCCATGATAAACAAGAAGGCCGTGCACCTGCAAGATGAGGCTGAGGGACCCTCTCAAAATGATGATTTTCAATCTGAAATGGAGACCTGATCAAAGCTCCTGTAGAATCTATTCTTTATAGGGCATATTTGCTCTTTTGTGACACCCCCTCTCTTCGCCTCCTGTTTCCTCCTCGGCAGGGTCTCCACTCTTTCCTGGTCAGCGCGTCCGGGTCACGCGGGGTAGCCCTGCCAGCTTATTCCATATTGTTGCTGTGCAGTAGTCTCCCCCTCGATGCCCTGTGAGTATAATTTTGGTCTACTTATCTTTGACCTGCCTGACCTGTGTTGGAGTGTCGGAGGGGGGGTGGGAATCAGACATCCTCCCGGTTAATGCCACGCTGAGAGGTGTTCACTAGAGATTTCCTTTTGATCTCGTTGATGTTCTTCCTCTCCTGCTGGCGATTGTCCCTAGCCTACCATGGCGATGGAAGCCAGCAGGATCTCTTGGCAACACGACAAGGCTTGATGCCCACTCATTAATGTGACCACAAGTTACATTCAGACACAAGCAGGTGCTTATTTGTCTCCACTCACTCCATATAAGAAAGGTGTTGAAACCACTTATGTTCACTTGGCATTTCACACTGTCTCCAGATCACGGGGGGCCCCTTTGGATGGGTGGGGTACTCCTCCAACATGATAACCGAGGTTCCTCGGACGATTGTTGGGGTCTCCTTGATTAATTACTGTGAACTCCTGTTACCCTTCTGTTTGCTCTGTCACCTAATTCTACTGATTAACACTTTTCTTTCTCTCACAGATGGACTAAATTATAAGGACTAGACGTTTATTCTTCACTAAGGTAGTCACTATTATGTGACCTTGTAACACGGCACTCCTGACACCAGTGAAAGCCAGCAACGGCACTGGCTGAAATGGCTCGGGTGACACTAACCGAGCGGTGATTAACTCACAGGTAACGCCCGTTCGGTTAGTACCACCTGTGGCCACAGACAGCAGCGCTCATTAGAGCCCACTGGGTCAGTACCCAGATTGTCCATGAGACAGAGGGTGCAGCACTGAGATGGGAATAGGGCATATACCGTCTAAGGAGAAATGATACAACACCTCGCTCTGAACACAAAAAATGTACTGTTCTTCTGTCTGTCAGACAGTTATCCTCTCTTGCTGTCAGGTGCGAAATAGGCGCCACAATGTAAAAGAATGTGGAGCGTGCATCGGGAACGCACATCCAGGCACATCCTCACACTGACTGCAATGCAAGCAAAAGTAGGATATTGTAGGAGGCGGCAGCATGAGTTTCGGCAAGTCCTCTGTATTTACGAGTGATCTACGGCTTGCACAATGTCCCCGTCACGCTTGCCATGTTACAAGCACGTTAATCACCTCCAGCGTCGGGCTCTACCAGGGATTAATGCCTGCTGGGTGGTTGGAACCCTCGGGCTTTGCCCTCGTGCACCAACCCCCCCCCCATGGGCATTAATCCACCGGTAGAGCCCTCCTCTGTCGGTGATTAATGCTTACTTATTAGTCCCATCCACTTATTTGGGCAGGGGGGAGCTGTTTATATGACCACCAAAGTTTATTCATATTACTGATTAAGATGTGCCCCCTAGTGGTCGCTATAGGTGCCTGCTTTTATATAAAGTACTTGCTCCCTTAGACTTTTCTCAATGATTGCAGTCAACTAAGCTGTTTTTTACTGGTGATTCTTTATACTTGAATTTCAGGTGGGTCGGCCTGGGGCAGGGGGGACCACTACAAAATATGGTAACATCTGACCATAGGGCAAGCTCTATATGGGATT
Organism: Neoceratodus forsteri; assembly: GCA_016271365.2. NCBI lineage: Eukaryota > Metazoa > Chordata > Ceratodontiformes > Ceratodontidae > Neoceratodus > Neoceratodus forsteri. The sequence goes on along the minus strand of CM057450.1, from coordinate 93,800,835 downwards.
TTTCCCAGGAGCTTGAGGGCTACCTCCTCTGTTCCTGGGGGTCCCTCCTTTTTTGCATAATTGCAGTTGCCCTACAACTGGATAACATCCTTCAGCTGCACCCTGGAAGTCTTTCCACACATATATGGAGGAGGAGGCATTGGGGCCTAATAACCCTGTACTCCTCCACCTCTTTTATACTTCTGGCCTCACTTTGCATCTGGCCAGTGTATAAAGTTTTTGCCCTTTACGGGGTTTTTATGTACTCTTTAAAGCTAATCACTCTGTTGGAATTAGCTATAGTTTTTGATAGAAAGGTTACTTGTTTAAGCCCTTGGGGTTTTGTTATGGGCTACTGGTTAGATAAAATCATTTCAAACCCCCCTTGTCAGGGGAAGTACTTGTGGAATGTAGTAAGCAGTCACAAGGCTTTAACAAATCAGATAGAGTTTACAGTGCAGCTGCAATGTGTTAAATGGTTTAATATACCAGATTTATATCTGTTTGATAAATGGCTCACAAACACCTGAAGGTATACTCGTTGAATGTGAATGGTCTGAGTAGCCCGATAAAGAGGTCCAGAATTATTTCGCTAGTGAAGAAATCTACTGCTGAAATTGTCTATATGCAAGAAACTCATTTGACTCCTGCGGAACATTGGAAACTCCAGGGAAGGGGCTATACACAGGTCTTTTCATCGGCAATGCCTGGCGGCAGGAGAAGGGGGGTCGCCATACTAATCTTGGCACACACTCCCTTCCGGAAAGTGAGGGAATGGGCAGATCCAGCGGTCGGTTAGTAATAGTCCAAGGGATCTTGCATGAGCAAGAAATGACCCTGGCCAATATCTATCTCCCACCAGCCTCAAACTCATCCAAAATCCATTTCCTGCTGGACAAGGTGATTGAGATGACCAAGGGGACTCTAATTCTAGCGGGGGATTTCAATATTGCCCCAAGCCCATCTTTAGACACCACTAGGATTCAGAGCGGCAGGCAGCAGGCTTCACACAAATTTTTTTAAACAATTCGTGGAGGAGGTGGGGTGGCTAGATGTATGGCGAACCCTGCATCCTAGGGATAGGGGGTATTCCTACTACTCTTCGGTCCATGAGACCTATACAAGAATAGATCACTGCTATACACAGAGGGAAAACCTCAGCTCACTGATTGACGCAACACTGGGCATTATAGCACACTCAGACCACGCACCACTAATCACCACATGGGATCTGGGTTTAGAGAAGCGCAGTACTAGGTGGAGATTTAACCCAACCCATATGAAAAGTGAACAGTTCAGGGATTTTCTCAGTGAGAAAATCACAGAAATTATTCAAGACAACTCCTCTCAAGAAATCCCATCTACCATTCAGTGGGACACCCTGAAGGCAGTCCTGAGGGGTCACCTAATAAAATATACTGCCACATTAGCGAAGGAACGGAAAGAAAGGCAGACACTGCAGTTCCTACAGCTAGCACATCAGCAAGGCGACCACTCGGTTTTTGCTCAGATTAAGCAAACTAAGAAGGACTTAGACGCTTTGTGCCTCCAACAAACGGAAGTGGCATTGGCATACCTACATCAGAGATATGGCGAGATTGGCCCTTGAGCCTCTCTCCTTCTGGCATATCGTCTGCGCTAACAATGTAAAATGTCCACCATCACAGTAATAAAGGACCCCAATACAGGATTACACCATACCAAGCTTAAAAATATATCTCAAGTTTTTTGTCAATATTTTAGGGCCCTCTACACTACAGATCACATGACAGACTCCACACTCACCAACACCTTTTTATCGGCCCTTGATTTACCCAAACTTAATCTCGATCAGCAAAACAGCTTAATGATGCCGATTACCCCGGAAGAGCTGATGCTGGCCATCTCTGGGTCCAAAATTCAAAAAGCCCCTGGTCCAGATGGATACGGGGCAGAGTTCTACAAGGGCACAACACAGTTAATTAACAAACTCCTCCTGGGTGCCTTTAACGAGGTTCTCTCAGGGGAAACCCCTCCCTCCAGCTGGGCATATCCAACAATTTCACTTATCCCCAAACTGGATAAGGACCTTTTGCAGTGTGGCTCATGTAGACCAATCTCGGTGCTTAACACGGACTATAAATATTTGTTGTCAATTCTGGCCCGAAGGGTGGATAGGATTCTACCACTCTGATAGGCCTGGATCAAACAGGCTTTGTAAGCTCTAGATCAACCTCGGACAACACCCGCAGAGCCCTGCACCTGGTGCATGAAATGCAATCCCGGGATGATCCATCAGTTCTTCTCAGCCTAGATGCTGAGAAGGCCTTCGACCGGGTGTCATGGCCCTTTCTTTTTGCCACTATGATGGTGATGGGGTTTCCAACCCCCTTTGTGGCCACACTCCGGAATATATACTCCTCCCCACGGGCCTGCGTGAAAATTTCAGGTCATCATTCTGAGTACTTCCCCCACTTTAGGAGAACACTACAGGGGTGCCCCTTGTCCCCCGGTCTTTTCGCTATTTTTATAGGGCCCTTAGCCCAGGCAATTAGGTTAGCACCTGGGATATTGGGCGTAAGTATAGAAGGCATAGAACACCGTATTGCCCTCTATGCGGATGACGTCCTATTATTCCTCACTAACCCTCCACAGTCCATCCCTACGGTCTTCCAAATCCTGGAGGAATTTGGAGCACACTCAGGCTATAGGCTCAATACTAGTAAGACTGATGCTCTTACATTTCACTACATGCCCCTGGAGTCACTAAAGGAAAACTACCCATTTCGATGGAGACTCTCCAAGATGAACTACTTAGGAATACATCTTTCCCATAGAGCAGAAGTTGCTCTGAGTAACAGCTATCGTCCCTTCACGGCACAGATGAAGCAAGATCTCGGTAGATGGAATGTCCTCCTACTAAATATGATTCAGGGAATTGACGTGGTGAGGATGGTGCTTCTCCCAAGGGCCCTTTACCTCTTTCAGAATGTCCCACTTAATATACCGAATAACCTATTCCGTGTTTGGAATAAGGCCATTTCAGAGTTCATTTGGGCAGGATGACGTCCCAGAATTAAAATGAAGACTCTCTTTCTTCCTAAAATGCAAGGAGGATTAGCACTCTCAAATCTTAAATTGTACTACTGGGCCTCGCATCTGTCCTTCATACTCCAACACTTGGCCGGATTGTCCCTGGCCCGATGGAGGGAGATCAACGAAAGTGCATTACCCCAACGGGATTATCTAAGGCTTATTATCTATAAAAACCCACCATCGCTAAGCCAACTGACTCAAAACTCTTGGATCATGCACCAAATCAGGGCCTGGTACCCAGTGCATAAATCCCTAGGGATTATCCCTTTTTTGGTGTTGCTCTGCCCGATAGATTTATTGGAAAAATTTCCCCCCCGGCAGTAACTGAACACACATTTCATAATTGGAGACATACCCACCTTACAAAACTCTCACAGCTCCAGATGGGACCCTTTTTTAAGGAATTTGGGGAAATGAGGTGTGAATTTCATCTCCGTCAATCGGATTTTTTCCGCTACCTACAATTACGACATTATTTTGAGGTTCTCCCCTTGACTGTTCGCACTCAGGGGGAATGCCCACATATGATCCATCTACTCCAACAAACATTAAAATCCCAAAAGTTATCACATCCCTTCTCAACCTTATATAAATCCTTGATGGAGGCAACAGGCAGAAACACAATGGCATTAAGGGAGAAATGGAGTGATGAGTTGGGTACCCAAATAACACCACAACAGTGGGGCACAATATGCCATACCACATCGAGAATTACCTACTCACATGCATGGAGACTGTTCTCATGGCAACTGCTAGTAAGATTTTTCCATACACCAGCAATAACCTCACACTTTTTCGAAACAGGCTCCACAGCCTGCTGGCGCCAATGTGGAGAGGCTAATGCCCATCATTCTCATATCCTATGGTCTTGCCCAAAGCTACAGCCCTTCTTACAGGGCTTACTTGAGGAATTCAAGGAACTCTTTGGGCATAGGCCTCCCCTCACCGGGGAATTCTTTATCCTTCACGTCTTTCCTCATGAATTGCGAGACCCCCCATTGCCAGTTTCTGCTGGGAATTTGCCTCTTAGCGAAGAAGGTCATCACTAAGCACTGGCTAACAACATTGATACCTACACTCTCAGACTGGAGGGAGATAGTTAACCTTATATATAGATCTGAGAGAATATCACATAACTTAAATGACAAAGCAGAACTGTGCTCTCTAAAGTGGAGAAGATGGATAGTGCATATTATGACCAAAGACCCGCACTTTATGCCCTAGTAACTCTTATTACCTACTAGTAAGGTCAGACCTACCATACCAGGCATAGGATCCAATTCTCAAGATATAAGGATACAATCATAATATGGTACATGATTCACTATTAGAGGACAGGGAAAGTATTGCTGAAACCATACACCAGGGGAGATGGAGTCAGTGAGGGACATGAGGGAAGGGCTTGAGGAAGAGAGATCTTGGAGAGAGATAACGGGTGTTAATCGGGAAGGGCAGACTAGACTTGGAAAAAGGGTTGAATATCTCGGGTAAGATTATGTTATCCAACTGATGGATGGTATAATAACTCTATATGAACTGTAACCCTGTATAAATAATGTTTTATAAAGATGTGCAATGTGACTGTACAATGATAAAATCTTTAATAAAGATTATATTTAAAAAAAAAAGAAACATCCCTCGTGCAGCTAAGCTACTCCCCCGGCCCCCCAGCTCACCAAGAAACACCACTCCCATGACTCTGCTGCTTCTTGCCTCCCTGTCCTCCCATCAAATCAGTAACAAAGACCGGACTTGTTCCGGTACAGGAACAGCTTTATTTTAAAATCTGCAGAGCTCTGGGGCACTTAATAATGTTCAAAAGTCTGTTCTAGTCATTTGGGGCTGCAAAACCAAGGCACATTCACAGACATTCCTCTTAGTCTTAGCAATTGCAAATTACAACTGAGCAACTAGATCGGAATTCTCAGGTAGGACTCTGTTATGTGAAGGAACATCTGCATTTAGTTAAGAATGCCATATTAATTTTTTTCCATTTCAAGTACCTTGCGAATGGAATGGGCACATTTTTTGAAGGGTAAATGCCTTTCAGACTGTCAGGAAGGAATGGCAGCCCAAGTATGCGTCATATCCATATAAGGTATAGTTCGAGGTATCCCTATATACTTCTTTTTTTTTTTTTTTACAAAGTGCCACCATCAGTTGCAGTTGAGTTGCTAATAGAAATGGCTAAGACAACTGTTTAATCTGCTCTCTACCTTGGGAGAATGAGCAGCTATTGCTGTGCTTTAGGAATTAATTGGAATAGCACTGTGCAGCAGCAACACATTAAGTTCTGAATCTGAGGGTGAGCAACCCTTTGGAAAAACAGAGCATTAAACAATGTGGCAGTTATTAATGTGGTGTTTGTTTAACATGATTTGTGTGATTCTGTGCAGGGAAATTACTACAAGGCTACAAAAGACCTGAAATATAATACAGCCTTCTTGTGCTGTAGATCGTGTTCAGGAAAGAAATGTCAGATCTGTGAAACAGTGAAGCGCGTGGCCATGTACAAAAAAGCCACAGCAAGGAAACTGTTGAATGTGTTGAAATGACTGCAAGTAATAACCTATTTTAACATTTACATGTACATTTTGATTAGCAATAGGATGAGGAAAAATCATGCAGTTTAAACAGCATCATGGGTATGGAAAGTAAGGGATTAGCTTTTAGTGCAACTGGACAAAAAACACAGTACACAAATAGTAAGAAAAAGCATGTCTTTATTGTTTATTTAAAACAAATATATATCGCTGTAATTGGTCCTTGTACAATAAAATGCACAAAATAGGTGATCTGATACCTTTTAATGGACCAACCAAGATTTGCAGAAAAAAAACTTTAGTTTTCAAACTATATATTATTTATCAACTTTAACTGTCACATGGCTATATTAGGGTATTTTGTTTCCCCAGTTCTGTTGTATGTGCTTGAGGTGATTTCTTGTATAACTGCCATGTCCTGATGAAGGACTCTGTTGTGTACACTGTAGTTTGAAAGCTAAAGGTTTTTTTCTGTGAAACTTGGTTGGTCCATTAAAAGGTATCAAATCGCCTATTTCGTACATCTTATTGTTTATTTTAGTAATTTGTGTCTGGTTAGTAGATCTTCCTCACTGAGTGATCTTGATTCGGAAGTGATAATTTCTGTAACATGGCACTTGAAATCACAACCTCACACCTCCCTTACTTGAAGGAAGATGTCTCTCACACTATGTATCCCTAATCTCCAAATTCTTGACTTAAGTTTCCAACTCCTTTCTGCCCCTCACATGAACTCTGAACCTCATTCTTTCTCTTTCCCCTGCCCCCAAGTTTCTACCTGGCAGGCCCCTTTCTCTTACCATCTCAACCATCTGGGGCACTTTTCCTCCCCTTCTCTTACATAGTCACAGAGTAATGTAAGGTGGGGTGGGACACAGTGCTCTCCCACTTCATAAGCAGGCAAACAGAAATTGGCTGTGCAAACATGTACAGTACTAATTTAGTCTCTAAAAGCTGTACTCCATTAATTCATACCCCTATATCTGTACCTTCCAGACCCACCCCTTCCCTGCCTCTCACTGGTTTCCTTCCCCTTGCTCCCACTCTTTTATTCTTTCTCACATCCACTCTCTACCTACCCTGCTATCCCCCCACGGAATCAGTGATCCCCAGCAACTGCATGTTACAGTTGTCTGCATGCACACACTCTTCAATCTTTTGGACACTGTTATTGTAACTCTGGGTACCCATGTTTATTTGTACCTCTGCAGTAATTCTAGCTGTCCCCATCATCCTTGTTATGAACCTCGATACTGCACCCTTTGTCACTGTTTTTTTGTAAATATCCTTTTTATTAAAACTTTTCAACATATATACATACATGTCGTCAGATCATCTTTCAGTTCATGTTGTACAGATAACATTATATATACAAGCACAAGGACAGTATCGGACAGTATTAATTCACATTTATAATTTTACATATTTCCTTAATTCATTATGCAGAAAGGCAGAATATTCTAGGAATCTGGTTCTTGTCTGACCTATACCCAGTTTCATATATGAATTGATTAACTTTCATCTTATAGCTGTCTATCTAATTCAAGCTGGTTAAACTTGGGTGCCTATTAGCTCACTCCTGGTCTTAATTCTAGCATGATTGCTTATTCAGGGGGATTATATATATTAGGATATCTCCTCCCATTTCGGGTTACATTCTAGTGATGTGTGGTCTTTACCCTGGTTCTCCCTGTCTCTCTGATTCTCCTTTTATTATAGTGGGATGGGAGAGTTAACCCTTACTTGGGCTTCCGCTTCTTATTCTGGGGCTGGTTGCCTCTACCAGGGAGCATCCCTTACCTTCAAGGAACAAAAGAATTGTCCTTTAGCATATAGTAAATCTGCCATCGGGCCCATCTTGTAGTGAACTTCTCCCACTGCGCATTCAGGTTATGTGTGATTTTCTCCATATTGTAGATCTGCCTGGTAATGTCCCACCAGCTTTCTACTGTAGGGACCTTGGTTGTAAGCCAGAGTTTCGTAGTGGCCTTTTTTGCAGCTGTTAAGAGCAGGAGGAGAACATATTTCATATTCGGACCCCTTAATGTTTTAGGGATGCTACAAAAAGGAACATCTCAATAGTTAGTTTAAATTGGGGGTCGAATATCTCAGCAGGTGGTTCTGTAGATCTAAAAAGAAGGTTTTAAGGGATGGGCAGGTCCACATAATATGAGTATGGTTTGCTCTAGCCTCACCACATGTGCGCCAGCTACTCGTGGAATTAGTGGGGTTGTAGTGGCTAGTGATTAGGGAGGTTCTGAAGAATCTTATCAGATTCTTCCAGGCATACTCACGCCACTGGTGTGAGCTTGTTACCCGCATAGCGCAACCACACACCTTCTACCATTCATCCCATGTGATTCCACCGCCTGTTTCCTGGTCCCATTGCTGACAGATGTGTTTGGTTCAGGACCCCCCCTGGGAGTTAGGCAGACGGTAGTACAATGATACCAGGTGGTCTTGTTTCAGTGTATTGTTAAGCTGAATCTGGCCTCGTATCGAGGATGGGTATTGTTCGGGTATCCACAGCATCCCCAGTAGGTTTTCAATATAATGTTGAAGTTGTAGGTAGCGGTAAAAATCTCGATGTGGTATGGGGAATTTCCTCTGAATCTCTGTGAACGCCCAAACCTTCCCCTGCGTCATTACCTGTGTGATGTATCTAAGGCCATATCTCTCCCAGTTCTGAAAACCACCATCCAGATCATTTGGTGGAAAGTCACTCAAACTGGAGATAGGGCAGATAAGAGGTTGAAAGGGAGCCAGTTTTTGATCCCTCTTAATGATTTGCCAATTTTTAACTTGGAGTGTAAGACATGGGCCTGGGTTTTGGGCCCTGCCCTGGTCTGGTGTCTGATGATATAAGTTTTGAAACTAGAGATTATCATCTATCTGGGTTCTTTCTATCTCCAGCCAGTGTGGGTTAGTTATCTTATTTTGTTGGGCCATTACTTGTGTTAGTGTTGCTGCCTGCTGATATAATTGCAAGTCTGGGAGTGCCAACCCTCCCTCCTGTCTGGGGAGTGCCAGAATTTTTAGACGCACATGTGGTCTCTGGTTTGCCCATATGAATGTGGATATCAGGCAATCCCATCCTCGAAAATTTTTTAAAGGGATACATATAGGGATGTTTTGAAATAGATACAATGCTGTTGGGAGTATCACCATCCTTACCAGGTCTATTCTCCTAGTTGTGCTTAAGGGTAGGGTAGCCCATGAGTTTAGGTCCATTTTTAATTGTGTCATGAATGGAGCATAGTTGTATTTGTAACTATTTGCATGACATTGAGATAGCCATACTCCCAAATACTTTAGTTTATGTGGATTCCATTTTCCTGGGATGATGATTTGAATCTGGGGGGGAAGGGGAATAATGAAATGTGAGACTTTCCATTTTATTTAAGTTTAGTTTATATCCTGCTTCCTGACTGAAATTTCCTAGGATTTGTTCCACTGTTTGGAGGGATCTTTCTGGTTGCTGGAGGTATAGCAGGATGTCATCTGCATATAATGCTATTCGGTGTTCTGTGTCCCCTGTGGTGATTCCTACCAAATTCTGGGACTCACGGATTTGCTGTGCCAGGGGTTCAATGAACATTGCAAATAGCAGAGGGGATAATGGGTACCCCTGTCTAGTTCCTCTCCGGAGAGAAAAATATTTTGAATGGTGTCCATCTACTTTCACACATGCTTGGGGTGCAGCATAAATGTTCTGAAGAACTGTAATGAGGGACGGGGGAAGCCAAATTTTTGTACTGTTAAGTATAAAAAAGGCCAAGCAACCCTGTTGAATGCCTTTTTGGCATCTAGGCTCGTTAGTACAGAGGGAATCTTGGATGCTTGCATATGATGAATCAGGTGGAGGGTGCGTCTTATGTTATCTGTAGTGGAGCGTGATTTCACAAATCCTGTTTGATCTTTGTGTATTAGTTGGGGGAGAAGTTGGGCAATTCAGTGTGCCACAATACTCATAAACATTTTGTAATCTTGATTAAGAACCGAGATGGGCCTATATGATTCACATAATTGTGAGTTTTTATCCGGTTTGGGTATTACTGAAATGGTCGCATACGACCAGGACGGGGGGGGGGTTGCCCTCCAGCACCGAATTAAACATATTGAGAAGCATGGAGGTGATGTGTGTCCTGATTACTTTATAGAATTCAGAGCCATATCTGTCTGGTCCTGGAGATTTTAGGGACTTGGCATTGGAGATGGCATTGAGTACTTCACCTGCACTTATCTGGGTAGTGAGGCTCTCTCTATGGGGTTCTGTTAGCTGTGGCAGCGTGACTTTCTGCAGATAGTCTGCTATCTGTTGTGTCATTGGGGTGTGCTTAGGTGTGTGTATAGTGCAGTATAATATGTTGCAAAAGCATCTGCTATATCCTGTATTTTAGTTAAGGGATGGCCTCCATTTGGATGATGAACAGTAGTGATTGTGGCCGCCTTTCTTTGTTTTCGGATTTGGTAGGCTAGTAGCCTGGTGGCCCGGCCTCCTACTTCGTAGTACCTTTGTCTTAGAAAGGTCAAGGCGATTTCAGTTTGTATTTGGACTAGATGATCTGGTTCCTGTTTGGTTTGTTTTATCTGCGATAATAATGATGTATCCCCTTGTTTATGGGCCATTTGTAAAAAATGAAGTGTTTCCTCCAGTCTGATTCTTTCTGCTTTTCGCTGTCTACCCAACTCCGCCATTTATTTTATGATGTGACCCGGCAGTACCGTTTTAATTGTATCATAGTGCATCTTTGGGGAGGAATCTGTAGGAGGGTTATCTGCTGTAATTTCAACTAGTTTATCCACGAGAAACTCCCGGAACTTCTTTAGTCGGAGATAGTATGGGTTCACCCTCCATCTTGAATTTTTAGGTTGGAGACCCATATCCCAAAAGGACACCAATGGGGCATGGTCAGAGATGGTAATATCTCCTATTTGTATATCCTTTACATCTCCAAGTCTCTCCATTTGCGTGTATGTGTGGTCTATACGCGAATAGGTATGATGAGCGGAAGAATAAAAAGTATAATTTCTTGTTTGTGGGTGCATTTTTCGTCACATATCGCCCCATCCTACCTCTGCTATAAATCTGCAGAAACATTTTTGTGTAGCTGTTTGTTTAGGGGGTAGCAGGTTTGAGGTATCAATAATAGGATCTACTGTTAGGTTGAAATTCCCGGCCATCATTAGGGTACCTTTGGTCTTTCGTACTATTTTATCGAGCAGAGATCTCAATTGGGTGACTGATATTCCCGGAGGGAAATATACATTCGCCAGGGTGTCCATCCTGTCATTAAGCATCCCTTGCACTGTAACCAGTCGACCCTCTGGATCTGCCCATACTGTTTCCTTTCTGAATGGAGTATGTGGGGGTATTATTATGGCCACACTTCTGCGCCTGCCTCCTTTACTAGAAGAGTAAAACGCTGATCCCCTGCTTATCTTAGCGGGCTTTTCATGTTCAGCATTGTTCAGATGAGTCTCTTGTAGATACACTAGGTCGCATTTAGACCTCCTAATATATGCTAACTTCTTCGAACATTTAATCAGAGACGTCAGGCCGTTAATGTTGAGTGATGATAACTTCACTCCCATGGACTGCATTTTATTATTTTTATACACTTCATACTGTACTGTCCTTCACTGTCCATGAATGTCTGTTTCCTTGTACTTTTCGCTCTGAAATATTGTATTGAGATACAGGCTGACCTGATAGCTTTTCCAATACATTTACTAACATAACAATACCAACAACAACTATTAGATTGACATGCAACGATTAACAACATATTACCTGGGTTTTAACAGGACAGACTGCGTGTCTACTCTGTCAATTACCCAGCTAACTGGTACTTCCAATGGACCGGGAGATCCCGGATCCTTGTGTAAGGATAATTCCTTACTCCGAGCCCCTTGTGCTACAGGACTCTGGTCACTTACAGTACCCTTTAGGGAAGGGGGAATATGGGGTAGGTAGCATCTATGAACAAGCTCTAGTCTCCCATATGAGATCAGGTGTAGCTTAGAGGATACACTTGATTAGTGTGGTATCAGTAATCCACAACGTCAGACAGGGAGAGTAGCCTCAAGGTTAGGTTGCAGGCCTCGGCTGTTTTGTCCAGCGGCCCGCCCAATTGGAGTAAAGACAAGGGCTAGGTACAGGCTTCTTGGTTTTAATGCCTTCGTCCTCCCCCTTTCCTAGACCCACTCGGCTATTTCCCCTCCTCGGTCTACTCATCTCTTGCCTTCTGGTGTCCAGCTGATCTGTACAGCTATCTCCCCCCCCCCCGGCAACCCCAGTCATATTCTTTATTCATCTGCTGACCTCTTCCCTCCCATTGCAGAGTTCCGCATGTCTTGTTATTTTATTGATTCTAGGCTTTAACCTACCTCACTACGGCTCACTTGCCGAGTGCAGGCAGGATTCCGGCACTCTAACTGCCAGTGGGGTTATGCTAGTAATCCAGTTAGTAAATTCTATCATTTCTAAATCTTTCCAGTTTTCTCACTGTCTGTGAGGTTTTCCCTTGTCTCTGTGCGAGTTGGAGAATTGCTGGCAATAGGGATAGGGGGTGGGGACCAGGCCCAGCTCATCCTCTCACTCACTGCCACTTTACTACTAGGTGGGTGGAAAATATGTGGGGATAGTCTGCCCACTCCTCACTCTCTCCCTCCTGCTGTATAGTCAGGTTAGCTATAGTGCCCTTTCACATTCATACTTGGTGATCTTTGTCTGTGTATAGTCCATTACCCCGTCTTCGGGCTGCATCCACTCCCCCCCCAGGGGACAAGCTTGGTTACCCTTTCAGCTTATGAGGAAGCAGGTGTGCGCACAGCTCAGACTGGTCCCTCGATTGCCCCCTCCCCCAGGATACACAGCCCCAAAATGTCTTTTCCCATGTTTATGCATTCCTGCAATTTCCAATTTTTATTTTGTTGTGAGTTCCTAGGGGTGCCTGGGGTTTGAACTTTGCTAAAATTTTTAATTCCCCCTATACTTATGGTTTTTCAGTCATCCATTGCAAGTAGGCCTACTCCATTTTTCAGTGTAGTTTGTTGTCTTGCCTTCAGCGATCCCACAGTCTTCTGGATGGCTTCAGCCCCTACTTGCATCTAGAATCTCTCTGGCTGGTGCTCCAGACTCTTTAGGAGAGTTTGGTTGCAATTGATGGGCCTGGGGTAGAGCGTTGCTGTGACACTTCTATTTTCCTGGATTTTAATTCTGTAGCTGCAGCTGCTGCATTTTCAAAGGTGAGATGCCCCTCCTGGAAAAAGATCACCATCTTGGCCGGGTAAGGGGTTCTAAAACGTATGACTGTGGCTTTCAGAGCCCTCATTATTGGGATGTAAGCTCTCCAACGTGCCATTATCTCTGGCGCATAGTCATTATCAAAATAAAAGTCTCTGACCTCGGAGGGTTATAATACCACTCTTCCACGCCATGTGCAGTATTGTTTCTTTATCCTGGTGCCATAGGAATCTTATTAGGATGATTCTCGGGCAAGCTCTCGGTGCAGGCTTGGGGACCTGGGTGTGGTGTGCCCGCTCCAACTCGAGCGATAGATTTTCTGGTAGCTGTAATATTTCCTCGCGTATCTTTTGTATGAACGGGATCATTTCAGTCCCTTCAGTGCCTTCTGGGACTCCCGATAACCGGATATTATTCCGAAGATTCCTACTTTCGGCGTCTTCGGTGCGATCTTGCAAAGACTTCAGGCCATGGCATAACTGCACAAGAACTCACTCTGCTTCATCCACGCGTTGGTCTGTTGTTATGGCCTGGGCTTCACTAGCCTCCTGTCATTTTCCAAGCTTGCCTGTGTCCGTCCGGAGTGCGTTAACAGTGGATCGCATTTCTTTTCTAAAATTGCGGAGTTCATGTAACTCCTGTGCCAGTTACTGTTGCAGAACTGTATTGAGGACCTGGTCGCCCGCAATTGATCTATGGCGAGACGCCGATGAGACCCTGGATCCCTCACTCTCCGAGTCCTCTGCAAGTGATCTTTCTCCTTTCTGGTGGTTTAGAGGTCTGCGTTTGATGTCTCCTCATTTTTTAGGCATACTGCAACCTCCTATAGCTTATATTTTTCTTTTGTTTTTAAAAAACGGAATATTTAGGAGGTGATATTGCTGATCTTTTCGGGAGCCTCTTGTTCTAGGCTGCAAGCTGGCTCATGACATCACCGGAAGTCCACCCGTTGTTAGTGTACTTTTTCCGTTGAACCCATGCATTTTACTGTCTGTCCCATTCATACTGCACCCTCATGTAGCTAATTATATGATGTATCCCTCATCTCTCCCCATGGACACACCTAGAAACAAGCAGATTCTGATTTTGAATGCTTTTCCTTTACCAAGTATTTTAATTAAATAACATACAAACATAATAATTTTAGCTCAGAAGTGACCCTAGGTCCATCAAGTCAACCTTCCCCTACACATTTCATATGCAAGTACCAATAAATGTTCTGTGAAAACATGTACTCATTTATAGGGATTGCCAACACAGTGTACTAGCCAGGGTGCACTGTGATTTCCTTGATAGGCAGAAATTTGTTCGGGCTTACTTTTAAGGACTGTAATGTCTTCATAGCCACTAACCCTGCTGGTAGGCTGTTCCAGAGGTTTACGACCCTCTGGGACAAGAACGGCCTCCTAATTTTACCCCTACACTTGCCAGCTCTGAGTTTCAGGACATGTCCCCAGGATGTCCTGCTGTAGCACACCAAATTGAACATCTCCATCTTTTTAACTTTGTCATTACCTTTTAATATATGAAAGACTGAGATTACGTTGCCCCTGAAAGTGGTCTTGGTTCCCAGTGCGCTTAGCAGTTACCAAAAAAACAAATAACTACACATTCTCCAGGCTGAATATAATAATGGTGAAAAACTAAAGAAAACTAAAGAAAACCAAGCACACCCACTTCTAAGGATGCTACAACGCTATAGCTCTTGAAAGAAAAAAGAGGAGCACTCGCCGAACTTCAGTGCAAAACTTGATCTATTTGAGCATAGGATATAATCCAACAAACTCTCCTATATAGAGCCCTACATACGGGGCTTCTTTGAGGCGGGTGTTTGTGCATGAATGACATTATTTATATATACACATATGCAAATAAATCTGTGCAGAATGTCCTCTGAAAGTGATGTCACCCACTGACAATACAGAAAGTGAACACAGTGCTACCTATGTGTGTGAAAATGTGCAGAATTTGTAAAAACATTGAATACATAACATGTAAATCACTTGTAGTGTTAACCTAATTATAAAAAAAATTTATGAAAAAAAAACACATTATTCCTTTCTTTTAGCAAATTGTCACTGGCACAGTAGTTTATGGTACCAATTCATATTTCTTGTAAAAAAAAAATGTGAAAGTGATTACGCAAGTTAAAGTACTAACCCTACCAATTAACGTGTGACCCACAAAAAGAAGCGTCTTTAGACACATGAAAAGTAGAATTTGCTAAGTTTGAGTAAGTGAGTGTGTATGTGTGTGTGTGTATGTATGGGGGGGTGGGCAGGACGTAGCAATGGTGCCCACAGGCTGCAATCTTCATGTGCCCCCCATGCGCCCTGTCAGTGGTCATAAATAAATGATGAGAGCGAAAATGAAAAAACCTGTAGAAACTACAAGTATCTGTGTCTGACAAGCCAACGTAAATACATCATGGATGATATTACAAATCAACAGATAAAAATCTTCACCAACCCTTACATGGTCTGGAAATCTTTAAAGGGGAACTGTCATCAACAGTGTTTCTTAATGTCTGAAAGCCCATAAAAAGCTAATTTGAGTGAGCCATTGTGTTTTTTTGTAAGTCTTTGCAGTCCAGAGTTATTCATATGTAAATCAGCCTGTAATTAAGGGCTGGGGGCAGCCATATGTTTCAGGCTTCTGACAGGAAATGTCATTGAGGAACTTGGCCCTCCATTGACTGTAGGTTCAATAGGAAATTGTCTGTTTTATTAAGTGTGTTTTAAGGAGTTAATACAACACTTTCTACATTTCTAATAATTGTTTTGTATGTGCATGGAAGCTAGTGAGTTATCACCCTTACATTTCAAACTGTTAGTAAAAACAATCCATCTTTAGGATTGCTTTAACCTCTAGGCTATACTGCCAGCTGATCATCAAAAACTACACATCTCAAGGTTGGCTCTGTGATGCCAACAGGTGTTGGGGCCCCATATCAGGATTTCTAAACCCTGGCTGTGTTCATGTCAGTACAGATTTCTGGGGCTGCACAGCACCAACTTCTGTCTTATTCTGTTCCCTCTCTTACAGCCTTTTTTCTTATAATTTCAGGCATGAACTCTGGTCTACAAGTTGCAAATGTGGCGACGTACCTACTGGCCTGGCATCATGGGGCCAGTCTTGACATGTGTAGTTTTTGATTAACAGCTGGCAGCACAGCCTAGAGGTTAAAGCAAAGAGCTGTGAACAAGCTTCGTTCATCCAGCAAAATGGGTTGATTCCAACATGCTCTACTTGTATATTGTGTGACCAGAGCAAGTCACTTATCCTCCCTGTGGTCCCAAAATACACCCAGAAACAAGCTGTAGTTGTGTGCCTTTTCTGGACAAAGACAGTAGAAACAATCTGAGCATGTTGACTTGAAAAGGAAAAAAACAGGACACCATTAATTGTTTATTAATTGCAAAAACACATAGATGGATAACATTGTTAAAATGTGCATAACCTGTAATGCATTATTAAGAGTATTTTACTTTTTTTGATAAAGTTAAAAGTATAACAGTTTCTTACTGAAATACTTTGGATGGAATGGGATTTTCAACCATAAAGGAAAAAAAAATTATCTGGTTGATCCTGCCGCTCATGCCCTTCGAGTTTGTCTTACACTCTGCAGCTATGCCAATGGACCGCAGCTTTCCAAAATGCCACTCCCATTGTAATGTAAAAGGAAAAAAAAAAGGTGTGAGACAAGGTGTGTGTGTGTGTGTGTGTCCATCTCTGAGAGAAGTGCTGCACTAACTGAACTGTGCTGAAAGGGAAAACAATTATCACCATTAATTAAATAAAATAATATGTGAGTGGGTGTAAAAACCAGAATTTTACACAAACCCTTGGTGTGGGATGTTTTTATAAATCCCTCAGACTTTGCCCTCGGGGTTAATGTAGCATCCCACACCGTGTGTGTGTGTTGTGTATATAACATTCTGGTTACACACACCCACCCATATATTATTCTGTATTTTAACAATGCAGTTCAGATTATGCATGTTTTAACAGCACTTGTCCATCTATGTGTTTTTGCAATTAATAAACAATTAAAGGTGTCCTGTTTTTTTCTTCTTTTCAAGTCAAATCTGGATAGAAAGAGCATAATATTTTCAGAATCCTAATAAATGCTTAGATAGTTTGTATTGTCTTTGTCCAGGAAAGGCACACAACTGCAGCTTATTTCTGGGTGTGTTTTAGGATGACAGGGAGGTTAAGTTACTTGCTGTGGTCACACAATATACAAGAAGATCATGTTGGAATCAAAACCCATTCTGCTGGATGAACGAAGCTTGTTCACAGCTCTTTGCTTTAACCTCTACCCTGTGCTGCCAGCTGTTAATCAAAAACTACACATTTCAAGGTTGGCCCCATGATGCCAAGCCAGTAGGTTTGTAGCCACATTTGCATCTTGTAGGCCCGAGTTCACATCCAAAATTATAAGAGAAAAGGCTGTAAGACAGGGAACGGAATAAAACAGAAGTTGGTGCTGTGGCAGCCCAAGAAATCTGTACTGACATGAACACAGCCAGGGTTTAGAAATCCTGATATGGGGCCGCAATACCTGTTGACACCACAGAGCCAGCCTTGAGATGTGTAGTTTTTAATGATCAGCTGGCAGTATAGCCTAGAGGTTAAAGCAATCCTAAAGATGGATTATTACTACTAACAGTTTGAAATGTAAAGGTGATAACTCACTAGTTTCAATGCACATAAAAAAAACAGTTATTACAAATGTAGAAAATATTGTAATAACACCTTAAAACACACTTAAAACAGATGATTTCCTGTTTAACGTACAGTAAATGGAGGGCCAAATTCTTCAGCGACATCATTTCCTGTCAGAAGCCTAAAACATATTGTTGCCCCCAGCCCTTAATTACAGGCTGATTTTCACATGAATAACTCTGGACTGCAAAGACTCACAGATAAACACAATGGCTCACTCAAATTATCTTTTTATGGGCTTTGAGACATTAAGAAACCCTGTTGATGACAGTTCCCCTTTAAATCCGGTAATACACAAGACATGAAAACCTACTATTCAGATGCTGGTGCAACATGGGAGGGAGCTGACTGCCTATGCAGATGACAACTCTTCTATATCAAAAGTTTACTGACCTCCACAGCTACAAAGCTGTGTTAAAAGCTCAATCTTGGGCCACCTCAATGGCCCAGGGGCAGTGCACTGAGCTGTCATGCAGGAGAACCAGGCTTGGGAGCGCACTCTGGTTGCAGAGTTGGGAAGCAGGCCAGGCTTCTGCTGAGAGGCTGCTCGCCTTGACTGAGGAGGGATGGTGGTAGGTTCTTACACTCAGGGACCCCTGCGGTCAGGCCAGGGAGCTTGCTCTTTCCACAGGGACGTATTGTGCATGCACAGGGCCAATAATGGTGCTGCCCACACCAGGGGAGGAGGGAAAATAGTGTGCAAAAACTGAGGAGAAACTACCCAGCTACTGTCTCCATGACAGCTCTGCTTGAGCATGATGTATCCCTGGATGGTGGCGTAGCAGGGATAAAATCCAGATTTAAAAAAAAAAAATAAAATTTCTAGTAGAACCCATAAAGCCTCCCAATCCCCACTGCCTACTCTTGTTTTAGTATTCAGGGAGTAAACCAGATTCTAGTACAAACACAAGGGATTCCTAAAACAGCCTGCATTAAGATCTGACTTGTAGGATGGGACAATCTGTTTTAAGTATCAGAGCTATGGCAAATTCTCTTCCCCATGCTCTTCATCCCTGTTACTGTAGTGGGTTAACTCAGCGACTCCGCTTGACTGGACTTGCCTGAAACCAGACTTGCACCTCTGAGCCCCGTATGCATATGTACCTAACTGACCAAATCCTTATCTAATAGTTGTTGGTCTTACTATTAAAGGGTAAGGTGGAAAGAAAACAGCACAGCCAAAGGCAGTATTGCTAATAGCAGTAGGGGGATGATGAGAACAAATATTTCAACCCCCCCCCCCCCACACACACATGATAATCATAATTTTTCAATATAATTAGCATAG
Source organism: Neoceratodus forsteri (assembly GCA_016271365.2). Lineage (NCBI taxonomy): Eukaryota > Metazoa > Chordata > Ceratodontiformes > Ceratodontidae > Neoceratodus > Neoceratodus forsteri. The sequence continues at coordinate 93,781,973 of CM057450.1, read as the reverse complement.
TTGTTTTTTTAACCTTTATTTAGGGCAAGATTTGTGTGGGGAGTAGGAGTTACTTAGTGGGTCAAAACGTCAATTTGAATCAAGAGATTTTTTTTCACTTACCTCAGGGAAAACCCAAATTAAACCTCTTCGCTGTGCCTTCTGCTGCTGCTCAGTGCTCCGAAAAAGCAGAAACACTGCAGTCAGTTGTCATGTTGCCAAAAGAAGAGACAACAGTTATGGTTTTTCCTAGTAGTCCCAACAGTGCTGATGTGCCACAAGTTGCCTGCAGCCCATCTGAACTGAGTGTGCCAAGTCACCGTCCCATCCAAATGAAAGAAAAGCCGCCCTCCTGAAATATGGCCTTCTTATGCCAAGCACCCTCCCACCCCGTATTCCCTGGCCACTCAAACCAATTTGGTGCCATTGGATTTTAAACTCCAGATGGGCCACTGATCGGGGAGGACGCTGGGTTCAGGGTCACCATGTCACATCAATGAATTTATGGAATGTGACGAGAGGCAGGGACATTCATTGCTGTGAGGGGATAGGAGAGACAACTCTGTCTCTGAGCTAGCACTTTTTGCTCCTTGGTGGGGGGGGGAGGAGGAGGGGAGTCAGATTCCAAATGATCTGATGGCAGGGGGCAGAGCAAGATGGACGGGCTGTTGTCTTTTGCTGGAGGTGTGCTCCACTCCGCCACATAATTATCATCGTTCATCACGCTAGTTTAACCTGCTCAGCAGACTCAGGCAGTGCCAGCCCAGCAACAGAGACCATGAACAAACAGCAGCACCCCCCTTCTCCCCAAATATGTCTTAATTAGTGCCTCTCATTCCCTGTTGCCTTTACTTAGCCTATGCATAAAAACTGCCGGGGAGTGGCGGAGATTTTAACTCTTCCTCTACTATAATCAGTGACAATCTGTACTTCACAGGTGTGAAACAAACAAAAAAACAAGAAACACAAGATAAGCAAAAACAGCACACTCAGGCTGGTGGGGGGGGGGAGATTCAAATAGCTCAAGCCATCGTAGATGAACTAACATCGAAGGCAAGCTTTATACAGAGTAAGTTCACAGCCTGCTAACCATTTCCTCTAAATCTGATTTTATTATACTAGAAAAGGTTTAAAATCAGTCTCCTCATTGAGGCCAACTGGTTGCAGAGAATTTAATCTGGAAATCTAGTAAGTTTCATGTTGAAGAAGAAGACATGTTCTGTCACCCCCTCTTGGTAGTTCCCTCAAATGGTCAGTTGTCCGAAATCAAAAATCAGAGGGACTGCAACTGTGGTTAGTCAAAAAAATGTGCCCCTGAGCATTGTCTGTCTTTCCCTGGGTTAGTGCCCTCGTGTACTCCTGCACTCTCTCCGTAAGGGGTCTAACGGGATGGCCCACATAGGTCAAGTTGCAGGAGCACCATCCGACATAAACCGTAAAGGATGTATGGCAATCAGTGTATTCCCTGAGAGCAAAAGTCTGTCTCGTAATGGGATGTTCAGATGACAAACCTGTCTTTGCATAGTTGCAGACATTGTGCCTTCTGCTGGTAAAGAATCCTGCCCTATTCTGTTATGGTTTATTGGCAGGGTTCACAAAATGGCTGCTGGTCAAATTGTCACTAAGGACTTTACCCCTGTGAAAAGTATTGCAGGGATTACCACCACCCATAAGTGGTCCTATCTCTGTATCTCTTGGTAACATTTGCCATGTGTCTCTTAGGATCTTACTGATACATGATGCCCTATGGTTGTAATCTGGTACAGCTGTGATTTTCTGGTGCTTCTTCTGATTTGCAGTACGTTGTTTTTTGCATTTCAGCAAATTTTAACGATTCACACATGCTGCTTTGTCTTACGCTTTCTTGACCACTGCTGCTGAGTACATCCTCTCACAGAATATGATAATGGCATCTGGTCTGTACTCATAGCTTTTATGCTCCATACACCTGATCATTTTGATAATTGTGGGTTGTACTGTTTTGTCTGCCTCAATGTCCTTTTAGTATTGGAAAGCACAGAACTGCATGCAGTACTTGAGAAATACAAAAATTAATACATCTCTTAGTGTCTTCTGTAATGCTGTTTTTAAGCAAAAAGAGATCAACCAAAGTTATAATGAATTTTTTTTTTATACCTAAAATTGCCCAATTGCAGCTTGCTAGCAGGTTGGAAACTGCAGTGGTTAAATTGTCACACTGTTATTTCCTACAAAAAGCTATTGTAGTTGTGGGATTGCAACCCAGTTGAGTTTTCTGGTTCACAGATTGGTGCTTCAATGTCTAGACTATTCTGCCTTCCTTATCGTATCAACATATGCTAACTTTATTATATTCAAGGGGAAACGTCCATGTCACTTTGCCCCACACCTCAGTGTGGGGAACCCCCCCCCCGATTATCATTTTCACCCCGTGTGACAAAAATTTTGGTACCTGCTTCTGAAGTAGTTCAGTGTTATCTGGCTGATCCTGCTGTTCCCTCCTGCCAGCATTTTAAATGCAGCGCCTCTAGCAGAACATCCCACAATCGCCGGCGGCTGATGTGAGAGCCAGGAAGCAGCTGGGGGAGCATGTGTAGTATTAGCCTATGGACAGAGCTATTAACAGCTCCGGTTTGCCACTTAGAGGTCTCAGTTCTATACCGAGACCAAGTATAGACTGGCAGTGAAACTGGAGCTGTTACTAGCTCTGTCCATAGCCTTACATTATACACACTCCCATGGCTGCTCCCCGGCTCTCATGTCAGCTGCGGGCGATTGTGGGATGCTCTGCTGGAGGCGCTGTGTTTAAAATGTTGGCAGGAGGGAACAGCAGGATCAACCAGATAAAACTGAGCTACTTCAGATGCAGGTACCAACATTTTTGTCACACGGGGTGAAAATGATAATCCGGGGGGGGGGGGTTCTCCACATAGTGACATGGACATTCTCCTTGAAACCATGTACTGTATTTATACATATACATGCAGAATAATGTATGGGTGACTGTGCTATGTTTTTTACTTGCATACCGTGACAGTGAAGCAAAAAACATGGTTGACGTAGTAAGGGTGTTAAAACAAAACAATTAAATAGTCATCTAAATTGTATTTGCTTTAATATCTGTTTGGGTCAGACTTCAAAGCACAAGTAAACTGACAGATGCTTTCACAGCTGTTTTCAGTTAGTGTGACAGCCTTACGGCTTTCTGCGCTGGTGATTGATTGGCTGAGAATTTCTCTGTAGCAACTTGGTGTGTTGTTACACCAGGTTGATACAGAAAACATAGGGTCTGAGAGACGTGATACTACCTTTTGTTTTTGTGGATGGGGCAGAATGGGGGGATACGCCACACAGGAGAGTGTGTGTATGTAGTTTGTGATCAAATTGCCTGTGCTTGGTGGTTGGTAGGGTGTTGAGGAGAAATAAAAAGAAGAGAGAGCAGAGGGAAACCTTCACTTTGTTCTCCTTTCTTTGTTCTGACCCCAACATAACCATTCACTACCAATTACACACAATCTGGACACAGACAGTACACTCGCCCTCTCCTCCCACACACACACACACACACACACACACACACACACACACATTCTGTCTGGCTCATCACCACAACCTTATGTATTATGTGGTTCTCTGGGGATGATGGTGCTTGTATCTGTGGAGTTTGTGGGGGCAGAGCTTCTGTGCAGAGCTGTGTTGGTGAGAGGGCACATGTGGGAGGCTCTGAGGGTGACAGTGTGCACTATATCTAGCAAATGCAAGCAAGGAGACATTTGACCTAGATAAGCAGGACCCCACTGAAAATGAGATATTGCATCTCAGCTGGGTTATCCTGGGTAAATATATTGCAAAACTGTGTACAAACAGGACCCTACAGCAGAACCCCACTGAAAAGGAAATATGGACTATAAATTTACGGAATACCCCTATATTCAAAATCAAGATTGCTTAGGTTAACCATGACTAGTGCACTGAGTGTATTAAGTAGTTGTGTAATATGAACTCTGGCTTGAGAATGTTATGTGAAGTTGTTTTTCTTGTAAAAGCAATAAAATATAATTAAAAAAAAAAGAAATGTTGCATCTAAAATTATCTGTGTAGAAAGACATCAGAAAAGCAAGACTACACTGAAAACAAGATACCACATCTCCTGTCTACTGTACTGGGTAAATGTAGTATAAAACTGTGTAAAATTAGGACCCTATTGCAAGTGACATATTACATCTTATCTGGTCTATGTTGTGTTAATATGTAGTTAAATTGCATACAAGCAGCACCCGCTTCAGCAGTAATGTAAGCGGCGAACATTCGGCATTGCCAAATGCTTGTTTGCATTGGTACACAGATAGCAATGGTGCACCAGACTGAACATTAGTGTTTCCTTACCCAAGTTCACATGGTTGAGAAGGTTTTTTCTTTCTTTCTTTTAAAGGCTAGCTGGGGGGTGGAGGGGGAGTTGGGTTGGTGTATGTGTGTGTGATGAGAGTGTGTAAAGCTGTAGACAGACAATGAGACTTTAGCTATCGGATCTGCCACAGTATAGGAGTGTGACATCATGATCTCCTGCCCATGTGAATTCAGTGCTGGACCAGGAGGAACACTTCCGCTTGTGTGTACCTTTGCAGTCATTGTAATCGGATAGACAACAATAGTCGACCAGAATGCGTGCAATAAAGTCCCTGGTATTACAGCTGGCACATGCTCGGGATATAGGCAGGGACAGATGAGCCTGCAGTAGGCAGCATGGAAATTTCATGGCACTTAGCAGCTTGAAGGAACGGGGAAAAAATTGTGTTAAATAAATCCTGGTGATTGACTAAAAAAAAAAAAAAAGAACAGTGCACACAACTGTGTAAAAAAGCTGAGGGCTGTGTTTGGGAGAGGACCTGAAACTGAAAACATGGGAGGGCAACTAAAGAAGAAGCCTGTGTAGGTTATCTGAATTTATGTTTCATGTGTCATTTAGTGACTAACCTGCAGATGGTAGTAGTATGCATTGGTTTGTATCACGTTATATTTATTTATTTCGTTTTTGTTGACTGGGTAAGTGCTATAGACAAATCTTGCATATTTTCAGGCGCAACCTGGGGAAGGGGGATACAGGTGAATGCCAACGGACCTTGAACCAGATGAAGCTGTTGGTGGTATTTTTAGTGAGAACCAGGGTCACTGGAAATGTTTTCTTTATTTTATTCTTTGGTAACCAGGTAAGGTCCAGTAGGCACAAGTGACTGTTTTCAGGGGCATCTTGGGAGCACTGGGGAAGTTAAATGACTTGCTCAGAATCATACAGTATGCAGGTGAAAGTTGTGGGACTCAAACCAGGTCTGCTGGATGCACCAAGCTCATTCACAGCTCATTACTCTAACCTCTAGGTTATACTGCCGGCCCCGAAAATTGTGGAAAATGTTACTGAAAAATGGAGAGATGTTTTGAAGAAATTGCAGTTGGGGAGAGGGCACTATACATCCCCAGTGCTTCATAATAAATCTTGCGTTGTTTGTTGCAGGACGTATTGATTGCATAAATTGTTAGATTGGGACCTAGGTTCAGTTCCCAGTAGGTCACATTATTTCTTTCTCACTTCAGTTTGTGATTTAAATTGTTTAGTAGTGGCTAATACTGTACCACAAAACATCCAGTTGTCATCTTGATCATTTCTAATTGCAGGCTTTGCAATAACAGAGAAAGGAAGTGTGCCTCAGAATCCCAGGTCCAGCCATGTGAGCCTATAACTCAGTGGTTAGAGCACCAGAATGGTATTCTGGGGGCCTGGGTTCAGTTCCCAGTAGGTCACATTATTTCTTTCTCACTACAATTTGTGATTTTAAATTGCTTAGAAGTGAGTAATACTGCACCAAAAAACATCTCATTGTCATGTAAATTGTTAGATAAATATATTGATATTTGTATGCGCTTTCAATATGAAGAAAGGTTCGTGTTTTTGAAATAAATTGCAAATTAATCATTATGTGCATATCTTCTAAAATCTAAAGATGATTACCTCATGTAGTGCTAACTAGATTTTATTTAGTAATTCACAGTCAGTTTTTTTTTTTTTTTGGCCACTGGCCAGCCACCTTCAGTGTGCTCTGCCACCCAGTCCCCATCTCCTGGGACTTACCTACCCTCCGGAGTGCACCCTTGCTTACCCCCCAGGGCGGGGCCACTGGGAAGGGGTGCTCCCCAGATGGAGACTGGTTTGTGATCCAGGGGAGTGCCTCAGGTAGCTGCATGTGGGGTCTGATAGAGGGCGGACGTTCTCCCACTCGGCTGGTGATTTTTTGGGATGCTGACCCCTGGGGAGGCATAGCATGCAGTGATATGGTGGCACATGAAGTGCTGGATGCCTGGCACATCTCCCGAAATACTCAAACACCAGCTATCAAACCCCTAGTCTCCACCAGGGGTCGGTCAAGTGCCAGATGCTTCCCCACCCTCCCCTCCTCTCCCAGAGGAGGAGAGCAGCCCTAGGGACCCTAGATCCTCCTTTCCCCTGGCCGGCCCGCCGACTCCCCGGGCTCACTTTCAAGCCCGTGACGCAGGTGTCACGAGTGGAAGCTCAACCGCTCCACCGGCAGGCTGGCTGTCAGTCAATATTAAATAAATCCTGAAACAACATATGAATCCGTTTCTAGATATAAAATAATGAAGCCTGTTGTGATGCTTACTTTGGTGCAAAAAAACAATAAGCAGATAACCGGGACACCTATGAAGTTCTAGTAAAAACTGCGGTTTATTTTATTTATTTTATTTTATTAAAGCAGTTGTTCTTAATCAGCACTGTAAGTACAAACATTTTTAAATCGCATGACAAAAGTATTACATCATAGAAACAGCTTTTCACTGCAGCATATAATAGTTTGTAATACATGCCACTTTTGTTTTTACTGAGGTTCTAATGATTTTGTCTGTTTAAAGAGAACTGTTTAAATACACTATCTGTTTTTATCAGAGTGTTTTCAGACACGTTGGATTTCTCTGTAGGCTGTGCATGTGAGTGTGTAGGTATGGCAGATTATCATGGTCACCAACTCCCTAAGAAGCACATTCAGATTTATAATCAGCAGGGCAATCTAGACTCCTCAGGCATTTGAATCAGAATACATCAACAACGAAAGTATACAAGGAAAACATCCCCTACCACTCCAAAACAAGTATTGTAGCTGAAGGGACACTGTCAGCCCTTTACTTACATATTTGCAGGTCTGTCTTGTGATTCATTGGACATGGCCGCAAAGTATTCCCCCAAATAATATTTGCATTTATTAATTTTATTGAAACTCAAAACCCTGTCACAGGGCTCTTGGGTACCCATGTCCTTTATGCACATTTTGTGCATTGGGACACTGTTCCCCAACCCCCAAAGTCCCAGAGATGTAGATTTTTAACTTAATTTTCTATTTTCAGCATGCATTTAATATAACCATTTTGTTATCCTTAGCCCAGTTCCATTTGGCCATGATATTCTTTAGTTCAGGAAAATTAGCCTTGTTGAAATTTAGGACCTTAGTTGTGCCCAGCTGTATGGGAAGTGTTTCTTGCAACTCAAACTGTACCACTTGATAGTCACTATTGCCCGTGGGGTGGGGGTGGTATAGCACAATTCAGTAATGAGTCTCCCAAATTTGTTAGGAACGGATCAAGGGTATATGACCCCCTTGTTGCTTCCTGTACCCTCTGTTCTAATCCTGTGTTGTCCAGGAAATATCTAAAAGAGAGAAAAAGAAAGTTCCAATTGTTTTAACCAGGTGAGACACACTAAGCTGAGAGCTTGTTTACAGGTGCAATCTGGGAGCACAGGGAAGTTAAGTGACTTGCTCAGGGTCACACAGTATGCCGGTGGGGGCTGTGGGATTCAAACCCACATCTCCAGATTTGCAGCTTGGAGCCTTATACCACTACGCTATACTGCTTCTAAAGTTAGTGAAGAGGGGAGGTAAAATAAGGGATATATATGTATGGGGAAAGAAAAAAGGGGAGGCTTATGGAGAAACAGTGATAAATGGCAAGATTAGGAGAGAATCTGTGAAACAAAAAGGTGATGATGGGAAAGACAAAGCATAATAGGAGTGAAAGAGCTAGAGAAGTCCCCAGGTGGGGACTAATTAACTGGGCCTAGCAAGAAGGCTGAAAGGTGACAGATGTGGGGGAAGGAGGCAGAGATGGAGTCTTAGGGTGAAAATGAAAAAGAAATTAAATGTGTACAGATACAAACAGACTTTAGGGAAAATAAGGGGTGGCTGAAAGATGTTAGTAGGAAATAAGTCTATCATTTAAACCAGAGGGCTGCTGGGAGCCAAGGCAGATGATCAGCTTGGTTTCGATGTTTTTTCTATGGTCAGAATCCCAGAAGCCCTGCTGAAGGACACAAACAGAAAGGTCATTGACACTGTGGTCCCTGGAGATAAAGTGGGATATAATGGATTCAGCAGTCTCTCCATTCCTGACTGCTCAGTAATGTTCCCTGAAACAGTCAGCAAGGCGTTTACCAGTCTCTCTGATGTAATACAGCTGTACACTTCCTACAAGGAGTACAATATACCACATTAGTAGAGGTGCATGAGAACTCCTTGGTGATGTGAAAAACACCTGTAGGCCCCCGAATTTCAGTCACACTAGAAACAAATTTGCAGGTGTAGCAATGAGTCCTGTTGCAAGGTTTGGTATCTGGTAGGGAGGAACTGTTAGGAGCAGGTAGGCTGCTTTTAACCAGGAGATTCCAAAGGTTGCGTGGCCAGTGGTAGGAGGCAATAGGTGGTTCTGTAAAGGAAGCACCAATGTTGGGGTCAGTTTGCAAATTGGGAAAGTTACTGGTGACATCATATGGTACCCGACCCTGTCATCAACGCACATGTAAGACATGTAACCTCATTTCCACTTCAGACTGTGTGGTTACATCACAAAACAGACTACTCAGGATACAAGGGAATTATACATGTACATCAAGTAATGTGGTCTATTTTATCCAATGCAAGAAATGTCCTTGCACAGGTTATGTGGGGGAGACAAGCCAACAACTCCGCACTAGAATGAATTCACACAGATATTCTATTAATCACAAGAAGACTGAGAAACCAGTAACCCAGCACTTCTCACAGGATGACCACTCAATCTCAGATATGTCTGTGATGGTCTTAAAAGGACATTTCAACAGTACACAACAGAGACGGGCTTCTGAAATTAAACTTATTTTACTTCTCAATATGGTGGCGGATGGATTGAACATTGATGTTGGTTATATGACACATTATTCCACTTAAACTTACACAGGCCTTAACTTTAAAAGATGGAAATAAATACTTTAGTTTTTCAGCTGGCCTTTGATTTTGTAAGTTTATGGTTATCTACGTGTTGACTTCTCACCTTAACAATGTGGTGAGTGTGTGTGTGTGTATTGATGTATGTATGTGTGTATTTTGTGTGTGTTATGTTTGTGTGTGTGTGTTTTGTTTGTGTGCTCGCGGTGTGGTATGTGTGTGTTGTGTTTGTTATACTTGTGTGTTGTGGTTGTGTGCAGGGGTATGTGTGTGTGTGGTGTGGTGTATGTACACACGTCTGTGTGAGGGGAGCGTGGCATGGGACAGTTATGTGGCTAGGACACTGAGTTTTCATATATAGTGTACATTTACTTCCTTCTACTAGTTGTCAGTGGTTGGATTACACACTGTCACATTTTTAAATCTGCTCATATTAAGTTGCATATCTCATTTACTTGCGGGTTCATAAAAGGTGTAATTAATTTGGGTAACGATTAATATTGGTGTGAATGATGCTGTATTATGACTCTTGTACATACAGTATATCTCATTCCTACTAGTTACAGCATCTTTCCCAAGGAGAGAGAGAGAGAGAGAGAGAGAGAGAGAGAGAGAAAAAAAAAAGGGTGCCTGGAGGATTTCATTCTTGGAAGTTTTCATTTAGATTCCTTAGACTGATTCTGTGGACTTTTGTTATACACTGACTCTGTGTTGAAGTCTGTACTTATCAGGCTTATGGTCTCATTTTCTTGGGGGTCCTTGACAAGTATTTTTAATTGGCACTTACACTTACAAGCAATACTATCATGCATCATGTATATATATATGTATGTTTACTTTGGGGCTCTTTTTCAACTTTCAGTTATACCTAATTTCAGGATTTTGTCTCTCATTATCTGTTCGTTAATACACCAGGACACTTGGAATGTAAGTTGTAACCTCATCTTACATGTATTAGAGAGAATGCTAGCCCAAGGTTTTTTAATCGCTGGAATGCTTTCTTAGCATACTGAGACATTTTAAAATTTATGTGAGAAGAACTCTCTTGATAACCTTTGCCCTTCTGAGGCTCCTCAGTTAAAAGCAGACTGGTGTTAATTAGCTTCTCTGACATAATCATCTGTTATGTTTTAAATGTATATGTTAAACCAATGAGAATTATTTCTGTTTTTTCAACATAATCTGGTGTTAATAGTATGGGATTTTCAAAATAATTGCCATAAAGATTCTGAAGAAGGACCTAGTTGGTTCGAAAGCTGGAGCACTTTGTTCTTTTCTGTAACATCCATGTTGGTCCAATAAAAGGTATCAAATCATTTGTTTCTGGATCTGTTCTTAAAAGAACCAATACGTCACCTACAAAATTTTTTTTATCAGTCCCACTAACCTGTTTTGGAAGATGTTGTAGGCCTCTGTAATGGGGGCTAAATAGAAATCCTGCCAGCTAATGTTCCCAAGAGCTGCCAGAAAGGCCAGACTGCAGAAGTGTTTTAGACTTTTTTTTTTAGCTTGAAGGTCAAAGCAGAAGGACATGGGGGGTGGGCATCACCTAATACAGGCGATGGCGCAATGATTGCGAAGATCGCTGTGGAAGACCGCTACATGGGAGAAGTTATGCGGCTTGTTAGGAAGCATAAGATCAAGTAGTGTGCTGTGTTCTGAATTTTTCTTGTTTGGATGGGTATTCTTGGCGGTCATCGGTGATGGCCCATGTTCGTCACAGAAGACCTTAAGCTTGGAGGAGCAGTCATTATTCCAGTTAAGATTGAGGTCTCCCATTATTATATATTTGAGTTCGCCTTTTCCAGCATGGAATGGAGGTGTTCTAGTAAGCCAAGCCCAGCAGAAGGTGGCCTATAGCATACAGATAGTAGAAGGGTAACTTCAGGTGACAGATATTTTTAAGGCAAGACATTCAGATTCGTTAGGCATGGAACAATATCTAAGACTAGGTATTTGTCCTTGACATAAATAGTGACTCCCCCACCCCTTGATGGCCTGTCACACCTAAACAGATTATACCCATGAATGTTAATAGTTTTGTTAGGGATGTGGTTTGTAAGCCATGTCTCCGAAATCTTGAGTATGTCTGGGGACGTATGAAGGACCCACGCTTGAATCATATCAAATTTTTGGGGCAGGCTGCATACATTCAGATGCAGGAAACTAATCCCTTTAAGCTGCAGGAGGTCAGATGGGGCTCCTAAGACCTGGGGAGGGCCAGAATTTAGTTTCACATTCCCTGAGCAAAGTAGAAGCAGTACTAGTAATTTCCTAATACAGCTTATGATTGTTTTCACTATGTGGCTATTTTGACGCTTGATGCATGATTTTTTTTTTGAAGGATTTTACCAGGGGCTGCTAGGCAGTGGGGGAGGGATAATACATAAATTGCCACTTTTACTGATAGGAGAAATAGTGTTTGAGTAAGGATAGTAGGACTAAGCTGCAGGGGTGGCACAATGCATGCCAGTGGTCAGTGCCCCTCGCAGAGAGTGAAAATTGTGTAGACACGATCCTGGGCCAGTCTTGTTGCTTGGGTGGGTGCTGGTGTTGGCGAGTTTCCATAAATTTGAAATTACTAAAGGTTAAAAGAAAAAAGCACCCATACACAAGGGTGTTTATTTGAGGTGCCATTGTGCAGGAGGAACAAACAAAGAAGTGGATAGAAAGCCTGGGTTTAGCTTCAAGCTGTTAAGCTACCGCAAGGAAGTAAGGTCCCTTTATGAGAGTGGGCTGTCAAAAGAATTCGGTCAATAAAGTAGGAGGAAGGGGTGGCTAGTTCTCAGGAGAGAGCATTTAATAAAAGATGCAGGTGTGGGAGTGGAGGGTTGGCCAAAACAAACCCTCCTGCAGAGAGGTCCTACAGATGCAGGCAACAAGCTTTCCTTTCACAACCACCTCGACGATCTGGCAAAGAGGCTAAAATTTAAGCTAGGTTTCTTCTTCTGTAAAAAGTCCCTCTTTCTATTGGATACCAGAACTTGGCTGGTCCAGGCCACTTTCTTGCCGCTACTCGACTATGGAGATCTAATCTGTTCCTGTGCAGTGGCCTCAGGACTCAACAAACAAGACGTCCTCTACCACCGCGCCATATGGTTCATGACAAACCTACCCTACCGAACCCACCATTGCAATTTGTACCTAGCTGCTGGCTGGACATCACTCTCAACTAGAGGCATGCTTCATGCTGGTATCTGGACTCTTAAGCTTCTCCTTTACAAGCTCCAGAACTATCTCACAACCCTTTTCCGTATTTCCCATAGCGCCTACTCTCTTAGGAAAAATTACCTCCACCTCCTCGATGTACTGAGAACTCGCACCTCACTTGGCAAATAGGCCATATGGATCATACTCCCAACTATCTGGAAACAGCTCCAAGGCATACTGAAGCTTCCCGGTACTGTCCCTGTCAGCCTATCTAAAAGGTCGGCTGCAGCAAAATAAAAGATTTGTGCAGCTGCTTCTAAATCCAAGCTCACTGCTCTAACCCTAGCCCACTTCTTCCTCTTAGTTACCTAGAAATTAGCTGCCTTGATACTCCAAAACAAGCACTTTGTACCCTTTTTCTGTACTTGTATTTTTCTATGTCATTGTCATTTTTTTGCAACATGTTAATGCTTGCCCATAATTCTGTACTTGAATTTGTACAGTTTTTTCGATTATGCAATCTGTAACTACCTGTCTGTGTCAAAGGACCTGCTTGTGAATGAGCTTGCTCAATGAAGTTTTCCTACAATAAACTTGAACAATAATTTTAAACTCTGCTGCTTTAGCGCCAAGAAACCAAATATGGAGGGGTGTCCTCCAGTAGGCTGAGAAGCTTTAGAGAGCACCAACCAATGCAGGGCAGTCAGTCCATGGCAGGCCGCCAATCAGATTATCAGCATTCAATTCTCAGCTTGCAATTTGAAATGGAGATTGCCGGACTTGATGATGCAGTGGGTCCCAAAAATGGTCGGCTCATTCTTGTGAGCCAGGGGACACCTAACAGCGGAGCACCGTGTGGGGGCAGAGGGTCCTGATGTCTGCAGGAAGAAGGAGAGAGAATTAGGAGAAGGCATCAGATAAGTAGACTAACAGGGCGGGGGTGGGGGCAGGTTGGTACCAGAGGACAAAGAGCAGGGGAGGAAGTGTGAGAGAGGGTCTGGGCGAAGAAGTAAGGGCTTGGTAGGACAGCAGGGAAGTGGTGCTGATCCGATTTGGACAGACTGAGGCAGACAAAGAAAAAAGAAAAAAACGTAGGCAGAGGGATGGGGGGAGGGGTCAGATGCAGGCAGTCGCTAAGCTGAGTGGGGTAGATTAATACTGGTGGAGATAAGTGGCAAGTAAGGTTGAGGAGGACGGGCAGGGGGCTGGGAAGGTAGGAGGCAGGTCTGCAGAACAGCTGAGGGGCTCGGAGAACGGTGCTGAAGGAATAACACAGACAGCAGGGAGAGAGAGAGAGCACAAGATGAAGGAAGAAATGGACAAGAACACAAGCTGGTATAGCGTCGGGAGGTAGGTGCTAGATGGGGGGGTGGGGTTGAAGGCAGAAGGATTACATACAGGGAATAGCCATGTCAGGGCGGAAGTACTTTGCTCACAGTGGGCTGCAAGTATAGAAATAAGGGACCAAGAAGTGGACACATCAGGTTTCAGAAGGCAATCAAGGCAGTATAACATTAGGACATCAACTATAATACAAGGGTTGCTATAGATATACAAACTGGATTAAACAGTAAATAAACTCTGAATATTCGAAGCAGTTAACAGTAGAGCAAGCCAACTGTGTTAACAGGGTTGCTGCAGTAGTGTAGACAGGATTCGGCCGAGATTAGATCCAAGTACAGAATAAATATTTAAGGCAGCAGCAGTCGAATCAGAACAAAACAATTTTCCTCTTGGCCAAAAAAAAAAAAACCCTCCTGGAGAGAGGTCCTAGAAATGCAGGCATACAATAATTTTAAAATCTGCCATTTTAGCGCCAAGAAACCGAATACGGAGAGGTGTCCTCCGATATGCTGAGAAGCCTTAGAGAGCAATGCAGGGCAGTCAGATTGTGGCGGGCCGCCAATCAAATTATCAGCATTAATTTCTCAGCTTAAACTTAATACAAGACTGGACAAAAAATACAAACTGCCATTAAACCAGGATAGCTGCATGATTATGCACATGGGGAAGAGGAATCACAACTATAATTACACTTTGAACAGAACGGCCCTAGGTGCTACTTAGAAGAAAGGGAACTGGGTATTATGATCACACAGGATCTCTCCTTTAAAACACATTGTAGTAATATAGCCCAGAAAGGAAATAAGATTGTAACCTGCATATTAAGATACATCAAGAGTAGAGAAAGGGAGGTACTGATTCCCTTATATTCATCCGTGGTGTGTCCCATCCTTGAATGTGGAGCACAGGTCTGATCCCCATATAAAAAGGATGAAATCCAGATAATAGAAAAAGTACAAAAAAGAGCTACTAGAAGCATAGAGGGGCTAAAGAATATGATTTACCAGCAGAGGTGGATGGAGCCAAACATGTATACCTTGGAGTATAAGAGGCAGAGGTTAAGGGGGATATGTGTTTAGTTTATAGAGCATGGGAAGAAAATGAACTATGGGACCTTCTGGCTCTAAAAGGAAAGGGGAAATCTTATGAGACCAGGTCATACCCTCTGCAACTGGAAGACAGTCGATGCAAACTAGAGAGCAGAACCAAATGGTTCAATGAAAGGGTTGTCACTACTTGGAATACACTTCCGTTAGAGGTTGTTGGCAGCAAGAAATTAGATCAGTTTAAATTAAAACTAGACAGTTTGGTAAGAGAACATTTGGTCCGTAAAGTTTAAACCAGCGAGCACTATGGACAAAAGTCTAAATAAAGCTCTGTATTACCTATGTTACCTCTGAAATATAACCAAAATGTAGTATAAAATGCTCTCATAGAAACTAATGGAGTGTGCCCCCCGTGCTCTACATAATCTTACATTACAAGCATTGTAGACAGGGGTGTGTGACTCCCATGTATTAAAATAGGGACCCCTGGAAATTTTCCAGGGACTCCCACTTTTGAGCTGTGGACCCGCCCTTCTTCTTTTTTTTTTTTTTTTACAGTTATGTATTCCCCCCGGAGTCCTCTGCATCCATCTCATGTCCTCCCCCCCTCCGCAGGCACCGGGTATGAAACCCCCTCCCCTTGACCCCATGACTTACCCTTTGTGGCAGGGGTTGGGGAGCGACTTGACCCACTGGACCGGATTTAGTGTTCGGGGAGGTACCTTCCTGGGCAGTTGCGAAGGGGGACCATCATCATCCTCGCAGAGGACTCCCATTTTTTGTCTTTTTCCTCCCTGAGGTCGCTGCGTACAGTGGCACCAGTAGCGGCGGTGTGCACACACCCATGCGCACCCTCACCAAGCGCCTGCCACAGACTCTCGTCCACAGTCTCAGTGCTGACATGCCACCTCCTAGCCTCCGCTAGGTGGCAGGCAGTCGCCAAGCACTGCAGTCCCCCCTCCCCAGAGAAGGAGAGCAGTCCTAGGGACACTCGATCCTTCTCCTCCCTACCAACCCCCAGCGTCCCATGTCCATTCCTGAACATGGGTCGCCAGCATGACCAGAGGCAAGGTGTCCAGTACTTCAGCCCTTGGCGCCACTGGGCCAGCTCAGTAAAATGAATATTAACTGACATTCTGGGATTGTATATGCCAATTAAAAGGTATATTAAAAGTATAAGTGGCTGCAGGCAACATTTTAAAAGGTATAAAAAAAATTTCAGCCCAGTGACTGACAGTATCTCGTTAATGTATCCTCCCTCATGAGTTAAGCTAAACAGTGTCATTATATAACATGCAAGCAAGCATAGAGGCATTGACCAGTGTTTGCAGTGGCATAGATTACGGGGGGAGGGGCACATTGCCCTTCCCGAGCAAACAGACCGGGACTTTTTGACTCCCAAGGTGTTTCGTTTTTTTTTTCTTCATTTTTTTAAATTTTTTTATTTGCTCATTCCTGGCTGGGACCTGGGACCTGGGACCTGGGACCGACTCCAACTTGAATTTCGGAGGGCTGCGAAGGAGGATTGGCTGTTCCCTTGGAATTTTTTTTAATATTGTCCCGAATCCGATTGGCTGCAACTTAAGCCCACAGAACCATGACAACGCTCCATTTGCAGCCATTTGAAATGGACAACCACACTCATGCGTACACCACCAGGAGAGCGCATCATCTTTGTCTACTCCGCTGCTCCATTTTCTTTTATCCTCCATGGCGATACACATAGAGTGTATGTATAGAAAAAAGGAAGGAAAATGAAATTGGTTATTGTTAAAAAGAGTCAGTCATGCACAGACTACTAAGGTTTCAGGCTGCCAGCTTCAGTTTTGGGCTGGCTTCAGGCATTCACCTTTATTTTTAGCTGCAGCAGCACATCGCCGACAGACTGAGGCTCAGTTCATCCAGTCTGAGTGTCTAACCAACCAAGTCTGAATTGTTGAACTTTTAAAAAAATAAAACTTTCTGATGGGGTCGGACTCGGGGATTGGGAGCTAGGCTGGAGCCCGGGACTTAGGAGAGGGAGTATGCAGGCAGCCAGCAGGGAAAGGGTCAATCAAGGCAGGGAATTGAAGAGAACTGACTAACGTACAGTAAGAGGGGTGCACTGTTAGTAGTTACACTGCCTGAATCTGGTAGTGTAGCTACTAACTAACACCCTTACTGTATGTTAGTTATCTTGAAAAGTTTTTTTTATTTGTTCAAGGCAGAGATGCTTGCAGTGTCTGAGATTGTTGTTTTGTAACAGGCAAAGTATCGTATGGGCTAATCTAATCCGACGTTTCTCCCACTTATGACCTGCTCATGACACATGTCATAGCCTTGTCATGTTGACCCCATTTTGCCCACCCCTATGGCCCTGGGATGGCGGTGGGAAAGTTGCCCCTCAGCATTGTCTCATGAAGTACCTTAGTACCTGTACAAAGGAGGGCAATATATGGATAGAATGTAGGGCGTTGGCTGTTCTTACAAGCTGTAATTAGAGTGGATCTTTGTAGCATTTGCCTTGGCATTTACTGGAACCATTTACTATACTGCATGTGTTGATCTCCTCCCCCAGAAGGTATCCCCACAGTGGCATTGATGTGAATTTGATATGAACTGAACCTGTTCAGAATTCACATCTGTTGCTCTTGTTTGAAGAGAGCATATTGTGATTTTGGTTTAAAATATTTATTCAGTGTTTCTACTACTGCTTCAGACTGTGCCCCCCATCCTGTTTTAGGACAGCAGTTGGGGTGGTGAATTTTTTGCTGCTAAATTTCATCAGAGATTCATAGATTATTAATTTAACCACTACCAGGACATGTGATACATTCAAATGTTTGTTTATCTGGAAGGCTCTTGGCATTCATGTGTTATTTAAGAAATACTTACACCTGCATCTTACCAAGAAGCCTGATTATTTACTCTTCGTTTGTATGGGGAATGTTCAACTTCAGTCTCTGGTACTAGGATAATGGTTGTTTGTAACAAGGCAAAGAAGGCTTTAAAAGCAGCAAAAGTGTGTGAAAGTGGCACTCAAAATGCACCAGAATGCACCTAAAACCTAATAGCTTCTGGGGGCCTAGGCAGCCCCCAGACCTTCTGCCTATTGACTGGGTATTTACAATGAAAAGCAGAGCTTTAGCAATCTTTGCCCCCCCCCATCAAAAAAACTAGCTACACCCCTACTGTTTTTCTTTCAAGGATCGATTTCTCGAGCTGCAGGTAGATACTCTTTTCTATATTTTATTTGCTGTACATCAGCCTGTATTTCAGAGCCCTTGTTCTGTATATCATAGTTTCGTAGTTTCATAGTTGTTTACATGCCCAGGAGGCAAAGCCTTTTGTGAGCTCGCCACCCATAGGGTGGCATGATTGTTTAATGGTAATCTTTTTTTTCTACCCATGTGCTTGTCTAGTTGTATTTTGAAAGTGTTCATGGTTTTACTTTCAACTGCTGTACATGAAAGTGCATTCCACGGTTTCACAACATGCCGTGAGAACCATTGATTAACGGGTTTCACCCTTTAGTTTGAAATTATGTGTTCTTGTTTGAACCACAGACATACCTCTCGAGTGTCCCTCATTACGAGGGACATCCCTTATTTTGCTGCTTAAAATTGCTCCGTCCCTCATCCGTCCCTCATGGAAAAGGTGCTGCCCACACAACGAATGTGCTGTAAATTCAGAATTTAAAGCAGAAACACTTAATATCCTAAAATACTAAATCCAAAATAAATTTTGTATAAGTAAACACTGTGTTTTTCAGTGTTCTGAGCTTGTATCTCCATGTTTGAGGATGTGTCCCTCGTTCTGAGGGTCTGTGTCCCTCATTGCCCCTCATTTTGAGTGTCCAAAAATGTCCATGTCCCTCATTTCAGTGACAAAAGGTTGAGAGGTATGACCACAGAGTTGTTTTTTCCAGTCCCAGGGTTTCTATTAGGAGTAGTTCTTTCAGGGCTTTGTGTTTTAGACACGGGTCTCCACGGTTGCCTATACTCCATGGAGTTGAGGTTGAGTCTCTCCAGCCTATCTCCTTATTCAACATTTTTCTTTCCGTTGATCTTTTTATCCTTTGAACTCTCTCTATAATTTTTTTTTCCTTTATTGTGTTGGGTGCACAAAAGAGGGAGCAGTAGTCAGTAGTCAAGGTGTGGTCTCACAACTCCTGTATAAAGTGGAAGTATAACTCTGGATTCTCTACTCTTTATGTGCTTTAAGATACACCCTATGATTCGTTGACACTTTTTAACTTTTGTTAGTGTTTGAATGTCAAAGTTGAGTTTGCTGTCTATAATAACTCCTAGGTTCTTTTCATTAGTGGTTTCTTGTAATGTAACAATATTTAGTTTGTACTTGTATTTCGGGTTATTGTGCCCTAGGTGGGGTTGTCATGGTATGAAATGTTGACAGTATGATAAACCGCGGTGTGTTGTACTGCGGTTATCATGATACCGCGGTATAATGCATTCCAATGGGAAAACCTAAAATATTCAAAAATAATGCAATTTTAACCAAATTTTACTTGTAAAAGCAGCTAAAATACTAGTAAATGACACATTATGAATTTAATGAGAGAAAAAGATAATGAGTCAAGTATGTGCAAGAGAAATATATTTTTTATTGACTGGAAGTCGCATTCCTCCTGACCTGATGATGAGCATGGAGCTAGGAGCACTATAAGTATTTTTTATTTTATCCATTTAATTGGAGTAGACAAGTGATGTGACACTGACATGACATAGACATACATTATAGCAAAGTGTTTGTTTAGTGTACTCTTGTCTTAGCTTACAGCAGCACAAAATGCAATACCACACAGTACCCAAACCTACTACCTAGTACCAAGTTAACCAATACCAAAAGTACCCTACCAGAACTATACCATACAAAAAATAGCAAAAATAGCAGCACAAGCACACTGTGTGACTGGGTAGGAGACTGGAGTAATAAGTCGGTCATTTGATTTGCATTTGTGTTAATGTAATGTGAAATTGTCCTTCTTAACTTGCAATCTAGATAGATGAGAGATGATGAAAGGAATGTCCATGTACAGTTGTCCATCCACAGACTACTCCTCCACACACTCACTCCATCCACTTCTAGTGGTGGTGTGCTGCAGCAGACTGAGTAGACTAGAGTTGCAGAGCAGATGCACTGATGCAGGACAGGGTTGCACGTCACCGAAATTGTGCTGTTCTGTATACTGCTACTAGTACTACTACTAACCTTAGTTAGAAGCAGGCACAGCAACAGAAGTACTACTACTAGTACTAACAGAATTAGAACATTTCTGATTGGGAAATCAAGGCTCACTGTCTGTTTGGCTATGGTAGGCTAGAATCTAGGCTGAGTGTACCTCTGTCCTCCTCACCTACAGCCTCGGGCTCCTTCCCAAACCCAGTCCCCTCAAGTGAAGTTAGACTAGTAGTAAAAGTAACAGTAAGTTGTACTACTACTAGTGCAAATAAATTTGGAGAGAGATTCATATTTGCTTTTTCATTTGTACCAAAGAAGTTCCCCGTCCCTAACCCTACCCTACCACCACAACCACACTGTCTGAGTCTGACACAACTCCTGCCTGTAATGCAGACAAGTGACTCACCACTGCTACTCACTGTGTCCGAGTCCGAGAGACTACTCCAAGTCTGAGTCCTCCAAGGCAAGGCACCAGCCACCAGAGGCAATCAGCTGAGCTAAGCCAACTGTCAGAGCTGGCTTGGCACCGTCGCCGTGGTGGCATTTAAAGGAATCGGTCTATATATCCCAAATGCCATGGTGGGCGCCAGCGGTGGCTCAGCTGGCTGCTTTTTTCTTTGATAATATATATTTAGCTAAGTAATTAGCTACACTATAGTAGCCTCTAGCTGAAGCAGTGAGCCAATGTAAATGCGAGTTAATAAAGCTTGTTTGACTAATTGCTTGGGTTGAGTGAGTGAATCATGCCATATTGTGGTGCGTCGAGTCTTGTCATGTGACGTGACATGAGTCCAATTTTGCATTAAAGGAATCATCTTATATATCCTCAGTGCCTGGTCCATGTCATCATGGCAGTGGCAGGCACTCACTGGCTGTTTTTTTTTTTTTTAAAGTAGTACTACTACTAGCTTAATTATAATAAGTAATTAGGAATTTATAGATTAGTATTTCCCATTGGTTTTGTCTTAGCTACCCTCCCTCCGCCAAGTGACTTGAGTCATCCTGTCAGACGCTGCCTTGGACTCAAGACTCATAAATCAAGACTGAAGTCGTGACTTGTGAGCTGTGATTGATGATGAAAGGGAGTCAGAAGGACTGGAGTCTTGGGTCATCAGGGTGACATTAAAGGAATTAGTCTATATATCCTCAATGCAATTGCCATGTTTGGTGGCTGCTGTGACTGGTGCAGACTGAGTGAAATCAGACATGACTGTGATTGTTAAGCTAGCAGCTATGCTATTGTTAATATGGCTAATTATGTATGAATGCAAAATGCAACAGAGTAATTTGTCTTATTGGTTTTGTTTTAGGCAGCACCCAGCCACAGTCAGCCAAGAGCTCAACTGAGCCAGCCTGAGCCAACCAAAGTTTTGTGACACAGATGACAAGAGTCAGTCAGAGAGGAGGACTCACTCAGGAGTCAGACTCACTCCGTCCCAGGGACCACTGTAGTGGAGGAGGTGTCAGCCAGCTGTCGGGTGAGCAGAGACAGGAAGTGTTCCCCAGTTGAACTAGACTACTGGAGGGACTCGGGGGTGGAATCAAGCAGACAGACAGATGAAGATAAGACAAGAAGAGACAACAACTTCACTAAGTGTGCGACCTCAGCTGAATTGCCATTGCTAATGCCGAGTACAAAGTAGTAGTCCCTCATCACAAATCACATCGGGAGGACAGGGAGAGGAAGAGGACTCTCAGACTCGGAGTCAGAATTCAGGAAGCAACAGCAGCAGATGTCAGAGTCAGAGAGAATTTGGATTACTAAGCTGAGAGTGCACTCCATCCATATGGCGTGTGTTTTTGTTGGAGGGCGGGTGTCAGATAAAAATTACTTTTCTAATCACTACACCACAGATGTACTGCGCAGCAGTAACTGTTGAAGAATCGGACCAATGAAGGGGCTTTGGGAACAACTGGGAATGAAAACTGAAGGAACAAACAGAATACAGACTAGTGCCTGCCGATTCTCATCAATCATTAAAACTGAAAAACACTGTATGTTTTGCAAATGGCATTTGGCATCATGACAAATCAAATTTTTGTGGTATTATTAAACAATAAAAAATGTACCTGAAAAAGTGCTCGATGTGTATATTCCATTCTCTGTCTGACTAACCTTTGCAGTTTTGTGCATCTGACAGGCTGACAGGACTATCTACTCACTCTGTTTTTACAGTGATTCTGAATGAACATGAACATGCATGATCACTTGAAACAGACAGAACACCAGCAGCACAAGTAACAGTAATGTCAGTGAAATGATCACTGCTGTCTCATGATCATCTGTCACTCACTGACCCTGCCGCCAGTAAGGTGATTGACATTGACAGTGATGACGACTCAGTCTGCAGTCTGAGTCTGCACAACAACACACATGTTGGTGGTGGTGATGATGATGACAGTCAGTGACAGCCAACCTGTCCCCAACCACAGACACTTTGTTACCCAATACCCTATAGATAAGAAAACATAACATACATGATGATGATCATTACAATATGACATGAGACAGAGAGACATTGTGTTACAGTCGTGTTACTAGCAGTGTTAACAACTTAACATAATAACAGATTTTTGATGCTGGGCCTGGATGCTGCTGCTGATCCCTCCCTCTTCCCCATTCCATGCCTATTGCTCAAGTCCAGTCAACAACAAAAGAGAGTCAGTGTTTAGTTGTTCAACTTCTCTGGCAGGACTAGGAATGTCATTATCATGTCACTGACTCTGAAACCAGGACTGCATCATTTTCTGTTTCTGTTCCAAAAGAACAGCAGAGGAGAGGATAATAATGAAGTGCAGTTTTGTGCACATTTAAAAGAAAGTGTTGCTTTTTGTGCAAGGCTGCTGCATTCAGTGTGTACTGCACTACACTGAGCAGTGCCAGTGACTCAGTGTGCAGTTGCACACTGTGCAAGGCAAGCGCAGTCCGTGACTGTGCATTGTGCAATGTGCTTTACTGCACTCACTGAGTGACGCAGTCAGTCACACTCGCACTAGCTCACTGACAGTTTTGTGCGCAGTTGCGCACGGCCTGTCCTTGCCATTTACCATTAAGGAACAGTTATAAGTGTCACTGCCCGGTAGCTAATACTCATCACAGTCACTTGGCCTCTGTATGCCTTGTGTCATGTGGCACTGTGTGTGTGTGTCATTGTCATACACAAATTATGTGATGATGATGACTAAAAAACTTACTGAAACTGAACATTGAAAATTAATTCAAAAAATGAAGGAAGAAGTTAAAAGACGGACTTGCATTTAGTTGAAGAAGTCAGGCTCTTTCAAGTTCAACCAACATCATCAGTCCACTCATGGACTGAACAGGTGATGAGGACACCTAACCTTACCTTGCTATAAAAAATCTGAAGCAGTGCAATGCAGTAGAGAGCAGACGTCACCCATTAGCCAAGCCACAAAACTTGAACGAACAAGGAAGACTGCCTGCGCCGCCCATCAGCTAAGCTCACTAATGATGCAATAGCTTTGCCTGCCTGGCGCCTGCATGCTGCTGCTAAATAACCCTGCTGCTGTACTAAGCTGGTTGAGCCCGAGAGAGAGAGAAATGGTTAAGACAACAACAAGCAACAACGGTTATCAACAAGTAACTGCATTAGGCAAACAAGGAAAACAAGCAAATGATGTTGTCGATCATTCATCACATCATGTCTCGACTCATCTGAGTCAGACAGTGTGAGGCTGGACTGCTGGACAGTACTGTGGGGGTAGTGTTGGGCACATATTGACTTTTGGAATGGGATAGCTCGGCTGCCATCACTTTGGCCCAGTTGGCTTGGGCCAGCTTTCAGAGGAACTGGGAATGGGATGCTGGTGTTGGTGACCATGAATGATATGATAACCCAGACCCACCCATGACCCACCCCACCCCATATTTGCATTGCATTGCTGCACTTTTAAATCGTAACCGCAACAACGATGGCTTCACTGTGTGTCTCTGCATGCTGTGCGACTCACTCGAGCACCACCAAGCACAAGCTTCATCAGGAGCAGTAGCGTAGTAGTACACTGCTGCTACAGCAGCAGCAGAGACACTAAACTATGCTGCAGCCTGCGTGGCTGCATCTGCGGCTGTTGCAGATCTGCATGCAAACACTTAAGTTGTGAAGTACAAGTGCAATGCTCTTCCAGTCTACCTGTCCTGCCCAGCCCACTTTCCCCAGTGCCCACTGCCCACCAAACACAGTGTCAGCTGTGTCCACCCATGACCCGACCAACCCAGGCCCAGTGCTCCTGCCCTCCCACTGCCTAGTAGTAAGTATAGCACAAAATGCTCATCCATTGCTGGCCAACCTGGCCACCACTGCCACTGTCCTGATGCCGTGCCCATGCTGAAACAATATAGATATCGAATATAAAGTAAACCTCATCAAGGAACGTGATGCATTATTTGCATTTTGAAAATTGTACCCTCATGCAATGGGTGAGATGAGAAGATATACATGAGTGAACTGAAAACTGAATAATTGAACCTTGATTTGATTGATGATATGGATGGGTGACTGGGTCAGGCCAGGTGCGCCGCCGCTCACTCCGGGGCCTGCATTACTATACCCTTCCTTCCCACTCCCAGCAGTGCTGCTTTGTCTGCAGTTCAGTCTGTAAATAACAGTCACACCGAGTCCCACACAACACGACAGACATGTCACATGACACTGAGCGAGAGGGGAGAGAAATGAGCGACTCCGCAACTGGACCGGACTGCCGACCATGACCAGACCGCAACTTTAAATTGCATTTGCATCAGACTCGGACATCATCCACCCTGATTCCAGACCAGTGCTATGGTTCGGTTCCCCCATCCCCCCCCAACTTAGTTCGAACAAGACAGGTACTACTAGATAGCACTATGGTGCAACTCCTGCAGTGGCAGGGCCTGTGTGGCCTGGCCTGCCCTACCAAATCATTTCAGGTATAAGATTCATTCATTCATTCAAAATTCCACTCAACGACATGTTTAGTGTGGTCGTGTGGTAGGAGTGAACTAGTCTATAAATCTGGACTGGTCATCAGTCAGAGTTTCAGTCAGACTAATCAGGGTAAGCTCCTGTGGAGGAAGACAAGCATGTTAACTTTCTCTGGGGATAGTCTTGAATGAAATGGTATGAGAATTTGACCACTGGAGCCGAAAAGTCTCTTGGATGGTATGCTTGTTGCAGGAATGCATTGGTATTTTCTTAAGTTTGACAACAGTGGCAGTTCTGCAGCATGTTCACTCCACCACTGTAATAGTTCACCATCTGTGTGCAGACATGGCAGTGGTAAACAGCGAGAGATTTCATTTTTGACTTCGATGTCCAGTGTGATGGCCTCATCATTACACCCTTCCACTGACAATCGTTTGTCTGTAATCTGCCTTAGTAGGTTAGTTAATCCTTTTGGTTTTACCACCACTTGTTGTGCAGCTGTTGCTGTAGAAGAAGGAGGTAGACAAAGACTTGGGTTTTGCTGCTGACTGGATATGGATTTGGATACTGTGCCTCCTGTGGCATATGCAGAAGAGCTAGATGATGATGAAGAACCTGAACTTGTCCTCGACCTCTTCCTTCCCTTTCCCTGTACTGTTGGTGTTGGTGGTGGTGGCACTGGCGCCGGCAATCGTGCTCGTCGTGGAGTAGGTGGTGGTCTCATTTCTGAGTCTGAATCAGATTCACGAGAGTGATGATTGTGAGACAAACCAGGATCTTCTTCAGTAAACTGCTGCTGCTCCAGGTGCTCCTCCTCACTAGCTTCACTCACAGAACAAAATGATGACTGCTCCTCAGAGACACTACTGTCATCACTGACATTGATACCAGTGCCAGCAATGGCATTAGCAGGACCAGCAGTTATATTTGGGGGTCATGGGACTGGCACAGGCACTACAGTAAGAAGATGGGGTGGGCAGGGGTTGCGGGGCTGGGAGCCATCATCAGAGGCACAGTCCTAGAGGTGATCCCCATCAGTGTAGCAGAACATGACCTCTTCATGTACTAAGCCCACTACAGAGTCTTTGTCATCGCTAAAGAAAGCTTTAAATCTTGAGTCCAGGAAACAGGAAATGTCAATTATTTTTTGTTTGTATTTACACGAATAATGGATACCCAAATCAGTTCTGATAGCGAGTTTCATTTGCTTTTTCAGAGTGCTGCCTTCAGGTAAGGGCGTCAACAAGTCATTCATAAGATGATGCAGTACTGGTTTCAGGGCAGACATTGTGACATGCTTATCAGCACCAAGAGAGTCTGTGAAATCATTCGGTGGTCCAAGCACCTGACTTACATCTTCATGATTACTGACGTCTGTATCTTTAGGCATTAAGTGCCAGGTGTTTCTGTCAGATACAAGAACAGCACACACTGCTTCTTGTTGCTGCAGAAATCTTGATACCATGTTGTATGTGGAGCCCCACCGTGTGATGACATCATGAATCGGAGAGTGTTGAGGAAGACCCAAGTCTGCCTGCTTGGCTTTCAGAGTTTGTCTTTTCTTCCAGCTTCTGCTGAAACCTTGCACAAGATGTATGCAAGCTCTGATGGCAGCATCAACTTTACTGATCTCTAGAGTCTTTCCAGTACCCAAGTTTAAGTTATGGCCAAAGCAGCTTAGCCAGGTAACCTCAGTAAGCAGCTTCCCAAATGCCTTCTTCATGTTAGCTCCATTATCTGTAGTTACAGCGGCTAGTCTGTTTTTGCTGATTTTCCACTCATCAAGCATGCCTTGGAAGATTTCAATTATATTTTCAGATGTGTGATCTTGTGGTACGAATGTGGTCTCCAGACAGTGAACCTTGATTTTCCAATCAGAAGTAATGTAATGCACTGTTAAGCTCATGTATGGCTCACCAGCTCCGCCATGACTAGTCCACATATCAGTAGTGGCAGCATACCATGTTGCACCCACCAATGATTTTTCAACTTGCATTTTTACTTCATTGAATAAGTTCAGCACCTCTTTACCAGTGAAATAAGCTCTGGATAGCAGGTGATATTTAGGGTTTAATTTCTGCAGCAATTTACAGAAGCCAGGCTTTTCTACTATGTGGAATGGCAGTGTGTCTTTAGCCAAAAAGTAAGCCACTGCTGCATTAAATTCCTGTGCCTGCTTAGAACTGGCATCAAATTTTTTTCCCTCTTTCAAGAACTGCAACCAAACTTGGCTGGCTAGCATCTAGTTTTGCACCGTCTTGACGACGACCACTGCCAGCACCACTTGGCCATCCTCCTAATCCACGACTAGAAGTAGCACTCACTCCACCACTCTAAAATTAAAAAACAAGAAAGAAATTTGATAACTAACTAAACTATCACTGAGTATGCATCACAGTTCTCTACGACTTCACTTCACTTTCACAAAACAGTAACGGCTCAGGCAGCCAGGGCAAGGTGGTCAGTGGGCATAAATGGGCAAGGAAAGGGCAGCAGTGGAGTGGGCAATAGCTAAACATTAGCAGCTGAATTAGAGAATCATCATTTAATGATTCATTTTGGAATCTTGAATCATCATGGAATGATGAATCATGGATGGTTGTGACTGATGAGGACTGGGTAGCTGGGAGTCGGGAGGACTCTGGAGAAAGAGGGACATCACAGTATTAGTTGATGACTTCACTGGACAGTGGAGGACTCATCAGGAAGGACACAACAGCAACACACATAGGAGGACGAGTCGGGCCAGGGAAAAGGAAGGACAGAACAATCATTATTCCTACAGTGACCCCCCCCCGGTGTAGCAGGCAGCGTGGCTGCCGTGGGCCATGGCCACGATGGGAAACAGGAGGACACCTGTCCCCCACAAGTGTTTTCTACCACTCAAACATCAATACTGCACTACTGCACTGTCTGTTATCATGTCATGCTAGGTGTGCATGGCATGGATTACAGTGGCACTGCTGCACTACTGTGAAGTAGTAGTAAGGTGACACTGGTGGGGGACACGGGGTCCGCCCCCATTTCCTAATCCTAACTCCAGTGGGCATGGGCAGCCGCTGCTACCACTACACCCATGATGGTCCCACTCCCTCCAAGTCCTGACTCGGCTGTAGAAAGAATGACTGTGCTGCTACCTGCTGTCATTCATTCATTCATCCTGACTCCTTCTGTCTCTGTGTGTCCTACTGTCCTGTCCTGTTGTCGTCCCCCCTCTCTCGCTCCCAGACCCAGCCTCCGGCTCCGCCTCCCACCCACCCAGAACAGACCATGATCCCATTTCCCCTCTCACTCCCATCATAATCTAAATCCAACCATGAACTACTTGGTATATCAATTCCTCCAGCCGATGAGATCCAACTCCCAATTCCTGATCCTGAATACCCAGAGCCGGTAGTGCAGTCAGCTCCCCAGACCCCACGACACCCCCCCAAGTACACCATGCAGGTGGTCCCTGGTGGTCCCTGATGATCTTCCCTAATTCGTATTCTGTACCTAGTAGTTATGTCCCCTCCCCTCCCCGGTTGCCCCCCCGAGCAGTGGGTGGGCATGGGCGGGCACCACTGGGCAGCTGAGCAGTGGCCCCCAGCTGCTCGGCCCCATCCATTTACTATTCTCTCTCTGAGTGCAATAATGATTTAGTTAGTTCAATTCAAAATCACAGTGACATAAGTCAAGAAACCAACCGGGCTGATAACTGAGCTTCTCTGTATTGAAGTGGGTGATAATTTCTCAGGTGGGTAAACAAATTGGAAGTGTTCCCTCCACGAGCTGCAACTCTTGTTTTGCACGTGCGGCAGATAGGCTTCCCATCCTCATGCACAATACCATCACTATTTTTTTTGTAACCAAAGTAGGTCCACACTGTGGATTTTATTCTTTTTCTAGGCGGGAAAAGCTCACAGTTTTCATCCACTTTCCCATCAGACTCTTTCTGGGTCTCAGACAGGAGAAGGAGGTGGGGTGATCGGACGCTGCTGCTGAGTTGGGTCAAGGTCATAGCTCTGGCTCTGACTACTACTCTGATTCTGGCTTTCCTCCTGCTGCTGCAACTCTTCCAATAACAGTACCAACTCCACATCTGCCATGTTCCAAGATAGATAGATCGATTTCTTCAACTCCCAGTCCTACAACTACAATACCAAGTCTGGTGGTTACCTACCTTATGTAACTTAACAATAAGAAAGATTACAATTTTCAGCAGTGCATGAAATTGAAACAAAATAGATGAGATGATGAGACGACCGGCAACAGGCTACAGCTACTTAAAAAATTGACCGACTCACTGCTGCTGCAGCTGCTGACAAATCAAATGGGTACCACTGCTGGCAGTGGCACTGACTGAGTGAGCAGACTTGATTATGACCACCTGAACTCGTCAGAGTCGTGTGACCACAAACACAAAATCAACAGCGACCAACACCATGTGGTTCCCTCTCGCAAAACCTGGGGTGACTTGATGATTCGACTTGACCTGACCATGACCGGGCAGGGACATGCAGTCATGCACAGTCACACACTCACCACCACACTAGCCCAGGCCCCCACTGGCTTGATTCTTGGCATGCTGAGAGGAGAATGGCATCTGAGAGAGAGATAGGCTGGCTGACTTAATTGACAATGAAATCACAGAAGCAGAAACATAACAAAACAAACAGCAGCCGTTGCACTGCAGTGCCAGTCTGTCAGTGCCTGTGCCACTGTCACCAAAACTAAGACTGCCAGCCAAGTCACTAGTCTGGACTACAGCAACGCAAGCAAAGCAATCATGATGATGGCATTTGACACTGGCAGTGGCGAGCAGCTGACCTTAGCCAGGCACTACTTGTGTGACTCGTCACTCAAATCGATCTGAACTGTGAATATGCAATGCAACTGCACGATGCATCGGCTTAGCTCGCTTTATTTAACCTGTAATGCTCGCCTCCACCTTCAGTTTGACTGTCTGACTGGTGATGGTGACAATTAAACAAAAATAAAAAACTACTACATAAAGCGCCGCACGATGACACTGCTGCCCACCACGTTGCCATCACCAGCCAATGCCTTCCAAATGCCAATGCCATTCACAGTTCAGGTCGACTCGAGTGACTAGTCACACAAGTAGTGCCTGGCTAAGCTCAGCTGCCCGCCACTGCCAGTGCCAAATACCATTATCATGATTGCTTGGCCATGCATAGTTTTCTATTCTAATCTCAGTCAGCCATTCTTTCTTTGGGCACTGGTACTGTCAGAGAGACAGTGGGCACTAGTGGGCAGCTGGCGTGGCAACTTTGGGAAAGCATTTTTTTTTTTTTTTTTTTTTTCAATTCAACGTCAGACCAGGTTTCCCACTTCCCATTTCCACCAACTGGACTGGATCCATTCAGTTTCAGCTCCCCCCCCTCCAAAATCAACTCTGATCCATCCAACTCTAATTCACTCCCTGTCCCTGCAGTCATGAATGATGCCAGCCACTGCCAGTGACTTACTACACTGATTTAGTGACGTATGCGCCTGCTCCTGTTTTCAAAATTCAATCAGGCAATAATAAATATAATCCCTCACATTTAAATTAGGCCAGGTTTTCCCTTCCCTGCCAACCCCCACCAAGGATCCACCATATCTGATTCCACCATCAACATCCTCCTCCTCCAACTTCAAGTATTCTTCTCCCCGCATCCCACCCAACCTCAGTAGCTTAAGTCCTCCTCTGGGGCTCTCGCATTACAAGTTTACAACAAGTTACATTTCGTTCAACAATCAACATTCCCTTCCCAACAAGGACAGTAAGGATTTCAGAAGGATACACATAATCTTACTGCACAACAGAACAGCAATAGATAAATTATAAAACGTTCCCCATTTTCCAACTCCTCCTGAGTTAGCGCCACTGTAGCCACCCATGTGCCTCAACCTGTGGCTGTTTTACCCACCCCATCACCCCACTTTTATATAAATAAAAAAGAAGAACTGGCCTGGGGAGGAGCAAGGTAGCCTCAGGCTCCTACAGTCCTCTTCTCGTCGACTTTCTCGACTCACCACCACCGGCTAGTCCAGGTTCTCATTCTGTCTCTCCAACTCTCTCATGTGGCCTGGGGGCTTGGGGAGGGACTCGGGGGCGAGGGAGACAATCGGGAATTTGGGGGATCAACTACTCGGTTGGGAACTTGGGGGTCCATCAATCGGACTACAAAAATTGCCTCCATGCGGTCAGTGGGCCTAAATTTAGTACCCACACTTCATTAGTGCTCTTTTGGTCACAAACTTGCTCCTCTGTCCTTGCTGCTCCTTCCAGATTTCTTTCCCTTTGCATGTGAAGCCCGCATGCAGATCACACTGAAGAACGCCCACTTTCAGAAGGTGGAAGGGGATTAATGAGTTCCCTCTATCTCCACCAACTGAATTAAAAAAAAAAAAGCTTTTCAAAGGGCATACTGCTGCCCTGTACTGCACGTCTGCACCCCTTCACACTCCAGGAAATGTGGTCGATCGGCACACACCACAGTTTACCATGAGCAACGGTTACCGCGGTTTGGAAAAACTGTCAGTGTCTATACTGTACGGTTCCAAACCGCAGTATACCATCACACTGGTATACCGTGATAACCCTAGCCCTAGGTGCATAACTCTACACTTTTGTTCGTTAAATAACATTTTATTGTCAACTGCCCAGGTCTCTAATGAGTACAGTTCCTTTTGGTAAGCTTGCACTGTATCATAGTTGTTAATTATACATCCTAATTTGCAGTCATCAGCGTATTTTGCCATCCACATCTTAGGTGATGTCTGCATTGATTAAATTAGGATGTTAAATAGAGCTAGACCCAGGACAGAGCCTTGAGGGGACCCCACTTGTGACCTTTCCCCAGCTAGAGGAGTATCCTTTGATAACAGTACGTATGTGATTTCTCAGTGCAGATGCTCTCCCCCACACTTGCCTGATTAGCAAGCATACCTACACAGATGGTACAGTATGGAGCTTAGTAATCAGCAGCAAGCCTTATGAGTGAGTGCTTCCTGCCAGGCTGCATTCAAACCTACACACAAGCCCCTGTTGGAACCAATTTGAGTTGACTGTCTGTAATTCTACACCCAGTCATATCATTGACATCATCAAAAACTGAATCAGTCAGAGTGAACGTAGTACTGATCTTTAATAAATGCATAATAGAATATTAATGACTACAAGAGGCTGTGACAACCCACCTCTCCCTCTGTGCTGAAACAGCTTTTAGAGAGGTGTCTGTCCTCGGGTATTCGCTGCCACCAGCTGGATTCGTCCAGCGCCAACCTTCAGGTTCACAAACTTGAATAATCAAACATGCAGTTGCACAAGTTAAAGTCTGGTAGCGTGTCTCTCTTGGGTGGCGGATGGTACACAGAGTTTACCTCAGCCAGTGGAAACGAAGTATTACCTTAGAAAAATGACATCGCAGTCACAACTGTTGAGCAAATAAATAGCTTTTTACTTAACAGAAAGTGCACTGAGCATTTACATGATTTGTATTTATAACACAAGAGAATAACACTCATACAGGAAAAGTAAACAAATGTTTTTAAATAACAGATGGCAAAAAAAGAAGGCTATTACTGAAATATGCTATCACTAAACTTACCCTTCCCTGTCCTTACAAGAGACTCTAGACCCTGTTCTAACTGCCAGCTCCCACAGACATAGATACAAGGTAGGCTCCAAACTTATGTTTCTCCTTCCAGCTTCCCCAAAGCAAGAGAGAGCCTTCTCTGTCTTTCAGAAGGTTACAGTATATATTCTTTGGAGAATATGTCATTCCTATTCTCCCTTTGATTGCACCAACCAACTAACATGTATGTATTTAATTGTCCCAATCAGAGTGAACACTTATCAATGACCAATTATATTCCCTTTTCACCTTAAGTTTATATTTGAATGATCCAATCCATTCAAACTGCCCTGTGTATGTGTCTGCAGGTCTGTAGGTGTATGGAGATGTCCACTCGAGATTTATGACCCAGCTCTTCTGTAGCAGCTAGGAATTCCACAAGCTGGATGCAGCTGGATGCAGCTGGACAGAGTATTTTAGCCTGAGTGTATTTTTTTTTCAAACTGCTGAAAAAATAAGGCACCTACAGAATCCAACCATTAACTCTTTCCTTCCCATTTCTGTCACAGAGGCAATACAAGCTTGCTGGCACGTAAAAAGCACAACAAAAATGGCCTCAGCAACAGTGAGAAAACTGGCAAGGCAGAAATACCTGGATTGTTTAGTGGCTGGAAGAGTAGTTTGATCAGCTGACCATTGAACCCCAGCAAGCCTTCAATTCAGATAGGCAGTACTAGATATTTTGTCACAATTAGTCTTTCAGTCACATGTACTGCCTCTTTAATTGCTTAGCGCTGCAATCTGAATTGAGTGTCTTTGGCCCTGTCTATATTTATAAGCTGATTAAAATAAGTATACCCCTGGCATGGACCTATAAAATGCAGCTATGCTGCTAAATGGGGCCCTACCCCTGGGCAATATTTCCCAGTGGGTCTTCCTGCCGCTTCCTGCTCCAGGAGGGAGCTCAGTGTTCAAATTTATAATTAAATATCTGGAACCTTGGCTTTGGGCTTTCTTGGCAGCTATGCTGCCTCACAAGGCTTCTTTGGTGGGTCCTGCCATCCCCCTCCCTCTGCTTGTAAGATGGGCACTTTGCCTCCTAGCCCGCCCTGTGGTATGTCTGCCTGCCTTGCCCCTTTGGTGTGCAGTGTTGCTACTCATTGACACCAGCTGGCACTTAACTTTTAAAATAAAAAACAAAACAAAAAAAACAAACTCTCATTTGTTTTAAACAGGAAGACGGCGCCTGCCCAGCAGTGCTGCTGCAGACGCACAACCCCGACCAAGTACTGCTCTCACTGGGGAGGGATGTCACAGGAGGAGCTCAACTGTCTCAGGATGCTGCTGCAGCCACTGCCCAAGCTATCACCACTCTTTGTCTCTCTCTTTACTGCACAACCACACATACTGCTGCTGCTAACTAGAACTTGCCTTCCACTATGATTGCACTTCAACTTAAGGCTGCACTTCACTGGGGAGAGACATCACTTCATCATCAGAGTGGCTAGGACACAGGGGAGGGACCCAGTATTGCTCAGGAAGGCCCCTACTGCTGTCCCTGGCTGACCACTAGTTACTCACATTTCCTTAGTAGCCTCTTTTCTTTTACACAACTACCGTCCAATGGATTTTAACATTCAAACCTGCTGAGAATTCAGTTAGAACTCTCCCCTCAAGCGACTTGGAACACTGGGGGGAGAATGTTAACACACAGGGCAACAGTAGTCAGTTTCCCAGCATGTGACCAAGTTCCTGTTGCTGTTTGTTGCAGGGCTGACTGGGGAATGAAGGAATAGAAAAAAATAATCCAGCCCAAAGTACTTGTCCCTTTGCAGTCCAGATTAGTCAGCTGCACCTGGAATGTGCTGGCAGAATTACCATGCAAGATTTTCATAACTGTTGTCTACTAGCAGTCTCTGCCTCTTGAATATAGTCCAATTCTTCTAAAACAACAATGTTGTCCACTGTCTGCTTCCTTTACAACGGTGATGTCCAGTTGTTTAAATAGCAGCTGACACAATTGGGCAGGCAACCCATAACATGGAGATCTTACTTCGAGGGTATCTCTTGCAACAGGCCATCACTGGTAGGACTAAGCCATCAGGTGCCAGGACCACACAGAATCCTTTCTAGCTAGCTGTCTACCAGAGGGGCCCACCTGCCTCCGATGTCAGTGGCTACCATCAGCCTATCTTATATAAGGTGAGCAACCCCTATGCCCTCCTCAGTTATTTCCTGCCATCGACCAATGCACGTTGGGCCACGTACTCTGCCGAAGCTACTATTGACTGCCATTTTCCTACATTTACCATGCTTTTTTATTTTCTTGTTTATTTAAACATCAATAGTTTTTGGTGTTCCTTTCTCATGTTTGTCTTCACAACCTTCTTCTTCCAATTACTCCAGTAAGTGTGCCTGTGGCAAACAGATCCCGAACAAGGAAGACCACTCTACTTGCCTCTTTTTCCTAGGCCCAGACCATGACTTTCAGGCCTGTGAGGTTTGCCAGAAGTTTAACCTTGCCATCAGGAGATGTCACCAGAAGACCCTGGAAAGTCATCTCCAGTAGAAGATCACCCAGATGGAATGGGAGCTGTAGGCCTGGAGCACCTCCTCCTCTCTGGCCCAATCCTCAGGCTCTTCTTCATCCAAATCCAAGGCAAGTCTTTGGGGGAACCACAAGCATTGGGACAAGGACTGGGACTGACCCCGGTCTGCCTCCTGCTTGCGGTCTCCTCACAAGGCTTCTAAACCAATTGCGTCAGGGTCTTCCTCCCTTGGGGGGCCCAACCTACTTGGCCCCGCACACCCTTACCCCTTTAGGGCTGCTGGAGGCCCTGCTGCCTGCCCAGATCTCAATCATCGGCAGCAGCTCCTCAGGGCAGGGTCTTCCGTATCCTGCCCCCCAGCCCCTGCCTTTTCAGCCCTTGTTTTCTGCAGGCTCCTCAGCAGGTGGCTTAGCCAGAGCTCCTCTGGCCAGCACAGGTGCTGCTGGTGCCAGTTGTCTATCTGCTGCTCCATCACCCTCACCCCCTGATGCTGGTCTCTAACACCAGGACCTCCATTGGTTCTGCCCCTCTTTCACAAGGGCAGATGCTGCAGGACACTGGGGACTCCCAGAGCCCGGTTTCCCCCTCAGCCTTTGCCAGTGGGGCTCTTCTCTCCAGTGCAAGCTTCCTACACTGGCATTTGTGGATCCCTTCCCCTGGCATCACCCAGGCTGATGCCCACCAG
Source organism: Neoceratodus forsteri (assembly GCA_016271365.2). Classification (NCBI taxonomy): domain Eukaryota; kingdom Metazoa; phylum Chordata; order Ceratodontiformes; family Ceratodontidae; genus Neoceratodus; species Neoceratodus forsteri. The sequence continues at coordinate 93,746,313 of CM057450.1, read as the reverse complement.
ACCTGTGCCTGTTCTCCCACAGCCCATGGGCCCTTCGAGGGCTCTGCTGACTTTGGTGCCAGCAGGGCCTTCACTTGCCCTCTCGCTACCAATGCCTATGGGGCCTGCTTCAGTCCTTCCACTACGTCTGCCAGGGGAACCTGCGCCTTTACCGCCTCCTACCCCTGTGGACTGCAGCCTGAGTATCCGACCCTGAAGCCTAGGAGTCTGATGCCAGCCTACCCCTTCCAGCACCGGGGGGGGGGACTGACACTGGCCTGTGCTTAACATGCACATGTGGGACCCCAGCCAGTCTATAACTATCCAGTACCTGGCGAATCAGTGCTTGTGGACTACCATGTCCTGATCTCTGCGCTATGGACCTGATGCAATCACAGGTCCCTTCTCCGGGCAGGTCATCCCAGATGCACCCACCAAGGCCTCCTTGGACCCTGTTCCTCCGGCCCCGATCCGCCTGGGTCCGAGTGCTCCACCTACCCCAAGGAGCCTTACTGATGCGGGCACCCCTGCTCGCCCAGTCTTCAGCCTGGCTACAGTGGGGACAATGACTCCACCACTGACAACAGTGCTAGATCTGAGTCTTCCTCTTTTGTGGGCAGCTCCTCAGGGGATAAAGGGAAGCCCAGTAATGTCCCCAAATCACCTCCTGATGATCCCCACTTTTGTGGATATCATGAGGCATATCCCTGGCCATGACAGAATGGGAGACTGAGAGCAAGACCCGAAGCGTTGCAGCCTGGCGGTCTGCCTTCATCACCGCAATGCTCCCCCTTTGATAGTTCCACCTTTCATTGAGTCATACGAGGATATTACTGAGGCCACGTGGCTCCATCCCTATACTGTTCCAGCCATCTCTGAGAAGGCTTACCAGCTGGCAAATCCTTCTTTGGTGAGCACCCGAAGGCCGACTCTGTAGTTATTAATGTGGCCCATGACCGCATCAAGAGGCCAAAGAACCTCAGTACACTCGCTCTAGACAGAGAATTACGACAGCTGGACCAGGTGGACAAGCGTACCTTTGCATCGGCCACCCTAGTCATCCGGGTCCTTAATTACTTGATCCTCATGGTTCAGTACCAAAACTTGTTGTGGGACCAGGCTAGGGAAGCGGGTCATGGCCATGCCAGACAACCCCTCAAAATAGCAAACGCTTCAGGCCCTGAAGATTGGCACCCTTGTCCTCCGAACGGCTTATGATGCAATGGAATCTTCAGGCCAGGTGGCTGCTGTGGGCATTAGCATGAGGTGCCATGTCTGGCTTAGAGTTATAGGCTTTGTTCCAGATGTCCAATCCAGCATTATGGATGCTCCCCTTTCAGGATCCCAAGCTGTTTGGGGGAGATGTTCAAGACATTGTCTGTGAGTTGCAAACCTCTGGGAGGGCCTTGAAGTTGGTCCACTCCATGCACCATACCCAGTCGAAGTCTGGTCATAGGGCCCCCTTTCGTCACTCCTCCTGTAGACAGGCCTGACCACCTCCCAAGGCCCAGGGCAATCGTAAAGCAGGTGCTGCCTTTCCTGTGCCTGCCTATCCCCTCCCCAGGCTGCTAGAGGTGCATCTGCAGTCCAGCCAAGTGCTGTCACCACCTCCTGACTCCTTTCTAGCCCCCCCAGGGCTCCAGGAGGCATTAGTTGGGGGTCACATTTCCTTCCACCTGGACAGGTGGAGGGAAGTTACTACAGACAACTGGATGCTGCAACTCATTGTGCATGGCCACACTCAGAGTTTTTGGAGTGACCCCCAGAAAATCCTCTAGGTCCATCTGTATATCCTTGTAGAGGAGTATTACCTCTCGGGTGCTTGTTGGTCAGAGGCTAACAGAAGAGACTATAGATAAATGGCATCAGTGAGTAATAAACAGGTTTATTATACAAAATCAGAATAAAGCCGATACGGAATTTTACCTAGATATATACTGGGAGCCCGAGTATTCTCTGTATCCCGGGGATATGAAGATGGACTCGGGGCAAAAATGTCTTACAGCAGTTCTTATACTAAAGATAGCTACTATGGTAACACATTCTTCTTAAGCACATTAGAATTACAGACAAGCCCTAATGGCCAAAATGCTAGGTGGCTCCCCGATATCAAAGATATACATTTGTAGTAAAGTCAGCTAAAATTGTGACTACAAAGGGTTCTCTTGAATCGTAGAAAACAAGTGCAGTGTTACATAAATCCACATAGTGGCAGTGTAGACATACATAAGACTTCTCAGAAGACCATAACGTATGTTAGGATCAGAACACAGTAATACATCATAGAACAACCAGGGAGCTGACCTGTGAGGCGGTTTAGTGTCATGGGACAGGCACCAGCTCTGGCATAACATTTTTTGTCTTATAAACAAACTGTAAAATTGTGTTCGAAGTGCTCAGACTTTGTGATTTCATAAGGGGACCCTTTTTGGCTGTATTACAGGAAGCAGGAAGTGTTGTGTAGTTTTAGCACAGATGCCACAAACTACTGGGGCATATTTAAACATTTTAACTAATAGGGACTGCAGTATTTTAGGGCATGCCACATGAGGGGTGTTCTGAGCAGCTTTTCACATATATTTTTGCTTTTTTAAAAGCAAAAAGAGCTTTTAGATTTTCGGGCTTCTTTGACCTGACCCGAGGAACTTCTGGGTCGCAGGGGTGCATAAAAGACTCGCACCTGAGCGAGTGGAGCAAGCACAAGTGGAGCGAGCTCATCATGCACTAAGACACGAGCTTTTGTGTGCTCGTCTGAAGTGAACATCGGGAACAATAACTATACTGTCCACAGCACTACTATCTTAAAGTTAGAAATCAGGTAGAGAAAGTATGGGGGACATTCCTAAAGGAAGCAGAACACAGTATAAGACTTCATTAGCTGTGGGGTCATATAATAAAGACTTGATGCATTAGCCTGGGGGTCGACAGTAATTTTTTGTAGCACTATCTATGTAAGTGAAGTCCTTGTAAACGTCCCTTAGTTTAGAAAATATTTGTATATCATTTTATAAATTACAGGTTAAAACAGATTGACAGAACATAATTTATAGAACAAATATACCTTGGATAGCATTATAAATATATTGGGAAATGGAAAAGGTAAATGTTATAGATGTACTGGGTTGATGGTACATGAGGGATCTGTCAAACAGTGTCTGCAGTGTAAGATGTATGCTCCAATAGATGATACTGTATTCTTCTCTGATTTATGCAATAAATGTCAGTTGGTTGCCACCGTACAGACAGAAAATGTCAAATTAAGGGAAGATCTAAGACAGGCCTCCGATATAGCAAATATCCAGCAGTTTGTAAACTCAGTAAATACTGAAAGATTACTCTTGAACACCATAAATTCAACCAAAAGAGAAAGAACCAAAAATGATAATATAAGTTCCGATTCAGCAGAAATAGAAAGCCACCGGAAGAAGGGTAGCGAGGAGGATCATTCACCAAATGGAGCATGGACTATTGTTATCTGTAGAAGAAAATAGAAGATCAAAACTGTTAGTACCCAACCCCAGGCAGGTCCCTCCTGGAATAAAAAATGGCCCCTTTTAGATCCCAATACATAATACATTCACATGCTTAGAACATCAGCAATCTGATACTGACAGCTTTAGTAATCTACTGCTTCCTGAGAGACTAGTAATAGGAGATTCTATTGTTAGGCTAACAGACACGCACATTTGTAGAAATGCTAAGGAAACTGCTACTGGAACATGTCTTCCAGGAGCCAGAATTCAAGATGTGGATTATGTATTGGGGAAATATATATTTACCAGAAAAATCAATAGTAGTCTTTCAAGCAGGAATGAACTATGTTAGTCGGGTGCATGAAAAGGACATCTGTTTGGCTCTAGTAAACCTGGATAATAAAATGAAAAATATGGGACACCAAACAGCAATATCAGGAATATTACCGATTCTGAGTGCACATCCTCAAAAAAATGATACTATACAAAGAATTAACACAAGGGTATAGACTTGGTGTAAGACAAGTGTACTGACATTTATCGATGATTGGGAACTTTTTCATAGGAAAAAGAGAATTATATTCACGTGATGGTCAGCACTTAAATAAATACGGTGCAAATTTACTGGTGGAGAGCGTAGAAGAAACTTTAAATGCACTATGCTTAAATTGATTAAAAACCGGTAAACAACTCAGTCGGAACATAGTAAATCCTCAGAAACTGAGAAATGAAAAAACTTCAAAACACTGCATCTGCCCTTTCATTTAATGCTAGAAGCATGACAAAAAAATGGATGAGGTTTGTGCATACATAGCCATAAATCCTTATGACATAATCGCTATTAGTGAAACATGGTGGGTGGAAAATAACTATAAATGGAATGAAATATTAGAAGGGTACACTCTATATAACCATGTAAGAGAAAATAAACAAGGGGATGGAGTGGTTCTGTTTGTTAAAAATCATATTAACATGGTGGATATTTACTAAAAAATTAGGACTCTAAATTCCCCTACTGAATCTGTTTGGATGAGGATATGGGTTATATATCCTGAATCCATTATAATAGGCAGTATATACAGACCTCCATCGGCTACTATAGATGTTACTGAAAAAATAGTGATCTTGGGAGACGTGAATTTACCACAAATAAAATGATCATGTACTAGTGCGACTGGCACTACAGGGAAGAGATTTTTAGATTGCTGTAATAAAACAAATCTTGCCCAACTTGAAACCATGCTGACTTGAGATAAATGTATCTTAGATACAGAGCTATGCACTACTCAGCTTAAAGTCACTGATTGTAAAATTGGACCTCCAATAGGGAATAGTGATCATAATGCAATAAGTTTCCAAATAGAATATGATCATATAGTGCAGAATGGGAAAACAGAGATTTTTCTATATAATAAGGTAGATGTTAAAAAATCCATCAATTCTTGTAACAGCTGGACTGGGCTTCTAAGATAGAACACAAAAATATGGACCTTAATCAAAAATACAATTATTGGCATATATGAAAAGCATATTCCTAAAGTAAAGAAAAGCATGAATAGTACTAAAAGGCCAATGTGGCTTAATAAAAAAATAAAAACATTAATCAAAAGGAAAAACAAATGCGACAAAAAACACTTAAAACACCAAGCTGATGAAACAAAATTTCTATTAAAAAAAGCGCAATGAGTATCTAAAAGGGAAATCCGTAATGCAAAAAAAGAAGCAAATTAAATCTGGCTAATAATGTATCAAAAACAACTATAAGGCATTTTATGCATATATAAACTCACTAAAAACAAAACAAAGTAAAGTTGGCCCATTACAAAATGGAAATGAAAACATATCTTCAGATAGCAAAATGGCAGCTTTATTAAATAATTACTTTTGTAAAGTTTATGCTCCAAAATCTACCTTGCCAAACTTAGAAAAAAAATCATGCACAAACAAAATACAAATTAAACATGAAGATATCAAGCAACAAATTAATAAATTAAACTCCAATGCCTCACTAGGACCTAATAAAATATCTGTACATATGTTGCAAATAATGGTGGATTTCATTGTACTCCCCCTCCAAATCCTATTTGAGACATCGATCGACACAGGACAAATCCTGGCAGATTGGAAAATGGCACACGTGGTGCCAGTTTACAAAAAGGATAATAAATCTGTGGTCAGTAACTATAGGCCTATTAGTTTAGCAAGTGTGGTATGTTAGCTTCTAGAAGGGATAGTGAAAGAAATCTTAACGTCTCAAATAGATTCGGATGACACAGATCAATATGGATTCAAGAAGGGTAGGAGCTGCACTACAAACTTGCTCTGTTTTTATGAAAACATCAGTAGTGCTTTGGATGTGGGGACCCCTGGTGATGTGATCTATTTGGACTTCAGTAAGGCTTTTGACCTTACCCCACATTGGGGAATAATAGAAAAATTAAGACCTTCCCAAGTCAATGCTGCTATTTTAAACTGGATTACAGAATGGTTACCAGCATGAAAACAGTGTGTAGTTGTAAATGGATATTTGTCTGATGTTGGGAAGGTCACGAGTGGAGTTCCCAAGGGATCTGTGCTGGGGCCAGCTTTGTTTCAGATCTTTATTGCTGATCTCACAACTAATCTGAATTCCTGGGCCACTGAATATGGTGACGACACAAAAATTGGTGGCCCATGTGGTACTACTGTTGAAATAGAGTATCTGCAGCAAGATTTGCATATTGTTTCAGCATGGGTCAGAAAATGGCATATGAAATTTAACTTGGATAAATGTAAAGTGTTACATATAGGAAAGGAAAATAAAACAAAATACTTTCCATGTGGAATCCCTCTAGAAGAATCATCCATACAAAAATGTCTGGGTATAGTAATATCGAATACCTTTGAAACAGGTGCACAAACCCAAGCTGCAATAAAAAAAATGTAATAACATAATCTGGCCAATAAAAAGGAATATCACATCTCAGGATAAATCATTCCTAACCCTCCTATATCGTGCTTATGTATACCCTCAATTAGAGCATGCCTCACAGATCTGGTCCCCTTTCAGGAAGACCAAGAGAAACAATATTGAGAAGTTGCAGAGGAGATGTGCAAAAAAAATCTCAGATTTGCTAGAACTGAATAGAATCTTATATCTGTTGAAACAAGGAGGATGAGGTCAGACCTCTTGTTTATGTATGATGTTATTTAGGACCCAGTATTGCTGTGCGACCGGAGTATTACCTTCAAACCGGATAATATAGTAACCAGAGGCCATCAACTCCAGGTAAGGGGGGAAAAGATTTAAACACAACCTGAGAAAATTTTTCTTTACATCCAGGATTGTAAATCCATGGAATGCTCTACCAGACATTGTAATCCAGAGTAAAAATAATAAAGAATTCAAACATAGGTTTGATAGATACATCACCTCAGGAGTTTCCTTAAACTACTTTTAGAATCTTGTGAAATGGAGCAAATATGGGCCTTGGCCTCCAACTCCAAACAGACTTCGGTATGAATCATCAGTACATTGCATATACTGTATCTTTCCTATGAATCATAGCAATAATCTCATAGATTGTTCCTGATACATTACTCTTATATGGCAGGTACCTATGCCCTAATAGGTTAGTTCTGATTATAGCTCATGTTGGAGCCATGATTAGATAATGCAATGGATGCTGTCAGGAGTGTACTGTAGGTTTCCAATATAGGTCAGGGTACCAAGTCTAACATTCTCCCCTTGTTGCCTTACTGAAAAGGCAACAACTGATGGGTAAGATGTGGGTGATATCATCGTTACAGACTAGCTGCACGAGCCTTGTAGAGAAACTGTAGTTGTTCACAGCATTGTTTCAGTGTATGTCTGAGACAGCAAAAGGTTAATAGCGGGAAAAATATCAAAAAGACTTGTATAATCACAAAACCTTTGAAAGTTAATTCTAACCAGGTGTTGAAAAGTGCGGTGCTAAGATCACCATCCTGGATAAGGGTATTAACAGCATCTCTGGCCTTGGAGATGTTATTGCTGATGTAGATGAGGTGGGTATCCTTTCTATCTAAAAGTGTCTTGAGCGCCAGATTAAGTGGGTCAATGTGAACATTGAAAATGGGTAAATACTGAGACAGAGCAAGCAAATATTCAGGGTCTGTATTAATGATGTCTGGTTCCGGGAATGGAACAAGGATTATGACAGTATAATCAATAACCATAGTTTGATGTGGAATAAAACAAAAGCTAGGCACAACAACATCACACCGTTTATCACCACACGTAAATGATTTATGTGACATTATTAGTGACAACATAATATTGGCCGTCAGAGTTGTATGACACTCTCACTTGTGGGATCCGCCATTTATGAAGTCGAATAGGACAGGTGAAAGATGAATTCGTCATCCTGGTGGTGAAGCAGTGAACGTCCTCCTTGTAATCCTTGTAGAGATGCCCAGGCTGGCTGACTGGTGATGCAGGCAATGAAGTAGAGTTGTTTGCACTCATGTTAAGAGTTTCATTTGAAGAAAGTTCAGAGTCCAAAGTAAAAGACCAATCACTGCTGTCCAGTGAATACCCACAGATCGGTTTAATGGCATCGAATACGTCACGTCTGCAGAGATAGTGATAACCCTTTTTGGCGCGACAGCCCATATGAGGAGCGACCCAAGCATCCAGGGTGGTGTAGAAAACCAGAAGAGATGGGAAGTTGATTCTGTCCCTGAAGAAGTCATCATTGTGATGTCCTATGGAGTAGATGGTCACCAGCTTATCAAAGATGGCAGTTTGCGGATCAAAATGTGTAAGTGAGACAGTGAAGGTTACAAAAATGGTGTCATTAATGTGACATTGTTTAGCTGTGTAACAGGGGTCCTGACTGGGGAGGCGTGTTGTATAGCCTAGATTTCTAGTAGTTGATAATGGAATAAGAACAGACCTAGGCATACAAAGGGTGATATAGGAGACAGATCTACAATGTGAACAATAACATTTGGCTAAATGCCTGTCATGGATTATGTCTGGGATGCGCCCTGATTCCAAATCCCAGAAGAGATTGTTCATGGTGGTAATTATGTAAGAGCCATAGGCAGAACATAAAAGTTCCCTGGCAATATATTGATTCTCTGCTTCCTTGTTGTTCTGGAACACAAGTTCATTAATCTTATTTTTAGTGCCATTAAAGGTTTTAGCTGTGCCATGCATGTTGTATGCAGTAAACTGCTCTTCTTGACTAAGCCCATCTACACCATGCAATAATGAGAGTAAAACATCATTCTTCATGCCAGTCTGGAATTTTACAGTTTGGCTTTTGATGGTAGCTATGTCTGCCCGGTTCCAGATGGACATGCCAGTTCTGAAGAGACCAGAAACAGTGCCTGTGGCACCAGTGATAGCAGTAGCACGTCTGCTGCCTTTCTTGGTGTTGGGGTTTTGTCTTTTGTGAAACACACCTAAGTGTTTAGTAGTATGTGGGCCTGTTACTGGGTCTTGAGTGTATGTTTGGTATGCTGCAAGGATGTCCAGTAAGATGGTACTGTGAAACCTAGATGTGCTTGTTTTGGAACACCAACTAAATCTGACCATGTTCCAATGTGGAAGGTTAAAAATAACTGGGACGTGCATGAATTGCATGTTGTTCTCAAGTGTACCCAATAGTGAGGTGGCAGCCAGGCCACTAGCTGGTCTTGGTTCCTGGACAGGGCACTCTTGAGTGCTGCTTCAGTAGGGGGGAACTACTGATAAAAACATACTAACATACTAAAATGCCAGCATAATAGCCTAGCGGTCTTTCATGTCTGCTGGTTTGTTCAGCCCCCACCCTGGGAGCTGACCTTGCTGCCCCCCCCACCCTCTTGGGCTTCTCCATTCCCAATCCAGGGTATTCTCGCTGCATTGCACTTTGCTTCCAGAACCCTTCCCCTGTACCTGTCCCACCCCCTCTTGAACTCCTCCACAGTCTCTGCCTCCACTAGCCCCCTGGACAGCGCATTCCATGGTTCTACCACCCTCTCAGTGAAGTAGCACCTCCTTCTTTCTCCCGAGTCTCCCTCCCTCCAGCTTCCACCCATGCCCTCTAGTTGCCCCTCCTCCTTACTTCGGAGCACCCCGACTGCGCCTCCCCTATTTACCCCCTTCATGTACCTGAAGACCTCTATCATGCCCCCGCGGTCCCTGCTCTCTTCCAATGTGTACATATTTAGCTCTTTGAGCCTCTCCCCATAGGTCCTTTCCCCCAAGCCCCAGATCATTTTGGTTGCCCTCCTCTGGACCCTCTCCAGGAGTTCAATGTCCCTTTTTAAGTGTGGCCTCCAAAACTGCAAGCAGTACTGGAGGTGCGGCCTCACCAAGCAGTTATACAGAGGGAGTATCACTTCCCTCCTTCTGGAGGTGATCCCCCTAGCGATGCATCCCAGCGTACTGTTTGCCTTGGCCGCTGCCCTCCTACAAGTCTTCTGAGTTGTTCATCTTGACATCCACCACCATCCCCAGGTCCATCTCAGCCATCGAGACTTGTAGCATCCCCCCCCCCCAAGGGTGTACACTTGCCTTGGGTTTCATGGTAGCTGTAGCAATGTAGTGGTGTGTGCAAGTTTCTGGCAGAGTCTTCCAGAAATTTATCACAAAAGGTTAGATTAATCAGTGTAGTGAGGTTGTATAAACCTGTATGTCTGTGGTTAGCCTGACATATTGACAGGGTACCATTAGGTGCAATTCTGGTGTTGGGCCAACCTTGGAAAGTGCCTTTGGAGAGGTGGGCAATGGGGATTTGCTGTCCATTGCTATCAGTCTGCCATTCAATTTGGAGTGATGATGTGTCAGGTGCCACAACCATCGCATTCATGTAGGCATCTTTGCCCTCCTGAACAGTAATCAATTTACTGGGAACATCTATGCTAACTCCTTCAGGTATGGTGGTGGGCACATTATGTGGGATTAGGTAGCGGTCATCTGCTGGTTGTAGATATTGAAGGAGCCGCCATAAACATGTGTTGGCATTAGGATCATGAGCTGTAGCCTTTGAATGGATAATGGGAAATATTCCTGTAATGAGGAACAGAAGCAAGATAGCCATCTTGCGGGTATACCTGTAAGGAAGAAAGAAAATGGTCAGTAGGTATTATTCTGCCCAATAGGGTTAGGAAAAGCAATTAGTCTCCTTTATACAGTTTCATCTGATTGGCATGTAGCTACTTGTCAGTGGTCTTCTTCAAATGAGTGCATCTGACTTGATAGATTGAGGGGCTCAATTTGTTAATAATGGGGAAGGGTTCTTCCAATTTCTTGGCAAAGGAGTGTGTAGGATGTGCAAATCTGAGTACCATTACCTGGTCTCCTACTTGCCAGTCCACTTCTTTTGCATGTTTGTCAAAAATGAACCTTGGATTGTTGTTGGACTTTACCCATGTGGTGTGCTGCATGCAGGTGGGTCTGGATAATGTCTTGCCTAAGTTTAGCAACATAGGTTGTCTACGGACACTCTGTGTGCAGTAGGTGTGTTTAGATCAATCAGCAGGTGCTCGGGTAGTCTCATGGTTCTACCAATCATAACCTCAAAAGGGGTACACTGGGTAGTGGCAACAGGAGTGCCCCTAATTTCCATAAGGTGTAAAGGCAATAGGGAATCCCAGTCCTTGGGATTGTCCTCAGTGAATTTGGATAACATGTTTTTTATCTGTCTGTTAGCTCGTACTGCCTGGCCTGAAGATTGAGGATGATAAGGAATATGAAACTTCTGTTATACACCAAGAAGTTTGAGTGTTTCTTGCATCAACTCATCTGTAAAGCTGGTTCCTTGATCAGAGTCTGTTTTGAGAGGTAGGCCCCACCTGGAAAACAATTGTTCTACCAGGATTTTTGTGGGTGTCTTTGCTGTGCAGTTATGGATGGGGAAATGCCTCAACCCATTTTGAGAACAAATCCGTGATTGCCAATGCATATTTGTTATTTTTGCTTTTTATTGGTCAGTGGTCCAATGAAAATTTGAATTGCATGCCAAGGGCCAAGATTGTCTCTGAGGAAATAATTTAGCATTTCATTTGGTTAGGATTGGATTATTTTGTGCACAGATCAGACAGTTCTCAATGTAATGTTGGACATCTGTGGTCATACCAGGCCACCGACCCCCCGTTTTCAGTCTTCTGACGGTGTTATCCACCCCCTGGTGTCCACCAGTTAGGGTGTTACGTACCTGATGGATTTACTCAGATCGCAGTGATGTTGGAACCACCCACAATCTGCAGTTTAGCTTCTCAGACTGGTACCATACCAGTCTGCTGTCTTGTGCCAGATGTAGTTTTGCAGCATGTCTCTTGTAGGGGTTGTTGGTCTGTAACTCTTGTTCAGTCCCTTTGTCTAGGAACCTGAATACTTCTTTTATCTGTGGATCAGATTTCTGTGCTGTTGAGAGATCCAGTGGGACAAACTTCTCATTGTCCTTCTTGGGGGCTGCAATGTGTATTGCTGCCATAGCAATGTGCTTGAACTGTTGCACCAAAGTGTCAGTGTATACAAAGAGATCTCTGTACTTGACAGGAGTACCATCTGAAGAGGTGAAGGAATTTCTTTGCCAGAATGGTAGGAATTCAGTCAAAGAGCAACAGACCCAGTTAGAGTCTGTGAAAATGATGGTATCTGAGGTATGATGGTGTACAGGTTTGAGAGCACAGGCCAGCCGCCAGTTCTACATACTGGGAAGATGCAACACTGCAGTGTGTGGAGGCTTGCACAGTGTTACCATTGGGATATTGGATCAGCACTCCTATCCCAGCCAGTTGTGCTGTTGCGCCTGGGTCATGCCCCCTATCGTCCCACATACACCTCACACTGTATTCCTGGTCTATTATACTGTGATACTGCTATTTTGCACTAATATATAGCTTTGGGCACCCATCATATAAGCATGAGTGCTAGGAATGTGCTTTGATGCTAATATATGTTAATATTTATCATGCATGATATATTATACCTCACTATAATACATTTATCTAGATTATTGTATACTTTTATTCTTATATAATTATATGTACTGTGTGTTTTACACTCAGGCAGATATGCCACATGTAGTAGTGCCCTGTCAGCAGTTCTCTTTGTCTAAGCAAGCTGACACAGAGAGAAATCCGTTGTTATGTCTTATATTATACATAAGCAAGAAATGCCACATGTAGTTTGAACCAGTCAGCATTTCTTTTGTCCAAGCTATAATGCAAATGGAAGCATATTCTGTCAAATATGATACTCATTAGTAATTCTGTCTCCTAAATCATCATCCAATGGAGAATGACTTAGGACCAATACATATTGTTTCTCATATATGTAACTATGAGGTAATCTCTGTTGCTATGCTGTTATCTGTAGTATTTAGCTGTCTGCAACCCACTGTAAGTAGTCTCTAGAAGTGCAGAGAGCTGGAGCGCGTGGAGAGAAAATAAGATCTTGGAGAACCTAAGATCTACAATCCTGGAGATTATGTACAATCTTCAGGAGAGTTGTGAGAAATCCATCTCCCTTGTGATTTTCTTTGTCACATGCTTGGTGTAAGTAGTCTAATAAACATTCATTAGTACTCATGCTTGTTTACGAATGTGTCTTGGCAGAGTCTGAGACACAAGAATCTGTATTATTATTTACCCTACACACTAAGAGTGTTTAGGTAATAGTGCTCCCTCATGGTATGAGGCTGAGCCATCAGTAAAGATGTGGCACAAAGAAGTGTCAGATAAGTGTTGTGGTGTGGCAGGAAGAAAGGGGCCTGGATGAGGCAAGTCAGGAGGCTGAAGTCTGTAATCATGTGGTGTTCCTGTGTACAGGAGACCATGGGCCAGAATGGAAGGCATCTTGGAAGTATGGCCCTGAATGTCTCAATCCTGCAAAAGAAGAGACCAGTGAGTTAGTCTGGTGTTTGAAACTGATCCATCCTTCACTCTGTCTGATAACAAAAAGTTAGTTGGAGTGTGATTGGTGTGTAACACAATGGGTGAATACCCTATGATGTACAGAAAATGTTTCACAGCCCAGTAGGTAGCCAAAATGCTTCTTTCACAAAGATTGTACTTCAGTTCTACTGGTGAGAACATCTGTGAGGCACAGGCAGTCCTGTTAACCTTTTGAGACAGCACTGCTGACGTGGCAGTGTCAGAGGTAGCAGTTTCTAGGTGGAAAGGTAATGTTGGGTTTGGATTGACCAAAGCTGGAGCAGAGGCCAAATATTGTTTCAGAAGGGTCACTGCATTGCTGTGAACAGGAGGCCCCCCCATGTCCACAGGACATCTTTCTTGAGTAGCTCATACAGAGGGGCGGCCTTTTGTGCAAAATCATAGATGAAGTCCCTAGAATAGTTGACCATTCCCAGTAAATGTCTTGAGTGTAGTCACGCTGGTAGGCAGTGGCAGATCTTATAAACCTTGAATCTTGTTCAAAGCAGGGCTGCGGCCTGATTCAGTGATGCACAGTCCCAGGAAGATGACTTCTTCTTGCACAGTTGTATCTTAGAATGGGTTACACTTGAGGTCTGCTGTCTGTAAGAGAGTCAGAAGTTAGTCAAGGAGGTTAAAGTGCTCCTCCTTGGTGGTAATGGCTAAAAGTAAGTCATCCACGTATTGCAGAAGGCATTGGGGCGCAGAGAAGTCCTGTAAGGCATCTTTCATGTAGAGATGAAAGAGTAATGGGCTGTTATGGAAGCCCTGAGGCTGACAGGTCCAGGTATACTGGCATCCCTCAAAGGTGAAAGCAAACTTGTATTGGCAGTTATGTCCCAAATGAAGTGACCAAAACCCATTGGAGATGTCAAAGGCGCTAAACCAGGTATGGTCTGGTGTTAGCAGTTGTAGCATGTCCGGGTGCGGATGCTACTGTAGGTGAGCAGCTAGGATTTACTTGAGTAAGTCTCCTGTAATCAGTAGTGATCCTCCAAGAGTTACTGGGTTTCCTAACGGGCCATATCGGCACATTAAGGGTTGAGACGCATGGTCTAATGACTCCTTGTTGGAGGAGTGACTTAATGGATTCTCTAAACTGTGCAGAGGAAGACCAGGAGAAGGCAGATATCCTGAACTAATGCTTTTGTTCAGTGTTCACAAAGGAAATAGAAGGGGAGAGGCCACAAAAAAAAGTAACAGGAGCTTTGGGGAAGGGGGGGGCAGACATTAGTCTTTTCTTGGAGGAGAGAGTCCAGAAGGGACTTACAAATCTGAAAGTGGACAAAGCGATTGGGCCAGACAGAGTGCATCCAGGGGTATTGAGGGAGCTCAGGGAGGTACTCGCTGCTTGTCTGACAGTCCTGTTTAGCAGCTTACTGGAAACAGAAATCGTTCCGGAGGACTGGAGGAGGGCAGATGTCCCACTTCACAAAAATGTTAGCAGGGAGGAGGCTGGCAACCATCGGCCAGTTAGCCTGATATAAAGGAATCACTGCTGAAGGAAAGGAATGTGGAATATCTTGAATCCAGTGGGTTACAAGACCCAAGGTAGCATGGATTCACCGGGGGGGGGGTCATATCAAATAAATCTGATAGATTTCTTTAGGTGACCAGGGAATTAGATCAAGGTGGAGTGGTGGTTGTAGCTTACCTAGATTGTAGTAAGGCTTTCAACACTTTTCCACATTGGAGACTCATAGGGAAGCTGGGCAGCTTAGGGTGGGTCCAAAGGTGGTAAATTAAGTAAGATATGGGTTAGGGCGTAAGCGACAGAAGGTGGTGGTAAACGGAGTTCACTTAGAGAAGGAAGATGAACAGTGGGTTGCCTTAGGGATTAGTACTGAGACCAGTCCTCTTTAATGTTGTATATGTGACATTGTAGAGAAGCAGGAAGGGAAAGCCTGCCTCTTTGCAGATGACACCAAAATTTGCAGTAGGGTGGAGACTAGGGTGGGGAGGGTGGAATGAATGAGCAGAGACCTGAGAAAACTTGAGGAGTGGTCGGGGGTATGGCAGCAGAATTTCAGTGCAGACAAGTACAAAATAATGCTATTAGGGCACAGAAACTTAGGGGCGGAGTACAAAATGGGTGGAGAGGTAAGGATGACCACCAAACAGGAAAGAGACCTGGGGTAATCATATGTGGCTAGACAGTGTGACAAGGCAGTTGGGAGGGCTAGTGGGATGCTGGGGTGCATAGGGAGGGTGTCACCAGCAGAAAGAGGGAGGTGGTATTGCTTCTGTACAGATCACTGGTGAGACCTCACCTGGAGTACTGTGTCCAGTTCTGGAGACCACATCTCTATAAGGACATACAGACTGGAGGCTGTCCAGAGGAGGGCAACTAAAATGGTGCAGGGTCTGCATCAGAAGCACTATGAGGAGAGACTAAAGGACCTCAATATGTACACCTTGGAAGAGAGGAGAGGGAGAGAATATGACAGTCTAATAAATACCTCAGGGTGGTAAATAAGGTACAGGAGTGGAGTATTTAAAAAAAATGATGCTCAAGAACAGGGGGACATGTAGTGAAGCTTAGGGGGTAGATTCAGGAAGGATGTGAGGAAGTACTTCACAGAAAGAGTGGTGGATGCCTGGAACAATCTTGCAGCAGAGGTGGTGGGGGCAGAAACAGTGCTGGGGTTCAAGAATGCATGGGTTAAGCATAAGGAATCTTAGTTGAAAGGAAGGGGGGAGAACCAGAGATCAAGTAGGGTGTGCGGTGACACTGTAGGTGGGGAAAACTGGGCAGACTGAGAGGGCTAATTACTCACTATCTGCTGTCAAATTCTATAGTTCTATGATGGTCTTTCATCATACTAATTCTCCCAGGCTTGAAATACATTTTGTAAGTTTTCTTTGAACTTTTTCCATGTACCCTGTACTTTCCAAGTGTGGTCTAATGTAAGCTCTAAAGAGTGAGAATGACTACTTTATCCCTAGAGTTTGTTTCTTTTGCTTGGCCAGATGATGATTGCTTTGGAAATGGCCTCATTACATTGTGTAGCGTGTTCTAGATTATTAGTGATTATTTCTCCCATATCCCTTTTCTGTGTGGTAGTCTCCAGTTTGTTTTCATATAATCTGTATTTTTTTTTTTTTGTAGGTGTTTCTCCTGGGGCCCCCAGTCGGCCAATCCATCCTTGCATTCCTTTCTCTGGCTGCCGTCTGACCCATACCGGTCTCCTAGGAGGTGATCACCTTAATTGCCCCACGGCTTACTCCTGTGGCGGGGTGACAGGGGGTGGCCAACTTCCTCTACCAAGTTTCGGATCCACATGGTGATCCCCTCCTAGAGCCGGCGCAGGTGCTCACAGATGGCCATCAAGCTGTTGCGACCAGGTGCCCTTTTCTGCTTTTCTTCCCTGCGGTCTTGCGGCGTGCAATGACGCCAGCAACTGGGTGCACGCACACACGCTCCCATGAGCACCACTGTAAGGCGTCTGCTGCGTCCCTCCCCCATGGTATGCGGCTCCGTTCTGTCGAGCCCCAGCCTCCGCTAGGGGTCAGGCAGGCACCAGCCACTGGAAACCCCCCCCCTCCTCGGAGATGGAGAACAGTCCATTGGATGCTCAATTCATCTCCTCTCTGCCAACCCACGGTGACCTGTGCTCGTTCCTGTACACGGGTCGACGGCATGGTGCTAGGTGTGGCGTCCAGCGCCTCAACCCTCAATGCCACCGGGCCGGCCATAATGTGTATTTTTGTTTTGGATTATGAACTCTGTGGTGCATCACTTTACATTTGTCATGGTTAAATTTAATTTGCCGTTTTTCTCCCGAGTAGTATTTGGTGAAGATCTGTGTGGATATTTAGATGTTGATCTGTGGTGGCACATGGACCACCCAGTTTTGCATCTTCTGCGTACTTGGTAGACCAGTTGGTTAGATTTTTAGTCAGATCTGCTGTAAATATTTGTGGACCGAGGACAGAGCCTTGGGGAATGCCACTAGTTACGGTACCAATTCCTGGTTTGAATCTGTTACTAACCACTTTCTGTGTCCTATTGGATAACCAGTTTGATGTCCATTTTATTAATCTTTAATCTATATTGACCTTTTCCATTTTTTCGGCTGTTGCCCAGTGTGGCACTAAATAGAAGGCCTTAGTACTGAAGTCCAAGAAAATGATGTCACAAGGGGTATGTTTATCCAGTGTTTTACTGATGTTTTTGTAAAAGCACAGCAGGTTAGCAGAGCATGATATGCCTGCTGTGAAACTGCTGATCAAGGAATACAGTTTTAAGATCTTTTTCGAGGATATCGCTTGCAGCAGGTCACACATGTAGGAACATCCAGCCGCAGGCTTGAGATCCACCTGGAGGATTTCACCAGCAGTTGACCTGGGGACCGCCCACTATGATGTAACATGCTCTGGAGTAACCTATATAAGTGTGGGAGGTCCCTGATCCTCCTCAGTTCTTTTTCCCACCACCGATCTGCATGGTACACCTCTCGGAGGAGTCTAGTCATGGTCAGCCTATAACTTGCTGCGTTAACCGTTTAACTTTAAATAAAGAACGTTAGCATTACAGTTGTGCATCATCTGCCTTTTAGCTGTGTCTTCCTTGGATTCCCTGTTTCGGCTCTGTGCTTGTGGGCAGAAACTCGCTATTGAGGACCTACACGAAGTCTGTGTGCATTCCCTGGGGCCCCCACACAACACTTGCCAGTGCACTGTTTGCAAAAGATTTAACAAAGCCACCCATTGACGACATTTACAGGCCCTGAGGGAACACTTAATGAAGCAGAAAACTGCCCTCTTAGAGCAGGAGCTCCATGCCAAATCCTCCCGCACATCGTCGTCTTCATCATCAGGGTTCCACCATTCGAAATAGGATACATCGCTGATGGAAAAACCTCCCTGCCGGGAGAAGCATAAACACTCCCGTGAGCGGGGAAAATCTTCTCTCACTCTGTCAATGCCATCTTCGTCGTCAATGACGATGACTGCTACAGTACCACAAGCAGTCTTGAATATGAGAACTGTCCTCTCTGCATTGTTGACGGGCCTTGCCTAGTCTTCTAGGCCTACTTTGTCGATGATTACGGACCCTTCTGATTCTGTGGGCCTGTTGACAGCTCCCTCATAGATGATAGTGGCTAGCATACCACTTTTGCAGCTCCCACCACTACCTCCGCCATCACAAACGGCTCTGTATAATGCTCCGGTGGGCCACACTTGGTCATAGACGAGCATTATTCCAGGAGATGGCCATTATAGCCAGGGACCAGGCCTGCTGAGTTCATAGATGGCAGCATTCTTGCCAAAGACACCCTTTCCCAGCACTTTTACAAAGTCTCCTTGTCCATCGACAAGAGCCCAAACCTGACACCTGGTTCCACAACCACCACTGATACCATCCATATTACCTAGTGGACAGTTGACATTTCCATCTAACAATGTCCACAACCTCAGATGGTGATGGTAGATATCCAGGCTCTGGATCACACCATCCTGGACCTAACTCAAAAGGCTAATGTGGCTACTACTGCTCCTACTTCGCCACAACCTCAGCCTCTGCTACGGCACCTAGCCACACACGCTGCCAGTGGTTCCTCAGCCTCTCCAGCTCCTTCACCTGACTTGGATCTGGAGGAGGAGGAATACAACCATGACCTGTACCAAGACAATGAAGAAGATGTGGAAGAAGTGGATTTATCCACCCCATCTACTTCATCTGCAAGGTCATCTCCGGGGAAGGGTACAACCCAATATCTTCCTTGTTTACCCCCTGAAGACCCATCTTTCACTGACATAATGCAGCACCTGCAACAAGCGTTTGGTTTTAAGGCAGCAAAACAGGATGCTTCAAGAAGGAAACACGCTCACTACCTCGGATTACCGAACACTCCTCTTCTGGTCATCCCATTAGTGGAGGCATATGAGGATGCCATTTTAGCTGCTTGGCATCAGCCTCACGTGATTCCGTCTGTGCCCAGGAAGGCTGACAGAATATACCAAACCCTGGAGTGTCAACTATACTTTGCCGAGCTTCTCCAGGCTGACTCCTTGGTTATTAATGCTGCCCATGACAAGTCAGTGCACCCTAAACACCTATGTGTGCACTACCTCCTGACAAGGAATCTAGAAAGCTGGATGCAATGGGGAAGAGTGTTGTCCTCTTCCGTACTCGCTATAAGGATACTAAACTATATGGGCCACCTTCTCAAGTACCAGGAAGAGCTCTGGAAGGCCACCCAGCCATCCAGTCAGTCACTCCCGGACACTTCTCAATAAAAGGAGCGGACCAAAACTCTGAACACAGGTGCTGCAGTGGGCCGTCACTTACTGAGGGCAGCTTATGACTCTGTTGATTCTTTGGAATGAGCGTCAGCAACAGAAATATATCTCCGGAGACATTCATGACTGCGGTCTCTGATTTCACACCAGATGTTCAACAGTCAATCCTTAATGCCCCTTTTAATGGGCATAAGCTTTTTGGGGCAGTTACCCAAGACATACTGACAGCTTTACAGCTGTCAGGCTGAACGTTAAAGTCTGTTCACTCTTTGTATCACATTCAGTCGAAGTGTCCCTTCAGAGGACCATTTCATACGTCCTCCGCAAAAAAAAGACCTACCACCAAACAGCCTGCCAAGCACAAAGCCACAGTGTCTCTGCCCGGCACTGCCCCACCACCAAATCCACATGACCGGCTCCCACAGTCCCCCCAAGGGACCCCCCCTTAGCATGAGCCGTTCCCTGAGCCTGTGGTTCCCAGGCCCCAAACCACAGAGGTAGGGGGCAGGTTCCGTACCTTCTGGGATGGTAGGCCATCACAACAGACGCTTGGGTGCTTCAACTCGTGCAGTTTGGGCACATGTTAGAATTGACTGCCACACCCCTCAGTATGCCCCCAAGACACACCTTGTATTCACCCGACCACGAGGTAGTTTTGCAGACAGAAATTCAATCACTCCTATAGAAAATGTCATAGAACCAGTTCCTCACCACCAGAGAGGGCAAAGTTTCTACTGTCACTTCTTTCTTGTCCCAAAGATCACAGGAGACCTTCAACCAGTACAAGATCTCTGTCATCTCAGTCTTTTTATCCAGTGTAAGAAATTCTGAATGGTCACTTTACCAGCCCTTCTTCCATTATTGCAAAATGTTTTACTTCCCTGGGCATCATGGTCAACATCCCAAAGTCCAAACTGACATTATGCCAATGTCTCCAGTACATTGGGGTTGTACTGGATTCACAAATTGGGTCTGCATTCCTACCTCAGGATCGGGTGCACAAGCTCATTCAACAGGTCAAGGACGTCTAGTACAACAGCAGGTATGTCAGCTCGTTATCTGAGGTTACTAGGTCTCATAGTAGCGGTAATCCTCACATTGCCTTATGCTCGTCTTCACATGTGTACTCTTCAGTGAACACTTGGAGCGCAATGTGACCAGAAGACAGATGTCCTCGAAATGGAGGTTATGATCTCCACACCAGCAAAATGAGTCGTCCTATGGTGGATGGAACCTGAACATTTACTAGTAGGAGTTCCTTTCCAAATCCCTACCCTCACACCAAACACTCACCATGGACACGTCCTCACTGGGTTGAGGAGCTCACTTGGAAACCAGACAGACACAAGGGACATGGCATCACTGAGCGACTCATCTCCATAAAAACATACTGAAGGTGTGGGCAGTCCTTTATGCCCTGCAAGCCTTTAAGGATCTACTGCTCCCAGGCATTCTCCTAGTGCAGACGGACAACAACACAGTAGTACATTAAATGAACAATCAGGGAGGTACACACTCGTACCCTCTATGCAAGGAAGCAATGAGAGTCTGGTATTGGGCGATAGACCACAGCATACACCTAATGACTGTCCATGTTCCCGAAAACCTGAACACCTTTGAGGACACACTAAGCCACTCCAGAGTCTGCACCCATGAATGGGAACTGTTGTTGATAACCTTTTCGAAAGATGGGGTCACCCAGAGCTGGATCTCTTCGCATCTCCACAAAATGCAAAACTGGCGTGTTTCTGCTCGTTAGTGCCAGGGCCTAGAGTTATCTGGCTAGACACATTGTCCCTCTCCTGGACAGGGAGATTCCTATACACATTTCCTCCCTTCCTGCTTATTCAGAGAGTGCTACTCAAACTACTTCAGGATCATGCAACGATGGTCCTAGAGACACCTCTCTCATCTTGTCAGGTCTGGTTCCCCTTACTACATTAGCTAGCAGTAGAGGACCTCATTCCCCTTCGCATTTGTCCTACCCTTCTATCCCAGGATCAGGGAACCCTACTGCATCTCAGCCTCCACTCCCTTCACCTTCATGTGTGGCTCCTGAAGACACAGCTCTCATGCAATAGTATGTATCGCCTCAGGTTGTGGAGGTCTTGAGAGCTGTCCACAAACCATCCACAAGGGCATCGTACGCCATGAAGTGAAAACGTTTTGCTGCATGGGCATCCAACCACGAAGTGGACCCCTACACCTGCCCACCTCAATAGATTTTGGAGCACTTGCTGTCTCTGTCAGACACTGTCCTTACATATTCCTCCCTGAAGGTACATCTTTTAGCCATATTGGCATTCCATGTTTCCGTTGCTGACTGCCCACTAGCCCAAACATTCCTAAAAGGTGTGTTGCACCTAAAACCACCTGTGCGTAACCCACTCCCACCTTGAGATTTGAACTTTGTGTTAGAAAAGCTAATATTGCGTCCTTTTGAACCAGAGGCCACATGCGAGCTGTGCTTCCTCTTTTGGAAAGCCTTATTTTTATTAGCTATCACTTCAGCGAGACATATTTCTGAATTGCAGGCACTCATGTGTAAGCAGCCTTATTTAATTTTCCATAAAGATAGAGTATCTTTACGTGCAAACCCACACTGTCTTCCCAAGGTGGTATTATATCATAGTTCATTCTAAACCAACCCGTACAACTGCCAGTGTATTATCCAGAGCATGCCAATCCAGGGGAAGCATTGCTCCATACTTTAGATGTACATAGAATCTTAAGGTACTACATTTTGCATACCAAAGACATGCACAAGTCACAGATATACGCAGATGCACAGAAATGTGAAGGCAGAGAAAGGCCCCTCGGCCCATCTAGTCTGCCCAACACCCTACCCCCCCATCTGTTATGTTTCCACCCTTCCTTCCCCAACCTCTTAAATCCATCCCAAGCCCTCTTGAACCCCTCCACCATTTCAGCTGCCACCACCTCCTCCGGCAGCTTGTTCCAGGCCTCCACCACCATCTCTGTGAAAAACTGCCCCTGACATTACCTATATATTGCCCACCTTCCAGTTTGAGCCTATGTCCCCTCATGTTCGCTCCCTTCTTCAATTTGAACAAACTGTCACCCTCCACCTTGTTTATTCCCTTCAGATATTTAAAGGTCTCAATCATGCCCCCCTCTCCCTCCTAGTCTCGGCACAACTTTTTGTATCCTTTGTCCTCTGAAAGGAGGGCAAACCCATTTCTAAGTGGTGCTTGTCTGGATGGCTGGTCAACTGCATCACATTTTGTATAATATGGCAAGGAACTCCCAGGATTGGTCAAACCACACTCCACTAGGGGGATGGCTGCCTCAGTTGCTTGCTTTAGAGGAGTGTCAGGTGCTGAAATTTATGGGGCAGCCACATGGACGAAGGTCCACACCTTTATCAAGCATTACAGCCTGGACATTATATCCAGGAGATGGGCCAGTTTCAGCAATGCAGTACTGAAGGGTCTTTTATTCTAAGCACCAAGCATCCACCACCCCTCTCATCCCAACTGCAAGGGACTCGTTCCTACTTGTGTGACCTGCTGCAAGAGATATCGTCAAAGAAGATAGTGCATTTATGTGGATACGTTCTGTAACAATAGGCATTCGAGAGAATCTCTTGTAAAGGATCAAGTTGTCCCTCCCTCCTCCCCCTGTGTGACCTGCTTGGAGTCTCCCATTTTAACGGGGTATATCTTATGTTCTAAAGACTAGACGGCGCCTCCCACCTCCTCCTCCTCGGTTCCCTCAGAACGTGTTCACAGTGGGCAAGTGGTGCGTGGTCACCACTGGGAAAAGTCCTGAGGATAATTGGTACTTCCACACTTACATAGGCTACACCAGAGCATGTGACGTTGTCGTGGGCAGTCCCCAGGTCAACTGCTGCTGAAATCCTCCAGGTGGATCTCACGCCTGTGGCTGGATGTTTCTACTTGTGTGACCTACTGCAAGAGAGTCTCCTGAAGATGTACAGTTATGGTAAGTACCCACGTAACTGTACTTTCTATGGTTATTTTCTCGTTTATTATTGTTTCTATTTTCCCTGGGACTATAGTGAGAATAATTGGGCAGTATTTTTGTGGGGAGTGTTTATTTTCTTTTTTGAATATAGGGACTACTGCAGTACTCCGGTCATTGGGGATGAATCCAGTATTTCTGTTTCGAAAATGCATTTAAAAGGGTGCATTGTTTCATTGGAAACCATCTTTTGAAACTATTCTCTTATCTGGTCCTGGTGATGAATTATTTTTAAGCTTTCTGTTGATTTTCTCTTTGATAAATGTGGGACTGTTATACTGGTGGATGGGAAGTGCCATGCTATGGGACTTAAGGTTTCACGCTAGAATAAAATTTGTAAGTCCTTTACCCCCCTCCAGACCCCCTGCTGAGTTTTGTTATGTTGTCTAAATAAGGGTATTTAACCCAGAGGTTGCACATTGTAAACCACAGTGCTCCTATGCAAAAGTGGACTTTTTTGGCAGGTCCTCCAATGCTCAGAGTGCACCTGCAGCCTTCAGCCCCAGAGAGAGAGAGTGAGAGAGACAGAGTGAGAGAATGAATGAGAATCAGTGTGTTGCTTGGCTCAGGGGAAATATTTTGTTTTGGGCTATTTTTTCAGTTAAAAGCAGTTTGCAGTAAAAATTTGACAGCAGTCCCACACCTTCTCCTCCTACATCTTGCCTGTCAGATTTTGATACCATACCAAACATTAGATTTACATTTTTTAAAGAGGTATTGAAATGAAAATGAACAACAGGCATTAGTCAGAATGGCTTTGTACTGTATTTCAGAAGGAAGATCTGGTATGAAAGGATTTAGACTCTGGATCATGGGATGGAGGAAGGCCTTAAGATTTGTTCAGCTTTTGAAGTTCCTGCTTCTGGAATGAAGGAGTCATCAAGTGGAGACTCCGGAATCCAAATTACCAGTAAGGAATGAAATTCCTGTTACAAGATGAACTGACTGGATTTGCTGTGATTGTCTTGTATAGTGTATGAAATAATGCTGATTGGTTTGACTCCACCAGAAGGTAAACATGGGTACTGACAAAATGAATTAACAGAACAGTTGGTGGGTATTTAAACTAGGATGATGGAGAACTAATGCTAGTACAGGCGTACAGATGAGCCAAGAAGGATTAGAAGAGAGGCAGACTAAACATAACATTAAAGTACAGGAAGATGATACAGCTCCCCTTTCATCAATAAACAACAGGACACACATTTGAACACAAGAGGACAGTAGTAAAGGGATGGGATATATTCGATGCTAGAAATTTAGCAGTAACGATAAATAACAAAAGATTTGTGTGCACAGTAGTGTGTGGATGTCACCGTTAAAAACAGATACTTGAGGGGCACCAGTGGGACGTGATACTAGAAGGATATATTCTGTTAAGGAAAGATAGATGTGGGTGTAGAGTAGGGAGAGAATTCATGTATATAAAAACATAGAAAATGTAGGAAAGGAAGGCTAGGGAAGAGGAGTTCAGGGAGTAAAAAGCATTCTGACTATAGCTAAATGAGGAGATCGCAAGGATAAATTCCTGGTGGTATTTTTCTGTTGATTTATCAGCTCAAATAGCTAATACTGATCACATACAGTGTATTAGTCAGTAAAGAAAAACAGAAAATAAAAGTAACTGTTTTAATAATAGTATATTTCAATTACGCAGTTATAGAGTTTTGGTAGTGCTGAAGTTAAAAAAAGAAAATGTGGAATTTTCAGACATGTAGAATGACAGCTATGAAATGGGCTCATATACAAAGGTCTCAATTTGCTCCTTAAAAAGTCCCTATCATGAGAGCAAATTCATGCATTGCCCAAACGTTACTATATTGAAACATGTTTGGAGCAAAGTGTGAGTGCAGAACGCATTTTGGGATATAGCCGTCAAGAGCAAAGCCCTAGCTGAGGCACTAAAAGGTGTACTCTGCACAATCCATGTCACAGAGATACATATAGCCGTTAGACACATAAACTACAAGCTCTGCAGGAGCAAACTCACTCCGTTTGTCCCAAACATGTTATTGCTCTATACCAGGGGTTCTCAAATGGTGAGGCCAGCCTCCTTGGGGAGGCCCCAACTTGTTCCAGGGGAGGCTCAAGCAAGTCTTAAAAAATATTATATATCACTTTTGAACTTTATAGATTTTGTGTGAAGGATAAGGCAAACTGAAAGAGGATAATAGTAGGTGAATTTATGTATTTATTCACAAGTCTCAGACCGGAAAGGTACTGTACACTGAGCCATGGCTTATATCAGGTGTACCTAAGGAAGGGTAGTGGAGAATACAGTTCAGAATGTAACTGCAAAACACTCAAGCAATACAAAATGAATAAAAGTGCAAATAAATTAACAATAAACTAACAATGTTAGGAACAATTTATTAATTAGGCTGGCAGCAGAACTGTCCAAATACAAGAGTTAACCATACAGGTACTAGGAATAAGAGCAGGTGGGAGCAAAATGATCCCTGAGAAGTTGCTTAAGAGCAGGAGAGGCAGAGGTCATCAGGAAGGTTATTCCAGTTAGAGAACAAATGGAAAGCAATCTGATCCATGGAGGTATGGCAGTAAAGGGTAACAATGGTTTGAGAGTCAAAATATTGGAGCAAGTAGGTTGTCCTGATAGGAGGGGGTTACAATAAGCTTAACATGAGAGCCAGGTACAAAGAGGTTTCAATTTATTCTCGATGTACCTGTGAAAAGTAGGCTATTTTTCTATGGGGAGGCCCAAAAATATTTCAGTATTTTGGGGGAGGCTCAAGATCTTTTCCATGGCTTAGGGGAGGCTCACTATGACAAAGTTTGAGAACTGTTGCTCTATACTAAACTGCTATATTTGAAAGTCCCCATGCAAATGATTCAAGCTTCCAACCAATGCCCTAACAGGTCATTTGCATCACATGATTCACACATTACATTGAGAGGAGCAAGTCTTTACTCGTAAGATTGCGCGGAGGCTGTGGAATCTACAGTGTAGCCTGTGATCATCTGTTGTGCTGCACCTACAGAAAAAACTAAACATCACTCCGCTCCCCCACTTTCAGCCCCATGCCCTGTACAGGTAAAATAAAAAGATTAATTCTTGGTGTCAGTAGTCCTCCCCTACTTCATTTTATCCCAGTATTGTACTGTAAAAATGAGTATTGGGTGCCAGTGGTACCCATTCCCACTACTATATTGCAAAAAAAGTAATCCTTGTTACCAGTGGTATCCCCTCACTCACATGGTCCCAGTACTCGGTTTTGCAAGAAAGAGTACTCTCTAATGCCAGTGGTACCCCCTTCACTCCCCAAATTCCCTTTTTGGCATTAAACCACCCCCAGTAGTCTATTGCTCCCCATTCGGGTGCCATCCTCTTTAACCCCCCCGACCCAAGCCATTTGCCAGTGCTCATCCTCTGTTCATTGCCACTGCAGCCTGCCTTTTCATTCACACAAGTACAGTATGTGGCTTTTCATGTCACTTTATCAATATTGTACTCATAATACAGTCTAACGCAATTATAACACACACCCCTATAATGGTCATGTGTTTATAATGTCAAAAATTGGGAGTCCCAAGCCCTAGTCATAGTCTTATGTTATGACTAAGCTGTATAGTGAACTATTCTGTTCATGTATAGCGGATGCCAGAGTGATCAGATGCTTGTAATTAAGTCAGCTACTGTAGATGCTCAGTAGCCTCTTCTAGTAGGTGTTAATTGCTGTCAGTCTGTGCTCATTAGCAGTTAATTAAATCTGGTATGTTTGCTCACAACCCACATCCTATGTCTCCCTGCAGCCCTAGTGTCTACACTGCCTTCTGTGTCTCTGACCCACCAAACAAATAATTGCAAAGTGAACTGCACTCATGCTAGCAAGAAAAATTGAAATCCAGAATGAAATCGAAGACATGCCAAAGATGCTGAAAATGTCAATGCGGGATCTGTCTGCTCTGTTTGGCATGCCTCACTCCACTCTTTCCGACCTTCTAAGGGGACAGATGTAAGTTAACAAATGACTGGCACAGAAATCAAAATCCTGTTAGAAAGAGGAAACAGGAAGGAAAGGACAGAACTGAGTTAGCAGAGCACATTAACATAATGCGAGTCAGGAAAATGTGAACGAGGAGGTTCCTCTTCTGATGTCACGTGAATCAACAGTATGCTAGCATCTGACTTTGCTGCTTTCAAAGGATGGTTTGTATGAAATCATCTTGTTCTTAACACCAAAAAACCAAAAAGTATGCTATTCTCCTATCCACCCTCTTTCTTCTCTAATCTCCCCCCTCTCATGATTACTTCCCTCAGTGGTGATGCCCTTGAACTTGTCCACCATACCTTTAAATACCTGGGCATTACCTTGAATACTGCTCTATCCCTTAATGCTCATGTCTCCATCCTAATCAAATCTCTGAACCAAAACCTATGCCTTCTCTAACGTATCCGCCCCTTCCTCACCTCAGCCTCTTGTCATAAGATTGCATCCTTCTCTTTTCTCCCACTTCTATCTTATGGTGCTCCGCTTCTGCTCACAACTAACACTATTACCTTATCACTTCTCAAACAGGCCTACCATAGGGTGGGTATGTTTGCCCTGGGGGGGGGGGTCAACGCCCGTCACCACCACTGTGATGTCCTCTCTTCCCTGGGTTGGTTATCATATAAATCTAAATTAAGGTATGCCACTCTGAGTTTTCTGCACAAGCTGGTCCACAGACATAATCTTCCTTACCTCGGTGAGTCTGTTCATCTAAAACAATCTCAACAAACCCTGAGATCTGCCCCCCCCCCTTCTCATAATGCCTAAACCGTGGTTAGCTGTGGCCCACAAATCATTCACCTACACAGCTGTGTCTGACTGGAACTCCCTTCCTCCCTCCATTCTGTCATGCTCCACCCTTCCTGAGTTCCAATCCAACTTGCTTTCTTTTCTCTTTCTCTGCCTCTACACCTTGCTTCTGCTACTGGTGATGTTAAACCCCAACCCCAACAACGCTATTTCTCGTCCTTGCTCTTTCCCTAACCCTGGCTTCTTACCTTGCCCTCTGTGACTCACCTTTAAACGTAACTGCTGTTGGTTAACCCTCTTGTATCTGATATTATTAGCTAACAATTATATATTGTAGTGCACTCTCTTAAATGTGTCATGTATTTGCTGCACTACTGTGTAACCTACCTGCTTGTTATTTCATAAACATGTGGTTGTAGTTGTCTGTATCATGAATAATCCTGTGGATCTTTGAACGCTGTATATCAATTTTTCCATTGTAACTGTCATTGCTATGTCAAAGCACTGTACTGTATACATGCTGCACTCCGGGTCGCCCCTGAAAAAAGAACTGCAATTGTCTCAGTGGATTTACCCGATTACCAAAACTCAAATAAATAAATAAAAGATGCGGCCGACTTCGAGATGTCACCGGTCAGCCCTTGACTCAGAAATTATGGCACAATGTTAAGAAATAAAATATGAATTTTAAGGTACTCTAAAAGCGTTCTTTGTGTAGTATATGTTCATCAAAGGAAAGGGACTCATCGATTGTAACCCCCAGATCTGGAGGCAGTTTAGCGCAGTAGTTTAAGGCTCTGAGCTGCAGACCTGGGTTTCAATCCCATAGCTCCCACTTGCAAACTGTGTGACCCTGAGCAAGTCACTTAACTTCCTTGTGCTGCCAGGTCGCACCTGGAAACAAGCTTCAGCTATGTGTCTCTCTCCTGGTTAAAAAAAAAAAGATACTGGAATGAGTGGACCTGTTTGAGGGTGGAGTCTGGGTTGTGTGCGATTATGAAAGGTGTGGTAGATCTTCTCTTCTGGCGACCAGCAAACAGTATTGTCTAGCAGATGATTTTCTGCTTCATCCACACATTAACCAAAGGCATCCTACATGCCCCATTGTGATTGACTAGATCTAGGGAGCTGCCTGGCCAGGAACTTTATGGCAGGTGCCTTGCATCAGGTGGGTGTAACATGTTGATGAGTTGTTTGGGACCCTAAGGTAAGTAAGTAAACAAACGTTTATTTGTTGAATGCCTGTTCCCTGGAGCTCAGAGCACAGTACAAAAAGCTGTAATGCACATAAAAGAGAAAGAAAATAAAAACTGTATCAATAAAACCAATTAATTCATAAATATGTGCAAAATTCGCAGTTTACCTTAAAATAAGTTGTTAGGTGGCATCAAATCAGGAGCTTACTATACAGAATGAAAAGCTTTCTGAAAAAGAAAGAACTTTAGGCCTCTCTTAAAGGCCTCCACTGAGAGGGTCTCGGGACGCCTGTTCTACAGGGCAGATCCTGTGAGCGTGAATGCTTGATCACCAGAGGATTTCAGCCTAACTCTGGGAATGGCTAGGAGGCCCACCTTGGAGGAGTGGAAGGGGCGGGAGGTCTGACAGGGAGTCGGGGGCTGTCAAGTAAACAGGATCTAGTCCATATAGGGCCTCATAGGTCAGCAGACCAACCTTGAAGGTGATACGCCACTTCACCAGCAGCCAGAGCAGTTCATGCAAGACCGTGGTTGTACAACAGTACCTTGGAAGGCATGTCATTAACCTGACTGCAGCATTTTGCACCCGCTGCAGGTGTCATAGGACACTTGTACTTACCCTGAGGTGCAAACCATTACAGTAATCGAGAGTCGATGTGACAAAAGCATGTACCAGTGATGGCAAGTCTTCCGGGTAGATCAAGGCTTTAATCGGGGTGATGTTTTAAGATGGTAAAAGCCACTTTGGACTATAACTGACACCTGAGCATCACATGTCAACTTCTCATCCAGAATGATGCCCAGATTCTTCACCTTAGCAGAGGTTGCCAAACTAGAGGAGCCTAGCACTAAGCTTGCCATCTCTTCGGTGGTCTCTGCACCCCACTGATGACCAGGCTTAGTCACTAGTACCTCTGTGTTGTCTGCGTTAAGTCTGAGCCAGCTTGATGACATCCAGTTGTGGATCTCAGCCAGGCATAAATTTAGCACCTTGACCATGTCTGCCATCCTGGATGCAAAAAAATAAATAAATACAACTGGGTATCATTGACATAGGAATGAAAACCCAAATTGCACCTTCTAATGATCTCTCCCAGGGGCAGCATGTATACCACAAACAGCATGGATGAGAGGATTGATCCCTGAGGCACACCACAGAGAAGGGGTTTTGTAATTGAGGAGAAATTCCTCATCACCAGCCTCTGCATCCTACCCCTGAGGAAGGACTCAAACCAGTAGGTAACTGTGCTGGAGAGTCTACAGTGCTCCCTGAGACAATCCAGCAGCAACCCATAATCCACAGTGTCAACGGCTGAGGAGGGATCAAGTAGAATGGGAATTTATTTTATTTATTTATTAGCTTTTGGTAACCGGGTAAGTGTACTAGGCAACAGTCCTGCCTATTTTCAGGCACAACCCGGGAGAGTACAACAAAATAATACAGTGATGACATCAGCAACAAGACAGTAAAAATAATACAGTCACAACAGTATGGGAGGAACCCATAGGATATAAGCAGCTATCAGTGCAAAATATGCTGTAACAACTAGATGAAATAAGATATAAAAAGCTAAGAGCAATGAGGTGTCAGTGCTGTGACTTGACCTAAACCCAGACTGGAGAGGTTCATAGATGTCAAAAGCCGTGAGGTGTTCTTCAAGCTGTAGCATAACCATCTTCTCAATAACCTTCCCCAAAAAGGGAGGTTAGAGACTGGTCAAAAATTCATCAAACAGTCCGGGTCCAAAGATGGTTTCTTAAGGAGTGGCCTAACACGTGTATTTTTCAATGTGTTTGGAAAGGCCCCTTCAGAAAGGAAACACTGGACTAGCTTGGTGAACACTGGAGCCAGAAACCCCACGCTGCTCACCACAAGGCACGCTAGGCCCAGGTCCAGTTCACAAAAGGTGGGCATCACCTCCAAGATCACCCCACAGACCTCAGCCACAGAAACTGGCCTAAACTCTTTCCAGACCAGAAGGAGGGATGTCAGTGTTCACTACCAGCTTGGCTGTGCCAAGTTGCAACAACCCAGTTGGGGAATCCCTAAATGAATCAAAGACACCCTGTCAGAGAATAAACAAGCAACCTCTTCTCACCTTACAGATGAATTTGCTCTCACCAGTTGCAGACTGACTGGATGAAATGCTGTCCACTGTCTGCAAGAGCTAAGCTGGTTGATATCTCCCTGTCACAATTTTTCTGGACTGGAATGCTAACTTCTTATGGGAAATTGTCCTTTGATACTAACCATAGTGAGTCCTCAAAGCCAGTCTATCTTCATCGGTCTATGACTTCCTCCAACAGTGCTGCGACTTCTGACCCTTGGACATTAGCCCTTTGAGACCCCCATCAAGCCATGGGGATCTCAATTTCGAAGTCCTGGATCGTATACAGACTGATGCAGCTGCATCAAAGGCTGAGGCAATGGCCCTATTATAGGCCACTGCTGCCTCCTCGGATCCAGTTGCAGAAGCAGTTATCACTTCCGATAGATCAGCCACTGCCTGAAGTCCTGCTGGGGACAGTCCCTTCAAAGGGCAGTAGTTATTTATTTATCATTCAAGTGTTTCACCAGGAAAGGCATATGGAGCAATGAAATACTCATTTCCAGATGCGTCCTGGGGAAGAGGGGAAATGGGAAACAGTATAGGAATACAATCAAGCAAACGGAACTTGTAAGACAATTTGAATAAGAGATACAGGGCCAGATATTCAGAGCTCAGTGCCAAACGCAAAGCTGTTGTGCTGGACTAGCACCGACCTTGCAACCAACTGCAATATTGAAATGTACCGTTAGTGCTGACGCTAAACCAAAATGAATGCAGGGAGGGGCTCCTGAATGTCACAAAGACCGCATATTCAAAAGAGAGCCGTTACAGGCAATAGCGTGACCTGTAGCGCAACACTAGTTACCACCGAAGAAAAGCTGCTTGTAATGCAGTGCTAATAGCGGAGGTACCCTCCCAGCATGTATCCTGACCCCCGTGCCCCGTAGAAAAGCCTCATCTCCCTTGTAGTCTAGTGGTCCCCTCTCCCAGCATGTATCCCGACCCCCATTCCCCGTAGAAATTCATAATTACCTTGGTAGTCTAGTGGTGACCCCCACCCTCCAGCACATTTCCCGACCCCGATCCCAGTAATATAACATATTTCCCTGGTAGTCTAGCGGTCTCCCCATCCAGCAGAGACGCCACTGCACATCCCACCCATCAGCCACGAATCGAGTTGGCGACCGGCTCAGCCCTCCTCACACCACCACGACCGGCCGCCGACTGAGGAATGAAGGAGCTATACTGAAATGAATGCAGTACAGCTCATTCATTCCTCAGTTGGCGGCTGGGCTGCGGTGGTGTGAAGAGGGCTGAGCCAGTCGCCGCCCGATTGGTGGCTGATGGGTGATGTGGGGTGGCGCTGCCGGTGGTGGGACAGTTGACTACCAGGGAAATATGTGATATTACGGGATCAGGGGTTGGAAACGTATGGTGGGTGGGAGGACCACTAGACTACCAGGATAAATACTATGTCAAACATGTAACGGGGTCGGGAAACGTGTTGGGGTGGGGAGGGACCACTAGACTACCAGGATAAATACTGTTTTAAACATGTAACGAGGGTCGGAAATGTGCGGGTGGGGGGAGCCACTAGACTACCAGGATAAATACTATATATAACATGTAATGAGGACAGGTAACGTGCTGGGGGAGCACTAGATTACCAGGGTGTGCAACAGGGACCATAACGGCAGGGCGGACAGCCTGGCCCAGCCAGTCTGCCCAGGTCCCTAATGTATGGATATGCTACATGCCCTACGTAGCCTACAGCATATGTCCCCCCCACCCCCACCAGGTGTGCCTTATGCTTGTCCCATGCATTCGTGGGTCCCCCCACTGTGTTCCACCAGCACCTGCCGTAGGGTGCCTATGTTGTTGGGGGCATATATGGCCAGTGGACATGTGTGTGACTATCTCCCTCCCTCTCTCTCTATATATATATATATATATATAATATATATATATCGGCAAAACTCCGTTTCATGTATCAGTTAGAGGTTGTTCCACAGTGACAAAAGTGAGGAAATTGATGTTAGGTTGAAACCCCTGTGCACTTCTCCAGCCCACACCCCCCAACTGGAATCAGGGTGCATTAGTCATGGGTCCCAACTGTCACCCCATTCTCCCATTCCTCAGCTTCTTTCCACATGTGATGGGTGACACTTAGGCCAAGACTCAGTGCGCACCTTTATCTCCAGTTGGGGTGGCTGGAGGGCAAAGGGGTTTCAACCCTAACATCGAATTTCCTTGCTTTTGTCGCTGTGGAACAACCCTAACTGATGCATTAAACAGAGTTTTTTGCCTCTAATTTCCCTTCTTTTTGAGAATGATAATGAGAAATAGTGAATTTAATGCTACGGCGGGCTCCTGCCACGTGATGTCTTGTCACATAGTAACATTGTGCCCGCAAACGCAAATCGTAATGCGCATGGTGACGCAAAGCAAAACAGAAAAAGAAACAGTACTGTAGACAGAAATGTTAAAAACGACGCAAACACAACCGCAAATGAAAACGCAAAGGGTAACGCACATGGTTGCGTAAAAGTGAACGGTAAGTGAAACGGGTACGGAACCGCAAGCAGAAATAGTAATGGTAACAGTAATGTAAGCGCACAGGCTGGTTTTCCCCAAAAGTTGTCTAGAGAAAGACAGTGAGTAGAAAGAATGTATGCAAAATAATGACTCTCGGAACACAAAAATGAGGACTTGGAATAGTAAATTGCTTATATCTCAGTAACTGTACGACACAGAAAAAAATTTAAAAGTCATATGTATTGTCACTTTCCTGGCTGGTTTTGTACTTATCCCCCATGAGGGGGCTAAGAAATGTTTTTGACAAAAAGTCCGTATCTCGCACCGTTTTTGAGATATGGGCCCTGAAAGGCGCGGCGAACGCCGTAATGTTATCCTATGGGAAAAAAACAGAAGTTCGGACTGCCATAACTTTGCCTCCCTGTAATATTTTTTCACCAAACTACTGAAAGGCACATTTGTGGGATGTTGGCTGTGCTCCCTGCAAATTTCAGCCCAAAAGACCAAACCGTTATTTTGCAGCAGGGCGACAAACGATTGCTGCAATGCGTCATACGCCATAATGTTATCCTATGGGAAAAAGCGTCAACTTTGGAGTACCGTAACTTTGCCGATGTGTAATATATTTTCAGTGAAACACTGAAAGGCACCTCTGTGAGATGTCGGCTGCTTTCCTTCCAAATTTCAGCCCAAAACTCCAAACCATTCTTTTACAGTGGGCTGCCAAAGAATTATTGTTATTTTGAGCATAGTGTCGCAAAGTAGTGTCGTGATTTGTGACACTTTCGTGAGTGCGACACTACTTTGCGAAAGTACTTTTTCCAGAAATCTGAAAAACATATTTCTGGGGTGTTTTACCCCAAAATAAAGACTTGGCTAGCATCCTCAGGGCCCGACTAGGTGAATACAAAAAGAATTAGGTTGCTAGAGGATCTCAATTTTAAATGCCAAGCATTTTTCTGATCACTAACTGAAAACAAAATGGCGGATTTGCGACAGTAAAAGGGCCATATGCGACAGTAAAAAGTGCATTTGCGAAAGTGTTGAACTTTTTGTTAACTTTTCCCATTGACTTATTTATTTTTTTTTTTTTTCATTTTTCTCCGCCACCTAGCTGCCGGCCGCCCGGTACTTTCAGCCCGGTCACGGGCCGACGGCTTCCACCCCCCAGATCGGCCTCGGGCCCTCCGATACCCCGTGGCTTACCCCCCACGGCAGGGCTGCGGGATGCGGAGGAGGAGGAGGAGGAGACATCCCGCAGAGACCAGGATAGGTCGGAGGGCTGGCCTGGGGGGCTAATTAAAGCCGTGGCGGGCTTCATGGAGGGCGGCCGGCAGCCGTCCATTTTCCGGTTTTTCGGGAGGCGGGGTCGTGCAATGACGTCAGACGTCCGCCCCGCCTCCAGAGTGTGTGTGTGCCGGTAGCTGTGTGACACCCCAGCCTCCGCTGAGTCACTAGTGCCCGAGCACTCATCCCACCTCCCCTGAGAAGGAGAGCAGTCCATAGGACGCCTATCCTTCTTCCCCGCCGCCTTTTCCAGCAACCCGAGTCCGTTCCTCGAACCCGGCGCCGGGCGTCGCAGCGGAAATCCAACCACTGCACTGACGGGCGGCTATTCCCATTGACTTATAATGGGAACTTGTTTTTGAATAACTTTTGAACGTTTAATATTTTTTCCGCGAAATCTTGAAAGGCACATGGGGACCCTGGCTGCATGTTCCCTGAAGATTTGGACGTCGCACAAACTGTGCTTGACCTGTGCGGCCTTGACCATTGCAATTCCCAAGCGTAAACTCATGCGGCTGATCACATTTAATAACTCTGCAGCCGTGATATCTGACCGGTATGAAACTTGGCAGATCCCAATGCGTATGGGTCTTGATTCTGTATTCCAAATTTCAGGCAAATCCGTTGAACGGTTACAAAGTTATTAAGGTGCAAAATTTTGGGTTTAACATGTAAGTGGCTCCTCAACCCTAACTATGGTAGCACTACCCTGCTACCATAATATACATATATATGTGTGTGTGTGTGTGTATCAGTTGTATATCTAGCTCTGTGTCACATAGTTATCACTCTCTCCCTGTGTCTCTCTCTCCCTATATATGTACCTTGTGTTGTATAGCTTGCAGTGTTGTCTGTTATTTTCTTGTACGTTAAAGTTGACTTATACTGTCAGCCACCTACCCAATCCCTGTTAAGCCTATTATCTCACTGTATGTAACTTGACTCCTTCACTGTTCTTGTTTGCTTCTACCTCTGTAACCCTCCCGGGTCGCACTCGAAAATAGGCACTTGGCTGTCTAGTGTGCCTTACCCAGTTAACAAAAGCAAATAAATAAATGGGCAGGATGTCTGCTCTGTTTGTGCCTGCCAGCACATCGTTCTTGCTGCTTCCAGCCTTTACTACCATTCTGACCAATAGGTGGCTCTGTGTGCTCCGTGCAGTAGCACCGGGCAAACTGCATGGTAATGTATGCTCAGCAGCAGTTAATGATATGCAAATGTACCTATTTTCCCACAGATTACCTAAGTAGGCTCATTTGCATGGGAGCTTTGAATATAGCTCCCATTTGCCCCGGGATAACCAGCATGCACCGGGCTAACGCGTTAGCACTATGTAATCAGGCTAGCATGGGCAAACCTCACATCAGCATAGCACAGTTCTGCAGTGTGTGGCTTACATTGTTGTTTGCAGTAGATGTGAGACATCTCTGTGCAGTCACAGACAATGCTGTCCACCTGCAACACTGGCTTTCTCCAGGGTTTATTGGGCTGCAGTGGCAGTGTGAACTTCCCTGTTGCTATATTCAGTGCGGTCTTATTTCTGAGGTGTTTTTGCCCTGCACTCCTGGCCCTGTTTGCCCGGCTTCCTTTGCTTGCTATATTCAACTGGTTTTGCTCCGGGCTATTCCTTTTGAATGTAGCTTGCTTTTTGCTCCGGGCAGTGCTACTTTAGCCCCGGAGCACAGTTTTGAATATCTGGCCCACAATCAACAAAAAATACATGTTGACATTTGAAGGCATTCATTACACCACCAGGAAACAATATAGGAAGTTTAACTAAGCAAAACAGTAGCACCAGTGAATGAGTGCTCTCAAGTGTTACAGAACAAAGTGGGGTAGTGAGGGTGGGGGATGAATGTTAACAAAGAAACACTTGATCATGTGTTACAGAACAAGGGGGATAGTAAGGACGAGGGAGGTATGTTAATGAAACAAACAGTTGCATAAGTAGTATATAAAATGCATTGTGTGTTACATAACAAGGGTGGCAGTAAGAGTAGGGCAGAATTTTACAACAGCTGCAGGTGGGGGAGTATAGGTCTTTTAGGAAGGTGGTGAGGACACGAGGGGAGGTGGCGTGGCGGATGGGTGTAGGAAGTGAATTCCAAATTTTAGGGAAGCGGTGGGAGAAGGCAGCTTGGCCTGCCAAGGTGGACCTGGGAGGGATGATTAATGTGCAGAAGTCAATGTTTCGAAGTGAGTGAGAGGAAGGTGGTCTAGGTGAAGGAGTAGGAGAGATATTGGGGGTGAGAGAGTGAAAAGAGAATTTTGCTAGAAAGTTGATGCTATGCATATGGCACCTGTTTTCAAGGGAGGGAAGGGAGAGAGGCTGGTATAGGTTGCAGTGATGGGTGCAAGGAGGGCAGTCTTACGCAAAACGGCAGAAGGAACAAAAAAGTGTGTTCAGCCTTGTTAGGAAAGATTTGGGAGTGTCACTATAGAAACATAGAATCTGACGGCAGATAAGGACCGCTTAGCCAGCCCAGTCTGCCCATTTCTCTACCTAATGGATAAGCTGCAGATCCTACAGGCTACATCCCCACAGTCAACAATAGGGAGGATAATTTTCTGGACAAGCACATGGCGGGCTGGCAGTGGAATACACTCACGGTTTCTATATAGGGCACTCAGTTTGGGGTGCAGCTTTTTGTAGCTGTAGTCAATATGTCCAGAAAAGTTAAGATCTTACTTTGAGAAGGCTCTTGCAGTAGGTAATTGCATATAGGACTGAAGCAGGCAGGCGTCAGTACCACACGGAAAATTTTATAGCTAGCATTCTCTGCCGGGGGATCACCCCCACATCAGGTGACCGTCGTCAGACGACATTGGTATAGAGCGGTGGTCCCCACGCCCGCCCAGTTCTTTCCATTGCTAGTTTTGAAAGTGCCTGTGTTAAGTTCACTGCTTCATCAGTCGGGTCATCAGTATTGTTATGATTTTCTTTTTCGATTTTATTCGATTTTCTCTCAGAATCTCTTCAGCATCTGCCATGTATGTCGTCTCCTACTCCATCCGAGCATAAAAATAACTGCGATTCCTGAGGCGCACAGCTCCCGCACAAGGACGGACACTCCCAGTGCCTCTTCTGTCTAGGCCCAGATCTCCATGTGGAGAACTGCCAGCGCTGCCAACAGTTTAACGCTGCCACCCGGAAAAGGAGGCAGCAGTCCCTGGAGGCCCACATTTTGAAAAAGATGTCCTCCACGGAGAAGGAGCTGAAGAAGCTTCAGCAAGCCTCTGCTTCCTCTGAGCGTCACCGCAAAAAGGAGAAACACCAGGATCGGGACTCCTCTTCTACTGTCACCGCGACTCTGGCTGGAGTCGCCGTGCTGAAGGTAATGTCCCCTCCAGGGGACCGTTCATTGATGGTCACCTTGGAGGCTTCTAAGAGGGCGGCGTCCATCCCGTCGGGCTTGCGCTCGGGCCCATCAGGAGCCTCCGGGTCAAAGGAGGCAGCCGCTCTCGGGAAGACCGCCACCGTGCGGCCTTCTGGGTTGAGCAGCACTGGTAAACTGGACGTCTGTCCTTCCGACGCCCACATGGACAAGACCGCTAAGACGTCCGAGCCTTAGGTGCAGCACACGGCCTCCAAAATGCCCGCCAAGACCACTCCTCCCTCGTGGCCTTTGTTGGGCATCGGTTCTGATAAGTCAGATGCCGGCTCCTCCGATGCCCGCCCGGACCCCACCAGTAAGGCAGAAGTTGGCCTGGCCGGCGGATGCATGGCGTTAGAGCTGATTCTGGACCCTGCTGATCAGTCCATCGTCCGCGGCTCACCGCAAGGCTCGCTGTTGCATTCTGAGGCTCCAGCATCTCCCCTGTTAGACCCCGAGGATTTTAGTCCTTCTTCCTCGGGTGACACCGAGGTGGGTCGGATGACCTGACGTCGGACCCTTGGACACTGGCTCCGACACCGGCTTATCCAGCGCCGGGCGATATTCCCTTGCCGGACACTGTCAATACGCTGGACCCGACGCCTGCTGGGCCTCCTATACCTGGCACGCCCGCTGGGCCTCTCCCAGGGCCATCTGCTCCATCAGAGCCCCTGGTACCCGGGTATCCGACCCCGTCTTATCAGACACAGTCCTACCCGGGACCGCAGTATCCTGTGCCGGCCTACCCGACACTGCGGTACCCGGTTCCTCAGTACCCAACACCAGGCTTCCCACCGTCGAGCTATGGATACTCGCCGTACGGATACCCCCAATATCCATATCCCCAACCTCCTCCTCCTGCACCGCTATCTCAGCCACCGGTGGACCTGAAGGAGACTTTGGCTTCCTGGTGGGCTGAGGCCAAGGCTCAGCTCATCAGGGAGGTGGAGAGCCATCTGCCAACGCCGGACGCGGTTCCGGACTCCCGTCATCGGAGGCGAGACTCTCCCCATCCTTCCCGACACTAGAGGTGAGCCCTCAGATGCCAGGACAGGGGAGGACACGCATTCCCGAGGGTTGCCCAAGGGGTAGTGCATGGCTTCCAAAACGCCCACCAAGACCGCTCCTCCCTCGTGGCCTTCGTCGGGCATCGGTTCCGATAAGTCACATGCCGGCTCCTCCGATGCCTGCCCGGACCCTGCTGGTAAGGAGGACGTTGGCCCATCCGACGGACTAACAGGGTTAGAGCTGACACTGGACCCTACCGATAAGTCTGTCGTCCATGGCTCACCGCAATGCTCGCCATTACATTCCGAGGCTCCAGCATCTCCCCTGCTAGACCCTGGGGATTTTAGTCCTTCTTCCCTGGGTGACACCGAGGATGCAGGTACACTTCCATCAGGTCTCCCTCCCGCTAGGCCGGATGACCTGATGTCAGACCCTTGGACGTCGGCTCCGATGCCAGCTTATCTGACGCCGGGTGATATTCCTTTCCCGGACGCCGTCCCTACGTCGGACCCGATGCCCGCTGGGCCTCTCCCAGGACCATCTGCTCCATCAGAGCCCCTGGTGCCTGGGTATCCGACCCCGTCTTCTCCGACGCCGTCCTACCCGGGACCGCAGTATCCTGCGCCGGCCTACTCGACGCCGCAGTACCCGGTGCCTCAGTACCCAGCTGGGCTTCCCACCGTCAGGCTATGGATACTCGCCATATGGATACCCCCAATATCCGTACCACCCCCACCTCCTCCTCCACCGCCCTTTCAGCCGCCGGTGGACCTGAAGGAGACTTTGGCTTCCTGGTGGGCTGAGGCCAAGGCTCAGCTCACCAGGGAGGTGGAGAGCAGTCTGCTGACGCCAGACTTGGTTCCAGACTCCCATCATCGGAGGCGAGAGACTCCTTCCCCCCTTCCTGACACTAGAGGCGAGCCCTCAGGTGCCAGGGCAGGGGAGGACACGCTTCCCCGAGAGTTGCCCAAGGGGTCCGTACCTCCCCCACGCCGGGAGGAATCTTCTTCTCCTCCCTCTTCGGAGACCATGGATGATTCTGATGGGAGCTCCGATCCAGACGACGAGCCACGCACTCCAGACCAGCCCAGGCCTAGGACTCCTCCGAAGTCACCTCTGGAAGATCCCTCCTTTCTGGAGCTGCTGCAAAAGATCCAGGTGGTTCACCAGTGGCATTCTTTGGAGCCGGATCCACAGTGGAAGAAACCCGCTGCTCATTTGGATCTCCCTGAAACTGCTCCAACATTGATTCCACCCTGGATCGAGCCTCATGCGGACCTCGTTTCCATTATTTGGAAGTAACCGTCAGCATTAGCCCCCCTTCCGAGGAAGGTCAGATAGGCTATACCAGGCTCCAGAGGGTGTGGATTCCCTGAATACATACCCCAAAGCCAACTCTGTCATGATGAGCGCCACTCATGGCCGTACGGCTAACCCTAAGCATCTCAGCTCATCTTCACCTGACAAGGAATCTCGCCTTCTGGACCAGTATGGGAAGAAGGTCCATGTTTCTTCCACTCTGGGAATAAGGGCCCTAAATTATGTCACACATATGGGGGATTACCAGAAGGCGATCCTGAGTGAGGTGGAAGCGAAGTTGGACTCCCTTCCTGAGTCTCAGACTAAGCAGGAAGCAGCAGATCTAGTCCCTTCTGCTCATTTGGCCAGTCGGCACATGCTTCCTGTCATGTACGATGCAGTGGACGCTGCTGCTCGGAGCTTGGCTTTCGCTGTAGGTTTGCGGAGTCATGCCTGGCTCCGAGTGTCAGGTTTGGTCCTGGAGGTGCAGTCTGCTACCCAGGACGCGCCCTTCAGGGATTTGGTGCTGTTCGGTGGGGATGTCAAGGACATCATCACCGGTCTGCAAGAGAAGGGTACTGCTCTAAAGTTTGTCAACTCTATGTACGGGCCCCCTCAGGGTCAGCGTCACCCTTTTCGCAGACGTTCTCTGCCCAAAGTGAAACCTCAAGGCAAGCAGGCCAACAAACGTTGGGCCCCTCCGGCTGCCAAGCCCCCCTCCCACCCAAAAAAGTTGCGGGAGCTTCAGCCACGTTGCTACCCCACACCTCCTGACTCCTCTCCTCTCCTCTCCCACAGCCTCTGGACCTTCCAGAGGAACCAGTAGGAGGGAGGTTTTCCTTCCATCTACCAGGTTGGGAGAGGATCACTTCAGATACTTGGATGCTCCAACTGATAGCAGCAGGACACTCAATCGAGTTTCTACAGAAACCACCCAGAACCCCCACAGTCATCTTACTCCCCAGAACATCATCTTCTGGTTCAGGAAGATATATCCTCCCTTCTGCTGAATGCGGCGATAGAGCCTGTCCTAACCAACCTTTGGGGGACAGGTTACTACTCCCATTTCTTCCTGGTTCCGAAGAAATTGGGAGACATGAGGCCTATCCTAGACCTCAGCTCCCTGAATCTCTTTGTGGAGTACAAATGGTTCAGAATTCTCTGCTTGCAGAGCCTTCTGCCCTTACTTCGTTGGGACAGTGGCTGTGCGCACTGGACATGCAGGATCCCTACCTGCATATCCCTATTCACCCTTCCCAATGCAGATACCTTCATTTTTCATTTCAGGGGGACCACTACCAGCTCTGGGCCCTCCCATTTGGTCAATCTTTGGCGCCCCAAGTGTTCACCAAATGCCTTTCCGTGGTAGCGGCTCACCTGCGTACCCAGGCAGTGCAGGTTTTCCCGTACCTGGACGACTGGCTTCTGGCGGCCTCATCCAGGGAGGAACTCCTGCACTCCCTTTCCCTTACCCTGCAGGTTTTTACCAGCCTGGGTATTACCATCAACCAGGCCAAGTCCCATTTGATCCCATCCCAGAGGCTCCAGTTCATGGGGGCGATCCTGGACACGACCTCTGGCATGGCATTCCTGCCTCTGGACAGGGTGGCCACCCTCCAGGCTCATGCAAGCCTGTTGTCCAGTCACAAGCAGGTCAGCACCAGGTCAGTCCTTTGCCTCCTTGGGCTCATGGCGGCTGCTATTCTGACAGTCCCTCGTGAGCGGCTCCACATGAGGATCTCTCACTGGATGCTTCGGTCTCAGTGGGATCAATTGGTGGACAACCTAGATCAAGAAGTCCTGGTCTCCAGTCCTATGGTTTGGAACTTGCAGTGGTGGATGATTCAGGAGTACCTTTGCCGGGGAGTTCCCTTCTGCCTCACACCTCCCTCCCAAACATTGACAACAGACGCCTCGGGAGAGGGTTGGGGAGCCCATCTGGGGTCTCACAGGATTCAAGGCTCCTGGTCCAGGCTCGAGCAGACTCCTCATATAAACGTGCTCAAGCTCAGGGCCGAGCTGTATACTCTTCAAGCTCTGCATCTGTATCTGCTTCCTGGTCATCTAGCGGTCCAGACAGACATGTGTGTAGTCTGGTACATCAACAAACAGAGAAACTCATTCATACCCTCTTGCAGGGAGGTGATGCGGGTTTGGGATTGGGCAGTACAACACAACCTTCACCTCACGGCGATTCATGTTCCAGGGGTCAAAAACACATTGGCAGGCCACCTCAGTCAGTCATCTGCCCAGGCTCATGAGTGGGAACTGGATCAGGGGGTGGCAGACGATATCT
This sequence comes from Neoceratodus forsteri, assembly GCA_016271365.2. NCBI lineage: Eukaryota > Metazoa > Chordata > Ceratodontiformes > Ceratodontidae > Neoceratodus > Neoceratodus forsteri. Next base: position 93,702,913 of record CM057450.1, on the reverse strand, counting down.
TCCTACGCTGGGGAACATCTCGGGTAGACCTGTTTGCATCTGCTCACAACGCCAAAACTTCCTGCCTTCTGCTCGCTCGCTCCAGAACAACACATTTTTTGGAGAGATGCTCTGTCTCTAGACTGGAAGGGCAGATTTGTCTATGCCTCCCCCCCCCCCCCAATTCCCCTTAATTCTGAGGGTCTTACACAAACTCAGCTCAGAAGGCGCTTGCATAATCCTAATCACTCCTTTCTGGCCCAGGCAAATTTGGTTCTCTCTTCTGTAACAGTATTCAGAGGAACCTCCTCTTCCTGTTGCAACTTTTGCTGACCCAGGATCAGGAGACCCTGGTTCATCCGGGTCTCAAATCCCTTCAGTTGCATGTGTGGCTCCTGCAGACGTAGCTCAAGCCCGATTCGGGGGTTTCCACACTTGTGGCTGAGATTCTGGTGGAGGCCAGAAAGCCTTCCACTAGATCTACCTATGCCATGAAATGGAAAAGGTTCTCTATTTGGGCCTCTTTCAAGGGTTTCAAGCCATTCTCATGCTCTGTCGGGAGAATTCTGGACTATATGCACCATCTCCTTGATCTGGGTCTATAGCCATTCCTCTCTGAAAGTTCACATGGCGGCCATTTCTGCTTATCATGTTCCTTTTGTGGACAGAACTTTCGCACAGTTGGAAGTCTCTAAGACTTTTCTTAGAGGGGTTCTCCACTTGAGAACCCCTATTCGCATTCCTGCTCCTCCTTGGGATCTGAATTTCATCCTTGAGAAGCTTACCCTGCCTCCTTTTGAGCTGTTAGCCTCAGCAGGCCTGAAGTTCCTGTCCTGGAAGACTCTCTTCTTAGTGGCCATTACTTCAGCTCAAAGGATTTCTGCACTTCAGGCCTTGATGTGCAAAATCCCATATTTGATTTTTCACAAGGAACGGATGGCTCTGCACACCAGTACTAAGTTTCTCCCTAAGGTGGTAGCGGAATCTATGCTGAATCAATCCATTGAGGTTCCTGCTTTCTTTATGCAACACTCCAATCAAGGGGAGTACCTCTTGCATACTTTGGATGTTCACCAAATTCTGAGATACTACACCACCAGGACGAAGGATCTCAGAAAGTCTGAACAGCTGTTTGTGTCTTTTGCTCACAAAGGAGAGGGCAGTGCCATTTCCAGGCAATACCTATCTAAATGGTTGGCTCATTGTATCACTTTTTGTTATAACAAGTATCACAAGACCCTGCTGGGTCAAGTCAGAGACCACTCCACCAGGGGTGTCGCTGCCTCTGCGGCTTGTTTTAAGAATGTGTCTACGGCTGACATTTGCGCAGCCGCAACTTGGACTTCTGTCCATACCTTCATGAAACACTACAATTTGGACATTGCCTCTCGCCATATAGCAGGCTTTGGGCTGGCTGTTCTGCAAGGTCTCCTTTCTTGAGACCCTCACAGCTGGAGGATCTATGGATGGGTAGTTTTCCTCCTCCTGTGTGCTTCTCCTTGTTTCAGATTGCTTGGGACTCAGTCCTATATGTAATTACCTACTGCAAGAGCCCTCTCGAAGTAAGATAGTACAGTTACGTAAGAACTTACCGTAACAACAGATCTTTGAGAGAGGCTCTTGCAGTAGGTAATACCGTCCCACCCTCCATCCCCCTTAGCTTTTTCAGCTCCTTTTCCTTGGGGGAAGATCCACTTCTCTCTCGTCTTGCCTTTTTATCCTTTGTTGGAAAAGAACTGGAAGGCGGGCATGGGGGACCGCCCCTTTATACCGACGTCATCTGCTGACATGGGGGCGGTCCCCCACCAGAGACTGCTAGCTAGAAATGTTTCAGTTGGGTCCTGACGTCTGCCAGCTTCAGTCCTATATGTAATTACCTACTGCAAGAGCCTCTCTCGAAGATCTACTGTTACGGTAAGTTCTTACGTAACTGTACTCTTCTGGTCTAGCCAGACTCCAAGGTCACTCAGATGGGAGAGTGGATGTGTCTTGGCCTTACAAGCAAAGAGTCAGTGGTTTGATTTCCAGTGGGAACATATATTTGTTCACAAGAATTATGGGGCTAAGGGCCGGCCCAGTGGCACTGGAGGTTGAGGCGCTGGTCGCTACACCTCACGCCATGCCAGTGACCCAGGTTTGGGAATGAGCCCGGACCACCAGGTGTCAGCAGGGGGAGAGAGGATTGAGCATCCGAAGGGCTGCTTTCCTCTCTCGGGGGAGGGAGACTTGTCATCCCACTCGTTGACTGCCCTCTGGTGGTGGCTGGAGGGCAGTATGGGTCAGGAGGCATGGTTCAATGTCCTTATGTCGGTAAGGGAGGGGGATGGGAGAAAATGGAGGAAAAAGAGCCTGGCAGGCTCTGTGATGGTTCACCACTCCCGAGGGCCGTCCCCGGGTTCTGGATTGGGTCTCCAGGAGGATGGTGAAGCCGGCATCCTCCTTCCTGTCCCCGCCATGGGAGCAGTCTGCGGGGTAATTACCAGGGATTGGTGAGTGTGGGAGTGGCGGAACCGGAGAGAGAGTCCCTCCGTCAGGAGGGCTGTAGCTGTCTGCCAGGGCTCCAGAGGGATAAATGTCTATATGAGAAATACAAATTATGGGGCTGGCAGTATAGCCTAGAGGTTAGATTAATGAGCTTGGTACATCCAGCAGACCTGGGGTTTGATTTCCACAACCTCCACTTGCATATACTGTGTGACCCTGAGCAAGTCACTTAACCACCCAGTGCTCCTGTATCGCCCCGGAAAACAGGCACTTGTGCCTAGTGGGCCTTACCCAGTTACCAAAAGAATAAAATAAAGGGGGTACTGTTCTCAAGTAAGGTCCCATCTAGGGTGTGTGCGTGTGGGGGGATGGGAGCTGAGAGTCTGCCTAGTGCCAAAGGTCATGGAGACTGTCTTCTTGGCATTTAAAGAAATCTGATTTGAGCAAAACCAGAGCTGAACCTTATCAAATTTGTTCTGGAGTCTGGCAACTACAACAGCGGTGATGGGGCCGGATGTATACAGGATAGTATCATCCATGTACATGTGGATGGAGGTGTGAGGGCAGGCAGTGAGAAGGTTGTTAAGGAAGATTGAGAATAGCAGTGGACCCAGAACAGAGCCCTGAGGTACTCCAGTGGTTATGGGGAGGGGAGTGGATATTTTGTCTCTGACCCGAACGAATTGGGTTCTTCCCATAAGGTATAAATGGAACCAACTGGTGGCTGCATCAGAGAGCCCTGCGGCAGAGAGTTTGAGAAGTAGGAAGGGGTGAGAGATGGTGTCAAAAGCCTTGGCAAGGTCGACAAAGATAGCGGAGGTGATGAGTCCCTGATCCATACCAGTAAGGATGGAGTTCGTGATCATAAGGAGGGAGGAGGTGGTGGAGTGGAACTTCTGAAACCAGACTGGTAAGGGGTGAAAAAGGAAGAGGAATCAAGGTAGGAGGAGAGTTTAGATAGCACCAAGTGTTCCTGCCGTTTAGCAAGAATGGGAAGCAGAGAGATAGGGCAGTAGTTGATCATCTCCACAGTGGGTGGACTACGAGGGGGCCCTCAAACAAGACCTCGCCGTACAGTGATCCAGCCAACTGATGGGATCAGTCTCGAGGATACTAATCTCGAGTCACAATGAGAAGACTAGGTCCAGGGCATGACTGTGTTGATGGGTTCTAGAGGTAACTACTGTACCTTTGCTAAGCCAGTGATACCCTCAACTGAGGAAATCTTGACCAAAGTGTAAGGATTCTTTAACAACCCATGACCTGAAGTCACCCAGAGTCAACCATATGGGTAATTCCAATACCTTCTTGATGATGAAGTCTGCGATTTCCTTCAGGAACTCCCTCTTGCGCCCTAGAGGCCAGTACATGTGAAGGATCCTTCAACCTGCACCTATACCCTCACGCACAGCCACACATTCAAACAATGAAGTTTCTGAGCTGGGAGGTACGGTGAAGTTCATCTTAGATCTTAAACAAATGGCCACCCCCTTCCCCCATGATCTCTCCAAGGGCGGTTAATGACAGAGAACTCCCTGGGACAGCCACCTCCGAAACAGGACCGGCATAGTCACTCAGCCAGGTCTCCATGATATAGCCCAGATCAAGTGAAGAGCAAGACATTAAATCTGCCATAATGGCTGTCTTGTTCCTCATTGATCCGGTGTTGCAGAGCACTGCCCTCAGGGGATGAGAGGAGGCTGTTGACCTATCAGCTACCTTCTCACTCGGTCTGGTGGGAGCCCAACCATGTCTTGCGTCTCTCTTGGATCTGTTTTACTCCTGGGTACCTCCTGGTCCTCACCAGGCCAATAATGTCCTCCCTGTTAGCAACCCCACCCCCTGCTGCCTACTGTCCACCCTCCGAACCCTCCCTGTGGCAGTGGTGTAGTGAGACTCCCTAGGTGGGAAGAAGGCATGGCTGTAGCTGAAGAGGTCTTGCCCAATTGACCAGTGGAGAATAAGCAGAACTTGCAAAGAAAACGAAAATGGAAAGCTACTTTGTTTACTGGCTGAACAGTAGGCAAAGAAGGCCTGCTGGGATGATCAGAAAGGTAAAAAGGAAGTAAGGATAAGGGAGGTACATTCAGATATTGTATGTTGCCTGGTACAAAGCACAGCAAGGATCGATATATATAGAAAAACTTAGGGAGTGTAAAAAGACAACGGGCTTACGAAAATAGAGTTGCTAAGGGAATTACAAAGGAGAAAAACTGCAACACTCACAAAAGTAGATCACTGGATCATTTCCCATGAATTCAGACTGAATCAGATGGTTATAAGCTCAGTTACGTCTCAAGGTAGCTTTGGTAACCAGTCTTGGGTTTAAAAGGAATTCAGTGGTTTAGCTGAGTGCCCTGCCAAGGCATCCCTTTTGCTGAGTCATAGCATTCCCCTTGTTAAACTATGCTATTCAAAAAAATGCCGTACGAATAAACTAAGAAGGCCCTCAGACGTGCTGCTTCCAGGAAGTTCAATTTAACTGTCACTGCCTACCCCATTGTCTTCCAGTTTGGTACCCTTGCAGGTGCTAGTATAGTGGATGATGATGTTTTCTTGAACTTGCTCAGTAGCATTTGATTGTTCCAGCTGCTCATCCATCAGTGTCCGCAGTCTTGGACCCATCTCATATACTAGTCCTGAAAGTATTGTCTCTGCATGGCCACCCTTCTCACTTTCATTATACGGTCACCAATTGGATTTTGGGATCTCCCAGTCTTACTTGCATGCCATCTGTATAGGCTCCTTGGTATGGTCTAGTGTCCAAACTGAGACACACTGATTGATGAGATGAGATGAAACAGGAATACAGGATTATTATCCATATTACAGTTACAAAAGGATGTGCAAGTCAAATCCCAGCAAGGAGTAGGTTTAGTTCATCAGTCAGTCAGTTTGCATGAATTTCTAATCTGGTTCTTTTTGCATCAGAGACCTACTGTTTCTCTTTCTGACTCATCAGCCCTGAGGGGCCCTTTTTTATGACTGCACAGTAAGAGCTATTCTGATGTATTTCTAATGCTGAGTAGTCTGGGAGTGGGTTCTATATTAGTCAGGTGGTGGAGAACTGGCTCCATTATACTGTAGGTGGCAGGTAGTGGTAAATGGCATTCACTCGGGTGGGTAAAGTGACTAGTGGGGTACCACAGGGGTCAGTACTGGGCCCAGTCCTCTTCAGTGTTTTCATCAGTGACATTGAAGAGGGGCTGGAAGGTAAGGTATGCCTATTTACGGAAAATACAAAAATCTGCAACAGAGTGGACAGTATGAGAATAGACCTAAAGAAGTTGGAGGACTGGTCACAAATATGGCAACTGAGTTTCATTTAAAAAAAAAAAAGTGTAAAATCATGCACCTGGGTCACAGGAACCCGACCGTAACTTACCACCTGGGTGGAAAAGTGCTCTCAGTAACAAAACAGGAAAGAGATGGGGGGGGTCCTATCTGAGTGGCTAGGCAGTGTGACAAGGCGGTGGGTAAGGCAAACAGGATGTTTGGATGCATAGGTGGGGGTATCACCAGCAGGAAGAGGGAGGTTATTATACCACTGTAGAAATCGTTGGTGAGCAGTCACCTGGAGTACTGTGTCCGGTTCTGGAGGCCCAACCTTAGAAAGGACATAGGCAGGGTAGAGACAGTGCAAAGTAGGGCAACCAAAATGGTGGAGGGCCTGCATCAGAGATCCTACGAGGAAAGGCTCAGGGAATTAAAAATGTACTCACTGGAGGAGAGGAGGGAGGAGGGGTGACATGATAGAGACTTTCAGATATCTCACAGGTATAAACAAAGTGCAGGAGGGGAGCATCTTCCAGCGAAAAAGATGCTCCAGGACAAAGAGCCGTTATATGATGCTGGGGGCCGGGGGGAGGTTTAGGTGTAATGTGAGGAAGTTCTTCATCTCTGAGAGGGTGGTGGATGCTTGGATCAGCCTCCTGTAGGAGGTGGCGGGGGCAAAGACAGTTTGGGGGGGGGTTTAAGAACGCATGGGATAGTCATAAGGGAATTGTAAAAAGAAGGCAAAAGAGGGGGTAATGACAGGCCAAGTAGGGATATTAAAGACAATGTAGGCAGGGAAAATAGGGCAGACTGAGTGGACCATGTGGTCCTTTTCTGCCGTCAACGTCTATGTTTCAATGCTAACGGGGGAGCAGAGAATATAGGTGTCTGTTTCTCTTTCTGACTCTAGCTGTGAGGGCCCTTTTTATGACTGTATAGTAAGAGTTATACTGACATACTGCTAATGTAGGAGGAGAGAATATTGGGGGTCTGGAAAGGTATGACCGGATACTGAATGCATCACATAATGTTTGCTATGCGTAGTGGACTTGAAGCACAGAATGAGTTTGCAGGAATCAGTGCGCTTTCTTTCTCGGTCTCTCATGCTCTCTTTTTCCCTGTAAGATACATGAGATCCCTGCTCTTTTTCTCAGTGCATTCGTGTTTTCTGCTCTCCTTTCCCTCCTCTTTCTCCTGTCAGATCTTCTTGTCATAACACACTATTTTGTTTAGCTATTCATAGTCTCCATCCCACTCCCCTTTCCCAGCAACAGAACTGTTCTCAGTGGCACTTCATACTGGCCCCCCCACCAAAAGCAACAGAACAGCACTTGTGGGCACTCTGTTCTGGTCCTGCTCCCTTCCCCAGCAACAGAGCCTTGTCGGTGGTAATCCATCCTGCTGCCCCTCCCCCAGAACTGTGCTGGGCGACACTCCACCCTGCTCCACCTCCCCCAGCAGTGAAGGCGTGCTCAGTCTATCCCACACCCTGGTGCTGGAAATGAGCAGTTGATGAGCCACTTTTTTCCCCCACTTTTTTAATAAGCAGCCAGTAAGATCATGCCCTGTGGTGCTGTGGTGGGGGTTGCTGCTAGCTAGCCTGATGAGCAAAGGGAGAGCTAATAGCAACTGACTGCCTGCATGCGTGAGACTGGTGAGACAAGTTCCTTCTGGCATCCCCCTTCCCTCTCTCCTGTCCAATGTTCAGTCCCTGTTTTCTAGTGGCACCTCTCCTCAGTACCTTGTATCTAGTGACCCTCTCTCCAGCCCCAATCATGTCCAATCCTCATGTTCTTGGCATTCTCCCTTTGGACTGTTTCGGTATTTACCAAACCCCTTCCTTCCTGGTTCCAGTCATGTCAGCATCTTTTGCTATCCTCCCTCGATCCTCAATCCCTGGCATCTAGTGGCCCCTTCCTCTCCCTGGTCCCAACTGTGTTGTTTTGAGCACCTCCTCCTTCTCCTTGGTCCCTATTGTGCTGCTGTCTGTTGTGGACCTCTCCCCTCTCCCTCTCCCTGGTGATGCCAGTGTCTCTAGTGGTCCTCTCCCTCGCCCTGGTCCCAGTCAAGTCAGTGTTTGTAGTGCCCCCTCCCTCTCACCAGTCCCTATTGTGTTGACATCTCTGGTAGCCCCCTCCCTCTCCCTGGCCCAGTTGTATCGGTATCTCTAGTGACCCCCCTCGATCCTCATTCCCTGGCATTTAGTGATCCCCCTCCATCTCCCCACTCCCATTCGTGTGAGTGTTTCTAGTGCCTCCCCCTCCCCTGTCCCTACTGTGTTCGCATCTCTACAGGCCTCCTTCATCTTCTCAGTCCCAATCATGTTGGTGTCTCTTGTAGCCCCCTACCTCTTCTCGGTTCTGATCATGTTTCCATCTAACAGCCCCCTCCCTGGTTCCAATTATGTTCCTGTCTAGCAGCTCCCACCCTCACTCAGTGGGAACAGTGCACTGTACATTGCCTCACTTGCCTGTAAAAAGCTGCTGAGGCTAATTCATAAAGCAGAAAATGTAAATTATACAGTATATGTTTTTTGGTTAGCGGGCAGAGATTGAATACCAGTTCCAGTAATGAAAGGAAACTGTAGTTTTCTGATTTTACGCACTGCTGGTGGTGTCGAAAAGGGAATTGTAAAAGTTGCTGGTGCTTTACTGTAAGTATATTACACATGCTCACTGCTCAGATGATATGCAGATTAAAAATGTTTATGATATCAATAACATCAGGGGAACTTTAAAGTATCAGCTTATTGATAAGGATTTGTACAAATTCATCACTTTCTGTTGCAGTGGGGACTCTGACTGGCACTTGAGTGTCAGTACCTTAGAGGAATGGGTACCACAATATACCTTAAGCAAATTGTGAGATTTAAAAAAACAAAAGCAGCTAAATATTTAGATACAGTAGTAGTTGGATTTTTTTCACATCTGCCATCTTTGCCAAGAAATGGCCTCTGCATAAATCCATGAAGTAAGTAAAATCATCCTGATCAGGACCCTACTGATGAAATAGTTCCATGTGTGGAGGACAAAGAAAATGCCTGCTAATTTTCACGAGTAGCTCAAGTGTGCACAGTCTTTAGGGTGCTGTGATGTGAGAATTCTGCATGTAGTGTTTCCTACAGTTTTTTGCTTACATAAAACATAAGCAGGAACAGAACGGACACATAGTCAAAGTCCTGGCTGGGGTGTGACCCCTTAGAAATGCATCTCTAACTAGCAGTGAGGTAAAATTGTATGTGTACAACAAAGGGAGGGCTCTTTAGTCGAACCTCTAGAACATACGAAGGTTGCTACTGTATGACTCAGTGGCATATAGTTAAAACCTAGTAACAAAATAAAAGTTAAGTTAAATGATGGAACACAGTCGAGTAGTGTTAGCAGATGTGAATGCTTGTTTGGAGTATCTGAAAGCCACAGTGGTCTTGCAGCATGTTGTGCAGGAAAGGATTTAATATGCGCTTGGGACAGTGGGAGTGGGTTTGGGGGGGTGGGGGGGTGGAGCAGTGTCCCAGTGGGCTACTGCTGATTCTACCCAGTGTGTGTTGTGTGAGGTGCGGTGGCATGAAGTGTCCCTCGGAGATTTTGTGAAATTCTGATGTTAGGTATGGGCCCCACATTTTAATACACGTATCTATCTTATTATTCATGGTATAATGTACCCTTTCAAAGTTCGCCATTTTCCCAAGCTCAATGAGCCATTCAAAGGGGTGGTGCGGCAACTGCTGTCCCCAGTGACATAAGATGACTCTGTTTGCTGTGATGAGTGTGCCCAGCATCCAGCTGTGTGCCAGAGGTGACAGGTGTGACTGTGCCACATCTGCCTCAGTCAGTCCCAGCATCACCAGCCTTAGGGTGAGTATAGGGGCCAGACCTAACAGGGTGCTGACCACCCTTTGTACTTCTTTCCTGAAGTTTTGGGGTTCAGGGCACTCCCAGATCAGGTGAGTAGTACTATATGTTGCCGTGGAGCATCTCCAGCACTTGTCTGGGCTCAGAAGCCCATATTTGTGCAGTTGCTGGGGGGTCTGTGCCATCTGTGAAGAATATTGGATTGGGTAAAATCATTTCTTGTGTCACACGCAGCTAGATGCAAAGTGGACACAAATTCTTGTTTTTTTATATCATCTATTTAAGCCCACTCTGGCTAGGGCTCAGTGGCGGTGCACAGCCATCCGGGGCTCCTTCTCCCCCAGTCAACCCTCGATGTCCTGGGCTCGTCCGAACCCGGGGCGCCAGTGTAGCATGGGGTGTGGCGTCCACGCCTCAACCCTCAGCTGGCCAAGTGGACATAAATTCTTCCACCAGTACACCAGTTCTACAAGGATATGGAGGTACCTAGCTCTGTGCTCCATGTGGCCCTTAGCAAGTCTGTTGGACCTACTCTCACATCCTCGAGCCCTGTATAGAGCAGCAGAGCTGTGTAAGGTTGATTTCCTAGGGGTCTCGGCAGATTGTCCAGCTCATTTTGTTTGGAAAGCTTATAGTGAGGGTCCAGGTGGCCCCTAATGCATGTCTCAGTTGCAGGTACTGCCAGTGCTAGTGTTTCTCCAGTGCAAAGTTCACCTGAAGCTGCCCAAGGTTTTCATGGAGCCAGTTTTTGAGTCTGTCAGATGCGACCATTACTGCACTCTCTTTACGGACTAGTTCTGCCATCTGATAGGCATACTGTCTATCTTTAACGCCAGATTCTACTGCAGCGAGAAGAAGGGGAATACACTAGGGGACCAGTTTGTGATCGCAGCATGATGCTTCCAGGCAGCCATTGTTGTGGATAGAGTAGGGTAAGAGGCTAGAAGTGACAGGAGCTTAGCATACATAATAGTTCTGTATGGTTCCTTTCTAAGGAGGTACCCTTCGCAAGAGACCCATTTGGGTCTTTAACCTGGACCTACTAACGGTGAGGACTGCATTTGCTGTGCTAGCAGATAAGTGTTATGTTTCAGAGCGTGGTCCAGTAGCTGCAGGCCACCTCTTATGAGGGGCTGTACTACCTTACTCTGATTAATGCAATTTGGTCGATTCCTCCAGATAAAAGATAGCTGTGCTGCTGTAAATAGTCCAGCCTTTATCTTAAGTGGAAGGTTATCCAATACATATTGGAGCTTAGGGGCTGCAGTCATTTTTAAAGCATGGGCTGAACCCTGGTGAGAAATATGGAGGTGACACCACCTGTCGAGATCCCTTTCCATTTCCACTAACAGCGTGGCTATATTCAGCCCCTACTGGGTTAGTTTGCCGTATGCAAGACAGCATATGCTAAAACTGCGCAACACGGACAGCACGGGTGGGAATAGCGACGGTGTAAAACCGCTAAATGGTCCGTGCGCAGGTGTGTACCCTGTCACTGTTCCCTAGAAGAGAATAAGTTCTCTGCTGGAAAGAGGGTCTGCTGAACAACTCCTGTGGCTCGACAGGATGAGCCACACGCAGCAATGGAGGTGGTGTGTCTGTGGACCGGGTATCGAATCATAGTCCCAAATGCATGGAATTTTTCTTTTATTTGCACTTTGTGCGAATTAAGTGTCTAACCCTGCTCCCCCGTAGTTGGTTATTTTAGTTGGAGGGATTTTGGGGGCACAGAACCCCCCCCCCCATAACTGGGGGGGCCCACAAAACAGAGATATGCTGCTGACAATATAGTGCACTGTATTGACAGCATGGTATATTGCTGCGGCAGAATGTCTTGCGACATTATGACCCCATGCCTATTCAGCCAGCTGAGGCTGGTGAGGTCCCAAGAGAACTTTACCCTTAGGCATATGAGTCTGTTCTGTACCAACTGGAACCCCCAAAGGTAATTTGAGAAGGCTTTGTTGGCATCATTAGAGGGTAGTAGCAGCAATTTTGCCACATTGGCATTGTACCCAGACAGACAGCCATACCTCTTCAGAAGGTCCGGTACTGCTGTTACTGATTCCTCTGGCTGTGTTAAAGTCAGCATGATGTCATCTGCGTATGCTACAGTCTTGTGCCCTCCCCCCAAAGTTGTAGTCCGTGAATGCATTTGTGTGATCTAATAGCCTGTAGCAGGGGTTCCAATGCTACGACAGATAAGAGGGGTGAGAAAGCACAGCCCTGTCAGGCTCCTTTTCCCTGAGGAAGGACTTGGAGGAATGTCCATTTGTCACAACTGAGGCCAAGGCTCCCTGGTAAAGAGTGTAGAACCAGCTGCCGAAAGTGTCCCCAAAACTAAATGTTTTCAGTACATGAAAGAGATGCCCCCCACTCCACCTTGTCAAATACCTTCTCTGCATCCAACAAGATAGGCACCACAGGGGGGCGTCTCTCCAAATGAGATTTATGAGTTGCCTGGTGTTGTCTGTGCCCCTGTGTTGCGGGATGAATCCCACTTGATCACTGTCTATAAGGGGTGGCTGTCACGGTCTCGAGCCTAGCAGCCAAGACTTTGGTGTAGGCTTTGCAATTTGTCATGATAAGTGAGATAGGACAGTAGCTTCCACATGAGTAGGGATCTTTCCCTGCCTTAGCGATCAGGGAGGTGACTATGGTTCTCTTGGGGGGGGGTTCACCCTTTTGACAGACCTTCTCCAGCGCATCTACCAGTGGAGCTAGGAGAACCTCCCTAAAGGAGGAGGATAGAAATTCTGCCATCTGACATAGTCCAGAGGGCTTCTTCCAGCTCTTTAACTGTGAAGGTTGTATCTAGTGCCCCCAGGCTGGAGGGTTCCAATCTGGGAAGGCCCAAGGAGGATGTGAAGGCTGAGAGTTCCCTTTCTGAGGGGGAGAATTTCTTGCGGTATAGGGTCTGATAAAACTCAAGAAAGGCATCATTTATGTCTTGGGTGTCCCTCTTTATTTTTCCAGACTGCGTTTTGAGACCCAGGATTTTGGATTTTTCCTGTTTTTCAGGTGATAGGCAAGAAGGCGACCTGGCCTTTCTGCCGCCTCCCAAAAGGACTGCTTAAGGTGGAATAAGACAGATTCTGCCCTTTGGTATAGGTACAGGTTCACCTTGTACCTCGTACTGGTGTTGTCTGCTAGAAGTGTGGCAAAGTTGCCAAGATCCGCTCTGTATACAGCCTTCATTGCCTTGAATTGTTAAAGTTGCTACTTATTAAAGAGAGAAGCGTAGCTCATTCATCTGCTTTGAATGAAGGCCTTCAGCGCATCCCAGCAGACCACTACAGATATGTCTGTGATGTGGTTCATTGCAAGGAAGGACTCCACATCTGCCTTAAGAGATTGGAAAAAGGGCTTATTCACAGGAGGGAAGCATTAATGTGCCACTGCAGTTGGAATGTGCTTGCAGCATCTGGTGGAAACCAGGTGAAAGAGACAGTAGCGTGGTCGGAGATGATCACTGTGCCTACAGTAGCATCTGCCACGTCCGGCACCCATTTCTGAGGGACTAGCCACAAGTCTCGACTCTTCTGGAGTAGGAGTGATGCATGCAGAGAAGAAGGAGAAATCCCATACTCTGGGATGAATTAGGCACCAGATATCCATAAGACCTCACTCTTCCACCATCCCTTTTTGGGCCAGGGATGCAGGGGAGCATGGGTCTGTGGGTATTTTGCTCCTGTCCACAAACTCATCTAGCATCAAGTTAGCATCTCCACCCACCATTAATTGCTCTTTTTACAGGGATGCTAAGGTTTGCAACACGTCATAAGGAATGCAGCTTCAGGATATATGGCCTGTAGATGTTGCAGAGGGTTACCTCATGATTGAAAAGTGTATCAGTGACAATAACATACTGGGTCTGTGGGTCCTAGATCACTTTGCTGCAGAGGGAATGTTCTTGTGTATCAGGATAGCAACCTTTCTACTCATGGAATTAAAGGTGCTTCCAAACACCTGGGAGACTCATCCCACTTTGAGCTTTGCAGTCTCCACATCTGAGAGATGGGTCTCTTGTAGAAAGGCTTTTCCCACCCCCTCCCTCCTTAGGTGGTCTAAAATGTTATGTCTTTTAATAGGGGACTGTATGCCTTTAACATTCTAGGATATCCATTTGAGGGGGCTCCCTGTCATGTAACTACTGGGGAAGGAGCAGAGGGGTTAGTACTATCATTATGACTTACCAGTTAGCAGGTGAGGGAAGACCAGGTCCACCCCATGCCCCCCTCCCACCCTGGCACACCATGTTGGAACAGGCATGGGAGGTGGCGTAAGTATTCTCCATCTGGACAGTTGGTGGTAGACGGTATACAGTCAAAAGTAGTGCAGGTCACAAGTGGGGTACCTCAGGGATCAGTCCTGGGGCCAATCCTCTTCAATATCTTCATCAGTGACTTTGCAGATGGACTGGAGGATAAGGTTTGCCTATTTGCAGATGACACCAAGATCTGCAATAGAGTAGATGATCCAGATGGGGTGGGTAGAATTAGAAGAGATCTGGAAAAACTGGCAAAATGGTCTGAAGAGTGGCAACTGCAGTTTAACGCAAAGAAGTGCAAGATCATGCACATAGGGAAGGGAAACCCTGATGCTACCTATAGGTTGGGAGGGGAGTTGCTGACAATCACAAGGGAAGAAAGAGACTTGGGCATCATCATTACAGATGACCTGAAATCATCCAAGCAGACCACTAAAGCAGTAAGTAAGGCTAGAGGGATGTTGGGGTATCACAAGTCATAAGAGGGAGGTAATAATCCCTCTTTACAGGATACTAGTTAGGCGCCATCTGGAGTACTGCGTGCAGTACTGGAGGCCAGACCTGCACAAGGACATTAATAAAATGGAAGCAGTCCAAAGAAGGGCAACCAAAATGGTACAGGGACTGCATTAGAAAACATATGAGAACAGATTAATGGAGCTCAGCATATATACCCTAGAGCAAAGGAAGGAGAGAGGTGCTGTGATCGAAACATTCAAACATCTTAAGGGCATTAACAAGGTGAAAGAGTCTAACAAGTTTCAATAAAGAAAACTAGCAGGACAAGAGGACACAACATAAGATTAGAGGGAGGCCGATTAAGGGGTAATGTGAGGAAGTTCTTTTTCACAGAAAGGGTGGTGGATGCATGGAACGGCCTACCTCAGGAAGTGGTTGATATGAATACAGTTCAGGGCTTCAAACAGGCATAAGGGAGCGATACAGATGAGTATGAATAAATAGGCCACTGACAGAGTAAAGGCCTATGACACATTCATAAAGTAGAAAAAATGGACAGACTGGATGGGCCCTGTGGTCCTTATCTGTCGTCAACTTCTATGTTTGTTTCAGCTGACAAGTAATATGCATCTGTTTATGCGATTTATAGGGGATACATGATGGGCAGGAGTGTGATATGGCAAAATATTCTCACTCCTGCAGCGTGAGCTCTGGATACATGAGTGCCAAAGGCATGAGTGAGAGTATCCAGCGCTCACTCTGCAAGAGTAAGAATATTTTCTTATATCTCACGATCTGCACATCATGTGTGCGATTTATACAATAGGGTTTAATTTTTTTCTTAGGTGTTACTGTTATTATTTAGGTTGTTGTATCTGATTTCTGGTGTCATTTTGCGCTGCTGTTTGTTTCCTCATCTGTTATTCGGCTGCATGATTGACAGGTCTTGCGGTTTTGTGACTGGCTTCCCAGAGTGTTTGTGTTTTGTCACTGGTTGTTAGTCTTGTTCGTGTGTCTGTGCGTGTGTCTTGATTGGCTGTTTCTTGTTTGTGGGTGGGATTTTATGCTGGCTCTTTAGGTGGATCATGCTGTGCTTAGTTGCACTGCTTTTTATACTTTATTTATATGCAGTGTTCATTTTAGGCCGTGGGATCGCGCCATTGTCACGCCTGACATAGGACCCAACCCAATTTCATTTTACTGCTTGGGTCTTTTGCCGCACCTGGGACGTGCGCCACACTTTAACTTTTACTTGTCCACACAGCACTGAAATCGGCGTAGGGAGGGCCCGTTCATGCTGGAGAAGAAGACTAAAGGCTTGCCGGCTCAGGAATGCCCTCTGGGGGTGTGTCGGTTTACAGACTGACTCCAGTGTTAATCATTTGCCTAGAAGTGGCTGCCAAAGGAAAAGTTAACACATTAAATAAGGGGTGTGTCAGGTATGGAGGACTTACAATTCACTGGACAGGATGCCTATCAGAAATGCCACGGCACGATGGAAATCTGAGAAACATGTTGATCTACATTTCTTTGCTGCAGTGGTGATCAGAATTGTACACAGTATGACCGCCACCCCAGGCGTCCGAGCGCAGATTTGACCGGATTCTCTCGATCGGAGCTGAGGGGGGCAGATCGATGCATTTTCTAACAAAGTACTGTTGAGCTGGGCTTACATGTCAGGCAAACCACGCAATTTTCCTGTTTTAGCAGGTGATTGCCTTTGCATGAGCTGAGCTCTCACACAAAGGGAATCTGCTAAGCAGAATGATCATGATTCGTGTGGTTGCCACTTCAGAGTGCTGCCTGACATGTAAGTTAATACACAGCCCAGCTCAACAGTACTTGGAGAATGCATCGATCTGCTTTTTTCTGTTCCGATCGAGAGAATCCAACGGTCAACTGTACCTGCTCTCGGACGCCTGGGGTGGCGATTGTGCTGTCTACAATGCTGATTGCAGGCAGCAAACAGAGATCAATATGTTTTTTTTTGTTGTGGGGGGGCAGGTAAATGAGAAGTTTGAAAATCTGGAGTGAGCATTGAGTGGCAGCTACTAAGTGCAACACAGTCATTGGGGGAGGGTGTTTCTGACAGTATTCAGCCACAGAATGGCTGATTTGGATGCAAGGGGCGTGTGCTTCTGTTGTGAACCATGTGATGTGCACTAACACACATCACATAATACAGAACAGAGCTAACAAAACTGCGCCGTTTCCCTTGTTGCGCAGTCACTTTGAAGCCACCGTCGTGGAGTGAGCTTGTAGTTGTATCTAAAGATCATTAGCTATAATCGCATCGCTGTAATCACAGATTGATTAAAAAAACTAAGCGTTTTACACAAATTGCAGCTGATATTTTAGCTGAGGGAGTATAGATCTCAGAGTAGACTTTGGATTATTTTATGAAATATTGAATTTAGACGATTATTGATAGTGCAGCTGAGACTGCAGCAAGGCAGAGCTGAGGGGCCTGTGAACCATCTACCTACTAAAGAAAATAATTGCTTTTTCAGAACTTAAGTGAATTATAAAGCCAGAGTGGAAAGATTATAGAAAGAATAAAAAAGTCAGATCTGTGTGTGGGGGAGGGTTGCTCTCTTACCCACCTAAGTTGGCAGCAGAGCAGGCAGGGAAAGCCCAAGCATGTTGAAAAAGAGTAAAGAAAATAATTACAGCATAGGAAAGGTAGAAATTAGCAAGAATTGTGAGGGGCATACCTCTCAACTGTACCACATTAGGAGGAACGTTCCTCATTTTACTTCACAAAAGCTCCCTGTTCCACATTGTGAGGACTTGTTCCACAGTCAGTATTAACATTTTAAAGCAAAAATCTATAGTAAATGATGCAAAAAATGTATTAATCAATTAATAACAGACTTTCTGAACATAAATGCAAATGTTTTAACAGTGTTCTGAGCCTCCTAGGTAAAGATTTGATTAAGTGTTCCACATTTTGCTCATTTGTTCCACATTTTACTCATTTGTTCCACATTCTGAGAGGCAATGTTCCACATTTGGGGGACAAAAGGTTGAGAGGTATGGTGAGGGGGGGTGTCTAGTTTTGTTCACAACTGGCAGCCAGGCAGGAAAAAGCCACAGCAGACTTAAAAGAATTGAATGTTAAACTGAAAAAATAAAAAGGGATAAGAATAAACTTAGGAAAGGAGTCAGTGTGTGTGTGGGGGCTGTGTCTTTTTCACACCCTACACTGTCTATACTAGTCTCCATCTGATTACACAGGTTGATCAGTCAATATCTACACTGTGTGTGTCTGTCTGAATTTCACCTCCTCCCACAGAAATTTCAAAGAAATAATTCTAAACTGAGTTTTTGTGCTGCTCTGAGATTTCGTTAATAAACAAGCAGCTGCCACTGACTGTGTGATTTAAGCGAGAGTGTGGGGGATATATTGACAGCATCCAGGCAGGAAACTCAACAGAAGATTTAAAAAAAAAAAAAATATTATCACAGCAAGGATAAGTGAGGGGGCACCGGCAGAATCTTGAATTTTTTTTTTTTCCAATTGTTTAACCAGGTAAAAACACACTAAGCTGAAAGCTTGTTTACAGGTGCAGCCTGGGAGCACAGGAAAGTTAAGTGACTTGCTCAGGGTCCCACAGTACTGTATGCAAGTCGAGGGGGCTGTCGGATTCAAACCCAGGTCTCCGGATTTGCAGCTCATAGCCTTACACTGCCAAGTTCTCTCTCTTTTATGTAGTTTGCTGCACAGGCAGGGAAATAGATTTATTAAGAGTCTTTAAGAAGTGAATTAAAGAAGCAAAGGGCAGGGCTCTATCTTTGCTTTAGATAAGTTTGCTGCAGGCTAGAAAAAGGCACATATAGACAGCAACACATTAATGATTAAGTATCCTGTTCAGTCAGGTAGGGGAAACTAAGCCAGAGAGCTGCATTATTAAAAGGAATAAATCAATAAAATAAATAAATCAATTTAAAAAAAGAAATATCGATTCTGCAAATAGAAGGAGACAGCAGATTAAGAAAGAAACTTAAATGTTAGGAAAATAGCAAGGTGAGTAGGACTGAAAAAAATAAAGCAGCAAGCGGAGAGTTACTGACTACTAGACTCTAGAGTGTGTTCTGAATTTCCTGGCCTGGCTAACCTAACTAATACTGTAATTGCCAGTTAATAACTGTGACACACCCCACCACATCATAACCCTGTGTTAGCCTACGCACACACTGTGCAGTCTTACATCTCCCTCTAATGTTGTAGTGTAAAAATAAAATAAAAGACTCAGACACAGGATATTTGTTAGAAATTTTTTTTTGTTAAAGAACATTTTATCAGTGAAACACACCAACCTCACATTATTCGTCTTATATTCTTACTTCCTCAGTCCCTCCTCGTAAGAACTAGAATATAAAGGCCGGCAGCTTGCTTATTAAAAAAAAACAGTCATGGCAAAAAACAAGTGAACATTAAAAATTTTTCATGTCTTCTGCCCTAGAGACTATGTACTGCTACATCAGGATCACCAGGGTCTTCTAATAAAGATTCAAATGGGAGCAGTGGTGCCAGTTCTGTCCTTAGAGAAGCCTGTGTTGTCCGTCACTGTGGCGGGCACACAATTGGGACCTGTTGACAGTGCTAGCCAGTCACAACTGGACTTTGAGTCTGCTGCTTGTGAACTACCCAGTACCTACAGCTAGTCCCGTGTAGCCAGTATTAAACGTAATTTTCAGGGCCACTGGCTCACAATGTACAGGTGGTTGAGATATAATTCAGAAAAAAATGTGATGATTTGTGCTGTGTGCATCAGTAGAAAGAAACAAAATACTCTGACTTCTGGCACTGACAATTTCAGGACAAGCACCCTGACTCGGCAGATCACAGAGATGCTATGGCAGCTGAAAATACAGTATGCAGGGGGATTTGCAGCATGCATTCAGAAAAGCTATCTCCGAAAAAGAATAAGCTATTCTAGTTGCCATGAAGAGTGTTAATTGGATGGCCAAAGAAAACTTGCCAGTTCATAAATATACAAGTTTAATGGAATTTTTGTCTAGTTTAGAATGTCCTTTTGTTGACAAACTGTCTGTGGCCAAGAATGCCTCGTATTCATCAGAAACTACAGCCAGTGACATCCTCGAATGCATAGCCTTAGTAATTAGGCAGGAGACAAGTAAAAAATTAGAAAATAGCCCATACATCACATTAATTTGGGATTAGAGCACAGACATCACTGTCGTCAAAAAAACTAGTATTATATGCAAGAGTGCTTGATCCTGAAAGTTTTGTCCCATCTACTCATTTTTTAGAGAACTTACAGATCTCTGATGCCACTGGAGAAAGGGATAGCTAAAGAATTAAAGCAGTTCCTAGCCAGGAAAAAAATTTGCATGAAAAAAGTAATGGGATTGGGAAGTGACTGAGCAAAAGTCATGACAGGGACTGATGAGGGAGTCACTGGGCACATGCTGCATGAAAACCCAGTGCTAGTAAATATACATTGTGTTGCTCATAGGGTTGCACTATGTAGTTCACAAGCTGCAGACTCTGTCCCCTACCTAAAAGAATTCCAAGAGGTGCTAACTGGTATTTTCTACCATTTTAAAAGATCAGCCAAAAGAGTTGACAAACTAAAACAAATACAAGAAATGCTGAAGGAACCAACTCTAAAAGTGAAGGAGGTCTATGATATGAGGTGGATAGCAGTTTACAAAGCGGTTGAGACCGTTCATCACACCCTAGACTCCCTTCTCACTTTTTTCTGCAATGAGACAGATGCTAGAGCAAAAGGTTATGCCTTAAAAATGTCCAAATATTTATAATGACAACCTATATGCTAATGGATGTACTTGCTGTAATTACCCAGCTTACTGTAGTGTTTCAGAAAAGAGATCTGGACATCTCGATGGTCCATGTCAGTCTGGAGAAGTGCTTCTCTGGTTTAGAAAAAATAAAATCTGGAACAAAGGAAAAAATGTATCTACATGAAGTGGAGAAGGATATCCAGGAAGATGAGGAGGGAAGGCTAGTGTTCAAGGGGCATCACATACTAAGGCTGCTAGAGTCAATGATCTGCTGATTGTTGCGGTTGAGGGACCTTGCCAGGCTGAATTTGATTTTCTTTCTGCAATCAATATTTGGAGGGAAAAAAACAGAGGAGGTTATTCCAGCATGGGGACTGAACTGACTGACTTATAGTTCAGCACATAACCGACTGAGACTGATATTTTAATTTATCCACCCTCTTGGTATCATGCCTCATATTAAAGTAATAACAGGTTATAGATATGTAGTTAGCCTGATAACCTTAGATCTGTAACTGCTATCAGGACTCTAACTAGGGCTGTTTTATTAGTGCCTCTGTGTATTCTTCCAAAATGAATAATATCTCTTCAAACAACATGAAGTCTTGCTATATTATGACATATGCAGTGAGTCCCAACCTTCGAACTGCTCCGGAGGTGAAAGAGTTAACTTTCCATGCCAGGCATGGAACGCTGAGCTCGAGCTCGGTTGAAACTCTGTCTGTTGTTCTTCAAACTCAAACCGTCAGATTCTTTACTCCGCCTCACTGAACAGTCGCTCCGGAGATTTCTCCTTCTGCTCGGTTCATTTTGTCGGTTAAAGTATTGTTTTTCTCGGTTTTCGACTGAATTTAAACTGCAACCGGTCGATTCAAGCTCTGTCTGTGGTATTTGTGAGTACTACATAGGTTTTACATTAATTCTCTTCTGTGTGGAACTTGTAAACGGTTTATCGGTTCGGTTTGAACCGATCAGGTTGTTTAAAATATCTTAATCTGTGATTTAGAGTGTGGTTACCGGTTCTTATCGGTTCTAAAAACAGTTTATTCGTTTTCCGCGACCTGTGACACGGTTGGGAACCGATAAGAGGTCTTACCTGCGGATTGCCATAAGCAGGTAAGTTTGGTTAGGACTGGCACTGTGTCTGAGAAACCCAAAAGAAAAACCGGGCCCACTGGGTTTCAACACTGCAGTGTGTGTGGGGAAGTCTTTGCCAAGGCTGACCCCCACACCACCTGTGTTGATTGTCTGGGGTTTGACCACCTCAATGCAGACTTCCAGATTTGTAAACATTTCCTGCAGCTACCCTGGAAAAGAGAGTTGGTAGGCTCAGGGAAAGGGAGGCCAAAAAGTCCGCTGAACCGGATGGCCAGCCCGGTTCGGTTCCAACAGACAGAGGAGTGCCTTCTGACCAGGCGAGACTTCTTCGGGCAAAAGGAGATCTGACTCTGAGGAGTCGGTTCCAGCAAAAAGGACTAGGAAATCTGCTGGTGTGGAGCCAAAACTTTCCTCTCCAACCGCTGAAGAAATAGCCAAAGCGATTAAAATTGTCCAGTCGTTTTCCCCGATTCCGACCGAACCGGCACCATCAGGTAAGCGCCCGGTTCGGCCGGTTCCACTGGTTCGAGAATATGATTTAGAGGAATATTATGAACCGGAGGAGGGGGAAGAGGAGTATGAGGAGAGTGAATGTGGATTTGAAAGTCTGGATGTGCCCATTGACTCGGACATCTCCCCAGACAGACCTTCAGGAGTGTCTCCTCCTAGGCTTTCCGAGTCCCCTTCTCATTTTATGTTTTATAAAAAAGTGGCTGAAACCCTCCAGCTCCCTATGGAAGCTGTGGATGATCAAGAGGAGCCTGACTATGTGAAATGATGGATATCCCAGAGTCTAGGAGACTGTCTATTCCTTGCATAAATCTTTTGGGAAACAGACATTTAAAATTCTAAAACTCCTCACACTATACCTCCTGTGGATAAGAGAATGGACAAGAGGTACACATTGTCAGGCTCTGATATGGAGTTCCTTACACAACAATGCAGCCATGTTGGGTAGTGCAGGCTACTGACCTGTGACAAAGGCAAATATTCCTTGGCTTCACACCCACGGACAAGGACTCCAGGAGGATTGATGTCATGGAAAAACAGTACATGGCAGCATCCTTGGGACTCAGACAGGCAAATTATATGGCTTATGTTGCTAGATATCAGAAATCCAGATGGGATACTGTTATGGCTCTAGCAAAACAGGTCCCTGGTCAGCTTCCAAGGAGCTGGAGCAGGTGGCTGCTGATGGTATTGAGGCATCAAGGTGCAATTCCATGCTGCAGTGGACTCAAATGATGTGTCATCAAGAGTCATGGCTACATCTGTGGCACTTTGCAGAATGGCTTGGCTCAGATGTACTAGCCTGTCTGGGATACCCAGACTAAGGCCATGGATTTTCCTGTTGTGGGTAATTCTCTGTTTGGGGAGCAGACAGAGAATTACATGAAGAAAATGGATGAGTATAGGGCCACCTATAGGAATGTACAGGCCAAGGAAAGGCAGGCCACTCCTCAAAGGCAGCTTCCCAGGGGCAGGGGCAGGCCTTTTCATAGGCCTTTTTACCAAGCCCAGGCCTCCTCTTCTGCTTATGCCCAGAGGGGGTTCTTTAGAGGGAGAGGCAGACGGGGTACAAGCAGGCCTGCTTCCACGCCTCAGCCCAAAGCCCGTGCCAAGCAGGCACCCTGATGGGGTTGTCAGGGCCGATTCTCAGCTACCTGTAGGGGGCAGGCTGGCTTACTTTGTCCAGGACTGGGAGTCTCTGACATCAGACAAGTGGGTCCTGGAAGTAGTAAGCCAGGGACTGGTTCTCAGCTTCAGAAAGTCTCCAAAGATGAGAATCAGATCCTTTCCACCTGCAAATCCACCAGAGGCACTTGCCCTAGAGGCAGAGGTCTCTTTCCTCTTGGCTCTCAGAGCTGTGGAAAGGGTTCAACCCCTACACCAGGGCAAAGGGTTGTACTCCAGGTACTTCCTTACCCCAAAAAAGACAGGAGAATGGCGGCCCATCCTGGATCTCAGATACCTGAACAAGCACCTTTTAAAACCAAAATTCAAAATGGTGACTCTGGGGAATTATTCTACCCTCTCTAAGGCCAGGGACTGGCTAGCGCCCCTGGACCTCAGGGATACCCTACTTCCATATTCTCATCAGAAGCTCCCATCGAAGTACCTCAGGTTCGAGCTGCCCTCAGGCCATTACCAGTTCAGAGCAATGCCCTTTGGCCTCACCTCTGCTCAAGGGTATTCACAAAATGCCTGGCAGTAGCAGTTGCTTCCTTAAGAAGGCAAAAATTGCCATCTTCCCTTACCTGGACGACTGGCTCATAGTAGGCCAGTCCCCAGACCAGAATCAGGTTACACCTACAGATAACTCAGCAACTGCTCACCTCTAGGTTTCCTTCTAGATCTTTCAAAGTCAGTTCTAGAGCCTGTCCAGCTCCTCACCTTCATAGGCGCAGAGCTGAACACAGAGAAAGCCAGAGCCTTCCTTCCTTTGGACAGGGCAAGGACCCTGGTCTCTCTGGCCTCCTCATTCACCCTGCAGGTCTCTCGACCAGCAAAGCATTTTCTGCAGCTCCTGGGGCACATGGCTGCTTCTACAGCAGTAGTGCAGGGAGCAAGATTTCAGATGAGGGACATCCAGTTCCATTTGAGAGCCTTTTGGTCTCAAAGGAAAGACCCTCTAACCAAATTGATCCCAGTGACTCAAACCCTGATCATCCAGGCCCTACAGTGGTGGCAGAATCAGAGCAATCTGAGACAAGGGGGTTCCTTTTGTCACTCAGTCTCACTCCTTAATCCTTACTACAGATGCATCCTCTTGGGGTGGGGAGCTCACATGGACGACCTCACTACCCAGGGGGTTGTGGTCCCCTCAGGAATCTCTGCTCCACATCAATCTGTTGGAACTCAGAGCAGTGTTTCTAGCACTTCAAGCTTTTTCCAAATCTGTTCATAACAAAGTTGTACAGGTCAGAACAGACAACACCACCACAATGTGGTACATCAACAAGCAAGGAGACACTCGGTCTATGGCCTTGTGCACCGAAGCAATGAAGTTGTGGTCTCTGGCTTACTCCCTGAACACCTCCCTTATGGCAGTTCACCTCCCA
The DNA here is from genome assembly GCA_016271365.2 of Neoceratodus forsteri. Classification (NCBI taxonomy): domain Eukaryota; kingdom Metazoa; phylum Chordata; order Ceratodontiformes; family Ceratodontidae; genus Neoceratodus; species Neoceratodus forsteri. The sequence goes on along the minus strand of CM057450.1, from coordinate 93,678,662 downwards.
GGCAAGGACAATGTCCTGGCAGATGCTCTCAGCAGGATTTTCCAGGGCCATCACGAATGGTCACTGGACCCCTTGGTCTTGGCGGTGATATTTTCCAGATGGGGCACCCCGCAGATAGATCTTTTTGCAGCCCCAGACAATCACCAACTTCCCCTTTTTTGCTGCAGGCCCCCAGTGTTGGGCTCAGTCCCTCTGGATGCCTTAGTTCTCAATTTGGGAAGGGAAGTTTCTCTATGCTTTTCCCCCCTTCCCTCTCCTGTTCAAAGTGCTAGTCAAAATCAGATCTCAACCCTGCAAGATGATCCTGATTGCTCCAGACTGGGCCAGACAACCCTGGTATCCACTCCTACTGTCCTTAGCAGTCCATCTTCCCCTGTGTCTTCCCAGGAATCACAACCTGTTAACCTGTGCTCAGAGGAGGGTTTGGTACCCGAACCTCAAATCTCTCAATCTCAAGGCCTGGCTCTTGAAGGGTTAGAGTTTGCTGATCTACACCTCTCCCAAGGTATACTTGATATCCTGAAGGCTTCTAGAAAACCTTCCACCAGGGCTACTTATAATTACAAATGGAAGAGGTTTTCCATATGGTGCTCTGGAAAGCATATTTCCCCAGAATCTGCTGATTTACCCACAGTCCTGGATTATATGGTCACCTTAAATACCTTGGGCTGAGACCAGCTACCTAAAAGTGCATCTGGCAGCTGTGTCTGCTTTTATTTCAGCAGGTAAGCCCTCTTCTCTTTCAGCTCATCCTGTATTCTCCAAGTTTTTCAAGGATTGCTTCACACCAACCCTCCATTCAGGGACCCTGCCCCTGCCTGGGATCTTAATGTTTGCATTGCTCAGCTTATGCAACCCCTTTGAGCCTTTGTCTTCAGCAGAAGTATTTGACTTGGAAGACTGTGTTTCTGGTAGCCACCACTTCTGCCAGGCATAAGTGAATTACAAGCTTTGTCAGTGGAGCCTGATTTTATCTCCTTTCATAGAGATAAGGTGGTCCTCAGGACTAACAGGAAGTTCTTGCCTAAGGTGGTTTCAGATTTCCACCTTAATCAATCTATATCTCTTCCAGTGTACTTCACTGACCATTCCTCCTCTGGCGAGAGGAGGCTGCACAACAGATGTGAAGAGCCCTTAGTTACTACATAGGCGTACCAAGGGTCACAGGTTTGACTCCCTCCAACTATTCCTCACTTATGGTGAGGTTGGTAAAGGGAAACCTGCCACTAAAAGATCCATTGCCAGGTGAATTGTCTCTTGTATCCAGTTTTGCTATGAAAAACTGGGTAAGGTTCCTCCCTCAGGCCTGAGGGCTCACTCTACCAGAGGTACAGCTGCTTCCCTGGCTGCTGCCAGGGACATCCCTATCCTAGAGATATGTCAAGCAGCTACCTGGAAAACAGTTCACACTTTTACCAAGCATTACTCCTTGGATATCCAGGCTAGGAGTGATGCTCGGTTTGGCACAGCTGTGCTTCAGAGCCTATTTCCTAAGTAGGTTCTGTCCCTCCTCCATGGAGGTACTGCTTTATAGTCTGCATATGTCATAATATAGCAAGACTTCATGTTGTTTGAAGAAAAATTACTCACCTTAGTAATGTTGTTTCTTCTAATGGAGTCTTGCTATATTATGACCTCCCCCCCTGCCTGCCCCTCTCAGAACCTCTGTTTTGGGGATGTGGGTGGGCAGTGCAGTGTTGGCACTTAGTAGATGCCCACCTTGTTGTTTTTCACCACTCCTTTCTTGGGGTGACTTGGTGTTGTGTTTTTCATTTTTTGGGTCTCCTGACTTGAGTCTTTGTTTTGGGACCAAAAAATGTGTTCTTATGTTTAGTAGCCAGTTGGCTAGTGTAGGTTTACAGCTTCCACATAGGACCTCAGTGAGTTTAGCTCGTAAAGATCTGACGGTTTGAGTTTGAAGAACAGACAGAGTTTCAACCGAGCTCGAGCTCAGCGTTCCATGCCTGGCATGGAAAGTTAACTCTTTCACCTCCGGAGCAGTTCGAAGGTTGGGACTTACTGCATATGTCATAATATAGCAAAACTCCATTAGAAGAAACAACATTACTAAGGTGAGTAATTTTTTCTTCTCTCTCTCCCTCTCTCTCTCTCTCATATAAGAGTGCAAGGGTGGTGCTTTTTTATTTTTATTGCTGGCAAAAATTCACAATGTACCACATTGCGAACAGACACTACTACTGCATGGACACAAGACCTCTGGCTGTTGCCTCAGGCCTATGATCTTGTTTGATGCTCGGCAGTGACAGAGATGTCAGTGTCTTCTTGTAAACTGCTATCCACCTCTGACGCCATGATGTAAATGCCATTTATTTTCTGAGTCACAACTCGCACCTCCCCTGTTGATCTGCACTTGCTGTAATAGTTAATTAGCTTATGATACTGATGCCATGTTAGTTAAAATTCTGTATACAATTTTTTAAAGAAATGTCATGTATGACCCACATTTTTCCTGAAATGACCCACTTTTTCAGTGGCCAGTGGGTCATTTGACCCACCAAATTTGGTTCCTAGAATGAACGCTGTATATGGGTTGCTTTTTTTGCAGTTTGTATTGTGTAAAGGGGCTGTGTATTGCTTAATAAATCAGTTTTGTTTATTTTGTGACACCGTGCTACTTTAATTTACTGGAGCTTCCAACTTTACACTTTCGCTTTCATCAAGATGGCGGTTTAGCTCGCTGGACTGAATATTGCTTTCAGGTACATTTTTTTTACTATCTTTCTTGTTTTTGATAGCAGCAGTTATTGGTTTTCAAAACTCTGTTGTGGTACTGTGAATCGCTGTACGATTCCATAACATGACATCTGTTTCTTGGTTGGGGATAGTACTGAGTACTGAGAGATAAATAATAGATTAGTAGCAGTGTGTGTCACTGTCTCATTTGTGCATCGTGAATCTCACCAACAGCAGTTCGTAGGTATGCTGCCTAGTTTTGGAGTTCCAATAAGGGATTTTTATTTCACATTTTAATATAGTGAAAGTAGTTTGGTCATGCACGTTTAGTTGAGTTTAGGTTCTGTGACGTAAGCACTGTGATATCACCTGCTGACATATGCACTGTGTATATAAATGTCAGATATTATCACAGGCATACGTCACTGACAATTTATTCAATGGGGTGAGTGATGTGTTTTTATTTTATGTGTTATTAGCTCACCCCTATTGTATAAATACAGACTCCAGTAACAATAACAATCAGTAGCCAGGACATGAAGTTGAAGTAACTTGTATCCAAGCATGAATATAATTCCTTAAAAACAGATGTCTTTAAGAAAGAATAAAACCATGACAGTTATCCAGTAAACTAAAACAAACATGCTAGTTGTAGGTGAGGCCAGGGCGCTTAACCTGCGTGGGAGTGGAGGCCTCCGAAGCAGCTACCCATTGGCCCTGCACATCCACCTTTTGTGTGGAGTGTATACATGGCCACAGTGTGCCACTAAGCCGCTGCACCAAGCAGCACCTATTGAAGAGATTTAAATGCCCATACAGTGTAGCAGAAGTCCTGGGTGGGGGAGAAGATGGATGGAAGGTAGCCTTAGAGGTAAAGGTGGTGAGGGGATGGGGATACACAATCAAAGCACATTCTCCATTTTATGCTGAGTGTCAGGATCGGCTCACTGAGAACAGTAAACCTGGACTGGGGGGGCTGCTCTACATACATATGGGGGAAGGAAATGTGGAGACCTAGGTTTAGATGCATCTTCAAAGGCTCATGGAGGGTCACTACACTGAGTCCTCTTACACGGGGATATTATTTAGATACCCACTGAAGGGGGGCGGTCTAGTTAGGCAGAATTATTGCCACTCACAACTAGAATCCAGAATAAGAAAGGGGATGGGAAGGGGGGACATTCGCATCAGCTACATTGCTGTGCCTAGAGGAAATCAGGAAGCATAAGGAAAGTGGGACTTTGTCAGCATAGAGTACTGACCCGTGGGGGGGCATTTTGCCATCCATATTTGCTATGTAGAGAGAGAGAGAGAGAGAGGATGCTTGGCGCCTCTTCGAGGATATGAGGTGGCAAGGGGCTTCACGAATGTGCACATATTGGAGCAGTGTGATGGTTAACGCATGCACCTCGTTGCAGAGGGTGGGCAGCCACCATAGTCTTCATGAACTGTAGAGAGAGTGTGTGAGGTAGCGGAGTTGCCAAAGCACCCAATCTGCCAAGGGTGGGGATCCCTGCCTAGTATACAGTTAAAGTTTATGTTGCATCTGTGGCGGTAACTTCAAGGCCACAGCTGGGCCACGCTATGTGTTGGGGACCACTCTGAGGTGATGCTTCTGCTACCACTTGAGCAATGTTGCAAGAGAAGGCAGGAATCACTGATATAAGTCTGATATGTTCAAGCACATCGCACCCATTCTGAGGCGGGATGGAGGTGCCCAGGATGCCAGATGGGGGGTTGGAAATAAGGTCCTTGTTATAGGCCATGGAGCTGCATGCCTGAGTCCCTCAGTCTCCCAGTGCTGCAAAGCAGTCATAACCTAAGCTGCACCAAGAGATGTTCTCATCAAGACATAAATAGCAAACTAAGTAATTCCAAGTCACCGGCGAGTTGTCAGTGCAGAGGAGGGGAGTGGGAAGGAGGACAGGAAGGGAAATGAGGGGGATTGGGATAGGTAGAGAAAGGGAGGAAGTCGGTGAAAGAGTGCCCTCAGGATAGAGGATGACAGTGTCACTGTGCCATATACATTTAAGCTTCTATAGGTCTCTTCCTGATTCCATATGGCAAATATGCTGAGGGAGCTGACAGGTCACTGGCGGCTAATAGCTCAATATGAATGCATCTGGAATGAGTTTAGGTCCCAGAGAAGGATATGGTGCCAGCCAGTGCTGGTGTTCCCTTAGGTTGTGTGCTTCTGCAGGTGCTGGTGCCCTTGGCTTGTTCATGATTACTGTCTTTAGCACTCATACTCATGTCGGTGTCCCCTGCCACTCAGTCCTCCCAAGGCCTGTCATCACTGTCCTTGCTTTGTGGTAGTGGGAGTCTTGGTTACTTCTGTGGTGAGTCGGGTAGGGGAGTTGTGTGAGGGAGCACTTTGCCACCCCTGATTGTTTAGAAATGGGTTCACCCTGTAAATTCAAGCTAGCAACCAAATGTCCCCAGTCCCTGCTCCCATCAAGAGCATGTTCCTCTGGTCCACAGCAGTGCGAGCATTGCTTGTCTCTGCTCCTGTGATTAGATCTTGTGGCTTTGGTTGTTTGCCAGTCCATGGGGTCAGGCTGCAGGCGTCCTTGTGATTGAAGGAGTATGATGAAGAAGCCATGCCTCCTGCAACTGGTCCTGCCTTTCACCACTGTTACCATCAGTCTGTGGCAGCGCCTTGGATTTCTTGGCCAGTTTTTGACAAACTAGTGGCAGACTTCTTCTGGTGTCTTGAACATGTGGGGGACACCATTTCTTTTAATGTTGAGCTTGGCTGGGTGTTGAAGTTTGTAGGATATGTTCAGTTCCTGGAACACTTTTTTGGCATCTACATAACCTTTCCCTCTCTGTGCCAGTTCTGTAGAGAAGTTGGCAAAGATGTGAACTCTGTATCGCTTTCAGTGAAAAGGTACCTTGTCTCATGCCAAGGAGAGTATCAGCTGTTTACTGGGGAATCTTAGGAAGTGGGTAAGTATGGGACAGGGTCTGTTCCCAGCTTTAGGTATAGGGCCCAGTGTCCGATGCACTCTGTGTCTCGAGGGTCTGCGTCTATGAATGCTTGAGGAGGTGGGGAAGCTCTCACTGGAGAAATCCGGAGATATCCTTCTATTCTACTCCCTTTGGAAAGCCAATGAACCTTAAATATTCTGGTGACTCCTGTGAGTCTTCTGCCCTTTCTCAGAGCAGACCTGCCATTCATTCCAGTTCCTAGATATGAGCCTCTTGGCATGTATCCTTGTCCTGTGTAAGAGTGGTACATTTCTGTGTCCTTGACTTTAAATTGGAGCTCTCTGCCTACCTTTTATTTTGAGTATGTCACTTGAGGAGAGCAGAGCCACTGCCACCTCAGTCATTCCTGCCAAAGTCTCTGTCAGCCCTGTATTATTATTATTTTTTTTTTTTTTACAATATTTTGGTGCAGGATGAAGATTTTGAAGTAAGATTTCAGGGGCCCGATATTTAAAACCTTGCCTGGGCGCAAATCCCAGTTTGCTTGTGTAAATCTAGTTTTGTGTGGATTTTCCATATTCAAAAGCCCTGTTAGTGTGGGCAAACAGGCTTTGCGTCCTGGCAGTGTTCAGATAGGGTGCAATGCAAATGAAGGGGTGGTGACCTGAATATTGGCACAGTCCAACATTCAGAGTATGTGCACAGAATGTTTTCTTGGTCCCGTTGTGCAGCACACGCACATAATTGAAACTTGACTTACTCTTCCCAACTTTAGCGATTGGCGGAGAAAGTGTGACAGTCCCTCTGACCCCCAACACAATAGTCCCTCGTGTCCAGTGGTGATCCCCCGCCAATGGCCTGCCGATATACATATCGTTTTTCCTGGTGTCTAATGAGTCCCCCCACGATCCACTGGCTGATGCAGTGGTAAGTTCCTCCTGGTGCCTAGCAGTCTGATGTAAATTTGTGGAGGAAGGTGGGGTCATTAGAAGGCTATGTTGAAATTTTGGGGTCAAAGTATGTAAAAAGGCCAAAGTTATGCGTGTACACTGAAGTTTTGCCAAGTTCCCTTGCAACGATGACAATTTTAAATATTTTGACTTGAAATTTTCAACATACCAGAGTTTTTACATCACCTTATGAATGTGAAAGCTGTCATTTTTCAAACCTTGGCCAAACTATATTTTCACACTTGTGGCGCACAATAGTGTTGCAGTAATGCATAATGACATTTTGGCAGGGGGTTTAAGATTTTCATTACTGGGATCATGAGGTGGGGTAATAAGAAGGCTATGCTGACAATTTCATTCTTGTTTTTATACAAATGCTAGCACAGGGCCCTATGGGCCCTGTGCTTCCAAGGCAACGTATAAGTATGCATGTAAGGAGGATAAGCGCTCCCAGAGATAAATGAGGATACAATTACACCATCTCAAAAAGTAAGGAAATTCTTTGTAAAAATTTTGTTAATGCACTTGTTAGGGCTGATGTGACAAAAGTAGGGAAATGTGGTGTTAGGGTTTCCAACCCTAATAGCTCACCCCAACCCTGCAGGCAACAACAGGCGTGGAGTGTGCCTTGGGGTTGTCAACCATAACGCTCATTCCTGGTTTTGGGTGATTAGCTGTGCTACATCATGGTAGAGACATGGTGCACACCTGGCTGCTGATTGTATGGTATACCGTTAGGTGGGTGCCGCAATAAGGGCGATGGGAAATGGTTATGAGTGCCAGGGGCGTTCTGGAATTTGCAGCACCCTGCACTCAAAATGCTTTTGCCGTCCTCACTGTTCTCCCTTCCACTCATGCTTGGACCCGGAGGGAATTATAATTGGTGTTGGGGGGGTGCGGGGAGCGAAATGCCCCTCAAAAACGAACTGTTCTCCACTACTGTCCATAGGCAGGTTAGATGTGTTGCAGCAGAATGTGGGGCAGCAGTCATTGCGGGTGACATATTTCGGGCGCTTTAATTTACAGCAGTCAGATTCATGTCGCACCGCCATGGGTGAACCTGATTGCATTACTGGTCCTTACTTGTGAAGGCTCTTGAATAAGCATTTTTCCTTTTCCCTGGGTCAGAGCTAAATATGGACCCATAGTTTCCAATGTCCTGACTTTCTCCATCCCCCAGTTTGCAAACAGTTGGATATCTTGGAGGTAGAAGACTTGGTTTGCTGGCCAAGGCACCTAGCTTCACCTGAGCTCTTTCCTTCTAAGACTGCTTGAAAGGCAGAGTAGAGAAATTTACCAGAGCAAGGGAGAAGGATTAAGACTTAGTTTGGCTAAGCAGATTTACTGTGTGGTGGTGTTTTTATTTTTTACTCACAGGGATTGCTACTGTTTGTTGCTAACATTTCATTGCTTTATTTTTTCTCTGATTCAAATTGTTGTTGCTGGTATACCTTCTTCTGCATTATTACAAGGTGTGCCTACAGGTGTGTGCTAACAGATTACTGCTGTAATCTTCTGATTCAAATTGTCTTTTGCAAGGTATATCTTCTGTTACTGCTTTATTTTCTCTGAGCAAAGTGTTTCTTACAGGGTATATCTTCTCTGAAATTACTGTATTACAGGTGGAGCTTACATTTTTGTGACTTTTTATCATTGGGCTAAGCAAAATTACTGTTTGACACTGTGTTGTATTTTATTCTTGTTTGTTGAAAAGGTTTGTTGTCTCAGAGGTGTTTCAGTCTCCTTCTCACATTGAAGGAGCTAATTGCTTTTCCTCCCACAGCTCTTCCAAAGGATTAGGTGTGTATGTGGGGGTGGAGCTGGCAAACTGTCAGTAATTTCCAACAGAAAGAAGGGTTAAAAAGTCAGGTTAGTTGATATCTTGGAGGTAGAAGACTTGGTTTGCTGGCCAAGGCACCTGCTTCACCTGAGCTCTTTCCTTCTAAGACTGCTTGAAAGGCAGAGTAGAGAAACTTACCAGAGCAAGGGAGAAGGATTAAGACTTAGTTTGGCTAAGCAGATTTACTGTGTGTTGGTGTTTTTATTTTTTACTCACAGGGATTGCTACTGTTTGTTGCTAACATTTCATTGCTTTATTTTTCTCTGATTCAAATTGTTGTTGCTGGTATACCTTCTTCTGCATTATTACAAGGTGTGCCTACAGGTGTGTGCTAACAGATTACTGCTGTAATCTTCTGATTCAAATTGTCTTTTACAAGGTATATCTTCTGTTACTGCTTTATTTTCTCTGGAGCAAAGTGTTTCTTACAGGGTATATCTTCTCTGAAATTACTGTATTACAGGTGGAGCTTACATTTTGTGACTTTTTATCATTGGGCTAAGCAAAATTACTGTTTGACACTGTGTTGTATTTTATTCTTGTTTGTTGAAAAGGTTTGTTGTCTCAGAGGTGTTTCAGTCTCCTTCTCACATTGAAGGGAGCTAATTGCTTTTCCTCCCACAGCTCTTCCAAAGGATTAGGTGTGTATGTGGGGTGGAGCTGGCAAACTGTCAGTATTTCCAACAGAAAGAAGGGTTAAAAAGTCAGGTTAGTTGATATCTTGGAGTAGAAGACTTGGTTTGCTGGCCAAGGCACCTAGCTTCACCTGAGCTCTTTCCTTCTAAGACTGCTTGAAAGGCAGAGTAGAGAAACTTACAGAGCAAGGAGAAGGATTAAGACTTAGTTTGGCTAAGCAGATTTACTGTGTGGTGGTGTTTTTATTTTTACTCACAGGGATTGCTACTGTTTGTTGCTAACATTTCATTGCTTTATTTTTTCTCTGATTCAAATTGTTGTTGCTGGTATACCTTCTTCTGCATATTACAAGGTGTGCCTACAGGTGTGTGCTAACAGATTACTGCTGTAATCTTCTGATTCAAATTGTCTTTTGCAAGGTATATCTTCTGTTACTGCTTTATTTTTCTCTGTAGCAAAGTGTTTCTTACAGGTATATCTTCTCTGAAATTACTGTATTACAGGTGGAGCTTACATTTTGTGACTTTTTATCATTGGGCTAAGCAAAATTACTGTTTGACACTGTGTTGTATTTTATTCTTGTTTGTTGAAAAGGTTTGTTGTCTCAGAGGTGTTTCAGTCTCCTTCTCACATTGAAGGAGCTAATTGCTTTTCCTCCCACAGCTCTTCCAAAGGATTAGGTGTGTATGTGGGGGTGGAGCTGGCAAACTGTCAGTAATTTCCAACAGAAAGAAGGTTAAAAAGTCAGGTTAGTTGATATCTTGGAGGTAGAAGACTTGGTTTGCTGGGCTAAGGCACCTAGCTTCACCTGAGCTCTTTCCTTCTAAGACTGCTTGAAAGGCAGAGTAGAGAAACTTACCAGAGCAAGGGAGAAGGATTAAGACTTAGTTTGGCTAAGCAGATTTACTGTGTGTTGGTGTTTTTATTTTTTACTCACAGGGATTGCTACTGTTTGTTGCTAACATTTCATTGCTTTATTTTTTCTCTGATTCAAATTGTTGTTGCTGGTATACCTTCTTCTGCATTATTACAAGGTGTGCCTACAGGTAAAGTGCTAACAGATTACTGCTGTAATCTTCTGATTCAAATTGTCTTTTGCAAGGTATATCTTCTGTTACTGCTTTATTTTCTCTGGAGCAAAGTGTTTCTCAGGGTATATCTTCTCTGAAATTACTGTATTACAGGTGGAGCTTACATTTTGTGACTTTTTTATCATTGGCTAAGCAAAATTACTGTTTGACACTGTGTTGTATTTTATTCTTGTTTGTTGAAAAGGTTTGTTGTCTCAGAGGTGTTTCAGTCTCCTTCTCACATTGAAGAAGCTAATTGCTTTTCCTCCCACAGCTCTTCCAAAGTTAGGTGTGTATGTGGGGTGGAGCTGGCAAACTGTCAGTAATTTCCAACAGAAAGAAGGGTTAAAAAGTCAGGTTAGTTGATATCTTGGAGGTAGAAGACTTGGTTTTGCTGGCCAAGGCACCTAGCTTCACCTGAGCTCTTTCCTTCTAAGACTGCTTGAAAGGCAGAGTAGAAAACTTACCAGAGCAAGGAGAAGGATTAAGACTTAGTTTGGCTAAGCAGATTTACTGTGTGTTGGTGTTTTATTTTTTACTCACAGGGATTGCTACTGTTTGTTGCTAACATTTCATTGCTTTATTTTTTCTCTGATTCAAATTGTTGTTGCTGGTATACCTTCTTCTGCATTATTACAAGGTGTGCCTACAGGTGTGTGCTAACAGATTACTGCTGTAATCTTCTGATTCAAATTGTCTTTTGCAAGGTATATCTTCTGTTACTGCTTTATTTTTCTCTGGAGCAAAGTGTTTCTTACAGGGTATATCTTCTCTGAAATTACTGTATTACAGGTGGAGCTTACATTTTGTGACTTTTTATCATTGGGCTAAGCAAAATTACTGTTTGACACTGTGTTGTATTTTATTCTTGTTTGTTGAAAAGGTTTGTTGTCTCAGAGGTGTTTCAGTCTCCTTCTCACATTGAAGGAGCTAATTGCTTTCCTCCCACAGCTCTTCCAAGGATTAGTGTATGTGAAAGTGGAGCTGGCAAACTGTCAGTAATTTCCAACAGAAAGAAGGGTTAAAAAGTCAGGTTAGTTGATATCTTGGAGGTAGAAGACTTGGTTTGCTGGCCAAGGCACCTAGCTTCACCTGAGCTCTTTCCTTCTAAGACTGCTTGAAAGGCAGATAGAGAAACTTACCAGAGCAAGGGAGAAGGATTAAGACTTAGTTTGGCTAAGCAGATTTACTGTGTGTTGGTGTTTTATTTTTACTCACAGGGATTGCTACTGTTTGTTGCTAACATTTCATTGCTTTATTTTTCTCTGATTCAAATTGTTGTTGCTGGAACACCTCTTCTGCATTATTACAAGGTGTGCCTACAGGTGTGTGCTAACAGATTACTGCTGTAATCTTCTGATTCAAATTGTCTTTTGCAAAATTATATCTTCTGTTACTTTATTTTCTCTGGAGCAAAGTGTTTCTTACAGGTATATCTTCTCTGAAATTACTGTATTACAGGTGGAGCTTATTTTGTGACTTTTTATCATTGGGCTAAGCAAAATTACTGTTTGACACTGTGTTGTATTTTATTCTTGTTTGTTGAAAAGGTTTGTTGTCTCAGAGGTGTTTCAGTCTCCTTCTCACATTGAAGGAGCTAATTGCTTTCACTCCCACAGCTCTTCCAAAGGATTAGGTGTGTATGTGGGGAGTGGAGCTGGCAAACTGTCAGTAATTTAACAGAAAGAAGGGTTAAAAGTCAGGTTAGTTGATATCTTGGAGGTAGAAGACTTGGTTTGCTGGCCAAGGCACCTAGCTTCACCTGAGCTCTTCCTTCTAAGACTGCTTGAAAGGCAGTAGAGAAACTTACCAGAGCAAGGGAGAAGGATTAAGACTTAGTTTGGCTAAGCAGATTTACTGTGTTGGTGTTTTTATTTTTTACTCACAGGATTGCTATGTTTGTTGCTAACATTTCATTGCTTTTATTTTTTCTCTGATTCAAATTGTTGTTGCTGGTATACCTTCTTCTGCATTATTACAAGGTGTGCCTAAAGGTATGTGCTAACAGATTACTGCTGTAATCTTCTGATTCAAATTGTCTTTTGCAAGGTATATCTTCTGTTACTGCTTTATTTTTCTCTGGAGCAAAGTGTTTCTTACAGGTATATCTTCTCTGAAATTACTGTATTACAGGTGGAGCTTACATTTTTGTGACTTTTATCATTGGGCTAAGCAAAATTACTGTTTGACACTGTGTTGTATTTTATTCTTGTTTGTTGAAAAGGTTGTTGTCTCAGAGAGTGTTTCAGTCTCCTTCTCACATTGAAGGAGCTAATTGCTTTTCCTCCCACAGCTCTTCCAAAGGATTAGGTGTGTATGTGGAGTGGAGCTGGCAAACTGTCAGTATTCCAACAGAAAGAAGGGTTAAAAAGTCAGGTTAGTTGATATCTTGGAGGTAGAAGACTTGGTTTGCTGGCCAAGGCACCTAGCTTCACCTGGAGCTCTTTCCTTCTAAGACTGCTTGAAAGGCAGAGTAGAGAAACTTACCAGAGCAAGGAGAAGGATTAAGACTTAGTTTGGCAACAGATTTACTGTGTGTTGGTGTTTTTATTTTTTACTCACAGGGATTGCTACTGTTTGTTGCTAACATTTCATTGCTTTATTTTTTCTCTGATTCAAATTGTTGTTGCTGGTATACCTTCTTCTGCATTATTACAAGGTGTGCTCACAGGTAGTGCTAACAGATTACTGCTGTAATCTTCTGATTCAAATTGTCTTTTGCAAGGTATATCTTCTGTGACTGCTTATTTTTTCTCTGAGCAAAGTGTTTCTTACAGGGTATATCTTCTCTGAAATTACTGTATTACAGGTGGAGCTTACATTTTTGTGACTTTTTATCATTGGGCTAAGCAAAATTACTGTTTGACACTGTGTTGTATTTATTCTTTTGTTGTTGAAAAGGTTTGTTGTCTCAGAGGTGTTTCAGTCTCCTTCTCACATTGAAGGAGCTAATTGCTTTTCCTCCCACAGCTCTTCCAAAGGATTAGGTGTGTATGTGGGGGTGGAGCTGGCAAACTGTCAGTAATTTCCAACAGAAAGAAGGGTTAAAAAGTCAGGTTAGTTGATATCTTGGAGGTAGAAGACTTGGTTTGCTGGCCAAGGCACCTAGCTTCACCTGAGCTCTTTCCTTCTAAGACTGCTTGAAAGGCAGAGTAGAGAAACTTACCAGAGCAAGGAGAAGGATTAAGACTTAGTTTGGCTAATAGATTTACTGTGTGTTGGTGTTTTATTTTTACTCACAGGTGGGATTGCTACTGTTTGTTGCTAACATTTCATTGTTTTATTTTTTCTCTGATTCAAATTGTTGTTGCTGGTATACCTTCTTCTGCATTATTACAAGGTGTGCCTACAGGTGAATGTAACAGATTACTGCTGTAATCTTCTGATTCAAATTGTCTTTGCAAGGTATATCTTCTGTTACTGCTTTATTTTTCTGGAGCAAAGTGTTTTACAGGGTATATCTTCTCTGAAATTACTGTATTACAGGTGGAGCTTACATTTTTGTGACTTTTTATCATTGGGCTACAAAATTACTGTTTGACACTGTGTTGTATTTTATTCTTGTTTGTTGAAAAGGTTTGTTGTCTCAGAGGTGTTTCAGTCTCCTTCTCATCATTGAAGGAGCTAATTGCTTTTCCTCCCACAGCTCTTCCAAAGGATTAGGTGTGTATGTGGGGGTGGAGCTGGCAAACTGTCATAATTTCCAACAGAAAGAAGGGTTAAAAAAGTCAGGATAGTTGATATCTGAGGGGTAGAAGACTTGGTTTGCTGGCCAAGCGCAATCAGCTTCACCCGGAGCTCTTTCCTTCTAAGACTGCTTGAAAGGCAGAGTAGAGAAATCTCACCAGAGAAGAGGGAGAAGGATTAAGACTTAGTTTGGCTAAGCAGATTTACTGTGTGTTGGTGTTTTTATTTTTACTCACAGGATTGCTACTGTTTGTTGCTAACATTTCATTGCTTTATTTTTCTCTGATTCAAATTGTTGTTGTTGGTATACCTTTCTTCTGCATTATTACAAGTGTGTGCCTCTACAGGTAGGTGTTAACAGATTACTGCTGTAATCTTCTGATTCAAATTGTCTTTTGCAAGGTATATCTTCTGTTACTGCTTTATTTTTCTCTGGAGCAAAGTGCTTCTTACAGGGTATATCTTCTAGAAATTACTGTATTACAGGTGGAGCTTACATTTTTGTGACTTTTTATCATTGGGCTAAGCAAAATTACTGTTTGACACTGTGTTGTATTTTATTCTTGTTTGTTGAAAAGGTTGTTGTCTCAGAGGTGTTTCAGTCTCCTCTCACATTGAAGGAGCTAATTGCTTTTCCTCCCACAGCTCTTCCAAAGGATTAGGTGTGTATGTGGGGTGGAGCTGGCAAACTGTCAATAATTCCAACAGAAAGAAGGGTTAAAAAGTCAGGTTAGTTGATATCTTGGAGGTAGAAGACTTGGTTTGCTGGCCAAGACACCTAGCTTCACCTGAGCTCTTTCCTTCTAAGACTGCTTCGAAAGGCAGAGTAGAGAAACTACCAGAGCAAGGGAGAAGGATTAAGACTTAGTTTGGCTAAGCAGATTTACTGTGTGTTGGTGTTTTTATTTTTACTCACAGGATTGCTACTGTTTGTTACTAACATTTCATTGCTTTATTTTTCTCTGATTCAAATTGTTGTTGCTGGTATACGCTTCTGCATTATTACAGGTGTGCCTACAGGGTGTGCTAACAGATTACTGCTGTAATCTTCTGATTCAAATTGTCTTTGCAAGGTATATCTTCTGTTACTGCTTTATTTTTCTCTGGAGCAAAGTGTTTCTTACAGGGTATATCTTCTCTGAAATTACTGTGATACAGGTGGAGCTTACATTTTGTGACTTTTTATCATTGGGCTAAGCAAAATTACTGTTTGACACTGTGTTGTATTTTTATTCTTGTTTGTTGAAAAGGTTTGTTGTCTCAGAGGTTTCAGTCTCCTTCTCACATTGAAGGAGCTAATTGCTTTTCCTCCCACAGCTCTTCCAAAGGATGGAAGTGTATGTGGGGTGGAGCTGGCAAACTGTCAGTAATTTCCAACAGAAGAAGGGTTAAAATCAGGTTAGTTGATATCTTGGAGGTAGAAGACTTGGTTTGATGGCTAAGGCACCCAGCTTCACAGAGCTCTTTCCTTCTAAGACTGCTTGAAAGGCAGAGTAGAAACTTACCAGACAAGGGAGAAGGATTAAGACTTAGTTTGGCTACAGACTACTGTGTGTTGGTGTTTTTATTTTTACTCACAGGGATTGCTACTGTTTGTTGCTAACATTTCATTGCTTTATTTTTCTCTCTGATTCAAATTGTTGTTGCTGGAACACCTTCTTCTGCATTATTACAAGGTGTGCCTACAGTGTAAAAGCAAAGATTACCGCTGTAATCTTCTGATTCAAATTGTCTTTTGCAAGGTATATCTTCTGTTACTGCTTTTATTTTTCTCTGGAGCAAAGTGTTTCTTACAGGGTATATCTTCTCTGAAATTACTGTATTACAGGTGGAGCTTACATTTTGTGACTTTTATCATTAGGCTAAACAAAATTACTGTTACGACACCATGTTGTATTTATTCATGTTTGTTGAAAAGGTTTGTTGTCTCAGAGGTGTTTCAGTCTCCTTCTCCATTGAAGGAGCTAATTGCTTTCCTCCACAGTCTTCCAAAGGATTAGTGTATGTAGGGGTGGAGCTGGCAAACTGTCGATAATTCCAACAGAAAGAAGGGTTAAAAGTCAGGTTAGTTGATATCTTGAGGAAGACTTGGTTTGCTGGCTAAGGCACCAGTCACCTGAGCTCTTTCCTTCTAAGACTGCTTGAAAGGCAGAGAGAGAAACTACTCAGAGCAAGGAGAAGGATTAAGACTTAGTTTGGC
This sequence comes from Neoceratodus forsteri, assembly GCA_016271365.2. NCBI lineage: Eukaryota > Metazoa > Chordata > Ceratodontiformes > Ceratodontidae > Neoceratodus > Neoceratodus forsteri. Next base: position 93,662,654 of record CM057450.1, on the reverse strand, counting down.
TAACAGATTTACTGTGTGTTGGTGTTTTTATTTTTTACTCCCACAGGGATTGCTACTGTTTGTTGCTAACATTTCATTGCTTTATTTTTCTCTGATTCAAATTATTGTTGCTAGTATACCTTCTGCATTATTACAAGGTGTGCCTGACATGTAGCTAGTCAGATTACTGCTGTAATCTTCTGATTCAAATTGTCTTTTGCAAGGTATATCTTCTGTTACTGCTTTATTTTCTCTGAGCAAAGTGTTTCTTGAAAGGGTATATCTTCTCTGAAATTACTGTACTGCAGGTGGAGCTTACATTTTTGTGAATTTTTATCAGTGGGCTAAGCAAAATTACTGTTTGACACTGTGTTGTATTTTATTCTTGTTTGTTGAAAAGGTTTGTTGTCTCAGAGGTGTTTCAGTCTCCTTCACATTGAAGGAGCATGCTTTTCCTCCCACAGCTTCCAAAGGATTAGGTGTGTATGTGGGGTGGAGCTGGCAAACTGTCAGTACTTCCAACAGAAAGAAGGGTTAAAAAGTCAGGTTAGTTGATATCTTGGAGGTAGAAGACTTGATGAAGCTATTAAGGCACCTAGCTTCACCTGAGCTCTTTCCTTCTAAGACTGCTTGAAAGGCAGAGTAGAGAACTTACCAGAGCAAGGAGAAGGATTAAGACTTAGTTTGGCTAAGCAGTTTACTGTGTGTTGGTGTTTTTATTTTTTACTCACAGGTTGCTACAACATTGTTGCTAACATTTCATTGCTTTATTTTTTCTCTGATTCAAATTATTGTTGCTGGTATACCTTCTTCTGCATTATTACAAGGTGTGCCTACAGGTGTGTAAGCTAACAGATTACTGCTGAAATCTTCTTGATTCAAATTGTCTTTGCAAGGTATATCTTCGTTACTGCTTTATTTTCTCTGAGCAAAGTGTTTCTTACAGGGTATACTTCTCTGAAATTACTGTATTACAAATTGGAGCTTACATTTTTGACTTTTTTTTTATCATTGGGCTAAGCAAAAGTACTGTTTGACACTGTGTTGTATTTTTATTCTTGTTTGTTGAAAAGACATTGTCTCAGAGGTGTTTCTGCAGTCTCCTTCTCACATTGAAGGAACTAAGTGCTTTTTCCCTCCTACAGCTCTTCAAAAGGATTAAAGGTGTGTATGTGGGGGTGAGCTGCAACTGTCAGTAATCTCCAACAGAAAGAAGGTTAAAAGTCAGGTTAGTTGATATCTTGGAGGTAGAAGACTTGGTTTGCTGGCCAAGGCACCTAGCTTCACCTGAGCTCTTTCCTTCTAAGACTGCTTGAAAGGCAGAGTAGAGAACTTACCAGAGCAAGGGAGAAGGATTAAGACTTAGTTTAGCTAAGCAGATTTACTGTGTGTTGGTGTTTTTATTTTTACTCACAGGGATTGCTACTGTTTGTTGCTAACTATTTCATTGCTTTATTTTTTCTCTGATTCAAATTGTTGTTGCTGGTATACCTTCTTCTGCATTATTACAAGGTGTGCCTACAGGTGTGTGCTAACAGATTACCGCTGTAATCTTCTGATTCAAATTGTCTTTTACAAGGAGTTATCTTCTGTTACCGCTTTATTTTTCTGAGCAAAATGCGTCTTACAGGTATATCTTCTGAATACTGTATTACAAAGGAGCTTACATTTTTGTGACTTTTATCATGGGCTAAGCAAAATTACTGTTTGACACTGTATTTATTTTATTCTTGTTTGTTGAAAGGTTTGTTGTCTCAGAGGTGTTTCAGCCCCTTCTCACATTGAAGGAGCTAATCCCTTTACTCACAGCTCTTCAAGTTAGGGCGGAGTGGAGCCAAACTGTCAGTAATTTCCAACAGAAAGAGGGTTAAAAAGTCAGGTTAGTTGATAACTTGGAGGTAGAATTGGGTTTGTGGCCAGGCACCTAGCCACCTAGTTTTCTTCTAAGACTGCTTGAAAGGCAGGTAGAAACTTACCAGAGCAAGGGAGAGGTTAAGACTTAGTTTGGCTACAGATTTACTGTGTAAGGTGTTTTTTTTTTTACTACAGGATTGCTACTGTTTGTTGCAACATTTCATTGCATTATTTTCTCTGATTCAAATTGTTGCTGTGGTATACTCTTCTGCATTATTACAAGGTGTGCCTACAGGTGTGCTAACAGATTACTACAATCTTCGATTCAAATATCTTTTGTATATCTTCATACTGCATTATTTTCCTGGAGCAAAGTGTTTCTTACAGATATCTTCTCTGAAATTACTGTATTACATGGAGCTACATTTTGAGCTTTTTATCATTGGGCTAAAAAGTACTGTTGACACTATGTTATTTATTCTTGTTTGTTGAAAGGTTTGTTCTGAGGTTTGTCTCTTCACATTGAAGGAGCTAATTGCTTTCCTCCAAGCTCTTCAAGGATTAGGTGTGTATGGGGTGGAGCTGGACTGTCAGTATTCCAGAAAGAAGGGTTAAAAAAGGTTAGTTGATATCTTGGAGGTAGAAGCTTGGTTGCTGGCCAAGACACCATCTTCACCTGGCTCTTTCCTTCTAAGACTGCTTGAAAGAGAGAGAAACTTACCAGAGCAAGGAGAAGGATTGGGACTTTAGTTTGGCTTAAGCAGATTTGCATTTCGTGTAAGCTTGGTGTTTTATTTTTACCTGTATTGCTACTGTTTGTTGCTACATTTCATTGCTTTATTTTTTCTGATTCAAATTGTTGTTGCTGGTATACTCTTCTGCATTATTACAAGGTGTGCCTACAGGGTAATAAGATTATCTGTAATCTACAGTTCAATGTCTTTACAGGTATATCTTCTGTTACTGCTTTATTTTCTCTGGATAAAGTCTTTTTAAATTATATCTTCTGAAATTACTGTATTACAGGTAAGCTTACATTTTGTGACTTTTTATCATTAGGCCAAGCAAATAATGTTTGACACCGTGTTGTATTTATTCTTGTTTGTTGAAAGGTTTGTTGTCTCAGAGGTTTCAGTCTCCTTTCATTGAAGAGCTAATTGCTTTTCCTCCCCAGCTCTTTGCAAGGATTAGGTGTGGCGTATGTGGGAGGTGGAGCTGGCGACTGTCAATGTTCCAACAGAGAAAGAAGGGTTAAAAAGTCAGGTTAGTTGATATCTTGGAGGTAGAGCTGGTTTGCTGGCCTACTTACCAGGCCTTTTCTAAGACTGCTTGAAAGGAGAGTAGAGAAACGCACAAGAGAGCAAGGAAAGGATTAGACTAGTTTGGCTAACAGATTTACACAATGTTGGTATTTTATTTTACCACAGGATTACATTGTTTTACTAACATTTCATTGCTTTATTTTCTCTGATTCAAATTGTTGTTGCTAGTATACCTTCTTCTCCATTAATACAAGGTTACCTACAGGGTGTGCTAACAGATTACTGCTGTAATCTTCTGATTCAAATTATCTTTGCAGTATATCTTCTGTTACTGTTTATTTTTTCCTGAGCAAAGTGTTTCATAGGTATATCTTCTCAAATACTGTATTATGGACTTACATTTGTGACTTTTTTATCATTAGGCTACAAAATTACTGTTGACACTGTGTTGTAGCCTATTCTTGTTTGTTAAAATTTGTTGTCTCAGAGGTTTCAGTCTCTTCCATTGAAGGAGCTAATTGCTTTCACTCCAGCTCTTCCAAAAGTTAGTGTATGTAGAATGGAGTAAACCTCAGTACTTCCAAAAGAAAAAGGGTTAAAAGTCAGATTAGATATCTTGGAGGTAGAAGACGGTTTGCTGGCCAAGGCACCTAGCTTCACCTGAGCTCTTTCCTTCTAAGACTGCTGAAAGGCAGTATAGAGAAACTTACCAGAGCAAGGGAGAAGGATTAAGACTTAGTTTGATACAGATTTACGTAAAGGGTTTTTATTTTTTACTCACAGAGTTACTGTTTGTATAACATTTTGTTAACTTTATTTTTCTCCAGTTCAAATTGTTGTTTGCTGGTATAACCTCTTCTGCATTATTAAGGTGCCTCAGAGTGTGCTAACAGATTACTGCTGTAATCTTCTGATTCAAATTGTGCAAGGCATATCTTCTGTTACTGCTTAATTTTTCTCTAGACAAAGTGTTTCTTACCAAGAATTATATCTTCTCTGTAAATTACTGTGTGCAGGTGGAGCTTACATTTGTGACTTTTTATCATTGGGCTAAACAAAATTACTGTTTGACATATGTTGTATTTTATTCTGTTTGCTGAAAGGCCTGTTGTCTCAGAGTGTTCAGTCTCCTCACACATTGAAAGACTAATTGCTTTCCTCCACAGCTCTTCCAAAGGATTAGGGCTGTATGTGGGGTGGAGCGAAACTGCAGTAATTTCAACAGAGAAGGTTAAAAGTCAAGCAGACAATATCTTGGGTAGAAGATCGGTTTGCTGCCAGGCACCTAGCTACACCTGGCTCTTCAGCCTAGACTGCTTGAAAGGCAGAGTGAAAATCACCAGAGCAAGGAGAGGATTAAGACCAGCTTGGCTAAGACTACTGTGTGTGGTGGTGTTTATTTTTACCACAGGATTGCTACTGTTTGTTGCTACCTCATTGCTTTATTTTTCTCGATTCAAATTGTTGTTGCTGTATACCTTCTTCTGCATTACAGGTGTGCCTACAGGTGTAAAAAACAGATTACTGCTGTATTCTGATTCAAATGTCTTTGCAAGGTATATCTTCGTTACTGCTTTATTTTTCTGGAGCAAAGTGTTTCTTACAGGTATATCTTCTAAAATTACTTATTACAGGTGGAACTTACATTTTGTGACTATCATTGGCCAACAAACACTTGACACTGTGTTGTATTTATTCTTGTTTGTTGAAAAGGTTTGTAACTCAGAGGTCAGTCTCCTTCCACATTGAAGGAGCTAATTATTTTCCCCACAGCCTTCCAAAGATTAGGTGGGGGGAATGGAGCTGGCAAACTGTCAATATCAACAGAAAGAAGGGTTAAAACAGGTTATTAATATCTTGGGTAGAAGACTTGGTTTGCTGGCCAACATCCATTCACGAGCTCTTTCCTTCTAAGACTGCTTGAAGGCAGAGAGAAACTTACAGAGCAAGGGAAGGATTAAGACCTAGTTTGCAAAGATTTACTGTGTGTTGCGTTTATTTTTACCCACGATTGCTACTGTTTGTTGCAACATTTTCATTACTTTATTTTTCTCTGATTCAAATTGTTGTTGAACGTACCTTCTTCTGCATTATTACAAAGTGTGCCTACAGGTAAAGTAACAATTACTGCTGTAATCTTCTGATTCAATGTCTTTAAAGTATATCTTCTTGTTACTGCTTTTATTTTTCTGAGCAGTGTTTCTTACAGGGTATACTCCTCTCTGAAATTACTGGCCACAGGTGGAGCGCTATTTTTGGTGACTTTATATTGGGCTAAGCAAAATTATGACACTGTGTTGTATTTTACTCTGTTTGTTGGAAAGGTTTGTTGTCAGTGTTTCAGCTCCTTCTCATTGAAGACTAATTGCTTTTCCTCCACAGCCTTCCAAAGGATTAGTGTGTATGTAGAGTGGAGCTGACAAACTGTCAGTAATTTCAAACAGAGAAGGGTTAAAAATCAGGTTAGTTGATATCTTGACAGAAGACTTGGTTTGCTGGCTAAGGCACCTAGCTTCACCTGAGCTCTTTCCAAGACTGCTGAAAGGCAGAGAGAAACTCTACTAACCAAGGGAAGATTAGAACTTAGGCTAAGCAGAGTTACTGTGTGTTGAAGCTTTTTATTTTTACAGGATTGCTATTGTTGCTAACATTTATTGCTTATTTTCCTGATTCAAATTGTTGCTGGTATACCTTCTTCTGCATTATTACAAAGCCTATGGTGTGTGCCAACAGATTACTGTAAACTTCTGATTCAAATTGTCTTTTGCAGTATATATTTGCCACGTTTATTTTTCTCTGGAGCAAGTGTTTTCACGGTATATCTTCTCTGAAATTACTGTATCACAGGAGCTACATTTTTGACACATCATTGGCCAAGAAAATTACTGTTTGACACTGCTGTATTTTTATTTTGTTGTTGAAAGTTTGTTGTCTCAGAGGTTTGTACCTTCTCATTGAAGGGCTAATTTTCCTCCAGCTCTTCAAAGGATTAAATGTGTATGTGTGAGCGGCAAACTGTCAATGTTCCAACAGAAAGAAAGTAAAAAGTCAGTTAGTTGATATCTTGGAGGTAGAAGACTGGTTTGCTGGCCAAGGCACCTAGCTTTCACCTGAGCTCTTTCCTTCTAAGATCGCTGAAAGGCAGAGTGAAACTTACTGTGAGCAAGGAGAAGGATTAAGACTTAGTTTGGCTAAGCAGATTTATCGTGTTGGTGTTTTATATTTTTACTCAAAGGATTGCTACTGTTTGTTGCTAACATTTCATTAGCTATTTTTCTCTGATTCAGATCGTTGTTGCTGGTATACCTTCTTCTGCATTATTAAGGTGTGCCTACAGGTGTGTGCTAACAGATTACTGCTGTAATCTTCTGATTCAAATTCTTCTTTGCAAGTATATCTTCTGTTACTGCTTTATTTTTTCTGGCAAAAGTGTTTTCAGGTATCTTCTCCAAATTACCGGACAGGTGAGCTACATTTTGTGACTTTTTATCATTGGCTTAAGCAAATTATCATTGACACTGTGTTGTATTTTATTCTTGTTTATGAAAAGGTTTGTCTCAGAGGTGTTCAGTCTCCTCTCACATTGCAAGGAGCTAATTGCTTTTCTCCCACAGCTCTTCCAAAGATTAGGTGTGACGTGAAGTGGAGCTGGCAAACAGTCAGTACTCCAACAGAAGAAGGATAAAAGTCAGGTTAGTTGATATCTTGGAGGTAGAAGACTTGATTTCGCTGGCCAGGGCACCTAGCTTCACCTGAGCTCTTTCCTTCTAAGACTGCTTGAAAGGCAGAGTAGAGAACTTACAGAGCAAGGAGAGAAGGATTAAGACTGAGTTTGGCTAAGCAGATTTGACTGTGTGTTGGTGTTTTATTTTTTACCTGAGGGATTGCTACTGTTTGTTGCTAACATTTCATTGCTTTATTTTTTCTCTGATTCAAATTGTTGTTGCTGGTATACCTTCTTCTGCATTATTACAAGGTGTGCCTACAGGTGTGCTAACAGATCTGCTGTAATCTTGGATTCAAATTGTCTTTGCGTATATCTTCTGTTACTGCTTTATTTTTCTGGAGCAAGTGTTTACAGGGTATATCTTCTGAAATTACTGTGTGGCTTACAGGTGAGCTTTGTATTGCACTTTTTTATCATTGGCTACAAAACATTGTTTCGACACTGTGTTGTATTTTATTCTTGTTTGTTGAAAAGGTTTGTTATCTCAGAGGTGTTTCAGCCCCTTCTCACATTGAAGGAGCCTAATTCTTCCTCCCACAGCTCTTCCAAAGGATTAGGTGTGTATGTGGGGAGTGGAGCTGGCAAACTGTCAGTAATTTCCAACAGAAAGAAGGGTTAAAAGTCAGGTTAGTTGATATCTTGGAGGTAGAAGACTGGTTTGCTGGCTAAGCACCCAGCTTCACCTGAGCTCTTTCCTTCTAAGACTGCTTGAAAGGCAGAGTAGAGAAACTTACCAGAGCAGGAGAAGGATTAAGACTTAGTTTGGCTAACAGATTTACTGTGTGTTGGTGTTTTATTTTTACTCACAGGGATTACACATATTATTTGCTAACAATATCATTGCTTTAATTTTTCACAATTCAAATTGTTGTTGCTGGTATACCTCTTCTGCATTATTACAAGGTGTGCCTACAGGTGTGTAGCTAACAGATTACTGCTGTAATCTTCTGATTCAAATTGTCTTTTGCAAGGTATATCTTCTGTTACTCGCTATTATTCTCTGGAGCAAAAGTGTTTCTTACAGGGTATATCTTCTCTGAAATTACTGTATTACAGGTGGAGCTTACATTTTTGTGATTTTTTATCATTGGGCTAAGCAAAATTACTACTTGACACTGTGATTGTATTTTTATTCTTGTTTGTTGAAAAGGTTTGTTGTCTCAGAGGTGTTTCAGTCTCCTCTCACATTGAAGAAGGAGCTTAATTGCTTTCCCTCCCACAGCTCTCTTCCAAAGGATTAAAAAAGGGGTGGAGCTGGCAACGTCAGCAATTTCAACAGAAAGAAGGTTAAAAGTCAGGTTAGTTGACATCTTGAGGTAGAAGACTTGGTTTGCTGGGTTAAGAGCACCTAGCTTCCACCTGAGCTCTTCCTTCTAAGACTGCTTGAAAGGCAGAGTAGAGAAACTTACCAGAGCAAGGAGAAGGATTAAGACTTAGTTTGGCTAAGCAGATTTACTGTGTTGGTGTTTTATTTTTACTCACAGGGATTAACTACTGTTTGTTGCTAACATTTCATTGCTTTATTTTTCTCTGATTCAAATTGTTGTTGCTGGTATACCTTCTTCTGCATTATTACAAGGTGTGCCTACAGGTGTGTGCTAACAGATTACTGCTGTAATCTTCTGATTCAAATTGTCTTTTGCAAGGTATATCTTCTGTTACTGCTTTATTTTCTCTGGAGCAAAGTGTTTCTTACAGGGTATATCTTCTGAAATTACTGTATTACAGGTGGAGCTTACATTTTGTGACTTTTTTTATCATTGGGCTAAGCAAAATTACTGTTTGACACTGTGTTGTATTTTATTCTTGTTTGTTGAAAAGGTTTGTTGTCTCAGAGGTGTTTCAGTTCCTCTCACATTGAAGGAGCTAATTGCTTTTCACTCCCCACAGCCTTCCAAAGGATTAGGTGTATGTGGGGAAAGAGCGGCAAACTGTCAGTAATTCCAACAGAAAAGAAGGGTTAAAAGTCAGTTAGTTGATATCTTGAGGTGAAGACTTGGATTGCTGGCCAAGGCACCTAAGCTTCACCTGAGCTCTTTCCTCTAAGACCTGCTTGAAAGGCAGAGTAGAAACTTACAGAGCAGGGGAAAAGTTAAGACTTGGACGCTAAGCAGATTTGCACAACTGTGTTGGTGTTTTTATTTTTTACTCACAGGTTACTACTGTTTGTTGCCACATTTATTGCTTTATTTTTCTCTGATTCAAATTGTTGTTGCTGGTATACCTTCTTCTGCATTATTACAAGGTGTGCTTCATATAGCAATAGATTACTGCTGTAATCTTCTTGATTCAAATTGTCTTTGCAAGGTATATCTTCTGTTACTGCTTTGTTTTTCTCTGGAGCAAAGTGTTTCTTAAGGTATATCTTCTCTGAAATTACTGTATTACAGGTGGAGCTTACATTTTTGGTGACTTTTTATCATTGGGCTAACAAAATTACTGTTTGACACTGTGTTGTATTTATTCTTGTTTGTTGAAAAGTTTGTTGTCTCAGAGGTGTTTCAGTCTCCTTCACATTGAAGGAGCTAATTGCTTTTCCTCCCACAGCTCTTCCAAAGGATTAGGTGTGTGTGGGGTGGAGCTGGCAGAGCTGTCAATAATTCCAAACAGGCATGTTGTTAGCTGGATATCTGAGGTAGAGATTTGCCTATTACATAACCTAGCTTCACCTGAGCTCTTCTCTAATGCTTGAAAGGCAGAGTAGAGAACTTACCAGAGCAAAGGAGAAGGATTAAGACTTAGTTTGGCTACAGATTTACAATGTGTTGGTGTTTTATATTTTTACTCACAGGGATTGCTACTGTTTGTGCTAACATTTCATTGCTTTATTTTTCTCTGATTCAAATTGTTGCTGCTGGTATACTACCTTCTGCATACATATTACAAGGTGCTCTGTTATGGTGTGTGCTAACAGATTACTGCTGTAATCTCTGATTCAAATTGTCTGCAAGGCAGTATCTTCTGTTACTGCTTTATTTTTTCTGGAGCAAAGTGTTTCTTACAGGTATATCTTCTCTGGAAATTACTGTATTACAGGTGGAGCTTACATTTTTGTGACTTTTTATCATTGGGCTAAGCAAAATTACTGTTTGACACTGTGTTGTATTTTATTCTTGTTTGTTGAAAAGGTTTGTTGTCTCAGAGGTGTTTCAGTCTCCTTCTCACATTGAAGGAGCTAATTGCTTTCCTCCCACAGCTCTTCCAAAGGATTAGGTGTGTATGGGGGTAGAGCTGGAAAACTGTCAGTAATTTCCAACAGAAAGAAGGGTTAAAACAGGTTAGTTGATATCTTGGAGGTAGAAGACTTGGTTTGGTTGCCAATGCACTCTAGCTTCACCTGAGCTCTTTCCTTCTAAGACTGCTTGAAAGGCAGGTAGAGAAACTTACCCAGAGCAAGGAGAAGGATTAAGACTTAGTTTGGCTAAGCAGACGACTGTGTGTTGGTAAGCTGTTTTTACTCACAGGATTGCTAGCATTGTTTGATGCTAACATTTCATTGCTTTATTTTTCTCTGATTCAAATTGTTGTTGCTGGTATACCTTCTTCTGCATTATTACAAAAGTGTGCCTACAGGTAATAGTGCTAACAGATTACTGCTGTAATCTTCTGATTCAAATTGTCTTTTGAAGGCATATCTTCTGTTACTGCTTATTTTCTCTGGAGCAAAGTGTTTACAGGGTATATCTTCTCTGAAATTACTGTATTACAGGTGGAGCTTACATTTTGTGACTTTTTATCATTGGCTAAGCAAAATTACTGTTTTGACACTGTGTTGTATTTTATTCTTGTTTGTTGAAAAGGTTTGTTGACTTCAGAGGTGTTTCAGTCTCTCACATTGAAGGAGCTAATTGCTTTTCCTCCCACAGCTCTTCCAAAGGATTAGGTGTGTATGTGGGGTGGAGCTGGCAAACTGTCAGTAATTTCAACAGAAAGAAGGGTTAAAAAGTCAGGTTAGTTTTGGATATCTTGGAGGTAGAAGACTTGGTTTGCTGGCCAATGCACTAGCTTCACCTGAGCTCTTTCCTTCTAAGACTGCTTGAAAGGCAGAGTAGAGAAACTACCAGAGCAAGGGAGAAGGATTAAGACTTAGTTTGGCTAAGCAGATTTACTGTGTGTTGGTGTTTTTATTTTTAACTACAGGGATTGCTACTGTTTGTTGCTAACATTTCATTGCTTTATTTTTTCCTGATTCAAATTGTTGTTGCTGATATACCTTCTTCTGCATTATTACAGCTGTCTACAGGTAGTATGCTAACAGATTACTGCTGTAATCTTCTGATTCAAATTGTCTTTGCAAGGTATATCTTCTGTTACTGCTTTATTTTTTCTGGAGCAAGTGTTTACAAGGTATATCTTCTGAAATTACTGTATTACAGGTGGAGCTTACATTTTTGTGACTTTTTATCATTGGGCTAAAGCAAAATTACTGTTTGACACTGTGTTGTATTTATTCTTGTTTGTTGAAAAGGTTTGTTGTCTCAGAGGTGTTTCAGTCTCTTCACATTAGCAGAGCTAATTGCTTTTCCCTCCTGCCAGCTCTCTTCCAAAGGATTAGGTGTGTGGCGGGGGTGGAGCTGGCAAACGTCAGTAATTTCCAACAGAAAGAAGGGTTAAAAAGTCAGGTTAGTTGATATCTTGAGGTAGAAGACTTGGTTTGCTGGCCAAGGCACCTAGCTTCACCTGAGCTCTTTCCTCTAAAGACTGCTTGAAAGGCAGAGTAGAGAAACTTACCAGAGCAAGGGAGAAAGGATTAAGACTTAGTTTGGCTAAGCAGATTTACTGTGTGTTGGTATTTTATTTTTAACTCACAGGGATTGCTACTGTTTGTTGCTAACATTTCATTGCTTTATTTTCTCTGATTCAAATTATTGTTGCTAGTATACCTTCTTCTAGCATTATTACAAGGTGTGCCTACAGGTGTGCTAACAGATTACTGCTGTAATCTTCTGATTCAAATTGTCTTTTGCAAGGTATATCTTCTGTTACTGCTTTATTTTTCTCTGGAGCAAGTGTTTCTTACAGGGTATATCTTCTCTGAAATTACTGCATTACAGGAGCTTACATTTTTGTGACTTTTATCATTGGGCTACAAATTACTGTTTGACACTGTGTTGTATTTTATTCTTGTTTGTTGAAAAGGTTTGTTGTCTCAGAGGTGTTTCAGCTCCTTCTCACATTGAGAGGAGCTAATTGCTTTTCCTCCCACAGCTCTTCCAAAGGATTAGGTGTGTATGTGGGGTGGGCACAACAGAGCATCATTAATTTCAACAGAAAGAAGGGTTAAAAGTCAGGTTAGTTGATATCTTGGAGGTAGAAGACTTGCCTGCTGGGCTAAGGCACCTAGCTTCACCTGAGCTCTTTCCTTCTAAGACTGCTTGAAAGGCAGAGTAGAGAAAACTTTTACCAGAGCAAGGAGAAGGATTAAGACTTAGTTTGGCTAAGCAGATTTACTGTGTGTTAGTGTTTTAATTTTTACTCACAGGATTGCTATACTGTTTGTTGCTAACATTTCATTGCTTTTATTTTCTCTGATTCAAATTGTTGTTACATGGTATACCTTCTTCTGCATTATTACAAGGTGTGCCTACAGGCTGTAAAGCTAATAGATTACTGCTGTAATCTTCTGATTCAAATTGTCTTTTGCAAAGCATATCTTCTGTTACTGCTTTATTTTTCTCGAGCAAAGTGTTTCTTACAGGTATATCTTCTCTGAAATTACTGTATTACAGGTGGAGCTTTACATTTTGTGACTTTTTATCATTGGCCAAGCAAAATTACTGTTTGACACTGTGTTGTATTTTATTCTTGTTTGCTTGAAAAGGTTTGTTGTCTCAGAGGTGTTTCAGTCTCCTTCACATTGAAGGAGCTAATTGCTTCTCTCCCACAGCTCTTCCAAAGGATTAGTGTGTATGGGGGTGGAGCTGGCAAACTGTCAGTAATTTCCAACAGAAAGAAGGGTTAAAAAGTCAAGTTAGTTGATATCTTGGAGGTAGAAGACTTGGTTTGCTGGCCAAGGCACCTAGCTTCACCTGAGCTCTTTCCTTCTAAGACTGCTTGAAAGGCAGAGTAGAGAAACTTACCAGAGCAAGGGAGAAGGATTAAGACTTAGTTTGGCTAAGCAGATTTACTGTGTGGTGGTGTTTTTATTTTTTACTCACAGGGATTGCTACTGTTTGTTGCTAACATTTCATTGCTTTATTTTTTCTCTGATTCAAATTATTGTTGCTGGTATACCTTCTTCTGCATTATTACAAGGTGTGCCTACAGGTAGATGCTAACAGATTACCGCTGTAATCTTCTGATTCAAATTGTCTTTGCAAGGTATATCTTCTGTTACTGCTTTATTTTTCCTCTGGAGCAAAGTGTTTCACAGGTATATCTTCTGAAATTACTGTATTACAGGTGGAGCTACATTTTGTGACTTTTTATCATTGGGCTAAGCAAAATTACTGTTTGACACTGTGTTGTATTTTATTCTTGTTTGTTGAAAAGGTTTGTTGTCTCAGGAGGTGTTTCAGTCTCCTTCTCACATTGAAGGAGCTAATTGCTTTTCCTCCTGGGCCAGTGCCTCTTCCAAAGGATTAGGTGTGTATGTGGGGGTGGTTAAAAACTGTCAGTACTCAACAGAAAGAAGGGTTAAAAGTCAGGTTAGTTGGATATCTTGAGGTAGAAGACTTGCCTGCTGGCCAAGGCACCTAGCTTCACCTGAGCTCTTCCTTCTAAGACTGCTTGAAAGGCAGAGTAGAAACTTACCAGAGCAAGGGAGAAGGATTAAGACTTAGTTTGGCTAAGCAGATTTACTGTGTGTTGGTGTTTTTATTTTTACTCACAGGATTGCTACTGTTTGTTGCTAACATTTCATTGCTTTATTTTTTTCTCTGATTCAAATTGTTGTTGCTGGTATACCTTCTTCTGCATTATTACAAGGTGTGCCTACAGGTGTGTGCTAACAGATTACTGCTGTAATCTTCTGATTCAAATTGTCTTTTGCAAGGTATATCTTCTGTTACTGCTTTATTTTTCTCTGGAGCAAAGTGTTTCTTACAGGGTATATCTTCTCTGAAATTACTGTATTACAGGTGGAGCTTACATTTTTGTGACTTTTTTATCATTGGGCCAAGCAAAATTACTGTTTGACACTGTGTTGTATTTTATTCTTGTTTGTTGAAAAGGTTTGTTGTCCAGAGGTGTTTCAGTCCCTTCTCACATTGAAGGAGCTAATTGCTTTTCCTCCCACAGCCTTCCAAAGGATTAGGTGTGTATGGGGTGGAGCTGGCAAACTGTCAGTAATTTCAACAGAAAGAAGGGTTAAAAGTCAGGTTAGTTGATATCTTGGAGGTAGAAGACTTGGTTTGCTGGCCAAGGCACCTCGCTTCACCTCGAGCTCTTTCTCCTAAGACTGCTTGAAAGGCAGAGTAGAGAAACTACCAGAGCAAGGGAGAAGGATTAAGACTTAGTTTGGCTAAGCAGATTTACTGTGTGTTGGTGTTTTTATTTTTACTCACAGGGATTGCTACTGTTTGTTGCTAACATTTCATTGCTTTATTTTTCTCTGATTCAAATTGTTGTTGCTGGTATACCTTCTTCTGCATTATTACAAGGTGTGCCTACAGGTATGTGCTAACAGATTACTGCTGTAATCTTCTGATTCAAATTGTCTTTTGCAAGGTATATCTTCTGTTACTGCTTTATTTTTCTCTGTAGCAAAGTGTTTCTTACAGGGTATATATCTTCTCTGAAATTACTGTATTACCGGTGGAGCTTACATTTTTGTGACTTTTTATCATTGGGCTAAGCAAAATTACTGTTTGACACTGTGTTGTATTTTATTCTTGTTTGTTGAAAAGGTTTGTTGTCTCAGAGGTGTTTCAGTCTCCTCTCACATTGAAGGAGCTAATTGCTTTTCCTCCCACAGCTCTTCCAAAGGATAGGTGTGTATGTGGGTGGAGCTGGCAAACTGTCAGTACTTCCAACAGAAAGAAGGGTTAAAAGTCAGGTTAGTTGATATCTTGAGGTAGAAGACTTGGTTTGCTGGCCAAGGCAACCTAGCTTCACCTGAGCTCTTTTCCTTCTAAGACTGCTTGAAAGGCAGAGTAGAGAAACTTACCAGAGCAAGGGAGAAGGATTAAGACTTAGTTTGGCTACAGATTTACTGTGTGTTGGTGTTTTATTTTTACTCACAGGATTACTACTGTTTGTTGCTAACATTTCATTGCTTTATTTTTTTCTCTGATTCAAATTGTTGTTGCTGGTATACCTTCTTCTGCATTATTACAAGGTGTGCCTACAGGTGAATGCTAACAGATTACTGCTGTAATCTTCTGATTCAAATTGTCTTTTGCAAGGTATATCTTCTGTTACTGCTTTATTTTCTCTGGAGCAAAGTGTTTCTTACAGGTATATCTTCTCTGAAATTACTGTATTACAGGTGGAGCTTACATTTTGTGACTTTTTATCATTGGGCTAAGCAAAATTACTGTTTGACACTGTGTTGTATTTTATTCTTGTTTGTTGAAAAGGTTTGTTGTCCTCAGAGTGTTTCAGTCTCCTTCTCACATTGAAGGAGCTAATTGCTTTTCCCTCCCACAGCTCTTCCAAAGGATTAGGTGTATGGGGGTGGAGCTGGCAAACTGTCGTAATTTCCAGGCAGAAAGGGGTAAAAAGTCAGTTAGTTGATATCTTGGAGGTAGAAGACGGTTTGCTGGCCAAGGCACCTAGCTTCACCTGAGCTCTTTCCTTCTAAGACTGCTTGAAAGGCAGAGTAGAGAAACTTACCAGAGCAAGGGAGAAGGATTAAGACTTAGTTTGGCTAAGCAGATTTACTGTGTGTTGGTGTTTTATTTTTACCACAGGGATTGCTACTGTTTGTTGCTAACATTTCATTGCTTTATTTTTCCTGATTCAAATTGTTGTTGCTGGTATACCTTCTTCTGCATTATTACAAGGTGTGCTTACAGGTGAAAGCTAACAGATTACTGCTGTAATCTTCTGATTCAAATTGTCTTTTGCAAGGTATATCTTCTGTTACTGCTTTATTTTCTCTGGAGCAAAGTGTTTCTTACAGGGTATATCTTCTCTGAAATTACTGTATTACAGGTGGAGCTTACATTTTTGTGACTTTTTATCATTGGGCTAAGCAAAATTACTGTTTGACACTGTGTTGTATTTTATTCTTGTTTGTTGAAAAGGTTTGTTGTCTCAGAGGTGTTTCAGTCTCCTTCTCACATTGAAGGAGCTAATTGCTTTCCTCCCACAGCTCTTCCAAAGGATTAGGTGTGTATGTGGGGTGGAGCTGGCAAACTGTCAGTAATTTCCAACAGAAAGAAGGGTTAAAAAGTCAGGTTAGTTGATATCTTGGAGGTAGAAGACTTTGGTTTGCTGGCAAGGCACCTAGCTTCACCTGAGCTCTTTCCTTCTAAGACTGCTTGAAAGGCAGAGTAGAGAACTTACCAGAGCAAGGAGAAGGATTGTGACTTAGTTTGGCTAAGCAGATTTACTGTGTGGTGGTGTTTTTATTTTTTACTCACAGGGATTGCTACTGTTTGTTGCTAACATTTCATTGCTTTATTTTTTCTCTGATTCAAATTGTTGTTGCTGGAATACCTTCTTCTGCATTATTACAAGGTGTGCCTACAGGTGTGTGCTAACAGATTACTGCTGTAATCTTCTGATTCAAATTGTCTTTGCAAGGTATATCTTCTGTTACTGCTTTATTTTTCTCTGGAGCAAAGTGTTTCTTACAGCGTATATCTTCTCTGAAATTACTGTATTACAGGTGGAGCTTACATTTTTGTGACCTTTTTATCATTGGGCTAAGCAAAATTATTGTTTGACACTGTGTTGTATTTTATTCTTGTTTGTTGAAAAGGTTTGTTGTCTCAGAGGTTTCGTCTCCTTCTCTCACATTGAAGGAGCTAATTGCTTTTCCTCCCACAGCTCTTCCAAAGGATTAGGTGTGTATGTGAGGGTGGAGCTGGCAAACTGTCATTAATTTCCAACAGAAAGAAGGGTTAAAAAGTCAGGTTAGTTGATATCTTGGAGGTAGAAGACTCTGGTTTGCTGGCTAAGGCACCTAGCTTCACCTGAGCTCTTTCTTCTAAGACTGCTTGAAGGCAGGAGTAGAGAAACTTACCAGAGCAAGGGAGAAGATTAAGACTTAGTTTGGCTAAGCAGATTTACTGTGTGTTGGTGTTTTTATTTTTTACTCACAGGGATTGCTACTGTTTGTTACACATTTCATTGCTTTATTTTTTTCTCTGATTCAAATTGTTGTTGCTGGTATACCTTCTTCTGCATTATTACAAGGTGTGCCTACAGGTGGTGCTAACAGATTACTGCTGTAATCTTCTGATTCAAATTGTCTTTAAAAGGTATATCTTCTGTTACTGCTTTATTTTCTCTGAGCAAAGTGTTTTTACAGGGTATATCTTCTCTGAAATTACTGTATTACAGGTGGAGCTTACATTTTGTGACTTTTTATCATTGGGCCAAGCAAAATTACTGTTTGACACTGTGTTGTATTTTATTCTTGTTTGTTGAAAAGGTTTGTTGTCTCAGAGGTGTTTCAGTCTCCTTCTACATTAGAAGGAGCTTAATTGCTTTTCCTCCCACAGCTCTTCCAAAGGATTAGTGTATGTGGGGGTGGAGCTGGCAAACTGTCAGTAATTCCAACAGAAAGAAGGGTTAAAAAGTCAGGTTAGTTGATATCTTGGAGGTAGAAGACTTGGTTTGCTGGCCAAGGCACCTAGCTTCACCTGAGCTCTTTCCTTCTAAGACTGCTTGAAAGGCAGAGTAGAGAAACTTACCAGAGCAAGGGAGAAGGATTAAGACTTAGTTTGGCTAAGCAGATTTACTGTGTGTTGGTGTTTTTATTTTTTACTCACAGGATTGCTACTGTTTGTTGCTAACATTTCATTGCTTTATTTTTTTCTCTGATTCAAATTGTTGTTGCTGGTATACCTTCTTCTGCATTATTACAAGGTGTGCCTACAGGTGTGTGCTAACAGATTACTGCTGTAATCTTCTGATTCAAATTGTCTTTGCAAGGTATATCTCTGTTACTGCTTTACTTTTCTCTGGAGCAAAGTGTTTTTTACAGGTATATCTTCTCTGAAATTACTGTATTACAGGTGGAGCTTACATTTTGTGACTTTTTTATCATTGGGCTAAGCAAAATTACTGTTTGACACTGTGTTGTATTTTATTCTTGTTTGTTGAAAAGGTTTGTTGTCTCAGAGGTGTTTCAGTCTCCTTCTCACATTGAAGGAGCTAATTGCTTTTCCTCCCACAGCTCTTCCAAAGGATTAGGTGTGTATGGGGTGGAGCTGGCAAACTGTCAGTTCAACAGAAAGAAGGGTTAAAAAGTCAGGTTAGTTGATATCTTGAGGTAGAAGACTTGGTTTGCTGGCCAAGGCACCTAGCTTCACCTGAGCTCTTTCCTTCTAAGACTGCTTGAAAGGCAGAGTAGAGAAACTTACCAGAGCAAGGAGAAGGATTAAGACTTAGTTTGGCTAAGCAGATTTACTGTGTGTTGGTGTTTTATTTTTTACTCACAGGATTGCTACTGTTTGTTGCTAACATTTCATTGCTTTATTTTTCTCTGATTCAAATTGTTGTTGCTGGTATACCTTCTTCTGCATTATTACAAGGTGTCTACAGGTGTGTGCTAACAGATTACTGCTGTAATCTTCTGATTCAAATTGTCTTTGCAAGGTATATCTTCTGTTACTGCTTTATTTTTCTCTGGAGCAAAGTGTTTTACAGGTATATCTTCTCTGAAATTACTGTATTACAGGTGGAGCTTAATTTTGTGACTTTTTTATCATTGGGCTAAGCAAAATTACTGTTTGACACTGTGTTGTATTTTATTCTTGTTTGTTGAAAAGGTTTGTTGTCTCAGAGGTTTCAGTCTCCTTCTCACATTGAAGGAGCTAATTGCTTTTCCTCCCACAGCTCTTCCAAAGGATTAGGTGTATGTGGGGTGGAGCTGGCAAACTGTCAGTAATTTCCAACAGAAAGAAGGTTAAAAGTCAGGTTAGCTGATATCTTGGAGTAGAAGACTTGGTTTGCTGGCCAAGGCACCTAGCTTCACCTGAGCTCTTTCCTTCTAAGACTGCTTGAAAGGCAGAGTAGAGAAACTTACCAGAGCAAGGGAGAAGGATTAAGACTTAGTTTGGCTAAGCAGATTTACTGTGTGTTGGTGTTTTTATTTTTACTCACAGGGATTGCTACTGTTTGTTGCTAACATTTCATTGCTTTATATTTTTTCTCTGATTCAAATTGTTGTTGCTGGAACACCTTCTTCTGCATTATTACAAGGTGTGCCTACAGGTAGTGCTAACAGATTACTGCTGTAATCTTCTGATTCAAATTGTCTTTGCAAGGTATATCTTCTGTTACTGCTTTATTTTTCTCTGGAGCAAAGTGTTTCTTACAGGGTATATCTTTCTGAAATTACTGTATTACAGGTGGAGCTTACATTTTGTGACTTTTTATCATTGGGCTAAGCAAAATTACTGTTTGACACTGTGTTGTATTTTATTCTTGTTTGTTGAAAAGGTTTGTTGTCTCAGAGGTGTTTCAGTCTCCTTCTCACATTGAAGGAGCTAATTGCTTTTCCTCCCACAGCTCTTCCAAAGGATTAGGTGTATGTGGGTGGAGCTGGCTAAACTGTCAGTAATTTCCAACAGAAAGAAGGTTAAAAAGTCAGGTTAGTTGATATCTTGGAGGTAGAAGACTTGGTTTGCTGGCCAAGGCACCTAGCTTCACCTGAGCTCTTTCCTTCTAAGACTGCTTGAAAGGCAGAGTAGAGAAACTTACCAGAGCAAGGGAGAAGGATTAAGACTTAGTTTGGCTAAGCAGATTTACTGTGTGTTGGTGTTTTTATTTTTTACTCACAGGGATTGCTACTGTTTGTTGCTAACATTTCATTGCTTTATTTTTTTTCTGATTCAAATTGTTGTTGCTGAACACCTTCTTGCATTATTACAAGGTGTGCCTACAGGTGTGTGCTAACAGATTACTGCTGTAATCTTCGATTCAAATTGTCTTTTGCAAGGTATATCTTCTGTTACTGCTTTATTTTTCTCTGGAGCAAAGTGTTTCTTACAGGTATATCTTCTCTGAAATTACTGTATTACAGGTGGAGCTTACATTTGTGGACTTTTTATCATTGGGCTAAGCAAAATTACTGTTTGACACTGTGTTGTATTTTATTCTTGTTTGTTGAAAAGGTTTGTTGTCTCAGAGGTGTTTCAGTCTCCTTCCACATTGAAGGAGCTAATTGCTTTCCTCCCACAGCTCTTCCAAAGGATTAGGTGTGTATGTGGGGTGGAGCTGCAAACTGTCAGTAATTTCCAACAGAAAGAAGGGTTAAAAGTCAGGTTAGTTGATATCTTGGGAGGTAGAAGACTTGGTTTGCTGGCTAAGGCAATTCTAGCTTCACCTGAGCTTTTCCTTCTAAGACTGCTTGAAAGGCAGAGTAGAGAAACTTACCAGAGCAAGGAGAAGGATTAAGACTTAGTTTGGCTAAGCAGATTTACTGTGTGTTGGTGTTTTATTTTACTCACAGGATTGCTACTGTTTGTTGCTAACATTTCATTGCTTTTATTTTTTCTCTGATTCAAATTGTTGTTGCTGGTATACCTTCTTCTGCATTATTACAAGGTGTGCCTACAGGTGAGTGCTAACAGATTACTGCTGTAATCTTCTGATTCAAATTGTCTTTTGCAAGGTATATCTTCTGTTACTGCTTTATTTTTCTGGAGCAAAGTGTTTCTTACAGGGTATATCTTCTGAAATTACTGTATTACAGGTGGAGCTTACATTTTTGTGACTTTTATCATTGGGCAAGCAAAATTACTGTTTGACACTGTGTTGTATTTTATTCTTGTTTGTTGAAAAGGTTTGTTGTCTCAGAGGTGTTTCAGTCTCCTTCTCACATTGAAGGAGCTAATTGCTTTTCCTCCCACAGCTCTTCCAAAGGATTAGGTGTGTATGTGGGTGGAGCTGGCAAACTGTCAGTAATTTCCAACAGAAAGAAGGGTTAAAAGTCAGGTTAGTTGATATCTTGGAGGTAGAAGACTTGGTTTGCTGGCCAAGGCACCTAGCTTCACCTGAGCTCTTTCCTTCTAAGACTGCTTGAAAGGCAGAGTAGAGAAACTTACCAGAGCAAGGGAGAAGGATTAAGACTTAGTTCGCAACAGATTTACTGTGTGTTGGTGTTTTTATTTTTTACTCACAGGGATTGCTACTGTTTGTTGCTAACATTTCATTGCTTTATTTTTCTCTGATTCAAATTGTTGTTGCTGGTATACCTTCTTCTGCATTATTACAAGGTGTGCCTACAGGTGTGTGCTAACAGATTACTGCTGTAATCTTCTGATTCAAATTGTCTTTGCAAGGTATATCTTCTGTTACTGCTTTATTTTTCTCTGGAGCAAAGTGTTTCTTACAGGGTATATCTCTCTGAAATTACTGTATTACAGGTGGAGCTTACATTTTGTGACTTTTTATCATTGGGCCAAGCAAAATTACTGTTTGACACTGTGTTGTATTTTATTCTTTGTTTGTTGAAAAGGTTTGTTGTCTCAGAGGTGTTTCAGTCTCCTTCTCACATTGAAGGAGCTAATTGCTTTTCCTCCCACGCTCTTCCAAAGGATTAGGTGTGTATGTGGGGTGGAGCTGGCAAACTGTCAGTAATTTCCAACAGAAAGAAGGGTTAAAAAGTCAGGTTAGTTGATATCTTGGGTAGAAGACTTGGTTTGCTGGCCAAGGCACCTAGCTTCACCTGAGCTCTTTCCTTCTAAGACTGCTTGAAAGGCAGAGTAGAGAACTTACCAGAGCAAGGGAGAAGGATTAAGACTTAGTTTGGCTAAGCAGATTTACTGTGTGTTGGTGTTTTATTTTTACTCACAGGATTGCTACTGTTTGTTGCTAACATTTCATTGCTTTATTTTTTCTCTGATTCAAATTGTTGTTGCTGGTATACCTTCTTCTGCATTATTACAAGGTGTGCCTACAGGTGTGCTAACATTACTGCTGTAATCTTCTGATTCAAATTGTCTTTTGCAAGGTATATCTTCTGTTACTGCTTTATTTTCTCTGGAGCAAAGTGTTCTTACAGGGTATATCTTCTCTGAAATTACTGTATTACAGGTGGAGCTTACATTTTGTGACTTTTTATCATTGGGCAAGCAAAATTACTGTTTGACACTGTGTTGTATTTATTCTTGTTTGTTGAAAAGGTTTGTTGTCTCAGAGGTGTTTCAGTCTCCTTCTCACATTGAAGGAGCTAATTGCTTTTCCTCCCACAGCTCTTCCAAAGGATTAGGTGTGTATGTGGGGGTGGAGCTGGCAAACTGTCAGTAATTTCCAACAGAAAGAAGGGTTAAAAAGTCAGGTTAGTTTATATCTTGGAGGTTGAAGACTTGGTTTGCTGGCCAAGGCACCTAGCTTCACCTGAGCTCTTTCCTTCTAAGACTGCTTGAAAGGCAGAGTAGAGAAACTTACCAGAGCAAGGGAGAAGGATTAAGACTTAGTTTGGCTAAGCAGATTTACAGTGTGGTGGTGTTTTTATTTTTACTCACAGGATTGCTACTGTTTGTTGCTAACATTTCATTGCTTTATTTTTTCTCTGATTCAAATTGTTGTTGCTGGTAATTCTTCTGCATTATTACAAGGTGTGCCTACAGGTAGTGCTAACAGATTACTGCTGTAATCTTCTGATTCAAATTGTCTTTTGCAAGGTATATCTTCTGTTACTGCTTTATTTTCTCTGGAGCAAAGTGTTTTACAGGGTATATCTTCTCTGAAATTACTGTATTACAGGTGGAGCTTACATTTTGTGACTTTTTATCATTGGGCTAAGCAAAATTACTGTTTGACACTGTGTTGTATTTTATTCTTGTTTGTTGAAAAGGGTTTGTTGTCTCAGAGGTGTTTCAGTCTCCTTCTCACATTGAAGGAGCTAATTGCTTTTCCTCCCACAGCTCTTTCCAAAGGATTAGGTTGTAGTGGGAGTGGAGCTGGCAAACTGTCAGTAATTTCCAACAGAAAGAAGGGTTAAAAAGTCAGGTTAGTTGATATCTTGGAGGTAGAAGACTTGGTTTGCTGGCCAAGGCACCTAGCTTCACCTTGAGCTCTTTCCTTCTAAGACTGCTTGAAAGGCAGAGAGAGAAACTTACCAGAGCAAGGGAGAAGGATTAAGACTTAGTTTGGCTAAGCAGATTTACTGTGTGTTGGTGTTTTATTTTTACTCACAGGATTGCTACTGTTTGTTGCTAACATTTCATTGCTTTATTTTTCTCTGATTCAAATTGTTGTTGCTGGATACCTTCTTCTGCATTATTACAGGTGTGCCTACAGGTGTGTGCTAACAGATTACTGCTGTAATCTTCTGATTCAAATTGTCTTTGCAAGGTATATCTTCTGTTACTGCTTTATTTTTCTCTGGAGCAAAGTGTTTCTTACAGGGTATATCTTCTGAAATTACTGTATTACAGGTGGAGCTTACATTTTGTGACTTTTTTATCATTGGGCTAAGCAAAATTACTGTTTGACACTGTGTTGTATTTTATTCTTGTTTGTTGAAAAGGTTTGTTGTCTCAGAGGTGTTTCAGTCTCCTTCTCACATTGAAGGAGCTAATTGCTTTTCCTCCACAGCTCTTCCAAAGGATTAGGTGTGTATGTGGGTGGAGCTGGCAAACTGTCAGTAATTTCCAACAGAAAGAAGGGTTAAAAAGTCAGGTTAGTTGATATCTTGAGGTAGAAGACTTGGTTTGCTGGCCAAGGCACCTAGCTTCACCTGAGCTCTTTCCTTCTAAGACTGCTTGAAAGGCAGAGTAGAAAAACTTACCAGAGCAAGGGAGAAGGATTAAGACTTAGTTTGGCTAAGCAGATTTACTGTGTGTTGGTGTTTTAATTTTTTACTCACAGGGATTGCTACTGTTTGTTGCTAACATTTCATTGCTTTATTTTTTCTCTGATTCAAATTGTTGTTGCTGGAACACCTTCTTCTGCATTATTACAAGGTGTGCCTACAGGTGTGTGCTAACAGATTACTGCTGTAATCTTCTGATTCAAATTGTCTTTTGCAAGGTATATCTTCTGTTACTGCTTTATTTTTCTCTGGAGCAAAGTGTTTCTTACAGGGTATATCTTCTCTGAAATTACTGTATTACAGGTGGAGCTTACATTTTGTGACTTTTTATCATTGGGCTAAGCAAAATTACTGTTTGACACTGTGTTGTATTTTATTCTTGTTTGTTGAAAAGGTTTGTTGTCTCAGAGGTGTTTCAGTCTCCTTCTCACATTGAAGGAGCTAATTGCTTTCCTCCCACAGCTCTTCAAAGGATTAGGTGTGTATGTGGGGGTGGAGCTGGCAAACTGTCAGTAATTTCCAACAGAAAGAAGGGTTAAAAGTCAGGTTAGTTGATATCTTGGAGGTAGAAGACTTGGTTTGCTGGCCAAGGCACCTAGCTTCACCTGAGCTCTTTCCTTCTAAGACTGCTTGAAAGGCAGAGAGAGAAACTTACCAGAGCAAGGAGAAGGATTAAGACTTAGTTTGGCTAACAGATTTACTGTGTGTTGGTGTTTTATTTTTTACTCACAGGGATTGCTACTGTTTGTTGCTAACATTTCATTGCTTTATTTTTTCTCTGATTCAAATTGTTGTTGCTGGTATACCTTCTTCTGCATTATTACAAGGTGTGCCTACAGGTGTGTACTAACATATTACTGCTGTAATCTTCTGATTCAAATTGTCTTTTGCAAGGTATATCTTCTGTTACTGCTTTATTTTTCTCTGGAGCAAAGTGTTTCTTACAGGGTATATCTTCTCTGAAATTACTGTATTACAGGTGGAGCTTACATTTTTGTGACTTTTTTATCATTGGGCTAAGCAAAATTACTGTTTGACACTGTGTTGTATTTTATTCTTGTTTGTTGAAAAGGTTTGTTGTCTCAGAGGTGTTTCAGTCTCCTTCTCACATTGAAGGAGCTAATTGCTTTTCCTCCCACAGCTCTTCCAAAGGATTAGGTGTGTATGTGGGGGTGGAGCTGGCAAACTGTCAGTAATTTCCAACAGAAAGAAGGGTTAAAAAGTCAGGTTAGTTGATATCTTGGAGGTAGAAGACTTGGTTTGCTGCCAAGGCACCTAGCTTCACCTGAGCTCTTTCCTTCTAAGACTGCTTGAAAGGCAGAGTAGAGAAACTTACCAGAGCAAGGGAGAAGGATTAAGACTTAGTTTGGCTAACAGATTTACTGTGTGTTGGTGTTTTATTTTTACTCACAGGGATTGCTACTGTTTGTTGCTAACATTTCATTGCTTTATTTTTTCTCTGATTCAAATTGTTGTTGCTGGTATACCTTCTTCTGCATTATTACAAGGTGTGCCTACAGTGTGTGTGCTAACAGATTACTGCTGTAATCTTCTGATTCAAATTGTCTTTGCAAGGTATATCTTCTGTTACTGCTTTATTTTCTCTGGAGCAAAGTGTTTCTTACAGGGTATATCTTCTCTGAAATTACTGTATTACAGGTGGAGCTTACATTTTTGTGACTTTTATCATTGGGCTAAGCAAAATTACTGTTTGACACTGTGTTGTATTTTATTCTTGTTTGTTGAAAAGGTTTGTTGTCTCAGAGGTGTTTCAGTCTCCTTCTCACATTGAAGGAGCTAATTGCTTTTCCTCCCACAGCTCTTCCAAAGGATTAGGTGTGTATGTGGGGGTGGAGCTGGCAAACTGTCAGTAATTCCAACAGAAAGAAGGGTTAAAAGTCAGGTTAGTTGATATCTTGAGGTAGAAGACTTGGTTTGCTGGCCAAGGCACCTAGCTTCACCTGAGCTCTTTCCTTCTAAGACTGCTTGAAAGGCAGAGTAGAGAAACTTACCAGAGCAAGGGAGAAGGATTAAGACTTAGTTTGGCTAGCAGATTTACTGTGTGTTGGTTTTTATTTTTACTCACAGGGATTGCTACTGTTTGTTGCTACACATTTCATTGCTTTATTTTTTCTCTGATTCAAATTGTTGTTGCTGGTATACCTTCTTCTGCATTATTACAAGGTGTGCCTACAGGTGTAGCTAACAGATTACTGCTGTAATCTTCTGATTCAAATTGTCTTTGCAAGGTATATCTTCTGTTACTGCTTTATTTTCTCTGAGCAAAGTGTTTCTTACAGGGTATATCTTCTCTGAAATTATTACAGGTGGTGCTTTACAGGTTTTACAGTTTTATCTAACATTAGGATAAGCTTTCAGGGTTACTGCATTTGTTGTTGACTGATTGTTTCTGCTCTTACCTCCTTGTTCTTTCGTCTGTGGTTCTTCTTTTTAGGCAGGGAAGGGTCCAGCCACCCACCCCCATCCCCAACCACCCACGCCACACTCCTTTTATAGGGTACCACAGTTGTGACATTTCCTGTGGCAGAGCAGGAAGGGCGGATCAGTGGGCCTCCACAAGGTGATCTCATTTACAGGGCACTAGTAATTTAACTTGTTATAACAAGTTAAACAAAGCACAATTAAACCATTACTTGCATTTTTTTCCTTCTAATTACTCTGACTAGGTTACAAACCCAGCAACTTATTTGGAATGGATTTCATTAACTGCAGGTACTGTGGAACAATATTCAGAAGGACAGTCTTACAGGATTTAGGACACTGTCCTACATGCTGGGCCTTTGGAGATCTTAGGTCTCAGCTCCGGGCAGCATGGGCAGAGATTGCACGCCTCAAATTTCATATTGAAGAGGAAATACATAATAAGAACCACCCGCCATTTCCCCAGCATCCAACAGAAAAACCTCGACCGCAGAGGGTAGTTGGTCCAGGAGGTTGGCAGGTGGTTAGGTGCTCTCCAACACATTACCCCCAAAAACCATATAAACACTACAAACAGGTATCTGCCTCTATCTCTGAAATCAAATAAAGAGGCAGAAGACACTGCAGAGCAGGACACTGCAGCACAGAAGCTAGCACAACAATACTCACCCAAAATCAGGAACCAAAACTAAACAAGCACAAAGGAAATCCAAAAAACTTCTGATCATAGGAGACTCCATGATTCGGGAGTTGATACCCATCTCCAGCCAGGGTGATGGTCAGATGTCTCCAGGTACATCAGCATGGAGAGACACTGACCGCATTACTAAAATTGTTCACAAAGCAGGAGAAAACATTGATGTCCTAGTACACATAGGGACTAATGATCCGCAGCCGGTCAGTTGTGGAGACCAAGGAACACCTGACTAGGCTGGGTGACAAACTATCATCTATTTCGTCGCATCTCTTCTCTGAGATCCTGCCAGTCTGGGAGAAGGGAGCAGATGGACGGAAGGTCAGAGAAGGGGAGATAGGGGAGCTAAACACGTGGCTCAAGGACTGGTGCCAGGAAAAGGACACAGATTTGTAGGAACTGGCAACAGTTCTGGGAGCGAAAGTTCTTTAAATTTGATGGACTGCATCTGACCAAAAGGGAGTCAGTGCATTGGGGCAGAAGTTTGACGTCTTTGCAGAATATTTAAACTAGCAAATGGGAGAGGGTGCAGCACCCCATACGTCGAATGGGAAGAACACCCTCCCCTCAGCTAGTGGTCAAACAGGAATTCAGTGTGTTTGCCGCTCATTTGCATCACCAGGTAAGAAAAAGGTTTGTCTCCCCATACGATGCACAGGGGTATGCCAAACTTCACCCAACAACTAACACACCAAAATCTGGCCAATGGAAAATCATGTACACAATGCTCACAGCCTGGGAAATAAGATCCCAGACCTGCAGGCAATAATGTCAGAGGCTAAACTGGACATAGTAGCAATTAGTGAGACCGTGGTTTACCAGTAACCACACTTGGGAGACTTCAGTACTCTATGTATTGTTCAGAAGAGACCGAGGTGCAAAAGGGGGAGAGGTGGCCCTGTATGTTAATGAAAATAATAAAGCTACAGAAATTCAGAATACACATAAGGAGCCAGAAGAACTGTGGGTCACCCTGGAAACAGGAAATGGGACAGCCATAAGAACTGGGGTTGTCTACAGGCCCCAGACCAGAGGGAGGACATAGACACATTACTGTTAGAAGATATACAAAACATGACAGCGAAAGGGGAGGTTCTGATAATGGGAGACTTCAACATGCCAGATACAGATTGGTCAATACCAGCAGGAACATCTGCCAGAACTAGACACATAGTGGATTCCCGGGGAGGGCCTCAAACAACTGGTACAGCAACCCACAAGAGACAGGGCTATCCTAGATCTAGTACTGACTAACAAAGAAGGGATCACAGATCTCCAGGTAGAAGGTCACCTGGGGCCAGTGACCATCACATGGTATGGTTCAATTTGGCTACTACATCTAAATCATCCCATTCCAAAGCAAAATATGGGACTTCAGAGGAGCTGACTTTGATAAGATGGCCAACAGAGTTAAGCTAGCCCTGGCAAAAAGAAACACAGGTGAGGAGGTACAGGCAAAGTGGGCAAGCATTAAGGATACAATACTTGAAGCAACATCCCATTGTGTTAGACAGAAAAGGAAGTGCAAAGAAGAAGGAAACCACTTTGGTTCTCAAATACAGTAGCAGAAAAGGTCAGAGCCAAAAGGCTGGCCTTCAGAAAATATAAGGGAACACAGCGGATGAAGATAGGAGGCATACCAAACTGCCCTAAGGGAAGCAGGCAGTAAGGCAGGCAAAGTCCCAAACTGAGGAAACACTAGCACAAACAGTAAAAGAAGGTGACAAGACTTTCTATAGATACATTAGTGAAAGGAGAAAGTCCAGAGGGGTATTGCTAAGCAATGGAGAAAAGGGAGCATGTGAGGAGGAGGACCCTGTAAAGGCATCTATCCTAAATAGATACTTTTGCTCAGTATTTACTGAAGAGAAGGTAGGGCAGGGCCCACAGCTCAGCATCATGGACACAGGGGAGGGAGGTGAGCACTACTCCTTCACAAAGAAAGGGTCCTACAAGAGCTTGCTAAGCTCAGGGTGGATAAGGCAATGGACCTGATGGCATACATCCCAGGGTACTTAAGGAGCTAAAGGAGGAACTAGCAGAGTCAAGAAGCAGAATTGTTTAGTGAGTCTCTGAGCACAGGAGAGGTCCCAGAAGACTGGAGAAGGGCTTCATGTGATCCCACTCCACAAGAGTGGTAGCAGGGAGGAGGCGGGGAACTACAGACCGGTCAGTCTTACCTCAGTAGTGGGCAAGATTATGGAGGCACTCCTTAAGGAAAGGATAGTGCAACACCTGGAATCCATAGGGGCACAGGATCCAAGACAGCATGGGTTTACAAAGAAGGTCCTGTCAAACTAATCTCATAGATTTCTTTGACTGGGTAACCAGAGTGGTGGACCAAGGGGAGCAGTTGATGTCGCCTACCTTGACTTCAGCAAAGCTTTGACACTGTTCCACATAGAAGATTGATAAATAAGCTAGGTAGGCTCGGGTGGGTCAGAAGTTGGTCAACTGGGTGGCAAACTGGTTGACTGGCAGAAAACAGAGAGTGGTGGTAAATGATATACAGTCAGAAGAGATGCAAGTCACAAGTGGTACCTCAGGATCAGTCCTGGGGCCAGTCCTATTCAACATCTTCATTAGTGACCTCAAGAGATGGACTAGAGGGTAAGGCTTGTCTGTTTGCAGATGACACCAAGATCTGCAACAGAGTAGATGATCCAGATGGGGTGGGCAGAATGAGAAGAGATCTGGATAAACTAGCAGAATGGTCAGAAGAGTGGCAACTGGGATTTAATGCAAAGAAGTGCAAAATCATGCACATAGGGAAGAGAAACCCTGAAGCCACTTATAGGCTGGGAGGGTTGCTAGCAGTCACAAAGGAAGAAAGAGACTTGGGCATCATCATCACTGATGACCTAAAATCATCCAAGCAGACCTCTAAAGCAGTAGGTAAGGCTAGGGGGTGTTAGGGTGTATTAGTAGGGTATCACAAGTCGTAAGAGGGAGGTAATAATCCTCTGTACAAGACATTGGTTAGGCCCCATCTGGAGTACTGCGGCAGTATTGAGGCCACACCTTCACAAGGACATTAACCAAATTGAGGCAGTCCAGAGAAGGGCAACCAAAATGGTGCAGGGACTGCATCAGAAGACATATGAGGACAGATTAACGGAGCTCAATATGTATACCCTTGAGCAAAGGAGGGAGAGGTGATATGATCGAGACATTTAAACACCTTAAGGCATAAACAAGGTGAAAGAGTCTAACATGTTTAAATATAAGAAAATAGCAGGACAAGAGGACACAGCATGAGATTAGAGGAGGCCGATTAAAGGGGATATGAGGAAATTCTTTTTCACAGAAAGGGTGGTAGATGCATGGAATGGCTTACCACAAGAAGTGGTGGCTATGAATACAGTGCAGGGCTTCAAACAGGCATGGGATAGGCATAAGGGAGCAATACAAATGACTATGAATAGATAGGTCACTGACAGAGCAAAGGCCGATGGCACATTTATAAGGTAGAAAAAGAAATGGGCAGACTGGATGGGCCTTGCGGTCCTTATCTGCCGTCAACTTTTATGTTTCTATGTTTAAGTTGGGAAGATTGCTCTTTGGCACCCGTTCCCGGCCCATTTTGTCACTCTTGGACCAAGTGACGAAATTACTTCCCTCCTTCTCCATGAGCAAACAAATTTTACCAAAACAACACTGCTCCTGATCATTGTCTGGCCCCATCTGTTAAATGTCCCCCAGCACTTTATGCCCAGAAGTGGCAACAGCCCAGTCGCTTCACTTCTCCATCTCCTAGAATGTGGGGCATGCCGTTTAGTAACATGCCAAGTCTCTGACAATTATGGGCTAATAGCAACTGTAAAGTAACCCAGAAACATGGTTACTGTCAGCAGCTAAACTCCTTGTGCCCCATCCAGTCTTAAAAAAAAAACTTGCCTAGCACTGCCCCTAGCACAGTTCCACTCCCCACTCACTCACTCATAAGTACCTCCTGACATCATGTCCAACCCCCGGCTTTATGAAGCTTTCCTTGGTGCTCTATTCCAGTCAATGTGAACGACTCTCTCCTGTCTGTGTTTATCCCATGGAGGTACTTAAAGGTCTCTGTCATGTCCCCCCTCTCAACTATCCTCCAGCGTCTACATATTGAGGTCCCCCAATCACTCCTCATATGACTTCCCCTATGGTACCTG
Source organism: Neoceratodus forsteri (assembly GCA_016271365.2). NCBI lineage: Eukaryota > Metazoa > Chordata > Ceratodontiformes > Ceratodontidae > Neoceratodus > Neoceratodus forsteri. The sequence continues at coordinate 93,631,663 of CM057450.1, read as the reverse complement.
GATCATTTTGGTTGCCCATCTCCACTCCTTTCTCTGTCCTTCCTTAAGTGTGGGCTCCAAAACTGCACACTACACTAAGTGTTGTTGAACCAAGGATCTGTATAATGGCAGCAGCACTTCCTGTCTGCTGCTGATCCCCCTGCCCGTGCTTCCTATTTGCCCTGTCCACAGCCCTAGTACACTGTGCCTATGCTTTTAAGTTTTCCATGATTAACATGTCTGGGTCCCTTTCTTCCATTGTTCTGTCCACTACTACCCCACCCCCTCCTGTATTTTGTTCTTAGGTTCTTAGCCCCTCTATGCATTGCCTTGCACTTTTTTGGCATTACATTTCATCTGCCATCTCCTTCACCACCTCACCAGTAATATTTACCTTGAGGCTCTGCTATTTTGTACCAATCCCCATAAAGCTATTAAAGCTGGATCACTTTTCTGTGCTTGTATCAGTTCCTCCCCTGATACAGCCCCTACTGAAAATTTGACTTTGAGCATACATGTCTCCCACCTTGCTTTTCTGCCTAGGTACTGGCAGAGTCTTTAGCATGGGCCTTACCTTGTGCACCTGCTCTCATTGCCTCCAGTTCATCTAATACTGTCCTAGGCCCTGCACCCCATATACACTTTCCATATGGACTAGGTCCAGATTCTCAGTTAATGGCCTTGTGCCTCATTACACCCCTGGGTGTGCGGTGGTCACACTACGACCCACACCCTGTCTGTCTTATTGCATACAATGTTTTGATAGCTTTTTCTGACACTTGTCTGTACGCCTTTTTTTGTCCCGTCTGTGAGGAGAGGTGCTAACAAGACTGCCCATGTATTTTCCACTATCATTTGCAAATTACAGAGCTTTTCAAATGTCCTAAGAAAAGTATCAATATCCTCCTTGTAAAGTTCCCCCTGGCTTACTTTTGGGCTCTCCGGTCCCGGCATTCTGCCCCCATCAGCTACCAAAAACAGTTTTCACCCTCCAGTCCCTCAAGACTGCAGCTAGTGGGAATAGCCAGGCATCAGAGTTGTGGTGGGAGTCAAGCCCCGGCTCTCTGCCTTGAATTTCACAGCAGAAGCTGCACACTAAATTCCAGAGCGTCCAGACCCATGACCTTGCTGCAGAGCAGGCATTGGAAAAAGGAGCACCATCAGGCAAGAATTGGAGCTCCCTGATCCGAAGACTGTGCAGCCGCTTTGGGAGTGAAGAGTCAGTCAGCACCAGAGCACCATTGTGCTACTGCACAGAGGTCAAACCACTGCCTGAGCTCCATTACAAAACAGGGCAGCAAACCGCCAGCTGCACAGGATCCTGGACTGGACATTAGGAGTGCCACTGGGTGTGTCATGTTTCATGGCCCCAGTACAGGCAGTGGGGCTGGAAACGAGAGAACTCTTTGCTGAGTGCCAGTTTGGGATATGTGCATGTGCAGCAGCCCAAGGCATGGAGTCAGAGTGCCTGTAGGAGATGAGGTGGTGCAGCCACTGATCCATTGTCAGTTCTGGCCCTAGGGCAGGCGGGGGGGGCATATTCAGGTAAATCTCTAAGGGCATCCAGGAAGTACCTGGAGGCTGCACTATCAACACAAAGCAACCACTAGAGATGTGAACAAACATGGCTGCCACTGTCCAGCCAGCCCCTCTCTGACCCCGTAAGGACTCCTGGGAAGGGATCAGTGTTTTTGCCTGAAAATTTCCACAAATGAGGAACTCTGCTTTTGCAGGACCCAGCCATGCAAACCAGATGTATAGTATGTGTCATTCATTCAGGTGCTGAATTTATTCCACTGTAAGAAACACGGTTTAAGACAGATTTGGGCTCAGTCTAGGCAAGTCTGATAGCCAAGAGGCTATGAGAGTGAGAGAGTTGGCAACTACTACAGGTTCTTCGGGCCTGTTTCAAAGGTGTGCCAGTGTACTAAACGTTGAAAGTTGCTGCTAATAGACCTAGTGTGCCTTCTGAGAAGCACCAGAAGGAGGTGCTTGTTGGAAAAAGTAAAGTATGCTTAAGAGTTGTTGCTAGTCAGGGATCTTCCAACACAGCAGATCCAGAGACTGTGGGGCCACCACCTGAGAGCAGAGAAGGCTCCAGCTAGAGCCATGGAGGAGCAGACTCAAGGGGTGACTTTGGCCTTACCTCAGTCAACTATAGTCACTGTGTTGAGCAGGTGCCAGCCAGTCCTCACAGCCAAAGGGCTGGTGTCTGATCTGCCTGGATGGAGACCTTGCTGTGTGTGTGTGTGTGTGTGTGTGTGTGTGTGTGTGTGTGTGTGTGTGTTGGGGGCAGCACAGCTGTATCCTCCTCGAAAGTGTGACCAAAGCAATGAAAAGCCTCAGAGGTGAATCAGTCACAGTTTGGTAAGATGCAGCTGGGCAGAGAGGTCCAGCTGAACCAGACAAACTGAATCCTGATCCAGCCCATGTCAGGATATGATCCATATTAGTGATAGAGAGGCTGAGATGCAGCCTAGCTGAGAGAAGGAACATTCTTCACTGCTGTGGCAGCAGAACTGGCCAAGAGGCACCATCCCTCAGATGTCAGCAGAACTGTGAGTTACCTCAGGGGTTTGACTCTGCATAACCATAAGCAGTTAGACAGAGAGTAACTTAGGTTAAAGTCCAGGGCAGGACTGTGCCAGATAATTTACAGGCTCAGGCCGAAGCCCTGTAGAGGCCATGGGGTTTATTCCAGTAGGGTTATAAATACCGGTAGGGGTCCCTAGCTTCGTTCAAAAGTTTTGTTTGTGTGGTAATTCTTTTGTACTCATGCCAGTGGGCCCCAGCTCCACGCTATCCATTGCCTTTACAGCAGGGTAACCACAGTAGAGAGCTGTCCCATAAGGGAAAACAGAAAACAGTGTGCATGGCTATATATGGGACCCAGTGCTAAGCTGGAGCTGCCTAGCTCCAAATCAACAAACAGCCCCAACCCCCTGATGACAACTACAGACAAAGCGGTGGGGCGAGTGCTGGTTAGACCAGGGGCTTCCTGTCTGGCTAGTGCATTTGTTGTGACCCAAATAAACTCTTTTACATAGAGACGCAGTGGTAATGAAGTTTTTCTATGGACTGCAGCCTGCCACGAGTGCTTTGCATTCCTGCACTGTCTGAGAGCTATTTCATAAGGCCTTTTTTGGGGGAGGGAAGCAAGCTGCACCTGCTTGTGAGGGGAGTTATAGAGCTGTTATGAGGAGGGGCTTTGGGCTTGTTATAGGAATAGCGTTATAATACCTGTATAGCATATATGTTCCTTTGATTCCATTTTTCCCCTGCTGCTCCTTGTTTTTTATCCTTCCACTCTAAATAAATTCTTGTTGCATCTTAAATCCCTCTACTGTGGCCCCCCCCCCATATTTGTGCTTCTTCATCCCCTTCCTCTGAAGTCCCTTCTCCGTACCCACACCATTTATGCCTGATTCTGTACTCAACTCTCTACCTAGGCTTCTTCTCTCTACACTGCCCCTTCTGGTCATTAAAAAAACAACGCTGTTTCTCACTAGTTTCCATTATACTGTATAGCACCTTGCTGCAAACTTTTGTTGGAACCATTGCCCGCTTGCTGCTGCTGTTGCCCTTTTCAAACCTTGCAGTTGCTCATTTAATTGTATTGTGCCTAGTTGTTGGATACTGTAAACTGCAAATTGTGCATTGTTTGTCTTCAGTACGTCATTATCTGTTCTTGTTTATACTGCTTTATTTTTGTCAATAGTTCTGTATTACTGCTGTTGTATTGCCTTCCCATGTACCCCCTCCCCTCAGGACGCCTCAGAAAATGAGCTATTATGGCTTGGTAGACTTTTCCTGGTAAAAATTATTTCAATAAATAAATAAAATTGGGTGTTCTTGCAGTTTCTTTTCAGAGTCACAGTTACTGCGTGATGGTTATATTATTGTGTAGGAGGGAAACTGTTTTAGTTCCTGGGGGTGATCAGTACAGTGTTAAGGTATACCTGTTTCTACCCCAGGTGGATGCACCACGTCATTTTACAAGCATACCTAGGTTGCCCTCGGCCATCAGAACCCTGGCTAGCCCCCTCTGAAAGGTTAAGTAAAAGAAAGATGGGATTTCTGGGGCCCTGGCTTATATCCTTTTAGAAAATGGGTAAAGGAAAACTGGCCTCCTGATTGGCTGAAACAACCTGGCACACGGGCTGTTATTTCTTTACAACGCCCGATAAAACACAAGTTCCAATTTGGGGTTTCCTATCACTAAAACTATCCTTGGGCACCCTGAATTTCGAAACTCGCCAGCTGCCATTTTTGCCCCGCTCGCTTAGCGAGACCAACTTCCGTGGACACAGTCATCGGACAGTCTAAATAACATAACCTGCTACACTCATTTTTCTTTTTACTAAGTCAACTTTCCTCACTGAGCGTGGTTGCACTCCATGTCAACACATAGCCGACAGTTTCAGTGAGCTTCAAACTCGCGTGGCACCACATATCGCGGCACTACATATCACAGCACAGGGAAAAAAACTACCTTTTTTGCAGTATACATAACCAAGCAACATTTCCCCCGTTCTGACGAACAATCTTTCTTTCGAGTTCTGTGCATGTCTGACTGACCGAAGAATGAGACAGAAACCAAAACAACCTCAAAAAATAGCTCTTGTGTCTGTGAGCCAGTGTGTGAAAAAACAAAGCAAGTGCACACACTCAAGGGACACACACAAACATGGCAGTGCCCTCCTGTGGTGATTCTAGCAGCACAGGGATTATTTTACTATAACATTTACCTTTTATTATTTTCTTATATGTAACTTTTTATTATTTTATTTTTTTCAAACAATTACACCTATAGCCCATTTTCTAAGTGTAATAATACCCTCTAGGGTGGACGTTATGGGATATAACGGACCTTCCAGGGGCTATAAGGCCCTCTGCCTGTGGCATCGGGCCTCATTATGCCCCTGGGTGGTCCGTTATATCCCAATAATGCCCACCCTGTTGGGTATTATTACTTGCATCTGTTAGCTTCAGTATGTGGGTTCCATCAGTGTTTTGCATCCAGGAAAAGTTCTGCTCTCAAATCTTTGTGTACCGGTGACTGCTATACAAAATGCTTTTTGTATGGCCTTGCAAAAGCCTTGTGTAGCACATTAGGGTGGATGCAGGCGTTAGATATTTTGATTTTGCTCAGTCAGCCTAGTAGAGGAAGGAAGCATACATTAGTGTTTCAATCTCCTTGTCCTTGATGTCACTGGTGTGCCCTCTGTCAGCTTCAGGGTATTTTGACTGGAGCTGTTTCAAGTTCAGGAGTGTGACTCCCCTCCAAATTATGCAGCACATTGAAGCTAGGTAAATCTTCTGTCCTCCCCATCCCTCCAAGAATTGTGCATTTATTAATTTAACTCCCTTTCAACTGGTAGCTGTTGAAAATTGTTTGAAGAATATCTGAACTTTAGACTTGTGTCATATATTTACCCTCCCCCCCCCACTGTCACATAAATAAAGAAAGTGCTCCTTTGTGGCAAATTGTAGTAAACACTCCTCCACAATACCACACTGACGTGGTATTTGCTAGGCTGCTTCTCACCATTGCCAGCCAGTGCCTCTTCCCCTTCTTTGTTGTAACTGGCCACGCCTTGCTCACTCGCACAACATGGCAATATATTTAGCTTCCTGTCTCCCAGAATCTCCACTTATTCTAGCTGCCATCAAGGCATATTCAGTGTGTTAGTCCTCCTCTACCACTTACAGTTACTGGCTCCTCCTAACTACCAATCAATGAGTGTCCCCACTGGTACATCTTTCCTTGTACCAGGAGCTGTTGAGCTAAAAAAGGTAGATGTAGGGCTGATACAAGTGACAGTTCCATGAGTACAGAGACCAGCCACTTTAGTTTTCACTATTCAGAGTTCTCCAATTTTATTGATATTACTCTGGACACCCAAGCCCAACCTTGTGCCCTGTTGGGCTTCTCCTGAGGACTATGGTCCTATAACCTGGCTGGAGAATGCCTGAACAGCCAGAAGTTACTGCTTTCTACTTGCGTTAGGAAGACATGCATGAGACTTAACAAACACACAGTACGTAAATGGCATAAAGAAGTGGCATTTTTTAATTATTTTAGTAAATAATGAGTTGTGAAGCCTGAGCAGTTTAGAGGGCCCATACTCCAAAGAAACCCAGCAGGGTAGGGCTTGGGTGGCCAGAAGAATAGAAATAAAATTGGAATCTTCCTCACTATTACCCAGCTTACTGTATCTGCCCAGTTCTCCTATGCCATGACTCACACTGGCTTAAGCCTCTCCTCCTCACCCCCATGTGCACACTTGCTTTCATCCCACGGGCCAGGATCACAATTCATGCTAGACATTGTCAAGGCATGTCAAGAGCAGGAACTAGAAACACGTGCACACCAGAAACAATGATCCACCACTGATGCACACGCATGCCAAGATGTCCAGGCTTCCACTGGGTCCACAGAAAACCAAAAAAGAATGTGCAAACTAGATTTTCATGTGTAGCCAACTGGTACAGGCAAAGTTGGTGAGAAAAAAGGGATGGCACACACTTGAACTGGCTACAAATTATAAATAAATTTTTAACTAAGAGAATTATTTGTCCTGGTACCCTTCCAGTTACAATCAGTGGTAATTGTTCCATTTATTAGGGCTACAGGTAGGTGGAGCCTGCAGCCCTACTGCGTCAGCTCTAAAAATGAGATACAGGATTCAGACCGTAGAACGCTTCCTTTGGAGTTTTCCAGTGATTCTTACACTGTTTGCATTCCTTCAATTTAACCCTTGTAGTGCTGCAGACTGAACATCTCTCCAGGGCTCAATCAAATAGATTCATTTTAGTTGTTTTGGCAGCCTAGGGATTAAGAAACATGCTGTGGACAATCACTTCTCCTTCCGAAACTTGTAATGGTTCAGTGAGTGAGTACAAGAAATACATGCTTACTTTTGAATCCAACTTGGTAAATAGCATTTTTAGAGCTAATGCCAGAGGGCTGTTGATTAGACCAGTTTCAAAAGTTTTCTCAGCTTTTTTCATTATAATTTGACTTGCTATTTTTGGAGACTAATAATTTAGTGACATGACATTCAACAGATAACAGTGTCAACTGCAGTAGTGTCAAATGATAGTCTTAGTGAACTCTCCCTCTTTGTGTGTTTGTGTGTGTGTGTGTGTGTGTGTGTCAGCATTTCCTCTGAATAGCTGATGTATGTTAACCCTTTCTGGGCCTAATTAGTGGCATTGGATGTAGGAAGGATTTTAAATGCTAGGCAGCTAATGTTTTAGTGCGGGAATTACAAAGAATTATAGCAGTGTCAACTGCAGTGTTCCACTGTAGGGCACCCTCCTTTTCCCTGTATTTTCCATGTAAAACTGGGACAAAACTCCTGTACATTTTTCTGTATGCTCAGATCAATACATGTACACAACTAAGTGCCTATCAACTTACGCCTGTCAGTAAAATCACTATAACAAATGTTAAGGCTGTTTTTATTTATTTTAAATGGTAAAACTCACCTACAACATATCACAGAAGCTATGGACAAATGCTGGAATCTCTCAAGTTTTGCTCTCAATGTTCATATGTCGCTAGAACCTCTTGATAGTATTTTAGCATTGTTACAATGTATTGACACAAATGGATAGCCTGGCTGAGATGCACTATGTCATATTCATATTCATATTTTTATCCGTTTTGGCAATGTACTGACACAGGATAGCTTGATGAGATGCAGGTTCTCATTTTCATAGGGTACTAATTTTATCCACTTCTACAATATACTGATACATGTTAGCCTGGCTAAGATGCAGTGTCTCATTTTCAGTGTGGTCTTACTTTTACCAGTACTGACTTTAAACTATGCACATGTGAGTCTGGCACATATGTAGTCATGTCAGTTCTGCCATGTTATGGCTGACTATGGGGCAATTGGAACTCTTGTGGTTTTATACTTGTAGGAAGGGTAAATAAATGCTAGGCAGCTAATCTTTTAGGGTTTTCATAGGTTGCAAGGGGCATCCTAGGGAATTACAAAGAATGATAGTGGTGTCAACTGCAGTGTTCCCAGATTGAACAAAGCATTTCCCTGTAGGGCACCCTCCCTTTCTCTGTATTTTTCATGTAAAACTGGGACAAAACTCCTGTACATTTTCCTCTATGTTCCAATCAATACATGTAAACAACTGACTTCATTATGCCTCTCAGTAAAATCACTATAGCAAATGTTGAGGCTCTTTTTATTTATTTTAAATGGTAAAACTCATCTGCAACATATCACAGAGGCTCTGGAAAAATGCTGGAATCTCTCAAGCTTTGCTCTCAATGTTCACGTCTCTAGAACCTCTTGATGATATTTTAGCATTGTTACAATGTGTTGACACAAACGGATAGCCTGGCAGAGATGCACTATGTCATATTCAGTGGGTCATACTTTTATCCATTTTGGCAATGTACTGACACAGGATAGCCTTGATGAGATGCAGGATCTCATTTTCGGAAAGTCCTAATTTTACCCACTTCTACAATATACTAATACACATCAGCCTGGCTAAGATGCAGTGTCTCATTTTCAGTGGGGTCTTACTTTTACCGGTACTGACTTAAACTATACATATGTGAGTCTGGCACATATATAGTCATGTCAGTCCTGCCATGTTATGGCTGACTACGAGGCAAACTGCACTTGTGCGAGTATCACACGCACGCAGTTCTGTAATCGGAGCAGTATCAGTTACATCTGACTCTGGTGCGGTGAGAGCACCTCATATTCTTTTCAGTGCGCTTGACACTCCTAAAAGCTCTCCACAGCCATATCAGCTCAGTGCTGGCAAAAGCTAAGGGATGGGCAACAGTAGGGACTGCTCTACTGTCTGCATGTCCACAGTCTCTATTGACAGGTCAGTTTAGAAGGACATCGCCTGCCAGCCCGGTGGTGCAGAGGGTTGAGGCATCTAGCCTTACCATGTGTCATGCCGGTGACCCAGGTTCAGGAACTACCTCAGGTCATCGGGGAACCGGCCGGGGTGGAAGGTAGGAGCAGGACTGAGCCACCTATTGGCAGCTCTCCTTTCCTGGGTTGGACACATTCCCTCCTGTAGTAGGGCTTGATTAAGTAAAGCTGTATCCAAATTTCCTCCCTGTGGACCAAGTTATACTTTTTCAATGCCAAAAAAAAATAGCAGTGCATTCCCTGACTTTGAATAAATTTCATATGGGGTGGTATTACACTTTGCACATTCTTGTGTTGTATGATTCTAGTATGTTCATCTATTAAAACAGCAGTGCAGTAATCTGGTTAAAATTTTGGCCAATGCATTTTTATTCTATTTTAGATTGCCACTTACCTTCTGACTTGTATGATATCCTTTCCACAGTCTGAGTCTGCTTTAGTACTTCCTTCATGTCTGAAAGAATAAAAGAAGCACTCCTTTTAACCCTTGCTAGACCATGGACTGATATATCAGTCCTAGATTTCAATATGCTCTAACTCTTTTGGCAGTCTAAGGGTTAATACTGTGCAGACCAGTTCTTCTTCAGTATTTTCAGCTAATTTTGACCATCTGTTGTTTATACATCACTTCTGTTGTGACTAAAATGAACTATTATGCAGCAGGCAATGCTCTGTGCCCTTACAGAACAATAGTTCTCCAAAAACAGCTACGAATACCAATGAAAACCTGGTTCAAGACACATTAAAAGGAATGCTCCTTTTATTATTTCAGACATGGAAAAGGTACTCAAGCAGACTCAAATTGTGGAAAGAAGGGTATCATACAAGTTAGGAGGTAAGTGGCAGGCTAAAATAGCATAGAAAAGTATAAGTCAACATTTTCACCAATTGTTGCACTGTTGCTTTAAGTTATAAAAGGCTATGCTGAATTTTACAAATGTGGACTCATAACTTTGGTAATATTCAGTATTTTCACCACATTTCAACAGTCATTTTGGTACAGTGACTCATTAATGTGACAGCTGTCATTTTTCAACTCCTGCTCAAAATGTGTATTTGCAGCCCAAAAGTTGATTTTGCAATTCCTGCATGACATCACCTTTAGGCCAGGAGATGAACATTTTCTTTGCCCTTCTTTATGAGGCAGGTTCATCACAAGGCTGTGTTGAAAAGTAGGTGTAAAAATATAGAAATAAAAATAATTTTCAATATTTTTAACCCACATTCCTCTCCTGCAGCCCTATCTGCTCTGGCCAGAGTTTATGTATGGAGAGATTGCTCCTTTAGGGCTCATCTGAGAATTACACAGTTCACTGGTTCAGTGGGCTAAGTATGACGTAACGATGGCTGTAACTCAGTATTGTTAGTAAGTAGATTGTTGGCAGAAGTCTGAGGACTGAGGTAGTCTGTAGCATGTGTTGTGTATGCTCTGTTCCCTAGGAACTAACACGTTTTTGGGGTACCGGTAGCACAGAACACTTTTGAGGAGGATTCCACCCTAGAGGTGCCACAGGACATCGGGTCCCTTGGCTACAGGTACCTTCAGGAAGATGCTAGAAAGAAAGAGGTGAGCCATTAGAATAGGAGGAGTGGTTGGTATTAGCAAAGAAATGAGCATCCAAAGGACAGTTGGAGCATAAGTTCTTATGTAGCGCTTGAAGGGTGTTCATAGAGCTTCTAATCTGACATGTACCTATTATCAAAAGGAGAGTCAGAGGTAGATCACTGCATGGCTAGATGGTGAATTAATATCCCTATTCAAAATCAGAGACACATGCTGGTCACATTTCAAGACTCTGCCTTTACATCTGACTGAGAAAAATATAGATGTAACCCCTAGATGGCGCTATCCCAGGGGCTACTACCCCTGCCTGATTTGCCACTAACAGGTTGAGGGGCCTGGATCCGATGGCAGGTGCCTCCACCCAGAGGTCAGGGTTTGCAATAGTTAAACTAACTTGGTCACAGCCCTCTGGGACACTGCAACCCCCCCTTGCTTCCCACTAGTGGCCCACACAATATATCAGAATTACCTTCACAGTATACACTTACCCCCAGGACTGGTTCAGGCACTGGGACCCCTGTAAAATAAGATACAGTGCAACAATCACAGTACAATACTTTAACATAGACAAATACCTCAGGCAGTATAACTTTGCTGAAACAAGCAGCTCGGATTTATTTAGGGGAATATAACAAGGACAGGGGAAATCAGGTTAAATAGCTTATCACTTTACTCATCTATTTATGGCTCTGTGCATTAGGCCTATCCCTACCAGTTACTGTCCCTGGGTACCCAAGCCCTAGTGGCTAGTCCAAACCGTGGCAGCTGGTAGGGGTCCTTTCACACAGAGAAAAGAAAAATTAGTTAAACAGTCAGCAGTACAATAATTCCATTTGGATTCAATGTGGCAATTCAACAGGGAGCGACCCTGAATTAGTACTCGCGACCTCCAAACAAGATAGGGTCCTTCAACGTCAGCAGGGCTACTCTTGAGCTCCACGAGACTCCTTACACATTTATATGACAAACTGCAACAGGCAAAAGTCCTTTAATGGCAGCAGGATTCACTTGAGCTATACAAGCCTCCTCACACATTTATATGGTAAACAGTAACATGGCGAAAGTCCTTTAATGGCAGCAGGATTCACTTGAGCTACACAAGCCTCCTCACACATTTATATGGTAAAAAGAAAGTACTATACCAGGCAGGCTGCTTCTCTATCCCGATCGCAATTACTGCACAATACCCGGGAGAACACACAGCAGATTCAGTTCCTGACAGACCGAGCGCAATTCAGCAATTTCTCCAGTCTTCTACAGGGTGAGCCTGGCTTCTACTCTTCAGATATCCTTTGATTCTCTTCACAGGATGGATTCAGTCCTAACAAGCAGTTACACCAGCTGCAGACCGGAACTCGGGGCCTTACACACGTTTCCCGACTAAAACTGCACACTGAAAAAGCACAGGGCTCATTCCCTCTTCACTGCCAGAACTCAACTGAAACTCCAGCAGACAAAACCGGGCACTTCCTTTGAGTTCCTCCCAGTTCTTGGCTGGATTGGCTGTCACTCACAATAGACTGCCCCTGTTGGTCCAAAAAGGTGCAAGTCAAACTACATCTCCCAGAGTCACTGCCCATACAATCCTCTTGTGGCTGGCTCAGATTACTGAGTCCAAATTCTGATTCGTCCAAGGCACCATTTTAGAGCTACCTTAACCCACACTGATTGGTCCAGTTCAGCAGTTCAAAACTAGAATGGGAACTAGGCAAACACAGTTCTGACTGCAAAGAAAGCAGGTTAGACAAACTGTATTTTCATTATTACTCTAAATGATTTCTGGCAAACAGTTACATCTTTCAGATAGGTTCTCTTTGCACTCCTAGTGACTGCAAAATGGAATGAATTGGCAGCAGCTCTAGTGGTACTCAAGTAGAAAACACACAGTCCCCATACAAACTAATTATGTCTGCAAGCAGACAGCTCTTAAAGAGACAGTACCAGAGGCTCTAAAAACACTCACAGATAAATGGCTTAAACGCCAAACACCATTCAGGCTTGGAGCATTCAAGCAAGCTCCTGGAAGTCTTTTGGGAACCCTCATTTGCAGGGGGGGGTTACACCCTTCCTGGCCTGGGAAAGCTTGACGTCCGTGTCAAGCAAGTACCCCCAAAAGTTTCAACTGCAACCATATACATTTGCATTAGGCTCACACATGTAATCATCAGTCAACATATCATTTTACCAAGAACACATTTTTGAAACATTGCAGTACGTCACTCTTTACACAGTATTACACACATATTGTACCATAACTCAAGTTATTACCTCTTGTACATGAAACCTGAAGAGAGGGGGCCCTTCCCTATCAGTTACCTTGGGGCTGGACGGGGTAAGTGCACCATACTTAGAGGGCAACACAAGTAACTTGGAGTTAGCACTGACGCTCAGTTTGGGCAATGAGCTCGGGGACACACACACTCCTTTATGGACAACATTGAGAGGCAAGTCCACAGCTTCCCAAGGGAATCATAACTGAGGTGCACCACAGGCTTTACAGCTCGACCAGTCTTTCTAGGGGGAACTGTTACAGTCTCTGCACTCTGAGCCTCATTTTCAGCATTGTCCTCACTTGTCAGGGAGTCTCCATGGGGTAGAGAGGCTAGAACTTGGGGCACTTTCAGCTCCAGGAGTTACAGTTTCTGAGTCCACAACATTTGGCTTGCATGGAGCTTTGGACACTGGCAGTGGACTGTCAGGGCACTCAAAATACTCTTCTTGTTCTGGTGTATCACCAGTGTCCCCAATCCATCATTTTCCTCCTGAAAGCTCAAACAGTTCAACCATGCACAATGATTCCATTTCATCTGATCTGATACTTTGCACTTCACTTTCTGGGAGCATTGGCTCCAGGGACTGCTGGGGCTTAGACAGTCCAGAAGGCCCAGCTTCTGGCTTCAGTATTGACTAGGGATTGCCCTTCAAACAATTGACTCAGTTCGTAAGAAGGATAGTATTCAAAGTCACTCTCACTTTCTTCTGATATGGACTGACAGTCATGCTCAACTGGGACTTGTGGAGGGAACACTTTAACTCTGCTTCTGTAGGTGCAGACTTTCTTGATCTTTTCTTAGCAGCAGCTGTAGTCACTGGTCCAGAGGGGGCATCTTCTGGGGCTCAGACTCAATCAAGATTTGTCCAATGGGCAGAAATGATTTCTATGCATTGTTTTACATCTTTGAATTATTCTCAGGCCTTACTTTGTACACTGGCAGATCATCTAGTTTGCCCACTACAATGTGAGGGAGATGGTGCCATCTGTCAGCAATCTTGTGTTTGCCATGCAGTCCCAGATTTCTTAGCAATACCCGATCTCCCTCCTGGAGTTCCTGTGCTTTCACCTTTTATCATACCTTTCTTTGTTGGCCAGATTTCTTTTGGCAGCCATGGTTTGAGCCAGTTAGTAGCATGAGTTAGCTGGGCCTTTAACTTTTGCACATACTGTAAATAGTTGTCAGCTTGAACCCCATCAGGAGAGACTCCAAACACACATCTACGGTGAGTGAGCTTCTCTTCCAAACATCAGGCGGTAGGGAGAACCCAGTGGCATCACTTTTGGTGCAGTTATAAGCATGTACCAGGGTGCTAATTTGTTGGCTCCATCTAGGCTTGTCCTTTGGGTGCAGGGTGCCTAGCATATCTAGCAAAGTGCGGTTGAAACGCTCAGGCTGTGGGTCCCCCTAGGGTGGTAAGGAGTGGTTCTGGACTTGCCTCCCCCACAGAGAAGCATCTCTTTGATCAGACGACTCTCAAAGTCTCCCTTGATCAGAATGGATTCTTTGTGGAGCCCCATAGTGAACAAAAAGTTTTCTACAAGTACTTTGGCCACAGTGGATGCTTTCTGGTCTTTGGTGGGAAAGCTTGGGCATATCTCGTGAAATGGTCAGTGACCACCAGCACATTACTGATATTTCTTTGATCTGACTCCAAACTCAGAAAATCAATACAGACCAGCTCCATGGGTGCACTGGTGGTGATGTTAACAAGGGGGGCAGCCCTCTGGGACAAAGCTTTCCTCTGTAAGCAGCGACTACAAGTTCGAATGTGTTGCTCCACATCAGCCCCCATCTTAGGCCAATAGAATCTGGATCTCACCAAGTCAAGTGTTCTGTCTATACCAAGGTGCCCCATGTGTCAGTGGCTCAGTAGGTAGCACACTTGCCTCTGAGGCCGGGAGATCAGAGGGCTGTGGGTTCAGTTCCCACATCTGGCACTTGGGTTAATATCCCAATACTGACACTGTAGTGCAGCATGAGAGGGGTGCTGCACTTCTGAGGTGCAGTCTTTCGGATGAGACGTTAAACCGAGGTCCCATCTGCCTGGATTGGTGGTAGTTCAGGTGGATGTTAAGATCCCATGGCACTTATCGAAAAAGAGTAGGGGAATTTTCCCGGTGTCCTGGCCAAATTTCCCTCATTCACTAAAAATACCACCAACAGCTTAATCTGGTTCAAGGTCAGCTGGCATTCATCTGTATCCCCCCCCAGGTCGTGCCTGAAAATAGGCAGGATTTGTCTAGTGCACTTACCCGGTCAACAAAAACTAAATAAATAAATGTGGCTGTGCAAGGACCTCAGTATTGAGTCTCGAAAGGCAGTGGGCAGCACTAGTTGTTGTTTGTCTACTTGTCCCCCTCTGTCTACTGTTTCTCTGTATAACAGTTTATTGATCAGTTTCAACTTAGGACCTTCTTTGTATAACAGTGCAGTTCTCAAATCAGTGGAGCGTAATTTGGACACATCTTTTCCTGCATAGAGGGCTTCTAAAGCTGATTTGATCATGGGATGTAGTTGAGCCCGCCAAATACTTCATTGTCCAGCTGAGGCGTGCACCAATGTCTATTGCAGAAAAGTGGCAATAAGCAGCAGGTATGCAATTCTCAGAGGGTCCCAAGCAATCTACCATGCAGTCCACTGCGTCCGTGGACATTTGTTCCTCCCTGTCAAACTTCCGCAGAGTGCCCGAATGTCAGGTTCTGCCAATCTGACCCAATCATTCTGGGGAACAGGCCTCTGGGAGAGAGCATCAGCATCTATGGTTCAGACCTGCTCGTATTCGAGCATAGTCGTATGTAGATAATGCAGAAAGCCACCTATGGCCAGTGGCATCCAACTTAGCTGAAGTCTGCACATAGGTCAAAGGATTATTGTCAGTTTTACTAGTATTTTAGCCCCATACAAGTACTCATGGAATTGGTCAACAATAGCCCACTTCAAAGCTAGGAACTCTAACTTATGTACAGGATAGTTGTTTTCGGATGAGTCAGGCTTCTACTGGCAAAGGCCACTGGTCTCAGGCCATTCGTGCTCTTGGTACAACACAGCCGCCAACCCTTGCAAGCTAGCATCAGTGTGCAGGACGTAAGGTTTTCTTGGATCGGCATAGGCCAGCACTGGAGCATGGGTAAGTTGATATATGATCTCATGAAAAGCAGTCTCACAATCAGGAGTCCAGCGGGCCCCACATACTTCACTCGGATGAAAATACACTCTTTCAGTCTTGAGGGACGCTGACTTTTGGTATTTTTTATGGGTTGGGGGATACCCTTGAGTAAGGTTAAGTAAAGGGCGGATCACTCTTGAATAGTCCTTGATGAAACGCCGATAATAACCACAGAATCCCAGGAATCTTTGCAGTTCTTTTAGATTTTTGGGCTGTGGCCAGGTGGTCAAGGCCTCAACTTTACTTGGGTCGGTCTCTATTCCCTCGGTGGATACTATGTGTCCCACATACTTTACTGATGTTTGAAAGAATTGACACTTATCAATGGACAGTTTAAGGCCAAAGTCCTCCAGTCGGTCCAATACCTTAAATAATCTGCTCTCATGTTCCTCCAGTGAGCTGCCAAACACAATAACATCATCTAGGTATACCAGGCACTCTAGTAAGTTCATGTCCCCCACTGCACGCTCCATCAATCGTTGAAAAGTGGCTGGGGCACCTGAAATCCCTTGAGGCATCCTCATGAATTCATAGAAGCCAAGCGGACAGATAAAGGCTGTCTTCTCACGGTCCTCTGGGGCCATCAGGATCTGGTAGTACCCACTGTGGAGATCCAACACAGAGAACCACTTGCTCCCGTTTAGGCAGTCCAAAGCATCCTGAATGCGGGGCATTGTGTACTGATCAGGGATAGTCCGCCGGTTTAAGGTGCGATAATCCATGCACATCCTTCCTGTCCCATTCTTTTTCCTCACTACCACAATGGGGGAAGCATAAGGGCTTCTGGATTCTTGTATTACACCAGCAGCTAACATCTCTTGCAGATGCCGTCTCCATCATCTATGTCAGCAGGTGCCAGGCGTCCGAGACCTCTCACGAAATGGTCTTTCGTCATGCAGCGGATATTGTGCTCAGCTCCTTACGCATCCTATGTCCCATTCCTTTAAAGAAAACACCTGGTCTCTCTGGGCAAGCTTCTCACTGATCCTCACTTTCCATTCAGCTGGCAACGGGGAGTCGCCGAAATCAAACAAATCAGGCATTACTCTGTCATTCTTCCTCGAACTCTTGCTGCTGGGTAGCACTGCAGTGTCTGCACAATACACATTAGCCAGGATGCAACCTCTATTTACTCGAATGTCTCTTTCAGACACATTATGAACTTGGACCATTACCCTTCTGGCATAAGCATGGGCTCTAGCGGGCAAAATACTAGGCTTGACCAGCAGTCCCTCTGGCAATTTTCCATCGCCTGGTGCATCCAACATTAATATTTTATTCTTAACATCCTTTCTGATATGGACCTCTCCCTGTAAGGTACACAGGCATTTGGCGCCAGGATCAGAGACTCAGGATCCTTCTTCCATACAATTCCGACCGGTTCCTCTGGTTCTATTTTTCAGCATCTCTGTGCCTCATAGGCCTTCTTAATTAAAGTCGGAACTCTTAAAGCTCTACTAGTCTTTGACCCCTGTTTTTCATAACACAACTGTGCCAGCCTTCTGAACATATGAGCATTTGTTCCAATCAACAAAGGGACACCATCATACAGTCCAGTGGGGGACACACTAAGGCTAGGTCTCTACTTGTTCGCCACTCCAGCCATGGAGGTGGGGAAAGACAGCCAAATTCGGATATACCCGAATAAGGGTAGGCCTTCTCTTAACCCCCATACATGCAGTCCTTCTAATGGTTGTAAGTGACGCCTGACAAATGCTTCTGATACCAATCCTGGAACATAATTGTCACTTGGGAGCCACTGTATAATACAGCTCTTGTAGACACTCCATTCACCTTACAGTGGTCTCCATGGAGGGACCCGCTATTCTGGACCAGTCTGGAGAGGCGGTAGTGGGGCCTGGGCACTGACCTTGCCACAAAGGGACGTGAGTTAGCATTTTTGGTGCCCTCACTGGGAATCATTTGGTACACCTCTTAACCACTGATTTGTTCTCCAAGCTCTCCTTGTAGCCTATATGCAACTTTGTCAGTGTCTTTTGGGGACCGCATTCCATTTTCATGTGTCCATCTTTCCCACAATTATAGCAAAACATACTTTCTGGAGTTTGAGCTGGCCGAGGCACCACACTGGGAGCCAGGGTGGGGGTATTACTAACTGGAAACCTGGGTGCCATCTCTGTCTGCGGCGTGATAAGCATTTGGAGACATCTCGTCAGTTTCTCCACTTCCATGGTCAAGGAATTGAGTTTGGAGCTGTTATCAGCAGGAGATACTTGGGTGGGTACCCCCACCCCCATAGCAGATGCAGTCGGATATATGTCGGGCCCGTACTTGCAGGCGTGGCCTTCATAAAGGGACTGTTTTTGAATTCCCGGATCGCTCTCAACAGTTCGCCCCATTGTGGCATATCTTTTTCCTTGTCAGAGCACTCATTGACTGCCAACCTCTGCCCGTGAACTTCACTTGATGGGTCACCCTCAGTCACTTAGAGTGAGCCGCAGCTATTGGTGCAGGTCCCTCCCGAGGTTGCCTTTTCTCAACTCCTCAAATTTCTCTCATTAACTCATCATAGGAGGGTGGGGATTCCAGTCGATTTGCCAGGCGTAACTGAAGCAACAGCAGTTCTGAGAAGGGGGCAGACTTAAGGATCCTGTCCAGCCTGGTTCGGTCCAGTTCAGTCGCTGGCAAACTACCCTTTCTGAGGCATTCTTGCAACAATTTTTCCAGCCGAGATACATACACAGACAACAACTCCCCTTGGTACTGTTGTGCATTTCTTACTCTCCACCATAGGTCCTCATCAGAATCTGGGCTTCCATACACATTCTCCAAGGCCTCAAGATAGGCCTGTGCAGTCACTTCAGGGTTACTGGCCCGTTTAGCACGGATGGTAGCCAGGGCAGGACCTCGGAGGCTCTCACCAACCCTCTTTCGCTTTTCAGCTTCAGCATTGCCATTCTAGCACTTGGGGCAACATAGTCTATCCAGGTCTCCCAGTCATCCTCCCCTTGGGTGTGGGAGGGTGCCAGAAGATCCTCAACCTCGTAAAGTCGTGACTAATGGTAGGTGCAGAAATAGGGTCTGCATTGGTTCAGCCACCATTACGGGTACTGGAGCGGGAGAGGGTGTTGGGGGAGTAACACCCCGGTGGCAAGAATAGTTTCTTCAAGTCCTCCACAGTTTTCCCTTCCCCCAGCAACCATTTAGCAAATTTCTCCTCAAAAGTTTCAGACAGTGGTTGGGGCTCATTCCCCCCCTGGGTCTTTACTATCCTTAGTTATCACTCTCCAGGCAGTGAGGGCTCCCTCTGGGGTAATGGTCTGTGGCACTTTGGAGCTATCTATGGGATCCTTAAACTCTACTAGGGCCAGGAAAGTGTGGGTGAGCAGATTAGCATGTTTGTAAACCTTCCACCTTGGAAAGTACTCCCTGTACAGTGTCCGTATTGATTCCCAGGGGGATGTCCAGGATAAGCATAGCATTTTGGGGGTCGATCTCCTCCCCAGTACACCACTCCACCAGCCGGTGCACAGCCACTTCTGTCGGGGTACCCATTTTTTTCTTAACAGTGGTTCGTAAATATGACCACTAGAGGACACACAATCCCAGCGGTGAGCCTCCAAGATGTAACCCCTAGATGGCGCTATCCCAGGGGCTACTACCCCTGCCTGATTTGCCACTAACAGGTTGAGGGGCCTGGATCCGATGGCAGGTGCCTCCACCCAGAGGTCAGTGTTTGCAATAGTTAAACTAACTTGGTCACAGCCCTGTGGGACACTGCAACCCCCCCCCTTGCTTCCCACTAGTTGCCCACACAATATATCAGAATTACCTTCACAGTATACACTTACCCCCAGGACTGGTTCAGGCACTGAGACCCCCTGTAAAATAAGATACAGTGCAACAATCACAGTACAATACTTTAACATAGACAAATACCTCAGGCAGTATAACTTTGCTGAAACAAGCAGCTCTGATTTATTTAGGGGGATATAACAAGAACAGGGGGAAATCAGGTTAATTAGCTTATCACTTTACTCATCTACCTATGGCTCTGTGCACAGGCCTATCCCTACCAGTTACTGTCCCTGGGTACCCAAGCCCTAGTGGCTAGTCCAAACCATGGCAGCTGGTAGGTGCCCTTTCACACAGAGAAAAGAAAAATTAGTTAAACAGTCAGCAGTACAATAATTCCATTTGGATTCAATGTGGCAATTCAACAGGGAGCGACCCTGAATTAGTACTCACGACCTCCAAACAAGATAGGGTCCTTCAATGTCAGCAGGGCTACTCTTGAGCTCCACGAGACTCCTCACACATTTATATGACAAACTGCAACAGGCAAAAGTCCTTTAATGGCAGCAGGATTCACTTGAGCTATACAAGCCTCCTCACACATTTATATGGTAAACAGTAACATGCGAAAGTCCTTTAATGGCAGCAGGATTCACTTGAGCTACAAGCCTCCTCACACATTTATATGGTAAAAGAAAGTACTATACCAGGCAGGCTGCTTCTCTATCCCGATCGCAATTACTGCACAATACCGGGAGAACACACAGCAGATTCAGTTCCTGACAGACCGGCGCAATTCAGCAATTTCTCCAGTCTTCTACAGGGTGAGCCTGGTTTCTACTCTTCAGATATCCTTTGATTCTCTTCACAGGGCAGATTCAGTCCTAACAAGCAGTTACACAGCTGCAGACGGAACTCGGGGCCTTACACGTTTCCGACTAAAACTGCACACGAAAAAGCACAGGGCTCATTCCTCTTCACTGCCAGAGCTCAACTGAAACTCCAGCAGACAAACCGGGCACTTCCTTTGAGTTCCTCCCAGTTCTTGGCTGGATTGGCTGTCACTCACAATAGACTGCCCCTGTTGGTCCAAAAGGCGCAAGTCCAAACTACATCTCCCAGAGTCACTGCCCATACAATCCTCTTGTGGCTGGCTCAGATTACGAGTCCAAGTTCTGATTCGTCCAAGGCACCATTTTAGAGCTACCTTAACCCACACTGATTGGTCCAGTTCAGCAGTTCAAAACTAGAATGGGGAACTAGGCAAACACAGTTCTGACTGCAAAGAAAGCAGGTTAGACAAACTGTATTTTCATTATTACTCTAAATGATTTCTGGCAGATAACTGACTAATTTCAATGCACATACAAAACAGTTATTATAAATGTAGAAAGTGTTGTAATAACATCTTAAAACACACTTAATAAAAACAGATGACTTCCTGTTTAATCTACAGTAAATAGAGGGCCAAGTTCTTCGGCGACATCATTTTCTGTCAGGAGTCTAAAACATATGTCTGCCCCAGCCCTTAATTACAGGCTGATTTACATATGAATAACTCTGGACTGCAAAGACTCATGGATAAACACAATGTCTCATTCAAATTATCTTTTTATGGGCTTTGAGACATTTAGAAACCCTGTCGATGACAGTTCCTCTTAAAGTCAGAACAAAAAGGGCCAAATTTAAGGTTGCACCAGTACAGTGCACATGTTTTGTCTGAAACCAAGCCTATGTAAAAATATTCCGGTTACAAAAAAAAAAAAATAGGTAGGGTTTGTGAGTTAAATACATAAATGCAAACAGTGGCTAAATATGTGAAGGGGACTACAGAAAGAGAAGGGTTATAAGCAAGGAAGGGGGGCGAGAGGTAGAAGCTAGGTAGCTTGAATTGTGTAGTAAGTGTAATTCGGGTTTTGACAATTAATAAATTATACATTTTGCTCATCCTTCATTAAAGCTTGGTGTAAAGGTGAACACAACCACTGCATCAAGATTTGCTGTTCTTTTCTGACTGCCTAATACCGTAGCAGGTTTGAAAAGTAACTTAGAGCACACACAATTTGTTAAAACGTGCAGTCTCACAGTTGTTTTTTATAACAAAAAAAATTATGCCTTTGATTGGGGAAAAAGGAACATTTTATGTCTTAAGTGCTAGTCTTTTGGTGCTGAACTGTTAAAACAAATGAGGCAGACTGCTGGCTTTTGATAACTAGATAGCAAACAAAAAATGCCCCACAGCTGACTAGCCTATATGTTGTTTAGCTGTTAATTGCAGTGAGTACTAGCAGATTTATGCACTATGCAAAATGGGAGCCTGTGTATCTTAAAACTATTAAATGAAACCAGTCAGGGCTGTAGTGTGTGTAAAACTAGCAGTGAACTACTGTAACTATAACAGACGAGGCATACTGATGAGTTCTGGTAGGACGAAACACGTGTCTATGTCTTCTGTTAGCACCCTTTGCAAACTGTGTGAGAGGCCTTTCGGCACCATGCAATTCTGCTTAAAGTTGTACCAGCATAACATTCTGTGGTGATTTGCATATGCAGCCCATGATGCTTTGCATTGTGTGGGCATGTGTGATTTTGTATTTTCTTGAAACTTGGCTTCCCAGCCAAATGCCCTTTGGGGTAAGCCTTGCCTCCGTGTTTGTACACAGAGGTTCTTTGTCTTTTAAATAGTTTTTTATTTTAATGGGTTCACCACAACATATCCAAGACACACTGTCTTAGGGTAGCTGGTCCATTCCACTGGGGTGTCAAACAGACGAGGCATACTGATGAGTCCTGGTAGGACGAAATACGTGTCTGTGTCTTCTGTTAGCATCCTTTGCAAACAGTGTGAGAGGCCTTTCGGCACCATGCAATTCTGCTTAAAGTTGGACCAGCATAACATTCTGTGGTGATTTGCATATGCAGCCCATGATGCTTTGCATTGTGTGGGCATGTGTGATTTTGTATTTACTGTAACTATGCTGTCTGCAACTTAAATAAGAATACCAGTACATATTTTCTTGTATGAATAGTAGGATACATTTATGTAAGTAATAATACCCAGCAGGGTGGGTGTTATTGGGATATAATGGACCACTCAGGGGTGTAATGAGGCCCGAGGCCGCAGGCGGAGTTATAGCCCCTGGAAGGTCCGTTATATCCCATAAAGCACACCCTGGAGGGTACTAATGCACTTAGAAAATGGAATAAAGAGACTGAGACAAGAAAGCTGGTTTAAACAATTGAAACAGTGAATTTATTAAAGTGTTAAGTTGTTTTGAAGTAGGGATGAAAAAAATAGTCCCTTTTTGGGGGTTGGAAAGGAGGAATAAGCTGAAACGCTGTTAATCCCAAGTTGCACTTTTTACTTTGAATAGTGGGAAAAAAATCTACTCTTTCTGGTAGTTCATAATGTTGACTGGTCCTCTGAAGCTGTACTGTAAAAAGTTTAATGGATTTTGTGGATATGCTGAAGAAGAAGAAAGCTATGTTAGTACAGTCAACAATGTGGATAAAATAAATAAATATAAGAACAACAAATGTTGCAGGTCATACCTTTTATTTCTGGACATGCTGGTGTTTCTCTGCTGGGTCCTGCAGCTGGTACTGCTGTGGTTTCTATTTTTTTTTTTTTTTTTTAAACTTATTATTTTTCCTCCTTACCGCCCCAGTCATTCCACTCACCCGGATCCCTCACACACACACACACCATCCAGATGCCGAGGAGTCTGCCGTTAGAGTGCAGCACTCATCGGGAATTCTGTAGGCCCAGATAACTCCCCGGGTGGGGCAAGAAAGGTTCCCCCACTTACCTCCTCAACTTGCAGAGGCGCATGCTCCTACACAGCAGAGTCTGCCTTTGGCCATGTGGATATGCGAGGCTGGAAGGATCGTCACCTAGGACCAATGGGGATTTTTTCCTCATTACCATTGCTCCCACCTCTCTACCAACGTCGACTTGCTAGGAGGGCCAATGAGACAGAGGCATGCAGAGATGCATCTCTGCTCAGGCCTTCAGACGACGTTGGTCCCTCCCCCTTCTTAGCTTCCCCCTAGCCACACTGCCAGATGCCTGTGGCCACCAGGAGGTGGCAGTGTTGCGGCAGAGATAACTCCCACCCCTCCCCAGAGAAGGAGAGCAAACCATTGAGTGCTTTGATCCTTCTCTCTCCCTGCCGACCCCTGGTGGCCCGAGTCTGTTCCTGAATCCGGGTCGCCGGCGTATTTCGAGGTGTGGCGTCCAGCACCTCAGCCCTCAGCGACACTGGGCCATTCTGTTTCTTTTAAAGTGGAAGGCTGTTCTGTGCTTTTTTGGTTTGCTGTAGTCTTCTGCTGTCCACCAAGAATACTGCTCCAGTGTTCTATATCAGCCGAGGAAGTTGTCCAGTAGTTTGCTAAACTTGATTCAGAGTGGTGTCCTGTTACAGAGATGATCTCTCTTGGAGCCAGTCCTGCACTGGATGGAAGTTGTACCACAGTTGCCCGAATACTGTGGTTGGTATATTTTTGGCTTAATTGGGCTTCACTACTTACTTTTGTCATTAAAGCTCCTAAAAATTTTTTCCCCATAGGCTCATGGGTATACCAGGTTCTTTCCTTGTCGAGATGTTCCTGTGGCAGTCTTCTAGGGTGAACGTAAAATGATTTTGTATCTTCTGGTATCTTGCTCAAATATTTCAGAATGATTTGACAGGACAGTGTGGGTCATCCGTTCTCTCAGAGATAACCCCCCTTTGTGATTCTTTGTTGGGCTCTAAGGGATTTTTGTGATTTTTTTTGTCTCTGGATTGTGGCTCAGCATTATATACCTGCGCCTGTTTTCACTGGTTTTCAGCACAAACAACTGTGGTGTAAGCTCTCTCAATCCTTCTCGCTCTCACCTTGCCGTGTGAATCTGGATATCAAACCAGACTTTTCTTATTAATCCGGATACAGTGTTGGGCGAGAGGGCTGGGGATGATCTCAGTTTGTGCAAGTCGTGCGATGTAATAGTGGGGTGGTGGGTAGCTGTGTCTTGCTGTGTCTTGCTGGT
The DNA here is from genome assembly GCA_016271365.2 of Neoceratodus forsteri. Taxonomy (NCBI): domain Eukaryota; kingdom Metazoa; phylum Chordata; order Ceratodontiformes; family Ceratodontidae; genus Neoceratodus; species Neoceratodus forsteri. The sequence goes on along the minus strand of CM057450.1, from coordinate 93,606,966 downwards.
TCTTGCGGAGCTGTTTTAAAATTGATGCAAACACATTATTTGAGCTTTTAAATGCTGGGTCCATTATTAAGGAGATGTTGCAGTTGATATTGGAGAGTTGAAGTGTTGTGTAAGGCCGGCACAGAGGGAGCAGTAACCACTTACTGAATATTGTTGCCCTGTCTCTGTTCGGACTTCTACATAAAACTGCCTGAACAGTTTGTTTAGTGTGGCAGGGCTGTGTACGTTGACAGTGATATTTCTTGTTGCGGCCCACTGTTCAAAGACCTGTACTGCCCACTGTGTTTGCTGTTTTGTGGTGGGCTCCTGGCATTCCTCCTCGACCTTGTCTACCTCAGCCGCGCTTAAGGAAAGAAAACTGTGACTTGCTTTATGTGGTTTTTTGGTAGCAGGTACTGTGTCAGTGTCTTTGTCTGGCTGTTCAAACATTTTTTTTAAAGTCCTACTTTCTGAAAAGATTAAGTTTACTTCCGTGTTGGTCACTGATTTTGCCAGTGGCGAGTGGGCTACAGAGTGGACTCATGAGGTGAAATGCTAAGTTTTCGTGTTTATTTATTTATTTGCTTTTGTTAACCAGGTGAGTACACTAGGCATAGAGATGCCTATTTTCAGGCACGACCTGGGAGGATGCAAGTCAAATACAAAACAACAAACAGCAATGTGACGCAGCACATAGAATAGGTTGTACAATGCAGAGGTAGTCAGAAATAAAATGACAAACAACTTGCAAGACTTTATAATACGTGGTCGGATAAAGTAAATAATATGACAAAAATACAGGAATCATTCAGAAAAAAATGAGATAAGTGCAACACAAGTACAGAAATTGGTACCAGTCAGTGTTGTGGACAGTGTACAGTAAGTGCCAAGTAGCAAGACAAGTAAACAAGAATAAAGGATAAGAGGAGGAGGGAAGGGGATAGAGGAGGAGAGGTAGGTTAGTGTGTGAACAGGAAGGGTGGGAGTAGAGCAAGGTAGAGCAGAGTGAGAGATGAGCTTAAGGTGGATGGAAGCAGGTACAAGGATTTACTGCAAATAGATGTTCACGGTGGAGCTTCTTAAAGCCAGCATGTGTAGGGGCAAGATGAATAGCTTGAGGGATAGTATTCCAATACTTAGAGGCAGCATAGGAGAAGGCTCGTGCACCCATTGTGGCCTTGTGCCTAGGGATGAAAAGAGGAGTCTGGTCAATTGAACGGAGCCAGTAGGAGGGGGTTTGAGAGTGTAATAACAAGGTGAGAGATTGGGTTATACCATCTATTAAAGTGCCATAGGATAGGAGGCGGTGGGCAGCAGGACTAGGCCCTTTTAGATCAGCATAGAGCTGACAGTGATGTTTGTACCGAGGAGAGGCAGAGGCATAACAGCAAATGTTATTATAGGTAGTATCCCACGTATGGGGGGAGGTCTTAGTTGCATCTAGGTAGGTGACCGAGCCATAGGCCAATAATGGGAGCAGAAAGCCTTGTGCCACAGCAAGCCTAACCGATGGAGTGAGGGCATAGCTAGTGTGGTAGGTTCCTCCGATTTTTGCATTAACAGATTTGCAAGTTGCATTAATGTGGGGATCGAACTCCAAAGATTCATCAAGAAGAATACCCAAGTATTTGAAGGAACTAGTGCTAACTAACAGGGAATTGTCAGCACCGGATATTTTAAGGGAGTTTCGATTTACTTTTAGTCTAGCTGGAGAGCCAAAGAGCATGGACTGAGTTTTACTTACATTAAGAACAAGGTGATTTACAGTTAGCCAGGATTGTATGTTTAGGAAGTCTGAAGATAGTGAGTCATTTATGTCTGATATATTACTAGCACTGTGTTAGAGGACAAGGTCGTCTGCGTAGAGCAAGGCAGAGCAGGTAGGTGCCCAGAATGGGAGGTCGTTTATGAAAATTGTGAAAAGTAGGGGGCCAAGTATGGATCCCTGCAGGACACCAACATGTATGAATGACAATCAGACATAGCTGAGTTAAAAGCTACAGCCTACCAGTTAGAGGAGAAGAATAGATAAAGGAATAGTAATACTCTATATGGCTACCCTGTAGGGAATCAGAGGATGCCCTCTCTCGAAGAAGCTCCCACAGACGACTCCTTTAGTTCATGTATCATAGATAAAAAGGCTGTGGTGTCCTTAGTAACTGAAATGGCACCAGTGGAGCAGCGAACATGGCTCTGGGAGGGTAGGGTTGGGGGTCAGGGGATGGAGGAAGCGTGGGGAGTACTTAACACGTCGATTAAAAGGCATGAGTAGGTTATGTTTCTTTTTTTTTTCTCTCTTTTTTTATGTACTTAACGTATGGCAGAACTGTTAAAATGTTATACATGTCCTGATATATGCTTTGTTAAGAACTCATGCCAATGTTCCATTGTAAGCATTGCTGGAAAGATGTATGCCTGTTAAAGGATGTTGAAATAGTATAAAATGAATAGTTAATTTAAAAAAAAAAAAAGCTACAGCCTGCTGACGATTGGGCAGATAGCTATAGAACCAGTTCACCGATTCAGCTGAAAAACCAAGGGAGATAAGTTTTGTAAGGAGAACGGTGTGGTTAGCCAGATCAAATACCTTGGTTAGATCAATGAAAATGGCACCTGTCAAGAGACCAGACTCCACAGTGGCATAGATGTCATTAGTAAGTTTTAGGAGGGCAGTAGAAGTACTGTGGCCTTTTCGGAAACCATGCTGGGAACCAGAGATGAGACTGTGTTTCCGCAGATACTCTGTGGTTTGATTTGCCACTAATTTTTCAAGGATTTTACTGAGCACAGAGAGGATAGCAATGTGTCGATAATTAGCCATATCTTTAGGATCACCTTTTTTAAGGATGGGGGTTATCCTAGCTATCTTCCATACATTAGGAACTACACCATGACATAGCGACAAGTTAAAGATTTTAGTTAGAGGGGAGGCTATGAGTGGGGCAGCGGCTTTCAGAAGCCTGGGTTCCAAACTGTCAGTGCCAAAGCTAGTAGTGTCTGAGATAGTGAGTAGCAGCTTAAGGACTTCAATAGTAGTGACAGTCCGAAACCTGAAAAGTGGACGGGAGAGCATTGGTACAGTAGCCACAGGAGTGGATGTAGGGTGGCCTGTAGGGAAGGAGGCTGAGTAGCGTGAAAGGTCTGAGAAATGACAGTTGAAAGAGTTGGCAATGGTCACTGGGTTTTTACAGTGTATGCCGTTTAGTAGTATGTCATTTGAGGTGGTCGGTTTATCAGTACCAAGGAGAGTTTTAATGACTGACCAAAATTTTTTCAAGTCTCCTCCAGCTTTTATTAGTAAATCTTTACTGAAAGAACTTTTAGCTAGATGAGTATTCTTTTTACAGGAGTTTCTCAAGGCCCTATAGTGATTGTAATCTGCCTGGAGTCCTGAGGCCTTGAAACGTCGCCAACTTTTGTCCCTAGTCCGGAGTTGGGTAAGAAGATCCTTAGTCAGCCATTTAGTTTGTGTGCCCATTATACGGTAGCATGACACGAAGCATGTGAATAGTCCTGAATACACCCAAACTTTTCAAGGGTAGTCTAGAGCAGATCGTGTAACCCCTGCAAATGGGGGTTCCCAAAGTCTTCCAGGAGCTGAGTGCTCCTAGCTTGAGTGGTGTTCAGCGTTTGTCATTTATCTGTGAGTGCTCTTAGAGCCTCTGGTACTTCCTCTTTAAGAGCTGTCTGCTTGCAGGCATGATTAGTTCGCAGGGGGACTGTGTGTTTCCCTGCTCAAGTCCTGCTCGAGCGGCTGACAAATCGCTCCTTTTCTACCATTGCTAAGTGGGCAGAGTGAGCAATTATCAGAGATGTAACTGTTTACCCCATATCATTTAGAGTATTAGTGTAAATGTAATTTGTCTAACCTGCCTTTCTTGCAGCTGGGACTCTGTGTGTTTGGCCTGTCCATTTTGGATCAGAACTGCTGAATAGATCCAATCAGACAAGGAGGGGCATCTAAAATCGAGTTTAAGTGGACCAACCAGGATCAGGACTCTCTGGGAGCGGGCTGGCCATAAGAAATATATAGCTAGTGATTCCTGGAAGTGGAGTTCTGAACACTGGTGCCTATTTATGCTAATGGGGGAGTTTTGAGTGCTTGACAACTGAAGTCCACCAATTGGACTGGGTGGTGCCCGAATGGAATGCCCTGCTTTGTGTCTGGAAGAGCAGATCCATTGTGGCCAGGATCGGGGAAGGAGCTCCAAGCTTTTGCGCTGCAGAGTTCGCACAGGAAGCGCGTGTGGAGGCCTAAACTCTGGCGGCGTGTTGCCGTGGTGATTCGGACTGAATCCGCAGCTACCGAGAAGAAGAGAGGCTGAACAATTGGGAACTAGGCTCACCCTGTAGAGGACTGGGGAAACTGCTGAATCGCGCTCGGTCTGTCAGGAAAGTGAAGCTGCAGTGTGAACTCCCGGGTTAGCAGTAAGTGCGATCGGGACCTGAGAGCAGCTGCCTGGTATAGTAATTTCCCTTGCATATAGATGTGTGGAGTGTTTTTGAAGGACAGCTGAATGAGTCTTCTTGTCCCGTGTGTGTAGACGGAAAGGCAATTGCATGCAGGTGGACTAAATCCATTGCTGATTGAAGCTGTGTGCCTGCCTGTAGAATTTCCACCTGCTGTGCAAGGGCATCTGGCAATCCATGACCCCCTCGGTCAGCACTGAGTGTGTGAGTACAAATCAGGGTAGCTCCCTGCCATCATCTAATTGCATGTGGTCCATCTGATTTCTTTTCCCTTCTTTCTTCATGAACTGAGCCAACCAGCTCTGAATTACATTTGGGTATTGTGCAAGTGTTTTTCCATCACCGGGCCCCAACCAGCTGCACCGATCCTGGCTAGCCCAGCACCACCCTGGGTACCCAGTAAAGTGACATTTTGGGACTCTGAGTATGTGCACAGTACTGTGATTATTAATGTGTCTAACCTAATTAACCTGATTTCCCCCTGTCCTTATTACAGTCCCTTAAATAAATCAGATCTGTTTGTTTCAGCAAAGTTACACTGACTGAGGTATTAGTTTATGTTAAAGTATTGTACTGTGGCTATTATATTGCATCATCTTGTTTTACAGGGGGTCTCCAGAGTCAAGCTGATCGAACCAGTCCTGGGGGTAAGTGTGAATAGTGAAGGTACTCATGCTGTACAGTGTGGGTCACTAGCAGGAATAATAGGGGGTCTCAGTGTCCCAGAGGGCTGTGACCAAGTTAGTCAAACTACTGTAAACCCTGGCCTCTGGGTGGAGGCACCCGCCATAGAACCTAGGCCCCTCAACCTGCTAGCAGTTAGGCAGGCAGGGGTAGTAGCCCTTGGGATAGTGCCACCTGGGGGTTACATGTGCATCAGAGGAGGCAAAGATGGGTGACCAGTCAATCAATGAGAGATCCTGCAAAAACTGTGCCTGATTAAAATTGGCCAGATTTCTGAAAGTGATTCATTTCGGAGGAGGAGATGATTGTCTAGCAGGACGCCAGATGCAAAAAATTGGGGAGTGGTCACCTATAGAATCAGCAAGGGTACTAGCTGAGACGATGCAGTCAAAACGGTTTGTGAGGGCCCAATGAATTAGAGTGCTAGATCGGGAGGGAAGGCCCATGACTCTGGTGGGGTCAGCGATCAGTTGGTGGAGGTCATGGCCTTGTACTATGGTGTGGAGAGACTGGCAGAATTTACCAGACCAGTTAAGATTTAAGTCAGTGAGCGTGGGCACAACGTGGGCACAGGGATACCAGGTGGCTATTAGCGCTGGCAGGACAAACTTGTTTTTGCTGGGCATTGTTAAGAGATAACAGCTCCATGGTAGGGACATTCAGCCAATCGGAGAGGAGCTTTTCCGTAGCCAATTTTCTAATTATTATTTCTGCCTCCAAGTTCAGTTTTTCTTCATGTCCGATTCCTGTCTTGGTAAAGGTCAAATGGGTCCACAGGGCTTGCTGCCAGCAGAAGCAAGGCAGAAACAAAAAAGCAGAATGCAGCTGGCTCGCCGGTGCAATGGAGAGATTCACTGCTGCGATTCAGGCATCTCTGGTTTGCAGGCTGAGTCAGGGTGCTTGAGGGCCGGCCTGGGCGGAAGTGGATTGAATGGGTATAGCATGCTGTCCACTCCCGAGGGTGTGTTGGGAGGGAATAGAGTGTCTCCAGCTCGGGCTCCCAGGTGATCACAAGTTCTACTGCTACTGGAGCACCTGTCAGTGCTGGCTGCTGGAGGGCGAGTTGGACTTGTGGTGTGGTAACGCTGCTGGCATCCAGCTGACACCCCCCCCCCCCGCCAACACAGTGACACAATGTGCCCAATGACTTTCCTGCCTGTGGCTGGTCCAGGGCACCACCACAACCGTATTTTGAGATCCTGTGGAGTTAAGTTGGGGGGCTGTGAAGGCTCTGTCTTGGGGGGGGGGTAATCCAGGGGCACTGCAAGCGGGTGCTCCCAGAGTCTGCCTGTGGGTGGAGGAGCTGATGGGGAGGCCGCCAGAGAACTAAAAGCATAGTAAGTAAAAAAAAAAAAAAAAAAGGCATAATACAAGGGGTGGGGTGAGAGGAAAAGACCAAACTGCAGACCTCTCCATGCAGCTCACACACAAATGTATGGCTAAACCAGCAAATCATGGGCCTCACAGGGGAACTGGTAGCTGCACTGACAAATTGCATTCTCCAAGTACAAACAGGAAAATGCTGGTGGGCAGCAACATACAAAAAGGGTCACATATTGGTATTACAATAAAGAGGGACACACACTACACCATTTGCTGAGAAGTGGGAGTGATTGTTTTCTCCATCACTCACTGGCTAAAAACACTGACACGCTTATAGACTTGTATTCTACCAGTGTGTTTCCTTGATAAGCAAGCAAACACAACAAGGCATGCACTCTATTAAAAATGCACACTGAAGCAGCCTACTGTCCTCCTCTTTAGGTGACCCAAAGAACTGAAAATGCATTAAGCAGTTTGAGTATTTTTTCTCCCCTAGGCTCTGGTCGGCTTGGACATCCCGACCGCCCCCAGCCTGGCGCCCCAACATCAGGCCGACCTCGTGTCCCCCACAGATTACCCCCCGTGGCGGGGTGGTGAGGTGCTCCCCTCTCAAGCTCGACTCACCTGAGCAGGATCCGGATGAGGAGGTGCCATTCGGGTCGGGCTGCAAGGGTCAGAAGACCATGCTGCCCAACCGGAACCACTTTTTCCCCATTTTCTTCCCTGCAGAGTGTGGTGTGCAATGACGTCTAGGCACAACATGCCGACATTTGCCACACTCCGCCCCCCTTTCAGCACTGCTCTAGTAGTGCCCCCGGTCATCACCAATGGCCGCTACAGAGTGGTGGTTCCCTGGATCCCTCCCCGGTATAGGAGAGCAGTCCTCTGGACGTTCAGTCCTATCCGGCCCCTGGCGACCCGGGCTCGTGTCTGAACCCGGGTCGCCAGCATGGTGCAAGGTGTGGCATCCAGTACCTCAACCCTCAGCACCACCGGGCCAGTGCAGTTTGAGTATTAATCAGTATAGTAGTATTCATGATATGGAATTGAATAGTACAACTTGCAATAACAGACACTATCCATAGGAAAGGGAAAGGGGAAATTGTTTAACTAGGAAAGGCACACAAAGCTGGAGCTTGTATCCAGGTGCGACCTGGGATCACATGGAAGTTGTGACTTGCTCAGGGTCACACAGTTTGTAAGTGGAGACTGATGGGATTCAAACCCAGGTCTCCAGGTTTACAGCTCAGTGCCCTTAACCACTACACTATACTGCTTCCACAATACCTTAAATATTCACTTCTGTGACCTGTCTGTCTGTAATATCTACCAGTATTCCTTTCCAAACATAACAACTATGAGCTCCTTTTCCACTGGACTTGGCCCTACATAATGGTTCTGTTTACTGCATCGTTGACCTCTACATTGTCCCTGAAGGTGGTTAATGCAACCGAGGTCTGTGAATTGATGGGCGGGTAGTAAAATACCCTACTGAATACTACTTGCAGGGATATCCAAACTACAGTAAATTTCCCAGAAAATACCCAAATGAGAAAACAGGTAGTAGGTTTGGGTAGGGTAGGGTAGTTACTACCCTGAATTCTCTACCCCTTTCCACTCTGTCAATAATGAACATGAAAGATGTCATATTTGGAGAATCGCAGGCATGGAAGTAATACTTGCCAATACTTAAAATCACATTCATTATTGGTTTATGATCCTCTCCAGTTCTTTGTGTGTGTGGCTTTTTTTATTTTTGCTCTGCACCCAGTGTGGCAGATGTACCGCCTTCAGGCCAGATATATTGGCCATCTTGGAGATATGGGCAGAGGGGATTTATCCCATCCTGTAGCTGCCAACCGAATTCCTTCTTCCCCATAGGGACACAGGCGTGCGGACCAAGGTCCTGGCTCTCTGCCCAAATACATCACAGTATCCCTCCCTCCTGGTGCCCCGACAGCTGCTCTGCCATCCGTACAGCTGCAGGTTGCAGTAGCACTATGGGACAAGCGTCCCACCCTTCTCAGAGGAGCAGGAGAGCATCTCCTGAGACTCTTGATCCTCCTCCCCCTAGCTGGCCCCCAACAACCTACTGTAGGCTTGTTCCCAAACCTGGGTCACTGGCATGTAGTGTTAGCTCTACAGCTGCATTGATGGGCCTGCCTCCCTCCTCTCCATTTTCAGTTAAAGTGTTAGTTCAGTGTGCTGTGGGGGGGGATGGGGACAAAATCTCCCCAGCATAAACAAAACAGCGAGTTGTGTTGACATTAAGTTGAATGTGATAAGTAGATGTATTGTGCTTAGCTTCTTTTGAGCCTATGGTCCTCCATTTATGCCTGAAAGGCTTTGGTTTTACCACCTAAAATTTTATAAAATTGTACCCATGGGGGCGATCTTTAGCAATAGAGGAAAAGTACAAATGATCTGAACGAGCTTGCTGCTGTTTCACAATATTGTGTCCTTGGCAGGTATTGTTGATGCAGGTAAGGGGAGGTGCAGCTGCACTGAGTGAGCTTGAAGATACTTGATTTGGCTGCACCTCAAGCCTCACAGATCACCTGGGTGTGAGGTTATTACAGCATAACCACATCTGACAAAGTTCATCACTGAGTGAAAATGTTAAGATTGGCTACCTTGGATTTGCTGTTTTGAGCCAACCATTTGGTTTGTACTGTGATTTTTACTATTTATAATAAAGTATATTTTGGAATATTGCTTATGGACTAGTGTATCTACACATAGTTTGTCTTAGTGGGTATATCCCTTTATACTGAGGTTGGGAGAGGGCTGGTTTGGATTCAGTTGACTGGATGTTACCAGGCTCCTCGCACATCCCTTGACTTGTCTCTGTCGCTGTTATGAATCTATTTATCCTTCCCTCCAAAGTGGCAGAAGTAGCATTATAAGAAAAACTGCCCACATATCTTTTTCCTTCAGGTTGGCACTTAAGGAAGGAAAGGGATCCTATTTTAGCTCCGTGGAGCCTGCAGCTTGAATGCTTCCACTTCCTGAAGCTGACACCAACCCCTAGTGTTGACATTGTGTGGTGTAATAATTTATGGGAATGATTTAGGTACAGGAGTCGCTGAATAGTTTGAGACCTTTTACTAGACCAAAATATGTACTGTACAAAGATGGTATGGTACACAAGCTTTTGGGACCCAGCAGGTCCCACCATCACATGTAATAGCTATCTGACCGGAAGAATTCTGTTCATATTGCTGTTGCACCTGACGAATGGACCTGATCGGCCCTGAAAGCTTGTGTACAGTACTGTACCATCTTTGCACAATACATATGTTGGTCTAAAGAAAGGTATCAAACTGTCCAGCGACCCCTGTTTTCCAAGGACCAATATTGGCTACAGGCTTGTTTTACTTGGTACTTTTTATGTAATAATTTATAGGGATGTCTTTTTAGGTACATTTTTTTTATAGTTTAAAGGGCCACATAACCCCCTGAAATTTAAAAAAGCACCTGAAAAGTTGTCCCCCATAAATTATTACACTACTCAATGTCGACAATTGGGGTTATGTGTCAGATTTGGGAAGTGGAAGCAATCAAGCTGCAGGTTCCATGGAGCCAACACCGGATCCCTTCCGTTTGTGTGCCATCCTGGAAAAAAGTTAGATTATGTGGGCATTTTTTTTTATAAAAGAAGGCTACTTCTGCCCAATGAGTTTATTTTGTTAAGCATGATAGGTGATATTTAACTTGTACTAGGGGATATGTAATAATATTATTTTGGGGGTGAGGTGGGGCGCTTGGTCATCAAGTGAAATTTTGGTTTTTAACTGGTGGTATTGCAGGCTGATATAATATTATCACATGTGATGAAGTACTATTAGATAGCAATCTCTTTCAAGTTTGCGTACGAGCAGTTCTCTGTACCAGGTTTGACTTTTGCAAGCATTAAACTATCACCAGTCACCAGAGTGCTACACAACTAACTGACAAGGTTTTTTTCTCAGAATAACAGATTTGCTAAGAAAGGAATTGACTACTGTTTCATTGAGGTCAGACTTGGAGGCCATCTCTTTCTGTGTGACTGTCATGTTTCATTGATAACACAAATCAATAATCAAAATAACCCTTGCAGATAAGAAATTAAAATAAATACTATTACCAGCACTGACTAAACAAGCATTTGTCAATGCTGAATGTTTGCTTGCTGGTATTGGCATTAGTAGTGCAGGAGTTAGAGAGATGCATAATAAGAATGGTGGTGAAGTACTGAAGTAACACCAACCCCCACCCCCACCCTGCAGAGACTGACAGGCGTTGGGGGTGTGCCTTTGGGTTGTCGTCCATAACACTCATGCCATTCCACCTCACGCCACCCTGCAGACACCGACAGGTATCGCAGTGTGACTTAAGGTCTTCAGCCCCTACGCTCACCCCATTTCAAAAGGAAATAAGCTGAGATGGGTGCAGTATAAGAGAATGGGGTGAAGGTTAGGGTTGAACAGCCCAAGGCACACCTCGATGCCTTTCAGTGGCTGCAGGGTGGGGGTGGAATGGGTTGAGCAGTACGGCCGACGACCCCAGGTCACACCCCCGATGCCTGTCAGTCTGTACAGGGTGGGCGTTATGGTTGGAAACCCTAATGCCCTGGGCGTTTGTTGGTGTTTTTGCTCCAGATTTTCAACATGGGCTTTTTGGGAGCCCACCTCATGAACAGTGGCAGTACCATTTCATTACTCAATGCCAAAAGGTGATTTCGCTCAGCGAGTGTGCCATTCGGTGTCACAGGTGCAAAAACACATTTTGGGGCAGGATGTGAAACATGACAGGCGTACTGTTCATGAGGAGGTGTGACAAAATGGCAATGTTGAAAATCTGGAGTGAAAAAATGAAAAATTGAAGTCACGAGCATGCGTAGAAACTGCGCAATGCATGCCCGTAAGGCAATTATTTGGGGGATTTTGTTAACCAGATTTTCAACATAGGCAGTTTGGGACCTCCGCTCATGAACAGTGTCACTGTGATTTTGTTAATGTGTCTTGAATATTGATTTTGCACAGTTACCGTGCCATTGTGCGCCACATGCGCGAAAGCACATTTTGGGCAGGATGTGAAAAATGACAGCTGTACTGTTCGTAAAGAGGTGTGAAAAAATGGCAATGTTGAAAATCTGGAGTGAAAATATTAAAAATTGTCGATGTTACGAGCATGTGTGGAAACTGCATAATACACACTCGTAGCACAGTCAATTTTTGGAATTTTTCAACCAAATTTGCAAGATGGGCTTTTTGGGATCCCACCTCATGAACAGTGGCACTGTAGTTTTGTTAATCGGTCCCAAAAGGTGATTCCGCGCAGTGACCGCAAAATGACCTTTCGGGACTGAATAACGAGATGACAGTGCATGTGTTCATGAGGTGGGGTCCCAAGAACACCATGCTGAAAATCTGGAGCCAAAATTCAAATAAATGGCTGTGATATCCAGCTAAGTTGAACCCCCCCCCCTCCTATTTATGCCATTATATGGCTTACTGGCATTTCTTCAGTTAGCGGTCAGCTTTGAAGAGTGCAGGCGTTTCCCTCCACAGAAGATCAGCGCCAGACCTCCAGAGGTAAGTATGGGTGACGGGGGTGGGGTCTTAGAGGTGTGGTGTGCAGAGGCAGGTGTGGGTGGGAGAGGGCTCCATCGACAGCGAGACCATTTTCCTTGTTTCAGATACAGAAAATAAAATGAACACTGCAGACAGTTTCTTTCTTTACAGCTGAAAGAAAACTAATGTTGGGCACACTAGGTGGGCTCCCAGTGTGCCCATGACTTTGGGGTGGGGCGTGATGTTGGTCATACTGGGGTGGGCTCTCAGTGTGCCACACCATGGGGGTGGGGGCGGGGCAGGAACATGCCAATGCAGTTGGCTTTCCTAGAAGGGGGCACACTGGGGTGGGCTCCCAGTGTGCCACATAATCTGGGGGGGCTTCAGAAACCAGAGAGACAGTGGAATCAGTCAGATGCACCCACTGGATCAGTGAATTGGACCGGACGGAGAGTCGGACTGAGAGACCCAGACCGACCACAGCCTTCTTCTGCCCTCCTCATCTCTCTGTCTCGAGTGTGCTCAGCTCAGGGCTCGTCGGGCAGTGTGGGCTTTCTCTCTCAGGCAGCTCTTTCTCAAAGTGCGGTCTGGTGTGGTCTTCTCGTAACTTCAGACAACTCTCCCTCTTGACTGGGTCACGCTCTCACTTTGCAGCTGCTTCTCCACTCCATTCTGCCCAGAACTCAACAGCCTGAGCTGCACAAAAGACAGTGGGGGACAAACTTGGCAGCATGCAGCAAAAGGACTAGAAGCAAATAGTGAGGGTCAGAGCACAGCTCTTTTTTGAGGATTTCTTTTGCCAATGCTGCCTGCCATCAATATGCCACCAGCCGCCAAACTTTCTGCCACTCGCTTGCTCACTCTGCCCTCAGTCAGTCGGGACTTGGTGCACTCCCTTCGCTGGCACTTTCTCTGGACTGGTCCCCTGCTGTGGCTCCCTCACTGCTAGTCACTCAGTCTCTCTGATGTGCCTGCATGCAGACTAATGGGTGAAGGAGGAGCTGACACTGCAATGACAGAGCACTCCCTGATTGCAGTGGCAAATTTGTTTCAAGTTGGTGGCACGCTTTAAAACTGCTGTCATAGACAGCGTGCTCACTAATTGGTGCCAAACAGTCGAGCCCAAAAAAGCACTGCTGGCATTCGCCACAACACTGACACGTCTCTGAAACATGCTACTACCACAAGATGTTTCTTGCACATACGCGCAAGCAAACATAAAAAATGTAGTCTTGCAGTTAAAATTCAAAAAAAACTTACGTGGCTTATATTTTTAAATAGCTTTTCCACTTTCTGTGGGACTTGCTTAATTTAATTGGCCTCTGTTTTTTGAGATGGCTGGTTTGTCTCCTAAAAGGAGTCTTGTCACATAGTGAAAGCAGGCCATTAGAATTTGTTCAGTTCATGTAGCCCAAGTCATCACTTCTATCTTGAGCCCTTCCTGACCCTGCTTAATTAATTCCTAAGTAGCTAATGGCACTTTCTGATAATGTACTAGGCAGCCTGTCATCTAATGTAGCTAGCAGAACAGTTGGCCTTCCTTCCAGGCCTGCAGCAAGCTGGTATTTCCTTAAGGAGGGACTGAACTGCTGCAGACAGTAGAGCCCTAGCTTTTTCCTAGCATCCCAAGAGCAAACGTATGCTGAACCCACTTCCCTCTCCTACTCCCTACTGTCCTCCCCCCACTACTCCTATTCCCACCTTATTTTACCTGACAGTTGCCGCCTTGGCACAGCTTCTCCGTGTAACCCTGGTGCTGTTATACCAAGGGCTACTACCCCTGTCTGCTTCCCTGACTGCAGGTTGAGGGGCCTGGGTTCGCTATCGGGTCACTGTGGTATCACTACCAACGGTAAAACTACAATTATGGTGCCTCCACCCAGAGTAATGATTTAGTGAGTTAGATCTTGAACTGGTGTAGCCCTCTGGGAAGCTATACCAACCCACAGCCCCACCTAGTGGCCCTACACTTGAAATTACAATAACCACCTTGCTTTGCATTCAATTCACAATTAATGGAGTGTGCTAATAATATGCTCACAGTGACCACTTACCAACAGGGTCTGGAACTCTGCATTCACCCTATGCACCTGTAAAGAGCAGTTAGCAGCAATAACACAAAACCTTTCAGTTGTTTGCATTAAATCAGCACTCAGTAATAATATGCTCATGGACCAGATTTACATTTAAACAACAGACGGATTTATTTAGTTTACATAAGGGGTAGGGGGTGCAAATTAAAACTTGATCAATTAACACTTTTGGTTTTAGTAGTATTTTGACTTTGTATAAACATTCAACCAAATGCATTAACCCCTTTGGACTGGCCAGTTAACCTCACTGGGTACCCAGGATAAACTACGTTGCAGGCCTGAAGCGATGCTGCAGGTTGGCCGGCGTCACAGCTGGTTGGGGCCCCTAAATAAAGAAATGGTTAAGCTTTCTTTTGTACTTGACTATAACAACATAAATCACTTGTAGAAACCCAGAAATTTGTAATCCCCAGGCCCGATGGCCTGCAAAGACCGTCTAAACCAAAGTGCAAACTTGAAAGGCAAATCAGTTGTAACAAACAGGTTAATTGGTGTTGCAGGGTAAAACCCTGAGGTACTTACTGAACCTTGGACCTCGAGATCTGGGTTGATTTCCAGGCTTGCTCTCCTTGAGGCAGGATGTGGCTGCAGGCTGCAAGACTTCATCCTTTCTAGCAAGGACCAGGATACAGGGACTGGAGCTAGCACAACTCACCCCTTGTCAAGACGTAGCCCCCAAGGGTGGCTGCAACCCACGATCAACTTCTCTGCAGGAGATGATTCCCTTCTCTGGTCATCTGGCAGCTTGGCTTTTACAGGCAGCAACAGTCTTTTAGGCACATTACTTGGCATCGCCAGTTCAGCTTGGGTGCAGTTTGGTAATAGGCCGCACAGCTTACTCACTTGGAAGTTGCAGTCCTGGAAATGTAAGCTGGCACACAGCAGTTCAGATCTTCCTCTGGCAAATTGGCTGGAGACAGTTTCGGTGACCACAGACATTGAGTTCAGGCACAGTCCCTGAGGCAAAAACAGCTTCTCACCGAAATGCACATTTGGGATCTTTTAACACTCTGATCCCATGTTCAGTCTGGAAACTCGCTCTGGTGGATTCTCCTTTTTTTTTTTTTTGAGGATTGCAGCTGGTTCTGCAGACTTGGTTGACCCAATTAATCAGCCGGCGTTTTGACTGAGAAGAGGCAAAGCAGGCATCTCCCCACGTTTCCCAAGCTGCAGGGAGCCTCCTGACAGTCCTAAGGCTCGACCCAGACCAACTTGAACTGCTCCTCGGACTGACTAGTTCAATTTTGTCCCTCCCTAAATAAAGAACAAAATTATTGTAATCCGATTGGCTGTCCAGGCTGATCATCACAGTTTAAGACTTCTAATTGGACAGCATTTTGGCACCTAGGATTTGTCCCTGATTTTTTTCTCCACAAGTCTCTGGCACTGTCCCAAGAGTCACTTGATCAGACCTGGCTTTCTGATTGGCTGCTGGCTACAAAGATGGAGACTGAACATACAATCCTTACAGCAGTTTATGCAGTCCCCAGATATAAAAACCTGATGCAGCCAGCAGATTAACTTTTATTAAAGTGTAACCCCACTGGTACATAGTCCCAACAGTGCTCTCTTAAACACATTTACTATTTTATTTAATTCCTTGTTCACTCTGCTGTCACTGCTGCCTGTGGCCCTAGGCAGCAGACAGCTACTTCATCCATATTCATGCCGGGTGCATTAATATTCATGAGCCCCACTTTTGTTCCCGATTTAAAACTTTATTTAAAAGCTCCTTTGAGACTTTTCTCAAACCCCTAGAAGGTCAGTGGCCCCCATTTGACTTAGCGGAGTACCTGGACCAAGGAAAACTCTCCTGGATTGACCGCAAACCAAGCGGTCAGTGAAATCAAAGCCCCACAGGGCACATGCATGATCACCGGCTCTCCAGGAACATGCTGGCAGCTCGCGATTTTGTTTTTAGCTCGAAACTAGGCTGAATTACAGTACTGGGCTGCTTGAGGGGACCAGAGGGAGCAGGCTGGCGGCAAATGTGCCGGAGGAGAAAGCAGTTTCCAGCGGCAGTGGGAGCTGGGAGGCATATAAAAAGGTAAGCCCCATTTGGTGGGGGGGGGGGCGTTACATCTATCTTTCCTTTTTTAACCTCATGTCCATGGCATACATTGTCCAGTGCCTACTGTCCACTCATTTGCTCACTTATGTTTGACAAGGCCTACCAGCTGCACCACTCCATTGTGCAGATATATTATAGTGATAACTTTTTATTTCCTATGTTCAGATCACTAACTGTTGTAACTTTCCAGTTGTTTTTTGCCTTTTTTGCTGTATTTATTGTTGCCTGTTTTCTTTATTATTTGTTCTTTATGCAAATGTGTATTATGATGTGGAACCTGTGTAAAAGTGCCACTGGCTCAAAGGTGTTAATCTGAAATTTAAATAAATAAAATCACATATCCCCTCTCCTCCATTCCTACCTTCTCCAAATTATGAAAATAAAACCCTTTCCCTGCCTGTCCAAAATGCTAATACTTCTGAGTCAGCAATTCCTTTTTGTAGTTCATTTTAAATATTATTTCAGCCAAGCCAGAGAGAGGAAGGTGCCCACGGCAGTGACATAATTACAGTCTCTTCCTCAATGTGCTCAGAGCACAAGGAGGATGCTGACAATGTATGTCATTACTTGTACACCCCCCCCACTGCCCGTATTATAATTGGTTACAGATGGTGGGGTGGTGGGCTGGCAATGGAGATGTGGAGCATCCACTAGGGTTGTAAACTGATCACGGTCCCACACACTCAGCTGGAGTTACATGATGCCACCACCACTGGCCACCTGAGTCACAGGAATGCAGTACTGTAGTTGTAATAAACACACCTGCGGAGTACCTGACCTGAAAGTTACTCTGTCATACTGGGTAGGACAGTATTTTTAGCAGAACTACCCTACCTGGCCCAAACTGGTAGCTACCTGATGTACCCAAATGAATTACCCGTTGGGTAGCCAATTGAAAAATATTAAATACCGGGCTATCAGCATGTTGCCTGTGTTAAATAAATTGTTGGAGAAAGTTGTAACTGCCCAACTCACCAATTTACCTGCACAAGCATGACTGTACCTATCTTCAGCTCAGCATGACTTTAGGCTAGGGCACAGTACCTCTGCTGCCATGGTCAAACTTAGTAACAATGTTTCCTTGACCATGGATAAAAAAGTAAATTGACTGGGTCCATATATTCAAAGATTTGACAAAATGTTCAACTTTATGAACCACCCACTGCTCTGTACTAGCTTAATGCACTGGTCCCCCCACTGCACTAACCTGGTTTTAGGAACTGCCTGAGCCACAGAAGGCAGCTCGTGAAACTGGGAAAAGCAACTGCAGATGTTGGCTGTACCCAAGTGGGTGTTCCACAGGGATCAGTATTAGGTCCCTTGCCATTTCTCGATACATAAAGAGTTTGCCATTTAGCACGTCCTCTTGTTCTCCCCTTCTGTATGCAGATGATCTTGACCTCCTCTACTGCTCAAATCATACTGATGACTGAAATAGACTTATCAGCTAGAAACTGGTATAGCGGAGGTGAATAGTATCAAGGTGGTTAGGAGTAGGAAGTGCCCTGGGGTTAGACTGAGCCTTGAGAGAGACCTGGCATGTTTGGTTCCTGTCCCAGGGCTCCCACCGGACTGCGTGGGTAGGTAGCTAGAGAGCCTGCAGTCTCTGCTGGTCCCATTCCAGATGGTGTTGTGCAAAGCCAGATCGATGAGGGACGTGACTGCTATTATGGCGGACTTGATTTCTTCAGTCAGCCTGACTTGCAACACTGAGACTTGGCCTGGGGACAATGTTGGACCAATATTGGAGGCATCTGTTCCTGCCGGGTATTCGGTGGTGCACTGACTGAGGAGGGAACATAGGTGGGGAAATGGCCATCTGTTTTAGATCCAGACTGAACTTTTCCGTGCACTCAGTGGGCTCTACCTCTTTGAGTGTGTTGCAGTGCGTGGGTTCCAGGTTCAGGCTGTAGGATTCTCCTCCGTTACCATCCTCCAGGATGGGGGGGTGGGATTTCTGCAGGAGATAGCGGACTTCGTCGCTGACAGGGTGTTGCAGTCCCCTAGATGGTTAATTCTGGGGGACTTCAATGCTTGGATCAAAGACGAATCCTCGCTTTTTGGTTATGACGTCCTCCAGACAATGACATCTCTAGGCCTGACAGATGGTTACCTCTGCAACCGATCAACATGGCCACACCTTGGACTTGGTATTCTCGCTGGGGCTTGATGCTACTGACATCAAGATTGATTGGGTCATCTGGTCTGATCATTGCATGGTGAATGTCTCATTGGGATCCCCCCAGATAGTCCCTCCCCTTTGAGATGGTCAGCGGGGATTGTCCCCAGAGGGACTTTTGGCATAGAAACATAGACTTTGACAGCAGATAAGGACCGCTTGGCCCATCTAGTCTGCCCATTTCCCTACCTACAGGATAGGCCGCAGATCCTAGTTAACCAACAGCCTATTTCTTCTTACCCCCACAAGAATTGCCTTATGTCTGTCCCATGCATTCTTGAATTCTCCCACAGTTTTAGACCCCACAGCCTCCTCAGGAAGGCTGTTCCATGCATCCACTACCCTCTCTGTGAAATAATACTTCCTCACATTGCCCCTGAACTGCCCTCCTTCTATCTTTAAATTGTGTCTCTTTTTCTGAAAGATGCTACCCTCTTGGACTTTGTTGATTCCACTGAGGTACTTAAAAGTTTCTATCATGTCCCCCCTCTCCCTTCTTTCCTCAAGGGTA
Source organism: Neoceratodus forsteri (assembly GCA_016271365.2). Classification (NCBI taxonomy): domain Eukaryota; kingdom Metazoa; phylum Chordata; order Ceratodontiformes; family Ceratodontidae; genus Neoceratodus; species Neoceratodus forsteri. Next base: position 93,588,101 of record CM057450.1, on the reverse strand, counting down.
TACATATTAAGCTCCTTTAGACTCTCCTCATACGGCTTCTCTTGCAGACCCTGCACCATTTTAGTTGCCATCTCTCTGGACTACCTCTATCCTGTCTATCTCCTTGGGGATGGGGTCTCCAAACTGGACACAGTACTCCAGATGGGTCTCACCAACTGTCTGTACAGAGGGATAACAACTTCCTGTTTTCTGCTGCTGATGCCTCTCCCTCTACATCCCAGTATACCCCAGCCCTCCCTACTGCCTTCTCACATTGCTTGCTAACCTTAAGGTCATCTGATATGATTACCCCCAGGTCCCTTTCCTTGTTTGTTGTTGTTACTACCTCCCCCATTGTGTATTCTTCCCCTGGGTTCTTGTTTCCCAGGTGCATTATTTTGCACTTCTTTGCATTGAATCCTAGCTGCCATACTTCGCCATTCCTCCAACCTTGCCAAGTCCCTTTTCATCCTTTCCGCCTCCTTGTGTATCAACCCTGTTGCAGATCATTGTCATCTGCAAAAGGTATACTTTTCCTTCCTGTCCTCTGCAATGTCACTGATGAAGACATTAAAGGACTGGACCCAATACTGAACCCTGCGGTATCCACTAGTAACCCCTCTTTCTTCAGGTGGACTCCATTTACAATTACCTTCTGTGTCCTGTTGTGCAGCCAATGTTTTACCAGGCTACCACCCTGGGACCCACTCCCAGGCTGGTTAATTTGACTATTAATCTTTTGTGTGGGACTGTGTCAAATGCCTTGCTAAAGTCTAGGTAGGCCCGTCACAGCCCCTCCCTGGTCTACTACTTTGGTCACCCAGTCAAAGAAATCTATTAGATTGTCTGACATGACCTTCCGCTGTGAACCCATGCTGCCTTGGGTCCTGTGCTCCACTGGCCTCTAGGCACTCAACTATTCTTTCCTTCAGAAGTGACTCCATCACTTTCCCTACACAGAGGTCAGACTGACAGGTCTGTAGTTTCCTGCCTCTGTCTTGGTCCCACTTTGTGAAGGGGAATCACATCCGCCTTCCTCCAGTCCTCGGATACCACACCATCTTCTCATGATTTATTAAAAAGAGTAGCCAGTGGTTTCACTAGTTCCTCCATTAATTCTTTTAGAATTCTGGGGTGAATTCCATCAGGACCCATTGCTTTGTCCACCTTCAGTTTTAGGAGTTCTTGCAGAATCCTTTCTTCTGTGAAAGGACTGGGATCGACCCCCCTATCAAGAGTGCTTCTGTTAATTGGATTAGGCACTTCCCCTTCCTCTTTTGTGAATACTGAGCAGAAATATTCATTCAGTAACCCTGCTTTTCGCTGTCCCCTCTGCCCATCCACCGTTCATTCTACTCAGCCTCACTATCCTCCTTTGTCTTTCTCATCGCGATGTACCTATAAAGGTTTTATCCCCTTCTTAACTGAGTTGGCTATCTTTTCCTCAGTTTGGGCCTTTGCTATTCTGACTTCCTCCTGCTTCCTTCTGCCTTAACTGGTACAGCTGTCTGTCCTGCTCCTTCTGTGTTTCCTTATACTTCAGAATGCTGTCTTTTCTTTCTGACTTTCACAGCCACCTCTTTTGAGAACCATAGTGGCTTTTCTTTCGTTTTGATTTGTTTATTTGCTTCACACAAGGCTTGTTGCCTCTGTGATGGCAGTTTTGATGATTCCCCATTGTTGCTCCACACCTCCTTCTAGCCTTTTGCTAGTGTTTTTCTGAGGCACTCTCCCATCTTGCCAAAGTCAGCCTCCTAAAGTCCAGTACCCTCACTTTTGTATGGCTTGACTCTGTAGCTGAGTTAACGTCAACCACACTGTTTGATGGTCACTTGTTTCCAGATGGCAACCCACTTCTAGATCTGAGATCTCTCACTGCCCCGTCTGAGAGTCGAGGTCTAAGATTGCTCCCTCACGAGTGGGTTCGAAACTAGCTGTCTAAGGCCTGCCACCTGTAGGGCATCAAGAGCCCTGCTCTGGATGTGGCTGCAGCAAATGTGCTCCAGGTAACATCTGGCATGTTCAGGTCTCCCATCAACAGTATCTCCCTTTCTCTGCCATTCTAAGAATGCCTTCATCATATCCTTGTCCATTCCTCCCTGACATGGGGTCTGTACACAACCCCTCTGCGGATTGTGGTGCCCTTTCCAGTCTCAAGGTGACCCACAGTGCCTCCTCTCCTTCCTGTTTACTCTTTTGTTCAGTTGATTTTATCCTTCCTTTACATAAAGAGCTACTCCTCCCCCTCTTCTCCCCTGCCTGTTTCTCCTGTAGGTTATGTACCCTGGTATGTTAACATCCCAGTCATGGTTCTCTGTGTACCATGTTTCTATGACTGCTACGATATCCAGGCATACCTCTTCCATCAAGGCCACCAGCTCAGGGAGCTTGTTGCCCAGACTACGGGCATTGGTACTCATTACCCTCCATTTCCTGATGGCCTTACTCCCTTTTGCCCCATCCCTGTCCTTCTTGCCTTTGTCACTTTCTCCATTTACCCCTGCCCTTCTACCTATCGACACCTCTATGTTGGTGTTTGCCGCACTTACTACCGTGATTATTTGGGGGCTAGGATTTCCCTGTTCCTTTCCAGTGCCTCCCCCCTTGGCTAGTTTAAAAGCTTGCTAATGAAGCATTTAAACCTATCACCTAGGATCCTGGTTCTCCTCCCGGACAGATGCAGCCCATCATGCCAGTATAGGCTTGCATCTCTCCAGGTGGACCCCCAGTCCCCAATGAAGCCAAATCCTGAGGCTCCACACCAGTTTTTCAATCACTGATTGAATCCCATGGTGCGGAACACCATAGCCTCTCCTATGCCATAGATGGGCAGCACCTCTGAGAAGGTTACCATGCGTGCTACTTGACTAAGGCCCCTCCCCAATTCCACAAACTCTTCTTGCACTTCTCTAATCCCTTTCTTAGCCAGGTCATTTGTCCCTAGGTGGACAATGATATCCAGCTCCCTCCCCTGTGCAGCTGCTCCGGCAATCCTGAGGATTCGCTCCCTGTCCCTCCAAACCATGGCACCAGGCAGGCACCTTACCTCCCTCTCCGCTTCCTCCTCCAGTTCTACCTTCCTAACAATGGAGTCCCCCACCAGGAGTTGTTCCTTCCCCTGCAGGGTCCCCTGCCACCCTCCTGTGGGTCTCCTTTGTGGAGGTTACCAGCATCCTCCTTGTTCTCCACTGCGGGTGCCTCCATAGAGAACCACACTTTGCCAGAATGGCATAGGAATTGTGGAGAGGTACAACTGGAGGGATGCGCCTGTTCCACCACCCTCACCCTCCTGAGCCCACTGTGGTCCAACTCCTCTTTCTTGGCAACCTCTGAGGCAACGTAGTGGCACTGGTGGTTCCTGGATGGAAGAGGAGGTCCCACAAATCCTGGCCAACTCAGCCTGGAGATGAGCAACCTCCTCCCTCAGCCCAGAGAGATGCCTGCAGATGGGACAACACCGCATCCTCCAGAACGTCTCCCGGAAGACTGCTGCTCCACAGCCACTGCACTGCACCACTCAATCATGTCTATTTCTGGCCCTTAACTGTTTGCAATCCTTACTTTTCCTCTGTTTTTTTCTCTCTTTCCTTACTTTCTGCTGTGCCCCTTTAAGCTCCTGATTGTCCTGTTCTGAGACAAAAATATCCTATATTTCTCAGTAGACCACTTACTTGCTCAGAGGCAGACCTCCAGCAGCTAGAGGGGCGGAGGCTACTCTTGCCCTTCTAGGATGGTGGGTCTTTGGTGGTTCTGTGATCACTCACTTCCTGCTCCCAAACAGGAAGTTCTGTTGTCAGTCAAATCCTGTGCCTATAAAAATAGAACTAACTTGTTAGGGAGAGAAGGAGGACAATATAGTCCCAGTATAGAAGTTCAGTCACACAGCAGTCCTTTCTCCTGGTGTCTTCTGCCAAGCTATTAGCAGAATCTTTCTAAGGCAGTCTTTAAATGTAGCTTCCTTCTAGCTAAGCCACTCCCCCTACTTACTAGATCTTTCTACAAGTAATTTAAACCTCACAGCTATTAAGTCCTTTCAGTCACCTGAGACTTACACCTAGATAACTGTTCAGATACCCATTCAGTTCAGTTAACCCAGACAAACACACACTTTTTTTTTTGTTTTGTTTGTTAGGGTTTTTTTTACCCTAAATTAAAGGTCCAAGTACAAAAGTTCTTCTTCTTTAGTCCCAGCAGAGAAGTCCAGTCACACAGCAGTCCTTTCTCCTGGTGTCTTCTGCCAAGCTATTAGCAGAATCTTTCTCAAGTGGCAGTAGTAGACTTTTCTGGCGTGAGTGCTGCATGTGCGATTGAAGTGGATTAGTGAGGGGGTTATGGCACTGTTGCTGCGAAGGCACTCAGTGCCATCGCACTGGTCCGTATACAACCCAGGTCTTCTCGCTTGAGACCCCCATGGTTTGATGGAGCTGTCAAGGAGGTGAAGACCAGGGATTGGATGTTGGACAATTGTTGGCGTGGTGCCCGGTCCATGGAGGACACAGTAGCCTTGAGAAATCATTACAGTGACTATCTTGCAGTAGAGTAGGGCTGGCAGTATAGCCTAGAGCTTAGAGGAACGAGGTATAAATGAGCTTGGTACATCCAGCAGACCAGACCTGAGTTTGATTCTCACAACCTCCACTTGCATACTGTGCGACTCTGAGCAAGTCACTTAACCGCCCAGTGCTCCCAGGTCACCCCTGAAAACAGGCATTTGGGCCTAGTGGGCCTTACCTAGTTTTCAAAGACTAAAATAAAAAAAAAAATAAATAATAACCATTAGGACTGAGTCACCAGGTGCTAGGACCACACGGAAAATTTAGCTAGCAGTGTATAGTGGGGGACTGCCCCCAACATCATGTGACCGGCATCGGCCAGATGCCATGTAAGGGGCAATCCCCACACCTGCCCTCCAGTTTTTTCCCCACTGTCTACCTGTGCACGTTGGACCTCGTGGACCACTGCTACAGTTCGACTGCCATTTTTGGTAAGTATGTCTTCCGAATTTCTTTCTTTTTTCTCACCAAAATCATAGATTTTGTCATTAGATTGCATGTCTTCTCCAACTCCTTCCGAATAGCACCACAGTAATACACCTGTGGCAAGCAGCTCCTGGAGAAGGACACCTACACTTCGTGCATCTTGTGCTTGGGACCCAACCATGACACCGATGCCTGTGCGGCCTGCCAGAAATTTAACGAGGCCACACGGAAATGCTGACCAACAGGCCCAGAAAGTCCATCTTTTGAAAACAAAACTTGCTTCCGTGAAAAAAGAGATGCAGCAGATGCGAAGTGCTTCCATGTCTCTGGGAAGTTCTTCTGATCGCTGCAAGCAGAAAGAAGGACAAGGAGAGACGTTGGGACCAGGATTGGTCTCCTTCCAGGCCACAGCTTCCTCCGGGGACCATGGCTGATGAGGCTTTCCTCCAGCAGGGGAAGAACCCCTGTGGCTAAGTCTGTTCCCTCTGCAGAGCGGACTAATGCCCTCCCCCCCCCGCCTGAGCTGGTTATGGTTCAGGTGTGCACATCTGGGGATTTGGAGGCTCCATTCACCCTTAGGTCCCTCAAAACTCCTGGGTCTAAGCCGAGTGGTTCGTCTGGTTAGTTGGGCATTGGGCCTTCTGATGAATGCACAGCTCCGGCTGATAAGTCAGGTGTCAGTCCTTCTGATGAACGCCCAACCATGGGGCTTCCATCAGACCCCAATAACAGGTCTGATGCAGCCTATGCCACAGCCTCCTTGGAAGGAATCCCCCTCTTAGGACCCTTCTACCCCACCTCCAGTTGTACCTCCGGACTCCCCCATTCCTTCAGAGCCGGGGAAGGAGGAGCGGCTGCCCGCTGGTCCCTCTACCATATCAGTGCCAAACTGCTCTTCGCCGGACCTCCCTTCGGGGACTCCGCTGCCCACGTCTGTGTACCCTCGGTCTGGGCTTTCTGCTCTTCCCCAGACTCTGGTGGGTTCCTCTGGTCCTTTGGGACTGATGCTGGGCCTACGTCCAGCAGGCCCACAGCCTAACTTAACCCTACTGGGGCCCTCCAATATTCCTTCCAGGCAACCGTCAGGTCCTTCTGCACCACCATCGGGGCCTACACCAGGCTACCCAGTGCCGGGTTATCTGGCACCACAATACCCTATCCCGGGGTATCCGATGCTGCAGTATCCAACGTCAGGGTACCCTACATCAGGGTACCCAACACCAGGTTATCCAACACCGAGCTACCCAATGCCACAATACCCGGCTCCGGGCTATCCGAATTCTGCAGAAACTGTCTCTCGACCCGGATATCTTGGCGAATTACGAACCATTCTCCAGCTTTCGATTTTTGGGATAGGTTGTAGAGAAGATTGTGGTGCAACAGCTTGAAGAGCACCTCATGACCTTTGATATCTATGAGCCACTCCAGGCTGGTTTCAAAGCCAAGCGTAGCACTGAAACAGCATTAGTTTGGGTATCATAATGACCTCCTCGGGGCGAGGGATAGAGGAGATGGGTCAATTCTTGTTCACCTCGATCTCTCCTCAGCTTTCGACACTGTAGACCACCTTATGCTGCTTGATCATCTCAGAGAGTACTGTGGGCTTGCTGGCACTGTCATTTGCTAGTTTGAGTTGTATCTTGCCGACAGGAAGCAATGGATAGTTATGGGGAATTTCTCCATCTCCTTGAGGCTCCTGTCGTGCGGAGTGCCTCAGGGATTGATCTTGCCACCAGTGTTTTTTTTTTTTTTCTACTTATTTTTTATCCACTCCTGCTGTCCCTTCCAGTCACCACTCCTTCCGTCCTGCAAGGAGTGACGACCCCTCAACCTCTACCAACCAGCTTGGTCTGCCTCTAGAGTGCCACACTGCCATGGGGGCCCTTTTTGATGGTCCGGATTACCCCCCGGGCGGGACGAGGAGAAGATCCCCTCCCCCCTTTCCCGCTTTGGCAGCTGCACATTGGGGTCTGCCCCTGGTCGGAGGGTGGTAAGGCCAGCTCCAGAGGACTTCAGCCAGGTGACCGAAGGGCATTTTCCTCTGAGTAGTTTCCCCCCTTAACCCCTCCCTCTGAGATGCTGGCGCAAAGAGTCTGCAAGCTGACGCATGCTCCTCTCAAGTGCCTAACAACATCCCCGGCTCCGGTAGATGGAGCCGCCGTGCCCTTCGTGAGTCAGTGCATCCACTGACCCTCTCAGGATGTCAGGCGCTCCAACACGCCCCTGGCATCCCACCCCGAGGGAGGAGAGCATCCTTTGGGACGCTCCATCCTCCCTGCCCCAGCCGACCCCTGACGACCTGGGTCCGTTCCCGAACCCGGGTTGCCGGCGTAGCGTGAGTTGTGGCGTCCAGCGCCTCAAACCTCAGCGCCACCGGACTGGCTTGCTTCCAGTGTTGTTTGCAGTGTACATACTGCCCCGGGTGAGCTCATTAGGAAATGCAATGTGGGTTTTCACTACTATGCAGATGATGCCCAATTGTATTTGTCCTTTGCCCCTGGAACATCTGATGCTGTGGAAGTGCTAAATATTTGTCTTGCTGAAATCAATGACTGGATGTCCTCCAACTGGTTGTGACTGAACCCTGACAAGATGGAGTTTCTAGTAGTTGAACTGGGCCAAAGGTGTGATAGGCATGCCTTCGGTGTGGCAACTGGTCTTTTCCTGGGGTCTACACCGTTGCTGGCCTCCTCTAGGGTGCGAGATCTTGGCGTGTCCCTGGATGACATATTGACATTTGAGTCTCAGGTGTCATCTGTTGTCCAAAGTGGTTTTTACCACTTGAGGAATATCGCCAGAATCAAACCCCTAGTTCTGCCTGAAGACCTTTCCACACAGGTTCATGCCTTTGTAACGTCCAGGCTTGATTACTGTAATGCTGTTTACTTCTGGGTCTCTGGAGGTACCCTCCGCTGACTGCAGCTGGTGCAGAACACAGCTGCAAGGTTGCTGACCAGCCTTTCGAGGTTCTGTCATGTAACCCCATGCATGCGTTGTACTGACTGCCATTCAGGTGGAGGGTTATCTTCAAGGTGGGTTTACTCATCTTTAAGACCCTACACAGACTAGGCCCTGGCTATCTGGCTTATCTTCTAATGCCAGCCACCTCAGTCCGCTCCCTCCATTCCTCCTCTAGGGATCTCCAGGCGATTCCCAGGACGAGACTGAGAACTGCCGGCGACAGGACATTTAGTGTCGCCGGCCCTGTACTGTGGAATGCGCCACCACTATCCAACAGGGAAGCCCCTTCAGTTGAGGTCTTTAAGGGCGGTCTTAAGACCCACCTGTTTTCTTTGACCTTCCCAGACATAGCTATCTGGCCCATCATGCAGGCTGGCATGTTTGGCGCAATTCCTATAAAGTGCCAGTGTCATCTCCCAGGCCAGCCAGCCAGTTGAACTGAGTCAACAAACATGGGAGACTGAGCAGTGTTGATCACTGCTGAGAGAACAGCGGCTGAAATAAAGATTTGGCAGTCAGGAGCCAGCCAGCCATCCAGGAATAGCTCCTGGGTATCGGCACTTTCTGGTTGACTAGGAGCTACTCTGGCAAAACCAGGAGCGGACATCTAAATATATTAAAAACATGAAAGGAGGCAGTGTGGTCTACTAGAAGGCAGTGATGTGGTCTGTTAGAGGGCTGTGGGGTATCTTTATATTGTGAAACTACAGTCAGAAGTGGTTAGAACACTGACGTGGAAAGCAGAAGACTACAGTTTCAATCAAATCCCCCTAAAGCCAGATACTCACTGTATGACTTTGGGCAATCTACTCAGCTGTGGAAATTGATTGCAGTAGGACCCCACTCTAAACCAGATATTATACCTCAGCTAGGATTTCATTCTCCCACAAACCTGGCTGCCGTGGGGGGTTCTGCCAACTTCTAGAAATGCTTCCTCTGCTGTCCTAAAGGCTAAGAAGTGTTATGGGATGTGGGGAGAAGGAGGGGCTGAAAGAGTTGAAGGTACCCTTCCCTACTTTACAGTTCAAGTAATCAAACAACTTTGGGACTAGTGTGTGCAACATTAAGAATGCCTTTTTCAAAACAAGCGTAAGGCACTGTCATGCTGCACAGTCAATTCAGTTAATACAAGGCTAGTCCCCCCCCCTCCCCCATGGCTAGGCCTACTCATATTTCAGTCCTCCTCCTCCTCCCCAAACTGCTGCCTGAGTTTCAGAAGTTCCCCACCTATCCCTCTGTTCTCATGCTTCTGCCATCTTGTACTTCCCCACCCTCCCACTCCGACTTCTTTTTACTTGCTGTGGTCGCAAACTTCTACACCCTTTGTTTGTCTGGCAGATTTTACACATCTCACGCTCCTCCATCTGCTCCAATTTCAGCTCTGTATATTTTGCATAGTTCATGCCCCCTTTCCCTCTTCTACGGTCGGTGCTGTTCCGATTTCATGTTGCTCACTCAGGAGAACAGACATATGGAGATTTCAGATCTGCGCATCACTCGGGAGCTTCAGACATGCCTCTTCTCCCAACAGTGCGCAGGGACAAGAAGCCTCTTCAAATGCCATTGATCTGCTACACTACTTCTTAAAGCAACAGCGTGAACTACATGGAAACAGCCTGGTTGTGACTAGATGACTGAGAACTTTGCACAGGGAGTATAGATAGGAAAAACAGGCATAAAATACACCAGTACGCCCCTTAACTGGACCACTGTAAGCAGCCCTTTCGTCTCACGCAAAGGTGCCAAAACAGGCAGCAGCCTGCCAGACATCAGACCAAACGTCTGGCTACTTCCTCAGCCTCCATCCCTCCAGCCAAGTCCCAGAGAGCTTTCGAGGTGGCACATCCCAACCCTCCCACTGCCTTCTGACTTGCAGCTTGCCCCCCCATCTCCCACTGTGTCCGGAGGAGCTGATAGGGGGCAGGTTCGCCAGGCACCTGGCGTTGTGGGAGGCGATCAAAGCAGACTCGTGGGTCCTTCAGCTCTTGGCTCAAGGTCACACACTGGAATTTCTGGAGAGACCTCTAGAACATCCTCCAGGTCACTCTCATTACCCAAAAGGTCACATTCCACTCATCTGAGAGGAAATCGAGGCTCTGCTGAGAAAATCTGCCATAGAGCCCATTCCTCAGGGCCAGATCGAAAGGGGATATTACTCCCACTTCTTCCTGGTCCCCAAAAAGACAGGAGACCATTGGCCAATATTGGACCTCAGCATGCTCAATCTGTACGTAGAGTACAAGAGATTTCGCATGTTGACTCTCCCAGGTCTGTTACCACTGCTCCACCAGGGACAGTGGCTCTGCGTGCTGGACAGGCGAGATGCTTCCCTGCCCATCACTGCTTCCTCAGGTTCGCCTTGCCGGGGGGGAGCACTTCCAGTTCAAAGCTCTCCTCTTTGGCCTGTTCTTGGCACCCATGGTTTTTACCAAGTGCTTAGCGGTAGTGGCAGTGGCTTTGCATTGGCAGGGCCATTATGTGTTCCCGTACCTTGATGACTGGCTTCTGTCAGCCCCATCCAGGGACAGCTTGGTAGCCTCTCTGTCTGCTACCCTGGACCTGTTCCGTCAGCTGGGTATTATGGTGAACTACCCCAAGTCTCACCTTATCCTTTCTCAGTGCCTCCAGTTTATTGGGGCAGTGCTAGATACAACACAGGATTAGGTTTCCTCCCACTGCACATGGTGGAAACGCTGTAGCAGCAGGCCATGCATGTGTCCACCAGTTGGGTAATGGCCAGGGCCATTTTATGTCTCCTGGGCCTTATGGCAGCAGCCATCCCCCCTGTTCCATTAGCCAGGCTCCACATGCGGGTCACGCAGTGGACCCTCTGTGTTCAATGGGATCAAAGATCAGACAACCTGGACAGCAAAGTTATGCTGTCCAGTCCCATGTGGCAGGATCTCCTCTGGTGGCAGAACCTGAACAGCCTCTGCCGAGGTGTTCCTCTCCAGCCCCCCGCTCTGAACTGGACCCTGACCACGGATGCCTCAGGTCAGGGGTGGAGAGCCCATCTGGGAGACTGCAGGACTCAGGGAACTTGGTCTCAGAGGGAGCTCTCTCAGCACATCAGTGTGCTAGAGACAAGAGCGGTGTTGTATGCCCTTCAGGCATTCCAGTCCTTTCTCCTCCCAGGCACACTACTTGTCCAGTCGGACAGCATGTGCGTGGTATGGTACCTCAACAAAAATGGAGGCATGCGTTCATATCCCCTGTGCAGGGAAGCAATGTGAGTGTGGAACTGGGCAGTCCCACACTGCCTTCAGCTCACATCAGTGCATGTCCCAGGCATTCAAAACATCCTAGTGGACAATCTCAACTGCAGCCAAGCAAGGACCCATGAGTGGGAAATGAGTCAGGCAGTGGCCAAAGAAATCTTTGACCTCTAGGGTCACCCAGATCTGGATCAGTTTGCTTCCCCATACAATGAAAAACTACCCAGTTTCTGCTTCCTTGTTCCCAGGCCTGGTGCTGTCTGGTGAGACGCAGTGCACTGTCTCTTTGCTGGACAGGGAGGTTCTTGAATGCCTTTCCGCTCATGCAGAGGGTACTCCTGAAGTTATGGGTGGAGGGGGCTCACATGATTCTGATCACCCCTTATTGACCTCATCAAATTTGGTTCCTTCTGCTTCAGTAGTTCGCGATGGAGCCTCCGGTTCCTATGCCCCTCTGCCAAGACCTTGGAGGCAGTATAGCACAGTGGTTTAAGGCTCTGAGCCGCAAAGCTGGAGACCTGGGTTTGAATCCCACAGCCCCCACTTGCATACTGTGTGACCCTGAGCAAGTCACTTAACTTCTTTGTGCTCCCAGGTCGCACCTGTAAACAAGCCTCAGCTTAGTGTGTCTGTCTAAAAAAAAAAACAAAAAAAAACTTTTGACCCAGGAGCAGGGCAGGTTGGTTCATCCAGGACTTAAGTCTCTTTACCTTCATGCATGGCACCTTCTGACATAGCTGCCTTGTATTCTGGAGTCCCTGCCAGAATTGCTCAAGTCCTTGTGGAGGCCGAAAAACCGTCCACAAGAACTACTTATGCTATGAAGTGGAAACAGTTTTCCATCTGGGCAACCTCTAAGGGTTGGGACCTGTTCTTCTGCCCTGTCCAGCAGGTCATGGAGTACCTCTTGCACCTTTCAGACCTTGGGCTCAGCTATTCTTCACTGAAAGTCCGCTTGTCTGCCATTTCTGCCTACCATACCCTGGTGGATGACAAACCTTTTTCTCAGTTGGAGGTCTCCCAAACTTTTCTGAATGGGATACTCCATTTGAACCACCCGGTGCAGAATCCTGTTGCCCCATGGGGTCTGAACTTTGTTCTCGAGAAACTCACTCTGCCTCCCTTTGAACTGGCCGCGAGTTGCAACCTGTGCTGTCTGTCTTAGAAAGCACTCTTTTTAGTTGCCATTACTTCTGCTCGAAGGATTTCCAAGCTTCAGGCTCTTATGTGTAAGGAGCCCTATTTGATTTTTCACAGAGACCGGGTGGCTCTGCACACAAATCCTAAGTTTCTACTGAAGGTAGCTTCTGAGTTTACTTTAAATCAGACTATACACTTGCCAGTGTATTACTCTGAACTTTCCAATCAGGGGGAGGCAATTCTGCACACTTTGGATGTGCACAGAATTTTGTGTTACTATACGAATCGGATGCAGTCGGTCCATAAGGTGGATCAGCTTTTCATTTCCTTTGCACCCAAAAGAGAGGGCACGGCAGTTTCCAAACAGTGTTTATCCAAATGGTTGGCAAATTGCATTTTGTTTTATCAGAAGTATAATAAGCCACTTCCAGGAGAAGTTAAAGGGCACTCAAGCATAGGCATGGCTGCATCTGCTGCTTGTTTCAGAAATGTTTCTGCTGTGGACATTGTACGGCAGCCACTTGGAGCTCTGTCCATACCTTCACTAGACATTACAGTCTGGACATTGCCTCTAGGCACAGGGCAGGCTTCAGACTAGCCGTCCTTCAAGGCCTCCTGTCTTAATTTTGCACTTACTGCAGGCCTTTCCTGCCTCCTGTGGTCAGCCTATGTCTGACTTACACTTCTTGGGACTCAGTCCTAACGGATATTACCTACTGCAGGAGCCCACCCGAAGTAAATAGTATGGTTACGTAGGAACTTACCATAACAATAGATCTTTGAGTGAGGCTGTTGCAGCAGGTAAGCTTTTCCCTCCCTCTTCCCCCCCCCACTGCTGTTCTTTTTCAGCCTCTTTATTGGCTCCAGGAGCCCACTCCTTTCTCCTGTTTCACCTTTTCAGGTCTCCGGCGGGAGAACTGGAGGGCGGGGCGTGAGGACCACCCCTTATATGGCGTCTGGCCGACGCTGGTCACGTGATGTCAGATGCGGTCCCGTGCTATACACTGCTAGCTAAAGTTTTCTGTGTGGTCCTAATGCCTGGCTGCTCAGACCTAATGGTTATTACCTACTGCAAGAGCCTCTCTCAAAGATCTACTGTTACAGTAAGTTCTTACGTAACTGTACTTTACTACAAGTCTCGTTTAACCTCAACCCCAAAAAAGTGTCCTCATCAATACTGGAACCATTTCAAACAAGCCGTAGGCTGCTGCAATCCTACCATCACACCAGACTTTGATATTGGCAGGGTAAATTGTAACAACCCCCATACCATAGCTAATGGCTTCAACAAAGTATTCACCGATCTTTCCCCGACCCTCAACTTATTGAATCAAAATCTGGGAGCCCCCATCCCCCCGCCACTATCTTCTCCTTCAGTTTGTCACTCCCCCTTCCTATTTAAAAAGGTATCTTCTACGGATGTCCTTAAATTAGTGAAGCTGATTCCTGAGTCTAAATGAGCAGGTCCTGATAGCCTTGAGCCAAGACTACTGAAACTTGCTGCAAATGAGCTGGCAAATACTCTCACTAGGATTCTTAATCTCTCCCTCTCTACAACTACTGTCCCCACCACCTGGAAGCATGCCAATATAGTTCCAGTTTTCAAAAAAGGAAATGGCAAAATCCTATCTAACTACAGACCTATTGCTCTTTTACTGGCCCTAAGCAAAATACTTGAAAAAATTGTCTCACTCAACTAACTGCTTACCTCAGTAAATACAGCTTACTCTTCTGCCCAGCACTGCATGGCTTCCGGAAATGCCACAGCACCACTACTGCTATGCTGGCCTTAATGGACACAATCTATGCCTCACTTGATAAGGGTGCATACACTGGTGCAGTGTTTATTGACCTGACTAAAGCTTTTGACATGGTCGACCACCAAATACTACTTCAAAAGCTAAGCTCCCTTGGAATCTCCAAGCATGTTCTACCCTGGTTTGCCAGTTATCTCACTAATAGAACACAAATAGTTAAGTTAGGCTCCTCATACTCTGACAATCTTCCCACCTCCATGGGTGTCCCCCCAGTGTTCAATTCTAGGTCCACTGTTATTCCCTGTGCACATAAACTCCATGGGCTGGATATTCAAACTGCGCCATTCTGTGGCGCAAGCCCTTGCGCTGCTCAAAATAGTTGCGCTGGGTGTGGCCGGGGCAATATTCAACGAAGATGCGCTATTGAGCAACTCCTTTGAATATCACCCCCCCGGCCACTTGCGCCACTGCAAGTGGTCAGAGTGGAGCATTCAAGATGCGGTGGCGCAAGTTCCATTGCACCATGTGCAAAATTCCAATATTCAAAAGGTGACATGCAAATGGGGCCATAATTCATGCAAGGTGCAGGGGGGGCCATTTGCATCTACTTATGGCCCCATTTGCATGCCATTAGCATGCAGGTGCGCCGATCCCCGACGACTTGCACCTGGCGCCCTGCCAGGCAGCAGCCGTCAGGGACCGACGCCTCCTGCAGCCTGATCGCGGGCATGAAGTAAATCCCTTCCCCCCCCTGACTGGCCCGATCCTGGGCAACACAGTAGTAATCCCCTTCCCCCCGACTGGCCCGATCGCGGGCAAACCCGTAATAATCCCCTCCCCGACTGGCCCGATCGTGGGCAAAACCATAGCACCCCCTCCCCCACTGGCCCGTCGCGGGCAGAACAGGTTCAACCCCCCACAAGAACAATATCCCTGGTGGTCCAGTGGACATGAAGCCTGATCGTGGGCATTAGAGTCCCTCCCAAATCCAAGTACCCTGGTGATCTGGTGGCCCCCACCCACCCACCCATGGAGCCCCACCACCTCGCTCCCCCGTCAGGTGGCAGCACCCACCGCCTGCCGCCCGCCGCCCGCCGACTGACTGCTCAATAGGGCTGCCGCCCATTGGTTCAGAGCAAGAGCCAATGGGCGTGCAGCCATACTATTCTAAGGCAGTCCAGATATGTCAATGGCCACTAGATCACCAGGGTACTTGGACCTTTGGGGGTGGACTCAATGCCCGCGATCGACTCATGAGTCCACTGACCAAATATATTGTTCTTTGGGGGTTGAACTTCTGTTCTGCCCGTGAGGGCTAGTGGGGAGGGAGGGCTACTCGGTTTTGCCTGTGATCGCCGAGCCAGTGGAAGAAGGGGTTTACTATGGCTTGCCCGCGATCGGCCAGCTGGGGAGGGGGATGACACGGGTTTGCCCGCCGATCGCACAGTCGGGAGGGTTACTATTATGCCCGCGTGGGCTGCAGGGGCACAGGGAGCAGTAGCTACCCACAGGTGGCAGCTGCTGTGTTGCGCCCTGCAATGTAGCAGCTCACCTGTGGGTGGCCCTCGACTTACTCCTTTTTTTTGCTCAAAGTTGTGCAGGTGCAGGTTGGTGGTTGCGCCTGCACAATTCTGCACAGCCCGGCTGAATATCGGGCTGTGCAGTTTATGCATGGTTCCTCCCCCTCCGGTTGAGCATGCCTTCATTAGCATTGCGCTGTTGCTCAGCATGACTTGGGTGGCGCAACTGCCTCCTGCTGAATATGGCAGAATGGCGCAATTTCGGACTTGCGCTGGCACAACCCTATTCTGCATGGCGCAACCCTTTTGAATATCTAGCCCCATGTGTCAGTGTTTCAACAGCAGCAACCCCCCTCCTTTTCTCCCCCCAGTACGGTTCAGATAGAATATATGCACCATCGTGTTTTGATTATACAGATCAGTATAGACGTGCCTACTTATGGGTCCAAATATTATAAACTACCTTAACTTTTCTGCTACAATATTAGATAGCACTAGCCCATGCCTAATGGTTTATATATATTTTTAAATGTAATGCATAATTTGTATCCTTTTTTCCCCCTTTCTCTCTCTCTCTCTCTCTCTCTCTC
This sequence comes from Neoceratodus forsteri, assembly GCA_016271365.2. Classification (NCBI taxonomy): domain Eukaryota; kingdom Metazoa; phylum Chordata; order Ceratodontiformes; family Ceratodontidae; genus Neoceratodus; species Neoceratodus forsteri. The sequence continues at coordinate 93,571,960 of CM057450.1, read as the reverse complement.
ACTTTCTAGGTCATTTTATTCCATTCTTAATTGCATCTTGGAATGGTATCCATATTTTTGCATATATATTTCTTTGTTCTAATCTAATGCAATATATTTTTTCCAATTGCTTTATATTATTCATAAAATTAACCCAAGTATCAAATGGGGGGGGGGGATCAGTGTCTTTCCACTTTATAAGAATACATTTATGAGCTATATTCAGTTCAGTTATTTATAAAATTCGAATTTTTTTTTATTTTACCAGTTAATGTAAATATTGATGATAATAAAGTGGAAATTGGAGTTCATTGAAATGTAAATTTTGTAATTGTGTTTACAAAATTGAATATCTTCGGGCAGAAATTTGACAGCTTTGGATACAAGTGTATTAAATAAATTAATGTGCCAGAGGTATTCCCACACCTTGGACATTTAGAATATATTGTGGAGTTAATCTTATGTAATTTAGATAGCGTATAATGCACCCTATGTATTACGTTATATTGAATTTGCTGAATTTTGCTTGATTTGATACAAGTAAATGGTGTTTTAAGAATATCTTCCCATAGTTGCTATGATATATTTATCCCTGAATCTTGCTGCCATTTTCTTTTTAATTTAGATAAATCATAATCTTTTTCTTCATTAATAATTGTATATGCCAATGAAATTAGTTTTTAATCATGTTGTTTTTTTAATAAATAACAAAAGAATTGGTGAGCTATCATATAGTTGTATGGTTCCACTAATTTCTTTTATATACTTTTTTACTTGAAGATATTAGAAAATGTTATTACTAGGTAAATTATATTAATTTTTTAAATGCACAAAAGCTTTTAAACTATTATCTAGAAACAATTTACCAAAATGGGTTATTCCTTTTGTGTCCCAGATTTTATATACTATGGCCCGGATATTCAACGGGGTTGTGCCTGGCGCAACAGAGTTGCATCGGCTCAACCCCGCATTGCGCCCTAGTGGGATATTGAAAGGACTGTCTGGCGCTGCGCAAATCCAGATGCGCTGGGGCACAATGTAATGGTATGCAGCGCAGATGCAGGGGCGTGCCCATGCATAGGTGGCACATCCCGATATTCAGCCTTAGATGTGTGGCGCATATGGTGGCGCAGCCCTGCAATGCACAACATAGGAGGGCTGAAAGTTGAGCCGTGGAAGAGTGGGAACAAGTCCTGGACACCCACAGGCGGGCTGCTGTATTGCAAGGCGCAACATAGCATCCGCAAGCCGTGTTTGGCCACCCTCCCACCCAGAACACAGTCCACAAATACACATATCCCCCCCCAGTAATCTAGTGGCACCCCCAGTCCCCGATAAATATAATACATGTCCATCCCTGGTGGTCTAGTGGAACACCCCCGCCCGTTGCCGCGATCGTGGTAAATCTCCATAGATTAGTTCCCTGGTGATCCAGTGGCACCCCCCACCCTGCCACCCAGACAAAACCCCTTGCCCACCCCACTCCCTCCCCCCCGTCATTGGTGGGTGGCTGCATCCCGCCCAGCTGCCCACCGAATGACAGGTACAGTATGGGCTGTAAGCCCATTTAGCCATCAGTGTGGACCAATGGGCTTGCAGGGCATGCTGTGCTAGACAGTCCCAAATATGTGAATGAAGGCATTCACATATTTGGGACTTCATCTAACAATATGCCCTGCAAGCCCGACTAGTCCACTGAGACCACAGGCTTACAGCCCATACTCTACCTGTCAGTCGGCGGTGGCCGGTAGTATGTGGGCAGGATGCAGCCACCCGCCGATGACGCGGGGGGGGGCAAGGGGTTCTGTGTTGGTGGCAGAGGGTGCCACTGGATCACCAGGGAGTTGATCTGTGGAGATTTATCGCGATTGCGGCAACGGGTGGGGGGTCCACTAGACCACCAACGATGGACATGTATGATGTATATTGGGAACTCGGGTGGGAGGGAGGACCACTAGACTACCAGGGCTTTGTGTAATACATATACTGCGAGTGCGGCTACAGGGCAGGGGATGCCCTGGGATCCCCACTGCACATGTCATGCTGTGCAGGGCGCCAAGCGCAAGTCCCTGGACTGCCCTACGCAAGGCATGCAAATGGGGCCATAATGACATGCAAATGGCCCCATTTGCACCTTGCATATATTATGGCCTCATTTGCATGCCCCCTGCTGAATATTGCGGGTGCTGCACCTAGCGCAACTGCACTTGCACTGGCGCATCCCCGTGCTCCCTATCTGTGGCTTGTGCCGGCACAGTGCCACTGCGCCATGTGCAGTATGTGCACTGACCGTGCCATATTCAGCGGTGCTACGCCATGGCACATCCCCGTTGAATATCACCTGTTCCTGGCCCAGCGCATCACAGTTGTGCTGCGCCCAAGCTTGCGCCACTGCCTGGCGCAGTCTGAATATCCGGGCCTATATCTACTTTAGAGGGGGATAAAAGTAGTATTATCATATATTGGTGCATCCATTGAGATTTTGATTTTATGATTTATTATTTTATGCACCCTATACCAAGCTTTAACAGCTGTTGTGGCTGTATTACTTATATTTTTTTTTAATTATTGTTTTATAGTTTTTATTGAAGGGTATAAATAATAGATTCATTAATGGGATCCTTTGAATATCCTGTTCCATTTTAAGTGATGGCACAGATTTTTCTTTTTTGTTTATCCATTGCCATATAGTGTAGCATTGAGCAGATATATAATATCTATAAAAGCCAGGAAGTGCCAATCCTCCTTTCTCCTTATGCCTAATCAAAGTATTATAAGCAATTCTAGAATTTTAATGTTTTATAATAAATGATGTTATAATTCTTTTTATCTTCCTAAAATATGTTTCCATGATTTCTACTGGGATGGTTTGAAATAGATACAGTATATACATTTTGGCAAGACATTCTTTTTTATCACGCTTATACGGCCAATAATAGTTAATGGTAATGTTTGCCATCTTAATAAATCTTGTTTCTTTTGATCAATATGTTATTATAATTAGCCTGAAATATATTCTGGATTTGAGAAGGGATTTCAATCCCTAAATAGTGAATTTGATTGACTACACTGCATTTACATATATTGGGTAAATTAAGTGAAGCTGGGTGTTGCAGGGGCATTACAAAATATTTTTTCCAGCTTATAGTATATCCTGAAGCTTTGCCAAAATAATTGAAGTTAAATAATTCTGTAATTGACGTGTCTGAATCAGATAGGTCGAATAATGTGTTGTCCATGAAGGGACTTAATTTTTGTGTATTATTTTGCATACAAATTCTCAGAATTTTATTATCGTTTCTTACCGTGGATGCTAGGGGTTCCATAATTAAAGCAAATATAAGGGAAGATAAAGGGCATCCTTGTCTTGTCCCTCTTGTTAAATTAAAATATGAAGAAATTGTTGTATTTGTTTTAACCTTTGCTACTGGTTTGTTGTAAATTAACTTAATCCATTTTAAATATTGATTTCCGATTTCCATTTTGTGAAAGATGAATTGCCGTTCTGTCTTATCAAATGCTTTTTCAGCATCAATTGATAGCAATATAGTTTTTTATTTGTGTTATTTTGTATTATATTAATGGTCCAGCTAATATTTCCATTAATATTTCTTCTTTTTATGAAGTAATTCTGATCTTGGTGTACCGATAGCAGAAGAACTTTTTCCAATCTGAGTGCTAATATTTTAGCAAAGATTTTGTAATCTATGTTTAATAAAGAAATTGGTCGATGTGACTCTCATTTTAATGGATCCTTGTCTTTTTAATGGAATATGTGTATCGTGGCTTCAGAAAAGGAATTTGGTATATCTTGGGATGTGTTAAGTGAGTTGAATAATTTTAACAATGATAGCATCATGATATATTTTTAAATTTTTTATAAAATTCCACAGGTATCCCATCAGGGCCTGGTGCTTTACTGTTAGGGAGTCTTGATATGGCCTCTACAGTTTCTGAGATAGTTATGTCAGCATTCAGATGTGCTTTTTTATGTCATGGGACTGTATTAATTTCTGCTTCTTTAATAAATTCTGTGGAAATATTATCATTTGGTTGATGTTAAGTTTGATATAGTTCTTGGTAATATTGAGCAAATAAATTATTACTTTCTAGTGGACCCCTCTCCTTTACACTGACGATTTAGTCTTCATCAGCCACGCTCCTGACATAACCAGTATCGATAAGGCACTTTCCTCTGACCTCCATGTAGTCCAACCTTGGCTGTTCTGCAGATGAACTCCTAATGAACCTATCCAAGACTCAGGCGATGCTCTTTGGCTCACTTTCCCAATTACATACCAGCAACACTCCCCTACTAATATGTGTAGATGGCTCCCTCCTAGACACAGTTACTTCCTTCAGATACTTAGGGTTCACCCTGGACTCCTCCTTGGACTTCAGTCTGCATATCTCCTCTGTATGCAAGGCCACAAACTCTCCTCTTGGTCTTGCATACAGAGCCAGCAAAAACCTTTCTCCCTCAGCCAAGTATACTGTAGCATGTACCCTGCTGCTCCCAAAGCTCACGTATGGCCTTCCAGTCTTTGCCAATGCCTCCAACTCTGTCATGTGTAAATGGACAGTGAGATGATATAATATTTGCTGCTTCGCACTCAGTTGTCACTGTCTCACCCACCACTGCCTTCTGTATGAAAAATTAGGCTGGTCCTTCCTCTCTGCTCAAATGGACATAATGCTGGGGAAACTTACTTATAATGTATTAAAGACTAATAAACCCCTTTCCCTTGCTTCACGCCTCAAGACTTTCACTAGCTGTTTCTTCTTGAGATCATCAGATACTGCTAAACTGACTATCCTCTGGTCTTGTACCAGCTTTGGTGAGATGTCCTCCTCATCCACAGCCCCCAAACTATGGAACAGCCTTCCCCCTTCTCTGCGGCTGGACCAAACAGCAGCCTCTTTCAGCTGCCAGCTACACTTGTATCTTCTTCAGTGTCACCAATGCATTTAGCACCTATCACCAAACTTGTACCACTCCTCCCTAGCTACCGACTTTGTTTCCCTTCAATCACCACTCCTCCTAAATCAGTGACTAGGGAAAAATTTTGACCTGCATAATGTCTCTGTACCTTTAGTGGATCTTAGATCTTGTGAAGTTACCAAACTTTTTGCCCTGACTTTTGTTAATCTACCCTGTACCATGACTAGTGTAGCTTTCCAAATTATTTGTTATCTTTACTGAGCCCTGTTCACTGTTATCCTTTTTATGCACGCTACTTGTCTTTATGATATCCTGTCTGTAACTGTATTGTGCACCGTGAATTGTGTACTGTAATGTCTACTGTTCCTGCATTGTAACCTCCCGGGTCGTGCCTGAAAATAGGCACTCACCTGCTTAGTGCACCCCACCCAGTTACCAAAAATGAAATAAGAATTCAGAGTTTCTGTCCAGGGAGATTGCTGCTGGGAAGAACAGACCAGCTCAACTATTTCGGACTGTGGACAGACTGTTACGCCCAGTCTGTTTACAGTCGAAAAGAGCATTTTCAACCGCATTGTGCGAAGAGTTTGCTCTGTTTTTTTCAGACAGAGTGTCCTCCATTCAGTCAGTTATCTCCCCAGTGGGATGTAATTTGTCCCACAGTGGTCAGCCTGGTTGGAGCAGTGGCACTCCTATTGCCTGTGGGGAGTTTCGGCCGGTGGAGGTGACTGAGGTCATTGAGGTGATTTCGAAGCTGTGGCCCACATGCTGTGAACTGGACCCTGGCTCAGCTCATCTCCTAGTGGGAGTGACTGAGTTCATTGGTCCAGTGTTCACCAGGATAGTCCGGTTATTGCTCTCAGAGGGTGCTTTACCAACACCTTGAAGGAAGCATTGATGAAGCCTCTTCTGAAGAAACCATCGCTCAACCCTGACATCCTGGTGAATTATAGATCCGTCTCCAATCTCCCATTTTTAGGGAAGGTTGTTGAGAAAGTGGTTGCTCTGCAGCTCAAGGTGCACCTGTCGGCCTTTGACATATATGAGCTATTTCAGTCCGATTTCAGAGCTAGGTATAGCACAGACGGCACAAGTTTGGGTGCAAAATGGCCTCCTCGGGGCGAAAGAGGACAATGGACAATTCTCATCCTCCTCGATCTCTCATCAGCATTTGGCAACGTGGACCATATCGTGCTTCTGGATTGCCTTAGAGTGTATGGCAGACTCACCGGAATAGTTATTCAATGGTTTGAGTCGTATCTCTCTGACAGGAGGCAATGAGTGGTGATGGGTAATTTCTCCTCCTCCTCCTCCTCGAAGCACTGTCATGTAGAGTTCTTTCGTTGATGCTGTTCGCTGTGTATATGCTACCCCTGGGTGAGCTCATTAGATAGCACAGTCTGGGTTTCCACTTCTATGCAGACGATACCCAGCTGTATATGTCATTTGCCCCTGGAACTGAGGATGCTGTTGAAGTGCTAAATAAATGCCTGGCTGAGATTCAGGACTGGATGCCCTCTAACTGGCTGAGGCGGAACTCCGACAAGACAGAGGTGCTGGTGATTGAGCCTGATTGCTGGCGTGACGGGGATGCCTCCGGAGTGGTTACAGGTTTGGTCCTGGGATCCACTCCATTCATGGCTTCCCCCAAGGTGAACAATCTGGGCATCATCCTTGATGACAGGCTGACACTTCAAGCCCAGGTGTCGTCTGTTGTCAGAAGTGGTTTCTACCATTTAAGGAATGTCGCCCGAAATAAATCCTTGATTCCACCAGAAGACCTATCATCACTGTTACATGCCTTTGTGACTTCCAGGCTGGACTACTGTAACGCTCTGTACTTCAGGGTCAATGGAGGAATCCTCTGCTGATGGCAGCTGGTGCAGAACACGGCGGCCAGGTTACTGTCGGGCCTGTCTAGGTCCTGACATGTGACCTTGGTCTTACGAGATCTGCACTGGCTGCCTGTCAGGTGGAGGATTATCTTCAAGGTGGGCTTGCTCACCTACAAGGTCCTATATTGCCTGGGCCCTGGTTTCCTGTCTGACCTCTTTTTTTTTTTTTTTTTTTTTTTAAATTTGGATTTTTCACCTTCCTAGCTGCCGGCCACCCAATGTTCAGCCCGGTCACGGGCAGCCAGCTTCACCCCGCCCGGCCTGGGTCCTCCAGTACCCGTGGCTTACCCCCACCGTGGGGCTGGTGGGATGGAGAGGCGACATCCCGCAGAGACCGTAATTGGTCGAGGACTGGCCTGGGGCTATTCAAAGCCGCGCGGCTTCATGGAGGTGGCCGGCAGCCGTCCATTTTCCTCTTTCCGGGAGGCGGGGTCGTGCAATGACGCCCAGCATCCGCCCGCCTCCTACAATCTTTTGAGCGGCGGCGTGGTGCTCCTGGCCTCCGCTAGGAGTCCCCATCGCCCGGATGCTACCCCATCCTCCCCGGAGAAGGAGAGCAGTCCCACGGACGCTCGATCCCTTCTCCCCTGGCCAGCCCTCCGACGACTCTGGTCGTCTCGAACCCGGTCGCCGGCGTTTAAGCTTAAATCCAACCGCTATGACCACGAGCCGGCCCTGTCTGACCTCTTTATTATAGCCATGATATGTTCCCTCTGCTCCTCCACTGAGGGCCTCCTGGCGGTTCCAAGGGCCAGGCTGAAAACCTTGGGAGATTGCTCCTTTTAGGTGGCCGGCCCGGCCCTTTGGAACTTGATGCCAAAATCTATGAGGGGGTGATTATCAGTGGAGACATTTAAAAGGGGCCTGAAGATGTACCTTTTTAATAAAGCATTTTTAGATACTTTTAATTTATTTTAATAAGTTAATGAATTATTTATTATATTTGTACTATTTGTTTTATGCTGCATATAAGCCTGTGTTTTACCTGTAATGTTGCCCAGAGCCCCCGGGATTGGGCGCCAAATACAAATAAAATCTTACTTATTTTCTTATAAATCAGTATTTTACCTCACTTTAAAACTGGCTTTTATGATGTAAGTTGGTTCTACATGTAAACAAAACTCTGGCAGCATTGTTTGGCACTGCATACAAACTGCATGGTGGATCTAAAGGACTACACATAATGTGTCTTGATGGCTCCTTGCTTAAGATGGTCAACACTTTTAAATATCTGGGTGTTATATTTGATAATAGCTTTGATTTCTCATTACGCATAAATGCTGTCTGTGAGTCTTTAAAGTATGTTAGGCATTGCAAGCAGAGTTAAAATCTAACCCCTAGATCTTGCAGGGCAATAGCACAAGGCATCCTACTGACTAAATTAAGCTATGGTGTCTTATCTTATTTCAACACTTCCAAATCCAATTTGAGAAAGTGGGACGTAACATAGAAACATAGATCTGTCTGCAGATAAGGACCGCTTGGCCCACCCAGCTTGCCCATTTTTATGTTTCTTTGCACATGCACAAGAAACATCTTGTGGTAGAACAACATTTCGGAGGTGTCAGGGATGAGACCAATGAACAGCACTATACAGTGGGCTCATCCCTGACTGACCAATGAGCATGCAACCAGACTGTGACACTAGTCACAGTTTCGCAGCTGGGAGCCGTTCTCTAGTTGAAAGTAATGAAGCACTCCAATGAGAGCATTTCATGACTTTCATTTGCATAATGCTGGCTGGTAAGCAGACAGCTTTTTCCCCTGTTCTTCACCGCCATTTGCATTAAGCCCCCTCCATTTCCCTATCACCAAGAGCATTCCCTCCCACTCCCTCCCTCTGCGTGCTATCCTCCCCGCACCCTTTGTTCCCCATGTTGGTATCAGCTGCATTCCCTCCCACTCCCTCCCTCTGCGTGCTGTCCACCTCGCACCCTTTGTTCCCCTCCCAGTATTAAAATTGAGCTGTCCTGCTCCTTCCCTCTGCATGCTGTTCTCTCCCACACCCCTTGTTCCCTGAACCGGTATGTGAATGAAGCCCTCCAGCTCCCTCCCTCTGAGTGCTGTCCACCCCGTACCCTCTGTTTCCCATCCCTGTGCTGACATCAGAGTGCCCAGTCCCTCTGTCGACATTATCTAACTCCCCCAGGACACTGGGGAGCTGACTCCCTATGTCCCAAAATAAAAATTTGTTATACCCTGTTTAAAAAAAAAAAAAAGAAAACTGTTCCCGATATCTTTTTTTTAAGCCTGTAAAAAAGAAAATGGTCCGCCATTATCTCCCATCCCCCTCCCCTATAACGACCCTCCCTCTGTGCACCCACCTTCCCACACCCCCTTTACCACATACTTACATTCAAAGGTCTGCGGCTGCCATCTTCTGTGGACCGGGACACGTCTGCACTTTTCAAAGCTGAACCACAAACTGAGGAATCAAGGTAAGTGCTGTATAATGACTGTCAATGGGGTTTTCAACTTGCTATCTCAGCCATTTTTAGGAATTTAGGAATTCTGACCCCAAATTTTCAGCATGAGGTTGTTGGGACCCCACCTCATGAACATTGGCACTGTAATTTCGTTACTGGGTCCCGAAAGGTGATTTCGTGGTCACTGCACAGACTCATCTTTTGGGACCGATTAACGAAATGACAGTGCCAGTGTTAATGAGGAGAAATCCCAAAAAGCCCATGTTGAAAATTTGGTGCAAAAAATCCCCAAAATGACTCCGTTATGAGCATGCATTGTGCGGTTTCTACACACACTCGTAACTTCGCCAATTTTTTATATTTTCACTGTAGATTTTCAACATTGCCATTTTTTTCACACACCCTCATGAACAGTACAGCTGTCATTTTTCACATCCTGCCCAAAACATGTTTTCGTACCTGTGGCACAGAGTGGCACGGTTGCTTTGCGAAATCAGCTGTCGGGATGAATGAGGTGAGGTCCCAAAAAGGCCATGTTGACAGTCTGGTAAAAAAACTCCAAAAAATGGGCGAGTTACATGCAGTCATTCAAATGTTCTGTGCACACATGTAACTTTGCTTATTTACAGTATTTTTACTCCAACTTTTCAATATAGCCATTTTATCACACCACCTCGTGAACAGTACAGCTGTCCTTTTTCACATCCTGCCCAAAATGTGTTTTCGCACCTGTGGTGCAGAATGCCGTTTTCCCCACGGATTTGAAAATGATCACCTACGGAGTTCATGAGGTGGAGAGATAAGAAGACTATGTTCAACATTTGGGGTCAAAATATGAAAAAAATGACAAAGTTATGCCCATTCGTTGCAGTTTCAGTGTACATGCTCGTAACTTCGGAAATCTTAAAATATTTGCACCCCACATTTTCAACATAGTCTTCTTATTACCCAAGCTTCTGTATTCAAATGCTGTCCAAAATATGACAGCTTGTCAAAACATAGTACAGGCAGGCTGTTCCTACCACCAGAAGTTCAACTAACACAATACACCCCTGCCACATAAACCATGCAAGGAAACATTCGGCATTGACAAATGCTTGTTTCCTACCCACAGTATCACTGTAGACCCTACTTGATCTCTGGTTCTTCCTCACTCTCCCCAATTCCTTTCCACTAAGATTCCCATATGCCTGTCCCATGCTTTCTTTAATCCCCCACCACTGTTTTCATCCCCACCACCTCGGCTGATAGGCTGTTCCAGGAATCCATCACTCGTTCTGTGAAAAAGTACTTCCTAAAATCTCTCCTGATCCTACCCCCCAACTTCATAGCATGTCCCCTCGTTATTGGGTACCTTTTTTCTGAAAAGTACTTTCCTCCTGTACCTTAGTTACCCCATGAGATATTTAAAGGTCTCTATCATATCCCCTCCCCATCCAGTCTTTCAGAGTGTACATATTGAGTTCGTTTAGTCTCTCCTCACAGGGCTTTTGATGCAAACCCCGAACCATTTTAGTTGCTGTCCTCTGGACCACCTCCACTCTGTCTGTGTCCTTCCAGAGATGCAGCCTTCAGAACTATACATAGTATTCTAAGTGAGGTCTTACTGTACAAGTGATCTATACAGAGGCAGCACCATCTCCCTCCTCCTGCTGGTGATACCTCTCCCTGTGCAACCAAGCATCCCCGTAGCCCTCACAACCACCTTGTTGCACTGCCTGGCCACCTTTAGGTCAGCAGAGATTATTATACCCAGGTCTCTCTTCTGCTTGGTGGTTATCAATAACACGCCCCTCATTTTGTACTCTGCCCTTGGGTTTCTGTGCCCCAAGTGCATTATTTTGCACTTTTTCACATTGAAACCCCACTGCCATATCTTTGACCACTCCTCGAGTTTCCTCAGGTCCCTGCTTATTCTGTATGCCCCCCACCCCAAGAGCTTCCACCCTTTTGCAGATGTTGGTGTTATCTGCAAAGAGGCAGACCTTCCCATCCAGCTTCTCTGCAATGTCATATAAAGAGGACTGGTTCAAGCACTGATCTCTGAGGTATCTGGCTGGTTACCCTGCTCTCTTCTGAGTGTACTCCATTTACCACCACCCTCTGTCGCCTATCCCCTAACCAATGGCTTAGCCAGTTTACCACATTTTGACTCTTAAGTTACCCAGTTTGTTTAATAGTCTCCTACGTGGAATGGTGTTGAAAGCCTTACTGAAATCTAGATAGGCAACATCTACCACTCCTACCTACAACAGTACATGCCATTTTGCCTTGGATACTTCCCATCAAACACATCATTGTTTACCTCATTCAGGCCTGAGTTGACTTTCCCCTACTGCTATATTCACCTTTAACCTTGGATGTGTCATTGATAAAGTACTTCAGAACCTAACCCCCTCCCTCTTAGCCACACTTCTTGTGAAACCAGCAAATACCTTTACCTTAAGGTCTCTATATCAGGCATTACTGTCAATCCCAAAATACCACACAAAAATGCAAGAGCTTGCGTTTTTCTACGTCACAATTTTGGAACTCCCTCCTAATCAGAATTCGTTGTGCCCCTGCCCAGGAAGGACAGTGCCTCACAATGAGGGAACTCTTTCCTTCCGTGCATCATGTGTTTGTTTGTACCACAGTTTGGTTTGCAGTAATGCATTTATTTATAATTTGTAGCTGGTTGTAGTGTGCGTTGTCCTTATTTTCTCACCTTCCCATGTCCATTAACCTACCTCAGCTAACAGCAGCGCAGTCAGAATCAAACGCTGAGTGCCAGACCTTGAGTGCAGTATTTGAGCCCTACCATAGTACTGTAGTTCCACTGATTCAAGCCTATATTTTCATCTTGACCACAGCGTATTGACTTTTTTTTCCCCCAGTTGGATAACAGGTAAAATGCTTGCTGTCACAGTCACCTTAGCCAGGTGTGTGAGTATTTCCAGGTACTGTCAGTGGAGTCTCTGTATTTGGTCTTGCTCAAAGAAAAGGTTGTCCTTTGCCCCATGAGAAATTCCTGATTGGTAGTTTCTGACCTTCATCTGAACCTGTCCTGTGTCCTGCTTGTGTTCTTTCCTAGAACACACAACTTGGATTGAGAATGTCCCACTAATGCATTTGCTGTCTGTAGAGCGTTGCTGTCTTACAAGGAATTCATAGCAGAATTTTGTGGTGATATGTGATAGCTGTTTGTGACATACTCTGAGGCAGCGAAAGGTAGGCCAGTAGCCAGATGGACAGTTGCTAAGTAGATCACATCTTGCATTGCTCTTGGTATTCAGTGGCTGGTAAGGAGCCACATGCTATGTCGCCAGCTCACTCTGCCAGACATTCCTCTGACTCTGTTACTGTTGCCAGAGCATTCCAGCTGTTGAGACCTGTAGGATGTGCCTGGTCTAACATGCACACATTCATTTCCTATTACATTATCAACCTGCTAAGCCAATGTAATATTGCTTTTAGGGCCTCAGTCCCCTAGTCCCTCTTTGCCTAAAGGGGTGGGCCTAGTAGTCCCCTCCTACTCTGAGGACTGCTGAGAGCCTGCCATAGTGCGCAGAAGAAAACTGAAACTAGGCAGTAAGAACTAGAGGCTATTTACTTGTAACCATAATGCTGCTGCTGGTATTTAAGCCACCTCCATGTGATCCGCCCTGCCTCCCCTGACCAGGATTGCTTTGCTGCTTCTGTTTTTCAGCATTCTGATCTGAGAGCACTACAGTGGGGATAGAGAGCAGCAGACACATGATTTGGATTGTAGGAGGAGCTGAGCTTTGTAAGTTGTTTCCTGAAACTAAGTGCACATTCTGAACTGTCGCAGTGTGGATGTAAACTGAATACCAGCAGTAATTCTACGGTTACAGGTAAATAAGCACTTCTTCCCTGTAGCTGAGTGATTAGAGCTGCTGCCTTTGGCCAACGGGGTCCCAGCAGGTTTAGTTCCCAGCAAGAGCTCTTGGTTCACCTGCCCAATGAAAGGGAAAGTCCTAACAAGTACGGTTTATAAAGAAACGGCTAAGGAAGGCTGGCACATCAGCGCAGCACTAAGGCTACTACTCGTGACGTTGGCGACCCAGGTTTGGGAACAAACCTAGGTCATCAGGTGCTGGCTGGGGGAGAGGGATCAAGCATCCCCTGGGCACTATCCTTCTTTGCTGGGGGGGGTTTGCACCACTGCCATAGCGCCACTTGGGTTACCGTGGGTGATGGTGCCAGTTGGTGCACCTTGTGGGTGCAGAGATGCTGGCTGGTGCTACGCAGTTGCACAGCTCATATGCGTGCTGACACATGGCATCTCAGCCGGTGGTGTTTCAGGAGAGGGACCTGGCAATTAGCAGTGCTTGACATATTATGCTTTGAATCCTCGAGACTGAGAGCCACAAAAAGCCAGGAGATGTATGTTCAGGAAAGATGGCGGGCAGCAGTGCATGCATGCCTTGTCATCATGAGGAACCGGAGAGGAAGGAAACTGGAAGACTCCCAAAAGCAGTCAGCACAAATGTTGCATCTCCTTGGGCTTTGGACCCAGTCTGCCCTGCTTCTGTGAAGTATCCACTAAAGGCTGGTGGCTCCACTCTGGTGGGGAACCACAAAGTGCCTTTGGTTAGGACAGGACTGGATTAAAAGTCAGGGGTTGGCATGGTGGGACTGGTTATGTTCAGGCTACTAGGAAGACATAGAAAGGAAAAAAAGAAATGACACTTCTGCTCATGGCCTGCTCAGGTGTCAAGATTCCCCTGGGGAAAATCAGCTCAGAACAAACACTAAAACAGCTGTGAGAGACAGTGAAGTGGTTTTGAAAAAGTAAAACATACCCAGTTTTGTACTGAAAATAAACTTCCTTTATTTGGAGCAGCTGTTGGAACCCTGAGTTAATCCAGCAGCAAGTGATAAACAGCAGCATACAATAGATCTACAGTTCTTCACAGCCCAAAGACATACAGTAAGCAAACAAGCAGTCTTGCAGTTTTTTACCTGCACATTTGGAAGGTGGTCTCCTGGACAGCATCAGATGTTTTGATGAAAATCATCATCCTCCAAGCTCTTCCGTTAGATGTAAGGTATACATTTGAAGTTATAAAAAAACAGTTAAGGTTATGTTATTGTTTGTTCAGTACTACGAAAGATTTTCTGATATCATAATGCACATGGACTGCGTGGTATTTTCTGTGGAAGTATACCGAGGTGATGGGCTCCTATCAGCTTTTCAGCATTAGCGCTGTATCGGTAAGGCAGTACCTTACACCACATGCAAGACTTAGAATGGGGCAGTAAAATGATTCGTGTTTGTTTCATGGGTTCTTTTTGTAAAGGTAGGTTTTAAGGAGGATAACTAAGGTTTTTGTAATTGGGTTGACTCAGAATAATGATCATGCAGCAAGTGTCTACTCAGTCTCTCATCATCCAAACAAGAACACTGCCTCAAACTGGGGGGAAAATCGACACAGTGTGGGGCACCTCTCCACGTCTTGGTGACAGAATCTCAAAACACTGCAGAACTTGTGTGTTATGTTTATACGGTCTTTTGTTGATGAAGATACGTTTTCTGCTTCAAAGTCCCAGTCTGCAGTTTGGGACTGCACCTTTACCATGTGAAACAATTAATGCTTCTAGGTGATAACATGAGGGACATCCCTCCTAACGTGTGACTCTTTGGAAGTGTGATAGTTCTGTATGCCAGGAGTGAGGGGCGTGGGAGGTGGAGAGACATGGGAGGTGCTTTGAACACTAAAAACATAACCTACACCTACTTGGACAATTATGTGCATGAATCACAGCAGTAGGTAGATAGTTCATTGCTGAGCATCAGGGGATGCAATCCCCAAACGACCTATGCCTTGTTAAGGTGTGCTGACTGATATCTGTAGCCAACAGCAACACTGTAACCTAAAGGGATGTACAGCACTCTTTTTCATCCCACCACACACAGTAATCCACAGCCCTCTGCAGGATATGGTTATCCGGTTTCAAGATTCCAGTCATAATTTTTATTTTTACCAAGCTTTCTGTCACTCCCCGAGTTGCCCAGTAGCACCCCCTAACTGGTGACCGAACATCTCATGGACCTACTGATTGTCCACCACTTACCCAGGACCATGGTAGTGGTGGGTGACCTGCCATATTGGTCATGCGTGGACCTATGGGGGGGGGGGTCTGGCACAATGGATGGGCAGTCCTTTTTGCTTCCGCTACTGTTTGTTTCTCCCCAAAGGTCCCAGTGTGCGGTGATGTGCATTCACGGGTGCAGTCCCTTACTGCAGTCTGAGTCCTCTTGCCCTCACCAGCTGATAGATAAGCAGAATGCAGTGTTGCTCCCCACCGAGGGAAGTGAGCTGTCCCCAGGACACTCGATCCTTCCTCCCTCAACCAGCCCCTGAGAGACCTAGGTCTGTTCATGAACTTGAATTGCCAGCACAGCAAGTGGTAGCTCTACCACTGTACTATTGGGTGAGCTGTAATTTATTTATAACAAAATGTTATCCACTTGGATAGCCTTATGAGATGCGACATCTCATTTTGGTCAGCTTCTCTGGGTAGCAGCAGACTGAGCAGAATACACAGAGTTACACAGTTAACAAGACCAACTAGCTATTGGCTGTTCTTCAGATGAGTAATCCAGTGTCCCTTCTACCCATCTCTGGTGTTAGCCTTGGTGGAAGTGAAAGCTCCCATGTCACTTTTTGGAAGACTAGGGGAGTTTCTCCCTAGTCCTGGCTAACACTCCTTATGTTGGTAACATGTTCTCATGCAGTACAGCTGTGTGTTTGTAATTAGCTCACTCATTGGCTGCTACAGTATAGCAGTGGCAGTGGCTCAGCAGGTTGCACACTTGCTTCTGAGACTATAAGATCAGAAGGCTGTGGGTTCCATCCCCACACCAGGAACTTGGGTTAAATCCCAGTACTGACACTGTAGTGAAGCATGGGGGGGGGGTGCCACGCAACACTCCTGTGGTGCAGTCTTTCAGAAGAGATGTTAAACCAAGGTCCCAGCTGCCTGTTCTGGTTGTTGTTCATGTGGTTGTTAAAGATCCTATGGCTCATCTCGAAAAAAACAGTAGGAGAATTTCCCTGGTATCCTGGCCAAATTTCACCCATTCACTAAAAATACCACCAGTAGCTTAATCTTGGCAAATGTCAATTGCTTTCCATATGTATCCCTCCTGCCCCGGCATGAGGTTGAAAACAGAGTTGCCTAGACCGCCTTTCCCAGTCAACAGAAAATAAATATGTATAGACCGCATACAGTACCTACAATAACAGGATTGAACGCATTGCTTTGTAAAGCACTTTGCAATACAGAGTATTAAAAGGCACAGTGTAAAACCACATTTTTATTCTATTCTTTCGGCATGACTGTAATGCAATATATAAGTACAGTTTGCATGCAAAGTACATTTACAGAATAACAGATTGCAATTTAAAGCAACGAGATATAAGAACTTTCAACCAGATGTGTCAGTGGCTCAGCAGATTGCACACTCTTGCCTCTGAGGCTGGAATATTGGAAGGCTGGTGGTTCTAGCCCCACACCAGAAACTTGGGATAAAAATCCAATACTGACACTGTGGTGCAGCATGAGGGGGATGCTGTACTCCTGAGGTGCCGTCTTTCAGATGATATGTTAAACTGAGGTCCCGTCTGCCTGTTCTTGTGGTTGTCCAGGTGTGTTAAAGATCCCATGGCACATCTCAAAAAGTGAAGGGGAATTTTCCCAGTGTATTGGCCAGATTTCAGCCATTCACAACATATATCACCAATAGCTTTATCTGGTTCAATTACAGTTGGTTTTCATTTTTATCTCCCCCTCCCCTTTCCCAGGACAAGGATGAAAATAGAATTGTCTAGTCCTCCATTCTTGGTCAATAAAAACTAAATAAATATGGCTTTTAATCTTAATGTTTAAGGAGATGGGAGGGAACAGTGGGCAGGTCACAAGCCAGTTACATTTGACAAAGGCATTGCTGCAGTACTGTGAGGTCACACTTTTTTTTTCTTCTCCCTGGCTCCTGGCCAGCCACTCCTTTGGGCCGCTAGGGACCCCACTGGCACCCTGCCCCAACACCAGCCACTATCACCCAACATCGCAGGCCCCCTGGGTAACCCAGCGTAACCCTTCGCCGGATGGGTCCTCCTCCTCTGAGGGAGAAGGCACCAGTGGGGGGCCAGCCAGTGCACTAAGTCTTGACCTGGGTGCTGCTGAGGTGGTCTTGGGCTGTCCCAGGGCTTCTGTGGCAGCAGGGGCGGTGACCGTCATCTGGTCGGCCAGGGAGCACTTTTCCCCTGTTTTCTCCCCAGGGGCATGGCGTGCCACTAACGTCAATGTATATGCCGACGTTCGCCACGCTCCCCCCCCCCCAGTCAACAGGACCTGACGTATTGCCATTCCCCCGGCCTCCTGCAGGAGTCAGCAAGTGCCAGGTTGCATCCCCACTCTCTCTCTGGGAGAAGGCAAGCAGTCATCAGATGCTCAAACCTTCTGCCCCCCGGCCAGCCGTCCAGCACCCCGGGTCCGTTCCTGAACCTGGGCATTGCAAGCAGAAATCCAACTGCTGTGCTACAGGCTGGCTACTGAGATCACTTTTGAACCTGGAGTGTGTTTGATTTTGCCTTTGAGTTAAGGGGAGGTTATCAGAGGTCATGAGGCCCGGCTAAGAGAAGGCCCTTTCACCTGCACAAGTTCTCACTAGAGTGATAAGAAATCCCTCTGCTGGTGATAACCAAGGACATTCCTGTTTTCCATCTGGTTGCTTGAGTGACGCTGATGCGTCATTTTGTTACTAGCTTGAACAGACTGACTCCCATTAGATAATGTATCCTGGCTGCAAGGGATGACACATCCATTTGTATGTAGAGAAGACAATGGATAGTCTTTCTGGATGGGATGGTACAAAACTACAGATATTGTTAATTTAGGGATGTACACAGGGTCCTTCATTTGTTTTTGTTCTGGCATTTGGCATTGGACACTCAGTATGCATTAACTATAAGTTTTGGTTAGTTCTCGGTTCCAATATTTAAGTGTTGGCACATTAAAACCTATGAATAACACTAAAAATAACCATCCACAACAAAAGGAACTAGAACAGCCCCCCAAATGTTGTAAGTACACCCCACCCACTACCACCCAGCTGCCTTCTGTTCCCTAACCCCAGTCTAGCAAAGCAGTTTGTGTCAATCAGTGTCACTCTCCCAGTTGAACTCTTACCTGCGTGCTCTCCCTTGGCATCCTCAGAGGACCCCAGTGGATGCCAAGGGACAGTGCACAACTTAGAACTCAACTGGAAAGCAACAACAGCAGATCCAGAGGACTCAACGGGCCATGCTGCTTTTACAGGCTGGAGCTAAAGGAGTAGTGGGGCATTGGACTTGCCTGGGCCATCCCAACAACTGAGTGTGATTCAATTCTGGTATTTTTTGCATGTTTTCTTTGGGTTGGGGGGGGGTGGATGGTTATTCCTCAAGGATCTCCTGAACCCAAATGGTACCCAAATTCGATAGTGAGAGAGAACTCAAATTTTGTGACATGTAATGCTTATTCCTTGGGTTTGTATCCGTCTCTAATAGACATTGGCAGGTGGAAGGAAGGAAGGGACTTGTTTATTAGTAAGCACCCTTCTGAATATGTCAGCAGTACAGTAACGTAAATTACACAATGGCAAGAAAATCTTCTCTTAAGAAACAAAGGCATATTGCCACTCTAAAAATCTACTAAAAACATTTTTTAAATGTTTTTTTTTTTTTGTTTTGTATAACAACGAGCCATTGTATAATAGCAATAATGCACTCCAGGGTGTGGACTGTGCTGGGGTAACGTCACTTCTGGGACGCCGGACGCACTCGGCCTGCGGTCTCATGCCCAACCACCCAGGTGTGAGGTTATCCCTGCACAACCCACACTCTGCCATGCATTATTGCTTAAAAATAACCATTAAAACCACATGCCAAATATTATCACAGCTAATGCAACAGAAGTTCAAGATGCATTAACCTTTAAAATACCCCTAAAAAGGAACATAATAGCTGGCTAGATGTGTTTTAACCAGTTTTCAGATGCTGTAGATTATCTTATGCAGGCATGATGTCATAATGTACTCATGTATGTGGGATTTTGGAATGCTGAAAAAGTTCCTGATGGCATTTTTTTGTACTATAACTAAAAATGATTTCCCAGGTTTCTGCAAAACAGTTACTTTTAGCATCAGCAGGAGTCAAACCCCATGAAAATTTCAAAACATTTGAATTTCTTGATTTAGTGTGTTCACCTGTTTCTGTAACTATTTCAGCCATGTTACCTATTGTAATTGTTCCCTTTGTACCTGGTTATTGTGCCATCTTCATGGCCTGGTTCATGCTGAAAAGAGTCCCTTGGATCAATGCACCCACCCAGTTAGCAAATAACTAAATTTAAAAAAAAATGAATACTGGACATCATGAGAGGCACACTGAGCCATAGCTTGTTTCTAGGTGCGACCAGGGAGATGGGCTATAAGTGCGAGTGAGCCGTAACAAATATAGTGACAACAATAGCACAGTTACAGGAACAATAAATGCAGGGTACAATAATGAGCTGCAGAGTGGAACAGTGATAACAGTAATATGGTGACACAGCTGATGCATGTATAGGAGCAAAATAATACAGGGCACAAATAATAAATTGGAAAGATGTAAAACAGGGGAAAAAAAGTACAAAAAACTTGAATACAGTGGCAATCCATTACTTCGAGTTAAACAAATTGTAGAAATAAACACATTTGTATATAGTGATGTTGGGGGAGGGCTAACTGCTGGTGCATGCTAACCATGAAGTTGAAACAAGGGCAGCTAATCACAAGAGCAGAAAGTACAAGGATTGGGTCGTGAGCTAATGCAGTGCAGGGCAGGTGCAAAGAACACGAAGGGCCAGCCAGCATCAGGATAAATGCAAAGGGGGGTTTGGCAGTTCACCTGCTGCGGCTGAACTTTGGTGTGTTTCAGTGGAATAAAGTTATTTCTTCACTTTATTTATGGCCTGAAGTTCACTGTTTTTTTTTTTTCCAGAGTGCAACAACTTCCCTGGACCACAAGAGCAGGGCTGAGAGACGTGAGACAGCAGGAGCAGTTTGAGAGAGTGGCAGGAGGGTGATGGTCTAGTGGAAAGAGAAAGGGTGTTCCACAGGACAGGGAGATGAACAGAAAAGGCAGGCTGCCATGAGGAATGTGAAACGAGAGAGAGCATCAGAACAGCAAAGCGAGTAGAAGGAAGGTATGGAAGGGGAGAGTAGGGAGGAAAGGAAGTGAGTCTGTATTTACCCAGGAATGAGGAACAGTGAGAGAGGCAGCGGGCATCCAAGGAAAAGAAAGAAAGGCCAGAATACAGAGAGCAATGATGGCTAACAGGAGGGGCCAATAAAGCAAAGCATCAGAAAGAGTGGAAAAGGCCGGCCCGGTGGCGCTGAGGGTTGAGGCGCTGGTCGCTACACCTCGCGCCATGCCGGCGACCTGTGTTCGGAAACGGGCATGGGTTGTCGGGGGTCGGCGGGGAGGAGATGGATTGAGCGTCCGGAGGACTGCTCTCCATCTCCGGGTTGGGGGGTTTTGGGTGGCCGGTGCTTGCCTGACCCCTAGCGGAGGCTGGGGATCGACAGCACGCAGCCGCAAGCCAAGGGGGGGGGTGGGACATGGCAGACACTTGACTAGCATGCGCACGGGAGCATGTGCACACTCAGTCGCTGGCATCATTGCACGCCATGCCTGCCGGGAGGAAAATCAAGAAAAATGGGAGCCCGGCAGCACGACGTCATTCCCCGGCGCCATCCCTGGAGGCGCCTCCATGGCATAGATCCGTTGGGGTGGGTTGAGTCGCTCCCCACCACCCTGCCGCCGAAGGGTAAGTCGCGGGTGCAGAAGGAGGGTCTCATGTCCGTGATGGCGCCAGGGAACGACGGAGTGCGGGGTTGTAGCCGGAGCTCGAGGAGAAAATAACACCCAAAAAAAAAAAAAGAAAGCGTGGAAAAGGGGGACCAGTCTGGCCAGGGTGTATTTGGAGGCCAAACTGTAAATCACATCTACATAGCCAGACAACATCAGGATCAGCTTGAGAATGAGCACGTCTGACTGGAACTGGGAGGCAGGATTTGTTGGGGAACTGTGTGCCAAGATTGGGGCACAACCTTTATGACCAACATTGATGTGGAATAAGAATGAGGGGATTCAATCCAGCCACGCACCAAGATACTTGAAATTAGCAACAATTCCTAAAGGAGTAAACCCAAAGACTAGGGTTTGTTGGGGCCTCACTAGCCTCTGCTTAATGCCAAAAATCATGGAAACTGGTGATTTTATCATTGACTGAGAGCTGGTAAGCAGGGAACCAGTGTTGGACATTGTTGAAGTTCAGCTGTAGTGGCAGTGCCGGCTCAGAACAGAGGCCTCAGAAGCAAAGTATATAGTGTTGTTTTTATACATCTGAATGTGTGAGGAGACTCGGACTGAGAGTGGGTCATTGAGGAAGATGGAGAAGGGTGTAGGGCTGAGAATAGAGCCCATAGTGTCACCAGAACCAATGGGCAGGGGGAGAGGGAGATAAGGCATTGCCAACCTGGGCTGACTGGTGCCAGTCATAAAGGTTCAGTAAGAGCAGAACCATTCAACCACCAGGTCAAATAGACTTGGCTACCTTAGCTTATCAAGGAGGAGGGGAATAGCCCACTGTATCAAAGGCTTTAGCCAGGCCAGTGGAGATAGCTGCATTGATGTAGCCCTGATCCATTCCTTTAAGAACAGAATTATTGACATGGAGGAGCGAAGAGACTGTAGAGTGGTGTTTCTGGAAACTACACTGTAAAGAAGAGAGAAAGGAAGAGGTGTCCAAGAAGGAAGAGAGTGAAAAGTTTTTGTTGCACCTTGGCCAAGGCAGGAAGGGGGACATGGGATGTTAATTTCCTGGGAAAGAGGAGTCCCCGCCCCCTTTGTGAGATGGGGGGCACTTTAATCTGGTCCCACGTCTGGGGGGGTGGTTCCATACTGGAAAGAGAAGATTTGGAGGGAGGTTAGTGCTGCAGAAATAAAGTCAAAGAGAAGGAGTTTGTCATACAGACCATCAGGGCTGTTTATGATGGCAAGGTTAAGAGTGTTCAGGGCAGCCAGAGTGGCCCCAGCAAAGATACAGGTCTCCCATACCTACAGGAATTCCTGTATTTTACAGGATTTGGAGCCATCTACAGGAAAATTGTTTACACAGACTTGCATTGGTTATACAGGAAAATGCAGCAATTTGGCTTCCATACGAAATATCGTAATCTATAGGAAAATGCATGAAAATCACTCTGGGATTACAGGGAAAATGGCAAATCAATCTGGGAGCACTGAGGATGGGAAGTAAGGTAAACATGGAATAAATGGGAGGGGGGGAAGAAACAAAAGCAGAGGGAGGAGGGATTGGAGTTGGATGGGGTAACAGGTAGAGAGCGCAATAGGTGAAGAACTGGTTTAAAGCATTAGCAACCTTGGGTGGATCAGAGATTGATGAGCTACCTGTTTGAGAACAGGGAGGAAGACTGGCTTGGGGGCTGTCAAAAAGGGAGTAGCTGATTTTCCAGAACTCAAGAGGGGATTTAATGTACAGGTAGTTCTGCATGTTGGTGGCAAAGTAATGTGATTTGGCCTCCCAAGTGGCCTTGGTGCTGGCATTGCAGAGGTGTCTATATTTCTACAAATCCTCACGGGAGCCCAAAGCCTTGAGTTGTCAAGCAGAGTCACAGACTTTGAATAGGTCAGGGAATTCTGGTGTGATTCAGGGAAGGTATAACCCATGGACATGAAACTTCTGGAGGTGGCTGTGTTTGTCCCAGGTTGTGGAGAGCTTGGATTATAAATAGAATAGAGTTTCATCTATGTCAGTGGACACTGACAGAAAGGTGACCGGTCAGTTTTGTGAAGGACATAAAGTAGGGCTGAGAGGTCTTGGGACCTGAGCAATCTTGCCCAGATAATCTTTTGGAGGGAATTTTGGGGCAGTAGAGTTTTTGTACACAATATACCTTGCAGTGGTCACTGAAAGCATCCGTTAGGGTACCAGCAGAGGTATTGCAGTGATGTTAATAATACCCAGTTTATAAGGGAATGGTTAGTGAAGTGCAGATTGAAATGGGTGGGCTCAGAGATGAGTTGGGTGAGATTAAGAGATTCAGTTACAGTGGTGGTGATCTTCCTGTAACCAGTCTTCTCCATGGAGTCACTTATGGGTCTCATGTCAGAGGTGCTAGGACCCCATGGGAGGAAATCTTTTGGTCAGAATCCAGTAATGGCTACTGGCTATGGTGCCTGCATGATACCACTTGGTGCTATGTGCCTGCCAGTAACCATTGCTGGCTCCCTCACCTACTTCAGCTCTGATCTTCCTGCCACTGAGTGCGCACAGTGGGAGTGAATCATCACCGCAGTTCCTCGACCATTCTTCACCATTGTCACTGCTTTCAGTTTTCATTCTTTCTGTGATGCCTAAGTCATCGAAGAAGAAATAGGAAGACAGACAGGACCCTTTATTTTGTCACTGTCAGTGCAGTAATAAAATGAGTGCCAATGACTGGCATAGCCCATGCCACTCCTGTCTTTGATCAGGCTGCAATATGGACTCCTGAAACACCTACTTTAGGATAGATGAACATACCCTTGAGATGCACGTGTTAAACTGGGGATGAAAGCTCTTACCTTTGGAGGCAGGCATCAGTTCTGGGGATCCCAGGAGAGGACATTGGGTCCTTCCCCAGGGTCCTTTCACTGCCCTTTGTAGTCATCTGAAGCATGAGGCTCTCCTCCCCACCCCATCCCCACCATGCTGGGGTTGTGTTTGAGTCCTCGATGTCAACATCCAGTTGACCACTGGCTCCTTCTTGCCGGTTGGGGGAGAACTTGCCACTGTCTGCTCGCCCTGAGTGGCAGATGACCGTGAGATTGGAGTCGAGGCCTTTCACCTTGTGAACTACTGTGTATTCCTTGATGTTGATGATGTCGATGAGGGTGTCAGTCAGAGTTCCTGATCTTCGTGTCGACCATGAGATTGAGAGTAGGAATGGCATCGGTTCTGATGCCAATGTCAACACTGGGACTGATGTTTGAAGTCAAGGTCAATACTGAAGAGAGTTGTGGTGTCAGGGAATGCCATGCCTGATAGCCGGTCATGAGGCAAATTGTGGATATTTCCATCAGAGGCTTTGAAGCAGCACAACGTCAGTTGAGGGTGCCATGTGATGCCAATGAGGTAGCCTCTAGAGCCGTTTGATCTGCCGTCTGTATCAGGCGGATGTTGTGGCTTCATCTCTCATAACTAGTACCTCTGGCTCAGCATAAGGTGCTCAACTCCCACCAACAGGGGGCACATTTTTTCTCCCTGTGGAATAGTCGACAGTTGTGGGGGGACCCTCTTGCTCCTGCACCCCAGGAGCCACTGCCTCGGCTAGACCAATCTTCGGTCCTTCAGGAAGAAGAGCAGCCCCCTCTCTCAGATTTTCTCCCCCTTGCAGTGAGCGGAGTCTGTTATAACTGCTTCATGGTGAGCAGGTTCCTCCCTCATGTAATGAAACTTTGATACACTGGACCTGTAAGTGGGACTCCATGGAGAAGACTGATTCTAGGAAGACAGAAAAGTTATGTACTTACCATAATGAAGATCCTCTAGAAACTTTCCTCCATAGAGTACCACAACTCGCTCACCATTCCCATTTCTGTTTGAGAGCCAGGGCAACTGGGCAGCTCACCCTTCTCCTGTGCACACACTTCACAGCCAGCACAAGAGTCAACGTTTTGCCTTTCTCGCACTCCTACTCTCTCCTTCTGCTCCTGGGAATCAGTGCACCCTGTCTGAGTATGGCGCACACTGTAAAAGAAAAAACAAAACAAAAACTCTTCTTGTCTCCCCTGCTGTCTGTGCAACCCACCCCCCTGCCCAAGGGTACACCCCCCCTACGGTGGTTTATCCTTGTTAGTTGCTGTATTTAGCACTTAGGATTTTGTCCAGAAAATTTTGAAAGGATGGGGGCATGGTTCAAGCAACTCAGGCATGATTCACATGGTCCTTGTCTCTGATCTTTGAATTTTCATCCCATGTCTTTTCTGAGTCCTTTTACTTTTCTTTTCACAGGTTTTTGCTGTAGCACTAGGTCACTTTTCCTGCACGGTTTTCTTTTGTGAGTTCCCCTGAATGCTATAATTTGAACAATACTGGGGACCAGAGCCCTGCTTTAAACATGGGGGGAAGCACTGGGATGTTACAAAAGGATAGAGTCTCAAAATGAAAAGATGGGAGCACTCCGATGTCTTTTTTTTTTTTTTTAGTTTTTATTTATAGATTTCAAACAAAATCATACAAATAAGTAATGCATACAGGACATTGCACATAACTGAAGACAAAATCAATACAGAGGCAAAATGTCATTAGCAGTAGGAATATCTGAATGCCTGCCAGTGTTGCTTACTAGGGAGGCATAAAATGTCAGAAACTTCTGAAAGGAATAAAAAACAGCCCAATCCTAAGAACCAAGGCAATATATCACAAGTTGTGTGGCTACGGCTTTGGCTATAATTGCAAATAACACACAACAGCATACAAAAACCTTGACACTATCACACCGTAGCTGTAAAGAAATACATCTTTACCACCAAATAATATTTTGAATATTTGGAGTATAGTGAACAGATGTGGCTTGGCTCCAACCACAGGCCTCCAATTACCAAAAACAGAGAAGGAATATACAATATTCGAAAATTCAAAACCCAAGCCCCCCCTTCCCACAAAACTATGGGGGGGGGTGTTATAAAATGTTAGACGCTTATAGCTTGCTTGGGGGTGCACCCTAGAAGTGGCGTCCACATCACCAAGCCAAACCCGAGCTTCCTGAGCTCTGCGACACAGTAAGAAAAACAATGGCACCATGCAATAATGAGGCCCAGAATTATAGACACAGTAGAGAAACAGCATTACATTCATTATGTTCCCAGAGTGGCCTTAAAAAAAACTCTGTAAACCCTTAAAAACGATGACACCATAATAAAAATACTGCGCAAGTCCAGTAAGTAATGTACGGAAGTCCAAGCAGCTGCGCAGACTTAATAATAAACTGCAACTCTGCAAAACACAATGGCAGGAGCACCAAACAGTCTAGGCAACTAGGGACCATGAACAGTTCAGGAGTTATTGTCCCCAGACAAGGACTTGTCCATTTAACGTTGGGTATCGGCTGGTTTAGTAAAGAAATAAGTTTTCCACGAAACTTCAACCCTCACGCGAGCATGAAATAAAGCAATAGGGCAGTTGAAAAGTTTTCAAAAGTTTTTTTTAACTACTTTGAACTCCCTACAGCGTTGCCGAGTAGAAAATGACAGATAAGGATACAACTGGATGATGGTGTCATCGGCATGCAGTTCCCTTAATTTTCTTGCAGCATGTAAAGTTTTATCCTGGGTACTGACCTTAGAATACATAATGAGAAGGGTCTGAGGGATGTGTTCTGAAGAGGCGTTAGGGGGAGAGACTCGATGGGCTCTGTCTGTGTAACCGGGAAGCAGGACAGAATTCCATTTTAAAAGTCCTGGGAGCCATTGTTCCAAAAAGGAGATAGGATCCTCTGTTTCAAATCCCTCTGAGAGTCCCACAACATGGAGATTATGTTCCTGCAAAGCATTTTCTGTGTGCTTCAGTCTCAGGTGGAGATGAGTGTTTTCCTGTAGGAGCATGGTGGAAGACACCATTGCTTGATCCACGAGGCTCATTGCATCGATCAGCTTGTCTTGCATGCCCGTAACTGTAGATTCCACTTTGAGCAGTCTCTCAGGGAAGTCGTCAATTTTTTTGTCCACTCCTTTCACAGACTTACAAAGAGCCTTCAGAGAATTCTTAATTAAGCAATAAGGCATGACCAAGGGTTATGTTAACAGGGGTTGAAAAATTTTTGGGGAGGCCGTAAGTCCAGGACTTATGTTATTTTTGGTCCATAAGTTCGTGGCAGGCATTAGTAAGTCAGTTTTTTTTCTTTTCCCCACTACATTTTTACCAAAGCAAATTTTTTGTCATTTCTTATAGGAAGCAACAGGTAGCCCTCTACAAGCCAAATTATTCACAGCTCGCAGGCTGGATTCAAGACTATATGCTTGGCTCTAAATTAAGTTTCACAATCCAGCATGCACCAGTGAACCCCCACTTTTCTTTTTATATTGAGATCGCTGAAGCAATGCTGTAAGGCAGACACACACTCGGTCTCTGGGTCCACTCCAATACTTTGTACATCTCTGTTTTTTTTGTTGTTTTGTTTTGTTTTTTTTTTTAACTAAAAAGCCTTAGTCTCCCATTTTTTATAAGCACACTCCCTGAGAAGTTGATTGGAAACAGTGGAATGCTTCAAAAGAGCTTGAGATAGACACAAGGGATTGTTGAGGGTGGGGCGGGTGAGGGGGAAGGGCATGTCCTAGCAGAGAACTAGACAAGTGGGCAGACTAGGTGGGCCTGGCGGTCCTTTTCTGCCATCACATTTCTATGTATCTATATATGTAACACTAATGACATCTCCCTGGTAGCTAGTGGTCCCCATCCCCGATCCACTGGTTGTCAGAGATTAAACTATCCCTGGTGGTGGTCTAGTGGACCCCCCCAGCCTGACAGGCAGAGCCACATCACCCCACTTCCCCCGTCCCCAATCTGAGCCATAAAATGTTTTTATTATATCGGATGAGGAGTGGGACCGCTAGCAACCAGGAACACTTTTTATTATATCAGGCGATGGATCAGGTAGGGGAGGGACTGCTAGCCACCAGAAATACTTTTCTGTTCTTGCTCACCTACTAGTACCCTGTCTGCGGATATTATGACTTCCTTGAGGTCTGGTCAGCAGAACTATGGAGAGAGCTGAAATGCATTTTATCCCCACTCACTCTCCTTCACATGAATGCACTCACAGTTCACACACTCCTCAACAACACAAGGACTCTTCGGTTATTTTTTTTTAACAAGTCAGATTTAATTTTTAAATAATGGGGTGCTCCAATTATTATGTAATGGTGTTATCTTGGCACCCAGTCTGCTCAGCACCCCCCCCCGTGTCAAACTCCTTACCTCCAGGCTGCTGTCAGATGACTGACGACAAGATGGATCCTCCTTCTAAATAAACGGGCTGTTGCTGCTAACAATTCTTGAGGGGGAGAGAGACACCCTTACCCTATGAATCCTGATTCCCACTCTTAGTTCTCCTCAAGTCATTGCACTGTCTCACTGCTCTCCTCTACTAGCTCTAGTGAAGTCTCTCCTCTTCTCCTCAGGACTGGCAATGATTCACGAGGAAGTACCTAGTTACTATGGGCTTAGGGCTCCGACGGCTCTACCGTTTCTCCAGACCAGCAACTCTAAGCGGTGAACGCCAGCGGACTCCTGGCTCCTTTTTACACAGATCCCCGCTCTGCAGTCTGCTCGACAAATATAACTGTTCTGCAAGTTAGGCTACCACCGTCCACACAACTCTGGTATCGACTTCTCTTTCCCTCTCTCTCTCTGTGCGGTGTGTGCAGTTGTGTGCCAAACCGCCAATTCCACATCGCACTTCTTAATTGGCTGCTGTGAGAGAGAGGAGGCGTGTAAGAGGAGCACAGGAGCCTCAGACTGCCAGCAGGGTGCCACAGATTCACCCCCCACCCCAAGCAGGCTAGAAGCAGGCTGCTGCCACACCAGCCGGCCAGGCAGCAGTCTACGGTACACAGCAGCACCTTGGATCACGCAGAACACAGGGGGAAGCATTCACTTAAAGGGCCAGTGCACACTGCGCTTGTCATTTATTTAAAACTTTCAGAGGTTGTTTCGGGGGAAGTACTGTAAATACAGCCAAGTCCGTTGGGCTTAAAAGGGCTGTAGTGTGCAAGTCCCAAGCTGCTTTTTGTGCATCCTGGACCTCAGACTTGGGGGTTTTTCAACTCCTGGTTAATGGTCTGTTAATCATCCTCTAGGGGTGTAATGTGGCACGAGGCGTAGCAGAGTGCCACACGCCCCTAGAGGGTGATTATCTGACCATTAACATAACCCCTGGGAGTGCCTTATTGCTATTATAATAAAATGCTTTTTTTAAACAGTGTTAAACCATGGCCAGCATATGATTAAGCTCTACATGTATGTTAATAAAAGATTAACATAAGGCTGTTAGAATGTTTAAAGCCAATCAAAAAGCTCCATTTCTCAGACCCTTTTTATAATCTTGATTAATTCTGAAGTAGGAGTAGATTCACACAGCAACAGGCCTGTCTGAGAAGTAGCACCAGACGGAGTTTTTTGTTTCAGGAAATCAGCAGGAGTTGGCTGTGGAAGAAAATTTTCCTGCTTGCCCACAATGATCTTCTGAGAAGTAGCAGCTGATATTGTTGAACAGACTCAGGGTGTAAGTTGAACTTGCTGTAAATTATATTAGTAAAATAAGCCCATAGCAGGTGCTGTCGCTTCAGTGGCTAGCTCTGCCCCCCCCAGCACCTCCATGCTTTAACACTTTAGGGGAAACTCTGGCACTGCATGCTGTGGTGTCCTAACTCCAGCCTGATCCCACTTGATAGAAGCTCTATCAATGGCTTTAATTTACACTTACACTTTATATGTAATCTGTTCTTGAACAGTCAGGTTGGGCCAGGTCATGGAGTGCTTTATTTCGCTACTGCAGTAAACCCCACATGTTGTCTTGCAGGATAAAGGCACCAGGTACTCAGCTGATCCAACTAACACTATGGGAAAATGATGGCAGGTTTGACAGTGCTCCACTATCCCTTGTTCTTCCTGTATTTTATTAGCTATGGGCCTCATGCTGGTAAGGCCAGCCACAGAAAGGGAGAGTGTGACATAGGCTACTCTTGCTCTATCTGGATGTCATATACCCCTTTGAGGTTGCTGTAGGGAACACATCTCCTCAAGCAGTATTGCTCTTCACATTTTTGTCCCCCCAGTGGGTCAGAACTGTGGAACCAGAGCAGGACAGACATCACCAGCAAGTGTCTTGTTCCCACTGTAGTCAACAGCAGCAGGCTACCTACGTTTGGCTTTCTCCTCCCTCGCCCCTCTGCGCTCCAGTTGGGAGCGTGCTGGACATTGTGGGTGGGGTTGGAACACTGTATATCACGGCTTCAGCCTAGTGGTTCTCTGCAGCAGACCTTTGGCTGAAGGGCTGTAGCTAAAGGGCATCGCACTGTGGGTGTCGGTGTGGGGCGGCAGTCAGCGGGAGATGCGGCACCCTAAGTGTGATATCCTAAGCTGCAATGTAATGTAATTCAAGTGCAAGTTAATTCATAGAGTGTGATTTCTGCGATTGTGGTACTGCAGCAGCTAGTATCAAGGCTTTGAACACTGTGGCCGAGATATTCAGACTGCACAAGGCAGTGGCGCAAGCCTGGGTGCAGTGCAGCTGTGATGCGCCAGTGCCAGGTCCAGGTTCAGGGGATATTCAACGGTGCTACACCATGGCGCAGCACTGTTGAATATGGCATGGCAGCACACAGACTGCGCATGACGCAGTGGCGCTGCGCTGGCACAAGCCACTGAAAGGGAGCATGGGGATGCACCAGTGCAATTGCAGTTGCGCTAGGTGCATCACCCGTGATATTCAGCAGGGGGCATGCAGATGAGGCCATAATATATGCAAGACGCAGTTGGGGCCATTTGCATGTCATTACAGCTCCATTTGCATGCCTTGCACAGGGCAGGCCGGCAACTTGCACTTGGCGCCCTGCACAGCATGACGTGTGCTGTGAGGATCCCGGGGCATCCCCCGCCTCGTAGCCGTGATCGCTCGCTAAATGTATCTAAAGGTAGCCCTGGTAGTCTAGCCCAGTCCCCGGTGAGTATGCAACATGACCATCCCTGGTGGTCTTGTGGTCCCCCTCCCACCCGATTCCCTGATGCCCCGATAAATGACAATATGACCTCCCTGGTGGTCTAGTGGAAGCTTTCCCCACCGGTTGCCACGATCGTGGTAACACCCCATATTGCAACGCCCTGGTGATCCAGTGGCACCAGACCCACCCACCCACACAGAACCCCTGGCCCACCCACTCCCTCCCAGCATCGGCTGGTGGCTGCATCCCACCCATCACGCCCACTGAACGAAAGCAGTATAGTTGTGGTCATTGTCTTTAGTGTGGGACCAATGGGCTTACAGGGCATATTGTATTAGACAGTCTCAGATCTGTGAAGCACTCCATTCACATATTTGGGACATGTAGTACAGTATGCCCTGCAAGCCCATTGATCCACACTGGGGACCAACGGGCTTACAGCCCATACTGTACCTATCATATGGCAGGCGGCTGGGTGGTGTGTGGGCAGGATGCAGCCGCCCGCCGAGGGCAGGGTGGGCAAGGGGTTCTGTGGGGGTGGGTGGGGTGCTGCTGGATTACCAGGGCGTTGCAGTATGGGATGTTACTGCAATCGCGGCAACAGGTGGAGGGGTTCCACTAGACCACCAGGGAGGTCATATTGTCGTTTATCATGGAATCGGGGACTCGGATGGGAGGGAGGGATCACTGGACCACCAAGGATGGTCATGTTGCATACACTTCGGGGCATCGGAGACTGGGGAGGGGCACTAGGCTACCAGGGATATCTTTAGCAACATATTCTGTACGATCGTGGCTACGGGTGGGGGGTCCACTAGACCACCAGGGATGTGAGTGCTTGAGGACGGTGTTCTGGGCTGGCGGGTGGCCACCCATGGCTGGGCTGCTGTGTTGTGCCTTGCAATACAGCAGCCCGCTTGAGGGTGGCCGGGAGTTGCTCCTACTCTGCAGGGGCTCAACTTTGAGCCCCCCATGCGGCGCAGTGCATGGGTGCACTGGCATATTCGCCGCACAGCCCGGGCGGAATATCGATGCGCCGCATATGGCATGGGCACCTCGCATCTGTGCTGCATACATTGTCATTGCCCATGGTGCATCGACGGCGCTGCACCAGGCAGTCTTCCATATACTGGGCGCAATACGGGGTTGCGCCAGTGCAACTCCATTGCGCCAGGTGCAACCCCTTTGAATATCGGGGCCTGTAACTAAACAGCTGGTTAATTTGTACTAGTTATAAGCGGATTATGCTGAGGAGAGCGTAACTAGTCAGATGAATTATGAAAAAAAAGGGATGGCTTAAAGGGACTTATTGTTTATTGTATCTTTAAATATTTCACATTGTATTTAATTCTTTGTTCCAAAAGTGTGCTTATGCATCGATACTGGGGTGCATTAACTAACATTCATAGGTAATAAGTATTAGATGAAAACACTGTCTTTTAAGTATCGTATTAGCAATGTGGGAAGGTTAGCATAATCTAATGTAATGTCCTAGTTTTAACTAGGAGAAAATAATTAGGTAGAGTAGGGATAACAAAAAGCGGCCTAAGCCCATGGCTTTCACAGGTGAATGGGGTAAAACAGGGAAATTAGGATTAAGGGAAAGGATGTACATGTCTTTCAAATTTAAAAGTAGGTCGGGGTCGACTTTAGGGGGAAAAAACTACTGCCCATTGGGCCAGAGACTACCAATTATTTGGTGGCCCAAAGAACTTCATGGTGGCCCACAAATGTTTTTGAAAATTTAAAGCAGAACACAAGATGTCGACGTGATGGGAGTGATAGAAGCCTATGTATTGGCCATTTTGCATTTAACCCACTTGTAATAAGTCAAATGCATTTGCATTGTTCATCTCACTTGTCCGACTGCAGTGAACTAGTGTACTTGGGAAGGCAGACGGCCACTTTCAGAAGGTGGCCGTAAAGGAGCAAGACTGCAGCCCTGAGATGAGGCGGCAAGTATTCTGAAGGGTCCAGACTAGCAGCCCCGAAATGTCCCAGGGTGGCAAAGTGGGATGAGTACTCACGGAACTACCAATGCAACAAACTGAACCCCTGGTTGGACTGTTCAGTAGCTTAATTCAGACACATTTTTTTTGTGCAGGAGGCTCAACATTTGAAAGAAAATGCCACATGATGTGTTCCGTGTTTTAAAAAAAAAAACATTTTCAAAGCAAACTGGCTCTGCGTTTTTTATTTACAATGTGACTTCACAAGCAAAAGACCAAAAGACTCACTGTAACTTGTCAGACAGGTCGATTTTATGTTTTATTTTTTTCACAAAGGTTTGATAGACACTGACCAGATAGTACAGCAGCAGAAATTAGGATACAAGGACTTTTTTCTTCACAAAGGTTGGTTGTCTACAAAGCCCCCTTTAGCCATGTGTCAGCCCCTGTCTTCCCCCGCAGACTGCTAGACACTGACCTGAGAGTACAACAGTAGAAATGAGGACTTTGTTTCTGTGTTCTATTTATTTATTTCACAAAGATTGGATAACTGCAAAGGCCCTTGAGCTGTGTGTGCCAGTCCTTGACTTTTCCCCCACAGACTACTGCTTGACTCTGATGTAATAGTAGACTAAAGTATTTTAAGTCAAGATCCAACAGATGCAGATTGAAGCAGCAAGCTGTGTGCAACCCGTCCCCATGTTCACCAGGCTAACAGACTAGACTGCTGAATGACTCTGACGTAGTTGTAGACTTTTATAGTATTTTAAGTCAAAAGTAGAATGAGACTTGCATATTTTTTTAAATTAAACTCTGCAGATGCATACACAGCAAGCTATGCGCCACCCCTGCCCCCACGCTCGCCACAGAGTTGCTGAAAGTTAGGACTGCTGCTTGACTGACAAGTAATAGACTTGTTTGGTCTTTTAGATCAAAATAGAATAAGGAGACAGATAGTTTTGGTTTTTTAACCAAGATCCAACAGATGTAAGTGCAGCAAGCCAGGTACCAACCCCTAGCCCCACATTCACCATATACAGTGCTGCTAGGCTCACAGACTAAGTGCTGGCTTTTCAATTTAATTAAAAATTAGATGGAAGGAAACTTTTTTCCTGGATTGTTTTTCTTCTACTGGATTAATTAACTGTTAGGGGAGCAAAATGAGTGCTGGTCCCTGCCCCACCTTCACCACAGTCTGCTGCTTGACTCTAGACTGATGGATTTTAAGAAAAACACTGCTTACATTAAAAAGAAAATGTTATATTTTCAACCTGCTGATTAGCTGCAAAAGCCCCTCCCCCACGTTCACCAGAGACTCCTGTTTGCCTCTCAGACTTGACTCACACTTTTAAACCGAAAGCAATACTTTGTAGGAAAACATTTTTTTTGTTAGTTTTGTTTAGTTTTTAAAACAAGAAATTTGATTCTGTAGCTGCAGCCAAGAGTAGCAAGCTGCACGCCGGCCCCCGTCGCCACACCACGACCCGAGCTGAATTTCTGTAGTTAATGCAGATCTTCGGTATTTTTCACCCTTGCCCAACTGAAAGCACAGTTAAAAAAAAATCAGTTTTTTTTCTCTATTTTTGCACTTATTGGTCAGATCGACTGATCAGTACACCCTCAGACTTCTCTGTCACACAAAGAACCCTCTCCCAAGCAGTATCATGACTGATCTGGTGGCAAAGATAGAAGGGGTCTGTACTTACAGCTCCATATGTGGCACCTTCATTGGTTCTCCAGATATGCCCGTCATGAAATGCTTCTTCCCGCTGGACTGTTCCAACGGACGAGCACATTACCATCATATGATGCAGGTGGGAGCCCTGAAACCATCAGGTGGTTTACAGTGACACGTCGTACAGGGCTCCCACTTGCTTGTAAGTGCACCACCATTATCTAGTGTTCCCTTCCTGAGCTGTGTACGCGCGGTCACTTATACTCATGCGCACGCGCACACATAACACTGATTTCTTAAAGGTACAGTACCAGTAAAAGTACATGCTGGGGAAATAGTTTTGCTGGCCATGCGGGCCAGCAGCTGATATTCATACAGTGGCCCGACTCAAATTCTGGTAGCCTCGGGCCACTGGGCCATCGCTAAAGTCGACCCCTGTAGGTATGAGGGTTAAACGAGGAAAAGCTGGAGACACCCTGTCTAGGATGAGGTTACAAAGTAGTTTCAGGGAAGAAAAAAAAGGATTGAAGGAGTAGTGCACCCTCATATCATGTAAATGTTATTTGTTTCCTTGTCAACAGATAACTCTTTTCATGCAGCTGTTTCTTTAGTTTATTTTCACTGTCCATACCGATCCCTGTAACTGGCTTGGGCGTCTCCATTTTCTAGTTGTTGAAATCTCATTGTGTCCGAGAGCTGCATTATCATGTGAGAACACAATGTGTCAGCACCTTTTAGATTCCACAATGTGCCTGTCTGCTTGCCCAGACCTCAACAAAACAAGTTGCAACATGGTATGAAATACCACATTTACAGTGAAGCCCGCCAGGATGAAGCACAGTGTCACAGGTTTCCTGCATGACAAAAGGGATTAACTCACATTGAAATAGGGTTGCCACCTGTCCCTATTTTCGCAGGACAGTCCTGATTTGGGCAGCTGTGTCCTGCAAAAAAAACATGAAAAATGCTACATGTCCTGACTTTATAGTAGTAAAAATATTCTCTAATGTTGCAGAAAGCTATCATACCTTAACTAAAATACCTTAGAATGATAAGAAACAATAGAAGCAACTAAGAAACTACAATACTTAGCATTAATTCTGATTATGTAAAGAAAACAAGTTTGTTGTATTGGTCGAGGTTACGCACTGTCCTGTGAAAAATCATGTTTCAGTAAGAAATGTCCCACTTTGGACTTCTTAAAAGTTGCTAACCCTACATTGAAATTGCATTGTTTGCTGCAGTAACTCAACTGCAGAATTCTGCAGAGTTGGGCTTCATCCTGATAAGCTTCACTGTACCTTCAGTTAGCTTTGCAAACTGTCTTAGCTGTAACACAGTTTTTTCCCTTTAAACTGTATTCAGTCTGTGTGTTTCCAGAGAGTTTTTTCAGGTTATGTGTACTTTCAGCATAGAGATACATGACACATGGTGTAAATGGGTGCTGTGGTATCATGTTCTCATAAGCTAATGCAGCTCTCAGGCATAATGAGATTTCAGCAAGGGGGGGTGTGTAGGAAACAAAACCAAATGAGGTAAAATTTGCCTCCTGGATGGTGATGAGCTGGGGGCTACACCATGGCAGAGAGAACTGTTAAGTGCAGATTAAAAGGGACTTGTTTTGAAAGTTGTGGCAATCTCCTGTTTGTGTGTGTCTCTCTCTACAGTCACTGAAAATCACATTTGCGATGCAGTGTTTTGTGTGACAGGGTGCGAGCGGGAGAGAGAGACACCCGGATGAGGAGGTTGGTGCAATCGTCCATCTCTCTCTCCCTCTCCCTGTCTCTCTCTGTCTCTGTGTATTGAGGCATACAGTTGGACTTTTTCCTTTCTGCAGTCCACTTTGTTGTATGACAGTGAGTGAGAGAGAGACAGTGCACAGTGATTGAGAGCAAGAGAGACACACAGGAGCAACACACAGTCCCCCCCTTCCCGTCATGGCTTGCTTAACTGTGTGGGGAGGGAGAGAGAAATGCAGTACAGCCACAGAATGAGAGGCCACACAGTAAAAGGCAATCGCCGTTGCTGTGAGTGACTTAAAAGCAATGTTACAGTCCACTCGTGCAACAGTACTTATGTTGCAGCTCCTCAGTAGTTGTAGAGGTAATTTTGTGTTTCAACAGGCAACAAATGGGAACTGCCTTCTGAGGTGGCAGGACACACTGTCAAAAAATCTAATTTCCAGCCTTAAA
The DNA here is from genome assembly GCA_016271365.2 of Neoceratodus forsteri. Taxonomy (NCBI): domain Eukaryota; kingdom Metazoa; phylum Chordata; order Ceratodontiformes; family Ceratodontidae; genus Neoceratodus; species Neoceratodus forsteri. Next base: position 93,535,084 of record CM057450.1, on the reverse strand, counting down.
AACAACATTTTTCTCTATTATTCACCTGAAAGGATGCTCCATGTTATAAGTGCAATAACCCACTCCAGAGTATGAAGTTATTGGGGCTTAATCAACACCTCTGATACTGTGAGGGCCTGTGGCTTCGTGCCTCACAACACACCTGGGATGTTGAAAAATCCCCAATAACCTCATACCCTGTTGTGGGTTATTGCTTACTGCAACAACAGCAACGGAATGGAATGGAATTCATTGCGTCCAAAAATACGCAATTTATACACATACAACAGTTTTAAAGTAGCACTTACAAAGTCGTCCATGTTTGTATGCGACTGTACTTGAAAGAGCACTTTCCTTTCCTGAACCCCCCCCCATAAAACATAACGTGAACCCTTCCTCCCTTGGAGTGCCTGGATAGATAAGTGATCATTTTTAGATGCAAGGTTTTTGGGAGGGAAGGAATCATATTTTGGCTCCATGGAGCTGAGCCGCTGATCTCTTCCACTTGCCTGTCCTGAGTGCCACCCCCGCAGTAGCACGTTTTGAGATATTATATGGAGAGTGCAGGGGCATGCTCTGTGGACTACTATTGGGACTGGATGCAATAACAAGCCCCTAGAGGAAGCAAAGTGCTGGGGCATCTGGGTAATGGGAGGCTTTACAGCTCCCTAATACCTTTTGATGTATTGTTGGAATTTGTGGCATTTGGGCTAATAAATCTTTTGGGCACCTATTTCAAGTGTCTTCAATGTTCTACTTTAGTGCACCTCTCCAGACATCAGATCTGCAGTGTCATCAGCATTTTGTCCTGTTGTGCTTGAGAGTCTGGCAGCCAGACCACGCATGCCAAATTTTGGGCTAATTTGTCAAGTGATGCCAAAGTTATTAAGGTGCAAAAATTGGGATTTAACTTTTAACAGCTGACTCAACCCTAACTATAGGGGGCTACCATGCCACTATAATGTATGTGTTCTCTTTTTTTCACTCTTCTTTCAGATTATATTCAGTTGTTTTCTCCTCCTGTATTCTTTTTCTGTTGCTTTATCCTATCTATCCTATAAGTATAGGTTATATCACACTGTGCTTACTCTCCTGGGTGAACAGAACTGAGGTACATGAATGAGTCAGCAGTGGTTATTGTCTGGTTTGGCGCCACTTGAAACACAAGCTCCACAGCCAATAGCTGTTGTCAGCCTCTTGACCAAAAGATTTGTTCCCCCAAGGTCCTAGCCCCTCTGGCGTAGACCCATAAGTGGTACCCCATGGAGAAGACATTCTGGAATATCTTCAGTTACAGTAAGTACGTAACTTTTCATTTTTAGCCTGGGGAGAAGGCCAGTTACATTTAAATCCAAGGATCAGGAGCTCACCTGAAAAAAGAGGGAGGAGAGGGAGGACAGAATGCCAGGAATTGAGTGGGGCTTGGCTTTAGGGGAGGAGAAGATGCCACAGATGAGAAATAGGGAGGGAGGCTGGGAGGGATTGCTTATGCAGGATGAGCTCATGGGAGGAAGGGACAGCGAAGCCAGATACAATGTCAGAGTTGAGTTTGAAATGTGAATAAATCAGTATGCCACCTTCGTGATTCACACAGTCATGTATATGGGCTGCATAGCCAGAGATCCTGACTTCCACATCTGCAGCCTGGGCAGAGAGCCAGATCTTGGTGATAAGAATTTCAGAACAGTAATTCTGGGCCAACAGCCTAAGCTTATAAAGGTTAAGGAGCAGGCGCTTGACGTTTAAGTGAAAAACACTCAATCCATTGGGAAGGAGGAGGAAGAAGGCAGGGTTGAGTTCTACACTGCCTGACAGCAAAAGCAGAAAGGCAAGAGGAGCAGCAGTAGGAAGGATTTACATCAGTGATGGGGTTTCAGAGGGGGCTGCAGGAGCAAGGAGTAATAAGGGAGCTACAGCAAGTGACAGCTTCTTGGTTTAGGGAGGGGGAAGAGATGGATAAGGAAGGATGAGGAGGAGGGAGAAGAGGTTTGGGGGACAGTGGAGGGGCGAGAAGGGCTGTATCTGTGTGTGCTTCCACTTCTACTACTCTTCCCCCACCACCACCACCACTGAAGTCTACTGTAGGGTTTATTTAAAAAATAAATGAATAATAAAAAATAAGTAATTATTCCAGGGTTCGACTTTAGTGGTGGTCCGGTGGCCTGAGGCCACCAAAAATCACCTTGGGCCATTGTCTTATTTAGCTAGCTGGCCCGATTCATAGCAGACTGTTTCCCATTTGAGGTGTGCCTTTAAGATTGATCGTGACGCTGCCTGCTCGTGTACACCGTGATGGGGAAGAGAGCACGCGCACGGGTAGCAGCTGCAAGTGGAGCCTGCAAGACTTACTGTACAACCATGTGATTGTTCAAGGGCTCCCACTCTGCATGATCACATGGTGTCAGATCTGAAAGGTGGCAATAGTCGCGACGCGAACGGCAAAAGCCAATCGGCGGACACATTTTGGATGGGCATGCTGGGACAGCGAATCGGAACCAACTGAGAACTGTAAGTACAGTCCCCCTTTGCCATCTCCTTCATTTGTGGCATAGTTCTTATGAGGAGGGGATCGTCGGAAAGTCGCGTGTTGGGCATATGTGAATGACTTTTAGTCTGCATTCCCATTCTGTCTGAATTTAACTATTATTAGCAGCTTGGGCAGACCTCATTGGGGGGGGAGCTGAAGCTGTAATTACTGCTTAAAATAAATAAAACCCTTACTAAATTGCTGCTGCTGCTGCAGCCTATAATTCTTCCTTGCAATTCTGAGTAAACAAAAAAAACTGAAAGCTCTGTTGAAGTTTGAGTCAGGGGCTTGCATTTTGCTGCAGCTTTTACAGACTTGCTGGAAAACAATTGAGTCTAGAGAAGCATCAACAGGTGTTATAAAAATCAGAACTTGTAGTCTTTAAAGTAAGAAAGTCTGTGAATGTGGCAGGGGCACATAACTGCTTTAAAAGAAACACCTTAGTACTCTTGTATATAATTTCAAGACCAATCTGTGCTCTTTCCTGTGTGTGAGTGTGTGTGTGTGTTTTCTGTCTGAAGTCAGTAGTAGCTTACAGTCTCATTCTGTGGTGCTTGTGGGAACGGGATAGTCATCTAATAACTTTTGCAGCTATTGTTGGACCTGGTGAAATAAAAGCAATTTATTAACAAGACCCTTCCCATTTTTTAAAGTCCTTTCCAATTTCTACTGCCGTATTGCCTTGACAGTGTCAGCAGTCTGTGTGGAAAGTCGGGGGCAGTCTAACCCTTGAAAAAAAAAATAAAATAAAACTAAGTCTTTATTTCAGATTTTTACTGTCCAGTCACCAGTGTAGCAGTCTGTGGTCATAGTCGGGGGCTGGCACACATTTAGGGGCCTTGTAGCTGTCCAGTCTGTGAAAAAAAAAATCTATTTCCTAATTTCTACTGTCGTACTGTCTTGTCTGGTCACTAGTGTAGCAGTCTGTGGTCAAAGTCAGGGGCTGGCACACATATTTAGGGACCTTGCAGCTATCCAGTCTGTGAAAAAAAAAATCTATTTCCTAATTTCTATTGTCGTACTGCCTTGACAGTGTCAGCAGTCTGTGTGGAAAGTCGGGAGCAGTCTAACCTTTTAAAAAAAATAAATAAAACTAAGTCCTTATTTCAGATTTTTACTGTCCGGTCACCAGTGTAGCAGTCTGTGGTCTTAGTCGGAGGCTGGCACACACTTGGGGGCCTTGCAGCTATCCAGTCTGTGAAAAAAAAATCTATTTCCTATTTTCTACTGTCGTACTGTCTGGTCACTAGTGTAGCAGTCTGTGGTCAAAGTCAGGGGCTGGCACACATATTTAGGGACCTTGCAGCTATTCAGTCTTTTTGAAAAAAAAAAAATCTATTTCCTAATTTCTACTGTCCTACTCTCTGTTCATCTATCGCACCTTTGTGAAAAATAAATAAATGAAAACAATCGACATTGAAAATAAAAAACACAGAGCCAGTTTGCTTTGAGAAAGGTTTTATTGCACACGGAATACACCATGTGTCGTTTTCTATCAAATGTTGAGCCCCCTCCTGCAGAAAAAGATAAAACAAATGAAGAAAAGTTGGAAAGTGATCGAGCTTATGAAAAAAATGTCAGGTGCAGGACATTTAAGATGGCTTGGCAAACTAACTTTCCGTGGGTTAGGTATGATGCAGAGAAAAACCTCATGTTCTGTACCATGCGTCAAGGGTGTGATGCTGCAGATAAAGATTCCCCTTTTGTACACGGTTGTGGAACATTTAAAGTGTACTCTTTAAAATCGCACCATACAAGCAGGGGGCATGAGAGAGTTGCCAGCAAACTTAAAGCTGCAGCTACTGATCCCTCCTGTAGTGAGGCTGGTAGAGCTCTACAGAGTTTAAACAATGCTCAGATTAACAGGCTTACTATTCTAATGAGGAACAGTCATGCAATTGCCAAGCAGTCTCGTCCATTCACAGATTTTGTTTGAATGAGTAAACTGGACCAAATGAAGGGTCTGGAGACAGGAAGCACCTATGTCAATGACAAGTACTGCAGAAGATTTTGTGCTGCCACTGCAGAATATGAACGACTTAAAATTATGAATGAAGCCAAGAATTCCCTCATTCTGTTCTGTTCTATGTGATGAAGCAACTGATACCTCCATTGCAGAACAACTTATAATTTATATCCGTCATGCATACAAAGGTGTTATAAAAACAGCATTTCTAAATATGGTTCGACTTGAGAAGCCAAGTGCTGAAAATATATATGAGAGTCTTGTAAGTGAGTGCTCTGCAGTACTTGAAATAACTTGTGAAGAGTTTCTAACAAAACTAGTTGGCTTTACAGCAGATGGGGTAGCGGTTCTGCAGGGCAGCAGAACAGGAGTCGCAGCACGTCTTCGTGAAGTACAGCCTATGATAGTTGTTACTCACTGTATGCTTCATCGGCTGGAACTGGCCTTTAAAAAAGCTGTAAAATCAATGCCCTGTTACAGTAAGGTAGAGGATGAGATGCTGCAGATTTACTTATTTTACCACAACAGCCCTTTGAACAGAACAGAACTGAGGAATTCTTGCCAGGCAACAGGAGTCCGATGTTTAGTCCCAACTAGGGTAAGAGGCACCAGATGGGATATGGGTCTGGCATCTAAAACATGATTTGAAAATTTTTGGGAGATTTATCCTGCAATTATTTCACATCTTGAAAATACTGTTGCATTACGAAACTCAGTGGCCAGTGCTAGAGCTCAGGGATTTTTGAAAAAGCTCACATCAGAATACTTTGTGCAGAGTGCTTTGGAGCTAAATGACGTTATTGTTGTAATAGCAAGACTTTCCCTGTTGCTGCAGGAAGAACAGGTCAATATTAGCAAAGCGATGAAGGGATTGACGGTTGTTCGGAATGCTCTTGAAAAGTTGAAAACTAAATCAGGACCAATGGTCCAATGTTCACAAAGGAGACATTTAAGGGTATTCTTAAAGGAAATAAGAGAAAAAGGATACCAACCCTTTACAAGATTTATAGAAACTCTTTAACAGAGGTTAATAGCAGGTTTCAGACAATGACCTGTCTGTTGTAAGAAAAGCTGGTGTAATACGTTTAAACCCCAAATGTGGCCCAATTTGACAAACAGCACTGATTTTGGTGATAGTGAAATTGAAGAACTTACTACTGAATATCGAGATGTACTTCACAAAAATGGTGTAAAACTGGAAGAAGTGGAGATTGAATGGGCCTCTTTAAAAAAATTCCCTGAGTTCTTGTACCTCTAGTGTCACTACGTGGGAAGAGATAAATAAAAGGTTTTCAGATGGACACCAGAATATTCTGTCCCTTGTCGACTTCCTCTTATCCTTGCCAAGCACTTCAGTGGAGTGTGAACGTGGATTTTCACATATGAAATCTGTGAAGTGAGATTGGAGGAGTAAACTCAGAAGTGATACACTCACTGATCTGTTACGAATTAAACTTCACTCACCGGCCATTGAGGATTTTGATGCAACAGGTGTCGTCAATTTGTGGCTAGTCTCTGGGCAGCGAGTTAGAAGACCATGCAGTGGATCTCACAGGAGGCGAACAGATGCAGCTGCTACTGAAACTGTACACAGCTCTGATTCCTACATGGACTCCAATGACAGTACTAGTGTGACAGCCATTGGGGATGTTGAAGTCATGTGCCGTGACACTGATTCTGATAATGACTGACCAGAAATGTGTCACCCTGACCTACTCTGCTCTGATTTGATTGTATGCTTAACCACAACCCTCTGCAGTGTCCCTCCAACCAGTTTCTCGCCCATCTAACGGTGTCTTTCTTGTAGATAGGTTCTTCATTTTGAATATAAATGAGCAATAACTGAATATTAAAATTCACCATTCGCGTGACGCCGACCTCTTGAGTCCTGCTTTAAATTTCAATATAAGTTGCGGGCCACCATTAAATACTGTGGGCCACCAAATTATTGGAAGTCTCTGGCCCGATGGCCAGTAGTTTTTTTCCCTTAAAGTCGACCCCTGTTATTCGCTCCGTGAATTGGGAGCTTCTGGCTGCTTTGGCAATTGACTTACATTTTGGCATTAGGAGTGGTGAGATAGATTGGGGCACTCCTAAGTTTAGTATGGTTCTTCTCCTCCCACCACCAGCATTGTAGCCTGCTGTGTGCTTGTTTTTCTGTTTTCATTTTTTTTTTTAAAGATAGTTGCGACAAACGCCATGAATTCGACTTTTTCGGCTGCATCGGGTGAGCGACTTCCGGGTTCGGCAGTAGGAGCAGCACTGAATGGACTGGGTGTTCTCATCTGACATGCTTTAGGTAAAAAAAAAAAAATATGAACGATTTAGAACAGTGTGCCTAGATTTTGTTGAGTGAGAGGAAGGCAGTGGCAGCAGCAGGGTGGGGGCAGATAAGAGAGTGGGCATAAGAGAAAGAGAGAGACACGTATGCTGGTAGTTTGTAGCAGTCTAGCAAATTAGGGCCATAGATTAGAGGCCAGGAAAAACAAAATGACAAGAAACTGTATCAGTAGGTTAGGTAGTTGTACAATTTTTTTTTAATGTGGGATGTGTTTCTCAGTTTTAGGAGGGTGGGTATTTAGTATGCTGGGTGGAAATGTTAGTTTGTGGATTAGGAAAAATAATGGTGTTACATTGTATTTACCGAACGTGACTGCAAGAAAATGTTTCAAAAGTTTCTGGCAGGCATGGATATGTGCCAAGTGCTGCATGCTGGTTTGCCAGTAAAATGCCACCCTCAGGGCTGCTGTTCTGTAAATGCACACCGGAGGGTGGCTCTTGACCAATCAGGATGCAGCGTTTTCCCTACCCATTTTTATAACTCAAAATAAAACAGGCTACAAAACTTAATACACTAATACAGTTTGACACAATCAAAAAGCTCACTGAAGCACCTTATAAAGTATAAAAAAAGAGAATAAAACAATGATGTGGCCTCTGGGCATTGATTGTGTTGCTTTTAGTAGCAACTTTATGCCTGCTGTGGTATATCATGGGGGAGCTCATGGGGCCACAAAGTTGATTTTGTTGTGTAGTGATGTGTCTGTCATAGGGGCTCATCTCACAGTTGGATTGGATGTCTCATAGGGACACAGAGTTGGTATGTTTTAGTTGTAGTAGTATTTGTACACAGTAAGACATGATCAGGGATCATGATACTGATTTGTTAATAACCTGTAGCGGTGTACTATGACACAAGGCATAGCCGAGTGCCACATTACCCCTAGAAGGTGATTAACAGTTGATTAACCTCTGAGAATGCCTTACTGCTGTTATAATAAAATAGGGATTTTAAGCAGTGGTGTACTTGTTCACCTGGTGATTCTGCTCTCAGGCATGTTAGCCAGTGAGTAACATAAGGTTGAGGGAATGCTTACAGTCAATCAGGAAGCTTTGTATCTGAGACGCTTGTACAGCTGGTTCTGATTACTCTATGATTTTTGTAATATAAAAATGTGTTATTGAGTGTCTCTCATAAGAGATGCTGACAGCCTATGGAATGACACCCCCCCCCAGGTTTTAGCTACAACGTGTTACCTGGAAGGCCAGGAGATGATTACAGGCTAGAAGAGGCCTAAATTAAGCATCTCCTGTTTATCTAGCTTATTTGTAGCTTGCCAGCTGCTAAGATGGGAAATCATAAACTTTTATAACGGTTAGAGGAAGAGAACAGGTTATGACGCTTAGTGCGAAGTCATAAAAGATGCTTTGACGTGTCCTGGGAAGAAGAGCTACTTGAGATCAAAGAGGGGATGTTATTTAAAGAAAGTCATGTGGGGACATGAGTTTTGCTGAGGTCACCTTTATTAATTTACCTCCTGCTGAATAGACATCCTGATTTTATAATTTTTAATAAACAGAGGAGGAGGAGCTGGGTGACATCATGGAGAAGGCATGTTCAAGACAGTGTTTTTAATTATGCTGTGAGTGACCTGTAATCACAGAAGTTTGGACTCTGAAAGCTACAAAATGCTAGCAGCACTGTAAGAGATACATTAGATAGATCAAGTCTAATTGTCTGGTGGTAGGAAACTGCACTGTTAAAATCTTGTTTGCTTTTTTAAATGATTGTATGTTTTTGGGATATATGGTTCTGTATTTACATTTTTTATCTATTTTGAAGTAAATCTCTACTTTAGAGACTACTTGGTGTGCCTTTGAAATTTTTCTTCTTGACAAGGGAAGCATACATGGTTAAAGTTGACACTGTATAAAGCATACTGGTTTTACCAAACTGGGAAAAGATAAGAGTTATCTGAGGTCTTTATTAGAGGTTTTTAAGGGTTCATTTTGTACACCTGGTTAGGTGCCCATAGGCGAAAGATATCTGGCTCCCTGAAGAGCAGAATTATCTGAGCCTGTACATTGGGTACACTAACAAAAGGTTCACAGTTTGAATCCCTCCAAGACTTGAGACCAAAGGTTGATTCGAAATCACAAAACAGACAGGAGGGTTACCCTGTTTCTGTTACCTGTTCACAGTACTACACTCGGAGGTTGGCCCTTTGGGAGAAGAGGGTCTGACCTGCTGAGTGGGTTTGTGACAGATTGGTTGGCAGCGGTGCGAAAAATGTTGGTATTACAAGCTTTTGTTGTTCAGCATGTCAGCTTGAGACCGTCAGTTCACTTGCAAAGAAAGAAAAAGGCAGTGATTTATTTTTAAAAAAGGAGACAGAATTATATCACTTGGTGTAGTTAAGTTTGTACCCGTTTTATTTTTATTTTTTTTCTAAAGTGCAAGTTAGAGTAGCTGTAGCTAGAAGAAGAGGGGATGAGCCTAACTACAGCAGGCACACTGCAGACTACTTAAGCAGTAAGCAGGACAGAGGAGTCCTGCCGAGGTGAAAGCCAGCAAACAGAACCTCGTGGATGCCCTGATGGTAGCAGATACCCAGAGCACCGAGTCACAGACAGTGACTGTAAGGGACCAAACCTTGAATGTAGCACGGCTACCGGCCAGTGCAGTGTCCAGATCCAGTGAGGATGACAGCAGGGCCAGTGTCAGTGAAGGGCCACAGCAGCAGGGGAAGGTCACCAGTGTCCTGGATCCAGAAGTACTCAGGCTGCAAATTGAGTTACGCAGAATGGAGCTGGAGTTCCAGAGGGAGAGGGACCATGAGCAACGGGAGGCAGACCGTGAGGAGCGTGAGTGCCAGAGAGCTGCAGAGGAGAAGAGGGAGTAAGAACGCCGAGAGGCAGAGCAGGAAAAGCGGCAGGCTGACTGTGAGGAGCATGAGCGCCAGAGGCAACATGAACTGGAGCAGCTATGACTCCAGCCACCAGCACCAGAGCAGGCAAGTGGCTTGGGTTTAGCTGGGACTGCAAGACTGGGTTACAAATTGAATTCCAAATTGATAGCCGGATTTAAAGAGGGGGAGGACATGGATGCCTTTTTAAATTCTTTTGAAAAAGTTTTTATTCAGGCTAAAATTCCTAGAGAGTCCTGGAGCTTCCAGCTATCCCCACTACTTACCGGGAAAGCTCGGGATGCATTGGGTCAAATGGACAACGAGGACAGTGATGATTACAGAAAACTTAAAGCTGCACTGTTAAAGAAATTTGAATTAACTGCTGAATCATACAGAGCTAAATTCCGTAAGCTCAGGAGAAGCCCTGACATGAGCTACGAGGAGCTAACCACAAAACGTGTTTTAAAAGCGTTGGTGGGAAGGAATTGAGGCAAACTCTGTTGATAAAATTGAAAATTTCATTTTGTTAGAACAGTTTTATTGGGCATGCCCAGCTGAGCTAAAAACCTGGCTGGAGGACTGAGATCCCAAAACAGTGCAAGAGGCTGCTGAACTCTCGGACCGCTATGCCAAGAGCAGAACTGCTCTGAGAGTGAATGGGCCGGGCATGGCAGTGCAGAAAGGGAAAAGCGTGCCTTCAGGGCAGCTAAAACCCTCACTGCCTCCACTGAAACCAGATAGCCCCAGGTTTCAGAGAAAAGATTTCTCTGAAAAGAGAAGTGAATGTTGGTTATGTAAAGAAACTGGGCATATTGCCAGACAGTGTCCCAAAGGAATGAGCAATACTACGCAGAATGGTACTAGAAAAGAAGTGGGTTGTTTGTGTGTCCCTGGGAGCATGCCAGTGAACATGAGGGAACACATGCACCCAGTCATGGTGAATGGTGTACAGATGCAAGGGTTAAGGGACACAGGGTCATCCTTGACCTTGGTAAAGGGGGATCTAGTAGAGCCTGGTCATCTTATACCCAATAAATACGTCACTGTATAGGACTTTACTGGTGAGGCAAAAACATTGCCCCTTGCTAGTGTTCTCCTAGACTGGGGTGAAACAGGGGGAATTGTGCAACAGGTGGCTGTATCCAGAACATTAGCAGTGGATGTGATCCCGGGCAGCCATCTCAAACGGAGATGGTATGTGCAGTTACCCATAGCCAAGCAGCAAAGGAAAATTGTAGTTACCTGAACTCCATAGATACCATTGTGGAAACCACTGAGAGGCTGGTTCCCCAGCCTGTGTCTCCAGATGGGGAGACTAATGAAAAGGGGGTAAGAAATTTCCCCAGTAGCAAGTAACCACACAGCTATGGAGGGTTACTCCGAAGAGGGCAGGGTGACCCATTGTCAGAGGGTTGGGATTGACAGTGATCTTGAGTGCCCTGACGCTAGTGCTAGGGACCCTAGTTTAGCAACTGAAGGGGACCTGTCCCATGCCTTGGGAATGTGTGAAGGGTTTGCAGCTGCTCAGGGAAGTGACCCTAGTCTAGAGAAGCTGAGGGCTTGGGCAGACTCAGATGGCGCACAGGGAGCTGATGGCAGACATAAGATTTATTGGGAAAATGGACTGATGTATACTCAGACTGTGCAGCCAGAGGGAGGGGTGCTAGGCAGACAGCTTGTCATTTCCCCAGGGGCATCGTGAGCAGTTGCTCAAGTTTGCACATGATATTCCCTTGTCTGGTCATCTGGGAATCGGCCAAGACTACGCAGCGTTGGCCCAGAATTTGTTACCTTTACTTCTACCCAGCAGGTGAAGGAGATTGCAGGTCTTGTCACCGTGCCAAGAAAATAAGGGGCAAGAAAACCTAAGCTGCCCTGATTCCATTGCCCATAGTGGAGGAGCCATTCCAGAGGGTGGAATGGATATTGTGGGGCCTTTAAATACCCCCAGCTCCTCAGGGAAGAGATTTATCCTGACTGTGGTGGATTATGCCACCCGGTACCCAGAGGCAGTTGCCCTATCCTCACTGAGGACAGACAAAGTGGCAGATGCCTTACTTGGGATTTTCTCCCATGTTGGGTTTCCGCAGGAGGTCATCACCCATCGAGGGGGTTCCTTCATGTCGGACTTGATGAAATATTTATGGGAGAAGTGTAGGTGGTGAGATGCATGACATCAGACGCCCACATGCCAGTGGGCGTGGAAAGATCTCATGGTACCCCGAAGTCAATGCCCGGGCGCTTGGTTGAACAGCATGGAAGGGACTGGGAGAAATACCTTCCCCAGCTGTTGTTTGCATACAGGGAGGTGCCCCAAGAGTTGACAGGATTTTCCCCCTTCGAACTCTTATATGGACGCCGGTTACGTGGGCCCCTAGACTTGATCCGGGAGGACTGGGAAGGCAAACATGCCACCCAGGAAACTCCCATAGTGGATTACGTCCTTAAGTTTAGGGAAAGGCTGAAGGAGCTTATGGGGACAGCCCAGAGCAACCTGGCGGCTGCCCAACAGAAACAAAAAGTGTGGTACGACCGCAGAGCCAGAGCTCGCTCATACATGGTGGGTCAGGAAATCATGGTCCTTATTCTGGTCCGGAAAGACAAGCTGCAGGCTGAGTGGGCAGGACCGTACAAAGTGGTTAGGAAGGTAAATGACCTAAACTATATGATAGAGTTACCTGACAGAAGACAGACAGAAAGGATGTAACATGTCTACATGATGAAGCCATATGCAAATAGGGCTGACATGGTGTTTGCAGTGTGTAGTCCTAGGGAGGGGACAGACGAAGGAGACCCCCTTCTGGACTTGCTGGAGGAAAGTAAGCGGGAGTCCTCTGTGGAGGCAGTAAAACTGTCTCCCCAGCTGGCCCCAGACCAGATCCTGAAAGTAAGGGAGGTTTTAGAAGACTTTGCCCCATTGTTTAGCGCCAAGCCTGGACTTAACCTCCTTAGTGACTCACAATGTGGAGACAGGGACACAGACGCCCATACGACAGACAGCATATTGGGTGTCAGAGGCTGTCCAAAAGGACATTAGGAGGGAAGTGGAGGAGATGCTGGATTTAGGGGTAATCCAGAGATCCCACAGCCCCTGGGCCTCACCCGTAGTCCTTGTGACTAAGCCAGATGGCTCTACTCGTTTGTGTGTGGACTGTCGTGGACTGAATGCAGTCACGGGTCAGACACCCACCCATGCCACAGATGGATGAACTCCTGGACAAGTTGGCAGGGCGACCCACCATTACTCCTGACCTGACCAAGGGGTATTGGCAGGTAGAGTTAACAGACAGAGCTAGGAAGAGGTCAGCCTTCATCACTCCAATAGGCTTATTTGAATTTAAAGTAATGCCTTTCGGAATGAAGAACGCCCCAGCCACTTTCCAAAGGTTGGTGAACCAGGTGTTAAATGGTGCTGAGAGTACACCGTGGCATACCTGGATGACATTGCCATCTTTAGTACCAGCTGGGCGGAACACCTGTCCCACTTTAGGGAAGTGCTGGGCAGGATACAGAGGGCCGGGCTCACTGTTAAAGCCGGGAAGTGCCAGGGGGCCATGGGAGAGGTGGCGTACTTCGGGTATGTGGTAGGCCGAGGACAGCTCTGTCCTAACCAAATAAAAATAGAGGTAATGCGGACATGGCCCAGACCAGAAACGCAGAAGCAGGTCAGGAGTTTTTTGGGGACAGCAGGGTACTATAGAAAATTTATACCCAATTACAGTGCCCTGGCTGCCTCCGTCTGACCTGATAAAGAAAAGGATGCCAAAGAAAATTACCTGGGGACGAGCCTGTGAAGAAGTCTTTACCAGATTGAAGGAGGCACTGTGCAGTGCTCCTGTTTTGACAAGTCCTGACTATAGCAAACCCTTTATAGTTCAGACTGACGCCTCAGACATGGGTATTGGGGCAGTACTGAGTCAGACATCCAACCAGGGGAAAGATCACCCGATAGCATACCTAAGTAAAAAGTTACTTCCCAGGGAGCAGGCATACTCCGCGGTGGAAAAGGAGTGTCTTGCCATAGTGTGGGCCCTAAAGAAGTTAGAGCCATACTTGTTTGGGCAGCATTTTGTGGTACAGACTGACCACAACCCCCTGGTTTGGCTGACGCAGATAGGGAAAAACAATTGCTAAGATGGAGTCTTGCTTTGCAAGGGTATGCTATGACAATATTACATAGGGCTGGAGCCAAAAATCAGAACTCAGATGGCTTGCCTCATGTCTATGAGGAGTGAACTGATTTGGGAAGCTCATCCCATGCAGGGGATAGACCCCCCAAATTCAGTCTAGGTAGGAAGGATTGTGACACTTGTACAGCTGGTTCTGATTACTCTATGATTTTTGTAATATAAAAATGTGTCATTGAGTGTCTCTCATAAGAGATGCTGACAGCCTGTGGAATGCCCCTACCCCCCCCAGGTTTTAGCTACAATGTGTTACCTGGAAGGCCAGAAGATAATTACAGGCTAGAAGAGGCCTAAATTAAGCATCTCCTTTTTATCTAGCTTATGTGTAACTTGCCAGCTGCTAAGATGGGAAATCAAAACTTTTATAACGGTTAGAGGAAGAGAGCAGGTTATGATGCTTTAGTGCAAAGTCATAAAAGATTCTTTGACATGTCCTGGGAAGAAGAGCTACTTGAGCTCAAAGAGGGGATGTTATTTAAAGAAAGTCATGTAGGGACATGAGTTTTGCTGAAGTCACCTTTAGCAATTTACCTCCTGCTGAATAGACATCCTGATTGTATAATTTTTAATGAACAGAGGAAGAGCTGGGCGACATCATGGAGAAGGCAGTCTCAAGACAGTGTTTTTAATTATGCTGTGAGTGACCTGTAATCACAAATGTTTGGACTCTGAAAGCTACAACATGCTAGCAGCACTGTAAGAGATACATTAGATACAGTAGATCAAGTCTAATTGTCTGGTGGTAGGAAATTGCACTTTTAAAATCTTGGTTTTTTTTTTAAGTGATTGTACGTTTTTGTGATGTATGGTTCTGTATTTACATTTCACATTTTTATCTGTTTTGAAGTAAATCTCTGCTTTAGAGACTACTTGGTGTGCCTTTGAAATTCTTTTTCTTGACAAGGGAAGCATACATGGTTAAAGTTGACACTGTACAAAGCTTACTGGTTTTACCAAACTGGGAAAATGGTAAGAGTTATCTAAGGTCTTTCTTAGAGTTTTTAAGGGTTCATTTTGTACACCTGGTTAGGTGCCCATAGGTGAAAGATATCTGGCCCCCCAAAGAGCAGAATTATCTGAGCCTGTACATTGGTTACGCTAACAAGAGGTTCACAGTTTGAATCCCTCCAAGACTTGAGACCTAAGGTTGATTCAAACCCACAAAACAGACAGGAGGGTTACCCTGTTTCTGTTACCTGTTCACGAGACTGCGCTCAGAGGTTGGCACTGTGGGAGCAGAGGGCCTGACCTGCTGAGTGGGTTTGTGACAAGACCATTTTTAGAATTACTCTAAAGAGCCCTTCCTTAGCTCAGACAGTAGGAAATACAAAAGAACAGGTAAAGATGCACAGTGTATTAACGATACATCTGTGGAAAGGCAAGGCAAGCCCATAATGAACTGAAATATGCAGGATGTAATAATAAATAAATAATCCTCTGCAAGGGTCTAAAACTGGAATAAAAATTGTATTCTGAAGCAATAAAAACCCAAGAAGGCCAGGTTTAACAGATGACTCTTCAATTTTCCATTGAAAACTCCATGGGTGATTGACAGATGGATGTGAACAGGTAATGCGTTCCATAGGATATGGGCTGCCACCGCAAAAGCCCTGTCCCCTGCAAATTTTGGATGGGACAGTGGGGCAGAGAGGACCCTGTCTTCCATGTGCCCTAGTTGATCTTCCAAGACTTAATCTTCACTGTTCATTCTCACTTATGGGTCTAGGGCTGGAGGCACTATGACCCCGTATTAGCAGAGTCTTTTGCAACCTAGGGGCCCAGTGTCCGTGCTGGTGCCACCCATGAGAAATATCATGCTCCTGGGTTGGCCAGAAACTGATGCTGGCCCCCCTATCTTTCCTAGTTCTGTTTTTCCCACAATGGAGTGCACACTGTAGGAGCATTTATCATAGTTTTAACTACATCACAAACCCATCCTCATTTCGCCGCCATTAGTTTGACACCGTACCCCTCAACACTGAACCCTTTCAGTGCCATCTTTTTTTATTTTATCATTAGTGTGGCGCCAAACTCTTTTCTGTCCTTTTTCTTGTTTTTTTTTTGTCTGTAACACCATGTCCAGTTCTGAAGAGTGCAGCCAAAAAGGCCTCATGTAACAAGAGTCACGGCCACCACCCTATGCATTGGTGCTTCTTTGAGGGCCACTTCGCCCTTCAGGACCGGCATGATGTTTGTTCTACCTACCTTGGTGCTGATCACGATACGGATAGGTGCGTGTTTGCTTCTCAATGTCCTACTGCAGGCTGAACTCCATGTGTTAAGGTGGGTGCCATGATCCACCCACCTGCTAGGCAGGCATTGCAGCAGAGATGACAGGGTAAGGTCCCTGGGCTCTTCCCCTGATCCTCTTCTCAGTACTATACATACTGAGGAAGACCGGGGCTCTCCATGCACTTGCCCCATTGAGACGTCAGAGGCCCTGGTGAAAGGGGTCTGGTGGACAGTGAGTCTCCTCCGAAGGACTGGCTGAGCTTGCCTCCCAGTTTGTCGGCCCTTCAGGGCAGTGGATGCCCTTGGTGGTGAAGCTGAAGCTATACAGTGAATCTAAACTGGTGGGCACCTCAGTGTTGTGGCCTGTTGCTGTCTTGGCTTCTTGTACTAAGGCAGTACAGGTCAGCAAGACACTGCTGACTGCAAGAGCAAGCCCCTATCTGGCACCATTCATGGTGCCGGAGGAGGGCAGTCTCTGCAGCCTGTCCTTCATATGCCCTTGAGGTTGTTGTTTCTTCTCCCCAAGTGGTCGGATGACCTAGGAGAAGATCTCGGTGCTAACCTTAGGCTTGTGGTTTGGGGCTGACAAGGATGGAGTCCTTACTGGGCCTGGCTCATGGCTGGGCACTTTGTTGGGGGTGGTCTCTATGGTTGGTGCCATGGATGGCACTGGGGCCCCTTCTGGAGATATTTGCAGTGCTGGGTCAGGTCCCAGTGCCATTTCTGGTGCCGACCCTGGTCCTGGTATTGTCTGTGGTGCTGGGGATAGGCTGATGCCATTCACAGTGCTATCTCTGATACGCACTCTCCTGGGGGCTTCGGCCTAGAGTCTGAGCTTGTCCCGGGAGGCAGGGTTGGCATTGTTGAGGAGAAGAGGCTGGGTACTGGACCTGCAGCTCACCCCTTCCCTGGAGTTGGTGCTAGATCTGGCAGGAGTCACAGAGCTAGTTCAGGGCCCACTCGCTCTCTGGAACAGCCTAGCCCTTTCACTGTTGGGATCAGGATCACCCTGTGGGATGTATATAGCTTTCTGTCCCCACCTGTGGGCCCCCACGGGCACTGTCTGGACCAGTCTACTGACATTGGTCATTCTCAGAGGGGCGAGTTTGCCAGGCCCTCCCACTGGGCAAGTCCCTTGAGCACTCTTGCATCCCTGGCAGAGGACCTGACCTGGGTCTGTCATGACCCTCCGTCTCCTCTCCCCCAACCTCTACCAGCCATTTTTGGTCCTCTAAGGCCCATGACCTGAGATTAATTCAGGATGGGTTGGTGTGTTCCAATAGTTCCACCTTAGAGCTGATCAGGCTATCTTCAGGCCTGGGGCTCCTGCACCACTGTTTCCTGAATCCCGGTCCTCTTCTCTCATTTCCTCTTCTGAGGAAGTGGATCCCTCTGTCCCCTCTAATGCTGAGTACTCTAGGTACCTGCAGTTCTTGCAGAGATAATGCAGGAACTGAGTCTTAAACACTTAGATCACAATACTGCTACCCTGGCACTGTCATTCCTTGGGGAATTTAGCAGAGACATCACTGTCATTCCTCCGTGGCCCCAGATTGTTTATGGAGGTATCCAGGAATGTTTGGCTCTGTCCTTTTGTCCCCGCTCCAGCCCCTAGGGACATTTCATCACAGATGTTGTGCTCCCATGTGGTCTCCAGGGTCCATCCTCTGAGATATTGGTACTGCAGACTCCCTCTGGGCCTAGATGCCTGGTGCATGGCTGTGCCTCTGACACTGACTTTGCAGAGTTTGATGTCTGGGGCAGAATACACTATGATGTGCATCTTTGCATATCAGACACACAAGACAGCTTATGGCAGGCACCTGTGGGCAACCCTGAGTTGGCTGTTGGTGTCTGTGTCAGATTCTGAAGCAGCAAGATAGGCCATATGTCTTTCCACCCAGGGCCTGGAGCTGGCAAGGCACTGAGCGATGGTGTCTTATGACACCAGCGAGGGGCCAGCAGTCTGCATTCAGCAGACGGCATGGCTTCGTCTTTCACAGTTGGCACCCCTAGCCCACCATAGGGTGCTTCACTCACGCTTACAAGTGATTCATTTCTTCCCCTGCACTGTCAATCATGAGCTGTCGAGGCACCTTCCTGCTCCCAGGCCACAGGAGCCTTTGCCTGCCCTGACCAGTCTCATGTCCCGCCGGACCTGTAAGGACTCCCTGCCCTCCTATGGCTATTCTTCATTGAGGGTTGAGGGAGAAACTATTTCCCTCAAGATGAGCCAACTCTTCCCTTTTTGGGGGGAAAGCTTGGCACTTCGACTAATAAATGGGAATGAATGGTGAAGATTGATTCTCGGAAGATATGAAAATTATGTACTCGCTGTACTTGTTGATCTTCCAGAATATCTTCACCATTTATTCACACACCCACACACCATCTACACCCTTCCCCCAGGTAAGAGCCAGCACCTCTGAGCAGCTCACTCTGTGTCTTTTATTTCCCCCTTGAGCACATAAATATATTCTTGCCCTTCCCTCAGGGCTCTTCCTCCTTCAGGATACCCCTGTTTTTTTTTCTGTGGGAAATGGGTCCTCTCATCCTTCCCACTCTCCTGTTTTTTATTGTAACAAAAAAAAAAAAAGAAAACAGGAATAAGGGTCTCTACCCCTTTTTCCAGAAAAAAATGATTTTTTTAAACTGCTTGCATTCTAACCCTCTTTGTTTCTACTTCTCCTTCTGGGAACTTTTTGGTTTTCACACCCAGGGCTTCTGTATCCCTTATTGCAATCTTCCATTTTTCTAGCTGTTCCAGCCGGCAGTCTCCTATAAGGGTGCAGTCCCCACCCCTCTCCTTGGAGAGGTGAATGTTGGGGGGGGGGGATTTTTATTATTTTTTTCTGTCTCTCAACCTAGTTTCAGTCCTACAACTCAGTGCTGGGTCCTGCGTCCTCACTCTCTCTTCACTGTCTTGAAGTGAGGATAGCAGCAGTGCTCTGAGCCAGCTCCAAGTACTCTTTTTCTATGCCTTGGCTTAATCTGTGGCCCTTGTCCTCCTAGAGTACAAGGCCCTTCCTAAATTTGACTTCTGACATCCTAACCCTCAGAGATTCCCTCGGGTCTCACTGAGGCCAGTCAGAAATGCAAGCCAGGGTTGCTGTCCTGCCCTCCGTCATGTCCTGGATGGCTAGTAGACTCTGGCTGTTCCTCCCACTATCCCTGTGCCACATAGGCCCTTCTGCTGGTCTCTATGTTAGTACTTAGGTTTTATTATTTTTTTGATTTTATATCCTATATCCATTTACTGTCCCCTTGGGCTAGAAGTTCGTGTCTTTCTCTCCAATTTGTTTCTCTCCTGGTTAATAGAACTGAGGAAGGTAGGGGGCCATCCCTGGTCACTGGCCAGCCCACGAGCACAACGTCACTATGTCTGCCTTATGAGCAGCACTGGCACTGATGTCAGTCCCCTAGGAAGCAAAAGACTTTGCTCATGCGGTGTCCTAGTGCCCCTGGCCCTAGACCTATAAGTGTGAATGAATGAATGGTGAAGATATTCTGGAAGATCAACAATTACGGTGAGTATGTAATTTTCATTTCTTGCAGGAGTGTAGGGAGTCAGAAACTCAAAGAAATGGGGGGGGGGTGCAGTTCATTCAGTGCTGTAAAAGTAAGCCCAAATACCTTTTACTCTGCAGGTAGCCTGAGAGGTATCCAGCCTTCATAGTGGCGGAGTAATGTGCATTGACCTCTATTCAGAACTCAGAAGCCTTGCTGACAGATTCCGGACTAGCCATAGGTGCCAACATTGACCACCAGGTAAGTCCTGGAGTTGATTTTGTTTCATAGTGATGTGCTTGCTGCAGAGGTGGTGGCAGTGGTAGTCTGATGGGGACACAGTTGATTTGGTTATGTGCAGTGAGCGATGAATCTGCTTTGGTCACCTCACGGTAACTGCCTCAAAAGAGCAGCAAAGTAATACTGGAAGATAAAATTCCTTTAGCAACTCTGTCCACCAATATTTTTGCACTGCTGATACCTTTGGCTTTACTGGAACAGATTCATACTGCTTGTATTCTTCTTCACTAGATTGTTTTATAGATGACCTAGAAACACTGGCCAGACTTGTCAACAGCATGTCAGAGTCAGACATTCTTTTTATAGACAAGGCTCCCACTTTTCAACAGTGATGACATTTTCTTCATGTTGTCTGCAAGGAGGGGTGGTAGGTCTCAGTGCCATAATTTCTGAGATGAGATAATGCCATGTAATGGCCAGGCAGTGGTATGTGTGGGGGTGGCCGGGTAAAACATTATGACACATTGGGAGGAAACATGTCACACTTCACGGGTCACCTCATGACTGATAATAAGTTAGAATAAATTTGCATGAAGCAAAGCAAGCATTGCCTTCTTGTTAACCTGAATAACCAAACCCGTCACCACAAACAATACCTAAAGGTCGATGCCAGACTTGATAGTATCTTTCTCTCTGGTCTCAATTTCAATTCTTTGAATTGTTGATTTTACAGAAGTGCTGTTCGTAGAAATTAAGGTTACTGCCTACATCTTTATTTCAGCTGGCATCCCAACAGTTTGCCACTTGAACACAGAAACTTTGTGGCTTCCCTGATGCTTGGTACTCCATGCAAACTGTTTTCCTTACTGTCTGGTGTGGACCCAGAGATGAAAGGCTGCTGCCCAGTCAGTGTGATGGAGTGTAGTTCATCCCCACTCAGGGTACTGCATGCAGATTGACAAGAATCACATCGGCAGCATTTGAGACAAGTGGTTCTGCCTTAAACATCCCACCTGCTCTTGCTAAAAGGAAGCAGCCTGACCCCAGATACATAGTGTTTAATTACCAAGAGGCAGGCAGTAAGATAGTCAAGTTTTTTTGTTGAAATTGCAGTTGAAAAGTAATAATAAAAATAATTCCCTTTAGTAGAATAATTACTGAGAGCACATAGGGTTTACATTGGCAACACCTTTCCCTCCAAATGTGTAAACTGTATGTGTATGAACAATGTCAGTGGTTCAGCAGGTTACACACTCACCTCTGAGGCTGGAGGATTGGGAGGTTGTGGGTTCTAGCCCCCATACCTGGGACTTGGGGTAAAATCCCAGTACTGACACTGTAGTACAGCATGAGGGGATGCTGAACTTCTAAGGTGACGTCTTTTAGATGAGACATCAAACTGAGGTGCTGTCTGCTTGTTCTGGGGTTGCTCAGCTGGATGTTAAATATGCTGTGGCACTTCTCAAAATGAGAAGGGGAATTTTATTGAAACAAGAAAATTGTATACAACACATGGTAAAATATTTATTTTGTTTAAACATTTGGTGACTGGGAAAGACACACTGAGCCAAGGCCCATCTAAGTTATGTAACAAAAAACAATCAGAAGGCAAAATCAACAAAAGAAGCGTGAAAAACACAGATAATCAGGAATCAGTACATGTCCTCCCCATGATACAATATAAACCCCACGCCAGATCAAAAAGAAAACATACTGAAAATAATCATTTTAACTTACACAATTTATATCCCTGGAAAAAATATACACATATACATATATATATATATATATATATATATATATATATATATATAGCTGCTTAACAGAAGGTATCACATATTATTTCTTCTTAAAAGAATAAGACCTATGTGAGAGCCACGTGCATTGCCTCCAAAAGTTCAGAAATTTGTGTGTTGCTAAATTAACATTTTTCCCTTTGGTATATTTTCTGCAAGGCATTCTTAATCACCAAAAAGTTTCTGCAGCAGAAATTAGATCTTACTTCGAGAGGGCTCTTGCAGTAGGTAATTACATATAGGACTGATGGCAGGTGGCAGGACCCTACGGAAAAATTTCTAGCTAGCAGTCCCTGTGAGGCCATGCGTCAGTGACCAGTGTGCGGACAATGTCGGTATAAAAGGCGGTCCCCAGGCGCCCGCCTTCCAGTTCTTTCCCACGACAGCTCGTGCAGCACCTCGCGTGAAGTTCACAATGCTCAGTCCTGTTGCTTCGTCGGTTTTCCGAAAAGTATCAGTATTTTGTATTTCTTCGTCAGGTGAACGTCGGTATATGTCGTCCCCTTCAAAAAATAAGTGCGACTCGTGCGGCGCCCAACTGCCTCACAAAGATGGTCACTCCCTCTGCCTTTTCTGTTTAGGCCCCGACCACGCGGTTGACAAGTGTCCGCACTGCCTTCATTTCAATGCGGCCACCCGCGGACGACGCCAGCAGTCTCTAGAAGCCCATCTCCTCAAAAAGATGATGTCCGCAATGGAGAAGGAGTTGAAGAAGCTTCAGCAGGCGTCGACCTCCCCTGAAGGGCACAAGAAGCGGGACAAAGAAAGGCACCGGGAGAAGGCCTCCTCCTCCGCGACTCCGGCTGGAGCCGTGGCCAAGGTAACTTCCCCTCCGGGGGATCGCCCGATGGCAGCCTCCAAGGCTTTGGAAGAGGCGTCGGCCCGCCTGTCGGGTTCGCGTTCGAGCCCCCCGGGTGCCTCTGGGCAAAAGGAGGCTTCTGCCCCCAGTACCGCCGCAGGCTTGCGGCCTACTGGTGCAGGTGCCTCCCATAAGCTGGACGTCGGCTCCTCGGATGTCCGCCAGAGAAGGCCGCTAAGACGCCTGACCCTTCGGGCGGTGCACGGCAGTGCCCCCCTCGGACTGGGCCTCTTCCCATACTCGGCCCGCCTCCGATGAGGGACTCCCGACGTCGGACACCGGCTCCTCTGGCGTCCGCTGGGATTCAGCCCCTAAGCCGCACGTCGGCTCCTCCGACGTGTGCTGGGCCTCGGAACCTACGGCAGACCCTGCTTCGTCGGTCGTACCAGGTTCCCCGCAGCCTTCGCTGCCATCTGGGGAGCCCGAGTCCCCCCTGCCGGACCCCGGGGACTTTTTCCCTCCATCCCCGGGCGAGGCTCGGATATTCTTCTGTCATCTGATCCTTCTCCTATCCAGTGGGATCCGGACGCGCTCCCGGACGCCGCCCCGCCAATCAGTTCCGGACGCCGGCCCTTTCCGACGCCAGCGGGGATATTCCTCTCCCTTCGGGCCCTCCACCCCGTGGGCCTATCATGGTTGATCCGCCCGTGGAGTTCCCTACTGGGCTGTCTGCTCCAGCAGCTCCTCCGGTACCTGGGTATCTGCCGCCTTATCTGACACGGTTTACCCGGGTCCACAGTATCCTGCGCTGCAGTTCCTGGCGATGACTCCTCCGATGCCGCAGTACCCGACGCCGCAATACCCAGCTCCGGTATTCGTGCAGCCAGGCTACGGATACTCTTCTTACGGTTTTCATCCGTACAAGTATCCCCTTCCTCCTCCTCCACCGCCCCCTAGGCGGCCGGTGGATCTCCAGGAGACTCTGGCCTCCTGGTGGGCTGAGGCCAAGGCTCAGCTCACCAAGGAAGTCAAGAGCCGTCTTACGGCGACAGTGCCACCCCCGGCTCCTGTATGCCCCAGACGGCACACTCCCTCTCCACCTCTGGATTCCCGGGCTTTGCCCTCAGGATCCAGAGAGGGGCAAGACACGCATTCAGGGATCTCCCCTAAGGAACCCATTCCTCCCCCCTACATGAGCTAGGGAGTCTTACTCTGCTTCAAACTCCTCTTTTTCTTCTCTCTCAGACTCCTCGGATTCCTCCGATGGTGGCTCCGAGAAGGACGACGAGCCTCGCTCTCCGTCAAAGCCCCGGCCGAGGACTCCTCCGAAGTCCCCTCCAGAGGATCCTTCCTTCATGGAGTTGCTTAGGAAGATCCAGGAAGTTCATCAGTGGCGTTCCTTAGAACCAGATCCTCAGCGGGTTAAACTCGCCGAACATCTGGACTTGCCCCTTACGGCCCCTACTCTAGTGCCACCCTGGATCGAGCCTCATGCCCACCTTGTTTCCACCATTTGGAAACAACCGTCGGCTTTAGCCCCACTTCCTCAGAAGTCCAACAGGCTATACTATACCAGGCTCCGGAGGGTGTAGACTTTTTAGACTCTCACCCCCGTGCAGACTCTGTAGTGATTAGTGCCGCTCACGGCCGGTCCGCACACCCGAAACATTTGAACTCATCTCCCCCGGATAAGGAATCTCGCCTTCTGGATCAGTATGGAAGGAAGATCTACACTTCTTCCACACTGGGGATCAGGGTCCTAAATTATGTAGCGCATATGGGAGATTACCAGAAGGCCATCCTTACCCAGGTGGAATCCAAGATTGACTCCTTACCTGACTCCCAAGTCAAGCAGGAGTTAGCCGGCCTGGTCCGTTCTGCTCGTTCTGCCAGTCGTCACATTCTGAGGATGACCTACGATGCAGTGGACACCGCAGGACGGAGCTCTGCGTTTGCCGTAAGTCTTCAGCGTCACGCATGGCTCCGTGTGTCAGGTCTGGTCCCGGAGGTGCAGTCAGCAATCCAAGAAGCACCTTTCAGGGGTTCTGTGCTTTTCAGTGGTGATGTCAAGGACATCATCACTGACCTGCAGGAGAAGGGGACGACCCTCAAATCTCTTGATTCAATGTACCGTCCCCATCCCCCTCAGCGCTGTCCCTTTCGCAGACGCAGTCGGCCTCAAGCGAAACCTCAGGGAAGGCGGGCCCCCACAGCTGCCAGGCCCCCGCCGCCCAAAAAAGCAGCGGGTGCCCCAGCTGCGGCGCTGCCTCACACCCCCTGACTCCTTCCCTCTCCCACTGCCTCCGGACGCCCCAGAGGAACCAGTAGGAGGGAGATTCTCCCTCCACCTTCCGGGTTGGGAGAGGATAACATCGGATTCATGGGTGCTTCAGATCATAGCAGAGGGGCAGTCCATAGAGTTTCTGCAGAAACCTCCATGCCATCCACCTCTGAACTCCTCTTATTCAAGGGACCATCTTCCTTTGGTCAAGAAAGAAATTTCTGCTCTCCCACGAAGCAGGCCATAGAACCCGTCCCTCCTCACCTTCATGGGACGGGTTACTATTCCCATTTCTTCCTTGTACCAAAGAAGACTGGAGATCTCAGACCTATACTCGATCTCAGCTCCCTGAACCTATATGTGGAATACAAGAGGTTCAGGATGCTCTCCCTTCAAACCCTCTTGCCCCTGCTTCGGCCAGGCCAATGGCTTTGTGCACTGGATATGCAGGATGCGTACCTGCACATCCCCATTCGCCCTTCGCACCAAAAGTACCTCAGGTTTTGCGTTCCAGGGGACCACTACCAATTCCAGGCACTCCTTTTGGTCTTTCTTGGCCCCCAGTCTTTGTTACAAAATGCCTGGCGGTGGTAGCGGCCCACCTGCGTACCTTGGGAGTTCAGGTTTTTCCCTACCTGGATGACTGGCTCCTGGCGGCCCCATCCAGGGAGGAACTCCTGCATTGTCTCTCCCTCACCCAGCTGGTTTTCACTGGCCTGGGTATCACCATCAACCATTCCAAGTCTCACCTGGATCCTTCCCAGAGACTCCAGTTCATCGGGGGCAATCCTCGATACTACAACGTGCAGGGCCTTCCTACCTCCGGACAGGGGGGCTTCCCTATAGTCCCAGATTTCCTTTCTATCGGAAAGCAGGAGGGTTCCAGCGAGGTCGGTGCTCCATCTACTGGGGCTTATGGCGGCTGCCATCCCGACGGTTCCGCGCGTGCGCCTCCATATGAGGATCTCCCAGTGGGATCAACTTGTAGACGACCTAGATCATCTGGTACTGATCTCCTCGCCGATGACAAGAGACTTGCAATGGTGGATGGTTCGAGAGAACCTATTTCGGGGGGTCTCCTTTTTCATCCTCCCCCCGCTCAGACTCTGATCACAGACGCATCAGGCGAAGGTTGGGGGAGCCCATCTGGGTCCTCACCGAACCCAGAGCTTATGGTCAAAACTGGAGTTAGCTCTCCACATCAATGTGCTCGAGCTTCGAGCAGTGCTGTATGCTCTCCAGGCCCTTCACCAAGACATCCTTCCCGGTCACCTAGCCATCCAAACAGACAACATGTGCATGGCGTGGTACATCAACAAGCAGGAAGGGACACGGTCCTACCTGCTTTGCAGGGAAGCGATGAGGGTTTGGGAATGGGCAACTCTTCACAACCTTCACCTCACGGCAGTCCATGTTCCAGGAGTCGACAATGTCCTGGCAGACAAGCTAAGTCGTTCTTCGGCTCTGCCACACAAGTGGGAACTGGACCAAAAAGTTCTAAAAAGCATCTTCCAGACTTGGGGGACTCCACAGATAGACCTGTTCGCCTCCTTCCAAAAACGCAAAACTTCCAGTTTTTTGCTCGCTCGTGCCAGGGCGAGGTGCTTTCTGGAGCGATGCTCTGTCTCTAAACTGGAAGGACAGATTCGTCTATGCTTTTCCCCCGATTCCGCTGGTCCCTCGTGTGTTGCAGAAACTGGCATCAGAAGGAGCGAGAATGATTCTAATCGCTCCTTTCTGGCCCAGGCAAATTTGGTTCTCTCTTCTACAACAATACTCAGAGGTTCCTCCTCTTCCTCTGCCTTTATCTTGAGGATTGCTGACCCAGGACCAGGGGACCCTGGTCCATCTGGGACTCAAGTCTCTTCAACTTCATGCATGGCTCCTGCAGACCTAGCCCAATCTCGCTTTGGCATCTCGCTTAAGGCGGCCGAGATTCTGGTGGAGGCTAGAAAACCCTCCACTAGGTCCACCTATGCTATGAAATGGAAAAGATTTTCCATTTGGGCTGCCTCCAGGAACGTGGAGCCTTTCTCCTGTCCTGTGGCCGTTCTGCTTGATTATCTGCGTCATCTTTTCGACCTGGGTCTCAGTCACTCCTCTTTGAAAGTCCACATGGGAGCCATTTCAGCCTACCATGTCCCTTTTGCTGACGAGGCTTTTGCCCAATTAGAGGTATCCAAGACCTTTCTCAGAGGGGTCCTTCATCTCAGACCCCCTGTTCGGACTCCAGCTCCCCCCCGGGACTTGAACTTTGTTCTCGAGAAACTTACCCTTCCTCCCTTTGAGCCTGCGGCTTCCACAGACTTGAAGTTCTTATCATGGAAGACGTTCTTCTTGGTGGCCATTACTTCTGCTCGCAGAATTTCCGAGCTCCAAGCCCTTATGTGTAAAATCCCTTATCTGATCTTTCACAAAGAAAGGATAGCTCTTCGCATGAACCCCAAGTTTCTCCCAAAAGTGGTAGCGGAGTCCACCTTAAATCAGTCTATTGAGTTACCTGCCTTTTTCACGCAGTACTCCAACCAAGGAGAATACTTGCTCCATACCATGGACGTCCACAGGATTCTGAGATATTACACCGATAGGACGAAGGATCTCAGAAAGCCTGATCAGTTCGTCTCCTTTGCTCACAAAAGAGAAGGCAATGCTGTCTCCAAGCAATGCCTATCTAAGTGGTTGGCTCATTGCATCACTTTCTATTATGACAAGTATCACAAGACCCTACCGGGTCAAGTCAGAGGCCACTCTACTCGAGGAGTAGCAGCCTCTGCGGCTTGTTTCAAGAATGTGTCTGCGGCAGACATCTGTGCTGCCGCCACTTGGACCTCGGTCCACACATTTACTAAACATTACAGTTTGGACATTGCCTCTCGCCGTAGAGCAGGCTTCGGGTTAGCTGTCTTGCAGGGCCTCCTTTCTTGAGGTTTGCAAGCTTTTTTGCTACTTCTTGGAGTAGTTCCTCCTCCGGTGCCTTTTCATTTGTTCCAGACTGCTTGGGATTCTGTCCGATATGTAATTACCTACTGTGAGAGCCCTCTCGAAGTAAGATAGTACAGTTACGTAAGAACTTACCGTAACAGTAGATCTTCGAGAGAGGCTCTTGCAGTAGGTAATACCTTCCCGCCCTCCATCCCCCTAGGCTTTTTCACCTCCTGTTCCATTAAGGGAAATATTTGCTTGTTTCTCGTCTGGGCCTTCCGGGCCTGTGGCAGGAAAGAACTGGAAGGCGGGCGTCTGGGATCGCCCCTTTATACCGACGTCGTCCGACGCTGGTCACCTGACGTGGGGGCGGTCCCCGCCAGGGACTGCTAGCTAGAAATTTTTCCGTGGGGTCCTGCTGCCTGCCGACGTCAGTCCTATATGTAATTACCTACTGCAAGAGCCTCTCTCGAAGATCTACTGTTATGGTAAGTTCTTACGTAACTGTACTTTTCTGCTGTAGTGTGAAAGCACATTTAGCCTGACAAAGATAATGTCTACATGTAGCAAAAACTAGGCGTAAAGTGCAGTGATTATATTTGTTAACTCTGGCAGGAAAAAGCTATACGACAGCCATTTCCTAAGTGAGTGGCTTAATCAGGCCACACCTATGGAACTATAGCCGCCAGGCACAAGGACCACATGGAAACTTTTTTTGCAAGCAGTCCACTGGGGGCCTTCCATGACGACATCTTAAGTTGACGTCCACTCTGTATAAACATAGACAGCACCTCTCCCGTCACAGTTCTTTTCCTGCCAATGGCCATACTCACTGGACTCCATAGAGACACCGCCACTACAGTCGACTGCTAAATTTTTTTTTTTTTTTTTTTATTTTTAACACCTCAGTTGTTATCACTTTATTTTAAAGTGACTGTCATCATGTATGTAGACAAAAGAAGCCACTAAACTCTTTTGTTACTGCTAGTGCGGTGGAAAAATCTACTCCAGTGATGATCATGACATTTACATGTGCTGTCTCGGAGTGGCACACAAAGTTAAGGCCTGTGAGCACTGTCTGAAATTCAATCAAGCTACCTGGTGACCCTGGCAGCGAGCCCTGCACACTTTTCTCCTTGAGCAGCAGGTAGCCAGAATGGAGAGAGAGCTCCAGGGGAAGAGCTCCTGCACATCGCCGGCTCATCCCTTGGGCTCACAGTCTTCTGAGGCCTGAGAGACCTCTTCAGGAATGCACAAACACCAGAAGAAGGAGAGGAGTGGAGTGAGGATATCGCCCCTCCCGGTGAACTTCCAGTCACCGCTTCATTCAGCGCCAGCTGCTGCAGCGCCCTCAACCACTTCGGTGTCGATGCCTCCTGCCACCCAGGCCTCAGATTTCAAAAGGCCGGCTCTAGCAGTGAGTTCCGCTGGACCTCTGATGACCAGCAAAGGCACATCAACATAGGGGATGCTGACTCCCCTGTTGACATCACAAGTCCAGCTGCCTAGACCTCAGATCCCACAAGGTCGGCTGGCAGTGAGTTCTGCTGGACCTAGAACGGCTGGCAAAGGCTCGTCGACATTGGGCTTCAGTCACCCCATCGACATCGCAAGGTGCCCCTACACCGCAGGCCACCGTTGACATTGAGATGTGTTCTCCTCTTTTGCGGAGCTGATACAGTGCCTTATACTTCCTCCTCCTCCTCCAGGCACAATGACAGGGCCTCTCAGGCCAGCCCCCCGGTCAAAGCCTGTTCCATTGATGTGCCCTGTGGATTTCAGGGCATTGACATCCTTGCTTTCTTCCTTGTGGCTTTCAGGGCCTGTCGACGATCAGAAATACAGCCCTGACCTCCTTTTACAAAAGGAAGAAGAGGAGAAAGAGATGGAAAGATGCCTATTTGACAGGTTTGGCACTACCATTTCAACTAGGAGTGTGAGGACTCCACATTGTACACTCCAAGGTTCCTTCCTGAAGATCCCCTTTTCATCTCTATGATGAAGCAACTCCAGGCTGCAATGGGGTTTGATGCTGAGGAGAAAGACTAAGAGAAATTTGGTGGAGTTTCTAGAACTGCCAGATACCCCACCTCTTATCATTCCTCCTGTATCAGCTGCACTAGAGAAAGCCACCCTGGCAGCCTGGCACAGGCAAGGCTTGATCCCTGCCATGCCCAGAAAGGCAGACAAGCTGTACCAGACCCCTCAGGAAAGCCCTTTTTCACAGGCCAACATGAGGCAGATTCAGTGGTGATAAATGCAGCCCATGATGGGTCTAAGGTGCCTAAGCATCTCAGTTCCCTTCCTCCAGATAAGGAGTCGAGAAAACTGGACCTCATGGGAAAGAGAACCTTTGCCTCTTCCACGCGGGGCCTCTGAAGAGCAGATCATCAGGGCCATATGGTCAGATACCAGAATACCCTCTGGTACTAGACTAAAGCAGCAACCCAGTTCCTACAAGAGGATATCCAGCAGCAGGAAATGCTCAGGGCCCTCCAGACTGGGGCTGATGTGAGTTAGCACCTCTTAAGGTCTACCTACGACATTTCAGGTGCCTCAGCCAGAGCAGTTGTGACTTGCATCTGCTTAAGAAGGCATTCTTGGCTAAGTGTCAGGCTTTGCTAGTGAAGTCCAGCAATCTATACTGAATGCCCCTTTCAGAGGATACAAGTTCTTTGAGGCAGATGTGCAGGATTTCCTCTCCAACCTGCAAGCCTCGGAGAGGACTCTAAGGTCAGTTTATTCCCTCTACTACACACAACCGAGAAGCAGGCAGAGGGTCACTTTTCTGAGAGCTACCAACAGACCTTAATCAGGGGTCAGACCACAGAGCATAGGCAGAGTAGGGTCGACTTTGTCAGCCCCAGCATCTCCCACAGGTGCCCACTCCAAAGCCCCTAGAGCTGGAGGTGCGGCTGCAGCTACGGCTGCCAGATCTGCTTCAGCATGATGCCTTAATTGACTCCCACCCTCCAGTGCTAAATTAAAGGTGGTGGTAGGAAGTCGTCTTTCTCTCTGCCTGGAACAGTGGAGGGAGGTTAAAACAGATGTTTGGGTCCTATAATTAATAGATCAGGGCCACATCTTAGAATTTTTTGGAGAGTTGCTTACAGACTTTCCATCAGTTCCCCCAGCGTTTCCTTTAGATCACATACCAGTGCTACTAGAAGAAGTACATACACTGCTGCAGAAGATGGCCATAGAACCACTTCCCTGGGAACAAAGGAAAAGGGGTTTCTATTCTCATTTATTTCTAGTCCGCGAATCCACAGGGGATTTGAGGCCCTTTCTGGATCTGAGAGACCTGAACTTCTGTATTTAGTACAAGAAGTTTGGGATGGTTACTCTGCAAGGTCTGCTGCCTCTCTTGCAGCAGGGGGACCAGATATGCCCCCTGGACATGCAGTATGCTTACCTGCATATCAAGATTTGTCCACCCCCCAGGTAGTACTTCAGGCTCCTGTTTTAGGGGGAACACTACTAGTTCAGACTATTGCACTTTGGTTTGTCATCTGCGCCACAGGTGTTTACCAAGGCCTGTGCCTCAGGTATTTACCAGATGCTTGGCAGTTGTGGCAGCAGCTCTTAGGAGAAAGGGACTGTATGTTTTCTTCTGTCTAGAAGACTCATTGCACAAAGCTCGGTCCAAGGAGCAACTAACTTACACCCTAGCATATACCAGACAGCTGTTCAATGCCCTACGGATCATGGTCAATCTGCCCAAGTCAGTCTTGACCCCTTGCCAGCATCTACAGTATACAGGGACAATGTTGGATGCTGCTCAGGGCTTAGCCTTCTTGCCCCAAGACAGGGTGGAGTGCCTCCTGACACAGGCCCAACTGCTTTACAACAGCAGGTATGTCACAGCCAGGACATTCCTGAGACTGTTGGGCCTGATAGCAGCAGCCATTGTCACAGTACCCCTGGCCAGTCAGCACATGAGGATCCCTCAGTGGACATTAAGAGTCCAGTGGGACCAGTGCACTGATGATGTAGAACAGATTCTACTAACTTCCTCTGTCCGCACAGTGCTCCAGTGGTGAATGGAACCCAGCAATTTGCTGAAAGAGGATCCCCTTCCTCATCCCCTCCTCTCAGCGGATTCTCACCACAGATGCTTTGGGGATGGGCTGGGGGGGCCACATCTGGGATCTTAGTAGACACAAGGAACATGGACCAGAGTGGCAACTTCCCTCCACATAAATGTCCTAGAAATGAGGGCTGATCTGCATGCTGTGCAAGCCTTCCAGAACCATCTGTCCCCGGGGCATCTGTGGTGCAGCTGGACAGGATCAGTGTAGTACACTACATAATCAAGTTGGGGGGGGGGACTCATTCTTACCTCCTGTGCAGGGAAGTGATGAGAGTGTGGTACTGGGCTCTAGAACACTGTCTAGAGCTGACTGCCATCCATGTTCTAGGTGTCCGAAACGTCCTGGCAGACACACAGTCCACAAATTAAGAAACTACACTCCTCACTAACTATCACCAATGATAAGCTCCTCCTACTTGAACAGATGTGTTCTTTCAAGTATTTAAGGGTCACAGTAGATGATATACTCTCCTATGCTCAGCATATCGACCAGGTGGTGAAGACAGTCAACACCAAGGTCAGAGTGCTTTATAGACACTGGCATAGCCTCACACCAACTGTACTACGGCTCTGTCTCCAGCTCAATTCTATCTGTCATAGATTATGGATTGGTAGTCTACAGTGCTGCCATCAACACAGTTTGGGTAGCAACAGCCCTCAACAAGGCCTGTAGGCTCACCCTCGATGCAGATCAGTTTGCCTATACCTCCACACTTTACGAGCAAACTAATTGGCTCACCCTTGAAAACAGAATCAAACTCCAAACTTGCCTCCTTGGTAAGAAGGCCCTAATGGGGTGTTTACCACCCAGCATCGCAGATATGCTAAACCCTTCTGAAAACAAGTACAGCATCAGAGGTAACACTCTGAGTTCATTGTGAGTCCCTTTTCGGAGAACAGCACTTGGACAACGCTCTTTTTCCTATAGAGCCCTATGCTGGCTTAACAAGGTCCCGGACACCTTACTCAGTTCTATGAACTTGCCGGCTTTCTATGCTAACCTGAAACAGTTCCTAGTTTACAATAGCACCTGTGAGTGTCAGTAATGAGCCCTTCTGCCCAGTGCCGACCTTATAGCCCTCTTGCTATACTCCATTACCCTAACATCTTAGGTCAGTCTAATCCATGGTCATCTAGAATTACCAGATCTCTATAGGACTCACCACGCCCCCTCCCTCCTTTCTCCTCCTCACTTTTATCTCCCCGCCACCCACTCCACCAACTCCACCTCTGGTCGGCCACTGTTCCCCCTCCTCCCCCCCTTCAACATCATAGCTGCATTTATCCTTCCAGAACTGAACTCTCAGGTTCATGGTTGTCTCAATGCTTCCACTGCCCTTGCCTTAACATCCATCCTACTTTCCGGCCCTGACCACTCTGACCATCCGGTCTCTATGACAAGGCTAACCATTTTGGCTGCTACCTGTATCTCCTCTTCTTCCTATAATTATGCACATGCAATTTCACTGACCATTGGTTATAGCCTGCTCTGTTGTAGCTTACTGACCATTGTTATTAGGGTAGAACAAGTGTCATGTTCCAAGCATGATGTACCTTGCATGTTTCACTTGTATGTAGTGTCTGTAATGTGTCTTTGGCATGGAACCTTTGTAAAAGAGCTTTGCTCAAAGGTATTTATCTGAACAATAAACAATACAATACGCCAGGGGTTCTCAAATGATGAGGCCAGCCTCCCTGGGGAGGCCCCAACTAGTTCCAGGGGAGGCTCAAGTAAGTCTGAAAAGTACTGTATTTAAATTTTGAGTTTTATATATTTTGTGTGAAGAGATGAAGCAAACTGTAAGAGGATAATAGCAGGTGAATTTTATGTATTTATTTACTATTAGGTGGCAAGGGAAGGTGTATGAGACAAGGCTCATTTCAGTTGTACCCGGGGAAGGGTAAGTAATGAATATATTTCAAAAGGTAACTGCAAAACAATCAAGAAATATACAATGAACAATAGTGCAAACAAATATGAACAATAAACTAATAATGGGTGGTGGTCAATTTACAGTTGATAAATTTGTACACTGATGGTAGAACAATTACAAACACAAGGGTTGAGCAAAGAAGTGCTAAGAGCAATAGCAGGAAGAACAAAGTAATCCCAGAGAGTTGCTTAGGAGCAGGGAAGGCGGTGGAGAGGCAAAGTATATAGGAAGGTTATTTCATATAGAGAGGAAACCGAGAAAGTAGTCTGACCCATGAAGATACTGTAACAAGAGGTAACAATGGTTCACAAATGAAAATAGTGGAGCAAGTAGGCTCATCTGTTGGGGGTAGGGGTTACAATAAGTTGAATAATATTTGTTTATTTTATTTGTTATTCAGATTACACCTTTGAGCATAGGAGCTCTTTTTCAAAGGTTCCACGTTAGTATGAGACAAAAAACTGAATGTGAGCCAAGTACTCACAGGGGTTTCAATTTATTCATGGTGTACTGCGTAAAGTACAGTGTGTTATTTTTCTTTGGGGAGGCCCAAGATTATTTCAGTTTTTGGGGAGGCTCAAAATCTTTTCCATGGATTTGGGGAGGCTCACTGTGACAAAGTCTAAGAACTATTGCAATACGCTAAGCAGGTCCCAGTCCAGAATGCATGAGTGGGAGCTACTGCCTTTG
This sequence comes from Neoceratodus forsteri, assembly GCA_016271365.2. Classification (NCBI taxonomy): domain Eukaryota; kingdom Metazoa; phylum Chordata; order Ceratodontiformes; family Ceratodontidae; genus Neoceratodus; species Neoceratodus forsteri. Next base: position 93,500,742 of record CM057450.1, on the reverse strand, counting down.
GTGGTTGAAGACCTGTTCGACAGGTGGGCCATCCAGAGTTGGACCTTTTTGTGTCCCCATTGAATGCAAAACTGCTGCTTTTCTGTTTGCTCATTCCAGGGCCTGGAGTTTTCTGGTGAGACATGTTGTCCCTCTTTTGCAAAGTGAGGTTCCTTTACACCTTCCCTCCAATTCAGAGGGTGCTAATCAAGCTCCAAATGGAGGGAGCTACTCTAATTCTTGTGCCCCCCCCTTTTAGCCTTGTCAGATATGGTTGCCCTTACTGCAACAGTTAGTAGTGGAACCCCCCAGTACCCCTGCACCTGTGCAAGGCCTTGCTGTCACAGAAAAAGGGAACCCTGCTCCATCTGGACCTCAAGTCACTCCATCTCCATGCCTGCCTCCTGAAGACATAGCCATTGCAAGGTTTGGCTTGCCCCCTAAAGATGGCTAATGTTCTGGTGGCTGCTGGGCAGCCGTCCACCAGGGCCACCTACTCCATGAAGTGGAAGCGGTTTGCCTTGCGGGCTGCTTTTCATCACTGGGATCTCTTCAGTTGCCCAGTGTACCAGGTTCTTGAGTACTTCTTGTTCTTATCAGATACAGGACCGCAATACCCTTCTATCAAAGTGCACTTTGCTACTATTTTAGCTTTCGATGCGACTACTGATGGCCCTACAGTGGCTCAGCTAGAAGTGGCCCATATGTTCTTAAGGAGCTTCCTGTACTTGAAGCCTCCCATCTGCAATCCAGTCCCGGCTTGGGACCTGAATTTTCTGCTAGAGAAACTCTCTTTGGCTCCTTTTGAGCCAACCACGATTTGTGGCTTCTGCTTCCTTTCTTGGAAAGTGTTATTTTTAGTTGCTATTACTTATGCTTGAAGGAGTTTCAAATTTCAAGCTCTTATGTATGAGCCTCCTTATTTGATTTTCCATAAAAACAGGGTGTCTTTATGGACCAGTCTTAAGTTTCTTCTAAGGTAGTGTCGGAGTTTACTTTTAATCAAACTATCCACCTACGAGTTTATTTTCCTGAGCATACCAATCCGGGGGAAGGATTACGCCATACATTAGATGTACATAAAATACTCTGATGATATGTTCACTATACGAAGAACTGCAGGAAGTCCTTGCAGCTGTTTATTTCCTTTGCCCCTGTGAAAGAGGGGGTACTGGTTTCTAAACCGTGCCTGTCTAGATGGTTGGCCAACTGTATTACCTTATGTTATGGGAAGTATGGTAAGCAACTTCCTGGGGTTGTTCATGGCCACTTCAGTTGTTTCAGGAATGTATCAGCTGCAGACATTTGTGCTGCTGCAACGTGAAGTACTGTCCACACTTTCACTAAACACTGCAGTCTGGACATTGCATCTAGATAAAGTGCAGGCTTCGGCCTGGCTGTGCTTCAAGGCCTCCTTTCTTATGCCTGTAGCCTCCAGCCACCCAGACTGTCTCTCTGTCAGTATACTGCTTGGGACTCGCTCCATAGATGTGGCCTGATGAAGATATCCTCAAAGAAGATAGAATAGTTATGTATTTGCCGTAACATTAGATCTTCGACAGACTCTCATCAGGTCATGCCATCCCGTCCTCTGTCCCCTTGAGCTTCAGAGCTTCTTTGCGCCTGTCTCTCTCTCTCTCTCTCTAGGATGGACTACCTGCTGTTCCCAGCTTTGTCCGGTAGCTGGCAACTTCAGTTCTGTCCTACTTTCCTAGAGGGAGGTCCTCTGAGTATGATCTCCGGCGGGGAACTAAGGAGAGAGAGGGACCGTCCAAGTTTATACAGAGAGGAAGTCGACATAAGATGTCATCATGGGTGACCCCTAGAGGACTGCTTTGCAAAAAATAGTTTTATGTGGTCCTAGCACCTGACGGCTATAGTTCCATAGGTGTGGCCGGATGAAGAGATTCTCTCAAAGATCTACTGTTCTTTATCACAATAGTCCTAAATAAAGTTCGCCATACCTGCAGTGAAGTGGAGCACACCATGCAAAATGATCCTATGTTTCTGTGTCTAAAGGACAGGACATTTTGGGACATTTCTCTTCTTAAATTGCTTTGTGTTTCAATGAATCTTTTCACTCCCAATTTACCATGGCAAGAAAGCCAGTTTACCTCCCACATGTGTATGGGAGTCCTTCTGTTTATCAGCTGGCAAAAGATTTCATTCTTTTTTTCCTTCAGGGCACAAGGGAATCTTTAAAGGGGAACTGAAATTTATGTCAAGTATTGTAATATACAACTCTTATCTGGTTTGAGATAAAACCTGTGCGATTGTGGTGTTTCATTTTATAATTTTTTTAGCACAGTAGTGTAACCCCTAGATGGCGCTATCCCAGGGGCTACTACCCCTGCCTGATTTGCCACTAACAGGTTGAGGGGCTTGGATCCAATGGCGGGTGCCTCCACCCAGAGGTCAGGGTTTACAATAGTTAAACTAACTTGGTCACAGCCCTCTGGGACACTGCAACCCCCCTTTCTTCCCACTAGTGGCCCACACAATACATCAGAATTACCTTTACAGTATACACTTACCCCCAGGACTGGTTCCGGCACTGGGACCTCCTGTGAAATAAGATACAGTGCAACAATCACAGTACAGTACTTTAACATAGACAAATACCTCAGGCAGTATAACTTTGCTGAAACAAGCAGCTCTGATTTATTTAGGGGATATAACAAGGACAGGGAAATCAGGTTAATTAGCTTATCACTCTACTCATCTACCTGTGGCTCTGTGCAAGCCTATCCCTATCAGTTACTGTCCCTAGGTACCCAAGCCCTAGTGGCTAGTTCAAACCGTGGCAGCTGGTAGGGCCCTTTCACACAGAGAAAAGGAGAATTAAACAGTCAGCAGTACAGTAATTCCATTTGGATTTAATGTGGCAATTCAACAGGAGCGACCCTGAATTAGTACTCACGACCTCCAAATAAGATAGGGTCCTTCAATGTCAGCAGGGCTACTCTTGAGCTCAAGAGACTCCTCACATATTTATATGGTAAACAGTCACAGGCAAAAGTCACTTAATGGCAGCAGGATTCACTTGAGGTACAAAACCTCTTCACACATTTATATGGTAAAAGAAAGCACTATACCAGGCAGGCTGCATCTGTATCCGATCGTAATTACTGCACAATACCGGAGAACACACAGCAGATTCAGTTCCTGACAGACCGAGTGCAATTTTCAGCAATTCCTCCAGTCTTCTACAGGGTGAGCCTGGTTTCTACTCTTCAGATATCCTTTGATTCTCTTCACAGGGCAGTTCAGTCCTAACAAGCTGCAGACGGAACTCTGGACCTTACACATGTTTTTGACTAAAACTGTGCACTGAAGGAGCACAGGGTTCCTTTCCCTTCACTGCCAAAGCTCAACTGAACCTCCCAACAGACAAAACGGGCACTTCCTTTGAGTTCCTCCCAGTTCTTGACTGGATTGGCTGTCACTCACAATAGACTGCTGCTGTTGGTCCAAAAGGCGCCAAGTCTAAACTACATCTCCCAGAGTCACTGCCCATACAATCCTCTTGTGGCTGGCTCAGATTATGAGTCCAAGTTCTGATTCGTCCAAGGCACCATTTTAGAGCTAGCTTACCCCACATTGATTGGTCCAGTTCAGCAGTTCAAAACCAGAATGGGGAACTAGGCAGACACAGTTCTGACTGCAAAGAAAGCAGGTTAGACAAACTGTAATTTCATTATTACTGTAAATGATTTCTGGCAAACAGTTACATCTTTCAGATAAGTTCCTTTGCACTCTAGTGACTGCAAAAATGGAGTGAATTAGCAGCAGCTGAGTGGTACTCAAACAGAGAAGCACACAGTCCCCATACAAACTAATTATGTCTGCAAGCAGACAGCTCTTAAAGAGACAGTACCAGAGGTTCTAAAACACTCACTGATAAATGGCTTAGCGTAAACACCATTCAGGTTTGGGCATTCAAGCAAGCTCCTGGAAGTCTTTTGGGAACCCCCATTTGCAGGGGGGTTACACCCTTCCTGGCCTGGGAAAGCTTGACGTCCGCATCAAGCAAGTACCCCCATAAGTTTCAACTGCAACCATATACATTTGCATTAGGCTCACACATGTAATCATCAGTCAATATATCATTTTACCAAGAACACATTTCTGAAACATTGCAGTATGTCACTCTTTACACAGTATTACACACACATTGTACCATAACTCAAGTTCTAGGGACATGGATATGTTTTCATCCACACTTATTGGCAGGTCCTTGCCGCTTTAAATCTTGCCGGAAGGTCTTCAAGCTAGCTCCTCCCACCCACCCGGGTGGTAAAACTCTCGGCTCCGCCCCATGACGCCAGATCTTCCTTACCGCTTGGAAGCTCAGGTTCCCTCCTTAACGCTCTGCGATTAAGTTTTGGGCCTAAAATCCTTCGGTTTAAAAAAGAGAGAAAAAACCTTTTATAACTTTCTCGGTCTTCTTCCTTCGTGGCTGCAATGGACAAATCGACTCCCAGATTTCGGAGATGTCCCTGTGGGCAGAAGATGTCTCGGACGGACCCGCACTCCCGTAGTTTAGTAGCATAGCCAGGAGCACGACCCGCAGGCTTCGACCTGTGTTCCTCCTTCTCGGTCTACGTCCTCGAGGACCGCGCTGCCGCCACTTCTGGGGCGTCCCGAAAGAAGATTTCCTCCAGTCAAATCCAAAGAGGCCCGACTGGCGGTTTCCGCGGCTGCGGGATCCGCCGAACAACTAGAGAGGTTGGTCGCCTTCGAAGAGCAGGCGGCTCAGGCCGCGGCTTCCTCTTCTGCGGCCTTTGTCCCTCTATCGCCGGGACCTCATATTCAGCTTCCTTTAGGAGCTTTGCTTGACCCTCTCAACTAAAGGCGGGGTCCTGCTTCTTCGGTCCGTTTCGTACCGGTCGAAGAAGTCTAAAATGAAAGTCTCATCGTCGGCGCTCTTGGGGGCGGGAAAGATCCCCTCCCCACGACGACAATCGGCTCGGCCACTGGCTTCACGGTGCCCCGTCAGGCCAGGTGACTGAGACACCCGCTTGACGAGGTTGAGAGATTTTTTCTCGACCCGTTAGGACAGGTTGTCGGCTGGAGAACTTGAGATTCCCTCATCCGAGTTCCCCGGTGGGGAGCTGAGGATATCGTCGACTCTCCGCTCGGTGAATCAGAGCCGTCGGTTTTGCCGACCGAACCAAGGGGATCGCCGATCCTCGGCTCCCGCCTCACCGACCTCGGCCTAGCCGAGATTCTCGTTCTCGGTCCGGACATCTCGGCGGTCCAGCCGTTCCGTTGACACAGACGGTCTGGCACATGACAAGCCGGCGTCGCCCGCTCTTCATCTTCTTCCTCCTCGGCCGAGGAGGAGGCTCCAGGTAAGCTACGCTCGGCATCGAGGACCTCATGTGGCAGCAATTTCTTCTGGCCAATAAGCGGCTCAGGCCTCTTCTCCGGCCATTAAGTGGTTGCCACCGGACCAGAGTAGTGGTCGAGGCCTGTTTCAGGCCAGTTGTCCGACCTATTCGGCTGCCCACCAATTGTGGTGGAAAACGCTCCACCTCAGCCGACAGCTGGGGCTCCGGAAAAGAATCGCGGTTGGCCCAAGACCTTCCCGTAGGCTGTCGGTCACTCTCATGCCTGACAAGCCTCGGCAAGTGGGTGGCTCAGGCTCCAGGCAGCTATTGACCAACTCGGCGGGTCGGATGACTCCTCCCTGTTCTCCAAGCGCTTTGACTTGGAGTCTCTGAGGCAGCAGTCAGTGGGCGATAGCCATACGTCCTTCCTAGGACTTCTAGGCTCATCTCAGATCCTGGGATGAAGCTTGAACCCGTATCAAAGCGGGCCAGATATCCTCTCACGAGATTCTGGACCGAGGGATTCTCTCAGGAGGCCTTTCCAGTGGCGAAGCCATTGTCGAACTGGCCCTGGAACTTTGGCAGCGTCCGGCTTCCTCCTCGCCTCGCCCAGGATGGCCAGGAAATATCACGGTCCCTACTGGCTCTCTGTCCGGGTTTTCTGAACACCCTCGGCTGAAGGGCTGGTCACGGACAGTGTTTTCCGGCGTGCCGGTAGCGCCAGGGGCGTGGACAAACCGCCCGACAAAGAGTCCAAGAAATTGGACTACTCGGGCGGAAAGTGTATGCCTCTTCTCTCGGCCTTCGTCAGGCCAGTTCGGCCGTCCTCATGGCACATTCTCCCATGCCCTGTTGGGTTCCCTGGATGAGGCGGTCCCTCATCTTCCCGCTGACCACCAGACTACGGTCAAGCAGGTGCGGGATCAGGGCAGAACAGTAGCCAAACAAACAGCTCCAGACTGCTCTGGATATGGGAGACTCATGTGCCGGTCAGTGGCGGCGCTGTATGCTCAGCCATGCGTCGGCGGGCGTGGCTGCGAATATCCACCTTTACGCGGATACCCAGCACAAGCTGGCGGACGTTCCTTTCCTGGGAACAGACCTGTTCGGCCCTGGAGTGGAAGGCCACCTCCAGAGGATCGAAAATCAATGCCACATGGATTGGGTCTGCGTCCGACAGAGGGACAAGGGTCATAAGCCCCAGCCTAAGCCCTTTAGTCCCTCTACTCCCGCCATCCGCCGGCCCCACAACAGCGTCAGGGCCAGCAGAGCTGAACCTAGTATTCCAAGCCCAAGCCATCGGCTTCCTCTAATAGGAAGCAAGGAGGAAAAGGCCCTGGTGGTCCCCAGGCTGGTCCTTCCTCCAAGCCTGCTAAGTGACGGGCTGAGGGGTGTCACCCCCATCCCCGTCACCTCGCCCCTGGTTCCCCATTGGGGGTAAACTCCAGCTTTCCCTTTCCGCCCTCGTCCGCTGTTACCACGGACGGGTGGGTTTAGAGGTGGTGGGAAGAGGCCTGCCTCTGGTCGAGCAGGCTTCACCCTTCAGGCCGTGCGCCCAGCGGGGGCTTCTAGTCCCCAGGGGTCTCTACAGGCTCGTCAGGCCGACGCCGCCCCTCCTCCTTCAGAAAAGGGTGATAAAAGAGATGAGGACCCTTCACAGAACCAGGGTTCGTGTCCAGGTACTTCCTGGTCCCGAAAGCGGACGGAGGCTGGCGCCCATCTTGAACCTCACGACCTGAACAAGTTCCCTAAGGTCTCGAACCTTCAGAATGGTCACTCTAGCTAGATAATACCATATCTGGAACACGGGCGTGTGGTTCTGTTCTCTGGACTTCAGGGCGCGTTCTTTCACGTCCCTATCCGTCCGTCTCATCAGAGATTCCTCCGCTTCAGAGCGGAGGGATCCCTCTTCGAGTTCCAGGCCATGCCCTTCGGCCTTTCTTCAGCTCCCAGGGTCTTCACCAAATGCATTGCAGCGGTGACAGCTTTCCTGCGGCGCCGAGGGGTCCGGGTGTACCCTTACCTGGACGATTGGCTGATAGCAGCCCCCTCCAGGTTGGAGGTGGAGCGGTCCAGAAATCTGGCCCTCCGGGTTTGCTCTCAACTGGGCCTCCTGGTCCAGCAGGCCAAGTCGAGACCGAGCGAAGCAGGTGATATCCTTCGCGCCGGGCAGAGCTCGACTCTCTTCAAGCCAAACACGGCTCCCGGCGGACAGGGGCTGAGGTTCTTACTCCTTTGCCCAATCATTTCTGGTTGGGCAATGGCATCCTGCCGGGACTTCCCTGCGACTCCTGGGTCTTATGGCGGCCTGTACCAAGCGTAGTCCGTTGAGCGCGCTGGCATCGCCCCTCCAGTGGGTCCTGGCCGGCCAGTGGTCACAGCGTTGCGACCCTCTGGACCAGCGTGAAGTGACCAGCCGGAGATGTGGAGCGACTCTCCAGTGGTGGACCGTTCCTTCCCATCTGCAGGAGGGTATCCGTTTGTCCGCCCAGGCACGTGGTCTCTATCGACCGACACCTCTTTGATGGGTTGGGGTGCCCATCTGGGGAACACCGGCGCCAGGGCCTCTGGTCCTCGCGGGAGTCCCGATGCCATATCAACCTGCTGGAGCTCCGTGCGGTCCGCCTAGCTCTCACCGCCTTTGCTCCGTTTCTCCGGGGTCAAGTGGTCCGAGTCCAGACGGACAATACCACGACCATGTACTATCCAAACCGCCCAGGGCGGGGCGCGCTCCTTGCCTCTATGCAAGGACTCTCGCATCTGGTCACTAGTCACGCAGCCTGGGAGGCGGATCTCCTGGCCATTCATGTGGCAGGAGCCTCCAACACCCTAGCCGATGCCCTGGGCCGGATAGGGCCGCATCGCCGAGTGGTCTCTCCTGCGGAGATAGTACAAGACCTGTTCTCCTGCTGGGGCACACACTCTGGTATCTGTTTGCCTCAGGAGAACAGGCTGAGGCTGTTTCATGCCGCCCCCTCAGCGGGGCTTGCTGCAGGGGATGACTTTCGCAGGCCGTGGACCCCGGGCCTCTTTTACGCCTTTCCCCCCGTTCCCCTGATTCACAGGGTCCTGCTGAAAGTGAGGAGGGACAAGGCGCAGGTGATTCTGATGGCCCCAGATTGGCCTCGCCAGTTCTGGTACCCAGATCTCCTCAGTCTCAGCTCCAGGACTCCTCGGCAGCTTCCAGCTCGCCCGGACCTGCTCTCAGTCAATCAGGGGAAGGTGTTCCATCCGGACCTTCAATCCCTGCACCTGACGGCCTGGTTCCTGAGCGGCTAGAGTTCCAGGCCTTGGGTCTTTCCAACGAGGTCCTCAACGTCGTTGAGGCGTCCCGTAAGGAGTCGACCAGAAAATGCTATGCCTTCAAATGGAAGAGGTTCTCCATTTGGTGTCGGGAAAAAGGGTTGGACCCTTTCTCGTGTCCTGTGGCGAGCATTTTGGACTATCTGTGGTCCCTATCTAGTCAAGGGCTTAGGTCGACGACCCTTAAGGTGCACCTGGCAGCCATTTCTGCTTACCGGGCGCGGGCCGGTCAGCAGTCAGTGGCGCAGGAAAAAGTGGTCGGGCGCTTTTTCAAAGGCCTTGATCACATTTCCCCTCCAGTGCGGAACCCCCACCTCCGTGGGATTTACTGCTGGCACTGGCAAAGCTCATGGGCAAGCCATTGAACCAATGCACAGGTGTGGTCTCCCCACCTGTCGTGGAAAACCGCTTCTTGGTGGCTATCACGTCCAGCCAGAAGGATGGGAGAACTCCAGGCGCTGAGCACGAGGTCTCCTACCTGGTCTTCCACAGGGACAAGGTTGTCCCTCGCCCCACCGAAATTCCTTCCGAAGGTGGTGTCGGAGTTTCACCTTAATCAGGTATTGACTCTGCGGTGTTCTACCCCAATCACACCTCGGAGGCGAATATAGGCTCCATACTCTGGACCCTAGAAGGGCGCTCGCTTATTATAAGGAGCGCACGGCTGAAATTCGGGGAGAGGTTCACCAGCTGTTTGTCACCTACGCTGAAGCCGCACCTGGCAGACCTGCAGCCAAGCGGACGATAGGCAGATATGTCACCTCCTGCATAAATCTCAGCTATGAGTTAGTGGGCATGGAGCCTCCCAGAGGGATAAGAGCTCATTCTACCCGCCATACTGCTGCATCGGTGGCTGCTTCCAGGGATGTCCCTATCCAGGAGATCTGCAGGGCTGCTACCTGGAAGTCAGCACACCTTTATTTCCAACTACCACATCGACCTTGAGTCACCTGGGATGCTGGTTTTGGGGCCTCGGTTCTCAATCTTTGTTCCCAAGTAAGTATTAGGGGTGTCGCCTTGCCTCCTCCTCCCGGAGAACTGCTAGGAGTCTGCCAATAAGTGTGGATGAACAACATATCCATGTCCCTAGAAATACAGGTTACTCACCTGTAACAGGAGTTCTAGGAATGGTATATTGTTCATCCACACGAACTCACCGACCTCCCGGCCCGACGCCTGCCTGAGCTTCCAGCGGGCCAGATCTGGCGTCATGGGGCTGAGCCGAGTTTGGTACCACCCGGGTGGGTGGGAGGAGCTAGCTTGAAGACCTTCCGCAAGATTTAAAGCGGCAGGACCTGCCAATAAGTGTGGATGAACAACATATACCATTCCTAGAACTCCTGTTACAGGTGAGTAACCTGTATTATTACCTCTTGTACATGAAACCTGAAGAGGGCCTTCCCTATCAGTTACCTTAGGGCTGGATGGGCAAGGGCACCACATATAGAGGAGCAACACAAGTAACTTGGAGTTAGCACTGGCGCTCAGTATGGGCAATGAGATCGAGGACACATGCACTCCTTTATGGACAACATTGAGAGGCAAATCCACAGGCCTCCCAAGGGAATCATAACTGAGGTGCACCACAGGCTTTACAGCTCGACCAGTCTTTCTAGGGGGAACTGTTACAGTCTCTGCACTCTGAGCCTCATTTTCAGCATTGTCCTCACTTGTCGGGAGTCTCCATGGGGTAGAGAGGCTAGAACTTGGGGCACTTTCAGCTCCAGGAGTTGCAGTTTCTGAGTCCACAACATTTGGCTCGCATGGAGAGCTTTCGGACACTGGCAGTGGACTGTCAGGGTACTCAAATACTCTTCTTGTTCTGGTGTATCACCAGTCTGCCCTAATCTATCATTTTCCTCCTGAAGCTCAAACAGTTCAACCATGCACAATGATTCCATTTCATCTGATCTGATGCTTTGCACTTCACTTTCTGGGAGCATTGGCTCCAGGGACGAAGCTGGGGGCTTGGACAGTCCAGAAGGCCCAGCTTCATCTCCAGTATTGACTAGGGGATTGCCCGAACAATTGACTCAGTTCAAGAAGGATAGTATTCAAAGTCACTCTCACTTTCTTCCGATATGGACTGACAGTCATGCTCAACTGGGACTTGTGGAGGGGAACACTTTAACTTTGCTTCTGTAGGTGCAGACTTTCTTGATCTTTTCTAGCAGCAGCTCTAGTCACTGGTCCAGAGGGGGCATCTTCTAGGGCTCAGACTCAATTAAGATTTGTCCAATGGGCAGTAAATGATTTCTATGCATTGTTTTACATCTTTTGAATTATTCTCAGGCTAACTTTGTACACTGGCAGATCATCTAGTTTGCCCACTACAATGTGAGGGAGATGGTGCCATCTGTCCGCAATCTTGTGCTTGCCATGCAGTCCCAGATTTCTTAGCAATACCCGATCTCCCTCCTGGAGTTCCTGTGCTTTCACCTTTTATCATACCTTTCTTTGTTGGCCAGATTTATTTTGCAGCCATGGTTTGAGCCAGTTGATACCATGAGTTAGCTGGGCCTTTTAACTTTGCACATACTGTAAATAGTTGTCAGCTTGAACCCCATCAGGAGAGACCCAAAACACACATCTACTGGTAGTCGAGCTTCTCTTCCAAACATCAGGCGGTAGGGGAGAACCAGTGGCATCACTTTGGTGCAGTTATAAGCATGTACCAGGGTGCTAATTTGTTGGCTCCATCTAAACATCCTTTGGGTGCAGGGTGCCTAGCATATCTAGCAAAGTGCGGTTGAAACGTTCAGGCTGTGGGTCCCCTGGGGTGGTAAGGAGTGGTTCTGGACTTCGCACTCCCCACAGAAAAGCATCTCTTTGATCAGGCGACTCTCAAAGTCTCTCCCTTGATCAGAATGGATTCTTTGTGGAGCCCCATAGTGAACAAAAAGTTTTCTACAAGTACTTTGGCTACAGTGGATGCTTTCTGGTCTTTGGTGGGAAAACTTGGGCATATCTCGTGAAATGGTCAGTGACCACCAGCACATTACTGATATTTCTTTGATCTGACTCCAAACTTAGAAAATCAATACAGACCAGCTCCATGGGTGCACTGGTGGTTATGTTAACAAGGGGGCAGCCCTCTGGGCAAAGCTTTCCTCTGTAACCAGCGACTACAAGTTCGAATGTGTTGCTCCACATCAGCCCCATCTTAGGCCAATAGAATCTGGATCTCACCAAGTCAAGTGTTCTGTCTATACCAAGGTGCCCCATGTGGTTGTGCAAGGACCTCAATACTGAGTCTCGAAGGCAGTGGGCAGCACTAGTTGTTGTTTGTCTACTTGTCCCCTCTGTCTACTGTTTCTCTGTATAACAGGTTATTGATCAGTTTCAATTTAGGACCTTCTTTGTATAACAGTGCAGTTCTCAAATCAGTGGGCGTAATTTGGACACATCTTTTCCTGCATAGAGGGCTTCTAAAGCTGCTTTGATCATGGGATCGCGAGTTGAGGCCCGACGAATACTGTCATTGTCCAGCTGAGGCAGTGCACAATGTCTATTGCAGAAAAGTGGCAATAAGCGCAGGTATGCAATTCTTAGAGGTCCCAAGCAATCCACCATGCAGTCCACTCCGTCCGCGGACATTTGTTCCTCCTTGTCAAACTTCACGACAGAGTGCCGAATGTCAGGTTCTGCCAATCGGACCCAATCATTCTGGGGAACAGGCCTCCTGAGAGAGCATCAGCATCTATGTGGTTCAGGACCTGCTCGCATTCGGAGAGCATAGTCGTATGTAGATAATGCAGAAAGCCACCTATGGCCAGTGGCATCCAACTTAGCTGAGGTCTGCACATAGGTTAAAGGATTATTGTCAGTTTTACTAGTATTTTAGCCCCATACAAGTACTCATGGAATTGGTCAACAATAGCCACTTCAAAGCTAGAAACTCTAACTTATGTACAGGATAGTTCTTTTCGGATGGGTCACACTTCTACTGGCAAAGGCCACTGGTCTCAGGCCATTCTCGCACTCTTGGTACAACACAGCCCCCAACCCTTGCAAGCTAGCATCAGTGTGCAGGACATAAGGTTTTCTTGGATCGCATAGGCCAGCACTGGAGCATGGGTAAGTTGATAAATGATCTCATGAAAGCAGTCTCACTAATCAGGAGTCCAGCGGGCCCCAAATACTTCACTCGGATGAAAATACACTCTTTCAGTCTTGAGGGACGCTGACTTTTGGTATTTTTGTGGGTTGGGATACCCTTGAGTAAGGTTAAGTAAAGGGCGGATCACTCTTGAATAGTCCTTGATGAACACGATAATAACCACAGAATCCCAGGAATCTTTGCAGTTCTTTTAGATTTTTGGGCTATGCCAGGTGGTCAAGGCCTCAACTTTACTTGGGTCGGTCTCTATTCCTCGGTGGATACTATGTGTCCCACATACTTTACTGATGTTTGAAAGAATTGACACTTATCAATGGACAGTTTAAGGCCAAAGTCCTCCAGTCGGTCCAATACCTTAAATAATCTGTCTCATGTTCCTCCAGTGAGCTGCCAAACACAATAACATCATCTAGGTATACCAGGCACTCTAGTAAGTTCATGTCCCCACTGCACGCTCCATCAATCGTTGAAAAGTGGCTGGGGCACCTGAAATCCCTTGAGGCATCCTCATGAATTCATAGAAAAGCCGGACAGATAAAGGCTGTCTTTTCACGGTCCTCTGGGGCCATCGGGATCTGGTAGTACCCACTGCGGAGATCCAGCACAGAGAACCACTTGCTCCCGTTTAGGCAGTCCAAAGCATCCTGAATGCGGGCATTGTGTACCGATCAGGATAGTCCGCCCGGTTTAAGGTCGCTATAATCCACACACATCCTTACTGTTCCATTCTTTTCCTCACTACCACAATGGGGAAGCATAAGGGCTTCTGGATTCTTGTATTACACCAGCTAACATCTCTTGCAGATGCCGTCTCACATCATCTATGTCAGCAAGTGCCAGGCGCCGAGACCTCTCACGAAATGGTCTTTCGTCATGCAGCGGATATTGTGCTCAGCTCCTGCACGCATCCCACGCCCCATTCCTTTAAAGAAAACACCTGGTCTCTGGGCAAGCTTCACTGATCCTCACTTTCCATTCAGCTGGCAGCGGGGTCGCCGAATCAAACAAGTCAGGCGTTACTCTGTCATTCTTCCTTGAACTCTTGCTGCTGGGTAGCACTGCAGTGTCTGCACAATGCACATTAGCCAGGATGCAACCTCTATTTACTCGAATGTCTCTTTTCAGACACATTATGAACTTGGACCATTACCCTTCTGGCATAAGCATGGGCTCTAGCGGGCAAAATACTAAGCTTGACCAGCAGTCCCTCTGGAAATTTTCCACCGCCTGGTGCATCCAACATTAATATTTTATTCTTAACATCCTTTCTGATATGGACCTCTCCCTGTAAGGTACACTGGGCATTTGGCCAGGATCAGAGACTCAGGATCCTTCTTCCATACAATTCCGACGGTTCCTCTGGTTCTATTTTTCAGCATCTCTCTGTGCCTCATAGGCCTTCTAATTAAAGCCGAACTCTTAAAGCTCTACTAGTCTTTGACCCTGTTTTCATAACACAACTGTGCCAGCCTTCCGAACATATGAGCATTTGTTCCAATCAACAAAGGGACACCATCATACAGTCCAGTGGGGGACACACTAAGGCTAGGGTCTCTACTTGTTCGCCACTCCAGCCACGGAGGTGGGGAAAGACAGCCAAATTCGGATATACCGGAATAGGGGTAGGCCTTCTCACTTAACCCCCATACATGCAGTCCTTCTAATGGTTGTAAAGTCGTCTGACAAATGCTTCTGATACCAATCTTGGAACATAATTGTCACTTGGGAGCCACTGTCTAATCACAGCTCTTGTAGACACTCCATTCACCTTTACAGTGGTCTCCATGGAGGACCCACTATTCTGGACCAGTCTGAGAGGGGTAGTGGGGCCTGGGCAACTGACCTTGCTACAAAAGGACATGAATTAGCATTTTTGGTGCCCTCACTGGGATCATGTCGTGCACCTCTTAACCACTGATTTGTTCTCCAAAGCTCTCCTTGTAGCCTATATGCAACTTTGTCAGTGTCTTTGGGGACTGGCATTCCTTTTCATGTGCCCATCTTTCCACAATTATAGCAAACATACTTTCTGGAGTTTGAGCTGGCCGAGGCGCCACACTGGGAGCCAGGGCGGGGTATTACTAACTGGAAACCTGGGTGCCATCTCTGTCTGCGGCGTGATAAGCATTTGGAGACATCTCTCAGTTTCTCCACTTCCATGGTCAGGAATTGAGTTTGGAGCTGTTATCAGCAGGAGATACATGGGTGGGTACCCCCACCCCCATAGCAATGCAGTCGGATATAGGTCAGGGCCCGTACTACAGGCGTGGTCTTCATAAAGGGACTGTTTTTGAATCCCCGGATCTCTCTCAACAGTTGCCCCATTGTGGCATATCTTTTCCTTGCCAGAGCACTCATTTACTGCCAACCTCTGCCCTCTGAACTTCACTTGATGGGTCACCCTCAGTCACTCTGGTCGTGGCCGCAGCTATTGGTGCAGGTCCCTCCCGAGGTCGTCTTTTCTCAACTCCTCAATTTCTCTCATTAACTCATCATAGGAGGGTGGGGATTCCAGTCGATCTGCCAGGCGAACTGAAGCAACAGCATTTCTGAGAAGGGGCAGACTTAAGGATCCTGTCCAGCCTGGTTCGTCCAGTTCAATCGCTGGCAAACTACCTTTTCTGAGGTATTCTTGCAACAATTTTCCAGCCGAGATACATACACAGACAACAACTCCCTTGGTACTGTTGTGCATCTCTTACTCTCCACCATAGGTCCTCATCAGAATCTGGGCTCCTACACATTCTCCAGGGCCTCAAGATAGGCCTGTGCAGTCACTTCAGGGTTACTGGCCCGTGCTTAGCACTAATGGTAGCCAGGGCAGGACCTCGGAGGCTCTCACTAACCCTCTTTGCTTTCGGCTTCCGAGCATTGCCATTCTAGCACTTGGGGCAAATAGTCTATCCAGGTCTCCCAGTCATCCTCCTCTTGGGGGTGGGAGGGTGCCAGAAGATAGATCCTCAACCTTGGAAGAGTCGTGACTAATGGCAGGTGCAGAAATTGGAGTCTGCATTGGTTCAGCCACCATTACGGGCACTGGAGCGGGAGAAGGTGTTGGGGGAGGAACACCCCCAGGTGGCAAGAATAGTTTCTTCAAGTCCTCCACAGTTTTCACTTCCCCCAGCAACCATTTAGCAAATTTCTCCTCAAAAGTTTCAGATAGTGGTGGGGGCTCATTCCCCTGGGTCTTTACTGTCCTTAGTTATCACTCTCCAAGCAGTGAGGGCTCCCTCTGGGGTAATGGTCTGTGGCACTTTGGAGCTATCTAGGGATCCTTAAACTCTACTAGGGCCAGGAAAGTGTGGTTGAGCAGATTAGCATGCCGACCCACCACCACAGGGTTTTGTAAACCTTCCACCTTGGAAAGTACTCCCTGCACAGTGTCCGATTGATACCAGGGGGATGTCCAGGATAAGCATAGCATTTGGGGGTCGATCTCCTCCCAGTACACCACTCCACCAGCCGTGCACAGCCACTTCTGTCGGGTACCCATTTTTTTCTTAACAGTGGTTCATAAGGCCACTAGAGGACACACAATCCCAGCGGTGAGCCTCAAGATGTAACCCTAGATGGCGCTTATCCCAGGGCTACTACCCTGCCTGATTTGCCACCAACAGGTTGAGGGCCTGGATCCAATGGCAGGTGCCTCCACCCAGAGGTCAGGGTTACAATAGTTAAACTAACTTGGTCACAGCCCTCTGGGACACTGCAACCCCTTTCTTCCCACTAGTGGCCCACACAATACATCAGAATTACCTTTGCAGTATACACTTACCCCAGGACTGGTTCGGCACTGGGACCTCCTGTGAAATAAGATACAGTGCAACAATCACAGTACAGTACTTTAACATAGACAAATACCTCAGGCAGTATAACTTTGCTGAAACAAGCAGCTCTGATTTATTTAGGGGATATAACAAGGACAAGGGAAATCAGGTTAATTAGCTTATCACTCTACTCATCTACCTATGGCTCTGTGCACAGGCCTATCCCTATCAGTTACTGTCCCTGGGTACCCAAGCCCTAGTGGCTAGGTCCAAACCGCGGGCAGCTGGTAGGGCCCTTTCACACAGAGAAAAGGAGAATTAAACAGTCAGCAGTACAGTAATTCCATTTGGATTTAATGTGGCAATTCAACAGGGAGCGACCCTGAATTAGTACTCCGACCTCCAAATAAGATAGGGTCCTTCAATGTCAGCAGGGCTACTCTTGAGCTCAAGAGACTCTCACACATTTATATGGTAAACAGTCACAGGCAAAAGTCACTTAATGGCAGCAGGATTCACTTGAGGTACACAAACCTCTTCACACATTTATATGGTAAAGAAAGCACTATACCAGGCAGGCTGCATCTGTATCCGATCGCAATTACTGCACACAAACCCGAGAACACACAGCAGATTCAGTTCCTGACAGACCGAGTGCAATTTTCAGCAATTCCTCCAGTCTTCTACAGGGTGAGCCTGGTTTCTACTCTTCAGATATCCTTTGATTCTCTTCACAGGACGGATTCAGTCTAACAAGCTGCAGACGGAACTCTGGACCTTACACATGTTTTTGACTAAAACTGTGCACTGAAGGAGCACAGGGTTCCTTTCCCCTTCACTGCCAAAGCTCAACTGAACCTCCCAACAGACAAAACCGGGCACTTCCTTTGAGTTCCTCCCAGTTCTTGACTGGATTGGCTGTCACTCACAATAGACTGCTGCTGTTGGTCCAAAAAGTTGCCGAAGTCTAAACTACATCTCCCAGAGTCACTGCCCATACAATCCTCTTGTGGCTGGCTCAGATTATGAGTCCAAGTTCTGATTCGTCCAAGGCACCATTTTAGAGCTAGCTTACCCCACACTGATTGGTCCAGTTCAGCAGTTCAAAACCAGAATGGGGAACTAGGCAGACACAGTTCTGACTGCAAAGAAAGCAGGTTAGACAAACTGTAATTTCATTATTACTGTAAATGATTTCTGGCAAACAGTTACATCTTTCAGATAGGTTCCTTTGCACTCCTAGTGACTGCAAAATGGAGTGAATTGGCAGCAGCTCGAGTGGTACTCAAACAGAGAAGCACACAGTCCCCATACAACTAATTATGTCTGCAAGCAGACAGCTCTTAAAGAGACAGTACCAGAGGTTCTAAAAACACTCACTGATAAATGGCTTAAACGCCAAACACCATTCAGGCTTGGAGCATTCAAGCAAGCTCCTGGAAGTCTTTTGGGAACCCCCATTTGCAGGGGGGTTACAGTAGACCGTACGCAGAAAGGAACACTGATCGACCTGCGTTAAGTGGACCATTATTAAATTGTCATGTTCCCATATTTCTCTCATGGGAAGTAGCCTAGCAGCAGACGATGGACTCCAAGGTGTTGCTCGTCCATACAATACAGGACTGAAATTAAACATTAAAATCAAGCAATGAAAAAGAGAAGGCGAATTTCCCCGGTGTGCTGACAAAGTTTCCCCCATTCACTATAGATACCACCAATAATCTGGTTCAATTTCAGTTGCTTTCCATGTGTATCCCCACCCACCTTCTGGATGAGGCTGAAAATAGGCAGAATTGCCTAGTCCTCTTGTCCTGGTCAACAAAAACTAAATACTGCTCCTAACTAACAAACTAAATCAATAAATCCAGCGGTAACCTAGTAAAGCATTTAAACAGCCCTTGACTCCCAAAACATTTTGGGGTCCTGAACCAAACTTTGTTTTCAGCTTTCTTTTTTTTGTTAATTGTTTCTAGTATTTTCTATTTCTCCCTGCAACCTGCCTCTCCATTTTGCCTTTATGGCATCCTCCTTCTGCTCTTTTGTACTTCTTTGAGTTATTGAAGGGTTTGACTTCCCCTTCTGGTGTGTTTTTGTGCCCCACGGGATCCTGAGAAGATGGGATGGAGCACGTCTGGCGGCAAGGGTTAGTCTACCTAGACATCAACATGTGACGTTCAGCTGGGGCCAGGCGGTCACCTCTGCTTCTAATGTCTAGGAAGTCCATTCTACTGTATTTGTACAGAGATCCCCCACAAAAGTCAAAAAAAAGAAAAAAAGCCTTTTCTGCCCTCCCTGGTGGTAAGAGCTAGCTACTTTGCCAGCCCCACCCCCCTCCACATTGACTCTCTCTCCACCCACCCACCCCTTGCTGGCCTGTTATGAATTAAGAACAAATCTGGCACACTGTCTTCCATTCCCCTCACCTGACAGTATCATTTTCGAGAGGGGTAGGTTTAATAAGGAAACAATACATGTTTTTCTCTGTCTCCTTTGGGATGACAGTAGTTTTTGATCTGCTGTCCTTAAGAGAGACAATAAATTCTTCCTTGTGTTATCCTTCATAGTAAAAATAACAATCTTTATTGATGGTATATTTTGTGTCAGGCCACACCTATGGAACTATATCCATCGGGCAATAGGACCTCATGGAAACTTTTTAGCTAGCAGTCTACTTGGGGCCACCCACGTCGACATCTTCCCTATATAAATGTGGGCGGCCCCATGCCCTCCTCAGTTCTTTTCCTGCCATCGACCATCATGCATCAGACTCCACGGAGACACTGCAGCTTGAGTCAACCGGCAAATTCTCTCCTTCTTTCCTTCTTCCCTTCCTTCCCTTGCCTTTCCTCACCCTCACCCTAATTGTTAATCACTTATATTTTTAAATGCCAACTGACCCCAAGGAACTCTTTTGATAATCTGTGTGCGGTAAGAAGATCTTCGATAAAGACAGCCACGATGCCTGCATCCACTGTCTCGGTGTGCACCATGACGTTAGGCCCTCAAAACCTGCCGTGGATTCAACCAGGCTACCCAGCGGCATTGTCAAAAAGTCCTAGAATCCTTCCTCCTGGAACAGAAGGTCTCCCAAATGGAGAAGGAGCTAAAGGGAAGAAGCTCCTCTGCCTCATCAGCTCCGTCCACGGTCTCCACTCCTCTTAAGACCCAGGGTAAATCGTGTGGCAAACATAAGCATTGGGAGAGGAAGCGGATTAAGGAGAAATGTTCCCCAACGTGGTCTCTGTTGCTGAGTGCCAGCCATAGCTGGGTACACGACGGCCTTGGCAATGACCCCCACTTCTGTCAACACCCTCTCTTCCACAGGGTCAGCCTTGGCAGTGTTCCCCGCCGGTCGGTCCTTAACCGGCAATGACTCGTCAGTGTTGGCCTCTTGACACCCCCACTGATGGTTCAACACCTGTCACTTTGGCCTCTTTTTGGTTCAGGGGCATCAGACAGGGTCTTAACCAGACCTGCTTTGACCAGTGCTGGCCCATCTACACTGGGATTTGTATGAGTCTGCTGTTGACATTCGAGTAGCTTACGTCAGCACCGGAATCAACCCCCAAATGACACCTTATGAACCTCTGACATTCAGACCCCTTCTTGCTCAGGGCACCAGACGGGAGTTCTCCGGATGTACTTCGCCTGATGCTGACCCATCAACATCGGGCTTTCTGCCTCTCCCGTAACCTACTTGGGCTACTTCGTTGATGTTGAGGATTTAGCCTGTTTCATCAATGCCTCCTGCCGACACAGGGGCCTCATCCCCTTTTTATGTTTGCTTGCACGCATGTGAAAGAAACATAGTGCCATCATCCGAGTTTTCGAGAGGTGTGTCAGCCTCTTCCAATTCAGTCAGTGTGATGCAGGCGCGGTCGCAGTTCGCCTGAACTGCTCCAGCTGTCTATGACAGCAGTTGAAAATGCAATGGCATACAGTTGAAAGGGAGAGCTCCGCTTCAGTGATCAGATTTCCCCTCCTCAACACGCACTCATGCATATTGCATGCTCACACGCTCCCCCCCATGCACATACTGTATAGCCGACGAGGGTACCCAATGCCCCGTCGGCTCCACGCCACCCCACACAAAAAGCTTTCCTGGTGCCAAGCTGGGAGCCACCCCAGCGCAGCACACATCCATATATCGACGGGGTGCCCAATCCTGTCGGCTCCAGCCCCCACCCAAACAGTTTTACAGCTGCCACGCTGGGAGCCACCCCAGCGTGGCAAATGCCCCGCATCGTCTTAATAATAATTATAAAAAAAAAACTGTAAATTAAAAAACGGTCCCTAGTAGTCTCCCTGCCTCCACCCGCACCCACCCACGGCACACCCGGCTTCTCCACACCCCCCTTCACCCCATACTTACCTCTGGAGTCCGGCGCACGATCTTCGTGGACCAGGAACACGTCTGCACTCTTCAAAGCTAACCGGTAAGTGAGAAAATGCAGTAAGCTGTATAATGTAATAGATAGTTTTTCAACTTTGCTGCATATCTGGGCATTTTGGAATTTTTGCACCAAATTTTCAACATGGGGTTTTAGGACCCCTTCTCATAGTGCTGTCACTGTCATGGCGTTAGATCGGGCCCGAAGGGTGATTTGATCACTGTCTTGAAATCACCTTTGGGACCTAGTAATGAAACAACACTGCCAGTGTTCATAAGGTGGGCTGTCAAAAAGCCTATTTTGAAAATTCCTGAAAACATTCCTAAAATGACTGTTTTACTGAGCATGCGTTACAGTTCCCACGCACTCGTAGTTCACGAATTTTCAATATTTTCACTCCAGATTTTCAACATTTCCATTTTACCACACCTCCTTATGAGCAGTACAGCTGTCATTTTTCACATCTCGCCCACAACGTGTTTCCACCCACGTAGCGCACAATGGCACAGTCCGTGTACGAAATCAATGTATGGGACACATTAAGAAAATCACAGTGACATTGGTCATGAGCAGAGGTGTTAAAATGGCTATGTTGAAAATTTGGTGAAAAAATTCCCAAAATGTCTGTTTTAGGGCTGCGCTATGTAGGTTCCCACACGCTTGAAGTTTGCAATTTGTAATATTTGCATACCAGATTTTTCAACAATGCCATTTCACTGCACTTTCTTATGAGCAGTTCAGCTACCATTTTTCACATCTCGCCCAAAATGTGTTTCCGCACATGTAGCGCACAGTGGTACAGTCGGTGTGTGAAAACAATGTTTGGGACAGATTAAGAAAATCACAGTGACACTGGTCATGAGCAGAGGTCTTAAAATGGCTATGTTAAAAATTTGGTAACAAAACTCCATAAAATGACCGAGTTACGAGTGAGCATTGCGCAGTTTCCACGCACCCTCGTAAGTTCATGAATTTGTAATATTTTCAGTCCAGATTTTCACCAGTGGCATTTTTCCACACCTTCTTATGAACAGTACAGCTGTCATTTTCCACAACATGACCGAAATGTGTTTTCACACTTTCAGCGCAGAAATGCATGGTCGCTGTGGGAAATCATTGTGCGGGACATATAAAGAAAATCACACTGACACTGTTCATGATCGGAGGTCCCAAAATGCCTGTGCTAACAATCTGCTGTAAAAAAAAAAATCCCCAAACTAGTTACATTACGGGTGTGCGTTGCACATTTTCAGCGCACGCTCGTGACTTCACCAGTTTTTTTTAGGTTTTCACAGCAGATTTTCAACATTGCCATTTTTACACCTCCCAATAACAGTACCACTGTCATTTTTTACATCCTGTCTGAATGTGTTTTGCACCTGTGGTACCAAATGTCGTAGAATGCTGTGCAAAACAGTTTTCGCTAAACAAACTGATATTGCCACTGTTCATGAGGTGGGGGTCACAAAAAAACCATGTTGAAAATTTGGAGTGAAAATACCAATGAATGCCTGAGGTGTTAGGGTTTCCAACCATAACGCCCCACCCTGTAGAGAATGACAAGCATCAGGGTTGTGACTTGGGATTCTTACCTGTAATGCTCATACCATTCCAACCCCACCCACATCCTGCAGCCAGTGAGAGGCATCAAGGTGTGCCTCGGACTCTTCGGCTCCAAACTTCACCCCATTCTCCGATACCACACCCATCTCACCGTATTTCCTGATGGAATGCGGTGCGCATAAGGGCCAGAGATCCCAAAGCACACCGTGACACTTGTCAGTGTCTGCAGGGTAGGGTGTGGTGAAATGGCGTGGTCGTTATGCCTGACGACGCAAAGGCATACCCCAATGCCTGTCACTCTCTGTAGGGTGGTGGTGGGGTTGGCTTCAGTTCAGTACTTCGCTGCCATTCGTATTATGCAGCTCTGTAACTTCTACACTACCACTGCCAATGCCAGCAAGCAAACATTCAGCATTGACAAATGCTTGTTTCATCTGCTTTGGCCCGTAGTGCCATTTCTGGGGAACTAACCCCCCCACCCACTGTCAGCCACAAGGCACTTCAGCAACGTCGATAACTATCCATGTCCAAACTGTGCTCCCCTTCCCCTTCTTTTGGGAGTTCTTTTACTGCCTTGCTCCTCCTCCGGGTCCATCAACGTCAGGGCCTGCAAGGCCTACCTCTGTGTTGCAGCCTCTCACATCGACATACCCTATGAGCTTGCAGTCATCGACATCTTTTGTGCCCCTTTCAGAGCCTAGAATTGAAGATGAGTACCATCCTGACCTCCTCCCTCTTGATGAGGAGGAGGAAGAGGGGGCTGGGAGACCCTCTAGCTTGGTCTCCACTGTTTCCTCAGTGGGTAAGGATGCCTCCAAGCACACCCCGAGGTTTGATATGATGACCCATCATTCATTTCTTTGATGAGGCAGCTGTAAGCAGCTATGGGGTTTGATGCTGAGAAGTAAGATGTTACCAGGAGAAATCTGACAGAATATTTGGAACTGCCAGATTCTTCTCCTCTGATTATTCCTTGTCTGCTGGCTGCATTTGAGAATGCCACCATGGGTGCCTGGTACAGGCCAAATATGATCCCTGCGATGCACAGAAAGGTAGATAAATTGTACCAGGCTCCCTCAGGGAAGCCCTTTTTTTTTTTTTTGCAGAGTAACCTAGGGCAGATTCAGTGGTGATAAATGCTGCCCATGACAGGTCCAAGAGATCTCGGCACCTCAGTTCTCTTCCCCAGATAAGTTCGGAAAGATATATGTTCTAGGGACAGGGATATGTTGTTCATCCACACTGTCTGGCAGGTTCCTTGCTGCTTTAAATCTTGCCAGAAGGTCTTCAAGCTGGCTCCTCCAACCCACCCGGGTGGTAAAACTCTCGGCTCCGCCCCATGACGCCAGATCTTCCTTACCGCTTGGAAGCTCAGGTTCCCTCCTTAACGCTTAGACTGGATCCTATTTCTTCGGTTAATCCAAAACTCGTTTAAAATTTTCTAAAGACTTAGGTCTTCCTTTTCCCTGGTAATGCGATGAGACAAATCGACTCCCGGTTTTCGGCAGTGCCCGTGCGGGCAGAAGATGTCCAGGATGGATACTCACTCCACGTGCGTCTACGGCCTCGGCCTAGAACACGATCCGCAGGCCTGCGAATCTTGCAGTTCGTTCTCGGCCAACGTCTTGGAGGACCACGCTGCCCGGTTGAAGCTCGGGTGCCCTGAGAAGCGCTACCTGCCGGTTAAGTCGAAAGAGGCCCATTGGGCGGTTACCACGGCGGCTGGCTCGGCTGAGCAGCTCGCGCAGATGATAGCCCTTGAGGAGGAGCCGGCCCAGGTCGCATCTTCCTCCTCCTCCTCGGTCGTGGCATTTATCCTGCTTGCCTTGGGTACCTCGTATTCTGCTTCATTCAAGGAGCTTTGCCATTCCCTTTCCACGAAGGGAGAGGGGCCATCGGAACATTCTTTTCGGTCCAAGAAGAAGGATCCCAAGGGTAAGTCCCATCGTTGGCGTTCAGGGGAGCGGGAGAGGTCCCCTTCCCCAGACAGCCGACCATCGACTTCGGTCGAGGTTGCGGCTAAGGCTGCTGGCTTCACAGCGTCCCCATCAGGTCAGCCGGCCGAGACAGCCGTCGACGCGGTCGATATATTTCTCGACCTGTCGGACGGTTTGTCGACTGGTGAGGCCGACAACTCATCTTCACTGGTTCCCCCAGTGGAAATCGAGGATTTACCTGCGCCGTTGGTGCAGCAGTCCCCGGTTAAGACGTCCGAGCCGATGGAGGAGCGGGTGTCCCCTGCTGCCTCCCAGGCCCACCCTCGGACACACCGAGGTTCTCGGTCTCGGACCTCTTCTCGTTCCAGCCGATCCCGCCGACATCGGCGGTCTCAGTCTCGGCACCTAGGTAAGCGGCAACTCCGGTCCTCCTCGGATGAGGCGAGGTTTCGGCGCAAATTGCGTCGACGCTATGAGGAGCTGATGTGGCAGCAGTTACTCTTGTCCGGGGTTAAGTCGACTCCGAAGCTTTTCCCGGCCATCAAGTGGCTGTCACCCGATCAGCTGAAGCAACTTCTCGCTGCAGTTGAGATGCCCATGTCTGGGCCGTTTGCTTGGCCTAAGCTTGCTGCCCCACTGATTGTGGTGGAACCTCCGCCTCCACAACCGAAATCGGGGGCACCGACCAAGGATTCTCGGTCAGCTCAAGGCCTGCCCCGCAGGTTGTTGGTCACCCTCACTCCCGACCATCCTCGGCAGGTGGAGGGTGGCTCAGGCCCTAGGCAGCTCTTCACGGACTCTTTGGAGTCCGGCAACGACTCCTCCCTATTCTCCAGGCAGGTTGACCTGGAGTCCTCCGGGAGCCAGTCACTGGATGAAGGCCCATCGTCCTTTATGGGTCTGCTTTGGCTCATCTCGGAGTCCACCGGGATGCAGCTCGAGCCCGTGTCCAAACGGGCCAAGTATCCCCTGACGGAGATACTGGACCGAGGGGATTCACTCACGGAGGCCTTTCCTGTGGCTGAGGCCATTGTTGGCGCAGACTTGGAGCTTTGGCAGTGGCCTGCTTCCTGTCCTGTGCCTTTGACCAGGATGGCCAGGAAGTATGCGGTCCCTACCGGCTCTCTGCCCGGGTTTTCGGAGCAGCTGTCTGCTGAGGGATTGGTCACTGACAGCATTTTCCGGCATTCCGGGAACGTCAGGGATGTGGACAAGCCCCCCGACAAGGAGTCCAAAAAGCTGGACTACGCCGGGCGCAAGGTGTATGCTGCGTCCTCCCTTGGCCTCCGCCAGGCCAGCTCGGCCGTGCTGATGGCACATTTCTCCCACGCCCTCATGGGCTCCCTGGATGAGGTGATCCCTCATCTCCCGGCCGACCTCCAGACCACGGTCTGGCAGGACCAGGACCAGGGTAGGGCAGTGGCAAAGCAGCAGCTCCAGACAGCTCTGGACATAGGGGATTCCTGTGTCAGATCAGCGGCGGCTGCAGTGGCCATGCGCTGCAGGGCATGGCTAAGGATACCCACCTTTACGGCAGATACCCAGCACAAGTTGGTGGATGTCCCCTTCTTGGGGACCGACCTCTTCGGCCCTGGAGTGGAAGGTCACCTCCAGCGGATCGAAAAGTCCAATGCCACCCTGGACTCTGTCACCTCCGCCCAGAAGGACAAAGGCCGCCATCAGCAGCAGCACAAGCCCTTTCTTCCTTCTGCACCTGCGGCACGTCTGGCCCAACAGCACCAGCATCAGGGCCAGCAGGCTTGAGCTTGGCATCCCAAACCCAAGCCCGTGGCTTCCTCCAACAGGAAGCGGGAGGTAAAGGCCCAGGGGGTCTCTCGGCTGGTCCCTCCTCCAAGCCTGCCCAGTGATGGGTTGAGGGGTGTCGCCCCCAGCCCATCACTCCCCCCTTGGTTCCCCCCCTCCGCCACTTCCTTTCCGCATGGTCCGCTGTCACCATGGACTGCTGGGTGTTGGAGGTGGTAGGAAAGAGCCTACCTCTGGAGTTCAAGCAGACCCCACCCTTTTGAGCCGTCACCCCTCAGGGGGCTACAGAGTCTGCAGCCTCGCTGTCTGCCCGCCGAGCCGATATTGCCCTGCTCCTTGAAAAAGAGGTGATCAGGAAGGTGGCAGATCCTCCTCCAGACCCAGGGTTTGTGTCCAGGTATTTCCTGGTCCCAAAATGGATGGGGGGCTGGTGCCCCATTCTCGACCTGCACGACCTGAACAAGTTCCTAAGGTCTCGGACCTTCAGGATGGTTACTCTGGCTCAGATAATACCATCCTTGGAACGAGGAGTGTAGTTCTGTTCCCTGGACCTTTCATGTCCCAATCCATCCGTCTCATTAGAGATTCCTCTGCTTCAGAGCGGAGGGATCCCTTTATGACTTCCGGGCCATGCCCTTCGGTCTCTCCCTAGCTCCCAGGGTCTTCACCAAATGCATGGCAGTGGTGACAGCATTCCTGCAGCGCCGAAGGGTCTGGGTGTACCCCTACCTGGACGACTGGCTGATTGCAGCCCCCTCCAGCGTGGAGGTGGAGCGTCCAGAGATCTGGCCCTCCAGGTTTGCTCTCAGATTGGCCTCCTCATCAACGAGACCAAGTCGGAACTTGTGCCAAAGCAGGTGATGCATTTCATCGGGGCAGAGCTCGACCCTCTTAGAGCCAGAGCACGGCTCCCGGCGGACAGGGCCGAGGTTCTTTCCTCCTTTGCCCAATCATTTCTGGTTGGGCAATCGCGCCCTGCCCGGGACTTCCTGTGCCTCCTGGGCCTCATGGCGGCCTGCACCAGCGTGGTCCGTTGGGCCCACTGGTACATGCATCCCCTTCAATGGGGCTGGCCAGCCAGTGGTCACAGCACTTCGATCCGTTGGATCAGCTAGTGACAGTGACCCAGGGGATGTGGAACGCTCTCCAGTGGTGGACCATTCCGGCACATCTGCAGGAGGGTATCTCGTTTGTCCACCCTGAGCCGACGGTCTCTCTATCGGCCGATGCTTCTCTGATGGGTTGGGGTGCCCATCTGGGAGAGCACAGAGCGCACGGCCTCTGGTCCCCTCCGGAGTCCCGATGCCACATCAACCTGCTGGAGCTTCAAGTGGTTCATC
Organism: Neoceratodus forsteri; assembly: GCA_016271365.2. Classification (NCBI taxonomy): domain Eukaryota; kingdom Metazoa; phylum Chordata; order Ceratodontiformes; family Ceratodontidae; genus Neoceratodus; species Neoceratodus forsteri. Next base: position 93,473,245 of record CM057450.1, on the reverse strand, counting down.
TAGCCGTCATCGCCGTCGCTCCGTTTCTATGGGGTCAAGTGGTTCAGGTCCAGATGGACAATACCACTACCATGTACTATCTAAACCGCCAGGGTGGGACGCGCTCCATGCCTCTGTGTAGGGAAGCTCTCCGCATTTGGTCACTCGTGCGCAGCCTGGAGGCGGATCTCCATGCCATTCACATGGTAGGAGCCTCCAACACACTGGCCGATGCCCTAAGCCGGATAGGGGCTGCGTCTCACGAGTGTCTCTCCTGCCAGAGGTAGTACAAGATCTCTTCTCCCACTGGGGCACGCCTCAGGTGGACCTGTTTGCCTCCAGGGAGAATGCGAAGCTGAGGCTGTTTCATGCCGGCCCCCCTCAGCAGGGCTCGCTGCAGGGGGATGCCTTCTCGAGGCTGTGGGCCCCGGGCCTCTTCTACACCTTTCCCCCATTTCCCTTGACCCACAAGGTGCTTCTCAAGGCAAGGAGGGGCAAGGCGCAGGTGATTCTGATAGTCCCAGACTGGCTCCGTCAGTTCTGGTATCCAGATCTCCTCAGTCTCCGCTCCAGGCTCCCGAGGCGGCTTTCAGCCCGCCCGGACCTGATCTCAGTCAATCAGGGGAAGGTATTCCATCCGGACCGTCAATCCTTGCACCTGTCGGCCTGGTTCCTGAGCGGCTAGAGTTCCAGGCCTTGGGTCTTTCTGACGAGGTCCTCAACGTCGTTGAGGCGTCCCGTAAGGAGTCGACCAGAAAATGCTACGCCTTCAAATGGAAGAGATTTTCCATTTGGTGTCGGGGCAAGGGTCTGGACCCTTCCTCCTGTTCCTTGACATGCATTCTGGACTACCTGTGGTCCCTTTCTCTGCAAGGGCTTCAGTCGACAACCCTTAAGGTGCACCTGGCAGCCATCTCTGCTTACCAGGCGCGGCCGGGAAGCAGTCGGTGGCGCAGGAGAAGGTGGTCGGGCGCTTTTTCAAAGGCCTTGATCACATATCCCCTCCGGTGTGAGAACCTCCACCTCTGTGGGACCTACTGCTGGTATTGGCCACGCTCATGGGCAAGCCATTCGAACCGATGCACAGGTGCGATATCTCCCACCTGTCATGGAAGACCACCTTCTTGGTTGCTATCACGTCAGCCAGAAGGATGGGAGAGCTCCAGGCGCTTTCCATTGAGTCTCCTTATCTGGTCTTCCACAGGGACAAGGTTGTCCTATGCCCCCACCCCGAAGTTCCTTCAGAAGGTGTTGTTGGAGCTTCACCTTAACCAGGTGTTGACTCTGCCGGTGTTCTACCCCAGTCACACCTCGGAGGCCGAATATAGGCTCCATACTTTGGACCCTAGAAGAGCGCTCGCTTATTATAAGGAGCGGACGGCTGAAGTTCGGTGAGAGGTTCGCCAGCTGTTTGTCACCTACACTGAAGCCACACCTGCAGCCAAGCGGACGATAGGCAGGTGGGTCACCTCCTGCATAGATCTCTGCTATAGGTTGGTGGGCATGGAGCCTCCCAGAGGGATAAGAGCTCATTCTACCCGCCATACCCGCTGCTTTGGTAGCTGCTTCCAGGGATGTCCCTATCCAGGAAATCTGCAGGGCTGCTACCTGGAAGTCAGCACATACCTTTATCACCCACTACCACATTGACCTTGAGTCACGCCGGGATGCTGGTTTTGGGGCCTTGGTTCTCCAGTCTTTATTCCCTAAGTAGGGGGTGTACGCCTTGCCTCCCACCTCCCAGAGAACTGCTAGAAGTCTGCCAGACAGTGTGGATGAACAACATATCCATGTCCCTAGAAATACAGGTTACTCACCTGTAACAGGAGTTCTAGGAGTGGTATATGTTGTTCATCCACACGACCCACCTGACCTCCCCGGCTTCGACACACAACCTGGCTTCCAGCGGCCTAGATCTGGCGTCATGGGGCGGAACTGAGAGTTTTACCATCCAGGTGGGTGGGAGGAGCCAGCTTGAAGACCTTCTGGCAAGATTTAAAGTGGCAAGAAACCTGCCAGACAGTGCGGATGAATGACATATACCATTCCTAAAACTCCTGTTACAGGTGAGTAACCTGTATTTATGGGCAAGAGGGCCTACACTTTTTCCACACTGGCTCTCAGAATTATTAAGTACATTACCCATATGGTCAGATTCCAGAATACTCTCTGGAAAAAGGCCAGAGCTGCAGCTCACGCCTTTTCAGAGGGCCCTCAGAGGCAGGAGCTGCACTGTCCAGTCTGGAACAGATGTGGGCAAGTACCTGTTGAGGGCTGCCTAAGATGTCTCATTTGCTTCTGCTAGGGCAGCTGCAGTCGGCATGTGTTTACAAAGACATTCTTGGCTCAGGGTGTCTGGTTTTGCTACTGACGTACAACACTCCATCCTGAATGCCACCTTCTGAGGCTACAGACTCTTTTGGGCTGATGTACAGGGCATCCATTCAGACCTGCAGGCCTCAGGGAGGACCCTGAGATTGGTCCACTCACTTTACCATACACAGCCAAGAAGTGGACAGAAGGTGCCTTTTCGTACGGCCTTCCACAAACCCAAGCTGGGTACCTAACAGTCAGGCAAGCCCTGAGCAGCCTCAGTCCTGCCTACCTTCACCACTGGGAAGGCCCCTAAAGTTGCGGCTGCGGGTAGTACCTCAGCATGACTCCTTGTCAGACCCCCGCACTCTAGTACTTCAGGAGGAGGTGATGGGGGTCAATTCTCCCTCCATCTGGACATGTGGAGGGAGATCATAACAGATGCTTGGATCCTGCAGCTCACAGAGCAAGGCCACATGCCAGAACTTCTGGAGTGGCCTCCAGATCTACGTCCAATTCATTCAAACTACACCCCAGATCACATGCCAGTGGTGCTGGAGGAAACTCACACACTGCTGCAGAAAAGGGCCATAGAACCAGTTCCCATGGACCAGAGGAACAGAGAGTTCTATTCCCACTTCTTTCTAGTCTTCAAATCCACAGGGGATTTATGGCCCATTCTCGACCTGAGAAACCTGAACTTCTACATCCAGTACAAGAAGTTCAGGATAGTAACCCTTCAAGGCATGCTGCCTCCCCATCACAAGGGAGACTGGATATGCTCCCTGGACATGTAGACTGCATACCTGCACATAAAGGGTTGTGCTACCCCACAGGAAGTACCTCTATTTCCTGTTCCGGGGAGCATTACCAATTCAGGGTGTTGCCTTTTGGCATGTCATCTGCACCATTGATCTTTACCAAATGCTTGGCAGTGGTGGCAGCAGCCCTCAGGAGGGAGGAACGGTACATGTTCCCTTACCTGGACAACTGGTTGCTCAAAGCCCACTCCAAGGAGCATGTACTCTGCACCTTAGCATGTACCAGACAGTTGTTCCACGCATTAGAGATTTCAGTCAGGCTACCCAAGTTGGTCTTGACTCCCTCTCAGCATCTTCAGTACATAGGAGCCATACTGGACACTGCCCAGTGGTGGCCTTCTTGCCCCAAGACAGGGCAGAATGCCTGATGGACAGATGCTTTACAGCAACTGGTATGTCACAGCCAGGACATTCCTACGGCTGCTGGGTTTGATGGCTGTGATCATTGTCTTGGTGACCCTGACGAGGCTGCACGCTGATCTCCCAATGTACTCTGAGAGTAGAATGGTATCAATGCACCGATGATCTAGAACAAAAAATTCTAGTCACATAGAAACATAGACTTTGTCGGCAGATAAGGACTGCTTGGCCCACCTAGTCTGCACATTTCCCTACCTATTGGATAAGCTGCAGATCCTAGTTAATCAACCGCCTAATTCTTCCTACCCCCCACAAGAATTGCTGTATGTCTGTCCCATGCATTCTTGAATTCCCCCACTGTTTTTGACCCCACAACCTCCTCCGGAAGGCTGTTCCATGCATCCACCACCCTCTTTGTGAAAAAATACTTCCTCACATTGTCCCTATTACCCCCCATCTTCAAATTGGGTCCTTTGTTGTTGCACGTCTCTTTTTTCAGAAAGATGCTACCCTCTTGGACTTTGTTGATTCCCTTAAGGTACTTGAATTTTTCTGTCATGTCCCCACCCCCCTTTCCTCAAGGGTAAATATAGCTCCTTTGGTCTCTCTTCATATGACTTTGGTTGCAGACCGGTCACTTTGCTAGTAAATAAAGTGCCCCAGGGGTAGATGGAATCCAGCAGTCTATTCAAAGGGGTTCCTTTCCTGATTGCTTCCCCTTATCAGATCCTCACCACGAATGCTTCAAGGATAGGCTGGGGAGAACACCTGCGCGCTCACCAGACCCAGGGTACTTGGACACAGTATAGAGCAGCTCCGTCCACATAAATGTCCTAAGAGATAAGGGTCATTCTATATGGCCTGCAAGCCTTTCAGACCTACTTGTTCCGAGGGCCTCTGCTAGTGCAGATGGACAACATCAGTGTAGTGCACTACATCAGCAAGCAAGGGGGAACCCACTCTTGCACCCTGTTCAGAGAAGTGATGAGAGTCTGGTAGTGGGCTCTAGAACACAGTCTAGAACTGTCGGCAGTCCATGTTCCAGACACCCAAAATGTCTTGGCAGACAAACTAAGCAGCCGTAGTCCAGGAGGCACAATTGGGAACTGCTGACCTCGGTTGTAGAAGACCTGTTCGACAGGTGGGGTCATCCAGAGTTGGACCTTTTTGCATCCCCGCTCAAAGCAAAACTGCCACTTTCTAGGGGCATGGATATGGTGCACTATTCACACTTTTGGCAGGATTCCTTTCCCCTTTCAATCAGGCCGGAAGGTCTTCAAGCTGTCTCCTCCCACCCAGCTGGGCAGTATTCTCCTCTGCTGCCCCATAAAGTCGGATCTTCCTTTCTGATGGAAGAGACCGGTTCCCTCCATAACACTCTGCATTTGTGTAGGCCCTGTCTTCGTTTGGAAACTGCAAATTCGTTTTATCTTCATACAGCTTTGTGCTTTACTGTGTTCACACCATAGACTCATCTTCTCTGAAGTTGACGCCTGGTTTTGAGCTTGCTTTGTGCAGATGGAAAATGTCGCAGGTTTGAACAATGTTTCTGTTCAGGCAACTGGCCCCGCTGGGTCCCTGTTGGGCCTGTCAGCCCAGACATGGGCCAACCAGCCAGTTGTGATTTTTCTCAACCCAGTCAACCCATTGTCAGAGAACAAGGGGGATGCTTCCCTCTCCAGGACTCTGGTCCTGACCTTGTAGTCCCAGGTCAGGTCGGATCAGACCCCTGATCTGCTCCCCAACCCTTGGGACACTGAGTATGCAGGGGGACCCCAGATGTCCCTCGCTGGTTTCTGCCTCTCTCCACACTCCGGTCCACCAGCAGTCGAGATCTTGGACCCATACAGTAGCTCAAGGTCAAGCAATCCTTGCCGTAGTCTGCATTCGTGCTCTCGGTACTCAGGCAAGGGGTGTCACTGCTATTCCTCCTCTTTCTCTTCTTCAGGGAAGGAATGACTTTGCCTCAAATTGCGACAACACTTTGAGGAGCTTATGTGGCAGCAGCTCCTCTTGGGTGCTGGGCCTAAGCTGGTACTGGCTCTCTCCCCAGCACTCCCTTGGATGCCACCTTAGCCTGAACCGGTTCCAGCTCTGCCGATTCTGGACACTGCCCATTGGAGGGAACTCCTGCTGATTCAGCCGAAGGATGGTCCTCCTTCCAAGGATGCTTGTACTGCCCCCAGGCTTCCTCGGCAGCTGTCTGTCATGGTCTCTCGGGCCAATGAGCCCTGCAAAGTTAGCGGAGACTTGGGGTTGGCCGGTCTTTGATGAATCGTCAGAGTCGGAGGGTTCCTCCATGCATTCTAGGCCGGTTGACCTGGAATCGGGAGAAGATTTGTCTACAGACCATGGTCCCACTTCCTTCAGGGCCATGCTCTGCCTCATCTTGGGAGGCTACCAGAATCCAGCTGGAGCCCATCCAGAAATTGGCAAAGTATCCCCCCTTATGAAGATCCTTGACCGGGACAACTCCACAAGGGTCACCTTCTCAGTCGCGGAGGCCATTCCTGGGCCTGTGTTGGAGCTCTGGCAATGTCCAGTCTCCTGTCCTACTCCATTGCCCTGCATGGCCCGCAAGTATGTAGTCCCTATGGATTCTCTCTCTGGTTTCACCAAGCATCCCTCAGCTGAGGTCTTAGTTTTTGACTCTGTGTTCTGCCGGATGGACAGTGTCATTGATGTTGACAAACTCCCCAACAAGGAATACAAGAAATTGGATCATGCAAGCAAGAAAGTGTATGCAGCCTCATCTCTCTGCCTCAGGCATGCTAGCTCGGCCTTAATGATGGGTCACTTCACTCATGCCTTGTTGGGCACTGTGGACAAGTTGCTCCCTTGGCTCCCAGCTGACCTTCAGTTAACAGTCAAGAAGGTCTGAGACCAGGGCCGTGCCATGGACTAACAGCTGCTCCATATGGCCATGGACATTGGTGATTCCTACACCAGTTCTGTGACCATGGCTTTGGCTATGTGATGCCAGAGTTGGCTGTGGATTTCGAGCTTCAGAGCGGATACCCAGCACATGTTGGCGGATATCTTCTTCCTGGGCACTGACTTGTTCGGGCCGGGGGTGGATGGTAATCCCACTAGGATTGAGAAGTCCAATGCCATATTAGATTCCATCACCTCGGCCCAAAAGGACAAGGGATCCAAACCCCAGAAGTCCTTTCAGCTCTGTCTGTGGTCCGGAAGCCAGGCAATCGAGGTCCAACAGCATTCTCCACTGGCTCTACCTCTTCCTCTAACTCTGCACGGTGACAGGTTGGGAGTGGCACCTCTCTGCCCATCCTTTCTCCCTTGGATCCTCCCGTGGGGAGCCAACTCGGCCACTTCCTCTCTGCCTGGTCCAGTGTTCCCACAGACAAGTGGGTGCTAGAGTGGTCGGTCAGGGTTTACCTCTAGAGTTCGAGGCTTTCCTGCCCAACCAAGCCCACACCCCTCAGGAAGATGTGGTATACACAGACATGTTGTCCACCCTTTGGGAGGACATCACCCAGCTCCTCCAGAAGGAAGTGCTTGTTCATATCCTAGACCTAACAGCAAATCCAGGGTTTGTCTCCAGATATTTTCTGGTTCCAAAACGGACTTCATTGGGAGGGGGGGGGTCGACTCCCAATCTTGGATCTGCATGACATGAACAAGTTCCTGCAGGTGCACACCTTCAGAATGGTCATTCTAAACCAGATTATGCCACCTCTGAAACAGAACATGAGGTTCTGCTCCCTGGCCTGCGGGACGCCTTCTTCCACATCTCTATCCTTCCATCCCACTGACGTTTCCTTCAGTTCTGTGCAGAGAGGACCCTCTATGAGTTCTAGGCCACACCTTTTGGCCTTTCCCCAGCTCCCAGGGGCTTCACCAAATGCATAGCAGTAGTGGCAGCCTTACTAAGGCATTGAAGGGTCTGATTGTACCCGTACCTGGATGACTGGCTGATTGTAGGACCCTCCAGAATGGAGGTGGAGCGGTCAAGGGACCCGGTCCCCTAGACCTGCTTTTGCCTTGGCCTCCTGGTCAGTGAGGCCATGTTGGAACTCGTACCCTAACACAGGTGATTCACTTCATCGGGGTGGAGCTCGACTCTTGCCGAGCCTGAGCCTGGCTCCCAGCAGACAGGGCAGAGGATCTTTCCTCCTCTGACTGATCATTTCGGGATGGGCAGTTGCGCCCTGCCAGTAACTTCCTGCATCTCCTGGGCTTCATAGGAGCTTGCACCAGCATGATCCTTTGGGCATACTGGCAAATGAACTCCCTGCAGTGGAGGCTGGCCTGTCAGTGGTCTCAACATCATGGCCAACTCAACCAGCCGGTCACGGTGACCCAGCAGATGTGGGATACCATCCTGTGGTGGTTAGTCCCGGAACATCTGCAAGAATGAGTCCCATTTGTCTGCCCGGAGCCGATGGCTACTCACATGACTGATGCCTCCCTGATGGGCTGGGGTGCCCACCTAGGGGAACACAGGGTCCAAAGCCTCTGGTCCCTTGAGAAGTCTGAATGTCACATCAACCTACTGGAGCTTTGAGCTGTTTGCCTGGCCCTGAGAACCTTCGCTCTTCATCTCTGGGGTCAGGTTGTCCAGGTTCAGACAGACAACATGATGACCACATACTACCTCAACAAGCAGGGTGGGACGCACCCCCTACCTCTTTGCAGAGAGTCTCTCCGCATCTGGACCCTTATGCTGAGCCTCAACATCGACCTCCTTGCTATTCATGTTGCCGGAGTGTCTGTTAGCTGGCGGATGCACTCAGCCACATGGGCGAGGCATCTCATGAGTGGTCCCTTTATCAGGAGGCAGTGGACAGTCTGTTCTCCTAGTGTGGTATCCCTCTAGTGGACCTGTTTGCCTCCTAGGAGAATGCCAAGCTGAGGCTGTTTTGTGCCCGTCCCCCTCAGTGGGGAACACTGCAGTGGGTTGCCTTCGTGAAGCCCTGGACATCAGGCCTCTTTTATGCCTTCCTGCTGATCTACAAGATCCTGATCAGAGCTCAGAGGGACACGGCATGGATGATCCTGGTGACTCCAGACTGGCATGCCAGTTCTGGTACCCTAATCTCCTTAGCCTCAGCAGCCTCTAAGGCATCTTCCACTTTGCCTGGACCTGCTGTTGTGCTGTCGGGGGAAGGTCCTCCACCCAGACCTTCAGTCCCCGCACCTGACAGCTTGGTTCTTGAGCAGCTAGAGTTCCAGGCTCTGGGTCTTCCTGACAAGGTCCTCTGTGTGGTGGAGACCTCTTGGAAGGAGTTAACTTGTTGATGCTTTGCATTCAAATGGAAGAGATTCTCCATTTCTTGCCAGGGCAGGGAGCTGGACCCTCTCTCCTTTCCTGTGGCTAGCAGCCTCGACTACCTGTGGTCCATTTCTCAGTTGGACCTTTGGTCGACGACTCTTAGGGTGCACCTGGTAGCTATCTCTGCATGCAGGATGCAGGCTGGTATGCCAACGATGGTGCAGGAGAAGGTGGTCAGCCACTTCCTTAAGGGCCTTGACCACATTTGCCCTCCAGTGCCTGAATTACCACCACTTTGGGACTTGTTGCTGGATTTGGCAGTGCTCATGGGCAAGCCATTTGAACCAATGCACAGGTGTGAGATGTCACACCTGTCATAAAGTCCACCTTCTTGGTGGCCATCACATCTGCCAGAAGGCTTAGTGAGCTCCAGGTGCTCTTGATGGAGTCTCCGTACCTGGTCTTCCACAGGTACAACGTTGTCCTTCAACCCAACCCGAAGTTCCTTCCAAAGGTTGTCTCGGAGTTTCACCTTAACCACGTGATCAGTCTCCCGATGTACTTCACCAACCACACCTCGGAGGCCAAGCACAGACTCCATACTCAGGACCTGTGATGAGTGCATGCCTACTATAAGTTGCTCATGGCTGGAGTTCGGGCGAGAGATTCACCAGCTGTTTGTCACCTACACTGATGCCACACCTGGCAGACTGGCAGCTAAGCAGATGATTGGCAGGTGGATAGTGTCCTGCATTGACCTCCGCTATAGGTTGGCTGGTAGGGAGCCTCCTGTATGGCTTAGAATTCATTTCACTAGACAAACCACTGCCTTGGTGGCTGCCTCCAGGAACGTCCCTGTCCAGGAAATCTGCAGAGCCGCTACCTGGAAGTCAGCACACACTTTCGTCTCCTATTACCACATCGACCTTGAGTCATGCTGGGATGCTGATTTTGGGTCCTTGGTTCTCCAATCTCTGTTCCCTAAATAGGTGGTGAGCGCCTTGCCCTCTCCTCCCAGAGAACTGCTAGGAGTCTGCCAGAAGTGTAGCTAGTACACCATATCCACGCCCCTAGAAAAACAAGTTACTCACCTGTAACTGTAGTTCTAGGAGTGGTATACAGTGTACATCCACACAACCTACCTGCCCTCCCCTGGCAAGTGGCACACTGGTCTGGCTTCCAGCAGGTCAGATCTGATGTCACAGGGCACTGCAGAGGAGGATACCACCCAAGTGGGTGGGAGGAGCCAGCTTGAATACCTTTTGGACTGATTTAAAGGGGAAAAGAATCCTGCCAGAAGTAACACAGAAACATAGAAGTTGATAGCAGATAAGGACCACAAGGCCCATCCAGGCTGCCCATTTTTTCTACCTTACGAATGTGCCATAGGCCTGTACTCTGTCAATGGCCTATCTATTCATACTCACCTTTATTGCTCCCTTATGCCTATCCCATGCCTATTTGAAGCCCTGCACTGTATTCTTATCCACCACTTCCTGAGGTAGGCCGTTCCATGCATCCACCACCCTTTCTGTGAAAAAGAACTTCCTCACATTCCCCCTTAATCAACCTCCCTCTAATCTCATGCTGTGTCCTCTTGTCCTGCTATTTTTCTTATATTGAAACATGTTAGACTCTATCACATTGTTAATGCCCTTAAGATGTTTGAATGTTTCGATCATATCATCTCTCTCCCTCCTTTGCTCTAAGGTATACATATTGAGTTTAGTTGATCTGTCCTCGTATGTTTTCTGATGCAGTCCCTGCACCATTTTGGCTGCCCTTCTCTGGACTACCTCCATTTTGTTAATGTCCTTGTGCAGATGAGGCCTCCAGTACTGCACACAGTACTCCAGATGGGGCCTAACCAGTGTCTTGTAAAGAGGGATGATTACCTCCCTCTTACGACTTGTGATACCCCTACCAATACACGCCAATATCCCTCTAGCCTTACCTACTGCTTTAGTGGTCTGCTTGGATGATTTCAGGTCATCTGTGATGATGATGCCCAAGTCTCTTTCTTCCTTAGTGATTAGCCAGCAACTCCCCCCCAACCTATAGGTGTCTTCAGGGTTTCTCTTCCCCACGTGCATGATCTTGCACTTTGCGTTTAAACCCCTTTACCACTCCTCTGACCATTTTGCCAGTTTATCTAGCTCTCTTCTCATTCTGTCCACCCTATCTGAATCATCTACTCTGTTGTAGATCTTGGTGTCATCTACAAATAGAAAAACCTTACCCTCCAGTCCATCTGCAATGTCACTGATAAAGATATTGAAAAGGACTGGCCCCAGGACTGATCCCTGAGGTACCCCACTTGTCACTTGTATCTCTTCAGACTGTATGCTGTTTACCACCACTCTCTGTTTTCTGCCCGCCAACCAGTTTGCCACCCAGTTGACCAACTTCTGACCCACCCGAGCCTACCCAGCTTATTAATCAGTCTTCTGTGTGGAACAGTATTGAAAGCTTTGCTGAAGTCGAGGTAGGCGACATCAACTTCTCCCCCTTGGTCCACCACTCTGGTTACCCAGTCAAATAAATCTGTGAGATTAGTTTGACAGGACCGTCCTGTTGTAAACCCATGTTGTCTTGGATCCTGTGCTGCTATGGATTCCAGGTGTTGCACTATCCTTTCCTTAAGGAGTGCCTCCATAATCTTGCCCACTACTGTGGTAAGATTGACTGGTCTGTAGTTCCTTGCCTTCTCCCTGCTACCATTCTTGGGAGTGGGATCACATGAGCCCTTCTCCAGTCTTCTGGGACCTCTCCTGTGCTCAGAGACTCACTAAACAGTTCTGATAATGGATCTGCTAGTTCCACCCTTAGCTCCTTCAGTACCTTGGGATGTATGCCATCAGGTCCCATTGCCTTGCCTACCCTAAGCTTAGCGAGCTCTTGTAGGACCCTTTCTTTTGTGAAGGGACTAGTGCACACTTCCCTCCCCCCGTGTCCATGGTGCTGAGCTGTGGGCTCTGCCCTACCTTTTCCTCAGTAAATATTGAGCAGAAGTATCTAGGATAGATGCTTTTCCTTGGTCCTCCTCCTCACACTCCCCCTTATCCTCTTTGATCTTAGCAATACCCCCTCTGAACTTTCTCCTTTCACTAATGTATCTATAGAAAGTCTTGTCACCTTCTTTTACTGTTCGTGCTAGTGTTTCCTTGGTTTGGGCCTTTGCCTGCCTTACTGCCTTCCCTGCTTCCCTTAGGGAAGTTTGGTATGCGTTCCCTTATATTTCCTGAAGGACAGCCTTTTAGTTCTGACCTTTTCTGCTTCTGTTTTTGAGAACCAAAGTGGTTTCCTTCTTCTTTTGTTCTTGCTTTTCTCTCTAACACAATGGGATGTTGCTTCAAGTATTGCATCCTTAATGCTTGTCCACTTTGCCTGTACCCCCACACCTGTGTTTCTTCTTGCCAGGGCTAGCTTAACTCTGTTGGTCATTTTATCAGTCAGCTCTTCTGAAGTCCCATAATTTTGCCTTGGAATGGGATGATTTAGTTCTAGCAGCCAAATTGAACCATACCATGTGATCGTCACTGGCCCCCAGTGACCTCGTACCTGGAGATCTGTGATCATTTCCCCATTAGTACTAGATCTAGGATAGCCCTGTCTCTTGTGGGTTGTTGTAGCAGTTGTTTGAGGCCCTCCCCTTGCAGGGAATCCACTATATGTCTAGTTCTGACAGATGTTCCTGCTGGTATTGACCAATCTGTATCTAGCATGTTGAAGTCTCCCATTATCAGAACCTCCCCTTTAGCCGTCATATTATTCTAACAGTAATGTGTCTATGTCCTCCCCCTGGTCTGGAGGCCTGTAGACAACCCCAGTTCATATGGCTGTCCCATTTCCCGTTTCCATGGTGACACACAGTTCTTCTGGCTCCTTATGTGTATTCTGAATTTCTGTAGCTTTGATATTTTCATTGACATAAAGGGCCACTCCACCCCCAACCCCCTTTTGCACCTCGGTCTCTTTTGAACAGTACATAGCCAGGTACTGAAGTTTCCCCAGTGTGGTTACTGGTGAACCATGTCTCGCTAATGGCTACTATGTCCAGTTTAGCCTCTGTCATTGTTGCCTGCAGGTCTGGAATCTTGTTTCCCAGACTGCGAGCATTTGTGTACTTGATTTTCCATTGGCCAGATTTTGGTGTGTTAGCTGTTGGATGAGGTCCGGTGTTTCCCCAGTGCATCGTATGGGAAGCCGGACCTTTAACCTTACCTGGTGATGCAAATGAACTACAAACATGCTGAACTCCTGTCTGATCACTAGCTGAGGGGGGAGGGTTGTTCTTCCCATTTGACATGTCGGGTGCTACACCCCTCTCCCCATTTGCTAATTTAAATATTGTTTGGTGTGGATGTACACCATATACCACTCTTAGAACTACAGTTACAGGTGACTTACTTGTTTTTTTCTGCTTGCTCACTCCATTGCCTGGAGTTTTCTGGTGAGATGATTTGTTCCTCTCATGGAAAGGGAGGTTTCTCTATGCCTTCCCTCCCTGCTAATTCAGAAGATCCTGATCAAGCTTTAGATGCAGGGAGCAACTGTGATCCTCGTTGCTCCCTTCTAACCTCGTCAGGTCTGGTTACCCTTACTGCAGTTTGGGTTTTGGCAGTGGCCTGGAGGTAATTTTATCCCCAGAACCTGTGACTGACATCAGCGTGGAGGACCAGAGCTGCTCCATGGGACCTGTGTGGCTCCACTCTCCTTACCTGTGGTTCTCCCACCAAAGTCACCAACTGGGTCGCTTCATGGATGTTTGTTGATTCCACTTGGGCAATTTTGCCATGTCCTCCTGTCGGGAGAAGTCCCATGAACATTTCTGCAGCCCAGGCAGAGACTCTGGAGTTTCTGGCTTCATCATCCTTCCTGGGCCTCTGCCACCCCTCCCTGGGTTGCCAGGTGTCACCTTGTCTCAGTGTGGGAGGACAGCTGCTGCCTTACAGCTTTGCAACATAGTCTAACCGGGAACAGTTCAGGGCCGTGGCCCCAGCACCACTTCCTCCTTAGTCCATCTCCTTCTCTCCGACTTCCTCCTTTAAAAAAAGATTAATTCTCCTCCTGTCTCTCCTCAGATTCTGAGTGCTGTGTGTACCATAGGTTCCTTATGGATATGATGAGAGCGCTGGATGTTAGCTCCTTTGTAGGTTGCAGTCACATGTCCTTGCCAGTGAGACTCCTCTGAGATGTCATTGATGACAGCTTTGTCATGCCTTTATGGCCTGGAGCGTTCGAGAAGGCTACTGGGCCTGTTTTGATCTGTCCCCTTTTCACTGCACCAGCTCTGAGGGATGTCCGACTGGGGTATTGTGTTCCCACAGGATCTGCAGGAGTCATACCTCATCTCACTACAGGGATTCAGGTGTTGCATACCCCAACAGGGCCTTAACATCCATCACGTGACCCCGACCTCCTGAGGCTGACAGTACAAGTAGATGCTTGGGGAGGGAGGTTTTTCACCTCGATATGTGCCATCATGTGCATTGCTGCACAACAGGCACATCAGACAGCTTAATAATAAGCACCAGTGTTTGCAGCTAGGTCAGATCCCTGCTGCACAGCAAATTAACCCGGCAAGCCATTCACCTTTGTGCCCAGGGCCTGGAGCTGGTGAGGCACCAATCAAGGGTATTGTATGACAGCATGGCTTCACTTGTCTGAGTTGGCACCCCTGGCCCGGCATAAGGTGCTTTATTCGCACTTCCATGAGGCTTATTTCTTTTTCTGCAGGGTGAGACAAGAGTTGTTGGGGCACTCTCCAGCTCCTGAGCGAGAGGAGCCGCCTCCTGCCCCTAGCCGGTCTCGCTTGACCTGTGAGAAGCCCCTGCCCTCAGGTGGTTCTCCCCATGTGGAGAACTGAGGGATATCTTCCATCAGGGTGAGCCAGCTCCTCCCTATTTTGGAAGCTTGCTACTCTGACCCATAAATGGGAATGAATGGTGAAGATTGATTCTTGAAAGATATGAAAATTACATATCTACCATAGTTGTTGATCTTTCAGAATATCTTTACCATTTATTTACACTCCTACTCACCATCCCCCACTCAGGCAAGAGCCAGGGCCTCTGGGCAGCTCACCTTGTTGTGTTTATCCGCACTGGTGTTTCTCTTGCTGTTCCAGTGGCAGGCATTCCCCCCATATCCCGAGGGTGGAATGTATTTTTTTCAGTCTCCTTTGACAAATGTATATATACTGGGACTAGAGTCCTATTACTTCTCTTACCAATCAAAAAAAAATATTGGGGTTAGAACTCAATCTCTCACTTGCCTTCCTTGTCTCACCCCCGCTTGTAGGAGTATCCTTGTTGTTGCTACATGCAACGCTTTTGCCCACTCTGTCTTGCTTCCACTGGGTCTTCTACCAAGTGGATAGTGCTTGACACTTGAGTCAAGGTACAGCTTTCTACAAGATACTTCCTGTATTGCAGGGAGAGGCAAGTGCAACAGGATTTTTCGTGCTGTACTCCTCAGCTTGTTGGGAATCATGTTTTTCATCACTGGTATCTTCTCTCAATATTTTTTAATCTCTCCTTTGGCAGTGGCAAGAATGTTGAATTTGTGCTCCCTGGACTTTGTCCATTTATGCTTGTTGTCTCACTCTTCAGAAGTAAGCTTGGGTTTTTTTGCCCTGCAAAATCAATACAAGCTGGTAGTCTGTCATTTTAAATACTTAGGATGTCTTTTTTTTCCTAGTATATATGCCAGATGATCTATATGTAACCCCTAGGTGACACTATCCCAAGGGCTACTACCCCTGCCTGCATGGCTAATAGCGGCTAGTAGCAGGTTAAGGGTCCTGAGTTCTGAACCGGGTGCTTCCACCTCGAGGTCAGGGTTGGTAGTGGTCAGACTAACCTGGGCACAGCCCTCCAGGACACTGTAACCCCTCTTTCCCTTCTAGTGGCCTGAGCAATATACAATAATCACTTTCACAGTACCCCTTGTACACCATAAAAGTACCCACACTGTTTGCACTTACCACCAGGGCTGGTTCCTCTGGCTCGACCCTGGGGACTCCCTCTAAAACAAGGTTATGCACAGTAAATAGCAGCAGTATACTACTCTTGGCACAAACTGGAACCACAGTCAGGTTAAATGCAGCAACGAAATGTCAGATCTGATTTATTCAGGGGACTTGAACAAGGAAGGGGCATAATCAGGTTGATTGGCTTAAAGGCTATATTAATCAAACAGTTATGCATGCACTTTAAGTCCCCACACAGTCATACACTCTGGGTACCCAGGTAGGGAAATGGTGGGCTAGCCAGGAATGTTGCAGCTGGTTGGGGCCCTGTGATGGAAGAAAGCAACATGCACAACACACACTACTTGTAATCCAGAGCCGGGAGGGGGTGGGGCTCAGTTCGTGAAAGCAAAAGCGACAAGACAATCAGATGACAACACTTTAGATGTAGCTGTTGTTGCAGGGAGCTACCCTGATGTTTACTCATGATACCCAATACTGGACAGAGGCAGGATGAAATCGAGACTGCTGGTTGTTGAGCTGGAGTGCCCAGAGAAGTGGGGCCCACACGAATCACCAAGCCGTCGTTCCTGTTCAAGTGTTGAGCAGGGGGCTGATCCCCAGACAGGTCTCTCGTCGATGGCATTCTCTGTGCAGCAGATAGTTGGGCTGGGCCAGTGTGGCAAGGCCCTGGCCCAATGGAGATGATTTTGGATTCAGTCCGTGTGGCTAGATGCGGGCTTCCAACAAGCAGAATACAGTTCAAACCACAGTGGGGAACCAAATTGCAACTCACTAGCAGCACACCGCACATTTACATGTAAGGAAATCCTAATGCTGCTTCCAGCAAGCAGAATACAATTCAAACCACAGTGGGGAACCAAATCACGACCCACTATAGGCACACAACACATTTACATGTAAGGAAATTCCACTGTACCAGGCGAAAGGCTCTCTGGTCGCAATTACAGAGTCTTTGCACAATCAGGGAGTTCAGAGGTGGCTGGAAGTCCAGACAGGCCGATCGCATTCAGCAAATCTTCGGTCTTCTTCAGGTAGAAGCCTGGTCACAATTCAGTGGCTTATTTTGATCTTCAAGTTCGGATTCATTCCGTAAAAAGGCACAAGTTCCCTCTCAGAGACAGCAGGCAGGCGTGCAGGCCAAAACTCAGTCCTTTCCACAGTTCTCCTGTGCGAATCCACTATGGATTGCTGCTCAAACTACCTCGAGCTGTTCCTTTCGTCACTTCCCAACTTAGATCTAACTGAAACTGCAAGCAGTTTGGGACTTCCCCAAGATCCAAAAGGTTCAGCTGGCTGATCTGTCTGCCAATCACAACAAGGGCTCCCCCTCCAGGTTATTTTAGGTGCAAAAAGCCCAAAACTACAATTCCTGCAAGTTTTGACCCTACCAAGCCCCTGTAGGCAGGCTCCATTTTAGAGTCCCAAATGTACTGATTGGCCCATTTCAGCAGTCCAGGACCAAGATGATGGAAACAAACAGAACTGTCCATGCTGCAAAGAAGGCAGGTTAGAACAAACTGCAATATTATTACTGCTCTAGCCATCATACCTCTCAACTGTCCCGGATTTTGCAGGAAATCCCGATTTTCAGCTGTTTGTCCCGCCGTCCCAATCTGACTGGCCGTTTGCACGATTTCCTAGGCTGAGCGGCTGAGCCCTGCTCTGAATGCCACCATGCGGTCTCCTCTCCATACCACCATCGCCCGCTGACTGTCTTCGTCAAAATCCCCCGTCCCCATATTGCAGTTACACACACACAGTGGCATCTTCGTAGGAGGCACTGACGTATGCTCTCCCATTTGACCAATGGTGTGATTCAATTACTGTCTGTTGTCTTTTAGCACCCCCGCCCACACGCGGACCTGATATTTTGTGTCCCCCATCAGGTCCGAATGTACAGCATATAATAGGACCACCTCCAGCACTCTGGGAACCACACAACTGAAGAGAGAGTTCCAGAGCACCCTTGCCTAGCTACGGGTCGAGCGAGAGAGACTGCCGCAGCTTGGAGACTTTGATCGACCAGGAGTGAGAATCGAGACTCTGCATTTAGAGGAGGAGGAGAAGTGCAAGTTAACGCTAATGCCAGCCCATTTGTTGAATCATCACCGCAGCCTGTCGGTTATCAGGTTTTTTTTGCACCAATCTGCCATCCCTGCCCGTTAGCTGCTGCCTGCTGCTACTGTAAAGCATTTATTATTTCATTTCAATAAAAGAACGAAGCAGCAGCAGACAGTGCCAGCAGCTGGCATACCGACTACTGAGCAACGGGGAGCACATAGAGAGACAAAGAGTGAGCAGACTCAGAGCAGCACAGAGCTAAAGGACCCAAGCCCAGCTGACCCTACAACCCAGTGCCGCTGTTGCCAGCAGAGATTGCCACCACACCAGTACCTTACCGTTTAAGTGTTGGGTATCAGGTATGTAAAAATGCCAGGAACTGTGGAGAATATATTGAGTATGTTAACAACTTGGGTTATTTATTCAGCTAACGTGAACCAAATGGTGGGGGGGGGGGGATCATGGAGTAAGTGGTAAGATTTATAAACTGGCAAGTGGACTGTAGGTAATGACTTTTGGATGAGTTGGAATCATTTCATTCATTTCATTTATTAGTTTTACTGTACCAGGAATTACTGACTTGGACTATCAAATGATTCAGTTTTTGTGTATAAGATAAATGGGGATACTGAAAATAATGACTGGTCTGGTGGGGCATGGGGGGGGTCCACCTTGGAGGTAGTGAATGCATGAGCTGCCTCCCACCCTGTGGAGTGGGGCTTGAAATTTGGAACCAGGATTTTGAGGGGGCAAGCACACTATTCCAGGTTATGGGAGAGAGATGGGGTGTGGGGACCTCATCATTTGGCAGTCCCCAGGGCACAGCATCTTATAATCACTGCAACAGGAGGGGGTGCAGTATGTTAACTACACTGTGGTGATGGTCATGTCTGTGTTAAAGGATGATAACCCAAGGGTTAAAGGGTGGTACAGTGCCTACACACTAGTACCTAATAGAGTTTGGTCATCAACAATAGGCCTAGGTGACCCAGGCTGCACTTTATTTCTTTTGTCTTCTGAGTGTTCCTAGGAGCCAATCATTATTATAGGGATGGGGTCTTTGGGTATTTTGACACTGTACTGTGGACGAGCCCCGCCCGCATAAAAACACCTAGTGGGAGAACTCTGGTGAATGTTTGTACACAGCACTACAAGATTCAGATGTCAAATGGTAGTGATTTGTAATAACAGCTTCAGCTCCTGTGAACACTGCCTCTCAACAACTTGGCTGTTCCACAGGAAATATCGCTGTCTGTAACTAGTGACTGAGTCCTGTAACAACTGTTAGCTGCTAAGCCTGTTGCTAGTGCCATTTGAACAACTTGGCTGCCCCACAGTATTCACGCATTTGAAAGATGTGAGCACTGTGACGCAGCACTTTATGCGGCACGAAAAATGGTGTCCCTGATTTTGAGCATTTGTCCCTGATTTTAAAGGGTAGTGTCCCTGATTTGTGGCCTTGGAGGTTGAGAGGTATGCTAGCCATTGAACCAGACTGGTGCGCGATAAGCAAAAGAGTGTTTTCCCTGTGAAGTGTGACAGTGGGGGACTTTCAGTAGCTGTAGCGTGGATCTGCGAAGGCACCGTTTGTTAGTTCAGTGTTGTAACAGAGTTGAGTCCCCAGAAGGTGCAAGGCCAAGGTAGATTTTTTCACCATGGAGCAGGTGAGAAACTTTATACGGTTTGATAGTTGGAGCCTGCCGGTCTGGGTATACAGGTCTCGTGTGGGTGAGACGGTGAGCAACAGTGATGAGCTGACATGCCTTATTTAAGGCAGTTGAGAGGCGTCTAAGGGTTGTGGCTGTGGCTGAGCCATAAATGATAAGACCATAGTCTATTACAGAGATCACAGAGCTCAGGACTGCAAACTTCAAAGCTTTTGGCATGAGGTGTTGTCTGTGTTTGTAGAGGAGACCAAGAAGTGTATTAGCAGCTCTAGCTACATTATCTACGTGAGGTCCATAGGAGAGACTTCCATTTTGGAATTTTGGAATGATCCTTCTGAAACTGCAAAACAGTTGGTACCATTCCGGCACAGCCGCTCATGCTGCTGCTCTGTCATGTGCATGCACAGGTTTGCCGTACTGCGCATGCGGACGTGTCGCGCATTTTATCGGCTCTGGCTAGAGTTTAACACTTCCCCCACTGTCTACTGTTCTGCCACATGCAAATATATAGCTCAAATCAATAGAAGGGCTTCAGTAACCAAATCCCCATGGAAAAGATGTAACATGTCAGACACACCAAACTTTCCCAGGTGAAGCTTGAAGGAATAAAACAATACTACAATCCCCATACATCCCTACAAGTAGCAGCTTTAGGTTGTTGTCTGGGAGTTGTAGTCGTAGCTTGCTAAACAAAATCCAGGGTTGAAGCCTGAAGTCACCGCGAGGGACGCTGGGAGTCATAGTCTCTAATGGTGGACATTCCATGTGACGAGGGTGGCGGCAGGCGTCCGCTGGAACTCCATTTCCTGGCATGCCACAGTGAGTCCTGTCTTCCTGGCGCTGCCATCGGGGTTTGTAAACATTTCTGTCAAAGTAAACGTGGAGTCGTCAAAGTGACTCTCCGGCAGGGTGTCGGTGTTTTGGCCATTCTCTCGGTCCCATGCGGCAGCTCAGAGACATCACTCCCACCCCATGGGAACTGCCTGTCGTCGCAGGGTGCTGACGACCTGTTCTTGCTGAATGACTCGGACTGGACAAGCCTACCTGGGGAGCCGCCACCACCCTACCAGGTCAGAATGGAGCCGCAAGTTGAGAGCTGGGCTCAGGGAGGGAGGCTGGAGCTGAGCTGCCATTCATCTCACACACACTACAGAAGGAGGGAGGCATTTGCGGACTTTGTAATAACTCCTCCTCTGCATTTCTGGGGGGTTGCGGCACCCCATTAGCATGGAAATGGTGGCTGGAATGACTCATCATCTGACAGCCATAGTGGAAGAGCCTGGAGGAAGAGGTTCAAGGTTTAAAGGTCCTGTACCCCTCTGTGAAGACAATGGCAGCTGTGCTCTAGGCCACAATTATAATGCAGTTCACTTGGGTGGTTAATATACTATTACTAAAACTGGATTCCCATTCATATCCATGGCTGTTGGAGGGAAGCTGCATGTCCTGTTGATGGCTTTGAATGGGATGCTGCATGTTCTAACTGGTTGGACCATGGTTGTGAATGGGATGTTGTTTGTCCAGAGTGTGGCTGTAAGTGGGATAGTGCATGGCTGGATTGTGGCTGTGAGTGGGATACTGCTTGTCTAGATTGTGGCTCTGAGTGGGATGCTGCATGTCCGGACCATGGCTACGCGTGGGATGCTGCATGTCTGGACCGCGACTGTGAATGGGATGCGTCATGTCCAAACAGTGACTGTGAGTGGAATGCTGCCTGTTTGGACCTTGCCTGTGAAGGGAATGGTGCATGTCTGAATGGGATACGGTTGTCTGTGACTGTAGGTAAGAAGGTGCATGTCTGGACTGTGGCTGTGAGTTGGATGGTTCGTCATCATCAATGGGACATTTTGTGCATGGCTGTGAAGGGAAGGGAATGGTGCATGTCTGAATAGGATACGGTTGTCTGTGACTGTAGGTTAAGAAGGCGCATGTCTGGACTGTGGCTGTGAGTTGGATGGTGCGTCGTCATCAATGGGACATTTTTGTGCATGGCTGTGGTAGTATGGTGCTTGTCCTCAGCTGTGGGTGGGATGGCACATGGCTAAGGCTGAGAGTGGGATATCCATGTCTGTGGCTGTGAATGGAATGGTCATGTCCAACAGCTGTGGGTGGGATTGCACCTGTCTGTGAGTGGGATGGTGCACGGCTGTGCGTGGGATGAGCAAGTCTGTTGCATGTCTGTGGCTAGGTGGGTGCTTGTCTGTGACTGGGTTGTTGTTTCCATGACTGTGAGTGAGACTGTAGCAGTGATTGGGGCAGCACACGTTGGGATGGTGTATGCCATAGTGTGTGTGGCATTCACATGCATTCGGCGGCAGTTCCCCCATGGCAGCGGCACTCCTATAAGCTCGCCGCAGCCGTATCGGCTCTGGCTAGAACTTGTTCTAGTTCCCGGTTTATATGCCTGAGCTACATGCCATGACTGCTGCTCATTTCTTCTTTACCTCTACTCTTCCTGTCTGTGTAGCTGATAATGGGCTCTAGCTCTTCATACCTGCTACCCTTGTGCCACCCAGTAGGCCCAACCCTTAGTTTTTCTAAGTCAGTAGTTGGGTTTTATTTTGTTACTATTTTTATATCCTGTATTCTTTTCCTATCCCATTGGGCTAGAAGTCTGTAGCCCTTTCTATTCTACCCACTTGTTTCTTCTACTTGCAAACAGAACTGAGGCAGGAAGGGGAGGCTGGCATCCGTTGTTGACTAGCTCACGTGTGTGTCATTAGTATGTCGGCTGTATGGGTGCTGCCACTGACCAACATTGGTCCACTCCTTTAATTGATCAATCAATCAGTCAATCACTCAAGTCTCTATCCAGGTGAACACCATTGAGCAAGCTCATTTACAAGGCAGACCTGTGTCACACAAGGTAAAAGAACTGCAAAAGACTTTGCTCCCACGGAGTCCTAGCACCTCTGGCTTAGACCCAAAAGTGGGAATGAATGGTGAAGATGTTCGTGAAGATCCAGGTCGCCCCTGAAAAAGGGACCTTCAGGGCTCAGAGGGCCTACCCAGTTAACAAAATTAATAAATAAAATAAAAAAATAAAAATAAGATTAACAAATATGGTATGTAATTTTTGTTTTCCCTAATGGATTTTCTCCCCATCAGGTAGTTGAGGGGAGGGGGCCTTATTTTATTTCATTCCCTGACATGCCAGGTTGGGCACAAGAAACTGTAGCAATACAACAGCAACCCCAAGCTTCCTACGCCATGTTGAGCCCTTTAGTACAACTTGAATGGATGGGCATGGGGAGAGCAATGTTTGGCTACCCAGGGGTTGACCACCACCTTTTCCACCCTCCGCTTGCAAATGTACTGCTGTTCCCCTCCTTATCTCTGTTTGGCTAAATACAGGTATAGTGTACTAAGTTTCCTTCATTGGTTTCATAACCTTGTGCTGCTTTGTCTGGATGCTTCCTTGTGTTGCAGGTATGGGGGTGTAGACACAGACACTTGCTGCTGCCCTGTTTAAATGGAAACTACTAAAATATTGCTGGTGTGCGTAACGATGTTCCTGTTGATTGTACTGGAACTGCAAATTAATCATGATCTATCCTTAGAATTAAAAGATGTTACATAAAAATCTGAATAACTCCTTACTATTTTGGGCAGGCACTTGATTTAGTTCAGTTTAAAATAATTAAAATCACAGCAAGATTTCTGATGTCTGTGGCTAGTTTTTAAATAAATAAAGAGAATACCCAGTATTTCTGGCTTATGTAATGAGCTTTGCCTAATATCGCAGCCTGTTTTTTTTCTTTCTTGTCTGTTGGTTAGCAATAAAGATACAGTAGCGTGAAGCCAAAAAGAAACCACCTTTATACACTTAGAATACTAAGAGAGGGCTTATTTTTTTTTTTTATTTAGTATTTTTGGTGGTAGGGCTCTCCGCCAGGTATCTGCCATGGTCACAGCCCCCGGACTTCCACCTACTGTCACTGCTAGGTATCCCGGTCACCCACGGCTTTCCCCTTGGAGGGCGGGGCCGTGGAACTGGTCCCCAGTCCAGTCTGCGGAACAAGTATCTGGTTGGGGGATCCTAGTGACAGCGGCTAATTGAAGCCCAGGGATTGCTTCATAGAGGCAAAGGCCCCACCTGGGTTTTTCTTGAATGGTTCCCCTGTGGAACTGGGTGCGTGCAATGATGCAAGCTGAAGGACAGCCCACACACATCCGTGCGCACTTCCCTTGAAGTGTCCACACCCTGCTCCCCCCCATGCTCTTGCCTGGCACCATGCACCCCGGCTTCCGCCAGAAACTCTGGCTGATGCTGCTAATTCCCCCCTCCCAGAAGGAGGCAGTCCTTCGGTGCTCAGTCCTTCCCTTCCCTACTGACCCCGACAGCCCATGCCCATGCCCATTCCAAACACTGGTGCCGGGCGACGTGAGGTGTGATGCCCAGCGCCAACCTCAGCCACCGGCCAGCTGCAAGTAAGAGAGGGCTTATAGGAAAGTGGAATATCACAGTGAACTCAAATTCTACTTAAGCCTTCGTGACTTTGTAAACTTGCTATATTTAAGTTTAGTTTTAACCTGAAATAGAATAGACTTTGTAGTTCCTGATTGTATTGCCCTCATCGTTTTGAAACTCTGTCATGGTAAAAAAAAAAAAAAATAATAATAATAATGTTTTGCCACTAACATGAGGCTACTTTATTTATTTATTTATTTTTATTTATTTCTAAGAATCAGTTTACAACCTTTGAGCCAGAGGCTCGTTTCCAAAGGTACTTCGTCACATAAAGACATACATTGTGTTTTTGGTTACATAGCATAGATTTGCAAAACAATAGGCGTTCAACAGAGGCGCCACGTCACACTGTGGTCAGACAAATGCAGTTAGGTTACAGGGTACATGTAATTGATAACAGGTGTTACACAAGTTGGTATCAAGTGAGCAATCCAGTTGGTAAACACTGAAACAGCTGGCAGTGGCCAGGTTAAACATAGGCACGGTATACAGGGAAGTGGTGGTGGGGATGGCTAGGTGGAGAGCTGCCCGGGGGGCGTTGTCAAGAGAAGCAGAGGTGGAGGCTATGTTCAGAGACAGGAGCAGTTACAAGTGCTGAAGATGTGGTTCCAAAGGGTGGTTTTGAACTTGGAGATGGTGGTGGCATTGGTGATGGGGGCAGGGAGAAGTTAAACCAGGTTGGGGCTCTATAGCAGAAGGACCTCTGGCAGCGGCTGGTTCTTGATCTGGGGACCATTAGAGTGGTCTTGTAGGAAGACCGTGTTGCAATAGTGGGAGGGCTCTGGTGGATGGATGCCGTTACCCCAGAGAGGCCAGTAGGGTTTTGTGAGGAGACAGGTTTGGTATCGGAGGCGTTCATCCAGGGTAAGCAGGTTAGCCTCGACATACAGCTGACAGGTGTGTGTGTGAGCCTGGGGCACCAGTAATCAATCTGCAGGCTTTATTCAGGGTTAAGTGAATTTTGTTGAGTGCAGTGGTGTCGGCAGCCATATACTGGTAGACCATAGTCTACAAGGGACAGAGCGGATGATGTAACAGCGAGCGGAGAGCATTTGGGGAAGGCAGGTTCTATGGCGGAAGAGGATGCCAAGCCGTGTGTTAGTGGCGGATGTTAGGGTGTCGATGTGGTTGTGAAATGTGAGGGCTGAGTCGAAGGTAACCCCAAGGTATTTGTAGGAGCAGACTTGTTCCAGTGGCTGATTGGTACTTGGAAGGATATAGAGTGGGTGGTTGCTAGCTTTGTTTTGGGGGTGGGAAAAGAGCATAGCTTTGGTTTTATTAAGATTGATAATGAGTCTTAAAGACTTAAAGGTCAAACTCATATTCCTTGGATGTTTAGTCTTGATAGATCAGTTTTCAAATATTTTTGGTTTTAGAATCAGGTATGTTACACTATATAAGATTAGGAAGCTTACACAACTTCTAAAATGGGCTTTTACCATCTGTTTGAATGAAGCCTTTTTCCAGCTCTATAAACAGACCAACTACCTCACCCAGGTTCCTGACCAACCATAAAAATGTACTCAGTCTTGCTTGATCAGTATCACTGGCCTTTTGTTCCAATGTCTCTTGCATGCTTTGCCATTGTCTTAACTTATGCAGCACTCCTTCAGATAGATTAAAACTGTTTTTATGTTGAGCAAGTGTTGTTTTGCAGATTGCCTCTCCCTAGCTCCCTCTTGCTCCAGCAATTGATCTCCCCTTGTTTTCCCCATCCCTGGGCCCTGGCCAGGCTACTCGGATCGACTGGAAACTCAGCCGTTTTTTTCATTATACCTAGAGGCTGGAAGACGTACTTCATAGCTCGTACAATCATCACATGGTGTCACAACTCTGATATTCTTTGTCCTCGTGTTGCAATAATTTAGAGGCATGAAACCTCTCAGTTTTAAATAGTGGGTTTCTTTGTTTTTCAGAAAAAAAGTGAATTATCTTTCCAGTCACAAAGTTGTGCAGGCTGAAAGTTTTAGTACCTCCTCTCTGAGATCATTCATTGTTATTCTTGTCATTGGTAGGCTACACAACCTGAAGACTTCTTCAGTGTATCACCTAGGTCAGCTGCATGTTCACCGGGCATGTTCACGTGAGGTGTCCCACTTGCTTATCAGACTCTCTTGCACTGTTTTTCTTGTAGCCAGTAATCACAGATAGCTGCAAGGTGCAAGAGACACCACTCACCCATTGATAGCTATAGAAAGAATCATGTCCCAGCCCTCCAGTGCATTTCAGTGGGACCGCTGCGAAACACTTCCTGACTTTGGTCACAGTAGGAATTGGTCAGCTATGCAGATCAGCCCCCAAAACAAATGCTTTTTATTTCTTTAAAACAAAACAGAAATCCATGCAGACAGGGGGTAAGTTTCTGTGTTTTTAAAATAATGAAACAACTTTAAAATACTGTGTTGGGGAGGGTCTGGGTTGTGTGTGTGTGTAGGGGAATAAAAGTAAAAACAGCAGATGGCACAAATTACCATTCTCATTAAATAGAGAATAACCCCCTCCATGACGATCAAAGAGATTACTGAATGGGCAATTGTGCACATCCAGTGTGTTTTGCCGCAGAGGGGTTCTTATTCCCTCTAACCTTGAGAGCAAAGCTCCAGAAGTCCATGGAAATCAGGAACCTGAGGTGGCAGAACACACTGGTTGTGCATAACGTTAGTGTATAGTATTATGTGAAATGTGTGCACAGCGGTTCTTTTGCTCTCAGAATGACACTGACTTGTACAGCCTCTGGAGGTTTCAGAATGGTGTTGAGCCACAGAAGGGTATGGTCACATTCCATGACCTTTGAACTGTGGTACAACAGCATTTTGAAAGGGATGGAATTGAGTACAGTACAATGCTGTACTAGTCACTATATATTGAACAGAGGATGGGTGACCATCCACAATAAGGCTGTGTTTCTATCGAGGGAGTTGATGACATCATAGAGATCTCAAGAGTGAAGCTTGCGAGGTCTCTATGATATCCCAACTCCCAAGATGGGCTTACAACCTGGTGTCGATGGTTGCCCATCAGCTAACTATAGTTTATGGTTCCTGAATACCCCGAAAACAAATATTTGACAAGATGATATACCTTGTGTTCATGGTGCTGCTTGGTCCTGGCAGCTCAGTCGACTCAGTGTGGTCCTGCTGTGCTCCTGTTCCTTCAAAGATTCCCAGGGGCTGTTCTCTGCTTCCAACCCTAAACACATTTTCTGCGGCACTTATTGAAAAAAATGGACAAAATTCATGCAGTTTGGAAACACGGAGCTGACTATGGCAGTCCATGTCCAAACTGTCTCAGTGAGGTTCTCGCTAAGTGGTGCCGCCACGTTTTATGTAATTTTTCTCAGCACAGCACTGTTTCCTCCAATCAGGTGGCAGGAGAAGGCTGAAAAGTTGGTGTACTCTCGATCTGACATCAGAACGATAGTATGACACCTTTTTTGATCTTTGAACTGTCCTACAACAGGATTTTGAAAGGCTCTGGTTTCCATCCACAGTAAGCCCTAACCATATACTATAGTCCAGTAACCATACTGAGTTAGTGTAAAAACATCATGGATATGAGAGTGAAGCTCAAGTACCCCTATGAAGCCTCCACACTGATGAGGTGTGAAGTTACTCGAGGGTTCATCAGAGTTTGTTTTTTTTAAATGATGTTTAATATAATCAATCAGCTTCATAAAGGTGTTTATTGTGGGAAGCAAGGCTCTGTGTTTTGGTTTTCCCTCAGTTCTACTGTTTTGAAGTTTTGAGATGTGCTTGTGAAATGGGCTTACTTTCAGCTGACTTAATCAACTTGTGCTCCAAGATGTGTGTCAGGCTGGCTGGAGCACGACTGTGATTAAGGCAGTTGTGTGGAAAAAGAATTCATGCTCCAAACCAGAAATTATTTCTCTGAATGTTCCAAAGTGTGGATTATTGGTCTTCAAAAAACACAGATGAAACTGGCTGATCATGTATTGTATGCAGAATAAATGATGGGTTATTGTGAATTACAAGGTGATAATTCAGTTTAGGGGTTCATGGGACACGGTGATCGACAAGGCCAGAGACCGAATGGAATTATGGTGTTCCATAAACCCCGAGATATAATTCTGTCTTTCTATTTCAAAGTTATCCATCTTTTATTTTGTGTATTATATGGCTTATCCCTTAAAAACTAGAAACAATTGTTTAACTACTTACTGTTTTTATGGTCAGTTTTATTTTTTGTTACAGTAAGCACTGGTGTTTTATTGGGCCCAGGAAGGTTGGTTTCAGGTCACTGTCCCTTTGTGTCTGCTGCTCCCCAGCATCTGTGAGCCAGAGGACTTGGTCAAATAGTGGGCACCAGTGCTCTCTCATTCCACCACTGACTCCAGCCCCTCCAGAGCTTATTGAGAAACAGAGTCGGGTTGCACAGAAAACTGACACTTCAACTGCTAGATAACTTTTGTTTGTTAATTTATTGTTTAAAAAATTAGAAAAATAGCAGCATGTTATTTGGCGCTTGTAGTAATATGCTGCCATTTTTCTAAATCTTTAAACAATAAATTAACAAATGGAACTTATCTAGAAGCTCAAGTGCAAGTTTTCTGTGCGGCCCGACTCTTTGCTTCTCATTGATTCTTTTAACGTCTGGGCTACAGAAATAGTTTTTATGTAGCTGTCTCCAAGTTGCACCCTACAGAGCTCATACCGATGCCTGACTCCATTATCAGGCAGCAGTGACGTGGCCTACAGAGAAACAGAGAGACAGAATCTTATAGCAGATAAGGGTCACTTGGCCCACTGTCTGCCCAATTATTTTTTTTCCTACCTTTATTTTTGTTGTAGACCCACTTTATCTATGGTGATTTCCACCCCTTCCCCCTACACTTACAATTCTCTTGTGACTATCCCAGGCATTTTTGAACCCCACCATTGATTTCACCCTGACTACCTCAGCTGGAAGGCTGTTCCTGGAATCCACTACTCTTTCTGTGAAGAAATATTTCCTTGTATCTCTCCTGAACCTACCCCTCCAGCTTCATATCATGTCCACTTGTTCTAGAGCACTTTTCTGAAAAATATTCCCCTCCTGTACCTTATCAACCCCTGTGAGGTATTTAAAGGTCTCTAGCATATTCCCCCTCTCCCTTCTGTCCTCCATGGTGTACATATTGAGCTCCTTTATGTACATATTGAGCTCTTTATGTACATGTTGAGCTCCTTAAGCTTCTCCTCGTAGGTCTTTGATGCAGACCATGCACCATTTTGGTAGCCCTCCTCTGGACTGCCTCCTTTTCTGTCTGTGTTCTTCCTGAGATATGGTCTCCAGAACTGGATACAGTACTCAGGGTGGGGTCCTGCTAGTGATCTATATAGAGAGAAACCACCACTTCCCATTTGTGCTGGTGTTACCCCTTCCTATGCACCACAGCATCCCACTAGCCTGACTGCCTTATCACACTGCCTGGCCACCTTTAGGTCATCTGATATGATTACCCCCAGGTCTCTTTCCTGATTGGTTGTTAGTATCACTCCACCCATTTTGTACTCTGCCCTGGTTTCTATAGCCTAAGTGCATTATTTTGCACTTTTTTGCATTAAAACCCAGAAGCTGCCATACCCCTTGACCATGCCTCTAGTTTTGCAGTTCTCTGCCCATCCTTTCCAGCCCCAGACATGTTTGTGCGGAAAGACACACTAAGCCAAGGCTTGTTTCCAGGTGCATCTAGGGAAGTTAAGTGACTTCTAGAGCCTTCACTTCAGAAATGATAGACAGACTGGAGGTGGTATATCATAGGGCAACAAAGATGATTCAGGGCCTACAGGGGAAAAACTACGAGAAACATCTGAGAGCATTAAACATGCACTTGCTAGAGGCTGGGAGGGAGAGGGAAGATATGATAGAGACTTTCAAGTTTCTGAAAGGGATTAATAAAGTGAAAGGCAGAGAGTTATTTAATAGGAACGTCAGCTCATTGACATTAGGGCATGAATGGAAACAGATGGGGGGAGCTTTAGATGGGACTTGGGAGTATTATTTTACCGAAAGGGTAGTGGAGCCATGGAACACCCTGCCTGCCAAAGTGGTGGGTGCCAAAACTGTGGAAGGCCTCAAGCATGGAAGGGACAGGGTAAAGGAAATAAAAGAAAGCTCTACAGCATGTGCTGGGAGGCAGAAGGATGAGCTGAGGGGGGGGGGGATAGGTCCCTGGACAGATGCTAGATCTTGGGCAACCATGGGCATACTGGATGGACCAGTGGTCTTTTTCTGACATCACTGTCTGTTTCTATGACTTGCTCCTGGTTACACAGTATGCAAGTGGTGCCTGTAGGATTCAAACCCAGTTCTCCAGCTTTGCAGCTCAGTGCTCTTAATCACTACACCATATTCGCCTGGAGCTGAAATTGTGAACACCACAGCTTATATTTATGCCCAGGTGGGCTATCTTTAAGGGCTATCTTAAAAAAAAAAGGCTTACTAAGCTTCCACCAGGAGCAAGTCAGGCAGCAGAACGCTGAGGAATGCACACCAAGTGACAGTTGTGAGCTCCAGGAGGGCGTTAATGATTTTTTTTTTTTTATTACAGCAGCCTAGAGATATCTCCCTCCATGGAAACCTAGTAAGTTTACAATGAGTGAGTCATTAAAAAAAAAAAAAAAAGAAAACCTGCATAAACTGTTTTTAAAATATATTTTAATTTTGATTGATAGCTAAATTTTGTAATTTATGGATAACCATGACTAACAACATTTAACTGTGAATAATGATCACAGGAAATGCTTTGTGAATGTGATTAAAGGCCATAGCCGTATAATATAAAGGTGTTGTACCACAGAATGGTACAGCATATAACAGCGTTTTAGTTTGGATGGAAATCCATGCACAACATGGGGTAACCATATACCATATTACTTTCATATACACTAAATTTATTTATTGAATTTTGTTGACCGGGTAAACCCACTGGGCGTCAAAGAGTCCCTTTTTCAGGGGCAACCCAGAATTAATTACACGAGTTATCAAACAGGAATACAGTGTAGGGATGATGCTGACAGTAGGCAGTACAATTTAGAACAGATTACATGACAGAGGTAACTTAATAGTTAACAGTAAACACACATTTTGACTACAGCCTGAATTCACATCAGTTTACATATGAGTATAGTAAAATTAACCACTAAAACAGACAAAGACAAACTGCAGTGCTGTCAATGCCAAGCAATCAGTATATTTGGGGTATACTGTAGGTAACAAGGTTTATCAGTGATAACGGTTGCATTGGTTCTTTCTATAATATGGGCTTTTAAGCCCTTCTTAAACCCCCCACCAAAGAGGAGAGTACTTGCAGTGCATTTGGAAGGCCATTCCAGATAGTACGGATAGATTTTGCAAAGGATCTACTCCCAGTAGCAGTTTTAACTTTAGGGACCGAAGAAGTTTTCAACTAGAGGATCTGTGGGGTGTCTATCAGGTTTATTCATTAACAGACCATGCAGGTCAAGTGGAGCATGTGGGCCTATCAGCTTGAAGGTCATGCATAGCGATGCATATTCAAGTCTGTCAATGAGTGAGGGCCATTGGAGGGAATCTAGAACTTTGCAATGATGTTCCCTGACCGAGGCACCGGCAGCAAAGTGAGCTATTGTGTGGTATAATCATTTTAATTGTTCTATTTCAGAGCATCTAATAGAGAGTAGGACAGAAGAACCATAGAGGAGGGGTGGTAAAAGGGTTGCAGTGGCTATAGGTAGGCTTGATTCTTCAGAGAGATAGGG
The DNA here is from genome assembly GCA_016271365.2 of Neoceratodus forsteri. Taxonomy (NCBI): domain Eukaryota; kingdom Metazoa; phylum Chordata; order Ceratodontiformes; family Ceratodontidae; genus Neoceratodus; species Neoceratodus forsteri. Next base: position 93,441,601 of record CM057450.1, on the reverse strand, counting down.
GCTCAGACAGTATAGCAGTCCAAATTTTCGGTGTAAAGTTTTTTTTATCAGATATTCAATATGGGCTTTAAAGGTGATATCCTGGTCAAGACGAATGCCCAGGTACTTAAGGGAGTCAACCATCTCAACATTTATTCCACTTGAGAAGGAAAGGGTGAGCAGGTTCCCCCTTTTGGGGCCTAAGCTCTTCGGGCAAAAGATAATGGACTGTGTATTTTTACTGTTAAGAACCAACTTATTTATTAAGAGCTAGTTCTCTAGTAATTGTAAATCAGAAGTAAGCAGATTACTAATTTCAGTGCTATTGTTAATAGTACCGCATCATCAGCATATAGTAATAGTTTTGCCCCACCACAGTTTGTTGACATTTCATTAATATAAAGTGAAAATAGGAGCGGGCCCAGTATAGACCCTTGGGGAACACCATCCCAGATCAGGCACCTATTGGACAGATCCCCCTTACAGAATACAAATTGAGACCTGTATGACAGGTAGTCTGGAAACCAGCTTAAAGTTAAATTATCTAGGCCCAAAGAATTTAGCTTGGTAGCAGTATTTGATGATCTAAAAGTCAAAGGCATTGGTTAAATCGATAAACACAGCACCTGTCATCAACCCACTGTCAGTCCTATCCAAGATATCTGTGGTCAGTCGGACTATGGCAGTATCTGTTCCATGGTTTTTATGAAAGCCATAATGGAACAGGGTGAGCAAATTATGCTGCTCTGCATAGTCTGTGATTGGGTTATAGACTAACCTCTCTAGTAATTTGCTTAGGGTACAAAGGATGGAAATTGGCCAGTAATTTGCTACTAGTGTTTTTGCACCCCCATGTGTACTGGGGTTACGCGTGCCACTTTCCACACAGATGAACTACCGTTTTCTGGATGGATCTATTAAAGAGCAGCATAATGGGATGTGCAATTACTGGGGCTCCCAGATTGAGGAACTTAGGATCAAGCTTATCATATCCTGCGAGCCCATTGTTTTTAACTGGATAGGAGTACCAGTACTTCTTTTTTTGTTACAAGCCTAAAATGGAAGTTAGGGCGTGGGAGGTTAAGGGTAGTAAGGTCAGGGGGTCTTGAGGAGGAGGGATGTGAAGGATTCTTATAACTATCAAGGTTGGTAAAGAAAGTGTTAAACAAGATTGCGACATCCCTGGGACTTACACAAGTTTTACCCTCAAATTCAATATTGCAGTTACTTTCCGATGACCGTCCCTTTTAGATGGCATCAATCTTGGACCAGGACATTTTAGGATCTTTAAAGTTGTGTTCCTGCAGATTGCTTAGGTAGTTCTGCTTAGCCTTTTTCAGTTCAAGTTATGTGAATTACAATAACTCTCTGTACTTATGCCAGTCATGTGAGAGTTCTGAAGATTTAAAGGATTTCCATGCTCTGTCCCTCACTTTCTGGAGCTTTTTGAGCTCTCTGGATATCCATTTTGATTGTTGCCCTCTGACATGGATTTGTTTGAGGGGGTCATGTCTATTTGCCATAGGGAAGAAATTGTGTAAAGAAATCTAGTGCTTCCTCAGTAGACAGGAGCATTCTAATTTGGTCCCATGCAGCTAGAGAGCGAAGGAAGGAGGGCAGTTCAAAGCTGGAGAAGTCCCTGGCCCAGAAGGTTCTTGGAGGGGGGTGCCGGAAATTATTCTTCCAAATTGTGGAAGATAGGGGCATGATCACTTATAGAGTCAGCAAATATGCCCATAGCTGTGAAGTTTATGGACTTTGAGGCTAAGATCTAGTTGAGTATGGAATGACTACCCATTTTCAGATTCTGCTAGGTGGGGATGTTGATGAGTTGAGCCCCTTGTAGGGCATTCTTAACTCCTCCTCGAACATCAGGAGACCAATGTATGTTAAAATACCCTAGAAGTATTTTTTCACCACCCAGAAGGTCAACTAGAGTTTCCGTCAGGAGCTTGAGGGCCTTAAATGCCCCTTTAGGAGGATTGTAAATGCAGCCTATCTTTAGAAACCTAGCCCCTCCTAGTGTAAGGTAGGTGACAGTAGCTTCACAGTTCTCATTTAATAGCCCAGGGATAGGAACCAGGGAAGCCGTCAGGGAGAGTTTTAGATAAATAACGACACCTCTCCCCCTTTCTTTGATGGTCGGTCTTGCCTGTAGGTAGTGATAACAAATTGATAATCTAGACATAGAAGGATACTACATGCTAGTGGGGGACTTTAACTACCCAAGTGCAAACTGGGAAACCAATACATGTGTAACATCACAGGAAATGCAATTTCTGTATATAGTATTGTAAAATAATTAAGATCAAGTGGTCAAGGAACCTACAAGGGGCACAGAATACTAGATTTGATACTAACCAACTTCATGGAAAAATGAATACTGTGGAACTCGTAGAACCACTTGCAGACAGTGACCATAATATGATTAAAACAGCTTTCCGATTAGAAAATACATCATATGGGGGGAAAACAACTTTAAAATGCTATAATAAGGCAAAATACAAGAACATGAAGGAATACCTAAATGTATAGGACTGGAATAAGGAATTACAGGGTAACTCCTTAGAATACATGTGGAATACAATTAAAAGAAAAAAAGACTTTTGTATCACTAACTGTGTTCCAGAAATACACAAATATGACTCAAATAGAAGAATACCACAATGGTTTGCTAACAATATTAAAAAGAAACCAAAAAAGAAGGCATATAAAAAGTAGAGAGAAAATCGGACAGAAAACAATTGGGATAAATACAAAAACTTAAACAAGGATTGTAAAAAAAAATGATAAAGAAGGCCAAAGCTGACAATGAACTTAGAATAGCAACTTCAATAGGAGATAACCAAAAACAACTTTATGATTACATAGGTAGCTTAACCTTTGCAGGGCTGCAGACTGATATATCAGTAAAAAATTCCTATACGTTCTAATTCTGTCGACAGCTTAAGGGTTAAGAGGGAGTAAGAACACAGTGGGACAGATAAAAATGGGAGATCAAATAACAGATGAAACACACATAGCTGATGCTTTTAATGAACATTTTGTTAGCACTTTTAAGACGAGAATAACAAAAAAAACACAAAATTGTAAATATCCAAAGAGATATCGGAAATATAACTATAGATGAGGTATATAAGAAACTAAAACAGCTCAAGGTCAACAAGTCACCAGGCCTAGACTAGACAGAGTACATCCAAGAATCCTAAGGGAACTGGCTGGGGAATTGGCAGGTCCACTATGTATGTTGTTTAATAAATCGGTAAAAGAAGGTGTCACACTGACTGATTGGAAAAAAGTAAATGTGACCCTGATATATAAAAAGGGAGACTGAAGTGATGTCAGAAATTTTAGACCTATTAGCCTGACCTCAGTGATAGGAAAAACATGGAGGGTTTTATAGGAGATATCATCCAACAACACATAGAAGAAAGGGGACAAATAGATACAGCTCAGCATGGCTTAAGCCAAGGAAGAATATGCTTGACAAATTTAATACAGTTTTTGAACCTGTTAGCTCAGCCTTGGACAAAGGATTGCTGATAGATAAAATATATCTGTACTAATCGAAAGCTTTTGATTCAGTATCACATAAAGAAATAGTTACACAACTAGAAAAACAAGAAATTTGCCCTTCCGTGGTGTCATGGCTTAAGTCATGATTAGATGGCAGACACCAACGTGTATATATTAGAGATCATCAGTTGGAGTGGAAACCAGTGACAAGTGGTGTACCACAAGGGTCAACATTGGGACCACTGCTCTTTAACATCCTAATAACATCTATGCAGACGTCAGAAAGATCATGGATATGTAAATATGCTGACAACTTGAAAGTGGGAGCCATAATAAACAACAAAGAAGCTGCATTGAATTTGCAAAAAGACATAGACAGGCTGGGAGATTGGGCCAGAGACCATGGATGGAGTATAATGTAGATAAATGCAAGGTTGTGCATCTGGGGCATAATAATATTGTGGCACAGTATACTTTAAATAACATATTATTAGGGACAACAGAGGTGGAAAAAGATCTGGGCATTTATGTAGATGATAAATTGACTTTAAATGATCACATTAGGGAAATGGTCAAAAAGTGCAATAAAATCATTGGATGCGTCGTGAGAAACATTAAAAGTAGGAAGAGTGAGGTGACCATCCCGTTATTTATTTATTTATTAGCTTTTGTTTACCGGGTAAGCACACTAGACAAGGAATGCCTATTTTCAGGTGCAACCCGGGAGATTACAAAGATAGGTTTTACAAGTGGTATAACAAATACAGTAAACAGCATAAACAAGATGGCAGGCAAGCAGTAAGACAGTATTACAAGGAGGGATTAACCCACGACAGGGTATGGGTTTACTGAGCATTAATCCATGCCTGGGGGGGTTGGAATCACGAGGTGAAGCTGAGTGATTTCAACCCAGGCGTGGTCTTCATCAGCCAACCTGAGTGGGTTAATCCTCTTATAACGTGGGCAGTGTTTTGTTAGAGTTTTGCCTAAAGGAATAGTGAAATAAAGCCATGTGACCATGCAACTGTGGGTATATCAGACATTAATCCATGGTCAGGTGACCTGTTTGGATGAATGAGAAGACTGTATTTTAGGAGCCCATATTACAAGGAAGGTGATACATTAGCAGTGAGCAGTGAGAACAAATACACATGCATATTGAGCAGGTAAGCAAAAATGCATAGAGGCAAGGACAATCAGCACAGTAAAGGGTGATATACAATTAGTGGAAGAATACACCTGCATTGAGGTGGGGCTTAGTGTCATTGGTCCAGTATGAGGATAAGGATGTTAAGTGCTTAGGTGCATGGGCAGGTAAGGGCTAAAGGTCTCCATTTATGGACCCAAGGGGTAGGGGCCTTGGGAACCGGGGAATGGATGGAGCACACCAAGTTAGGCAGGGAGATACTTGGTGGTCTAGGGACAGTGGCAGGCCGAGGCCGACTTCAAGTGAGACCAAAGGGAGCTCTTAAACAATAATTGAGTGGAAGTACTTCTGGTGAGTGCAGGTAGGGTATTCCAGAATCTGGGGGCACAGACCGCAAAGGCATGGTCGCCAGCCAGTGTACAAGTTTTTGGTAGGGTTGCCACCTGTCAGGTCTTTTGCCTGGTGATCAGGTTTTCAGGGTCCCTATCAGATAATCCGGTTTTGCTCTGTGCTGGTCAGGTTTTTGAGCCATTTTGAGTACTCACATACTTTTGAAACATATTTTGTTGTATCATGCATTGTTTCAGCTGCATGTCCAGGTTACAAACAAGTTCTGTTGTCAGTATAGACCTTTGTTTGTGGAAGCAGTCAAACTGTGAGGTGTAAAGTATGGCCATTAACACCATTAGCACTTATTTAACCTAATCATTTCCACTGTATCTTAGAGTGGCATAGCAGCAAAGCTGCCCCCACCTTTTGTAACAGTAACAGAACCGGTTGTCTTCCACTTTCATTTGCTGGTAAACATTTTCATATCTGTACATGAGTTTTCTTTTATCTCTGTGTGTTTATCTGGTAAACCAATGTCAGTAAATAAATAACTAGGAAGAATCTAGGAAAGTAACTTTAACAGGTACAGTACAGTATCTTAATATTTGTGTTGAACTGTTGCTTTAAGCCTTGTCTTTTATTGATATAACAAATGCCTTTCTAGGAGGAACAATGCATGATGAGTCATGAAAAGGGGTGAGGCTAGAGGCAGTGCTTAGGATCTGGTTTTTGCTTCATTCAAAGGTGGCAACCCTAGTTTTTGGGACAAGGAGGGGATGGTAATCAGCAGATCAGAGCTGATAGGATGCCGGTGCTGGTTGAAGGAGTTTTGACAGGGCAGGTGGGGCGGCGTTGTGGATAATTTTGTCTATGAAGCAGCCCAGGACAAACTAGCGATAATTACTCTGGGACAGCCAGTATAGCTGGTCGTATAGTTCACAGTGGTGAGTAAGCCGGGGGATGGCAGGGGCAAAGTGGCAGATATTACTATAGGCCACATCCCATTTTGCAAGGCTAGTTTTAGTGGCGGGGGTGTAGGTTATCAGCCTGTAGCTGAGTGAGGGGAGGAGTAAGCATTTGGCAAGGCCAAATCAAGCAGCCATTGTAAGGGACCCACGGGCCCTATAGGCAAGTCCAAGTTTAACGTTCATTGCCGTGCATGCATTTTGAATATGCAAAGATAGGTCTAACTGAAGATCAAGTGTAACTCCCAGGTATTTAGAGGATCAAGTAGTGCCAACTGGGACACCATCATGGCCCAAGACTTTTAGGGGGACCGGGCATTGCTTGAGCATAGCTGAGGAGCCGAAGAGCATGAGTTAAGTTTTCTTTATATTCAGGATAAGCTTATTTCTCAAGAACCAGGTTTGCAGCTTATTGAAGTCGACCTGTAGATTATGATTTTTTAACACTGACATCACTCGAGCTGGATAGGAGGATCATATCGTTGGCATATAGAGTTGTGGCGCTACAGGTGGGGACCATCGGGAAGTCGTTAATGAAGTGAGAAAATAGAATAGGGCCTAAAATGGATCCCTTGGGGACACCAACCGGGATGGGAACTGGGTCTGAGAGAGCTTTATTAAACCTTACAAGCTGTAGCCTGCCAGTGAGATAGCCGGAAAACCAGTTTAGAGCTGGACCTGAGACAACGAGGGAGAGAAGCTTGTTGTGGAGTAAGGTGTGATCCACTAGATCAAAGGCATTGGAGAGGTCAACGAAGATTGCCCCACACGACTTGCCATGGGCCATGGCAGTCTTTATTTCAGATGTAACCTTAGCAAGGGCTCTGCCAGTGCTATGACCCTTATGGATCCATGCTGCTCGGAGGATAGTAGGGCATAGTTAATGAGGTAGTCCATTAGCTGTACCTCCACCACCTTTTCCAATATCTTGCTGACAGTGGAAAGGGTGGCTATAGGACGATAGTTTTCAATATGTTTTCGCTGACCCTGCTTGAAGATAAGGACAACCTTGGTTACCAGATAGGTGAAACAATTCCAGTGGTGAGGGTCTTGTTCAGAATTTGGGAGATAGGGAGGGTGAGCAAAGAGGCACCGATCTTTAGTAGTTTAGGTTCAAGGTCATCATGGCCAACACTCATGTGAGTGGATAGTCCGGTGAGTAGTTTGTAGGTTTCCCTTGCTGTGACTGCTTTGAGATAGCAGGGTGGGCGAGACAGCGGCTCTGTTGGGGAGGTGACGTTAGATATGGGTGACTTGGCATTATCAGCAGTAAATAGGGAAGTATATGCTAATAGATCAGAGAATTGATTATTGAAGGCATTGGCAACAGTGTCAGCATTATTGCAGTGTTTTCCATCAATGATCATGTCCATGGTCTCGCATCTACTTTGGCCCACCACTGCAGCTTTAATGGTGCACCAGAAATTACGCAGGTCCTTAGCAGAGGATAACAGGGCGGTCTTACAGTATTTGCTCTTAGTGGGTCATATGGCTGTTTTGCATGTGTTATGGAGCCGTTGGTATTCATGATAGGCAGATGGTTCATTAGTGGCTTTAAATTTACACCATTGCTTATGTGTGTTATTTATGAGGGAGAGTAGGTCACCATGCAACCATTTGGTAGCAGTGCCTCTGACTCGCTCTCTGACCCGAGGGGCATGCTTATCCTGCAGAGGAGAGAGGATATTTAGGAGGTTGTCCAGAGCACCAGTGGGATCTAGGGCAGAGAGTACTGGGGTCCAGTCAGAGGTTGCAAGGTCGTGAAGGAAGAGTGCAGGGTTGAGGTGGGAGAAATCTCTATCATGTATAATTTTGTGGGAGACTTTGGGATAGGTGACTCTCCAGACACAGTATATGGGGGAATGGTCAGATATAGAATCAGGAAGGATCCCAGACACGGAGATCCTATCAGGCCTGTTAGTTAGGATCCAGTCTAGGAGTAAGCCTTTACTCCCAGGAGAGGGGGTTTCGCATGGGCTCACTAATGAGCTGGGTGAGGCCGAGGGTTGCCAGTAAAGGTTCATACTGCTTGACATTATCACCAGACCAGTTTAGGTTGAGGTCACCGCATATAAGTACCTCATCTGAGGATATTTTGGGGCTAATATTTTCAAACAGATAGGAGAGCCCCTTGATACTCTGCTTGGGCATGTTATAGGCACAGATGATGTGGATTTTCTTGGCGTTCCCTAGAAGGAGCAGCCCATGGAAAAACTCGCAAGTTATGGAGGGGGAGAGCTACATCATACTAGATTGGGGTTATGTTGAGGTGACTTTTACATTACATTAATAGACCACCACCATGCTTTTTGCCAGTGCAATCACGACGCAGGAAGCTGTAAGTGGGGAGCGTAAGGGAGGAGTTGGGTGTGGTGGGTTTCTGCCAGGTTTCTGTGAGACACAGAACATCAGGGTTATGGCGGCTGATCCAGGTGGTCAATTCAATGTGATTGTGGGAGAGATTGCAAATGTTCTGGTGTGTAATATTTAGACCTTTAAGAGAGGCCCAGGAGGTGGGGTTGAGGGACCACTGTGTAGCAAGTCCAGGGTTTAGTTCTATGTGCCCTGCAAGAAGGATAAGGAGGGCTAAGAACAAGAAAAGGCAGCACAGCCAGCCCCTCCTGGTTGATGTTTTTTTAGGGTAGTGGTATAAACATTTGCATATGCAAAAAGCAGTTCTCAGGGATTTAGGTAGGAGGAACCAGAAGGGACACACATTTCTTTCCCAAGAAGCAATGAGATTTGAGTGGGTATAGTCATAAGGGTGATGCAACTCCAGAGGGCCTACATCTAGTGGGAGATGGACAGTGGCGAGATGCAGGGTCCATAGGGAGCAGGTTAGACAAGCAAGGAGATACATTGCGAGGTTAGCAATTGCGGGCATTAGGGGAGAGGTCTGCAAAGTCAATCTTAGTATCCGGTCCCGCTAAGAGGGGATGATGGCAGTGAACTGTGATGGATTGGGCAAGACAGCAGCTTATGCAACTGTAGTTTCAGGGGCTAGTTGTATGCCGGAGAGGTAGTTGGTTCTGGCTCTCCTTCACTGATTGGTTGCTTAGGGTAGGAAAGTGAAACTAAAAGGGCTGAAAGTGTGTCAGGGCAAGAGTGGGTGGGCGGGCGAAAATTTTGAGCTCTGTGGCTGTGGATCCATCCCGTCGGTGGCTTGAATAAGCTTATATGCTACATTGGTCAGGCCCCACATGGAATACTGTGCACCCTTTGTTACAGTTCAACACAAAGGGAGCATAAAACTAATGGATAAGGTGCAAAGAAGACTGATGAAAAAGAATTAAAACTGTGACAACAAAAACCTATAGGGAAAGGCTATAACATTTGGGTCTCTACTCTATAGAATATAGGAAAATGCATGGAGATGTATGCTATGTATGCAAAGCTTTCAAAAATGAACAGATTTGGCTAACTTCTAGGGACGTGGATATGATGTTCTATCCACACTTTCCGGCAATGTCCTTTCCCGTTAAGATGTGCTGGATAGTCTTCAAGCTGGCTCCTCCCACCCACCTGGCTGGTAACTCCCTCAGCTCGGCCTCATGATGCCAGATCTTCCTTTCTGCTGGAAGAAGTGGGTTCCCTCCTTACCGCTCCCGTGTTGAGTAGGTCCTAGCGCTTAAATTCTTCAGAATTACTTCAAAACCAGCTCTTACGAGTTTTTGTCTTCAGCTCGATCTTCGATCATGACTGTGATGGGTGATAAGTCCGCTCCTGGGTTCTGCTGGTGCCCATGCAGGCAGAAGATGTTCAGGACTGACCTGCATGCCACGTGCATCTACTGCCTATGGCACGACCATGATCCTCAGGCTACGATTTTTGCAGCTAGTTTCACCCAACCGTTCTGAAGAATCACCTCACCAGCCTGAAACTGGGCTGCCCGATGCAATGGAACCCGATGGTCAAATCCAAGGATGCCCATTGGGTGGTTTCCACAGCTGCGGGGTCCACCGAGCAGCTTGCGGCTTTCGAAGAGGAGGCAGCCCAGGTTGTGGCCCATTCCTCCTTGGCTTCTACCTTCGTGCAGCTTCAGCTCAGCTCGACCTTTATGAGCTCCTTCAAAAAATTATGCCAGTCTCTGCCGACCTTTGGTCAGGGACCGACTGTCAAATCTAAATGTAAAAAACAGTCTAAGAAAGAAAAGACTCGTCACTGATCGTGAGATCAGGAGCGCTTTCGGTCGAGGGCTTCCAATTCCCGCGCTTCTCTAAATTTGACTTCAGTTGAATCATTGGCCTTGGCCACTGGCTCCACAGTAACCCGGTCGGGCCTGCCAGCTGAGAAGCTGGTAGAAGTCCCAGTCGAGTCTTTTCTCGAGTCGACCGACCAGTTATCTGTCAAAGAGGCTGCTACTTCCTTGTCTAGGATCCTGGTCTTGACGCAGACTGTTGGAGAGACAGATCACTCCGCTGACCCACCGCCTGTGGTCCCTGACCCTGACCAGGAGGAGCCTCGCCAATCGCCGACTCCCTCTGAGCCCCAACACTGGTCCCCCCAGCAGCTGAGGTTGAGGTCTCCATCTTCTCTTGGGTGGAGCCAGTCCTGCCATCCTCTCGGCACCACAGGAAGTGGCACTGCTGCTATTCTTTATCCATGTCCTCCTTGGGTGAGGAGAGGCTTCAACGCAAGTTGTGAAGATGCTACGAGGACTTGATGTGGTAACAGTTGGTGTTCACCAGCACCAAACCGACCATGGTTTCTACGCTGGCCATCACCTGGCTGTCACCTGACTGGCCAACGTCGACTCCACTGATGGAACCAATTAAAACGATTCTGACTTGGCTGATTTCGGCTTCTCTGCCGATCATTATGGAACCACTGCCTAAACAGTTGACGGACAGCGCTCCGACTAAGGAGTCTCGGCCGACCAAGGGGCTTCCCCATTGGCTGTCAGTCACCGTCACCCCTGACTGTCCATGGAGGGTCAGTGGGACTCCAGCGGTTGCCCGCTCTTTGATGACTCTTCAGAGTCAGAGGGTTCCTCCCCGCACTCACGTCTGGTCAGTGTGGCGTCAGTGTTGGATCTCTCGATGGACGAAGTTCCTTCCTCTTTTATGGGCCTCCTCCGTCTGATCTCTGAATCGATGGGTATGAAGATGGAGCCTATCCAGAAATGAGCTCATTACCCATTGACCGAGATCCTTGACTGGGGAGACTCTCCAACAGAGGCTTTCCTGGTGGCAGAGGCCATTCTTGGCCCTGCCCTGGAGCTCTGGCAGCACTCTGCTTCCTGCCCTGCACCTTCAGACTAGATGGCCTGCAAGTACGGTATGTGGTACCCACCGGATCCCTTTTGGGATTCACAGAGCACCCCTTAGCCAAGGGGTTGGTGACCGACTCTGTGTTCTGACACTCTGGCAACACCCCAGGCATGTTGACAGGCCACCTGATAAGGAGTTCAAGAAGCTGGACCATGCAACTAAGAAAGTCTGTGCTGCCTTCTTGCTTGGCGTCCACCAGGCGAGCTCAGTCCTCCTCATGGCTCACTTCCCCCATGTCCTGCTGGGCACCTTAGATGGGGTGCTTCCTCATCTGCCTCCGGACCTTCAGACCATGGTCAAACAGGTCCAAGACAGTCCCAGGCTGTGGCCAAGCTGCAGCTGCAGACTGCCATGGACATTGGGGACTCCTGTAGGGGTCAACAAATCCCACAGCCTGACATCCCGGGCTATCAATTTTGTGTTCTGGACAAAAATCTCATTTGCTGCTAGTTGTCCGACAGACAACCAGCACAGCAATAATTCACCAGGCAGCTCATGGCAGAGATAAGGGAAGAATGCTGCAACAGGAGCCAAGGAAAAAAAAAAAAAAAACTGATTTCTTTCAATCCAGGCAGCAGGAGGTCATGCACCAGTAATCGGCAGATTAACCCTTGCTGTGCTGCTGACAGATGTATCTGTCCAAAATCTCTATCTGTTCTAATTCTGTTGGCAGGCAGTCTAACGGTTAATGAGACACAGTGTCTCCTAAATTGTATGGCAGAACAGAGCTAAAGAAGAGTGGCTGTTACGGGCAGGAAGGCAATGCAACCAGAGGGCTCCCACAGTTGAGTAGCTGTGACCACAGCATTTGTGAGAACACATCTCTGGAGATCGTCAGTCAGGGGCCAAATCTGAATAAAAAAAAAAAAGAAATGTGCCAGGGAAAATAGTTAAACACTCAATGCTCCCTGCTGTCAAGCTATACACAGAAACAGAGTTGCATGTACAGTGCAGTTCCCATAGAACATGGCAGAAGTGAAATGGTAGGCTATAAAAACAAAGTAGAATACTAAGGAAAGACATATCTGACTAGCAGCAGCGTCTTGTTCTAGGCTGTAGATATTTGGCTGACTGGGTAAATAGAGACAATGTGGTCAATTTACGATGCAGAGGTTGGTATTTCTGCAGATTCCTGTGTACATAGACCTCACCTTTCAGAATTTGTTTGTTACCATCGAGAAATTTGGTGGATGGCCCCTCAGGGGGTCTGTTTCTGACTTTGGACGTTGTGGGCCCTCCAGGCCCCATTGCTCGGCCTAGGAATGCCCAATTTACAATTCCAAGGTGTCATTTTCTACATTTATTGCCATGCCAAGTTGGATGGAACAACTTAGAAAATCCAATATGACTGCCATATCGCTAGTAAATACTTGATTCACTAATAATTTCCAAATCCTTAGCTTCCAAGATACCAGTTATCAATGATTCATGAACATCTATATACTGAACATTTATTCAGGAACGTTTATGACATCTATTTTATTGCTTTGAGGCTCCCTGTTGGACACAGGACCAAATGCACACATTAATACTACATAAAACATTGAATTCATGAGGCCATTTACTGATAAAATAGTTTGAAGTATGTACAGTAATGCTTAAAATCTAAATGTTGTATGTGCTGATTTGTTGTTTAGAATTAAGTCATTTTATCAACAATTTGATGCAACACTATGAATATTTTGGGTCAACAGTACACCTTGGTTGTAATGTCCAGTTTTGAAGTCATTATATTGGAGTCCACTGTGGATCTGAGCTGTCACATTCACTCCCGAATCTTGAAGATTCGTCTGCAGAAGTTTGTTCATTGGCTGCCGATGTGTCATTTTCAATGTCATCATCTCCTGTACAATCAGTCATTGGTGCTGTGGTCAAAGGCTTTTGTTTGGTCTTCTGTGTGTGTCTTTGAGGTGTTAACTCACCTTCATCATCTGCCTCATCTCCGTCAGCTGCACATCTTCGGCTGGCTAACCTTCTGCCCTTTCTTCTATGACGTAAGATGTCAGGTAACTGAAACCCAGTGTACCACACAGGTTTCAGCATTTCATCCTCTCATTTCCACCCTGACAAACAAGGGTCAACTTTCAGGGTTTCCAGCTCTGTGCAGTGACGCCAATAGTAGGCTCCGAGATTTGCTCTTTTTATGTGCTAACATAGGTTCGCTGGGTCTGGCAGAATCATTTGCGTAGACTTCACTTTCAGGTTATTGTATTGCCTTACTTGTGTGTCTACCAGATCCTCTCCTCCTGTACCATTGAACACTCAGTGTTGAATGAAGGTCTTGACGTTTTGTTCAGTTTCAGTGTCTTGTGAAGCATATGTGCTTTCCCCAAGCCATGAAAGGAGATTTATTCTTTCTTCAACCCTGTGTGAACATTGAAAGACTAATATCTTTGATACCTTGTAGAAGTAACTCGCTGCATCACATCCAGAGACAGCATGGTATGCTGACAAACTGAGACTTGCAGCGTGTCCAGTATGATAGTATATAGGTCCTATGTTTACAGATATGTTGGGGGTCAATTTGGAGCATCCATGGTGAATCTGGAAGGGTATTTGTGAAAGTGTAAACCATCAGGATGAGGACATAGGCATCTTTGGCTAGGACAACAACTGGGCCTTTTGCAAGAGCACAATGCAGCAATATCCTCGTATCTGCCTCCTCGTGGTTGCAGGAAAACAGGAATTCTTCTGAATCTTGGTATATAGTATACATGCTTCTGCCATTGCTGATAGTAAGCGGGTATCGTAAATTTCTTCTGACATCCTCTTGTCTAACATACTCATTGAGGTTCTGTATGAGATCTGTTTTGTTGTTGTTGTGAAGGTACTGCTGATACACCTTTCCATGCAGCATCTCTTGCGAATCTGATCCCATGTGAAGTCGCATTCCTCCTGTTCCTACTGCTCGCTCAGCTCATTCTTGGTGTTTCACTGAGTACTCCTGATCATCCTTATAATTATCAAAAAGGACGATGATGTCTGCTGGGTTTGCTGTAGATGGAGGTGTGAATGTGACAAGAAGTGCTTTCCAAAGGCTGTCCCATGTACACTGTGCAGGAACTGCTCTGACCATTGCCATGGCATCGTATATGTACACTGAGCATAACGGAGGAAGGGAAGAACTTCAAACTTCTGTTTCATTGATGAGATAATTTCTCAAGACATGTTTGGTTTTAGGCTTGTAAAAGTTTCCATCCAGAGTTGCTATTGCAAGAGGATATGTTGTGAGCAGATTGGAAAACGCATCTTTCTTGTTGGAGCACTTTGCAACAATGATACCGAGAGCCTGACAGTCTTTTTCAAGACTGATTATGCTTTGGGTTTCTTTTTCTTCTTGTCCATTCCCGTGGAAATTCTGCTGCATTTAATGGGCTCGAAGAAACCAACTTTCCTTGATAGGAAGCGGTCGTTTATGAATGCGCACTCAACATAACTTCACCGGTAGTCCTTGCCTTCAAAAGGCCCTCTACTATTGCTGGCAGTATTTCAATGCCCGTTGCGATGTGTCGTGCTGCACCCTGACATGGATCTGAATATACATGAAGTTTCTTCACTAGCGCTTTCACTTGACCATCATGTTTCTTAATGGCACCATATGTCAACTCATTGTGTGTGGCCGATGTTTTCAGAAGCATCTTCTCCTTCAGTGACAAACACATTTTAGCGAGCTTGTGGGAATTCAAATGAAGTCACCAGCAGCTTCTTCAGATGTACTGTAACTGCCTCTCATGGGTCCATCCCTCGCCTTGTACTCTCTGTTGATTGAGACCTCAGTCACTTGGTCGCCAGTTATCATGGAGAATACCTCACCAGACAGACCAGCCCCAATGCCATATTCCTGCAGCTCATTGTATGCGTTCTCATTGATAGTTTTCAGATTGATGAGGTCTACATGATGCCACGTCAAATACCGAGAGTAGTGTTGATGGTTGAATGCAAACTGTAAAGGTAGACTATCTCATTGAGCCTGCACATGCAAATTCAGATTCTTGTCTCTGTATGTGGCGACCTGGGCGAGAAGATAGCTGGTGTCACCAGTGTAGCCTGTCACCCACTATCCCATGGTGCCAGAGATTTCCAGCATTTGTGACTGCACTTCAGAGAAGGATTCATCCAAGAGGACAAGATTCAGGGATTCTGGCAATACAGATCTTCTCATGTTGATGAGCTTTTCATGCAGTCCGTTGGTTAGTGAGACGTGAATCTTGGATCCCATGAATCGTAGGAGATCCTTGAGGGACTGTTTATGTAACCTCATTGATCTAGAATAGTGGCGTCCTTCCAAGGCCTGGTCAACAGATCCATCCACTATTATCCCCACCTGAACCCACCAGTCACGAAGTCCCATGGCACCATATCGCTTGTAGAGGATCTTCGCCTCACCATCAGTTCATGAAATCCTCTCATCAAATTAACCAATTTTGTATATTTTTCTTGTTTACACATTATTTGTGCAATCTTGTAGAAAACTGCATGATTGCGATGGCTGATGATGTGGTCAATTTGTAGGTCATCCGTTAGATCCATGAGAAAAGTCAAGGTAATATTTGCAAACTGCATCATCTGGTTCACGTGGTATAATGGTCAGGAAATCCGTTTCGAATTTGAAGGTAGTGGTCGATGTTGCTTTTTTATTGAAAGCTGTCCATGATCCTAGGACTGGAAGAGATTCATCTTCTCTGGAGGATTCTGTGCTTGCTGCCAGAGCTCAAATAGAATCTTTGCTCAAATGAAGATCAAGCTTGATCCTTCTTTCATCCTCATCATAGGATGGGACGATCGGTGGGGGTTTTCTCTTTCCTGTTTTGTAATCCCCATTGTCAATAGGTTCTGAGCTTTCAAAAGGTTTCCTGGACTTCTCTTGTTGAGCTGCTTGGAATGTTCTGTTCTTGTACTGGCAAATCACAGATGACAGCAGGATGCGAAATTCGGGGTATGTAAATCGTTGAGTTAGTGTCATGTGTTGTTGAGACTCCTGTTAATGTCTATTGCTTACCATCTGAGTTATCAATTGTGACATGAGATGGCTGTCCAGACAGAATCATGTGTGGTGCTTTTTTCCCCCTCAGATTTACTATCATGGGCCAATTTTTTTCTTTTGTCTTCTGATGTCTGTGTAAGAAATACCAGCCCCCGAACGTTGTAGAAGATTGACTGCTTCTTTACTTCCAGTGAGACGATGAATGACCATGGATAGAACTAGCGACTTTGGAGAATATTCTCCGGTAATGAGGCATTGCCAGTCACTAGCAATGGACTGTATCTTGGTAGTTTTAATTTCTGTTGAGATGGTTGCATAACCTAGAGCATTAATCTTCTTAGAAGGGCTAACAGAGAAAGCTATCGCATTGAAGATTCCCAGAATGAGTTAATAATCATCAAGCTCAGAAAGCAAGTCTTCGTATGCCATAGGAAACTGCGGTGACTCAATTAGTCTATCTTTTAATTTCCGATTGATCATCTTTGCAAATGCCTTGGTGGTGTCACTATCTCTGAGCCCAGCTCCTCTGAAGGTTGCCAAAGAATAATCAAGTGTGTTTACTTTTGTCGAGTGAAGGATGAGAGGATTCCCGTGTATGTCCTTCCCCGCAGTAAAACTAATTTCTGAATTCACTGCTGATAAGATTCTTCAACTGAAACATGTGATTTATTCCAGCATCTTGTTCGCATCCATGGAACTGACAGAGGTTATGAAGATCCTCCAGTAACTCTGGGAGTAAATAGCAACATTTCTGCCCAACAACCTTTCGTCTCATGATTTGAAGAAACTCTGTTTCAGCACTCTTTTTGTGAATGCTTTCCAGTCTACCTGGTGTTTGTCTCTCTCGTTTGTCGATGTAGATGAAAGTGTTGTAACAACTTTGATGGCATTTGATGTCCACAGCAGACACATCAACATTGGTGGTAGCAACCTTTAAACGTTTGGCTGCACCAGACAAAAGAGCATCATCGAAATTTTCATTGCGTAACATGCTTTCGTGCAATGTAATCTTTCCATCTTCAAGTTCAACTTTTTGGAGTTTTTTTCCGTATTTCTTCTCTTTTTCCTTTTCTTATCACAGACAAAGCAGGTCTCATCCTTCTTAAATTCCAGCTATTTCCTTTTATACTGAGTTACATGGACCGCTTCACTGCTACTGGACGTCTGTGAGTTGAGTATGCTGGAGAATTCAGCTTCAGAAGATTGATCCAAAGAACGTTGATTTAATTTCCTTTCACTGGTGAAATTTTGGCGACACCTTGTATGAACAGGTAGGCCTGTTTCTCGGGGGGAGTTGGTTACGGATTTTATTCCATACAAGGTTGAAGTTTCTGGCATACTCTGAAGTAGGTTTTGTGACTGACCATTTCTCTGCAAAAGCCTTGACAGTATTCTACCCATTCTCTCCTAATATTTGTTGCAGTTCCGTGTCTCTAATTTAGTTCTCACAGAGAACACAGGTAGGCAAATTGGATGGATTGACCAATCCAGTAGGTACAACTAGAGGGCTATACATGTTTCTGAATCAGAAGCAGAAACTAAAATTAAAAACTAGAAACTAGAAACACAAGCTAAACAGGAATACAATGTACATGAACACGCCATGCAATCCTGTAAACAGAGGCAAATTCTCACAGAGTGGACACAATTTTGGGTCAGTGGCACAAACAAGCAGATTGATGTGTTATGCATTGTTTATTTATATTTATGTTCTATTATATGTATTTAATATGTGTTTATATTAAACATAATAATAATAAAGTCCCCATTCAAGAATCCTTGATAATCGGTATCTTGGAAGATGGTGATTTGGAAATTATTAGCGAATCAGGTATTTACTGGCGATTTGGCAGCCATATTGGATTTTGGCTGCCATTTTGGATTTTCTAAATTGTTCCATCCAACTTGGCATGGCAATAAATGTAGAAAATGACACCTTGGAATTATAAATCAGGCATTCCTAGGCTGAGCTGTGAGGCACGGAGAGCCCACAATATCCAAAATCAGAAATAGGCCCCCCAAGGGGCCATCCACCAATCTTCTCAGGGGTAACAAACAAATTCTGAAAGGTGAGGTCTATCTACACAGGAATCTGCAGAGATACCAACCACTGCATCATAAATCGAAAGATTAGGCCGGTACACCTGTCTAAGAAAACTCTCAGAGGATTTATGAGGAGAGAAAAAGTAGCAGAGGAAAAGTAAAAGGTTGAAAAGTGATAGTGATGAGTCCCTTAAATTGCAGCATGACATTCAGCTTTGCAGTCCTGTCACAGCTGGTTCTGGCTGTTCTCTAAACAATAAAATTAAAGTACACCTTAGTTTTAAGAGATAAGCAGGTCAGTTGGAAGCAAAATTGGAAGGAGAGGAAAACAATTGCACTTCCACTACAAAATCACTGCAAAGTGCAGATTCTAAAACATACATGTAAATAAGAGTACTCCAAGGTCAGCAGTGATAACATTAAAGTCTATACACTGCAGTGAGTGGCAGTCTTTTAGCTCATTTTATAAATAAGTTGCAAAACTACCTCTGCAGTCTATTAGAAGATTGTAAGACTTGAACAGTACACCAGCATGCCTTGGGTTCAGTGTGGTCAGCACATGGTATACTGTAAGGCTAAGGGTGTCCCTGTGTGTGCTACTCAGCGTACCTTCCTCCCCCCCAGCAGCAGCAATCAACTAAGCTAATACAGTGTCTGCTAAGCTTGCTCTGGGCTTACCTGTAATCTGTAGTGTCACTCTATGGTAGCTTAATGGTACTATTATTTCTGTTATTTTCTGCTACTGCCATTTCTACATCCTGATTTTGTCCTGAAACAAAGAAATTATATTGAAAAAAATGTATTTCTCAAATTCATATGCTTAGTTAATTTTCTTTAAGTGCCTGTTTGTGATTGGACTACCAGCTTGAACACTGGGACTACTACTTTTGGTACAGCCACTTGTCCTGGACAAGTACTTAATTTTAAGATTTGTCAACCCCTGGACTACTGTGCCCGCTCTGTGGCGGCCTCAGTGGCCGTGTGCCGCAGGGCTTGGTTGAGGATCTAGATCTTCACGGCGGACATTCAGCACAAGCCGGCAGATGTCCCTTTCCTATGCACCGACCTGTTTGGGCCAGGGTCGAGGGTCACCTCACACGCATTGAGAAGTCCAAAGCCACCTTGGATTCCGTGACATCTGCCCAGAAGGACCCCAAGGGCTCCAAGCAGTATCAGAAACAGAAGCCATTTTGGTCCACCTCCACTCCTGTGGCCAAACCAGCCCAGCAACTGTCTGGCCAGCAGGCTCAGGCGTGGTGACTTCAGCCCAAGTCAGTGACCTCAGTTGTCCGTAAGCCAAGAGGGAGAGGCTCTGCTGGCCCCTCAGCCGAGCCCTTCTCCTTCAAGCCTGCCCAGTGACGGGATGAGGGGTGCCTCCCTTATGCTTGTCATGCCTCCCCTGGGTCCTCCCATGGGAGGCCGGCTCCATCACTTCCTTTCTGGTCCACTGTCAGCACAGACAGGTGGGTTCTAGAAGTGGTGGGTTAGGGTCTGCCTCTAGAGTTCGAGCAGTATCCTCCTTGCCGAGCCCGCACCCCACGGGAGGACTTGGTTTCTGCAGACATGCAGTCAGCTGTCAGAGATGACATAGCCCAGCTCCTCTGCAAGGATGTTTTGGTTCCTGTCACAGATCCTCTGGAACACCCAGGGCTTGTCTCTAGGTACTTCCTGGTGTTGGAGCAGATGGGGAAGGGGGCTGGTGCCCCATTCTAGATCTGCACAACCTGAACAAGTTCCTCAGCTTGCTCACATTCAGGATGGTAACTCTGTCTCATATCATACCATCTCTAGAGCAATTTAGAGTAAAACATGTGGTTTTGCTCCCTGGATCTTCAGGACACGTTCTTTCACATCCTGATCTGTCCTTCTCACCGAAGGTTCCTCTGCTTTTGGGCCAAGGGAACCATCTATGAGTTCCAGGCCATGCCCTTCAGCCTCTCCTCTGCTCCCAGGGTGTTCACCAAGTGCATCACAGTAGTGTCAGCTTATCTGAGGCACCGAGGGGTCCGGGTTTACCCCTTCCTGGACGACTGGCTGATAGCAGGTCCCTCCAGGCAGGAGTTGGAGCAGTCCAGGGACCTGGCCCTCCAGACCTGCATCGAACTTGACCTCCTGGTCAATGAGGCCAATTTGGAACTCATACCCTTGCAGGTGATCAACTTCATCGTGGTGGATATCGATTCTTGCAGAGCCAGAGCCTGGCTCCTGGTGGATAGGGCAGAGGCTGTCGCCTCTATTGCCCAGTCATTTCAGGTTGGGCAATTGCACTCTGTGCAGGACTTCCTGCACCTTCTGGGTTACATGGCGGCCTGTACCGGCATGGTCCATTGGGCCTGCTGGAAAATGCACTCCCTGCAGTGGCTGCAGGCCAGCCAGTGGTCTCAGCGCAAGGGGTACTTTGACCAGCCGGTCATTGTGACCCAGTGGATATGAGATGCAATCCAGTGGTGGCTGGTCCAGCACATCTGCAGGAAGAGATTCCATTTCTCCGCGCAGAGCTGATGGTCATCCTGACAACCGATGCCTCTCTCACGGGCTGGGGTGCCCACCTGGGAAGGGGACACAGAGTCCATGAGCTCTGGACCGCCTAGGAGTCCTGATGCTACATCAACCTGCTGGAACTCTGAGCAGTTTGGCTGGTGCTGACTGCATTCACTCCACACATTCGGGGTCATGTGGTCCAAGTCCAGACAGACAACACCACGACCATGTACTACCTCAACAAACAGGGTGAGACGCACTCCCTGCCTTTGTGCAAGGAAGCTCTCCATGTCTGGACCCTCATGCGCAGCCTGGAGGCAGATCTCCTGGCCATCCATGTGGCAGGAGCCTCCAATCAGCTGGTGGATGCTCTCACCTGGGTGAGCGAATCGTCTCAAGAGTGGTCTCTCCACCCAGAGGTAGTTCATAGTCTTTTCTCCCAGTGGGGCACCCCTCAGGGGGACCTGTTCATCTCAAGGGAGAATGCAAAGCTGCAGCTATTTTGTGCCCACCCTCCCCAGCAGGGAACACTGCAGGGGGATGCCTTCTTGAGGCCATGGACCCCGGGCCTCTTCTATGCCTTCCCTCCACTTCCCTTGATCCACAAGTTGCTTCTCAAGGCCAGGAGGGACAAGACACAGATGATCCTGGTGGCTCAAGACTGGCCATGCCTGTTCTGGTACCCTGATTGCCTCAGCCTTGGCAGCAGACTCCTGAAGCATCTTCTCCTATGCCTGGACCTGCTTTCCATCAATCAGGGGAAGGTACTCCACCTGGACATTCAATCCCTGCACCTTGATGGCTTACATAGAACATAGAAACATAGACTTTGACGACAGATAAGGACCGCTTGGCCCACCAAGTCTGCCATTTCCCTACCTTTTGAATGAGCTGCAGATCCTAGTTAACCAAAAGCCTACTTCCTCCTACCCTCCTCCATTAGAATTGCCTTATGTCTGTCCCATGCATTCTTGAATTCCCGCACTGTTTTTGATCCCACCACCTCCTCTGGAAGGCCTTGCCGTGTGTCCACCACCCTCTCTGTGAAAAAATACTTCCTCACATTGCCTCTGAGCTATCCCCCCTTAAAATTGTGCCCCCTTGTTCTTGTACATCTCTTTTTCTGAAAGATGTTATCGTCTTGGACTTTGTTGATTCCCTTGAGGTACTCGAAAGTTTCTATCATGTCTCCCCTCTCCTTCCTTTCCTCAAGGGTATACATATTAAGCTCCTTTAGTCTCTTTTCATATGGCTTCTGGTGCTGACCTGCAAAATTTTAGTTGCCCTCCTCTGTACTGCCTCCATACTGTCTGTGTCCTTGCGAAGATGGGATCTCCAGAACTGCATGCTGTCCTCCAGATGGGGTCTCACCAACTGTCTGTACAGAGTGAAAACAACTTCCTGTTTTCTACTGGTGATGCCTCTCCCTAAGCATCCCAGTATCCCCCCAGCCCTCCTTACTGCCTTCTCACATTGCTTGCCTACCTTTAGGTCTTCTGATATCACTATCCCCAGGTCCCGTTCCATTTTTGTTGTTGTTAGTACCTCTCCCCCCACCACCATTTTGTACTCTTCCCCTGGTTTTTTGTTTCCCAGGTGCATTACTTTGCCCTTCTTTGCACTGAATCTGAGCTGCCATAATTTTGACCATTCCTCCAACCTTGCCAAGTCCCTTCTCATCCTTTCCTCTCCTCCTTGTGTATCAACCCTGTTGCAGATCTTTGTGTCATCTGCAAAGAGGCATACTTTTCTTTTCAGACCCTCCACAATGTCACCTATAAAGACATTAAAGAGGACAGGTCCCAGTACTGAGCCCTGCGGTCAGGGGTTCAGTTAATTTATTTTTAGTGGAAGTCTAAAACTTCCGTGAGTCAAAATCTGGAAGTCATTCCAATTTTTTGGAAGTCAGAATACTTCCAGGATCTCACTTGTGGAAGTCAATATTCTAGGAAGGATGAATTTTACAGATATTAATGCAACATATTAGTGATAAAATATAATTTCTTTCAGAAAATCCAACTTTTCTGACTTCCATGCCTATAGTTTTGGAAGTCATCTCATTTTTTTGTTTTACATCTGAAAGTCAATGACTTCCTCCCTCTTCATTTTGGAAGTTTTTGCCTTATTTTTGGAAGTCAAATACTCCAAAAATGGAGTTAACTAAACCCCTGCCTGCAGTACCCCACTAGTAATCCCCCTTTCCTCAGAGTGGACTCCATTTACTATTACCTTCTGCGTCATATTGTCCAGCCAGTTTTTTACCCAAGCTACCACCCTGGGACCCACTCCCAGGCTGGCTAACTTGTTTATTAATCTTCTGTGTGGGACTGTGTCAAATGCTTTGCTAAAGTCTAGGTGGGTCACATCCACAGCCCCTCCCTGGTCTACTACTTTGGTCACCCAATCAAAAAAATCTATTAGATTTGTCTGACATGACCTCCCCCCTGTGAATCCATGCTGCCTTGGGTCCTGTGCCCCGCTGTCCTCTAGGTACTCAACAATTCTTTCTTTCAGAAGTGATTCCATAATTTTCCCTACAACTGAGGTCAAACTAACAGGTCTGTAGTTTCCTGCCTCTGCCTTGCTCCTACTTTTGTGGAGGGGAATAACATCCACCTTTCTCCAGTCCTGAGGTACCACATCATTCTCCCATGATTTGTTAAAAAGGGTAGTCAGTGGTGTCACTAGTTTTCCCCTTAGTTCTTTTAGAATTATGGGGTATATCCTATCCGGTCCCATTGCTTTGTCCACCTTGTGTTTTAGGAGTTCTTGTAGGACCCTTTCTTCTGTGAATCTACTGGTATCGACCCCCCATCCAGACTGCTTTTATTGTTTGGTTTAGGTACCTCCCCCTCCTCTTCTTTTGTCAATACTGAGCAAAAGTATTCATTCAGGATCTCTGCCTTTTTCACTGTCCACCCTCTGCTCACCTCTCCTTCCATTTATTAAGCCTCATTATCCCTCCCTTGGTCTTTTCTTGATCCCTAATGTACCTGTAAAAGGTTTTATCCCCCTTCTTAACTGAGTTGTCTATCTTTTCCTCTGGACCTTTGCTATTCTGACTGCCTTCCCTGCTTCCTTCTGCTTTGACTGATAGAGTTCCCTGTCCTGCTCCCTCTGTGATTTCTTATACTTCCTCAATGTTATCTTTTTCTCCCTAACCTTCCCCGCCACCTCTTTTGAGAACCATAGTGTTTTTTTCCCCTCGTTTTGTTTTATTTGTTTCACAGAAAGGCTTGTTGCTTCTGTGATGGCAGTTTTGATTTTTCCCCATTGTTCCTTCATGCCTCCTTTCTGCCTATTTGCTAGTGCATTCCTTATGCAGTCTCCCATTTTGCCAAAGTCAGCTCTCCTAAAGTCCATTACCCTCGCTTTTGTATGGCTTGACTTCACGGCTATGTTTATCGTGAACCACACTGTTTGGTGGTCGCTTGTTCCCAGATGGCTACCCACTTCTAAATCTGAGATCCTCTCTTCATCCCAGTTTGAGAGTACCAGGTCAAAGATTGCTCCCTCCCAAGTGGGTTCCAGCACTAGCTGTCTGAGGCATGCCCCCTGTGGGGCATCAAGAAGGACCCAACTCTTGGATGTGGCTGCAGCAAATGTGCTCCAGTTAACATCTGGCATATTCAGGTTCCCCCATCAATAATATCTCCCCTTTTTCTGCCATTCTAGGGATGCCTTGTATCATTTCCTTGTTCCTTTCCTCCCCCTGAGATGGGGGTCCGTAAACAACACCTGTGTGGATTGTGGTGCCATTTGCTGTCTCTAAGGTGATACATAGTGCCTCCTCTCCTCCCTGTTTACTCTTTACTTCCATTGTTTTGATCCCTTCCCTTATGTAGAGAGCAGCTCCTCCTCTTTCACCCTCCCTATCCCTCCTGTAGATTGTGTACCCTGGTGTATTGATATCCCAGTCATGGTTCTCTGTGTACCATGTTTCTGTGACTGCCACAATATCCAGCTGTCCCTCTTACATCAAGGCCACTAGTTCAGGAAGCTTATTATCCAAACTACAGGCATTGGTACTCATCGCCCTCCATTTTTGATGGTCTTACCCCTTTTAGCCCCATCTCTGCCCTTGCTACCTTTACCTTTTTCTCCATTGACCCCTGTCCAGCTTCCCATCGACTTCTCTACTTTGATTTTTACTACGCTAACTACCCTGTTTTGTGGGCTTGGTTCCTGAGCAGCTAGAGTTCCAGGCCTTGGGTCACTCCGAAGATGTCTTCACTGTTGTACAGGTATCTCAGAAGGAGTCGACCAGGAAGTGCTATGCCTTCAGATGGAAGAGATTCTCCATTTGGTGTCAGGGCAAGGGGTTGGACCCTTTATCCTGTCCAGTGGCTAACATCCTTGATTACCTTTGGTCCTTCTCTGTCAGGCCTTCGGTCGACAACCCTTAAGATTGACCTGGCAGCCATCTCTGCTTACCGGGCGCAGGCTGGTCAGCCGACGGTGGCACAGGAGAAAGTGGTCTGGCGCTTCTTAAAGGGCCTTGACCACATTTCCCCTCAGTGCATGAAGCACCACTACTGTGGGACTTGTTACTGGTTTTGGCAAAACTCATTGGCAAGTCATTTGAACTGATGCACAGGTATGAGATGTCTCACCTGTCGTGGAAGACTGCCTTCTTGGTGGCTATCACATCAGCCAGAAGGATTGGGGAGCTCCAGGTGCTTTCAGTGGAGTCTCCTTACCTGGTCTTCCACATGGACAAGGTTGTCCTGCGCCCCAACCCGAAGTTCGTCCCGAAGGTTGTGTTGGAGTTTCACCTTAACTAGGTGATTAATCTCCTGGTGTACTTCACCAATCACACCTTGGAGGCCGAGCACAGGCTCCATACTCTGCACCTGAGGCGAACGCTTACTTATTATAAATAGCGGACCACTGGAGTTCGAGGAGAGGTTAGCCAGCTGTTTGTCACCTACGCTGAAGCAGCACCTGGGAGACATGCAGCTAAGTGGACGATTGGCAGGTGGATCACATCCTGTATTGATCTCTGCTATAAATTGGCAAGTAGGGAGTCTCTTGGAGGGCTAAGAGCTCATTCCACCCGCCATACCACTGCGTCGGTGGTTGCTTCCAGGGACGTCCCTATTCAGGAAATCTGCAGGGCTGCGACCTGGAGGTCAGCACACACCTTCATTTCCCATTACCACATTGACCTAGAGTCACACCTTGATGCAGGTTTTGGGGCCTTAGTTCTCCAATCTCTGTTCCCTAAGTAGTGAGTGTGCACCTTGCCTCCTTCCCTCCTCCAGGAGAACTGCTAGGAGTCTGCCAGACAGTGTGCATTGAACAACATATCCACGTCCCTAGAAACACAGGTTACTCACCTGTAACAGTAGATCTTGGAGTGGTATATGATGTTCATCCACATGGACCCACCCGACCTCCCCAGCATCGGCGCACACACTCTACTTCCAGCGGGCAAGATCTGGCGTCATGGGGTGGAGCCGAGGGAGTTACCACCTGGGTGGGAGGGAGGAGCCAACTTGAAGACTTTCTGGCACATCTTAAAAGGAAAGTACGCTGCCAGAAAGTGTGGATGAACATTATATACCACTCCTAGAACTACTGTTACAGGTGAGTAACCTGTGTTTGAGGACTATGTAGAAGTGAGAATGACAGACAAATTAGGTCACATGAACTGCAGCTTAAGGATGAAACAGTAAGAACAAAAAAATGATGTACGTGGTACAGTCAGAAGGTTATGAGTGCCTGGAATATCTTACTAGCCTCAATAGTACTAAGTAACACTCTGAATCAGTTTAAAAGAAAAATAGACATCTATATAGGAATTTAGCAGATTACACATTTCTAGGGATGTAGGTTTGTCAAGGATGAGGTTTTAATGACTCATTGTTTGTTCATGAAATCATTAGTAAACAGTAGTAAATGTTGTGACACTGTCATCATTGCTACATTCTGATGACAGTCGTGGAAGTCCTGAATAAAGATCAAACGTCATGGAATCGATGACGTGTATGTCTGCCATGACAAACTTACATCACTACACATTTCCACTGATATGTTGGAAGTCACTAAGGCTAACGCCGAAAGACTTGTAAAATACTATGAAACCCAGGGAGTTCAACTTCATGGGGTAGAATGTTTGGTTTGAGCCATGTTTCTGTGATTGCTACCACCTCTGGAGAGATACATAGACACCACAGGGAAGAGAAGAAGCACACTTATAGGAGTTTAAACAATTGGCCAGAGTATAGAAAAGAGTCCAATTTCACTGCCTGGATATGTGTAAAGAAGGTCTACTACTAGAAAAAAGGGGCAGGAGTGGTGCTGAGTAAAGTTTTGCTTGGTATACTGATGATGGGACTGTCCAAATGAACTTAATATAAGAGGAGGGTCAGGAGAGACCACAGGATGGTAAGGCAAAGCAAATTTTATTTCTGTGGCACCCAATCCCAGAGGCTCTGGGCACCTCACAATAAAACAATACAAATAACAGCATTAAAAGGTGATAAAACCAAAAGAAACACAAATCAAACTTATATAAAATACTAAAAATTTATTGTCAGAGGTATAGGTAACTCAGTTTCACCAATGAAGTCAGGCAGATCACATGGTCTCCTCGGTGAAAGCCAAGTGGAAGAGATGGGCTTTTAGCCTCTGCTTGAACACCCCAGTGGAAGGGGCCTTCCAGACTGCAGATGATAGCGAGTTCCAGAGGGCTGGCCCGGCGACAGTGAAGGCTTGGTCGCCCGATGTCTTGAGTCGAACCCTGGGAACATCCTGGGATGGAATAGTTGGGTGTGCGAAACTAGACTGATTAGTTTCACCTGTGGTCTTCACCATAAGATGAACACCAGCTTTGGGTGGAGGGGGTGGCTGGGGCAGGTGGCAATCAGGATATAAGCACCTGAAGCACTGTAGCAGGTAAGCCCGTACTCTGTACCTGGGGGATTAAACTGCTGTGGAGGTCTTGAGCTGCAGGAGAGGCTGACGGGTGGGGGCAGGGTTCCTTTGATTTTGCCACCCCTCTTGTCCCCCAGTAAGTGCCAGTAGCGGAGCAGAGGTCTGGGAGCTGGGAGAAAAAGTAGAGGAGAAGAGATTAATAGGCAGATAACCAGAGGCAGGCAGGTAATATGAGCTTGGGGGGGGGAGTGGGGGGAGTTGACGCACAGGGAGGCAGGCAAGTGAAAAACAAACTGCTCAGCTGCTTGACCCCTATGCTAAGGGAGTAGCAACTAAATGCAGTCAAGTACAATAAAACTACTGTTTTGCAAAGGCTAATGTTGTCTGGCTCCAGGCAGGACCTGGGAATACATTCCCGAGGCAACGGCAGTAGGTATACAAGCAGCACACCACAGGACTTCTGCACTAAACCACACTAAATCCATGCTGCAGCAACAATGAAACTCAGCAATACAGTCCAAAAGTAACCTAGAAAGAACCCTTAAAGCAACTGTACAACATTTAAATATGCTGTGTAGGTAACAAAATAGAACAATCGGCATATGTTCATCGACCCTTTCAATTGGCCCATGTGGTCTGGCGCAGTCGATTAAAGTTCCATAAAGATGGCACCAAGTGCCTGGAGCACTGTAGCAGGTAAGCCTATACACTGTACCTGGGGACTAAACTGCTGTAGAGGTCCTGAACTGCAGGGGACAGCTGGTGGGCAGGGGTTCCCTTGATCATCATCTTTTTTTTTTGGTACTTAGTATGTTTTTTTAACCAGCGGCAACCCCCTTGGCCCCCCGCCTTCTCAGATGAACCTGAGATCACCTGTACACAGTGCCCCTTGAATTAGGCCCCCCCCCCAGGGTGGAGCCCCCAAGTTCGGATCTGTATATGTGGTGGGGACCCCGGTCCACCACTGCAGGCAAGGGGCGTCAGGAAGCAATTTTGTAGGATTTTTTCCAGTGGCGTATCAGACTGAACGATGCGGCGTAAGCATGCCATGTGTCTAACATGCCCACCCAGACCAGCACAAGCTGAGATCTCTGGTACCAGTGTGTTACGTGATCACCCAGCAGTCCAGGACCGGAGACACTCAACCACCCCTCCCTTCCTCAGAGGTGGAGAGTGAGCCATTGCCTCTCAATCCACCTCCGCCGCAGCCGGCCCTCGAGTGACCCATGTCCGCTCCCGAACCTAGGTTGCCTGTGTCGCAAATGGTAGTCTCTCTGCTGCGCCGGCGGGCTGGATGGGTTCTCTTGATCTTGCCTTCCCTCATGGCCCCCTAGTAGGTGCCAGCAGCGGAGCTGAGGTCCAGAAACTGGGAGCTGGGAAGTAAACTGCTGTAGATGTTCTGAGCTGTAGGGAATGGCTGGTGAGTGGGGTGAGGGTTCCCTTGATCTTGCCTTCCCTCACGGTCCCCTAGTAGGTGCCAGCAGCAGAGCCGAGGTCTGGGAACCGGATCTAAAAGTATTTTATAACCCACAAGCAGGTGGTAGTAGCCATCACTTGTGCACAGAGAGTTTAAATTATATCGAGGGAAGGTATGGAAACCTCAGAGGATTAAGTACAGAGAGAGAAAGTTGCGTCTTGCCACACAGTAAAGCTTCAAACCAGGGTCTCCAGATTTACATCTCTTTGCTTTTAACAACTTGACTGTACCTTCTTCCTAATGTTCCATTCTTTTATTGCTGCAGTCCTAATTTTTAATCTGACTCCCAACTAAACGGGGGTTGTCTGTATCAGCGAGCCTCCCAGAACACTGACGCAACATAAAAAAAAAAAAAAACCTGCAGTTTAGTACATTTTAGCACACTTGGCAGGCTCTGCTCTAAAAAGGCTTAGGACTAAATGAAAGTAGAGGTGACTACTCTCTGTCTTTGGAGTAGGACTCTTTCCAGGTGAGCACTGAGGATTCTGTAGGGTGGTGTCCAGTCAACGCTGCATTGGATGAATGGCGCAGTCAAAAACCATGCTAACATTACAGTGTGCACATTTTCAGAGTTGGTTTATTTATATTAGAGCAGTTTTTGACTGCCCATTTTCTGGTGACCATGCCATGTGATTTTTGACCACGCCGTTCTTCCAACACGGTTTTGACCTAGTCCCCTGTAGGGTAGGGTGGGAAAGCCTACTTGCTTTTTACTGCCCTGCCCTTAGACAAAAGGCATCAAAGTGCTGCCTGCTTCACATCTATCACCAACACTGAATTTGCTATATCATGGGAAGGCCTGTAGGTTTTTCTTGTTGCTTCGGTCTCTAGTCAGTCTCTCATCTTGTACTTGTACTAAACATATTTGCATGTATTAAAAAAAACAGAAAAGGTGCCTTTTGGTGGTGGTGGGGGGGGGACAGAGCCACTTTATCTGTGTCTGTGCAGAGCAAAAAGTTGCAAGCAAAGACCTTGTAACCAGCTGTGGTTTCTAGTGGGCGTTTCATTTGCGTCACACCTGATAAACACCTTCTCTTTGTATTTTTTTGTTTTTGTTTTAGACTTCTTAAGCAAACGGTCAAGACAACTAAAAGTAAGTGTTTCTTTTTCTTTTTTCTTTTCTTTTGAAACTGGAGGCAGGTGGAACCCCCTCCCCATTGTCATGTCTGCCAATGATGTGGGCAGTCCAGTCAGTCCCCCCACCCCCAGCACAGACTCAGCAAACTGAAAAGAACGGCTGGGATGATCTCACCTTTTTTCTTTACTTGGAAACAGGTCTGTGCTGGCTAAACCAGTGTAGCAGTCCTTTAGAAAGACAGGTGGGCCAGAACTTGCTTTATAGCTGTGCTCCAAAATGGATAGAAAATTAATTATAAAACAGTGGCTGGAAATGGAGTATTCTGATTGGCTGACAGTATTCTGACATGTATAATTAGAACCTTTAATTATAAAAACATTAATTTTAATAATATAAAACCAGTTTCATTTATTACAAGTATTAAGGCGCAATCTGGGCTTTGGTTACTTTTGTAATTAAACCCTAGGGGCATAAGGTACTCAGCTTCACCTCATACCTCATGATTCCCGTAGGTTAGATTAACGGACAGTAACCCAATCCTCAGTCATGCATTGCTACTTAAGTTCTGTAGAAGAAAACCACCCCAGAAGTGAAGTGGCTTATTTCTATAAAAAGCTACACACGTGTACAGTATGTGTGTTTTCTAAGTCAGTAGCTATAAGGATGGTGTTAGATACAAATGTACAGTGCTCTGCATTAAATTTGTCCAAGGTAGCCACTTTGACCACCATTTAAAACTCTAACTGGTGAAAAGAAAAGTCCATATAGCTACAAAAAATATGTTAATAAAGATTCACAGTTATCTGTCTTTTCTTTTGAATGCATCTGCTTTTTTATTGCCACTGAGACTTAAGCTAGCAGAATAGAAGTTCAGCTGGAGATGGCCTACCAGTTTGATGACCATGTAGACAGTTGCATAAGTTACATATTTTTATGCCAAAACAAACTAAAAACATTTAAAAGCAAGGTTTTAAATAAGATGAAAAATTTGATTAGCAGTTTTATACGTGAACGTGCTAATCAGTTGTAAAAATGCATAGCATCTGGCACACATTGATTAACAAAATTAAAAATCAAATTTATTTTAATTCATGTAGTATCCTGTGCCATATACTCACTCAGAAAATATGATTAGCCCTTCTGCATCTTGTCTGCTTTCATTTAATTCATTATCCTCTTCATGTCTCATTCTTCTGCTGTCCTTCCCATCTACGTCTATCACCTTAATTTTCAGTCTCGATACATTCTGATTTCTTGCCTCTTCGATGCTCGTCACCCTTTTGGGCATTCTTTTTGGGCTTCTTCCTAAGTTACCTTTAGCCAAAGGAATTATTCCTGTGGCACCTATGGGGGGGGGGGATCCTCCTCTAGGGCTCCTTGCATCGTACCCCTACAGAGTGGTATATCCCTTGGATAGCGAGGCGAACAGCCACAATGTACCAAAGTCACACAAGCATACTTCTCATCCAGTTGCACAAGCCCATTGAAACTGATGGCTGAGAGCTGGCCGGAGTTCATTGGGCAGAGCAACAAACCACTCCCCCAACCAGGCCCTAAAGGGCCCTCCTCCGGGCCAGTCCTCATTTGTTTTTTTTGTTGCCCCACCATCCACTCCTCCAGCAACTCATCTTTCTTTCCCATGGGCTTTTTCCTAAGCTACCTTTAGCCAAGGAAATTATTCCCACAGCACCTATGGGAGGCAGCCCTCCTCTAGGGTTCCTTGCATCATACCCCCTACACAGTGGTATATCCCATGGATAGAGAGGTGAACAGCCACAATGCATTGAAGTCACTCAAGCATACATCTCATCCAGTTGTGCAAGCCCATTGAAATTACTTTAACTTTGGTAATACAGAGGAAAACACTGGAGTTGCATGCTAGGCTAACCATATAACCCTCCCCAGCCAGCAGATCCCTGCCAAAGCAAGTAACAGTCAGACTCAGGTGGCACACAGGAGAGACACTAGCTAGCACAGCATTTTAAATCAGACACTGACTGTAGACAGTACAGACACAACCAACACAGCAAAGCAGAACAGACCACCAATAAACATAAGTAAACAAAAACACCACCTACCCTTGCCTTTTGTAGACTATTAGAGCTATGTTAGCTCACGTTGAGCAGTTTGTGCTGATTGCTGATTGTGTTGGTCACAGTCTACTGGTAGAGCCACTGGCCCACTCCAGATACAACAGTAAAAAGAGTGCCTCACAGATTGCCGCAGGCTTCTTTTCCCAGGCACTCCCTAACCCAGACTGGTGCCAGATCAAATGCCCAATAGAGTGTGGCCCTTGCCAGTTTAGAACTGCCCTGTGCAAACTGGAATTCCCTTTCCCTGCCTCCTCTGCTTGTTTGCCAGTGTCTTGTTTTACAAATTTGTGCATACAGCATTGTGAGTAAATGCCCCTGCGGCATGATGATGTTGCTGGCTCGCTGTCCCCCAATCACTACTCACCACCGCCCACTGCACTGCAGCACCACCAATCAGTCCTATCTCCCAGATAGTTGTTGCTTCATCATTGCCTGCAGCAGCCTCAAGCAGTCCATATTCCTCTGTTCTCTGCTCTGCCTTCCAAACTTCCACTGCAGGCTCAGACCGACTGATGTCCTGACTGAGCCAACCGTCTGACCCCATAGTCACTCACTGGTGACCACAGCCCTGAACCGCTCGATCCCATGCCATAAAACCCCAGCCTCCTCCCCCAACTACCAGGCTGGAAAGCAAAGCAGGCATCATCGGAGGGCAGATGCGGCAGCAGGAGTTGCAGGATATGACAGCCACGGTCAGGAGGAGAGGGGAAGTGAAGCAGCACCAAGCAGGCAAACACATCAGTGGTAGCACCGCAGTTTTTTTCCCTCGATGCGAGCAGTCAGTCTCCCACCCGCTCATTCCGACTCCTCGCTATTGACAGTGGCACGCGCTTATGCTACTTCTGGGTGCGATGTGGTCCATCACTTTCTCCCTCCCTGCTACAATTTACTCTTCTCCTCCTGGTTCTGGCTAAGCCAGTTGTGTAGCACTGGTCCCCCCCTCTGCCATCTAACTGTCTGGCTGCCATAGCTTGCTGCACTCTCTTGGGGCTTTTACTCCCAGGACCTGACCCAAGATCTCTCTCTACACATCCAAAATGTCTGTAGGGCTACGAATGGCAAACTGGGCCTTGCCTATAGAGCAAAAAGCGGCTTAACCCCGGTGGCTCATGTTGCCCTAGCTAGGGGGGGTCCTTCTCCCGTCTCTCTGCTATGGGCTAGTCGCCTTTGCCCCTACGCCCAAATCTAGCCTTTCGAAGTGGAATACAGCTTACAATAATATCTGCCGCTTTGTGCTTATGGCCTCCCCCAAACTCACCGCCATGACCTCTACTCACGCTAGAGTGGCTACCCCCGAGAAACACCGTACTCTATGTTGTTAGGAACTTCATTGACAACATTGTCAGGCTGGTACTCTTGCATCCCTTGCCCTCCCTCCTACTCCTGACACTTCCACCTACCCCCTCTGGTCGAGAGCAACTCCTGACCGCCTGGTTCCTAGAACCCGTACCCAGGCGGGTGACCGGGCTTTTGCCGTCTATGCCCCAAAAATCTGGAATTCGCTCCCGGCCTGTACTTGGTCCTCCTCCTCCCATCTGGGCTTCAGATCCTCCCTATGGAGTTACCTGAGGGGTCTCTCCACTTGTTTATGCATCTCGCACTAATGCACGCTCTGACGTGTTGTGACAGGCCCTCCCCTCTTAAGGGGTACTATTAATATTATCTAACCCCTGGCACCTGGCCTTGTAACTGCAACATGTCTCACCTGAGCCTGCTGTACCCCCGGGTGGTCATGGTCCCCCGTTGGCACTTGTATTCTGTTTAAGATCTTCTGTTGGTGTAGGGCATTCTCCCTCTATGCCCGATCCGCCTGTGGTATATCAAACTTTGTTTCCCCTGGTTTACTTACCCCTTGGGGTACTGTATCTCTGATATTTTGCACTATAGGTTTTCCTGTACTGTATTGTCTCCACATGTTAGCTTTCCACGACAGCCCTGTTCAAGCTGTCATGTATACTGTTGTAAACCTTAGCTTAAGACTTACTGTTTGTTTCACTCAACTTTCTCTACCCTGTTTATGCTTATCCCGCATCTCGATGTAAACTTCACTCATGATTGTATGTAAACTCTCTGTAACCCAGTTTTTGTAACCCTCCCGGCTCTCACCTGAAAATAGGCACTTGGATGTCTAGTGTGACTTTCCCGGTTAACAAAAGCAAATAAATAAATAACCCACCAGTAAAATCCCCCCCCGCCCACAGATCAGCAGGCTCCTGTGTCCCTCCCAGCTCACCAGCAGGCAGCAACAGCATACGGCCTGAATGTTGGGGTGACAAATGTGCTCACCTAAAATGTTGTGGGGGACTTGTGCCCCCCGTCCCCCCCATGTTTACTCCCCTGGCTGCTACTCTTGCAGTAAACAATCCCTTCATACTATAATGATCTCACATAGTTCACCTCATTATTTCCATGGCACTGGAGTGGGATGAGCTTGTTCTTCTTTGCCTGTTTCTGCTGTGCCTCTTGCTATGTTTACATGTAGTGGGAATCGATTAGTTTGTAATCAATTCTTTTCATTCAGATTGTAATCCCTTTTGGTTTACATAGTGTTGGATTGATGAGGATGAACAACCAGATTCAAAATCCTCAGTTGCTGTGTGTTTACGAAATCAGTCACCTTGTAATCAGTTCAGACTAAATTGATTACAAGGTGACTGATTCCCACTGCATGTAAACACACAGCAATTAAGGATTTTAAATCTGGTTGCATTCTTTTTGCAGCAGTTTCAACAGTAAGTATAGCAGAATCAATTCAGGAATCAGGTTTACATGTGTAACCCCTAGATGGCGCTATCCCAGGGGCTACTACCCCTGCCTGATTTGCCACTAACAGGTTGAGGGGCCTGGATCCAATGGCGGGTGCCTCCACCCAGAGGTCAGGGTTTGCAATAGTTAAACTAACTTGGTCACAGCCCTCTGGGACACTGCAACCCCTTTCTTCCCACTAGTGGCCCACAATATATCAGTATACCTTCACAGTATACACTTACCCCAGGTCTGGTTCCGGCACTGGGACCTCCTGTGAAATGAGATACAGTGCAACAATCACAGTACAGTACTTTAACATGAACCAAATACCTCAGGCAGTATAACTTTGCTGAAACAAGCAGCTCTGATTTATTTAGAGGATATAACAGGACAGGGAAATCAGGTTAATTAGCTTATCACTCTAATAATCTACCTGTAGCTCTGTGCAGGCCTATCCCTATCAGTTACTGTCCCTGGGTACCCAAGCCCTAGTGGCTAGTCCAAACGTGGCAGCTGGTAGGGCCCTTTCACACAGAGAAAGGAGAATTAAACAGTCAGCAGTACAGTAATTCCATTTGGATTTAATGTGGCAATTCAACGAGGAGCAACCCTGAATTAGTACTCACGACCTCCAAATAAGATAGGGTCCTTCAATGTCAGCAGGGCTCACTGAGGTACACAAACCTCTTCACATCCATATAAAGAAAGTACTATACCAGGCAGGCTGCATCTGTATCGATCGCAATTACTGCACAATACCGGGAGAACACCTCAGATTCAGTTCCTGACAGACCGAGTGCAATTTTCAGCAATTCTTCCAGTCTTCTACAGGGTGAGCCTGGTTTCTACTCTTCAGAGATCCTTTGATTCTTTTCACAGGACGGATTCAGTCCTAACAAGCTGCAGACGGAACTCTGGGCCTTACACCGTTTTGACTAAAACTGCACTGAAAAGCACAGGGCTCCTTCCTTCTTCACTGCCAAAGCTCAACTGAACTCCAACTAATGAACGGGCACTTCCTTTGAGTTCTCCCAGTTCTTGACTGGATTGGCTGTCACTCACAATAGACTGCTGCTGTTGGTCCAAAAAGGCACTGAAGTCTAAACTACATCTCCCAGAGTCACTGCCCATACAATCCTCTTGTGGCTGGCTCAGATTATGAGTCAAGTTCTGATTCGTCCAAGCATCATTTTAGAGCTAGCTTACCCCACACTGATTGGTCCAGTTCAGCAGTTCAAAACTAGAATGGGAACTAGCAGACACAGTTCTGACTGCAAAGAAAGCAGGTTAGACAAACTGTAATTTCATTATTACTCTAAATAATTTCTGGCAAACAGTTACATCTTTCAGATAGGTTCCCTTTGCACTCCTAGTGACTGCAAAAAAAGTGAATTGGCAGCAGCTCGAGTGGTACTCAGAGAAGCACACAGTCCCCCCATACAAACTAATTATGTCTGCAAGCAGACAGCTCTTAAAGAGACAGTACCAGAGGCTCTAAAAACACTCACTGATAAATGGCTTAAATGCCAAACACCATTCAGGCTTGGAGCATTCAAGCAAGCTCCTGGAAGTCTTTTGGGAACCCCCATTTGCAGGGGGGTTACACATGTACAAAGTAACCGGGTTCAAAATAATCGATGATTTTGAACCACTACAGTTGAACCCGGTTCTGACTGAAACAGGAACCCAACTCGGAATGAGTTTACATGAGCTTCCAATTGAGGAATACGGCATTGATTCCACTGAAATTGGAGTTTGTACCCGGTTCTAGTGTGCTTGTAAACAAGGCAATTGTAGCTGGTCTGGATGCTTGTTCAGAGAACGTTCATTAATGTCAGCATTCCGTTGTAGCATCCTATGAATGAGCATAGTGATGTGTAATATGCAGGTCTGTGCTGTGGCAGAGTGAGCAACTTGTTGACATGGTGATTGTGGCATGTTCATGATTGAGTTATTGCATCCTTGTGATGAGACATGAAAAATTTTTTTTTTTTTGTAATAAAACCTCATGCGATCACTGCACTATTTAGAAAGAATCACTTGGTTTGAAATTCACTTCCCGCTCCGGTGTGTTTTGGGGAAACAGACTGCAGCCGGTGGTATATTTAAAATTCACTTCCCACTGTATTGAGCATCAGTGATACAAACTGCAGCCAGAGGTGTGTTTAAAATTCCCTTCCCATTCCTGTGGGCTTTGTTAACAAAGACCATGGCTGGTGTTAAATTCAAACACCACTTCCTGTTCCAGCAGAGTTCTTATGAACACCCGACTATTGCTGGCTGTCGTGAACGGATATGGTGGTGAGCACAATTCTATGTGTTAATAGTATTATTACTGTTTACTAATACTGCTAGTGAGACATAGTGGAAGCCAAGAAAGTGGAAAATTCATGGAACATTGCAGGTGGGTCTTTTCAATTAAACAAACTCTCAGGGATTTCCTATGCTACATTTCACTACATGATCGGTCAGGTTAAGCATGTAGGGTAAAGAGAGCCTAATGTAACGCTAGGAGGATTTTGGTGACCAATCTTTTTACCTTTCTTATAATCAGTTATCGATTACAGACATATAAGCTTTGTAACCATATATTGGGCTGTGGAACCTAGATTTTTTAAAAAGGGTAAGTACTAGGAATTAATGTGTTATACCTCTTTTGGTATCCTTCTTCATTTAAGTGACCCACACTGGGATAGAACTGTTTTCTGCTACCTAAATTCAGTTCACCATCCCTCATTAGTCCGCAGTTTCTGCGTATTGTGGAGTTTTGCGAGCCATTGTGCAGTTTGTTTTCAACTCATTTTATTTCTGCATTTTTGACTCACAGGTCCATTGATAACATGGACCAGGAATGAAAAAGTAGCTTTAAAAGGTTTGTTTTTTGTGGATTTGATAGGTTGGTGACTGATGGGCTTGATGACTATGAGTACTGCTGAGGTATTAACGCAGTATGGTCAGCTACCATTGTTGCCATGATTTGCACATGAAACCATAGAGAATTGTCATATTAGGTTGCATAAGGGAAGTCCGGGCCTCAGCAGGGTCCCCAGTGTGACTGGGTGAGAGTGTGTGGCTCAGTTTATGGCAGAAGCCACTGAAGATGTAAAGGATATCCTGATTATTGACCTCCTGGAAATGGATTTGGATCTACAAGTCCAGCAGTCAAACTCACAAGAATCTTGGGAATGCTACCATCATTTTTTGCTCACCCTGCAAGTGAACACGGGTAATCTTTCCCTGTCTCCGTTCACCCTAGTGGGATCGGAGTACATGGTCCACTTCAAATAATCATCACCTTCTTGATATTGAAAGTGCCAAAAGAAGCATCAGAAGGGCTGTCAGAGTCACCGTCAGTAGAAATCAAAGAGCCAAAATAGTTCTTCATGACAGTAGCCATCCCCACAATGGTTGCCCTCCCTGAATGATCTACCACTGGAGGATAAACATGGACTTCCCTACTTTCGGCTTTGTTGATTTCAGCAGTGTTTTTACACGGGACCAGCTTTACCCCAGAGGATATGGGTAGATCGACTCCAGTTGGATGACATGCACCAGTAACCAGTGACTGGTGTTGCCAGTGTTATCTAACTTATAGGGGAACTGTTAGCACCAAGGGCCCTACACCCAAGTATGGGGCTGGTCCCAGTTTGCATTATGTATGCAAAAACATTTTTACTACCATCTACTGTAGTATAATAGATTGTATCAGACTAGTTTTAATAATTTTCAGACTGTTATTCTCTGTAACTACAAATCCCAGAATCCCCTGAAGCTGACACCAGAGCAGGACTGCAGCAGTAGGAGAGCCAGCAGCCTGACTGCATGTTAAGAGTTTTGTATAAGCTCTGATATTTTGGTTGCTGGTCCCGCTGTCCTCTGAGGGCTAAGTACAATCACAGAGGTCTGTACTTAGCCCCGGGAGAAAGCGAGGCTAGAAACATCTGACTGGAGCTTATAGAAGCTCTGACATGCTCTGTAGGCTATTGAATCTCTTACTGCTTCTGCATTGTTTTGATGTCAGCTATAGTGGATTCTTGGATTTGTAGTTACAGAAAATGTCAGCCTGGAAGTAGGTAAAATGAGTCTGATACAATATACTATACTACAGTAAACAGTAAGTAAAAAAAAGTTTCTGCATAGAAAGTGTAGATTGGGACTGGTCCCACACTTGGGTGTTGGGGCCCTTGATGCTGACTGTTCTCCTTTAACTGAGATATCCCTGACACCAGCTGATCATGGCAGGGCAACAGTGCTGGTTGTGCTATCACTGTTGGGTGCACCAACAAGTAAGCCTCTGCAAATCGTCTCGACTCCAGAGGTCCACTAGGTGACTTCAGCTCCAGTTAGTCTACTATATGAGCTGCTTCCTACATACCCAGCTCCAATTGGAGTGGTGAGACACCCACTGTGTCAGCATCCACATAAACTGTCATAATCTCGATTAAAGGGGGACAGTCAGCACCAAGGGCCCCACACAAGAGTGGTACTGATGTGCAAAAACATTTTGGTTTTGGTTTTGGTTTATGTACAGTATTTTTTACTGGTGGCAGGCGTGATGGGCTGCCACTTGGGGCCGACTCTGGACTTGTTCTGGGATCTACTCCATTGGTGGATTCTTCAAGGGTGCAAAATCTGGGGGGGCGTGATCCTTGATTGCAGATTGACCTTTGAAGATCAGGTGTCAGCTGTAGTCAGCAGTGTTTTTTTACCACTTGTGGAACGTTGCCCGGATTAAGCCCCTAATTCTGCCCAAGGACCTGCTGACACTAGTACATGACTTTGTGACTTCTAGGCTCAACTACTGTAATGCTCTGTACTTCGGGGTCATGGGAGGGACCCTCCACAGGCTGCAGGTAGTGCAGAATGTGGAGACCTGGTTACTGATGGGCCTTTCGAGGTCTAGTCATGTGACCCTGGTTCTGCTTGCTCTGCACTGGCTGCCAGCCAGGTGGAGGGTCCTTTTCAAGGTGGGTCTTCTCTCCTTTTAGGCCCTATATGGGCTGGGTCCTAGCTACCTGTCTGAGCTCCTAATACTGGTGTCCTCTGCTTGCTTCCTCCGCTCCTCCTCGAGGGGCCTCCTGGACGTTCCCAGGGTTTGGCTCAAGACCTCGGGAGATCACGCTTTTAGTGTCTCTGGGCCAACCCTGTGGAACTCGCTTCCACCTGCAGTCCGGGAGGCTCCCTCAATTGAGGTGTTTAAGGGGAAGCTAAAGCCAATCTTTTCAGCCTGGCCATTGACTGCTGATATCAACTTTAGTTTTGGCCAATCCCTTGAAGATTGACTTTTGGGAACCTCTGTTTTGTTGAATTTTAATCCTGTAATGGTTTTAATGAGGTTTTATTATGTTTTTATTTACTGCTGTATGTCCTCATTTATGTTCGCTGCCCAGAGCCTCTGGGATTGGACGCCTTATAAATAAAATTGCCTTGCCTTGCCTATACTGGAAAATTTATGACTGTGTCCTTTATCTTTACAATTTATTTTTAGATATTGTTAATCCTAAACTGTAACACACTCTCCCTCTGTATTGCTGCTGATCTTACTATATTATCATTGGGGAATAATTAAAGGGATTTTGTTTTTACTTGCTAGCAGTTGATGTGAGGTTGTGTGTGAATGTTGGATGTATGTTGAGTGATGTATGTTTTGAGTATTTATTAGTGTCGTTAGTGTTTTAATGGTGGGGAAAATTTGTTGAGAGGGATAATATTTTGGGAGGGTTTTATAATTTTTGATTATTACTATTTTGTAGGGCTATTTTTTTGTCAGTTATGAGGGTTTGTGGGAGTGTGGGTGGGTATTTAGTTAAAGTGTATGTAGGGCTCTATTAGCCGCTGTGAGTTAATTTAAGGAGTTATGTGTTAGAAGGGACTGTCGGCAGTCAGGCATTACTCTCCCACCAGGCTCAGGGACCTCTGCCCCTTTGACTGTCCCCCCTTTGCCTGTGGAAGTTTATGGGCACTGTCGGGCATTGGGAACAGCCAGGAGGAGGAGGAGGAGGAATTGGCAAGTTATGGGGTCTGAGCCTGGTGGAGTGATGGAACGGAGTGGGCGGATTGAGGTAGTAGGGACAAGGAGACGCCCTGGGGTGAAATGGGGCCAGAAAAGGGGACCTCCCTGCCTGGTTCCCATACCCAAGGGCTCCACCTTGAGTGGGCAGATAACCCAATTGACTTAGGTGACCTATCCTACTTGGGCAGTGTTGTACAATGCCAGGTCCATCAAGACCGAGACAGTAATCATCACTGATCTTGTCGGGTCAGCTGACCTGGCTTGCATCACTGAGACCTGGCTGGATGAGAATGGTGGCCCAATATTGGATTCAGCAATTCCGGCTGGGTACTCAGTGATGCACCACCTGAGAGAGGATCATTGGGGCAGTGGGGGAAGGGGGGTTTGCCATCTGTTTATCAGTGTCAGTGGCTCAGTAGGTAGCACACTCGCCTGTGAGACTGGGAGATCAGAGGGCTGTGGGTTCAGTTCCCACATCTGGCACTTGGATTAATATCCCAGTACTGACACTGTAGTGCAGCATGAGAGGGGTGCTGCACTTCTGAGGTGCCATCTTTCGGATGAGACATTAAACCGAGGTCCCATCTGCCTGGATTGGTGGTAGTTCAGGTGGATGTTAAAGATCCCATGGCTCTTATTGAAAAGAGTAGGGTAATTTCCCCACGGTGTCCTGGCCAAATTTCCCTCATTCACTAAAAAAAAATAAAAAAAAATACCACCAACAGCTTAATGTGGTTCAAAGTCAGTTGGCATCCATCTGTATCCCCCTCCCCCGGGTCGTGCCTGAAAATAGGCAGGATTTGTCTAGTGCACTACCCCGGTCAACAAAAACTAAAAAAAAAAAAAAAAACAGATCTGAACCTTGTAGACATCCCTGTGGAAACAACCAGATCCTTTGTATCATGGATGCAGTTGCAGGATACTTCTCATCTACCATCCACGTGGAGATGGAAGGGAATTCCTGCAGGAAGTAGCAGACTTCATTGTCGACCTGGTGTTGGAATCCCCAAGATGGATAATTTTGGGGGATTTTAACACCTGAGTCGACAGTGAACTCTTGCAGTTTGGGCAAGACTTCCTCCAACTGATGAATTTGTTGGGCCTGACACAGGTGCCCATAGTCACAGACACACATTGGATCTGGTCTTCCTTGTAGGGATGGAGATCTCCGACTTGGTGGTGGAACAAGTCAGATGGTCGGACCATCACACTGTAGGGATCGGATTCGAGGCCCCCACAATAGACCTGCTCCTTTGGAAATGGTCTGGTACTGACCTTTGAGGGGTTTGACCCCAGATGTCTTATGGTGGTGCTGGACCTTTCAGGCCTGCCGAGAGTAAGCTGGGAACCGGGTGAGCTGGTACTAGCCTAAAATG
Source organism: Neoceratodus forsteri (assembly GCA_016271365.2). Taxonomy (NCBI): domain Eukaryota; kingdom Metazoa; phylum Chordata; order Ceratodontiformes; family Ceratodontidae; genus Neoceratodus; species Neoceratodus forsteri. The sequence goes on along the minus strand of CM057450.1, from coordinate 93,399,222 downwards.
CAGTGCTGGGTGCCCTTGATTCCCTGGCTCCTGTCCATGTTCGACCCCTCACTCTTCGCCCAAAGTCCCCTTGGTTTGATGGGACTTGGAAGAAGTTGAAGCATAGGGGTCAAGGGTTGGAGTGGTGTTGACAGAAATCGGGCCTGGCTAGTGACAGACTTAGATTGATGGCCCATTGTAAGGACCATAAATCTGCAATCTCTTGCAAGAAGACAGAGTTCCTGTCCAAAGAGATTGTCGCAGCAAAAAATCAACCTGCTCAGCTGTTCCGGACTGTTGATAGACTGTGCAATCCAGCCTGTCTTCAGTCACAGGGAGCCTTCTCGACAGTTAAGTGCGATGAGTTTGCTCGATTCTTTGTCGATAAGGTTGCTACTGTCCGGGTTCAAGATCCACTCAGCACCCTCTATGGGGTGTTGCGGTGGTCAGCGGGAGGTTACAGGCCCAAGGTTTGCCTAGTCTGACTTCAGCCAGCCAGTCATCCTGGACATTGTGTCGGTCGTCCAAGGTATGTGACCAACTAGTTGTAGTTTGGACCCGGGCCCAACTTGCCTCCTTATGGGGTGTATTGAGGTCATCGGCCCTGTCCTGGCTGAGATTGTTTAGAGCTTGTTGGATTCAGGGGTGTTTCCTGACCCCTGAAGGAGACATTAGTAACTCCCCTCCTGAAAAAAATTTCCCTCAACCCGGACTGCTTAGCCAACTACAGACCTGTCTCTAACCTTCCCTTTGTGGGCAAGGTTACTGAGAAGGTGGTTGCAGTGCAGCTGGATGACCATTTAACATCTCATGATCTATGATTCCCTCCAGTCCAGTTTCAGGAAGAGGCATAGTACCAATACTGCCTTTGTCCGGGTACTTAATGATCTCCTGATAGCGAGAGATTGGAAGAGCTATTCCATCTTGGTTCTTCTTGATCTCTTTGCAGTGTTTGACACAATGGACCATGGGGTGCTGCAGGAATGCCTGCAGATACTCTGTGAACTGATTGGTACAGTCCTCAAATAGTTTTGATCATTCCTCATTGGCATGATGCAGAGAGTGGTGTCAGGAATTTATTCCTCATCCCCTCCCCCTGTCATGTGGGGTTCTGCAGGGCTCTTGTGTTGTCCCACATGTTGTCCGCTGTGTATATGCTGCTGTTGGGAAAAAATTATAAGGCGGTATGGGCTGAGTTTTCACTGCTGTGCAGATGATACTCTGCTCTGCATGTCCTTTGTGCCCAGGTAGGTTGATGCGGTCTCGGTCTTTAACAGCTGCCTCTCCGAGATCCAGGGCTGGATGAGTGCCAGTTGGCTGAAGTTGAATTCAGACAAAACCGAGGTGCTGGTTATGGACCCTGGTCGCCAAGGTATGGGGTTACTAGCGGGCCTTCCCTCTGGGCATTGACGTGGGGGGGGCCAGTTGTTTACCTCAGACCGGTCACAAAATCAGGGCGTTGTGTTCGACAGCAGCCTGACTTTAAAATCTCAGGTGTCTGCTGTCATTAAATCCTCATTTCATCATCTGAGGAACATAACCGGATCAAACATTTGGTCCTGCCTGATGATCTTCCAATGCTGGTCCATGCCTTTGTTACCTCCCGCTTGACTATTGCAATGCCCTCTACCTGGGGCTACCGGGGATTGATATCCGCCGATTGCAGCTGGTGCAGAACGTGGCAGCCAGGTTGTTGACTGGTTCATCAAGATCTAGCCATGTCACTCCTGTGCTCTGTGAGCTGCACTAGCTGCCTATGTATTGGCGGATCACCTTCAAGGTCAGGTTACTGACCTATAAAGCCCTACACGGGCAGGGACTGTGCTACTTGCAAGAGCTTCTTTGTCCCTATTGCCCCCTCTGTTCACTCCTGTCCTCCAACAACAAGGGATTGCTAGAGGTTCCCAGGGTCCATTTGAAGACAACTGGTGCTTGTTCATTTGTGTTTATTGCACCGACCCTGTGAAAATCTCTACCTTGCTGGATCAGAGAGTGCCTGATTGTCGAAGGTTTTAAATCTGCCCTAAAAGCTTACTTATTTTCTCTGGATTTCCCTGATTGATTGGATCAGATTTATATAGTTATTTTATTTTACAATCAATGTTTTACTGTTTTATATATGTAACCCCTAGATGGCGCTATCCCAGGGGCTACTACCCCTGCCTGATTTGCCACTAACAGGTTGAGGGGCCTGGATCCAATGGCGGGTGCCTCCACCCAGAGGTCAGGGTTTGCAATAGTTAAACTTACTTGGTCACAGCCCTCTGGGACACTGCAACCCCCCTTTCTTCCCACTAGTGGCCCACACAATATAGCAGAATTACCTTCACAGTATACACTTACCCCCAAGGCTGGTTCAGGCACGGGACATCCTGTAAAATAAGATACAGTGCAACAATCACAGTACAGTACTTTAACATAGACAAATACCTCAGGCAGTATAACTTTGTTGAAACAAACAGCTCTGATTTATTTAGGGGATATAACAAGGACAGAAATCAGGTTAATTAGCTTATCCTTTACTATCTACCTATGGCTCTGTGCACAGGCCTATCCCTACCAGTTACTGTCCCTGGGTACCCAGGCCCTAGTAGCTAGTCAAACCGTGGCAGCTGGTAGGGGCCCTTTCACCACAGAAAAGGAAAATTAAACAGTCAGCAGTACAGTAATTCCATTTGGATTTAATGTGGCAATTCAACAGGAGGCGACCCGAATTAGTACTCACGACCTCCAAAGAAGATATGGTCCTTCAATGTCAGCAGGGCTACTTTTGATCTCCAAGAGACTCCTCACACATTTTATGGTAAAAAAAAGCACTATACCAGGCAGGCTGCATCTGTATCCCAATCGCAATTACTGCACAATAACCAGGAGAACACACAGCAGATTCAGTTCCTGACAGACCGAGTGTAATTCAACAATTTCTTCAGTCTTCTACAGGGTGAGCCTGGTTTCTACTCTTCAGAGATCCTTTGATTCTTTCACAGGACGGATTCAGTCCTAACAAGCAGTTACACAAGTTGTAGACCGAACTCTGGGCCTTGCACCGTTTTTGACTGAAACTGTGCACTGAAGGAGCACAGGGTTTCTTTCCCCTTCACTTTCAGATCTCAAACTGAAACTCCCAACAGACAAAAACGGGCACTTCCTTTGAGTTCCTCCCAGTTCTTGACTGGATTGGCTGTCACTCACAATAGACTGCTGCTTTGGTCCAAAAAGGCACGAAGTCTAAACTACATCTCCCAAGTCACTGCCCATACAATCCTCTTGTGGCTGGCTCAGATTATGAGTCCCAAGTTCTGATTACGTCAAGGCATCATTTTAGAGCTAGTTTACCCACACTGATTGGTCCAGTTCAGCAGTTCAAAACCAGAATGGGGAACTAGGCAGACAGTTCTGACTGCAAAGAAAGCAGGTTAGACAAACTGTAATTTTATTATTACTGTAAATGATTTCTGGCAATCAGTTACATCTTTAGACAGGTTCCTTTGCACTCCTAGTGACTGCAAAATGGGGTGAATTGGCAGCAGCAGAGTGGTACTCAATCAAAAAACACACAGTCCCCATACAAACTAATTATGTCTGCAAGCAGACAGCTCTTAAAGACAGTACCAGAGGTTCTAAAACACTCACTGATAAATAAACTAGCAAACACCATTCAGGCTTGGAGCATTCAAGCAAGCTCCTGAAGTCTTTTGGGAACCCCATTTGCAGGGGGTTACAATCTTCTGGCCTGGGAAAAGCTTGACGTCCAGCTGCTACAAGTACCCCATAAGTTTCAACTGCAACCATATACATTTGCATTAGGCTCACACATGTAATCATTAGTCAATACATCATTTTACCAAGAACCATTTCTGAAACATTGCAGTCGTCCTCTTTACACAGTATAACACACATTGTACCATAACTCAAGTTATTACCTCTTGTACATGAAACCTGAAGAGGGACCCTTCCTATCAGTTACCTTGGGGCTGGATGGGGCAAGGGCACCATACTGAGAGGGCAACACAAGTAACTTGGAGTTAGCACTGATGCTCAGTTTGGGCAGTGAGCTCGGGACACATACACTCCTTTATGGACAACATTGAGAGGCAAATCCACAGGCCTCCCAAGGGAATCATAACTGAGGTGCACCACAGGCTTTACAGCTCGACCAGTCTTTCTAGGGGAACTGTTACAGTCTCTGCACTCTGAGCCTCATTTTCAGCATTGTCCACACTTGTCAGGGAGTCTCCATGGGGTAGAGAGGCTAGAACTTGGGGCACTTTCAGCTCCAGGAGTTACAGTTTCTGAGTCCACAACATTTGGCTCGCATGGAGAGCTTTCGGACACTGGCAGTGGACTGTCAGGGCACTCAAAATACTCTTCTTGTTGAGTGTATCACCAGTCTGCCCCAATCTATCATTTTCCTCCTAAAGCTCAAACAGTTCAACCATGCACAATGATTCCATTTCATCTGATCTGATGCTTGCACTTCACTTTCTGAGCATTGGCTCCAGGGATGAAGCTGGGGGCATAGACAGTCCAGAAGGCCCAGCTTTGTCTCCAGTATTGACTAGGGGATTGCCCGAAACAATTGACTCAGTTCGTAGAGGATAGTATTAAAGTCACTCTCACTTTCTTCTGATATGGACTGACAGTCATGCTCAACTGGGACTTGTGCGGGGAACACTTTAACTCTGCTTCTGTAGGTGCAGACTTCTTGATCTTTCTTAGCAGCAGCTCTAGTCACTGGTCCAGAGGGCATCTTCTGGGGCTCAGACTCAATCAGGATTTGTCCAATGGGTAGTAAATGATTTCTATGCATTGTTTTACATCTTTTGAATTGTTCTCAGGCCTTACTTTGTACACTGGCAGATCATCTAGTTTGCCCACTACAATGTGAGGAGATGGTGCCATCTGTCAGCAATCTTGTGTTTGCCATGCAGTCCCAGATTTCTTAGCAATACCCGATCTCCCTCCTGGAGTTCCTGTGCTTTCACCTTTTATCATACCTTTCTTTGTTGGCCAGATTTCTTTTGGCAGCCATGGTTTGAGCCAGTTGAGTACGCATGAGTTAGCTGGGCCTTTAACTTTTGCACATACTGTAAATAGTTGTCAGCTTGAACCCCATCAGGCCAAAACACACATCTACCGGTAGTCGAGCTTCTCTTTCAAACATCAGGCGGTAGGGGAGAACCCAGTGGCATCACTTTTGGTGCAGTTATAAGCATGTACCAGGGTGCTAATTTGTTGGCTCCATCTAGGCTTGTCCTTTGGGTGCAGGGTGCCTAGCATATCTAGCAAAGTGCGGTTGAACGTTCAGGCTGTGGGTCCCCTGGGGTGGTAAGGAGTGGTTCTGGACTTTCTCACTCCCCACAGAGAAAGCATCTCTTTGATCAGGCGACTCTCAAAGTCTCTCCTTGATCAGAATGGATTCTTTGTGGGCCCATAGTGAACAAAAAGTTTTCTCAGTACTTTGGCTACAGTGGATGCTTTCTGGTCTTTGGTGGGAAAGCTTGGGCATATCTTGTGAAATGGTCAGTGACCACCAGCACATTACTGATATTTCTTTGATCTGACTCAAACTCAGAAAATCAATACAGACCAGCTCCATGGGTGCACTGGTGGTTATGTTAACAAGGGGGCAGCCCTCTGGGCAAAGCTTTCCTCTGTAAGCAGCGACTACAAGTTCGATATGTGTTGCTCCACATCAGCCCCCATCTTAGGCCAATAGAATCTGGATCTCACCAAGTCAAGTGTTCTGTCTATACCAAGGTGCCCCATGTGGTTGTGCAAGGACCTCAATACTGAGTCTCGAAAGGCAGTGGGCAGCACCAGTTGTTGTTTGTCTACTTGTCCCCCTCTGTCTACTGTTTCTCTATATAACAGTTTATTGATCAGTTTCAACTTAGGACCTTCTTTGTATAACAGTGCAGTTCTCAAATCAGTGGGCGTAATTTGGACACATCTTTTCCTGCATAGAGGGCTTCTAAAGCTGATTTGATCATAGGATCGCGGATTGAGCCCGCGAATACTGTCATTGTCCAGCTGAGGCAGTGCACCAATGTCTATTGCAGAAAAGTGGCAATAAGCAGCAGGTATGCAATTCTCAGAGGGTCCCAAGCAATCCACCATGCAGTCCACTGCGTCCGTGGACATTTGTTCCTCCCTGTCAAACTTCGGCAGAGTGCCCGAATGTCAGGTTCTTAATCGGACCCAATCATTCTGGGGAACAGGCCTCCGGGAGAGAGCATCAGCATCTATGTGGTTCAGACCTGCTCGGTATTCGAGCATAGTCATATGTAGATAATGCAGAAAGCCACCTGTGGCCAGTGGCATCAACTTAGCTGAGGTCTGCACATAGGTCAAAGGATTATTGTCAGTTTTTATTAGTATTTTAGCCCCATACAAGTACTCATGGAATTGGTCAACAATAGCCCACTTCAAAGCTAGGAACTCTAACTTATGTACGGATAGTTCTTTTCGGATGGGGTCAGGCTTCTACTGGCAAAGGCCACTGGTCTCAGGCCATTCTGTGCTCTTGGTACAACACAGCCCCAACCCTTGCAAGCTAGCATCAGTTTACAGGACGTAAGGTTTTCTTGGATCGGCATAGGCCAGCACTGGAGCATGGGTAAGTTGATATATGATCTCATGAAAAGCAGTCTCACAATCAGGAGTCCAGCCGGCCAAATACTTCACTCGGATGAAAATACACTCTTTCAGTCTTGAGGACGCTGACTTTTGGTATTTTTGTGGGTTGGGGGATACCCTTGAGTAAGGTTAAGTAAAGGCGGATCACTCTTGAATAGTCCTTGATGAAACGCGATAATAACCACAGAATCCCAGGAATCTTTGCAGTTCTTTTTAGATTTTTGGGCTGGCCAGGTGGTCAAGCCTCAACTTTACTTGGGTCGGTCTCTATTCCTCGGTGGATACTATGTGTCCCACATACTTTACTGATGTTTGAAAAATTGACACTTATCAATGGACAGTTTAAGGCCAAAGTCCTCCAGTCGATCCAATACCTTAAATAATCTGCTCTCATGTTCCTCCAGTGAGCTGCCAAACACAATAACATCATCTAGGTATACCAGGCACTCTAGTAAGTTCATGTCCCCCACTGCACGCTCCATCAATCGTTGAAAAGTGGCTGGGGCACCTGAAATCCCTTGAGGCATCCTCATGAATTCATAGAAGCCAAGCGGACAGATAAAGGCTGTCTTCTCACGGTCCTCTGGGGCCATTCGGGATCTGGTAGTACCCACTGCGGAGATCCAGCACAGAGAACCACTTGCTCCCGTTTAGGCAGTCAAAGCATCCTGAATGCGGGGCATTGTGTACTGATCAGGATAGTCCGCGGTTTAAGGTGCGATAATCCACGCACATTCTTACTGTCCCATTCTTTTCCTCCACTACCACAATGGGGAAGCATAAGGCTTCTGGATTCTTGTATTACACCAGCCGCTAACATCTCTTGCAGATGCGTCTCACATCATCTATATCAGCAGGTGCCAGGCGTCGAGACCTCTCACGAAATGGTCTTTCGTCATGCAGCGGATATTGTGCTCAGCTCTCTGCACGCATCTCGTCCCATTCTTTAAAGAAAACACCTGGTCTCTCTGGGCAAGCTTCTCACTGATCCTCACTTTCCATTCAGCTGGCAGCGGGAGTTGCGAAATCAAACAAGTCAGGCGTTACTCTGTCATTCTTCCTTGAACTCTTGCTGCTGGGTAGCACTGCAGTGTCTGCACAATGCACATTAGCCAGGATGCAACCTCTATTTACTCGAATGTCTCTTTCAGACACATTATGAACTTGGACCATTACCCTTCTGGCATAAGCATGGGCTCTAGCGGGCAAAATACTAGGCTTGACCAGCAGTCCCTCTGGCAATTTTCCATCGCCTGGTGCATCCAACATTAATATTTTATTCTTAACATCCTTTCTGATACGGACCTCTCCTGTAAGTACACTGGGCATTTGGTGCCAGGATCAGAGACTCAGGATCCTTCTTCCATACAATTCCGACCGGTTCCTCTGGTTCTATATTTTCAGCATCTCTCTGTGCCTCATAGGCCTTCTTAATTAAAGCGAACTCTTAAAGCTCTACTAGTCTTTGACCCTGTTTTTTCATAACACAAATGTGCCAGCCTTCTGAACATATGAGCATTTGTTCCAATCAACAAAGGGACACCATCATACAGTCCAGTGGGGGGACACACTAAGGCTAGGGTCTCTACTTGTGGCCACTCCAGCCACGGAGGTGGGGAAAGACAGCCAAATTCGGATATACCCAGAATAGGGTAGCCTTCTCACTTAACCCCATACATGCAGTCCTTCTAATGGTTGGCAAGTACGTCTGACAAATGCTTCTGATACCAATCTTGAAACATAATTGTCACTTGGGAGCCACTGTCTAATACAGCTCTTGTAGACACTCCATTTACCTTTACAGTGGTCTCCATGGAGGGACCCACTATTCTGGACCAGTCTGGAGGCGGTAGTGGGGGCCTGGGCAACTGACCTTGCCACAAAGGGCGTGAATTAGCATTTTGGTGCCCTCACTGGGATCATTTATGCACCTCTTAACCACTGATTTGTTCTCAAGCTCTCCTTGTAGCCTATATGCAACTTTGTCAGTGTCTTTTGGGGATTGGCATTCCCTTTTCATGTGCCCATCCTTCCCACAATTATAGCAAAACATACTTTTTGGAGTTTGAGCTGGCCGAGGTGCCACACTGGGAGCCAGGGGGGGGTATTACTAACTGGAAACCTTGGTGCCATCTCTGTCTCTGCGTGATAAGCATTTGGAGACATCTCGTCAGTTTCTCCACTTCCATGGTCAAGGAATCGAGTTGGAGCTGTTATCAGCAGGAGATACATGGGTGGGTATCCCACCCCATAGCAGATGCAGTCGGATATAGGTCGGGGCCCGTACTTGCAGGCGTGGCCTTCATAAAGGGACTGTTTTTGAATTCCCGGATCTCTCTCAACAGTTCGCCCCATTGTGGCATATCTTTTTCCTTATCAGAGCACTCATTGACTGCCAACCTCTGCCCCTGAACTTCACTTGATGGGCCACCCTCAGTCACTGGGTCATAGCCACAGCTATTGGTGCAGGTCCCTCCCGAGGTCGCCTTTCTCAACTCCTCAATTTCTCTCATTAACTCATCATAGGAGGTGGGGATTCCAGTCGATTTGCCAGGCGTAACTGAAGCAACAGCAGTTCTGAGAAGGGGCAGACTAAGGATTCTGTCCAGTCTGGTTCGGTCCAGTTCAATCGCTGGCAAACTACCCTTTCTGAGGCATTCTTGCAACAATTTTTCCAGCCGAGAGACATACACAGACAACTCCTCCCTTGGTACTGTTGTGCATTTCTTACTCTCCACCATAGGTCCTCATTAGAATCTGGGCTCCCATACACATTCTCCAAGGCCTCAAGATAGGCTTGTGCAGTCGCTTCAGGGTTACTGGCCCGTTTAGCGGATGGTAGCCAGGGCAGGACCTGGGCTCTCACTAACCCTCTTTCGCTTTTAGCTTCCGAGCATTGCCATTCTAGCACTTGGGGGCAACATAGTCTATCCAGGTCTCCCAGTCATCCTCCCTTGGGGGTGGGGAGGGTGCCAGAGAGATCCTCAACCTTCGGTAAGAGTCGTGACTAATGGCAGGTGCAGAAATAGGAGTCTGCATTGGTTCAGCCACCATTACGGGTACTGGAGCAGGAGAGGGTGTTGGGGAGGAACACCCCAGGTGGCAAGAATAGTTTTTCAAGTCCTCCACAGTTTTCCTTCTCCCAGCAACCATTTAGCAAATTTCTCCTCAAAGTTTCAGATAGTGGTGGGGCTCATTCCCCCGGTCTTACTGTCATAGTTATCACTCTCCAAGCAGTGAGGGCTCCCTCTGGGGTAATGGTCTGTGGTACTTTGGAGCTATCTATGGGATCTTAAACTCTACTAGGGCCAGGAAAGTGTGGGTGAGCAGATTAGCGTGCCGACCCACCACCACAGGATTTTGTAAACCTTCCACCTTGGAAAGTACTCCCTGCACAGTGTCCGTATTGATACCCAGGGGGATGTCCAGGATAAGCATAGCATTTTGGGGGTCGATCTCCTCCCCAGTACACCACTCCACCAGCCGGTGCACAGCCACTTCTGTCGGGGTACCCATTTATTTATTTATTTATTTTTTTCCCTTAACAGTGGTTTGTAAATATGGCCACTAGAGGACACACAATCCCAGCGGTGAGCCTCCAAAATGTAACCCCTAGATGGCGCTATCCCAGGGCTACTACCCCTGCCTGATTTGCCACTAACAGGTTGAGGGCCTGGATCCAATGGCGGGTGCCTCCACCCAGAGGTCAGGGTTTGCAATAGTTAAACTTACTTGGTCACAGCCCTCTGGGACACTGCAACCCCTTTCTTCCCACTAGTGGCCCACACAATATAGCAGAATTACCTTCACAGTATACACTTACCCCAAGGCTGGTTCAGGCACCGGGACATCCTGTAAAATAAGATACAGTGCAACAATCACAGTACAGTACTTTAACATAGACAAATACCTCAGGCAGTATAACTTTGTTGAAACAAACAGCTCTGATTTATTTAGGGGGATATAACAAGGACAGGAAATCAGGTTAATTAGCTTATCCTTTACTATCTACCTATGGCTCTGTGCACAGGCCTATCCCTACCAGTTACTGTCCTGGGTACCCAGGCCCCTAGTAGCTAGTCAAACCGTGGCAGCTGGTAGAGGCCCTTTCACCTGAGAAAAGGAAAATTAAACAGTCAGCAGTACAGTAATTCCATTTGGATTTAATGTGGCAATTCAACAGGGGCGACCCGAATTAGTACTCCGACCTCCAAAGAGATATGGTCCTTCAATGTCAGCAGGGCTACTTTTGATCTCAAGAGACTCCTCACACATTTATATGGTAAAAAAAAGAAAGCACTATACCAGGCAGGCTGCATCTGTATCCCAATCGCAATTACTGCACAATAACCAGGAGAACACAGCAGATTCAGTTCCTGACAGACAGTGTAATTCAACAATTTCTTCAGTCTTCTACAGGGTGAGCCTGGTTTCTACTCTTCAGAGATCCTTTGATTCTTTTCACAGGGCATGTTCAGTCCTAACAAGCAGTTACACAAGTTGAGACCGGAACTCTGGGCCTTGCACCGTTTTTTGACTGAAACTGTGCACTGAAGGAGCACAGGGTTTCTTTCCCTTCACTTTCAGATCTCAAACTGAAACTCCCAACAGACAAAACCGGCACTTCCTTTGAGTTCCTCCCAGTTCTTGACTGGATTGGCTGTCACTCACAATAGACTGCTGCTGTTGGTCCAAAAGGCACCAAGTCTAAACTACATCTCCCAGAGTCACTGCCCATACAATCCTCTTGTGGCTGGCTCAGATTATGAGTCCCAAGTTCTGATTCGTCAAGGCATCATTTTAGAGCTAGTTTACCCCACACTGATTGGTCCAGTTCAGCAGTTCAAAACCAGAATGGGGAACTAGGCAGACAGTTCTGACTGCAAAGAAAGCAGGTTAGACAAACTGTAATTTTATTATTACTGTAAATGATTTCTGGCAATCAGTTACATCTTTAGACAGGTTCCCTTTGCACTCCTAGTGACTGCAAAATGGGGTGAATTGGCAGCAGCTTGAGTGGTACTCAATCAAAGAAACACACAGTCCCCCATACAAACTAATTATGTCTGCAAGCAGACAGCTCTTAAAGAGACAGTACCAGAGGTTCTAAAAACACTCACTGATAAATGGCTTAAACGCCAAACACCATTCAGGCTTGGAGCATTCAAGCAAGCTCCTGGAAGTCTTTTGGGAACCCCCATTTGCAGGGGGGTTACATATATGTTTTAATTAGTTTTATGTGCATGTACAATGTTATGATCTTGTTTCAGGAATAGTGTTTAATAAATAAAGATTGCTTGTTTCCTACATTTTATTTTTATTTTTTATTTTATTGAAATCTAGGATTACAAATACCTTTGAGCAGGAACTGCTCGTTTACAAAGGTTCCACGTCGAAGGAATGGTGGGGGGTATACATACATACAAAGGTCAACATAATAATACATAGTTACACAATAAAAAGAAGTAAGAGACTGAGGCTTAGGAAATTCCAGTAATTCAAAATGTGCCAGATGTTAGGTAGCATGGCATACCAGCCAAGGGCAATGTGGTCTACATGACCCTACCACCTTGGGATCTCAAGGTGGTGCTGTCCTGGCTCATTTTTTCCTATGGCCAAGTATCATTGGTCTGATCTGTTGTGGAAGGCCGAGTTCCTGGCCACCATTACCTTAGCCAGACATTTCAGTGTGCTCCAGGCACTCTAATTAAATTGTCCATGGTGTGCCCTAAATTCTGTAGGAGAGACAGGGAAGATACCATGTGGGAGGAGTGGACATTTACGTAGAAGAGGGTATAAGGGTATTAAAGGAAAATTCAGTCAAAGAAGTACAAGAGGTAGAATTTCTTTGGCAGCAACCTACTGATGATGGGGTGGATAAGTATATAGTAGATGTAGCATACATACTACCAAAGCAGAATGAAAACATGGACAAAGAATTAGGCCAGGAGATGCTGAGAGCAGCAGGGCACAATAAAACAGTTATTATGGCAGTTTTTGATATCCCAGACATTGATGAACAAGCTAGCATGGGAAATGACCAAAAACAGCCAGAAATTCTTGGATGTAGCCTATCAATACAGGCGTAGTGCCAAAGGACTGAAGAATAGTCAATGTGGTCTTCATCTTTAAGAAAGGGGCAGTGTTGGACCTAGGCAACTCCATGCCAGGCAGCCTCACGTCAGTGCTGAGCAAAGTCCTGGAGGCCATTATCAAGGGCAGAATAATGGAGCACTTTGGTTGAGGCCAAAGTACTTGCCCCCTCTCAGGATGGCTTTATGAGGGGCAGAACATGCAAACAAAGCTGATGACCATCTCGGAGGGGTTGACCAGGGAGGTAGATGGGGCTGGGCCATGATATAATCTATCTGGACTTCAGCATGGACTTTGATACTGTGGTGCATGACGAGCTTCTGTGCAAAGTAAACCAGTGCAGTATACAGGAGATAAACACAAGATAGATTGTTAGCTGGCTTGTGGGTAGCCAGCAGAGGGTGGTGATGGACAGGCACTATACTGCTAGGAGAGGAAGTACCCAGCTGTGTTCTTCAGGGTTCAGTGGTGAGGTAACTGTTCTTTAACATAGTCATCATGATCTTGAAGCTGGAGACATAAGCAGGCTGCTTACACTTGCAGATGACACTAGGCTGGCCAGGAGAATGGACCCCTTTGAGGATGAGGACAACCTTCAGGAGGAGCTGAACAAGCTGGGCAATTGGTCTGACTCTTGCAGCCTCATATTCAGTGTAGCCAAGTGCAGGGTGCTATAATTGGGGGAGGAAAAAAAACAGACACATGAACTGTACACTGTGTGGGTCTCCTTTTGCTGTTGTTGAGGAGGAGTAGGACCCATTGGTCATAACACACGTAGATCTAAAGCAGCACAAGCAGTGTTCAGCTACTGCCAAGAGGGCCAGCAGAATGCTGCAGTGCAGCAAAATGGAGGAGGAAGGGACGACTAGCACACTGTGTGGGTCTCCTTTTGCTGTTGTTGAGGAGGAGTAGGACCCATTGGTCATAACACACGTAGATCTAAAGCAGCACAAGCAGTGTTCAGCTACTGCCAAGAGGGCCAGCAGAATGCTGCAGTGCAGCAAAATGGAGGAGGAAGGGACGACTAGCAGAGCAGAGGAAGTAATTCTGCCACTTTAAAATGACCTGGATGGGCCCTGACATGAGTAGTGAGCTGGTCAGGCCCTGACAGGAGTACTACATGCAGTTTCGGTCTCCTTTATTAAAAAACAATCAATCAATAAAAGGAACATTGAGGCACTCATGAAGGAGCGGCAGTGGTATGGGAATAAAAGCTATGAAAGGCTGAAGAGCCTTAATGGAAAGCACTGCTGAATGCAAAAATCCCACCAGTTGATGGATAAACCTTTTATTAGGGATTTCAGTTAGAAAAATATTTTTTAATTGCCTTTTATAATCTTTATTTTACCTCCTAAAATAACCCTGTATGTAAACAATGACCAAGCTGCATGGCATCATTTTGAGTGAGAATGTGGCTCAACACAGCTCACTTGAACCGAATGCATATAACTGAGCCCCACCAAGCCACGCTCCCACTCAAAATGGTATAGCGAGGCCATTATTTGCATACAGTGTTTTTTTTGTTTTGTTTTTTTGATGAGGTGAAAAAAGATGCTAAAAGGTGATTAAAAAAATATTTTTTCAACTGAAACTCCTAATCGGGAGGTGTTATCTGTAAGGTGGGAGGGTTCTTTCATTCAGGAATGTTTTCCTTTAACATGTTCACCCTGGAGAAAAGGAGGCTGAAAGGGGACATGATGTCAGTATCTCGCATTCTCAGCGGCATCACTAAAATTTAACAGTCAGAGATGTTTCATCTGGTGTCTTACAGCAGGACATGAAGATATTTATCTTATTTAAAATTTGGTAACCAGGAAAGGCACACTGAGCCAAGGCTGGTTTCCAGGTGTGACTCGGGGAAGGGGGAGACTAAGCAAAATAACAGCAGACAATAGCAAAACAACATCTGAACAGACAGATGAGCAATGAGTTATAATAGTAGAATAAATAAGGGGCAATTTGTGTGTACTACAATTAAACAAAGTGCAGTGAACTTTAGCAGTGTATAGAATCACGAACAACAACTCATTGGATTAAAAGAAAGACTTCCAGAGTAGCGGGGGCGGTGGGGGAGAGATTGAAGTTTCAGCTGGTGTTTGAAGGCATTAAAGCTTTGAGAGAGACAGAGGGAGGCGGGAAGTTTGTTCCAGAGTGAGGGAAGCCTACAGAAGAATGCAGATTGTCCCGCAGAGAAGTGCGGGTGAGGAATGGCAAAAGCACGATGGTCCCTAGAGTGGAGGGAGCATAAGGCGGGGGGATTTGGGATAGGAGTAAGGAGAGGTTGGAGGGAAGGATGGTTGAACCAGTATTTGGAGATGGACGAAGCACAATGGGCCTGGCCGTGGGAGGGCAGAGGGAGGATGGATAGGGAGGAATATATCAAGCAATGATGTGTGCGTGGTACAGAGTTAAATGCAAAATGGTAGGAGTCGAGGAGGGTATCCAGTCTGGCAAAGGAAGTGGAGGGGGCAGTGCCATAGACTACATCCGCATAGTTGAAGACAGGGAGCACAATTTTAGTAACTGGCTCCCTACAGACATGCAGAGATTGGCAGTCTTTGTAACGATAGAGGGCACCAAGCTTGGGATGGAGCTTGACATGGATGGCATTAATGTGGGCTGAGAAGTCAATCACTGTCAAGCCACACCCCCAGGTACTTAAAGAACTGAACCACTTCAAGTGGGGTGCCATCCAGAGTGGTGGAGACAGTGGAGACAGTGAGTCTGGCTAGTTTCTGACTGTTACTAAAGGTCATGGAGACTGTCTTTTTAGTGTTAACTGTAAATTGATTGGAAAGGAACCAGTGGAGAACATTGTTGAAATCCTGCTGGAGCAGATTTCCCACAGCTGTAGAGGAAGGACCAGAGGTGACAATCACTGTGTCATCAGCATATGTGTGTATATGCAAGT
Source organism: Neoceratodus forsteri (assembly GCA_016271365.2). Classification (NCBI taxonomy): domain Eukaryota; kingdom Metazoa; phylum Chordata; order Ceratodontiformes; family Ceratodontidae; genus Neoceratodus; species Neoceratodus forsteri. The sequence continues at coordinate 93,383,600 of CM057450.1, read as the reverse complement.
TGACACAGGGGAAGGGAGGTCATTAGGGAAGATTGCGAAAAAGAGGGGACCAAGGATAGAGCCCTGTGGAACCCCAGAGTGGATAGGAAGGGGAGGTGACAGAGAACCACCAACCTTTACCAGTTATAAACAGACGGTAAGGTAAGAGTGGAACCATGCAACAGCAACAGCCGGGGCAGAGAGGCCAGCATTTCTCAACTTGTCCTGGAGAAGCTGGTGGTGGGACACAGAGTAAAAGGTTTTGGCCAGATAGACAAAAATTGCAGTAATGAGCCCCTGGTCTACCCAGAGAAGATGGCATCAGTGATATGCAGCAGGGAGGATTGTGGAAATGTGTTTCTGAAAGCCAGACTGGAAAGGTGATAGGAAGTTAGCAGATAAGAGGAAATCAAGGAGTCTTGAGTGGATCAGTTTCTCTTCAGTTTAAAAAGTATGGGCAGGAGGGAGAAGGGACGATAGTTACCAGGAGAAGATGGGTCACCCCCTTTGTGGAGAGGAATGACTTTGGCCAACTTCCAAGACTGAGGAACAATGCAGAGAGTGAAGGAAAGGTTAAGCAAGTGAGTAAGGGGAGCTGCAGTGGCTGGAGCTGGGAGGTGTAGAAACTAGGGGTTGAGATTGTCGGGACTAGACTTTGATGGGTTGAGGAAGGAAAGAGAAAATAGGGTTTCCTAGATGGTGACGGGGGAAGTGATAACCTGGTGAGGTATGGAGGGGGAGTCAGTAGATGAAGAGGACAGAAGGGCACAGGTTGTGAAGAATTTGTTATAGAGAGCCGTAACAGAGACATGGTCAGACACAGGTGAACCATTTTCCACAAGGATTGGGGGGGGTGCTGACTGGGCAGGGGTCACATGGGGAATGTATAACCTTCCAAAATTTAAATGGGGAATTTAGGTTTGACTGGAGGTTGACTTTGGAATAATGTGATAACTGACTGGACAGCCTTAGTACAATTGTTCATCAGAGCCCTGTAGATGATGTGGTCAGAGGAGGAGCAGGATAATTTGTAATGGACCCAAGCACAATCCCAGGACTTGCACAAGTCAGTGATATCAGTGGTAATCCGGGGAGGGTGGGATGTTTTTACTCTGAGTTTCCTGAGGGGGCATGCCTATCCCAGATAGAGGAAACTTTGGAATGAAAAAGAGCAAGGGCCACATTGATATCTGAGGCAGTGAGGATGTCAGACCAGTCGGTAGCAGTAAGGTCACTCAGTAAAGTGTTGATTTTTAATGACAGGAGAGACCTAGCCCAGATATATATTGGTAACAAAGAGGGGTGTCAGATGGGTATGCCGTGAAACTCTGGTGTTAGATTCAGGAGTAATACTAGGAGGTACATTTGGAGGGTGGTAAACCTATGAAACAGCCTCCCAGCAGAGACATTCAATTTGAAGACAGCACAGGTCTTTATGGTAAACCTGGACAAATCTCTGCTTAACAAGGGAATCTCCTGGTACCCTGGTAGTAGAGTGGGTAGGGAATTTCTATAAAGTGGTACCTGGTGACTTATTTCATCTCTGCTTGTGAAGTGTGTGTGTGTGTGAGACACGACAGGTTGGACCTACAGTCCGTTGTGACCTTAAGTGACTGTGTTACTCTGTATATTGTAGGAGGCCTTTTTCACACGGTGTATGACTCCATGATGTCGAAACAGAATTTGATGGCAGATAAGGACCGTTTGGCCCACCCAGTCTGCCCATTTTTCCTCTACCTACAGTATCACCACAGACCCTGATTGATCTCCAGCTTTTTCTCTTCCCCCCACTTCTTTTCCACTAAGATACCCTTACACCTATCCCCATGCATTCTTGACTCCACCCTCCATCTTCGCCCCACTACTTCCTCTGGAAGGCTGTTCCAGTAATCTACCACTCTTTCTGTGAAGAAGAACTTACTCGCATCTCTCCTGAGTCTACCCTGTTCCAGCTTCATAGCGTGTCCCATTTTTCTTGAGCTCCTTTTTTTGAAAAATACTTCCTTCCTCTACACTGTTGACCCTTGTGAGATATATAAAGATCTCTATCATATCCCCTCTCTCCCTCTTCTCTTCCAGGGTGTACGTGTTGAGATCTTTCAGTCTCTCTTCATAGGGCTTTTGATGCAGACCCTGCACCATTTTAGTTGCCTTTCTCTGTCCAGCCTGCACTCTGTCTGTGCCCTTCCGGAGATGTGGTCTCCAGAACTGGACACAGTACTCAACGTGGGGTCTTACCAGTGATCTATATGTGGGCAACACCACCTCCCTCTTTCTGCTGGTAATACCCCTTTCCTATGCACCCCAGCATTCCACTAGCCCTTCCAACTGCCTTGTGACACTGCCTGGTCACCTTTAGGACAGGTCATTCAATATGATTACCCCTAAGTCTCTTTGCTGCTTGGTTGTCATCATTACCGCTTCACCAATTTTTTACACCCCCAGGTTGCTGTGCCATAAGTGCATTATTTTGCATTAAAACTCAGCTAGCATACCCTTGACCACACCTCGAGTTTTCTCAAGTCTCTACTCATCCTTTCCACTCCTCCCCCCCCCCAGAGTGTCCACCCTGTTGCTGATCTGGGTGTCACCCAAAAAGAAGCAGACGTTCCCTTCCAGCTTCTCTGCAACGTCACTTATAAAGACATTAAAGAGGACCAGTCCCAGCATGGATCCCTGCGGTACCCCGCTAGTCACCCTTCCTTCTTTGGAGTGAACTCTACCACTATCCTCTGCCGCCTGCCCCCTAACCAGTTTCTTGTCCATTTTACCACCTTTGGTTTCACTCCTAAGCTACCAAGCTTGCTTGCTAATCTCCTTTGTGGAATGGTGTTGAAAGCCTTACTTGAAATCTAGGTCAGCCATGTCCACCATTCCACTTTGCTCTTAATTCCTTGGTCACACAGTCAAATCTGTCAGATTTGTTTGACATGGCCTTCTTCCTGTGAAGACATGCTGCTTCGGGTCTTGTAACCTGTGGGATTCAAGATCTTCCACAGTCCTTTTCTTAAGCAGTGATTCCATAAACTTTCACACCACCAATGTCAGGCTGACTGGCCTGTAATTGCCAGCCTCCTCCCTGCTACCACTTTTGTGAAGTGGGACTACATCTGCCCTCTTCCAGTCCCCTGGAACCACTATGGTTTGTAGGGATCTGTTAGATCGGACCGTCATTGGTGCAACCAGTACTTCCCTGAGCTCCTTCAACACTACCCTGTCTGGCCCCATTGATTTGTCCACTTTCAGATTAGCAAGTCCTTTCAGGACTCTCTTCTGAAAAAGGACTAGTGTCCACCCCCCCTTTCAAAATTCCTGTTACTCTTTTGCAGTCCCTCCCCTTCCTCTGTGAACACTCAGCAGAAGTATTTGTTCAAGATATCTGCCTTTTCCTGGTCACCCTCTGCATAGCCCTTCCCCCCCCCATATCTTTTGTCCTTACAGTCCTTCCCATGGTCTTTCCCTTTTCACCTACATACCTAAAAAATGTCTTGTCCCTTTTTGTTATTGCCAGTTTGTCTTAGCATTCCTTACTGCTTTCCCTGCTTCCCTCTGTTTCCCCAATACACCTCCTATCCTCTTCCCTCTATGTTTCCTTATACCTTCTCAGTGCAGTCCTTTTAGCCTTTACCTTGTCCATTACTTCTTTCGAGAACCATTGTGGTCTCTTTTTCCTCTTGCTTTTGCTCGCTTGCTTGACACAGAGGTTTGTTGCGTTCACGATGCCCCTTTTTTAGCTTTGTCCACGGTTACTCCACCCCACCCAGTCATCCCTCCTGCCAGGTCCTCCCTGAGGCATTCCCCATCTTTATGAAATCTGCCCTCAAGAAGTCAAGGACCTTCACCTATATGTGGTTTGATTCCACAGTCATCCTTAAATTGAACCTTACTGTACAGTGATCACTGGTCCCCAGGTGGCTTCCCACCTTGACATCTGCAGCACTGTCCCTGTTAGTGAGTACCAGGTCCAGTATTGCCCCATCGTGAGTGGGTTTACTGACTAGTTGTCTGAGGAACGCCCCTCCAGGGAGTCCAGTATGTCCCTGCTTCAAGCTGAAGCTGCAGTTGGGAGGCTCCAATCTGCATCTGGCAAATTGAAGTCCCCCAATAGCAGCACATCCCCCTTTTCTGCCATTTTGCCAGTGCCTTGCACCAGTACCGTATCTAATTCCTCCCCTTGTGCAGGAGGTCTGTAGATCACACCAGTACAAACAGTGGTTCTGTACTCTGACTACAGGGTGACGCACAGTACCTCTGCCCCCCCCCCATATTCCCTGCAACTCCGTCACTTTTACGCTTTCCATCATGTAAAGCACCACACACCCTCCTTTCCTTACCATCCTGTCATTCCTGAACAGAATACAGCCATGTCCCAGTTATGGTTTTCAGTGCACCATGACTCTGTAATGGCTACTAAGTCCAGGTCAGCTTCTGCCATGGTGGCCTCTAGGTCTGATTTTATTTCCCAGACTTCTAGCATTCGTATACGTGGCCTTCCAGATTTTGTTAGTACTGTGCTAAGTACTCCTCCTTTTTCTTTTTTGCCCACCCATCTCCTCTCTCTTTTTGACGTTCCTGTTTCCTTCCCCCTTCATTTCTGTCACCCTGCTTCCTTCATTAATTTGTACCCTGGGGTCTCCCAGCTCTCCTCATGTTTTACTTCAGCCTTTGGTGGGTTTCTGCCACCCCCTCAGCTAGTTTAAATGTTCGTCACAGTAGCATTTAACTCATCCACTGAGGACAGCAATTCCCATCTCGGATGGATGCAGGCCATCACCCCTGTATTGGCCCTCATCATCCCCGGTGGGTTCCCAGTCCCCAGTGAAGTCGAACCTCTCCTTACTGCACTATTCCCTCAGCCATGAGCTGAAGCACCTGGTGCAGAGTACCCTCTCTTCCCCCTGTCGTAAACAGGCGGCACCTCAGAGAAAGCCACTGAGTGCACTACCTAGGAACACTCCCCAGCTCCCTAAACTCCACTTACATTACCCCAGCCCGTCCCTAGCCAGTTCATTAGTCCCCAGATGGACAGTGAAATCCAGCTGTCCCTTCATTCCTGCTGCTGTAGCAATCCCCAGGATTCGTTTCCCATCCCTCCAAGCCATGGTGCCATGTAGGCATCAGACCTCCTTATCTACCTCGCTTCCTGTTCCCAGATCTACCCCCCTGACAGTCCAGTCTTCCACCAGAAGTTGCTCGCTCCTCCTCTGGTGATCGAGGACTCCCACATCTTCCATGGGCACTACCATGGTTGCATTCTCTTGGCAGTCCCACCCTGCCAGGGTGGTGTAGGAATTCTGTAGTGGTATTGGCTGAGGATTGTGCTTCTAACCTACCCACCGACCCACCTCTTCTAGAGCCCTCCAACCCCACCCTTCCTGACCCGACCATAGTCTAGGTGCTTCCTCTCCCCAGCATATTCTGAGGTAACGGTGTCAGACCTGGTAGCCTCTAAAAGTGAGAGAAGGTCCCCAAGTCCTAGTCAACTCGGCCTGGAATCTAACGACCTCCTCTATCACTCCAGAAAGGTACATGCAGATGAGGCAGCACTGCAGTCTCCAGAAGGTCTCTGAAAACTGCTGCCCCACAGCCACTGTACTGCACCGCACCACTTCCAGCATTCCCAATTCTTACCCTCCCTGGTGTTACTTGGAGATACTTGCGTACTCTTACTCTTGCTTTTTAGCTCATCCCCTTATTTTAACGCCTTTGTACACTTACCCTAGGAAAGGTTGCTGCTCCTGTTCCCAGTTTAGGCCTGCCTTGTACCTCCTGCCCTTCCCAGCAGTGAATGCAACAATAGGAGTGAACAGGTACCTTACCTTTATTGACTGGCAGTGTCCCCCTTTTCCCCTGCTGTTGCCTATGACTTCTGTTCCACTTGTGCTGGGACACAAATGTGTTTGGGGCATGTTAGGACTGCCTTGCTTTTCGGTCCCTCCAACCACTCCTTTCCAGCTTATGATTAGTCTGTGGATAGTATGTGACTACAGCCTGCTTCCTCCCACCAACCTGCTCCAGACTTGAAGCAAAACTGAAACCCAACTGCTCAGGTAAGTTTTTTGAAACAAACACTTCAAAAAGCTTAGTAGGTCCTGCTCCCAACAGATTTGCTGTTTCTGCCTCCCACCTAACTCCTACCCACTCTTGGACTCTGGTCTGCACCACGGAGCTCTGTGACTCTTTTGCAGCCCCTGCTCACAGCTAACAGCCCAACCACTTTAGTCTGTCAGTGTCCATCTGCCTCTTCTGATGAGCTGGAGTGGATAAAAAAAGTTTAGTAGATTTCAGCTACAGCAGCAAGAGTTTAGCAGAGATCTTGGCTACATCAGCAACCCTCAAGCACCACAATACCTGGCAAGTTCTATTAGCACTAGCCCGAACATGAGATGCATGACTAGTGTTTGGCTTTCTGATGATTTAAATCCCCCTTCTGGCTGATGATTGGTCAATGGATATCACTTGGCCACAGCCTGCTTTCTCCCACTAACCTGTTCAGGACTTAGAGCAAAATTGACACTGTGTAGCTTGTTGGTCAGGCCGCACCTGAATTACTGCATGCACTTCTGCAATCCCAGAGTTAAGAAAGGCATGGATGAGTTCCGAGAAGGTACAATGTTGTACAGTAAAGATGATGCAGGGACATCAAGGGAGTTCCTACCAGGGAAGGTGGAGGGACCTCAGCTTGTATCCAGGAGGACAGAATAGAGAGGGAGACATGATTGAGACATACATATACTTGCAAAGATTCAACAGTAGTAGTAGTATTTTAATTTGTTGAGTGCCCATTCCTGGGGGCTCAGAGCACTTTAACACAGATAACTGCTCATAAATAAAACACTGTGTTTGGAAGACCTTTGAGCGCAAGAACCCTTTGTCAAAGGTGTCCAGGTTGAGGGAGCTCAACATGTACACGCTGGAGGAGAGGAGAGTGAGAGGGGACATAAGAAACCACGCGGGGATGAACAGGGTGCAGGAGGGAAGTCTCTTTTGAATGAGGAAGAGTACCAGGACCAGAGGGCATGCGATGAAGCTGGAGGGTGAAGTTTAAGAGTGATTTGAGGAAGTACTACTTCACTGAAAGAGTGGTAGATGCTTAGAATAGACTGCCAGCCAAAGTGGTGGAGGTGAAGACAGTAGGGTGATTCAAGCATGCGTGCGATGAAGATAGGGAAAGATTAGTACATAGGTGGGGAGGAGGGAGGGTCATTGGAGGGGCAGGTAGGTTCTGCGTAGACAAGCTAGGCAGGGACCATCTGGTCAGACTAGTTGGGCCAAGCAGTCCTTTTCTGCAAAAAGTGCTACGTTTTTACGTATAATACAGGAGGGCTTTTTCACACAGTGAAATTTGGGGGGGAGGGATAACAGGATTGACCTGGAGTCCCTTATAACCTTAAATGACTGTTACTCTCTCTGTATATTGCAAGAAGGCTTTCTCACACAATTGGTGCATGGCCCCGTGACCCTATATTGATTGTTGGTCAGGCCACACCTGGAGTACTGCATGCACTTCTGCAGCCCCAAAACTAAGAAGAGCGGGGTTAATTTAAGAGAGGATGGAGTGTTCTACAACAAAGGTGATACAAGGACCACAGCAAAGTAACTGTCAGGGAAGGAGGCAGAACTTCAACATGTACTCCAGAGGACAGAATAAAGAGGGGGACATGATGGAGACATACATATACTTAGAAAGATTCAACAGGGTGGATACAAGTAAGTTATTCAAGTTGTGGGGACAGGCAAACACTAGGGATCACAACTTGAGATTGGTGGGCAGGGGCTTTTAAAAAAGGATTTTAGGAAATTCTTCTTTACTAAGATGGTGGTCAATATATGGGACAGGCTACTGGAAGAGGTAACAGAAACATAGAAGTATAAAGACAGAAAAAGACCTCAAGTCAGTCATGTCTGTTTTGACGCATTGCAATGGGCAACTCTGAATTAGTCTTACCTTTTGAGTTTTCTCTGTCTTCTACCCCCTCTCATTCCTAATAACTCCCCCTTAAAAATGTCCATTTGAGTTTTGAAGCCAGCTATAGTCCCAATATTGACCACACTGCGTGGTAGACTGTTCCTTGCCTTCATCACTCGTTCTGTGAAAAAAATACTCCCTAGTGTCAAAACATTCCCCCCTTCTTGCTTAAAATTTTGCCCCCTGGTGGGTGAACTGTTCCTCAACTTGAACAACTATGTGGAGTTTATGCTTTTGTACCCCTGTATGTGTTTAAATGTTTCTCATGCTCCCTTCTGTCTTCGGAAGAATACACATTAAGACTTTTCAGTCTCTTCTCATAGGACCTACCCTGCTATCCCTGAATCATTTACATCTCCCTTCTCTGCATGGCTTCCAACCCATCCTTGTCCTTCCTGTGGACTTCAGATCTGAACACAGTACTCCCAAGTGTGGTTGAACCAGTGACACGTACAGTGGCAGTATTACCTCCCACCAGTGACTTGTGAGTCCCCTCCTTACACATCCTAACATCCTGTTTGACTCCCTTACACTTTACTGTATTTGAAACTATTGCTGAATAACACCCCAGGTTCCTTTCCCCCCTTTGAGTGCTCCACCCTTACCCCACTGTAATATTTTGTACACAGATCTCTGCTACCAATATGCATTAATTAACATTTCTTGGCATTGAATTTCAATTGCCAAATACAAGACCACGTATCCAGTCTCTCTACATTTCCTTTTCATCGTGTTAATTCCCTCCTTAATATCCACTGTGCCTCAGAGTTTTGTGTCGTCAGCAGAAATACTTACTTTTCTCTGCAACCCCATCTCCATATCACTTCTGTACGTGTTAAAGAGCAGCCTCCCCAGGACAGACCCCAGAGGCAACACAGTAATAACTTTGCTGGCATCAGAGAACTTTTTGTTCAGGACCACTCTCGGAACCCAATCGGTCTACCGATTTCCAAACCATCTAGTTAACCTTTCCCCTGATCCTAGGTCCTCTACCATTTTACTAGTCTCCCCTATGGCACTGAATCACAGGCCTTACTGAAATTCAGGTATAGGATGTCCATTTGTGTTACTGAATTGAGAGACCATCAGTTTTATTTCACACAATGTGCGTCTCATGAATCAGTGTGGGTTCCTCTCCATAAGACTGTTTTCCTACAGGAATTAGAGTATCCATTCTTTCCTAATTGTCTCTAGTAGCCTTCCTACTATAGATGTCAGGCTGACTGGCCTGTGATTTCCCAGTTTTTCCTATCCCCACTCTTCAGGATGGTAATGTAGTCCATCTTAAGTTCCAAGAATAAATAGGACAGGTACAGAGGGGTCAGCAGAAACAAAGGAGCTCCTCAGTGTGCTGAAATTCAGTCCAAGAACTTGTCAGACGAAGAAAAAATTTAGTACAAAATAGAACAGATGGATGAAAATCCTTATCTGCCCTCAACTTTCTGTGTATCCGAACCTATACTTGGTTCTGCCTATGCTTATTTTCAAAAGCCTAGTGCATCAGATGATGAATGTGTACTCCCTACCACAGATGTTTGCAGAGCTGTGCTTATCTACAAGAAGCTGAGTGGAACTGCATGGTGACATGCACCAGCTGTTAATATAGGCTAGTGTCACTCAAGGCAGATAGGTGGTCAATTAGACCATTGCCAGGTGGATCACATTACTCTACATCTGCCTGTGTTGCTACTGCGAGGAGCATTTCCATTGCAGAGATCCGCACGACTGCTACTTGGACTAATGCATGCATGTTAATTTCCTACTGGAACGCTGATCTTCTGAACCTCAGTCTTCCAGTTTCTTCCTCTAAAACAGGTTTGCTTGCAAGCCTCCTCCTCCCAGAGGACTGCTTAGTGCCTGCCATAGTGAGGATAGTAAATTGAATCTAGGTAGTCTGAAGAATAGGTTACTCACCTGTAACTGTAGATCTTCTATGAGGGTATCTCCTGCCATTTACTGTAAGCTGTTAGTGTCAGGACCATACCTCTCAACCTCCTGCCTCATAAATCAGGGACAAGGCTTAAAAAAATCAGGGACAAAGGACCAAAATCAGGGACACTTCTTCAAAATTGGAGATATCCACTCAGGAAGCTGGTAGAATAAAGGGCTTGGTGTAAAATGCATTATCTAAGGAAGAACACGTCTGTAACTATAATGTTTGACATTATTTTGTGCTTATAAGTTTGGTCATGGAAAGACAATTTTTAGGAGGGACAGAGTAAAATTTTGAGGCAAAATCAGGGATGTCCCTGAAAATCAGGGACAGTTGAGAGGTATGGTCAGGACCACCCAGGAAATGTTGCTAGCTGAGTCTGCCCATGTCAGCATGCATCGATGCCATTTATATAATGTGGGAAGCCCCATCATGCCTCAGTTCTTTCTCCTTCCATCCGTTGCTAGTCGGTCCACGTCTGCTGAAGAATGCTATTGAACTTTGAAAGTACCACTAATGCTTCTACTTCTTTATCATTTTTTTTTAATATATTTTTTATTGCAGAATTTTCCACACACGAATCAAGATAAAAATGTTTACATAACTTAGTACATCAGTTTGTAACATGTCACAGTCAGTTAAATCATTACACTTAGTGAGGGAAATAATATTACCCTAGGTATCTGATCATTATTCTTTAATGACATCAATCTATCATTCTATTTAAGGTCTCCCTTTTTCCCTACCCCTTTTTTATTATTCTTTTCCCTTATTCATGTCACTTGACCCTTCAAATCCACCTCTTCCACTCCCCTTCCCCCCAAATTGTTCCCCTTCCCATCCACCCCATTTTAAAGATTTTATAAACTAGGGGCAGAAGTCGGGGTCTATCGATGATTGATAAAGTATCCATGTCTGACACTTCATCATATAGGCTGGAGGTTTGTTTTGTATTTTAGCATTTAGACTTTCTGTATGATATAGGTGTTTCATGCTAAGTTCTCCAATCTTTGGTTGTTGGGATGTTAACAGTCATCCACTTCTTGGTAAGAGCCTTCTTTGTGGCTAAGAGGCATATTGGTAGGAGAGTATGGTCCCATGGAGGAGAGTGATCTGGAAAGATCCCCAGAATGGTCTGTTCTGCTGTTAATTCAGTTGGCTGGCCCATGAAATGGGAAAGGTCTATCTGTACAGTGAGCCAGAAGGGTATCAGGAGTGGGCATTGCCTGATAATATGACCTAGGAAGGCCTTGGGACAGCCACAGTTCCTCCAGCATGATCCGAATCTGGCAGGGAGGAATTTTAGAAGAATCACAGGACAGTGGAAAAATCTTGAATGACACTTTACTTCTTTGTTTATTTCTTTAATGTTTATGCCACCAGTTAAAGAAAAGGAACCACTGTTCCACTACTGACATTGTGGTAAAGTTAAGATCGACAGTATTAGGATGATGCTTACGACATGTGCACTTGCTGCTTGGGTATTGCTCACGATGAGAAGGCCTGCAGCATTTGCCAGGGTTTTAACCAGGCTACACAGAAATGTCGACAGAAGGCCTTGCAGGTTTATTTAACACTTAAGGCAGTATAGAAAACTGCATGCGTCAAAGGCTGCATCGCGTTGTCACCCACTCCACATTACAGCTCACCATCAACTGCCTTTTCCCTTGGTCTGTGGCACCGCTGGCTGAATCATCAAAGAAAGACAAGAAGGAGAAAGCTGCTAAATTGGTGGAAAAACACCACCATGCTGACAAAAAGCAGTGGCATCTTGAAATAAGATGCCTGCTCTGCCAGGTTTCGCTTTCCTCTTAAAAGAGGTCATGTCACTGAAAAAGGCACCCAGCCATCTTTCAGATACCACGTTGAGGGTCTGGCACTGCCTCTGATTCCCACTGGGGGATGCACAGTCTATTCTGCCATCAGGCACTGTCCCATCGACAGATTAGTCACTAGCAACCTTGTTGGGGCTTCACATTGTGCAGATGCTGTTTCAGGTTATGTCTGAACTATTTCAGCAGCTCCTGCCCATGACTCCTTCATCAACTCTTATCCTATTGTTGCCGTTATTCACTTTGTTGACACCACCGGCACTCTCTATGCAGGTTACTAAGTCTAGCCCAGAGTTGCCTTTGTTGACACCTGGACAATAACTCCAGTGCAGCTTCCTCCTGCCATCAGCCCACTGCCTATTCCTGTTGACAAGGAGGAGGAGGAGCTGGAATATAATCCAGACTAGATGGAGGTGGAAGGTCTGGCCCCCTACCCCAGTGTGGTGGGCTTTAGTTCTAATTTATCCTTCTGTAGTGAGGACAGTGTACATTAGACACCTAGGTTCCCTTCTGAGGATCCCGTTTTTGGCTTTTCTTAGGCAGATACAGTCCAAGCTGGGTTTCACTGCTGAGAAGGAGGAAGAGGGTTCCTCAAAGAAGACCCTATATAAATTTTTAGAAGTCTCTGCTTTGCCCTCAGTTGTTGTTCCTCTTGTCCATTTGGCTGTGGAGGATGCCACCATGGCTGCTTGGCACAGGTTCAGTTCTCTGCCTGTTGTGCAACATATATTTTATTTTTATTTTATTTAAACATTTGGTAACCGGTAAAGGCACACTGAGCTGAGTCTCATTTCCAGATGCAGCCTGGAAAATGTATCGCCCAGTGTGGGGCACAAACCCATGACCCTAGGATTAAGAGTTCCATGCTCTCCCGACTGAGCTAGCTGGGCCATATAGCAGACAAACAACATTCTGCACCCTCAGACAAGCCTTATTATTCCACACAACCTGAAATGGCTTATGTAGTTACTATGGCTGCAATGGACTGTTCTCAAGTTCCAGAGCACATGAGTTCTTTTCCTTCTGATAAAGAACTGAGGAAGCTGGATGTCATTGGCAAGAGGACGTATGCTTCTGCAGCCCCATGGCCTCAGAACTGCCAGTTACCAGGCTTATTTTTTTAATTTTTATTTCTATCACGACATTATGTATACCACCTCCGCGGACCTGGCTGGGGCTCTGAACCCCGAGGGGTATGTCCTTGACCCATCGGGGCCATCATGGGTCCTGCCAGGTCCCAGGTTTTCTCCCTCACTGCACTCTTGCTGTACAGTTTTGTCTGAAACCTCATGGAGGTAGAGGAGTCACACACAAATTTACAGTCTCAGTTTAGTTTTTAAAGTGGCAAATAATGTGAAACGCTGAAGACACATTTGTATGTTAATACCCAGACCCCAATTAACACCAATTAGAATATTGTTTCCTAACTCCTCTGCAGATTTACAGGTGAAGATCAGATCCAGCTGTATATACTGTGCAGCGACCGGGTAACATCACACAACCCATCAAAATGCATGCACAAGTAGAGAACAGATACATAAGTAAGTTAAAAGTACAGTAGCAGTCTCTTTCCTGCCAAGAAGAAAAACACAGGCAAGTAGGTAGCTCCCCCACCAGGCATAACTGTACAGCAAACTCACCGAAAAAAAGAGGCAGGTGTGCCTCAGTCTCAAGGAAGGCGCAGGTGTCGATATCCTTATCTATAGGGAGCTGCTTGAACTGATGATCAAAAAAGAGAGCTATGTATACACGTGAGTTGGGATTGAGTTGTACTGGAAGGAAACCTGCCCGGCTCTCACCGCTGCAATCTGTTAGTCCCAGTACAAGAGTTCAGCAGTGGGACGTGGAAGTGACTCGCCACTCTGTCGCATCTACAAAACAGTTAACTGTTCAGCGATTAGAGTACAGCAAAAGTTAGTTTGTGATTTTATTTTTGTCTACATTAAGTGGAACTAGTAGTTCCAGGTTCAACCTCTTGGAACCCCTAAGACCTAGAGTTTGCTTCAGACCCAGAAGTTACTCAGCAATGAAATAGAGAAACGGGTTCAACCACAGCATCATTGTTTTTTGGGTAAAACCATACACAAACCCGAGGTTTATTATGTTTCCTCAAACACTACCCCAAAAGCTGAGCACCAGTAAACACATACCTGAGCGAATCAGAGCCCTATTAAAAGGCATTCTGTATCTGAACAGTAAAGGTGAAATCTGTGCCACCATGCTGGAATTTTTATTTATTTTTTTGTTGCGAGCTTTCTTTTGAAAGTGCAGCCAGAGCGGTGCACCGAGAGTGTGACTCTGTGGAGAACTGAAGCGGGGAGATGACAGGACTTTGTCCACATGGAAAGAAAGGATTGTAACTAGACGAGTGGCATGTGCTGGCTCCGTTTATCTGCACTCGGGCATACATGAAAATTTCAGCAATGTCAAAAAAGAAATGTATTCAACCAAGAAATGCAAAAAGCAAGTCAACCAAGAATGCAAAACGCAAACAATAACAGAAAATTAAGTTATTGTCACTGAGTCATTGTATTTTTTTTTCTGACAGCTAAAAGGTATTTCTAAAGTGAGGAACTGGAATTTGATTGGCTGTCAGCAAGATCAGCTAAGAGCCCTATGTTAATCTAGCCCACACTGATCCAGATCACAGCAAGCAAACCAAATCCTATGCAACTTAACATGGTGGAGGGACTATTTTATGTTAATTTCACACAAAAAAGGCAATAAATATTTTAAAAATTATTTAAACTACAGTAACTCATAACCCAATTATAATAATATCAATAATGAACTCTCGGGGTTATGTTAATGTTATGGTTAATCACCCCCTGGGGGCAGTATGGCACTTGGCTGTGCCTTGTGCCTATTACACCCAGGGGGTGATTACTCGATTAATGTAACCCCATCATTCATTATTGCTTAAGAATAGCCTTTGGAAATCTATGGCTGATACGTTCAACAAGCTGCCTGGTCAACAGAGAAAACTGAAATCCAACAGACTGTTCTGGAGTCTGATAAGCTCCTTTTTTTTTTTTAACCCTGTATTTATAGTCCTCCTGCCCTCTTCTCTCCACTCTCTCAGACTACCTTAACCTGTGTTACCTCCCTCATCAGGGTCTGCTCCTAGAGCACGCGGTCCACTAACCTAGGTGCCCGGATAACCCCCGGGTAGGGTGAGGAGGCACTCCCCACTTACCTCCTCCAAACCATGCTTGCTGCGACGTGGACCAGTACAGCGGAGTCTGCCCAACGAACCTGAGGACACAGCGAGGATTCGTCGCCTAGGAGAGACAAGGGTGATTTTCCTTTGTTCATTCCCCGATGCCGGCATGCAATGAGGGCAATGAACACAGAGGCACGGTGAGACGTGCCTTCTGCTCTGCCCCTCTGCTGACATCTGCTCTATCCCTGTGCTGCTTCTCCCTCCTACTGCACCTTCCACCTGGGCTTCCCCAGGTGGTGGTATTGCAGCGGGAGCATGCAGGTAACCCCCCCCCCCGAGAAGGAGAGCAGCCGCTGGGCACGGAATCCTTCTCCTCCTCGGCTGACCCCCAGCAGCCCGTGCTCATTCCTGAACCCGGGTCACCGGCGTAGTATGGGGTAAGGTGTCCAGCGCCTTGGCCCTCTGCGCCACTGGGCCAGCAATGATAAGCACCTTTTCAGGTTGGTTTAACTTCTGGCATTTGTCTACACCACCACTTCTTTCTACATGTGGCTGGCTGTGCCACGGACATCTAGTAGTCGGTCCTTAATGCTCCCTTTAGACGTAAGAAGCTTTTTTTTGGTTCCGATGTAGAGTCTTCTTTGCAGGCATCCAAAATGACCTTGAGGTCCCTTCATATCCCTTAATCCAAAACCTCAGGGAGAGGGCAGGGTTTCCTTGCATGAGCCCTTTCTTGCCCTGGTAGAGGATATTCCAGGGGACCCAGCTGTGGATCACAGTGTACCCAGCACCCCCCTCAGGCCCCTTTGACTCACAGTACCCATCTGAGGGTCACTAAAAGTGTGGATGTTGATTGCACACCAGCTGCCCTCAGAGCCTTCCCACTCTCTTCCACCTCCCCCTGCCCCTGCAGATCAGGGGATCCTTGTGGGAAGCTGCATCTGCCTCTTCCTATCAAAGTGAAGAAGATCACAACAGATTCTTGGGTTCTGGAGGGGACATGCCCCAAAACTCTTCTGTATCCCCTCCATACATATTCCCATGCCAAACCATTAGCCTTGGCATATCCTCTGCACTGTGTGTCTTTACCTAGTGCTTTGCAGACATTGCAGCTGCCTTCCGAAGGGAGAGCATTAGTGTTTTCCCGTACCTCAGCAATTAGTTTTGAGGGCCCCAAAGCAAGAGGCAATCATTTACACACCATTTTGTACTTGACAGATTTTCAAGCAGTCGGACATTCTGGCGAATGAGCCCAAGTCAGTTCTTACTCTGTGCCAGCATCTTCAATACATAGGAGCTGTTCTAGACACGGGTAGGTCAGGCATTTCTTCCCTTGGATCGTGTTATGATGTTGATTGCCTAGGTTCAGCTGCTCTCTTCCAGTGATTGTCTCAGCCAGATGTCTCCTATGATTGATGGTCCTCATTGCTGCTGCTATTTTCACAGTTCCGCTGGCATGGCTGCATGTGTGGATTCCACAATGGTTCCACTGTGCCCAGTGAGGTCAACATTCTGACGAATTGGAGTGTCTCATAAACACTGTGCTTTGCTGCTCCCTGCTCTGTTATTTGGACTGCTCCAACCTGGAGACAGGGTCCCCTTTCTCTGTCCTTTTCTTCTAGTAGTGATAACGGATGCCTCAGGTTCTAGATTGGGTGCCCATTTGGGCCCCTTTCGGACTCGAGGACAGTGGTGCCCCTTAAACATGCTTTGACACAGTAACAACCTGGATATGAGGGTTGTTCTGCTTGGCCTACAGACCTTCTCTACCCTCCTTCGGGGTTACTAGCTCTTGGTACATATAGACATTTCGGTGACACACTACATCAACCGCCAAAGTGGAGTCCACTTGTGTCCTCCCTACAGAGACGTAATGAGAGTCGGGCATTGGGCTATGGAACACATGTTCCTGACCGACATCTTTCTGCTGCTACCCTCAGCTCCCTTGTAGATGATCTCAGCAGGTCCCAGGCACTCTGCCACGAATGGGAGTTATTGGACTGTATTGTGGCCAACCTCTTCATAAAGTGGGGTCTCCAAGACATCGATCTCTTTGTGTCTCCATACAACACAAAACTGCCTTTTTTATGCTCGCTCACTCCAGGGACTGGAGTTTTTCGGTGTCATGC
This sequence comes from Neoceratodus forsteri, assembly GCA_016271365.2. Taxonomy (NCBI): domain Eukaryota; kingdom Metazoa; phylum Chordata; order Ceratodontiformes; family Ceratodontidae; genus Neoceratodus; species Neoceratodus forsteri. Next base: position 93,366,595 of record CM057450.1, on the reverse strand, counting down.
ATTGTCTCTCTTCTGGAACGGAAGTTTCCTGTACGCATTTCCTCCATTCCCTCTGATACAGAGGGTTCTGGTCAAGCAGTGCGCTGAGTCAGCCAAACCTGATTGTGGTAGCCCTGCACTGGCTCAGACAAATTTGGTCCAGCCTGCCTCAGTAGTTGGCAGTAGAACCCCCTGTCTTGCTCCCTCTTTGAGCGGGACTTCTGTCACAAGAGCAGGGCTTTCTGGGGATCCAGATCTTTAATCTCTGAACCTCCTTGCATGGTTTCTGAGGATGTAGAACTCTCCTGCTTTGGGGTGTCTCTGGCGATTGCAGCTGCTGTACTGTGACTCATAATCTGTCTACTAAATACACCTACTCACAAAAATGGAAATTTGGTATACTATCTGTCAGCTGGGCTCCTTTACATGTCCAGTGAAAGAAGTTATGGACTACTTCTGTTCCTTACAGACGTGGGCTTTGGGTATTCTTCAATGACAGGTCACTTGGCTACAGTATCATCATTTCATGCCCTCATTGATGGAAGTATAGCACAGTGGTCTAAAGCTGTGTGCTGCAAATCTGGAGACCTGGGTTTGAATCCCACAGCCCCCACTTGCATACTGTGTGACCCGAAGCAAGTCACTTAACTTCCCTGTGCCCCCAAGTCGCACATGTAAACAAGCTTTTAGCTTAGTGTGTCACTCTTGGTTAAACAATTGAAGGAAAAAAAAACAAGTGACCCAGCTTGAGGGTTCCTGCAGGTTCTTTAGAGATATTCTGCAACTGTACCCCTCAGTCCAAGATTCGGTTCCAGTGTGGTATTTTAATGTGGTTCTGGCAATCTTACTGCACCTCCCTTCAAGTTCGAGCCTATTGCTACTTGTGAGTTGCATTTCCTCTCTTGGAAGGCATTGTTCCTCGTGGCTATGATGTCTCCTACATGTATTTCTGAATTACAAAACTGTGGTTGTGGAGCCTCCTTATCTTTTTTTTCCAGAAAAATCCAAATGCCTGCACTCTGCAGAAAAAGGACTACTGACACCAATTGCTACTTCTCAAACGCTTTATTGTGAATTTCAAAGGAATGTCAGAGTCCCAGTGGACATACAGATGTCCACAAAAGCCCTGGTGCTTCAGGTCTGGAAACCCTTCATCGGGGGGATCTTTTTTCAACAAGGATAGGGTTATCTTGCATACCAATCCTCACTTTCTGCCAAAGGTCATTTCTGAGTGTACATTAAATCAAAGTTTTGACCTTCCGGTTTACTTCTAGACTCCCATGGATAGTGGTGAATGTCGACTGCTTGACATCCATCAGACATTGGGTTGGTATCTTGATTGTACTAAGGACTGTAGGAAATCCTCTCCGCTGTTTATGGTTTTGGCCCCCAGGATGGTAGGCTCAACTATTTTAAGCAGAGCCTTTCCAAATAGTTGGTGTACTGCATTAATTTGTGTTGCCAGAAGAGCAGTAAGCAGCCTTCTGATCCTGTCCCTGCTCATTCCATTTGTGGAGTGTTTACTTCAGTGGCTTGTGTTCACATTCGTGCTACTGCCATGTGGAATATTGTTCACACATTCACTAAACATTACAGTCTGGACATCATCTCTCATAGACATGCCGGATTTGGCCTTACAGTCCCGCAAGGCCTCCTTACTCAGGGTTCTTAGATTCTCCCTTCCTCCCTCAGTGCTCTGGTGCTGCTTGGGAATCATTCCATTATGTGTCCTATGATGTGTCTCAATGGAGGGAGATATCCTTGAAGAAGATAGAGCAGTTAATTACTACAACAGTAGATTTTTGAGTGAATCTCCTCCATTGAGCCACAGCTCTCCCTCCCTCCCTCTTTTGGGGTCGATGCTGGTTACCCATCCTGCTTTCGCATGCTGGTTCTCCTTCTATGCTCGATTTCAGCATTGTAATTGTCAGGTTTCCATATCCCTTCCTGTGTTCTGGTTTGATCCTGATTACTTTGAACCCTGCCGGTCCGATGATCCTCAGAGTTTGTCTCCAGTGGGGAACTGAGGCATTGTGGGGCCACCCATGTTATATAGGTGGCGACGTTGACATGGGCAGCCCCAGCTAGCAAAAGTTTCTGGGTGGTCCTGATGCCGACAGCATGCAGTTCCGTGATGTAGCTTAATGGAAGAGATTCTCTCGAAGATCTACTGCTGTGGTAAGTAACTGCTCTTTCTACTCCTAATATTCTGTTTATATCTATATGACCAGCTCAACCTCCCCTTGTCAGGTTCTCTTTGGGCCTGTTTTTGCATCTTCCAGATTTGAACTCAGTGGGGGCAGAGACCAGAGGACATGGGATTTGATGATGAGAGGAGTCAAACTTGAAGACTATTTTTAGAACCAAACCTGCCACTGTGTGGATGTCAACTGAATACCAGTAGAACTACAGTTACAAATGAATAACTTATTTTTTTTTTCAACTCTGGTAGGGAACATTCTTCATGGAACCAGTGCACACCGCTATGCCCAACTAAATTTATAGCATTTATTTATTACACAGATGCACCCAAACATGCTCTGCATGGTGACACAACAGGCCATAAAATTATCTGCACCTGCATCATCGATGTTTTGATCTGATCAGAAAACACTGTACCTTGCTTTACTGGAAATGGGGTGGGACAAATTGGGTAGCTAGGTGGCCAATGGCCACTAAAAAAAAAAAGATTGGTCTGGCTACTAGATTTTGAAAGTTACTGGCCAACTGGATACCTGTCCACAAAGTGGTATTTGAACCCTTAAAAAGAATAGTCATTAAAAATATTAATTTATAGGGAAATGGATATAGTGTTCTAGCCACACATCTGGCAGTGCTCTTTCCACTTTAAGACTCACCGGAACGTCTTCAAGCTGGCTCCTCAGGCCCACTCCTCCCTCGGCACCGCCCCATGATGTCAGATCTTCCTTTCCTCTGGAGGAAGGAGGTTCCCTCCTTACTGCTGCCATGCTGAGAAGGCCCTTTTCTTGACTCTTTGGATTTCTTCATTAAAAATTAAAAACTTTGTCTTCAAGCTTTTTCTTCATGCCACCTTCCTGGACAACACAAAGTCTGCTCTGGGGTTCCAGAAGTGTGCATTCGGATAAAAGATGTCCCGGACGGATCCACACACCTTGTGCTTGTACTGCCTGGGCCACGGGCATGCAATGTTTGCTGCACTTTTCATCCATCCATTTTAGAGGATCGTCACATCCACTTACCTTTAGGGCGTCCGAGTGACCTGTACCCGCTGGTCAAATCTAAAGATGCCTGTCGGGTGGTCTCCACGGCTGCGGGGTATGCCGAGCAACATGCAGCGCTCAAGGCGGCGGTAGCCCAGTCTTCAGCTCAGTCCTCCTCAGCTTCAGACTTTTTGCCACTCTCTTTGGGTGCCTCCTTTACAGGGGTGTTTATTGATCTATGCCAGGCCCTTTCTACTTCTGGGCAGGGCCCTTCATCGACGCACAAGTCCAAATCCAACAAGGAGACCAAAAAACGGTATCACTGTCGATCGTGGAATCAGGGACGCCCTCAGGCTCCTGATTCCCACGCTTCTCTGGAGGTTCCGACTTTGGTCAGATCCTCAGCCCAAGTCACCAGCTCCATGGTAACCCCGTTGGGCCAGTTGGCTGAGACGCAGGTTGATCTTCTGGCCAAGATTTTTCTTAAACCGGTCGACCTGTTGTTGCCCAAAGAGGCCAAAACCTCCTTGTCTAGGACTTTGTTCCTAACTCAGACCCAGGGAGGGACGGATCAGTCCACTGACAGACCACCTCTCGTCAACGACCTGGAACTGGAGGTGCCTCGGCTCTCGTCTGTCCCCTCTTAGAACAGCCATCTGTACCCCCCCCCCGATGGTTGAGGTTGCAGTCCCAGTCTTGATCCCGTGGGTCGAGCAGCTCGCGTCAACATCGGTGCTCCCGCTATCGACACTTAGATAAGCGGCACTGCCGCCGTTATTCTTCATCCTTGTCCTCCTCAGGTGAGGAGAGGCTTTGGCGCAGGTTGCGTTGATGCTATGAGGATTTAATCTGGCAACAGCTGGTGTTCGCTGGGATGAAGTCCATACTGGCTTCTACTCTAGCCATCACTTGGCTTTTGTTGCAGAGGCTGACGCCTTCTCCACCTCTGCAGGAGCAGGCCCGTAAAACAGTCCCGGCTTGGCCTCCTCCGGCCTATCTACTGATTCCGGTGGAGCCGCCCCAAAACAGCCAACGACCGGTGCTTTGACCAAGGAGTCTTGGTTGGCTTGAGGTCTTCCCCATTAGCTGTCGGTTACTGTCACCCCAGATCGTCCGTAGAAAGTTGGCGGGGATTCGGACGGTCGACCCTTCTTCAACGACTCTTAGGAGTCGGAAGGTTCCTCCTTGTACTCTTGTCCAGTGGACACAAAGTTAGCAGGGGCTCTCTCAATGAAGGAGGGCCATGCCTCCTCTGTAGACCTTCTCCGCCTCATCTTGGAGTCCACAGGTCTCCAGATAGAGCATGTTCAGAAGCAGGCTCAGTACCCACTTACCGAGATTTTGGACCAAGGTGATTCCCCTGGAGAAGCCTTCCCAGTGGCTGAGGCCAGCCTCAGCCTTGCCTTGGAGCTGTGACAGCATCCCGCCTTCTGCCCTGCGCTGTGGGACAGGATGGCCCGCAGGTATACCATGCCCATCGGTTTGCTCTCAGGGCCGAGGGCTTGATGGCTGATTCCGTGTTTTGGTGCTCAGGCAACAGAGGCAACATTGAGAAGCTGCCCGATAGAAAGTCCAAGAAATTGGATCATTCAGCCAAAAAGGTCTATGCTGCCTCTTCACTCGGCCTTTGTCAGGTGAGCTCAGCACTCTTGATGGGGTTCTTCTTCATCTCTCAGTGGACCTACAGACTATGGTCAAGCAGGTCCGAGACCAGGGCCAGGCTGTAGCCAGACAGCTGCAGCTAGCCATGGACATTGGCGACTCCTGCACCCGGACTGTGGCGGCTGAAGTGGTCATGTGCTGCAGGGCTTGGCTGAGGATCTCAACCTTCACAGCAGATACCCAGCACAAGCTGGCGGATGCCCCCTTCCTGGGCACCGACCATTTTGGGCCCAGGGTCCAGGAGCAACTCACCTGCATTGAGAAGTCCAGTGCCATCTTGGACTCAATGACATCCTCCCAGAGGTATCCCAAGGGCTCCAAGCAACAGAAAAAGAGGCCCCTTCAGTCCAGCTCTGCTCCTGCAGCCAAACCAGCACAGCCTCAAGCTAGGTAGCAGGCTCAGGCCTGGTGACCTCAGCCGAAGTCAGTGGCCATGGTCGTCCACAAGCCTGGGGGACAAAGTGCCAGTGGCTCCTCAGCTGGGCTGGCCTCCTCCAAGCCTGCCCAGTGACGGGATGAGGGATGCCTCCCTCCCTCGTGTCTGTCATGACTCCCCTGGGTCCTCCCATGGGGGACTGGCTCCACTACTTCCTTTCCGCATGGTCCACTGTCACCACGGACAGGTGGGTTCTTGAGGTGGTTGGTCAGGGTCTGCCTTGCCGAGCCCACACCCCACAGGAGGGCGTAGTGTCCGTCGACATTCTGTTGGCCCTTTGGGACAACATTGCTCTCAGCTCCTCTGCAAGGAGGTTATGGCTCCTGTCTCGGACCCTCCAGAACACCCACGGTTGGTCTCCAGGTGTGTCCTGGTGTTAAAACGGACAGGGGGCAGGTGCCCCATCTTTGATCTGCATGACCTGAACAAGTTTATCAGGATGCGTACCTTCAGGATGGTAACTCTGTCTCAGATCATACCATCTCTTGAGCAGAACATATGGTTCTGCTCCCTGGATCTTCAGGGCATGTTCTTTCATGTTCCAATCTGTCTGTCCCACCGCTGGTTCCCCTGGTTCTGGGCACAGAGGATTTACTAGTTCCACACCATGCCATTCGGCCTGTCCTCTGCCTCCAGGGTCTTCACCAAGTACATTGCAGTGGTGGCGGCTTACCTGAGGCACAGAGGGGCCCAGGTTTACCCCTACCTGGATGACTGGCTGATTACAGGTCCCTCCATGCAGGAGGTGGAGCAGTTCAGGGACCTAGCCCTCCAGACCTGCATCTCTCTTGGCCTCCTGGTGAATGAGGCCAAGTCGGAACTCGTGCCCTCACAGATGATCAGTTTCATCGGGGCAGAGCTCGACTTTTGCAGAGACAGGGCTTGGCTTCCGGTGGACAGAGCAGAGGCTCTCTCCTCCTTTGCCTGATCATTTCAGGTTGGACAGCTGCACCCTGCTTGGGACTTCCTGCGCCGCCTGGGATACATGATGGCTTGCATCAGTGCAGTCCATTGGACCCACTGGAGAATGCGCTCTGCAGTGGGAGCTGGCAAGCCAATGGTCTTAGCACAAGGAGACCAGCCAGTCTCTGTGACACAGCTAATGTGGGATGCCCTCCAGTGGTGGTTAGTCCTAGAACATCTGCAGGAAGGTATCCCGTTTGTCTGCCCAGTGCTGACAGTCATCCTGACAACTGATGCCTCTCTCATGAGCTGGGGCGCTCAATTTGGGGAACACAGAGTCCACGGGCTCAGGACCCCTGAGGAGTCCCAGTATCACATCAACCTGCTGGAGCTCCAGACAGTTCGGCTGGAGCTGTCTTTGCTCCCCACTTCCGGGGTTAGGTTGTTCAGGTCCAGATGGACAACACCATGACCATGTACTACCTCAACAAATAGGGTAGGATCCGCTCCCTTCTTCTGTGCAGGGAAGCTCTCTGCCTGTGGACCCTTATGCGCAGCCTGGAGGCCAATCTTCTGGCCATCCATGTGGCCGGTGTCTCCAACCAGCTAGCGGATGCTCTCAGCTGTGTTGGTGAGGCATCTCACGAATAGTTTCTCCACCAAGAGGTCGTACACAACCTGTTCTCCCTGTGGGGCAACCCCTCTAGTTGACCTGTTTGCCTCTAAGGAGAATGCAAAGCTGAGACTGTACTGTGCCTGGACCCCCTCAGCAGGGAACTCTACAGGGGATGCCTTCTCAAGGTCATGGACCCCGGGCCTCCTCTATGCCTTGCCTCCATTCCCCTTGATGCACAGGTGTTCGCTCAAGGCCAGGAGGGACAAGGCATGGATGATCCTAGTGGCTCCGAACTGGCCGCACCATTTCTGGTACCCCAATCTCTTCAGCCTCATCAGCAGACTCCTGAGGTGTCTTCCTCTCTTCCCGGACCTGCTCTGCATCAGTCAGGGAATGGTACTCCATCCAGACCTTCAATCCCTGCACCTGACAGCCTGGTTCCTGCACAGCCAGAGTGCCAGGCTTTGAGTTTCTCCGAAGATGTCTTCAACGTAGTTGAGTCTTCTCTATACAAGTCGACCTGGAAATGCTGTGCCTTCAAATGGAAGAGGTTCTCCATTTGGTGTCAGAGCAAGGGGCTGGACCCTTTGTCCTGCACAGTGGCTAGCATCTTTGAGTATCTTTGGTCCCTCTCTCAGTCAGGCCTTCAGTCGATGACCTTTATGGTGCACCTGGCAGCCATCTCTGCCTACCGGGCGTGAGCTGGTTAGCAGTGGGTGGCACAGGAGAAGGTGGTCTGGCGCTTCTTTAAAGGCCTTGACCATATTTCCGCTTCATTGCGTGAACCACCACCATCTTGGGACTTGTTGCTGGTGTTGGCAAAGCTCATGGGCAAGCCATTCGAACCGATACACAGGTGCAAAATTTCTCATCTGTCAGCTATCACGTCAGCCAGAAGGATCAATGAGCTCCAGGTGCTCTCGGTGGAGTCTCCTTACCTGGTTTTCCACAGGGACAAGGTTGTCCTTCGCCCAAATCCGAAGTTCCTCCCATAGATTGTGTCGTATTTTCACCTTAATCATGTAATTAATCTCCTAGTGTACTTCTCCAGCCACAAATCCAGGCTAAGCACAGGTCCATGCAGTGGACCTGCGGCAAGTGCTAGCCTATTATAAGGAGCGCATGGCTGGAGTTCGGGGAGAGGTTTGCCATCTATTTGTCATCTACACTGAAGCCGCGCGTGGCAGACCAGCAGCTAAGCGGACATTTGGCAGGTGGATTGTATCCAGCATCGACCTGGGTGGTATATACCTTGGCTCTGCCCCATGATTCCAGATCTTCCTTTCTGCTGGAAGATTCAGGTTGCCTCTCTCGTGCTTACGCATTTTGTAGGCCCTGGCTTTGAAACCTTCAGTTATTCCGAAAATTCACATCGTTTGCGTTAGCGATCACAAGTTTACCACTTCAATTATGGAAGACAAGTCTGCCCCCAGATTTCGTTGGTGCCCTTGCGGCCAGAAAATGTCATGAAATGATTCCCACACCATGTGCGTCTGTTGCCTCGGTGTCGACCATAACACTTCGAAATGCGATATGTGTCTCGCCTTTCATCCCAACATCCTCAACGACCATCTTGCACGCATGAAGCTGGAGAGGCTGGAGAAATGGAACCCTCAGGTGAAATCCAAGGAGGCTCGGTAGACTGTTTATGCGGCTGCGGGATCCACCCACAATTGGAACGCATGCAAGCATTCAAGGAGGAAGTGGCTCATGCTGCAGAGACTTCTTGGAGCTTCTTCGTTCCGCTCAACCTGGGCTCCACCTTCTCGGGTTCCTTCCAAGAGTTGTGCCAGTGTTTTCCAACCAAGGGAGAGGCATCTGCGGGCTCGCACTCCTGTCGATCCCGTGAGCGGGAGAAGGGTCCGAGATCGTCTTTGTCTCGATGGAGATTTTCTTGGGAGCGGGAGAGAGCTCTGTCCCAGGAACATGCGGTCTCAACCTTAGTAGAGATTGCTTCTTCAGCTACTGGCTTCTCGGCTTTGCCGTCTGGTCAGTCGACCGAACTGTCGATCGATGAAGTTGAGATCATGATCGATCCGTTATCTCCGACTCTGGTCAACGATTCTCTAGATCCAACTCCTAACTTGGTCTTCCCAGATGACGAGACCCAGTCTGCTGGGACTCCCATCGAAGACGTGGTCCATGATCTCGGGCAATCACAGGTCCTGCTGGTGTCTCCCAAATGACCAAGTCGGCCCATCCGATCTCGATCGAGGTCTCAGACCCCCCGAACCAAAAGGCCGAGGAAGAGCCATAAACGCTCTATAAAGAGGTGACACCATCAGTTGTCCTCATCCTCCTCGGAAGAGGACAGGCTCCGTCGGCGCTACGAGGACCTCATGTGGCAACAGCTGATTTTCACCGGGCACAAGCCGGCTCTGGATTCCACACCACACATTACCTGGCTTTCGTCTCCTAGGCCGAAGTCGACTCCTTCAGAGCCGATTAAGTCAGTTTCCCAGCCCGCAGAGCTAGTAAAACCTCCAGTTCAGCCCAAACCAGTCTCTGCACAGATTGTGGTGGAACCACCGCCCAAACAGCCTGTGGGAGGGGCTCCTTCCAAGGAGGATAGACTGGACACTGGGCTTCCCCGGCATTTGTCTGTCACGGTCACCGTGGACCACCCTCGGCGAGTCGAAGGTGAACTAGGTGGTTGGCCGTTGCATCCGGATTCCTCTGATTTGGACGTCACCAGCTTGCATTCTCATCCAGGTGATGATAAATCAACTGCTGGCTTAGAGACTGAGGAAGGTCCCTCATCTTTTCAAGGCATTCTTCACCTCATCTCGTGAGTCCACAGGGATGCCCCTGGAGCCAATCCAGAAGAAGGCAGAGTACCCTCTTATGGACATCCTTAAGAGAGGGGATACCCCGACAGAGGCCTTTCCTGTGGCTGAGGCTATTGTTGGCCCAGCCCTAGAACTTTGGCAGTGCCCTGACTCTTGTCCAGCTCCGTCTGCCCGCATGGCCCGCAAGTGTGCGGTGCCCATGGGGTCACTTGCGGGGTTCACAGAGCACCCTTCGGCCGAGAGCCTGGTGACCACCTCTGTGTTCAGGCATACTGGCAGTTATGCCGACACTTACTGACCTCCTGATAAAGAGTCCAAGCTTTTGGACCATTCAGCCTGGAAGGTCTATGTGGCTTCCTCCTTGGGCTTTCGTCAGGCAAGTTCAGCCGTCATCATAGCACACTTCTCTGATGCCCTGCTAGGGTCGCTTGATGAAGTCCTCCCACAACTCCCCATGAAAATTCAGACCACAGTCAAGCAGGTCCAGGATCAGGACCGAGCTGTTGCCAAACAGCAGCTTCAGATGGCCCTGGACACTGGGGATTCTTTTGCCTGCTCGATGGCTGCCGTAGTTGCCTCTCATTGCAGGGCTTGGCTGAGGCTTGGTTTACTTGGTTCGCAAGGACAAAAGAAGGCTATTGCCCATTGAGATTGTCCCCCACCATCATGGTGGGAAAATTAAACCCTAAAGTAGTTAAACTCCAACCAAGGATCCAATTCCCTTTTAAAAGACGAAATTGAATCACATTCCACCAAGTCTTGTGGTAATAAATTCCAAACCCTAGGCATTCTAACTGTAAAATAATTTAACCTTTTGTTAGTTTTAGAACTTGCGACATCAATTTGTTTGTTGTGCAACCGAGGGCTAATTCTTCTACTTGACAAATTTAAACCACATAGGTTTATTAATTCCTGAGAATCAAGGATTTTGTATAAAAGTAGCAAATCACCTCTTATGTGTCTTAACTGAAGTGAATGTAACCCAGTTTTTTGAAGTCTATCTCGATAGTCCAATTTGGCCAAATGAGGAACCATTCTGGTGGCTCTTCTCTGGATTTTTTCTATTCTATCTCTGTTGTGTCTTAAATAAGGACTCCAGAAAGGAGACCCATAATCAGAATGAGGCCTCACATAAGCTCTAAACAAGGGGATTATACATTCCTGAGTCCTTGACTCAAAAGATCGTTGAACACGGGTAAGCATGGCATTGGACATATTCACTGTCCTAATACAGTGATCCATTGAGGATAATTTGTTGTTTACAAGAATTCCAAGATCGCGCTCTACTAATGACACCTGAAGGGGAATATTGTTTAGATAATAGGTTTGTTTGGGATTATTCTTTCCAAAATGTAAGACATGACACTTATCAGAATTAAGTATCATCCTGTTGGTATCTGCCCAGTCCTCAATAATTTTTAAATTATTAATAATAGAGACCCTATTTTGTGGTGAATTAACAGACCCTCCCAACTTGGTATCATCAGCAAATTTTGAAAGAAGATTATCAGAACTAATCTGTAGATCACTAATAAAAATATTAAACAGTGTTGGTCCTAGAACCGATCCCTGCGGAACTCCACTGGTCACTTTCTCCTCCTTCCCGGTGGATACCCAGCACAAACTAGCTGACATGCCCTTCCTAGGAACCGATCTGTTCAGCCCAAGAGTTGTCGATCACCTTCAGTGCATTGAACAGTCCAGTGCCACCTTGGACGATACTTCTGCCAGGGGTTTTTCAGGCAAGAACCAGCAGAAGAAAAAGAAGAAGCCTTTTCAGCATTCTTCCCCTTCGGCTCAGCGGTCCTCCTGTCAAGGTGGATGGCAGCACCAGGAACAGCAGTAGGCTCAAGCTTGGCACCCCCAGCCCAAGCCTGGACCCCAACAGGCCTGTAAAGGAGGCTGGGGTTCAGGTCCTGGAACCTCCTCCTCCTCCTCCTCCTCCAAGCCTGCTCAGTGATGGGGTAGGGGCTGTCAACCCCTCTCCCGTCACCTCAGCTCTGGGTTCTCCCATGGGGGGCCAGCTCGACCACTTCCTTTCCGCCTGGTCTATTTTCACTTCGGACAGGTGGGTTCTCGAAGTGGTCGGTCAGGGATTGCCTCTGGAATTCAAGCAGTACCCTCCAAACCAAGCCCGTGCCCCTCGGGAGGAAAGAGTATCCCCTCAGACTCAGTCAGCTCTCAGATGACATCGCTCAGTTCCTCCTCAGGGAGGCTGTAGCTCCAGTGGAAGATCCTACAGCAGACCCAGGCTTTGACTCCATGTACTTCCTGGTGCCCAAGTGGATGGGGGGCTTGTGCCCCATTGTAGAGCTGCACGACCTGAATCAATATCTTAAGTCACACACCTTGCGGATGGTCACTCGGTCCCAGATCATACCATCCTTGGAGCGAGACGTGGTTCTGTTCAATGGATCTGCGGGACGTGTTCTTTCTTGTCCCAATCCATCCGTCCCATCAGCGGTTCCTCTACTTCAGGGTCGAAGGGACCCAGTACGAGTTCCGAGCCATGCTGTGCGGCCTGTCATTGGCCCCATGGGTCTTCACCAAATGCATTGCAGTGGTGGCAACCCATCTCAGGCATCGGGGGGGTTCAGGATTTATCCTTACCTCGACGATTGGCTCCTAGCAGGTTACACCCAACAGGAGGTGGAGAGGTCCAGGGACCTGGCCCACTGGACCTGCTCCCACTGGGCCTCCTGATCAACAAGGCCAAGTCAGAACTCATGCCTTCTCAGGTGATGGGCTTCATCGGAGCAGAGCTCGACTCTTGTCAAGCCAGAGCTCAGCTTGTGGTGGACAGGACAGAGGTTCTTTCCTCCTTTGCCTAATCATTTCTGGTTGGGCAGTTGTGCCCTACCCGGGACTTTCTGTGCCTTCTGGGTTACATGGCAGTGTGCACCTCAGTGGTCCATTGGGCCCGGTTGCACATGCGCCCCCTCTCCAATGGGAGCTGGCCGCCCAGTGGACTCAGTGCCATGGTCATTTCGACCAGCTGATCACTGTAATCCAGAAGATGTGGGACGCTCTCCACTGGTGGACCACCCCAGACCAGTTGCAGGAAGGGGTCCTGTTTGTCAAAGATGATGGTCGTCCTTACGACCGATGCCTCTCTCATGGGCTGGGGAGCCCACATGGGTGATAAAAGGGCCCACGGGGTCAGGACCTCTGAGGAGCCCCGATGCAACATCAACCTGTTGGAGCTCAGAGCAGTCAGACTGGCACTGTCAGCCTTTGCTCCTCAGCTCCGGGGTCAACTGGCTGAAGTTCAGATGGACAATACCACGACCATGTACTACCTCAACAAACAGGGCAGCATGCACTCCCATCTGCTGTGCAGGGAGGTGCTCCACATCTGGTCCCTCATGAGCCGATTAGAGGTAGATCTCCTAGCCATCCATGTGGCAGGAGCCTCAAACCATCTGGTGGATGCTCTCAACTGCTTAGGCCAGACATCCCACGAGTGGTCTCTCTATCCAGAGGTAGCTTACAGCCTGTTCTCCCACTGGGGAAAACCGATGGTGGACCTGTTTGCCTCCAGGGACAACACCAAGCTGAGGCTGTTTCATGCCCACACCCCTCAGGTGGGCTTGCTGCAGGGTGATGCTTTCTCGAGGCCGTGGACCCCAGGCCTCCTCTACACCTCCCCTCCATTTCCCTTGATCCACAAGGTGCTTCTCAAGGTGAGGAGGGACAAGGCGAAGGTGATCCTAGTAGCCCCAGACTGGCCATGCCAGTTCTGATATCCAGATCTCCTCAGCCTCAGCTACAGGCACCCGGAGCAGCTTCCAGCACTCCTGGACCTGATATCACTCAGTCAGAGGAAGATATTCCATCTGGACCTTCAATCCCTGAATCTCACAGCCTGGTACCTGAGCGGCTAGAGTTCCAGGCTTGGGGTCTTTCCAAAGATGTCTACACCGTGGTGGAGGCATCCAGAAAGGAATCAACCAGGAAATGTTATGCCTTCAAATGGAAAAGATTTTCCATTTGGTGTCAGGGCAAGGGCCTGGACCCTTTATCCTGTCCAGTGGCTAACATTCTCGACTACCTTTGGTCTCTCTCTCCAAAGGGGGTCTACGATTCTCGACCCTTAGAGTGCACCTGGCAGCCATCTCTGCTTCCCGGGTGTGGGCCGGTCAGCTGACGCTGGCATAGGAGACAGTGGTTGGGTGCTTTTTCAAAGGCCTGGATCACATATCCCTCCGGTTGCATGAACCTTCACCTTCGTGGGATCTACTGCTGGTACTGGCAAAGCTCATGGGCAAGCCATTTGAACCAGTGCACAAGTGTGCATTGTCACACTTGTCATGGAAGATGGCCTTCTTGGTGGCTATCATGTCTGCCAGAAGGACAGGGGAGCTCCAGGTGCTTTCAGTGGACTCTCCTTATCTGGTCTTGCACAGGGACAAGGTTGTCCTACGCCCCCACCCGAAATTCCTTCCAAAGGTGGTGTCAGAGTGTCACCTTAACCAGGTGTTAACCCTGGCGGTATACAACCCTAATTACACCTCGGAGGCTGAGTACAAGCTCCATACTTTGGACCTGAGACGTGCTCTCTCCTATTACAAAGAGAGGATGGCAGAAAGTCGGGGAGAGGTTTGCCAGCTGTTTGTCACCTACGCTGAAGCCGCTTCTGGCAGACATGCAGCAAAATTGACTGTTGCAAGGTGGATCACATCATGCCTAGGTCTGTGCTATGAGTTGGCGGGCAAGGACCCTCCCAGAGGGATAAGAGCTCATTCGACCCGCCATACTGCTGCATCGGTGGCTGCTTCCAGGGACATCCCTATCCAGGAAATCTGTCTGGCTGCTACCTGGAAGTCACAAACACCTTCATCACCCACTACCACATCGACCTTGAGTCACGCCGGGATGCTGGTTTTGGGTCCTCAGTTCGCCAATCTCTGTTCCCGAAATAGGGGGTGTGCACCTTACCTCCCTCTTCCTGGAGAACTGCTAGGAGTCTGCCAAAGAGTGTGAATGAACAACATATCCACGCTCCTAGAAAAACAGGTTACTCACCTGTAACAGTAGTTCTAGGAGTGGTATATGTTGTTCATCCACATGGACCCACCCGACCTCCCCGGCTGCGAACGCACACCACCTGGCTTCCAGCGGGCTAAGATCTGGCGTCATGGGGCGGAGCCGAGGTATATACCACCTGGGGGGGGAGGAGCCAGCTTGAAGACTTCCGGTTAATCTTAAAGTGGAAGGGGACATGCCAAAGAGTGTGGATGAACAACATATACCACTCCAAGAACTACTGTTACAGGTCAGTAACCTGTTTACAGTAAGTATGCAACTGTACTTTCTAGGAGTGGTATATGGTGTTCATCCACTCGACCCACCCACCCTCCCTGGCAAGTGGCACACTGATTTTGCTTCCAGCGGCAATATCTGACGCCACTAGGTGGTGCAGAGGGAGTTACCACCCAGAAGGGTGGGAGGAGCCAGCTTGAAGACGTTCTGGCGGGTCTTAAAGGGGAAAGGACACTGCCAGACGTGTGAATGAACACCATATACTATTCCTAGAACTACTGTTACAGGTGAGTAACCTGTTTTTGTCTACATATTTTGAAAGCTAGAGGCCAAACTGACCATCATCCTCAAAATGATTGGTCCCACCATGGCTGGAAATAAAAAAAAATGTACTGGGGAACCCATCATCTTTGATGTTGTATCAAACATACCTGACAAGGGTCTGGGGACTTGTTTTCTTATTATGTGTTGCAGTTTTACATTTAATTTAGTCAGTTTTAAGGCTTTAGGATGGAACATTTGACACAGTAATAGTCATTTCCTCACTTTTCTCTTGGAACTGAGTCAGACTTATAATTTCAGTCCCGTAATTGAGCCCCCCCCCCCGCACCCTTCCATCACTAGTGCCTTGGTTTCTTGAACAGTGGTTAGTATTTGATTGTTGGATGTCACATCACTACTTCCAGGAACACAGTACAGCTTATGATCATATCACTAAGTGAGCAGCAGTGAGCTCCAGTTCTTTTGCACTGGAGTTTTTTTTTTTAAACTGATGTACTTAATAAAATGTGGTACCCTCCAGTGCAAACCATCAGGTGATTCTTTTTCCTGCTGCAGCCATTCTTCCAGGGATTTACCCTGATCCCAGGGATGTACCCCCATCAGATTCAGAACTTCTTTGACCCCCGGAGTCTGGCAGTCCACTGGCTACCCCCACTGCTTGCTCTCCATGACAGGGGCTCCTGGGGGGAGGGCCATCCCTCCCACCCTGAGGCAGTCCACACACACTTGGGTGGATCAGGATCCAGCGCCAGTGGGCACTTGGACCTAAGAAGCCATCAAGGCTCAGACCACCATTCAGACAGCAGTGGGATTTTTTCCCCTCTGAGAATCCCTCCCACCTCCCCTGATGTGAGCACAGCTCCTAATGGCCCCGCACACTCACAGCTAACCCTGCTGCAGGATTACGCTCCCTGGCCCAGCCTCAGAGGTTGCTATGGTGGTGGATCTTGCCGCCAACCCACCCCGGCCAAGGGGCACTGCTGTGTAGCAGCTACCTCAGCCTGGCCTGTGACCCAAGCTCGCTTCCGAACTCTGATCACCCGCACAGCAGCATAGCATTCTGCCACTGGGCCATCAGGGCAACTTAAAGGAAAATGTTACGAGCCCAATACAAAATCTGTCAGCATTTGACTGGCAAGTTGGTGTCAATTTTAGCTTCTGGAATGATGTGGCCACATGAGCTTAGCTGAGGAAGCTCCACTGTGTTGTTGTCTGATCTTTGATTTCCTCAGAACTGGCAGATGACATAGTGACAGCTTCCTGTTGGTAGAAGACAGCTGGGTTGCCACCGTCTTTGACATTGTGGTAATTAACTTAAGCGATAGTTTGTTGTGAAGAATGAGAACCACAAACCTATAAATACAGAATCATAAAAAAGTTTTAGAAGTAATTCAGTTACTAGATTAATATGTAAAACATCAAACTCATTTCCAGACTTTTGTTTCACGCACACACACGTAGTCCCCTACCACACAGCATTACAGTAAAATCCTACATTTTCATGTCTAAGCAAGATTAATTGTTTTATGGATAACTGCCTAATTTAGTGTCCCAAGAACTGTAGTATTGCTATTATAATTATGATCATGTATAATATTTGGATCAGATTCTTAAAATCATTTTTACATCTGCCTGATTGTAATTTTGCATTACAACCATGTATTTGTAACTGTTGCCTGTTAATCAAGCTTGCACCGTGATCAACATGAGTAAACATACAACTGCACAACTGCTACCAAAAAAAAAAATTCTTTCTGATTAAAAATTTTCCACTAGTAATTATAAAAAAAACATGGGTGGATGTTTAACTGAGAATTGTACATACACCCTCAGTGTGGAATGCTTTTATTAACCCCTTGAGCTTTGCACTCTGGGTTTATATAACATCCTACAGCTTAAGTGTATGTAAAATTCTGGTTATACACACCCACCCATGTATTATTCTGTTTATAATTACTCTGTTGACCTTATTATAACCAGTTCATTATTTCCCATTACAACTGGGATTCACATGACAGCTCTCTGCTGTCAGTCACACAAAGAGCAGTGTGAGCTGGACTGTAACTTGTCTTTCTCCCTGTTCGGCACCAAAACAGCACGTCTTTCACTTGCTCAACTCAGTCACTGCTTGGCAGTTTAGAGAAGTTGCTGCTCTGTTAAAATAGAAAAACATACAGTAAAGAAGCTGTTAAAAACTGATTTCACTACTGCTTAGTCTGGTGAGAGCCCCGGTGAGAGTCCCAATAGCCCTGATTCACCAGTCGCTGCTTGGCAGTTTCGCTGGTCGGATGTAAACCTTGTTTTAGGGGGAAAAGTGAAAATATTTCAAACAGGTTCCTTTGTCACAGTTCTCAGATCCAATCAGGACAGAATGGTTGTGAGGGGGAGTGGTCTTGTGAAGCACGAACACATCCCAGATAATCGGTGCGCTTTTTGAACATGACTCCTGCTACCACTTTCATTACAGTTTTGTCACTAATGTCAGCAATTATAAAAACAGTTTTTAGGTAGGGGTGTATAACAGCTTGGGTGTGTGTATAAAAACACTGCACACCTCTGCCTATACATTCCTGTATCCTTTATGTTCTTGACCTGCTCTGAAAATTGAATTAAAATGTTTGTGCAGCAATTTCTTTGACACAGAACTAATTTTGCAAAATGTTACAAACAATATGTCTATCATTTTGCACATGCCCTGGTGTGAAGGAACTTTACTGCCACTTTTAGGTAAAATCAGATGCTCAGCAAGTAATTACTACACATAAACAGTTTTGAGTGGCAGTTGATAAAAACTGCATTTTTGATATGCTAACCCAAGTTAAATTTTCCTTGCTGACTCGTCAGAATAGTCTGTTCTGGATAAAATGATAATGCTGTAGCTTCCTGTGTTTGTGCATAATACAGCAGATGATGTCATTTCCTGCATTTTACTATGTATAAAATATCTGATGATGCCATTGCAGTTATTTTATTACGGGCTAATGCTAAACTGTATGTATATCTGCAGTCTAATAGAATCAGAGATTCCACTTGTGTGAATTATAATGAATCATATCACTTAATCTTATAATTTGACCTTTCCAAAGTCACAATCAATTCACAGGCTTCAGTAGTGTGCTTTCAGGATGACATTAAAGTTTAGGAGGAAGGCCAACCTATCGACACAGCAGCAGTGCTTCTACTCATGATGACAGGAACCCGAGTTCGGGAACAAGCTTAGGGAGTCAGGGGAAGCCAAGGAGAGGAAGGACTATGTGTATCGCTTTGCTACTGCCCCATGGGTGGCCACAGGTGGTGTTATAACCTGGTGTTGCTTCAGTTTGGTAGGGCACCTCCTCGTGGCAGCACAGACATGCTTGACATATGTGCGCTCTCTCATCCTAGCTTAAGCAGGGTCCATGGGGATGGAAAGGCAGAACAAAATAGAAAATCAAGTTGCCCAGCAGCAGGTAAATGTCAGGACCCCCTTATAGGCTCTACACCACAGATTGGGCACCCTCATGCACTGAGAAAGATTTCCAAAGGGACTTGGGGCTCACCATGTGGAATAAGCCATGGAGGTATAGGACAATGGAGGTAAGTGCCCACAGATGGCTGGCGATAGGGATGGGGAGAATTGGCAGAAGGGGGTGGGCCAGTGGAGTAGGGGGCATAAACTAGTACCAAAAAAAATAAACTTATGAGGGACATGGATCCTTGATTTCTGACTAGAGCAAACAGTCTGAATACAAACTCACAATGCTAGTACATGCCAAACTATTCACAAGTTCAGTTTTGTTTTTATTCCCCTCCCCAAGAAGTTGTCATTTGACTCTCTGAGCAGAACAATGGTGTGCCCCCAGTTAGAGAATTAAAATGGTGTGCCTTGGTATGTTAATAAAAAAAAATGTGAGATTTGTAGCAGTGCTGTATGACTTAATACTTTCCTTGTATAACAGAATATGTAGTGGGAGCACATGGGGAATATGAAGTATACTTTGATAACTCTAAGCTTTTTATAAACAAGCTTGTGGCTTATGAGTTGCTAGCCTGGTCTCTTCCTTAACCACCCAATGCCTTTAGTGCTGCAAGCTATTTGGCAGCAGCACTCACAAGAGCCCATTCTTTCTTCTGTATAAAATGTGCCCAACAGGCTCAACATTAGTGATTTGGGGAATCAAACAATAGTCTAGAGCTGATCCCAGCTGTGCAGAAACATGGGGCTGAATTCTTCTGTTCAGAAACATGGAGCAGAACCAAGCCATTTACAGGCATAGAACTGAACTCTGTTCTGCGGGAACAGTGGGCTGAATTAGTGCTGCAGAAATGACACTGAACTTAGTTATACAGAAACATGGAGCTAAACGTGGAACTAAATTCCACTATTTAAAAATGTGGGGCTTAGGTCAGCTGTGAGAAAGCATACTGTTGAACCCCACTGTTTACTCAACATGGTGCTGAATGCAACTACTTGGAAACAGATGTCTAAACTCAGCTGTTTACAAACATGGAACTGAACCCAGCTGCATAGAAATATTGTACTGAACTCCACTGTTTCCAAACATGGGGATAAAGTCTGCAGTTTACAAACATTTGTCAACACCCAGCTGTTTATATGCATGGGACAGAAATCAGTAATATACAAAGGGGGAAAACCTCAGCTGTTTACAAATATGGGGCTGAATGCATCTGTTTACAAATATGGGGCTAAGTGCAGCTGTTTATTACAGATATGGGGCTGAATTCAGCTGTTTACAGGTGTGTAGCTGAATGCAACTGTTTACAGATATGGGGTTGAATGCAGCAGTTTACAAGCATGGGGATGAATGCAGCAGTTTACTAATATGGGGCTGAGTGGAGCTGTTTACAAATGTGGCTGAATGCAGTGATCTACAAACACGGGGCTGAATGCAGCAGTTTACGAACATGAGGCTAAATGCAGCAGTTTACAGATATGGGACTGAGTGCAGCTGTTTACAAATATGGGGCTGAATGCAGCAATTTACAAACATGAGGCTGAGTGCAGCTGTTTACAAATATGGGGCTGAGTGCAGCTGTTTACAAATATGGGGCTAAGTGCATCTATTTACAAATATGGGGATGAGTGCAGCTGTTCACAAATATGGGGCAGAATGCAGCAGTTTACAAATATTTGGCTGAATGCAGTGGTTTACAAACATGGGGGCTAAATGCTGCAGTTTACAAACATTGGGCTAAGTGCATATGCAGCAGTTTACAAAAATGGGGCGAATGCAGCAATTTACAAACATGGGGCTGAATGTAGCTGTTTACTAATATGGGTACGTTTATAGATAATGGGGCTGAATGCAGCAGTTTACAAACATGGGGCTGAATGCAGCAGTTTACAAATATGGGGCTGAATGCAGCAATTTACAAATATGGGTCCGAGTGCAGCTGTTTACAAATACGGGCTGAATTCAGCTGTTTACAGATGTGTAGCTGAATGAAGCTATTTACAAATATGGAGCTGAGTGCAGCTGTTCACAGATATGGGGATGAATTCATCTGTTTACAAATATGGGGCTGGGTGTAGCAATTTACAAACATGGGGCTGAGTGCATCTATTTACAGATGTGGGGCTGAATGCAGCAGTTTAGAAACATGGGGATGAGTGCAATTGTTTACAAACATGGGGCTGAATGCAGCAATTTACAAACATGGGACTGAATTCAACTGTTTACAAACATGGAGCTGAGTGCACCTATTTACAAATATGGGGCTGAATGCGGCTGTTTAAAAATATCTGGCTGAGTGCAGCTGTTTACAAACATGGGGCTGAATGCAGCTGCTTACAAACATGGGGCTGAATGCAGCAATTTAAAAACATGGGGCTGAGTGCAGCAATTTAAAAACATGGGGCTGAGTGCAGCTGTTTACAAACATGGGGCTGAATGCAGCAATTTAAAAACATGGGGCTGAATGCAGCAGTTTACAAAATATGGGGCTAAGTGCAGAATGTAACAGTTTATAAATATGGGGCTGGGTGCATTTGTTTATAAATGTGGGACTGAATGCAGCAGTTTACAAATGTGAGGCTGATTGCAGCTGTTTACAAACATGGGGCTGAATGCAACAGTTAAACATAGGGCTGAGTGCAGCTGCTTACAAACAAGGGGCTGAGTGCAGCAGTTTACAAATGTGGGACTAAATGCAGCTGTTTACAGATGTGTAGCTCAATGCAGCTGTTTATGGATATGGGACTGAATGCAGCTGTTTACAAAAATAGGACTGAATGCATCTACTGTATTTACAAACATGGAACTGAATGCAGCTGTTTACAAACGTGGCTGAATGCAGCTGTTTACAAACATGGGGGCTGAATGCAGCTATTTACAAATATGGCACTGAATGCATCAGATTACAAATATGTGGCTGAGTGCAGCTGTTTACAAACATGGGGCTGAATTCAGCTGTTTACAAGTGTGTAGCTAAATGCAGCTGTTTATGGATATGGGGCTGAATGCGGCTCTTTACAAAAATGGGACTGAATGCATCTACTGTATTTACAAACATGGAACTGAATGCAGCTGTTTACAAACATGGTGCTGAGTGCAGCTGTTTACAAACGTGGTTGAATGCAATGATCTACAAACATGAGGCTGAATGCAGCAGTTTACAAATATGGGACTGAGAGCAGCTGTTTACAAATATGGGGCTGAGTGCATCTATTTACACACATGGGGTACGTGCAGCTGTTTACAAATATGGGGCTGAATGCAGCAATTTACAAACACGAGGCTGAGTGTAGCTGTTCACAGATATGGGTCTGAAGGCAGCTGTTTACAGATATGGGGCTGAGTGCATCTATTTGCAAACATGGGGGACGGTGCAGCTGTTTACAGATATGGGGCTGAGTGCAGCTGTTTACAAATATAGGGCAGAATGCAGCGGCTTACAAACATGGGGCTAAATTCAGCAATTTACAAGCATAGGGCTGAATGCATCTATTTACGAATATGGGGATGAATGCAGCTGTTACCAGATGTGTAGCTGAATGCAGCTGTTTACAGATATGGGGTTGGGCTGAATGCATCTGGTTATGAATTTGGGGCTGAATGCAGCTGTTTACAAATATAGAAACATAGACTCTGACGGCAGATAAGGACCGCTTGGCCCATCTAGTCTGCCCATTTCCCTACCTACAGGATAGGCCGCAGATCCTAGTTAACCAACAGCCTATTTCTTCCTACCCCCAACAAGAATTGCCTTGTGTCTGTCCCATGCATTCTTGAATTCTCCCACAGTTTTAGACCCCACAACCTCCTCAGGAAGGCTGTTCCACGCATCCACTACCCTCTCTGTGAAATAATACTTCCTCACATTGCCCTGAAACGCTCCCCTCTATCTTTAAATTGTGTCCCCTTGTTCTTGCACGTCTCTTTTTTTGAAACATGCTACCCTCTTGGACTTTGTTGATTCCACTGAGGTACTTAAAAGTTTCTATCATGTCCCCCCTCTCCCTTCTTTCCTCAAGGGTATACATATTAAGCTCCTTTAGTCTCTTCTCATACGACTTCTCTTGCAGACCCTGCACCATTTTAGTTGCCCTCCTCTGGACTGCCTGTATCCTGTCTATGTCCTTGCGGAAATGGGGTCTCCAGAACTGGACACAGTACTCCAGATGGGGTCTCACCAACTGTCTGTACAGAGGGATAACAACTTCCTGTTTTCTGCTGCTGATGCCTCTCCCTATGCATCCCAGTATACCCCCAGCCCTCCCTACTGCCTTCTCACATTGCTTGCTAACCTTAAGGTCATCTGATTTGATTACCCCCAGGTCCCTTTCCTTTTTTGTTGTTGTTACTACCTCCCCCATTGTGTATTCTTCCCCTGGGTTCTTGTTTCCCAGGTACATTATTTTGCACTTCTTTGCATTGAATCCTAGCTGCCATACTTCTGACCATTCCTCCAACCTTGCCAAGTCCCTTCTCATCCTTTCCACGCCTCCTTGTGTATCAACCCTGTTGCAGATCTTTGTGTCATCTGCAAAGAGGCATACTTTTCCTTCCAGTCCCTCTGCAATGTAACTTATGAAGACATTAAAAAGGACTGGACCCAATACTGAACCCTCATGTGTACCCACTAGTAACCCTCTTCTTCAGAGTGGACTCAATTTACAATTACCTTCTGTGTCCTGTTGTCCAGCCAATGTTTTACCAGGCTACCACCCTGTGACCCACTCCGGGCTGGTTAATTTGACTATTAATCTTTTGTGCGGGACTGTGTCAAATGCCTTGCTAAAGTCTAGGTAGGCCATGTCCACAGCCCTCCCTGGTCTACTACTTTGGTCACCCAGTCAAAGAAATCTATTAGATCTGGCCTGACATGACCTTCCGCTGTGAACCCATGCTGCCTTGGGTCCTGTGCCCCACTGGCCTCTAAGTACTCAACTATTCTTTCCTTCAGAAGTGACTCCATCACTTTCCCTACCACAGAGGTCAGACTGACAGGGCTGTAGTTTCCTGCCTCTGTCTTGGTCCGACTTTTGTGATGGGGATTCACATCCTCCTTCCTCCAGTCCTCGGGTACCACACCATCCTCCCACGATTTATTAAAAAGAGTTGCCAGTGGTTTCACTAGTTCCCCCTTAATTCTTTTAGAATTCTGGGGTGAATTCCATCAGGCCCCATTGCTTTGTCCACCTTCAGTTTTAGGAGTTCTTGCAGAACCCTTTCTTCTGTGAAAGGACTGGGATCGACCCCCTATCAAGAGTGCTTCTGTTAATTGGATTAGGCACTTCCCCCTCCTCTTTTGTGAATACTGAGCAGAAATATTCGTTCAGTATCCCTGCTTTTTCACTGTCCCCCTCTGCCCACCCACCGTTCATTCTATTCAGCCTCACTATCCTCCCTTTGTCTTTCTCCACGCGATGTACCTATAAAGGTTTTATCCCTTCTTAACTGAGTTGGCTATTTTTCCTCAGTTTGGGCCTTGCTATTCTGACTTCCCTCCTGCTTCCTTCTGCCTTAACTGGTACAGCTCTCTGTCCTGCTATTTCTGTGTTTCTTATACTTCGGAATGCTATCTTTTTCTTCCTGACTTTCACAGCCACCTCTTTTGAGAACCATAGTGGCTTTTTCTTTCATTTTGATTTGTTTATTTGCTTCACACAAAGGCATGTTGCCTCTGTGACAGCAGTTTTGATGATTCCCCATTGTTGCTCCACACCTCCTTCTAGCCTGTTTGCTAGTGCTTTTCTGAGGCACTCTCTCTTGCCAAAGTCAGCCCTCCTGAAGTCCAGTACCCTCACTTTTTGTATGGCTTGACTCTGTAGCTGAGTTTAACGTGAACCACACTGTTTGATGGTCACTTGTTCCAAGATGGCAACCCACTTCTAGATCTGAGATCCTCTCACTGCCCCGTTTGAGAGCAGAGGTCTAAGATTGCTCCCTCACAAGTGGGTTCGAAACTAGCTGTCTGAGGCCTGCCACCTGTAGGGCATCAAGAATGGCCCTGCTCTTGGATGTGGCTGCAGCAAATGTGCTCCAGTTAACATCTGGCATATTCAGGTCTCCCATCAACAGTATCTCCCTTTCTCTGCCATTCTAAGAATGCCTTCTATCATATCCTTGTCCATTCCTCCCCTGACATGGGGTCTGTACACAACCCTGTAGCGGATTGTGGTGCCCTTTCCAGTCTCCAAGGTGACCCACAGTGCCTCCTCTCCTCCCTGTTTACTCTTTTGTTCAGTTGCTTTTATCCCTTCCTTTACATAGAGAGCTACTCCTCCCCCTCTTCTCCCCTGGCTGTCTCTCCTGTAGGTTATGTACCCTGGTATGTTAACATCCCAGTCATGGTTCTCTGTGTACCATGTTTCTGTGACTGCTACGATATCCAGGCATCCCTCTTCCATCAAGGCCACCAGCTCAGGGAGCTTGTTGCCCAGACTACTGGCATTGGTACTCATTACCCTCCATTTCCTGATGGCCTTACTCCTTTTTGCCCCATCCCTGTCCTTCTTGCCTTTGTCACTTTCTCCATTTACCCCTGCCCTTCTCCCTATCGACACCTCTATGTTGGTGTTTACTCACTTACTACATGTTTTTTGGGGCTAGATTTCCTGCTCCTTTCAGTGCCTCCCCTTGGCTAGTTTAAATGTTTGCCAATGAAGCATTTAAACATATCACCTAGGATCCTGGTTCCTCCTGGACAGATGCAACCCATCATGCCAGTATAGGCTTGCATCACTCCAGGTGGACCCCCAGTCCCCAATGAAGCCAAATCCCTGAGCTCCACACCAGTTTTTCAACCACTGATTGAATCCCATGGTGCGGAACACCCTAGCCTCTCCTACACCATAGATGGGCAGCACCTCTGAGAAGGTTACTGTGCGTGCTACTTGTCTAAGGCCCATCCCCAATTCCACAAACTCTTCCTGCACTTCTCTAATCCCTTTCTTAGCCAGGTCATTTGTCCCTAGGTGGACAATGACATCCAGCTCCCTCCTCTGTGCAGCTGCTCCAGCAATCCTGAGGATTCGCTCCCTGTCCCTCCAAGCCATGGCGCCAGGCAGGCACCCCTCTCCTCTCCCTTCCTCCCCCAGTTCTACCTTCCTAACAATGGAGTCCCCCACTAGGAGTTGTTTCCTTCCCCTGCTGGGTCTCCTGCCACCCTTCTGTGGGTCTCCTTTGTGGAGGTTCCCAGCATCCTCCTTGGTCTCCACTGCGGGTGCCTCCATAGAGGAACCACAGTTTGCCAGAATGGCATAGAAATTGTGGAGAGGTACAGCTGGAGGGATGCGCCTCTGTTCCACCACCCTCACCCTCCCTGAGCCCACTGTGGTCCAACTGTTCCTCTTTCTTGGCAACCTCTGAGGCAACGGCAGTGGCACTGGTGGTCCCTGGATGGAAGAGGAGGTCCCACAAATCCTGGCCAACTCAGCCTGGAGATGGGTAACCTCTTCCCTCAGTCCAGAGAGGTGCCTGCAGATGGGACAACACCGCATCCTCCAGAACGTCTCCCGGAAGACCGCTGCTCCACAGCCACTGCACTGCACCACTCCCATCATGTCTTATTTCTGGCCCCTTAACGGTTTGCAATCCTTACTCTTTCCTCTGTTTTTTTTTTCTCTCTCTCCTTACTTTCTGCGTGTGTGCCCTTTAAGCTCCTGACTGTCCTGTTCTGAGACAAGAATATCCTGTATTTCTCAGTAGACCCCTTATTTGCTCAGAGGCAGACCTCCAGCAGCTAGAGGGGGCCGGAGAGCTACTCTTGCCCTTCTAGGATGGTGGGTCTTTGGTGGCTCTGTGATCACTCACTTCCTGCTCCCAAACAGGAAGTTCCTATTGTCAGTCAAATTCTGTGCTTATAAAAGTAGAACTAGCTTTCGGTGGGAGGGAAGCAGGGCAATATAGTCCCAGTAGAGAAGTCCAGTCACACAGCAGTCCTTTCTCCTGGTGTCTTCTGCCAAGCTACTAGCAAAATCTTTCCAAGGCAGTCTTTAAATGTAGTTTCCTTCTAGCTAAGCCACTCCCTCTACTTACTAGATCTTTCTACAAGTAATTTAAACCTCACAGCTATCAAGTCCTTTCAGTCACCTGAGATTTACACCTAGACAACTGTTCAGATAACCATTCTCAGTTAACTCAAACACACACTTTTTTTTTGCTTTGTTAGTTTTTTTTTTTTTTTACCCTAAATTAAAGTTCCAAGTACAAGAGTTCTACTTCTTTAGTCCCAGCAGAGAAGTCCAGTCACATAGCAGTGCTTCCTCCTGGTGTCTTCTGCCAAGCTATGGGGCTGAATGCAGCAATTTATAAACATGGGGCTGAGTGCAGCAGTTTACAAATATGGGGCTAAATGTAGCTGTTTACAAATATGGGTGTGTTTACAGATAATGGGGCTAAATGCAGCTGCTTACAAATATGGGGCTGAATGCAGCAATTTACAAACGTGGAGCTGAGTGCAATTCTTTAGAAATATGGGGCTGAATACATTTATTTACAAATATGGGGCTGGGTTTAGCTGTTTACAAATATGAGCTGAATTCAGCTGTTTACAGATATGTAGCTGAATGCAGCAGTTTACAGATATGGGGCTAAGTGCAGCTGTTTACAAACATGGGGCTGAATGCAGCAGTTTACAAACATGGGGCTGAGTGCAGCTGTTCACAGATATGGGGCTGAATGCATCTGTTTACAAATATGGGGCTGAGTGCAGCTATTTACAAACATGGGGTTAGATGCAGCAGTCTACAAATATGGGGTTAAGTGCAGAAGGCAGCAGTTTAGAAACATGGGGCTGAGTGTAGCTGTTTATAAATATGGGGCTGCATGCATCTATTTACAGATGTGGGGCTGAACGCAGCAGTTTACAAACATGAGGCTGAGTGCAGCTGTTTACAAATATGGAGTTCAATGTATCTATTTAGAAATATGGGCTGAATGCATCTATTTACAAAAATAGGGTTGAATGCAGCAGTATACAGATATGGGGCTGAGTACAGCTGTTTACAAACATGGGGCTGAATGCAGCAGTTTACAAATATGGGGCTGAGTGCAGCTGTTTACAGATATGGGGCTGAATAAAGCAATTTACAAACAGACTGCAGCTGTTCACAGATGGGCTGGATGCAGCAGTTTACATATATGGGGCTAAGTGCAGACTGCAGCTGTTTATAAATACGGGGCTGAGTGCAGCTGTTTATAAATATGGGACTGAGTGCAGCTGTTCGTAAATATGTGGTTGAGCGCATCTATTTACAGATGTGGGGCTGAATGCAGCAGTTTAGAAACATGGGGCTGAGTGCAGTTGTTTACAAACATGGGACTGAATGCAGAAATTCACAAACATGGGACTGAATTCAACTGTTCACAAACATGGGGCTGAGTGCACCTATTTAAAAATATGGGTCTGAATGCAGCTGTTTAAAAATATGTGGCAGAGTGCAGCTGTTTAAAAATATGTGGCAGAGTGCAGCTGTTAACAAACATGGGGCTGAATGCAACAGTTAAATATGGGGCTGAGTGCAGCAATTCAAAAACATGGGGCTAAATGCAGCTGTTTACAGATGTGTAGCTCAATGCAGCTGCTTATGGATATGGGGCTGAATGCAGCTGTTTACATAAATGGGACTGAATGCATCTTCTGTATTTACAAACATGGAACTGAATGCAGCAGTTTACAAACATGTGGCTGAATGCAGCTGTTTACAAACATGGGGGCTGAATGCAGCTGTTTACAAATAAGGCACTGAATGCATCAGATTCCAAATATGTGGCTGAGCGCAGCTGTTTACAAATGTGGGGCTAAATGCAACTGTTTGCTGATATGAGGCTGAATTCAGCTGTTTACATGTGTGTAGCTAAATGCAGCTGTTTATGGATATGGAGCTGAATGCGGCTCTTTACAAAAATGGGACTGAATGCATCTACTGTATTTACAAACATGGAACTGAATGCAGCTGTTTACAAACATGGTGCTGAGTGCAGCTGTTTACAAACGTGGTTGAATGCAACGATCTACAAACATGAGGCTGAATGCAGCAGTTTATAAATATGGGACCGAGAGCAGCTGTTTACAGACATGGGGCTGAATGCAGCAGTTTACAACTATGAGGCTGAGTGCACTTGTTTACAAATATGGGTCTGAATGCAGCAATTTATAACCATGGGACTGAATGCAGCAGTTTACAAATATGGGGCTAAGTGCAGAATGTAACAATTTATAAATATGGGGCTGGGTGCAGCTGTTTATAAATGTGGGGCTGAATGCAGCAGTTTACAAACATGGGACTGAATGCAGCAATTTACAAACATGAGACTGAAGTCAGCTGTTTACAAATATGGAGCTGAGTGCACCTATTTACAAATATAAGGGCTGAATAAAACAGTTTACAAATATGGGGCTGAGTGCAGCTGTTTACAAATATGGAGCTAAATGTATCTATTTAGAAATATGGGCTGAATGCATCTATTTACAAAAATAGGGCTGAATGCAGCAGTATACATATATGGGGCTGAGTACAGTTGTTTACAAACATGGGGTTGAATGCAACAGTTTACAGATATGGGGCTGAGTGCAGCTGTTTACAGATATGGGGCTGAATAAAGCAATTTACAAACACAGACTGAGTGCAGCTGTTCACAGATGGGCTATATGCAGCTGTTTACATATACGGGGCTAAGTGCAGACTGCAGCAGTTTATAAATATGGGGCTGAGTGCAGCTGTTTATAAATATGGGACTGAGTACAGCTGTTTATAAATATGGGACTGAGTGCAGCTGTTTGTAAATATGTGGTTGAGTGCATCTATTTACAGATGTGGGGCTGAATGCAGCAGTTTAGAAACATGAGGCTGAGTGCACTTGTTTACAAACATGGGGCTGAATGCAGAAATTTACAAACATGGGACTGAATTCAACTGTTCACAAACATGGGGCTGAGTGCAGCTGTTTAAAAATATGTGGCAGAGTGCAGCTGTTAACAAACATGGGGCTGAATGCAACAGTTAAATATGGGGCTGAGTGCAGCTACTTACAAACATGGGGCTGAATGCAGCAATTCAAAAACATGGGGCTGAGAGCAGCAGTTTACAAATATGGGGCTAAATGCAGCTGTTTACAGATGTGTAGCTCAATGCAGCTGTTTATGGATATGGGGCTGAATGCAGCTGTTTACAAAAATGGGACTGAATGCATCTACTGTATTTACAAACACGGAACTGAATGCAGCAGTTTACAAACATGTGGCTGGATGCAGCTGTTTATAAATATGGGGGCTGAATGCAGCTGTTTACAAATAAGGCACTGAATGCATCAGATTCCAAATATGTGGCTGAGCGCAGCTGTTTAGAAACGTGGGGCTAAATGCAACTGTTTGCTGATATGGAGCTGAATTCAGTTGTTTACACGTGTGTAGCTAAATGCAGCTGTTTATGTATATGGAGCGGAATGCGGCTCTTTACAAAAATGGAACTGAATGCATCTACTGTATTTGCAAACATGGAACTGAATGCAGCTGTTTACAAACATGGTGCTGAGTGCAGCTGTTTACAAACATGGTTGAATGCAACCATCTACAAACATGAGGCTGAATGTTGCAGTTTACAAATATGGGACTGAGAGCAGCTGTTTACAAACATGGGGCTGAATGCAGCAGTTTACAACTATGAGACTGAGTGCACTTGTTTACAAATATGGGACTGAATGCAGCAATTTACAACCATGGGACTGAATGCAGCAGTTTACAAATATGGGGCTAAGTGCAGAATGTAACAATTTATAAATATGGGGCTGGGTGCAGCTGTTTATAAATGTGGGGCTGAATGTAGCAGTTTACAAACATGGGGCTGAATGCAGCAATTTACAAGCATGAGACTGAAGTCAGTTGTTTACAAATGTGGAGCTGAGTGCACCTATTTACAAATATAAGGGCTGAATGAAACAGTTTACAAATATGGGGCTGAGTGCAGCTGTTTACAAATATGGAGCTAAATGTATCTATTTAGAAATATGGGCTGAATGCATCTATTTACAAAAATAGGGCTGAATGCAGCAGTATACAGATATGGAGCTGAGTACAGCTGTTTACAAACATGGGGCTGAATGCAACAGTTTACAAATATGGGGTTGAGTGCAGCTGTTTACAGATATGGGGCTGAATAAAGCAATTTACAAACACAGACTGAGTGCAGCTGTTCACAGATGGGCTGGATGCAGCAGTTTACATATATGGGGCTAAGTGCAGACTGCAGCAGTTTATAAATATGGGGCTGAGTGCAGTTGTTTGTAAATATGGGACTGAGTGCAGCTGTTTGTAAATATGGGACTGAGTGCAGCTGTTTGTAAATATGTGGTTGAGCGCATCTATTTACAGATGTGGGGCTGAATGCAACAGTTTAGAAACATGAGGCTGAGTGCAGTTGTTTACAAACATGGGGCGGAATTCAACTGTTCACAAACATGGGGCTGAGTGCACCTATTTAAAAATATGGGGCTGAATGCAGCTGTTTAAAAATATGTGGCAGAGTGCAGCTGTTAAGAAACATGGGGCTGAATGCAACAGTTAAATATGGGGCTGAGTGCAGCTGCTTACAAACATGGGGCTAAATGCAGCTGTTTACAGATGTGTAGCTCAATGCAGCTGTTTATGGATATGGGGCTGAATGCAGCAATTTACAAACATGAGGCTGAGTGAAACTATTCACAGATATGGGTCTGAAGGCAGCTGTTTACTAATATGGGGCTGAGTGCATCTATTTACAAACATGGGACACGTGCAGCTGTTTACAAATATGGGGCTGGATTTAGCAGTTTACAAATATGAGGCTAAGTGCAGCTATTTACAAACATGGGGCTGGATTTAGCAGTTTACAAATATGAGGCTAAGTGCAGAATGTAGCAGTTTATAAATATGGGGATGAGTGCAGCTGTTTATAAATATGGGGCTGAATGCATCTATTTACAGATGTGGGGCTGAATGCAGCAGTTTATAAACATGAGGCTGAGTGCAGTTGTTTACAAACATGGGGCTGAATGCAGTAGTTTACAAATATGGGTCTGAGCGCCGCTGTTTACAAACATGGGGCTAATTGCAGCAATTTACAAACATGGGGCTGAATGTATCTGTTTACAAATATGAGGCTGGGTGCAGCTATTTACAAACACGGGGCTGGATTTAGCAGTTTACAAATATGGGGCTAAGTGCAGAATGTAGCAGTTTATAAATATGGGGATGAGTGCAGCTGTTTATAAATATGGGGTTGAATGCATCTATTTACAGATGCGGGGCTGAATGCAGCAGTTTACAAACATGAGGCTGAGTGCAGCTGTTTACAAATATGGGACTGAATGCATTTGATTACAAATATGGGGCTACATTCAGCTGTTTACAGATGTGTAGCTGAATGCAGCTGTTTACAAATGTGTGTGAATGCAGCTGTTTACAAAAATGTGACTGAATGCATCTACTGTATTTACAAACATGGAACTGAATACAGCTCTTTACAGACAATGGGGGCTGAATGCAGCAGTTGACAAATATGGGAATGAGTGCAGCTGTTTTCAGATATGGGGCTGAGTCCATCTTTTTACAAATATGGGGCTGAATTCAAATGTTTACAGATGTGTAGCTGAGTGTAGATATTTATAGATATGGAGCTGAATGCATCTATTTACAACTATGGGAAATACAGTGATTTGCAAACATGGGGAAGAATGCAGTGATATGCTGCTGTTTACAGATATGGGGCTGAATGCCATATTTTAAAAATATGGGGCTGAATGCAGTGATTCACAAATATGGAGCTGAATACTTCTATTTACAAATATAGGGCTGAGTGCAGCAATTTTTAAACTTGGGTCTGAATGCGTCTATTTATAAAAATGGGGTGAATGCAGCGATTCATATATGGGGCTAAATACATCTATTTACAAATATGGGCCTGAATGCTGTGATTTGCAAATATGGGGCTGTATGCAGTTGTTTAGGTATACCGGGTTGAATGCAGCAGTTTACAAATATGGGGTTAAATACAGCTATTTACAAATATGGGGCTGAGTGCAGTAATTACAAATGTAGGGCTGAATGCAGCTATATACAACTATGTGGCTGAATGTGTCTGTTTACAACTATGGGGCTGAATGTGTCTGTTTACAACTATGGGGCTGAATGCATCTTTCTACAAATATGGGGCTAAATGCAGTGATTTGCAAATATGGGGTTGAATGCAGTGATTTACAAACATGGGGCTGAGTGCAGCTATTTACAAATATGGGGTTGAATTCAGCTCTTTACAGATTGAATAGTTGAATGCAGCTATTTACAGTACAAATATGGGGCTGAATGCAGCTATTTACAGTACAAATATGGGGCTGAATGCAGCTATTTACAAACATAGGGCAGAATGCAGTAATTTACAAATATGGGTCTGAATTCAGCCATTTACAGATATGGGACTGAATGCAGCAAGTTACAAATATGGGACCGAATTCAGCTGTTTATAGATATGGTGCTGAATGCAGCAGTTTACAAATATAGATCTGAATGCAGCTACAGTCAATTCCGTTTATATGTGGACAGTCGAGACAGCTAGATTTTATGCATATAACCGAAATAGCATGTAACAGGAATTTTTGATTTATGAGATGGGAATGGTGCTACGAATGCTGCATACAGTGTGATACTGACTAAACAGTGAGACTTTTTTTGTGTTTATTCTTAAAATCAAGATTTTATTTTATTTACTTTATTTGATGAATTTGTGTTTTAGTTTAAAATAAAATGAAGAAAAAATAAAGATGCTGGTTCAGCAGCTGCCTTTAGCGTCATGCTTACATGCACCATGTAAATTTGATCGTAAGTTGATGTTCCATCGGGGGTTGCTAGGTGAATTGTGGGGGAAGCAGTTAAATACCCCTGCACATACCAGTTAACACCATTAGCACCATTGCTGTGCTAAACTATACAAATCTGCAGATTGACAAGTCAATACAGCTGACCAGTCTGACTGGGAAACAGAGATTAAGTGGGTCATGCGACAGAAACAAGGGATAACCAAAAACTTGTGGACTTACAAGCGGAACAGAATGTGATAGCTGCCTATTGGTGTGAATTGGGCCACAGCAGTATTGGGCATATAACTGTAATAGGCAGATTATTGTACGGCATATTAGTGGAATGGACTGTATTTACAAATATGGGGCTGAATGTAACTATTTATAGATATAGGGCTGACTGCAACTATTTACAGATATAGGGCTGAATGCTTCTGCTTACAAATACAGTATGGGGCTGAATGCAGCTATTTACAAACATGGGGCTGAATGCTTCTGCTTACAAATACAGTATGGGGCTAAATGCAACTGTTTACAAATATGGTGCTGAATGCAACTTTTTACAAATATGGTGCTGAATGCAGCTATTTGCAAACATGGGGCTGAATGCAACTATTTACAAATATGGTGCTGAATGCAGCTATTTGCAAACATGGGGCTGAATGCTGCTATTTACAAACATGGGGCTGAATGCTTCTGCTTACAAATACAGTATGGGGCTAAATGCAACTTTTTACAAATATGGTGCTGAATGCAACTTTTTACAAGTATGGTGCTGAATGCAGCTATTTGTAAACATGGGGCTGAATGCTTCTGCTTACAAATACAGTATGGGGCTAAATGCAACTTTTTACAAATATGGTGCTGAATGCAACTTTTTACAAATATGGTGCTGAATGCAGCTATTTGCAAACATGGGGCTGAATGCAGCTATTTACAAATGTGGGGCTGAATGCTTCTGCTTACAAATACAGTATGGGGCTGAATGCAGCTGTTTACTGAAATGTTGCTGAATGCAGCTATTCACAAATATGGGGCTGAATGCAGCTGTTTAACCCTAATATCCTGGACTCAGCTGTTTATAACATGAGGATGAACTGAACAGTTTATAAACATGGGGCTGAACTGAGCAGCTTACACACATGGGCCAATACTCAGCTGTTTACAAACATGGGGATGAACTCATCAAAGTGAGTTTTGCAAACGTAGGAATAAATACATGTATGTATGTAACCCCTAGGTGGTGCTGTCCCAAGGGGTACTACCCCTGCCTGCTTGGCTACTAACAGGTTGAGGGGCCTAGGTCCAATGGCGGGTGCCTCTACCCAGAACTCAGGGTTTGTAGTGGTTAGACTAGCTTGGTCATAGCCCTCTGGGACACTGAGACCCCCCTTTTATTCCCCCTAGTGGCTCATACAGTACACAGGAGTTGCAGTCCCAATACTCCACATATACACACTGTTCACTCATAAAGTGCCACTTACCCTTGAGACTGATTCTGCAGCACGTCTGAGGACCCCCTGTAAAATAAGGTTAAACAACATACACAGCGAACTACAATACTGTTTCCATAAATACCAACACCACAGACAGTATATAGTATAACAACAACAAATCTGATTTATTTAGGGGACAGTAACATGGGGGGGGGGAATCAGGTTAATTGGTGGCATTAAATCACAGTACTATGCACACATACAGGGTCTGAAAAGTCACACTCTGGGTACCCAGGTTGGTGGGGGGGCTAGCCAGGTCAGTTGCCTGGGGTTGGCTGGCAGGTGCAGATGGATAGGGCCCTGTAGAAGAAAATATATGCATAACACCCAATTGTAATCCGGCGCCGGATGGCTCAGTCCATGAAGCAGTGAAACAACGAGAATTAGATGACACACTTGTGATTGAAAACAGGCTGCAGGGGAATACCCTGATTTATACTCACAATACCGAAACTGGGAACCGGATGGTGGATGTTCTTTGGATTATCAGAAGCAACAGGGCATGGAGACAAGGTCCTTGTGACTGGACCCCACTGCAGTTGGTTGCAAATGGATTTAGTCCGAGACAAGCTGGGGTTTGATTCCAGCTTCAACACACAGCACACAGCACAGGGGATTGGAAATGGCGATTCCCCACAAGCACTACGCACATTCATATGTAAAAGGAAAGTACTGTACCGGGCAGGCTGCTCCTCGATCCCGATCGCACTTACTGCAAAATACCCGGGAGCACACACAGCAACTTCAGTTCCTGACAGACCGAGCACGATTCAACAATTCTCCAGTCTTCTACAGAGTGAGCCTGGTTTCCACAATTCTGGTGCTTCTTTCTCCTCACAACTTGGATTCAGTCCAAACTGGCACTCACAACGGCTGCAGGCCGAACCTCAAGTCCTCACACGCGCTTCCCGCACAAAACTATACACCTCAGAAGCACAGAGCTCCTTCTCTCTTCACTGTCACAACTGATCTGATCTTTCCAGTCACAGAGCAGGGCATTTCCTTTAGCTCCACACCATTCTGTTGGCTGGTTCGGCTGTCACTCACAATAAGACTCCCTCTGTTGGTGGAAAAAGGCACCAAGGTCAAAACTACATTTCCCAGAGTCACTGCCTATACAATTTTTATTTATTTTTATTTATTTTTTGTTGACCGGGTAAGTGCAATAGACAAATCCTGCCTATTTTCAGGCACGACCTGGGGAAGGGGGATACAGATGAATGCCAACTGACCTTGAACCAGATTAAGCTGTTAGTGGTATTTTTTTTTGGCTGGCTCAAAATTAACAGTCCAAGTTCTGATTCGTCGGCAGGCTCCATTTTAGGGTACCCCTCCCCATTGATTGGTCCATTTCAGCAGTTCAGGACCAAAATGAAAGAGCTACACTGAAACAGTTCATGCTGGAATGAAGACAGGTTAGACAAACTATATTTTCTCAGTCTCTCCAAATGATTTCTGGCAAATAGTTGTATCTTTCAACAAGGCTCCCTCTGCACATGTAGCGACGGCAGAAAGCGGAAGGAATTTACAACAGCTTTCGAGCGGGATTTGAGCATTAAATACAGTCCCCCCATGTAAACTAATTTAAGTCTATGAGCAGACAGCTCTTTAAAGAGGTGCACGTGAGGCTCAATTAGCACTCACTTGGAACCTCATTTAAATAGTTTAAACACTGAACACCGCCCAGACTTGGAGCATTCAGGCAAGCTCCTGGAAGACTTTTGGGAACCCCCATTTGCAGGGGGGTTACACATATAATACCAGTAGGTCATATGTGGGTGTCCTGCTTTGTGCCAGTGGCAGAATTTCATCCCTCATCTGTATGAAGTCGAAAACTTTGGTACAACTCCCTAAGTCTGGGTCACGAGGGGTCAGTCCTGTAACAGCTGGGGCTGCCCACCTTACATACGAGCATACGAAACTGCCAGCAGTAGGAGGCCTTATGGTCTATGTAGTCCGCTCTATGCGGGTCCCCTGTTGCAGTTGCTTTATACAGTAATAAGTCCAACTGCCCCCCTTATTTACTGTACCCTCCTTTGACCTTGTCCTAACCCCTCTTGAATCTGCCTGCCTTCCTCTGGTTGACATCTGCCAGCAGTTCATTCCACTTTGACACCACCCACTCTGTAAAGAAGTATCTTCTGACTTCCTTCTTGAGCCTACTCCCCCTATAGTTTGTAGCTGTGCCCCCTTGCATTCCTGTTCTCATTCAAGCTAAAGAGGTTTCTGGGATCCACCTTGTTTATGCCTCTCAGGTACTTGAAGGTTTTAATCCTGTCCTACCTCTCTCTCCTGTTACCCAGTGAGTACATATTAGGGTTTCTCAACCTGTCTTAATAGTGAATGCTGTGCCAATTCTGAATCATCTTTGTTGCCCTTTTCTGTACGGCCTCTAAATGATCTATATCCTTTGTCAGGTAAGGACTCCCCTCCCAACACTGCACACGGTACTCCAGGTGCAGTTGCACCATGGATATGTACAACGGCAGGATCACCTTCTTCCTTCTGCTTGTTAACAATGCACCTCTGCAATGTTGGAATTGTACTTCCAGAGGTACCAGGGCCCTAAAATGTTCGGATCAGGTGCCATCTGCGGCTGTTTCAGATCGGTGTGTAACTGGTCAGATGGAAGGCACACTGTACTAAACACTACTCCTTAGTTTGTGTAGCCCATGTTTTCTTAGTAAAAATAAACATACAGTGCAAAGCTTTGTGTTACATGGCTTTTAATGCATTTTCTAAAAACTACATATTTGAGCATGGCATAACTGGGAAAGGCACACTGAGCCAAAGCTCATCTCTAGGTGCGATCTGGGAGAGGGAAACAACAGGGTTCCAAGGCAAAAAGAAGAAAAGCTACAATGCATACTTAGTTATTCATTTATATATTTATTTATTTATTTGAGGGTAGGGAGGTGGTGAAGAGTGCAATCTAAGAAGGTGCAATAAATACAAAACAATAACTGTAGAAGAAGCAGATACCAGATGCAGAGAAATACGCTACAATGAGGTGCAAGAAGTTAAAAAAAATTTGCAAATGTACAAAAGCAATACATGTACAGAGAAGGAACAGTACTGTAAATTGGTGAGGGTGGAGGGGGATACAGAGCTTTTAAAGCTGTGCTCAGATTTTGGATTAGGTTATGGGTGCATAGGCAAATCAAGTGCAGTATACAAGAATTCATTGACAAGAATACAATATGTTC
The DNA here is from genome assembly GCA_016271365.2 of Neoceratodus forsteri. Classification (NCBI taxonomy): domain Eukaryota; kingdom Metazoa; phylum Chordata; order Ceratodontiformes; family Ceratodontidae; genus Neoceratodus; species Neoceratodus forsteri. The sequence goes on along the minus strand of CM057450.1, from coordinate 93,328,507 downwards.
ATGGGAAGCATGCATATACTGTATTTCCAGAAGCAGTACACGTGGGCAGCAGTTGCATTTGAAATTAAGAAGCTTAGCTGTATAATTTAAATGCTGTAGGTCTGTGCTGCTCTATAGTACGTTACTCAATTTGCAACTACATTTTCTTTTTTTTATCTTGATGTAATTTATCATGTCAAAAGCTGCTGGCCACCACCCTCCAGACATGGCTCTCTCCTGCCCTGCATTTGTGCTATGTAGTTGTCCCTTCCCCCCCAATCCACCCTCACCAATTTACAGTACTGTTCCATGGACAGACCTTAAAAGACAGTGTATCTGCATTGCAACCATCCAGGGAAACTGAAGACTACCTGTCAAAAATGCTTTTCTGTAATGATTGACTGCAATCTTGGATCTTCTCCTGGTTTTACTATTTAAAGTACTGCCCTACTAATCCAAGCTGCGACTCCTTCTGCTTATACTTTAAAACTATTGCACTGATCTGTACTTCATGCTGTTGCCAACAGCTGATGAGCTTCAATACAAGCAAAATCAGATAGGTCCTGCAGTACTGGCCGAAAAGCTTCATATCAGTCAGCACTGAATCCACAGGACTGGCAAAAATGAAAACAGTAATAGTTACAAAACACAACAAGGACTCTGGGAGCAAGTATAGATGTTCAACAGATTGTCTGACATTCTGTGCTGCTTCTGTAGCTTCTTCTGCCAAGGTTCAGAACTAAACAGGCCTGTTACAGCAGCATACATACACTGCACAAGAAAAAAAGTCTATGATATTGTGAAAGAGCTCCTGGTGACCATCAGCTATCTGAAACGAGCTGTGCTGAATAATAACAGTGAAACAGCACAACAGCAGAACTGTCATTTCAGTGTTTCTCTCTCTCTCTGTAGCTCTTATCATACTTAAAGAGCTTCTGGTGTAAAAAGTGCAACATTGCAGAATCCGAATAAGCATACCCCCAGTAAATCGCATACCAAAAACTAGATTTCTGCGTTACTTCATTTTAAAGTTCTGAGCTATTTTGTAACCCTGATTGCACTACCTGTTCAAAACAGCCCGTGTCAGTGAAGAGCTGCTGATAATGTCATCTCAGGACCTCACCATCTAGTATTCCCTGTCAGCAAGCTTATAGGATCTGTTTCTCCAAAGTTTTAAAGATCATGTGAGAGGATTCTGTGATAAAAAAAATATTACACAAATTTGCAAGTGCCAACTTGGGAAAGACAACCTATTACATCTATTGATTTTATGTCCTCTTTATATTCAAGAAAGAAATCTGAACTTGGGTAGTGTATTATCAACTTTAGACATGGAACTTAAATATCAAGTGAATGCATTATTGAAATCCAAAAATACTGAGATATTAGAAAGTGTTGCATTGTTTTATAAAAAGACAGAACATAAGAAACTGCACATTATAAAAGGGAATAGGTTACTGTAAGGGTGGCGCTTATATTTGTTACTAAATCTTAGATGTAGAGACGTGCAGTAGTTTAATTATAAACATCTGAATTAGTTTACTGGTAGAAATACCAATTTAATTGTACTACTCAATTTTGCTGTATATTTATTGGTGATTGTACCTCTGGATTTTAATAATGTAGAATGTTATATGTATATTTATGTATGCTAAAATATATTGTGCAGTATTTTGTAATGAAAGATCTTACTTCGAGAGGGCTCTTGCAGTAGGTAATTACATATAGGACTGACGCCAGTAGGCGGCAGGACCTCACGGAAAAATTTCTAGCTAGCAGTCCCTGGCGAGGACCGCCCCACGTCAGGTGACCAGCGTCCAGGAGACGTTGGTATAAAGGCGGTCCCTGACGCCAGTCTTCAGTTCTTTCCCCGCTGCTCGTCGCAGCTGCCGTGGAAAGTTTGTGCTTCATCAGCCCTATCTTCGTCGGTTTTTACCGAAATAATTTGTTTTTTTCGACTAACGTCAGGTACCATCGTCGGTGTATGTCGTCCCCTACACCCTCCAAGCACAAAAATAAGTGCGATTCATGTGGCGCCCAACTAATGCACAAGGACGGCCATTCCCTGTGCCTGTTCTGCCTAGGCCCCGGTCGAGAAGTGCCAGCACTGACTCAGCTTCAACGCAGCTAGCCAGAAAAGGTGGCAGCAATCCCTGGAAGCCCATAGTCTGAAGAAGAAAATGAGTTCAATGGAAAAGGAGCTCAAAAAACTGAGGCAGGCGTCCACTTCCCCCGAAGGCCATCGGAAGAAGGAGAAGGAGAGGCACCGGGACAAGAGCTCTCTACTGCTCCCTCAGGAGTTGCTGGGACACAGGTAACATCCTCTGGGGACCGCCTCGACGGCCGCCTCGGAGGTTTCCGAGGGCGCCGGCCCCACCTGCCTGGCTTAGCGCGGCCTTGCAGGGCGCCTCTGGCAATTGAGGCCCGCCTCGTTCGGCCACAGGCTTGCGGCCCAACAGTGGGGAATTCCTAGTAGTCGGGCCGGTTCTCCGACGTCCCGCCTGGAGAGAGGGTCGGTAAGACGCAGAACCCTTTGGGCGCGGCGTTTTCACTCCACCGACCAGGCCGATCCTCTACTCGACCTGCCTCCGTGATGGCTCCCATAAGCCAGATGCCGGCCTCTAGGCCGCCGGAGTTCGCACCGCCACATCGCCAGTTCGTCCGACGTTCGGCTGGCGAAGGAACCGACAATGGACCCTCCCACGTCCGTCGTACCCGGTTCCCCGCAGCCTTCGCTGCCGTCTGGGTACCCAGAGTCTCCCCAGCCCGACTCCAGGGATTTCTCCCCTCCATCCCCGGGCGACGCTGGGGATCTTCCTCCTCCATCTGACCGTCCTCCAGTTGTGGCGTCGGATCTGACATCGGCTCCCCGGACGCCGGCTCCTCCGACATCAGTACCTCCAACACTGGGGCCTCAGACGCTGGCCCCGACAATCGCCCTACCGACCCGGGAGACATCCCGCCTCCTGGCTGGCCCTCTGCCTCGTGCCCTCCAATGTGGACCCGCCTACGAGGCCCCGCCGGGTCGCCTGCTTCGCAGTCTCTCGCCCCGGTACCACCCGCCTATCCGACGCCGACGTATTCGGACCGCAGTATCCGACGCTCGGTTTCCTGACACTGCAGTACCACTCTAGAATACCCGACGCCGGGCTACCCGCAGCTGGTTTTGATACGCCCATACGGGTATAACCCGCATCCTTATCCCCCGCCTCCTCCTCCACCGCCTTGCGCCGCTGTGGACCTGCAGGAGACTCTGGCCTCCTGGTGGGCTGAGGCCAAGGGCTCAGCTCACCAAAGAGGTCTCAGAGCTCTCGTGATGACGCAGCTGCCTCAGGTTCCCGTGACGTCCAAGGCGGCACACTCTCACCACCCGGATTCCAGGGTTCTTCCATCTGGATCCAGAGAAGGGCAGGTCACACTCCCTCGAGGGCTCCCCAAGGGGTCTGTTATTCCCCCGGGTTGGGAAAGGGAGTCTTTTTCCTCTTCATCCTCCTCTTCACCCTCGGACTCCTTGGATTCTTCCAACGGTTGCTCCGAGAGAGAGATGACGAGCCACGCTCTCCGTCGAAGCCCAGGCCAAGGACTCCTCTGAAGTCCCCTCCAGAGGATCCTTCTTTTACGGAGTTGCTTAGGAAAATCCAGGAGGTTCATCAGTGGCACTCCTTGGAACCAGATCCTCAGCGTCTGAAACTCGCTGAACATCTGGATCTGCCCGTGACAGCTCCTACCTTAGTGCCACCCTGGATAGATCCTCATGCCGACCTCGTTATCACTATATAGAAACAGCCGTCAGCTTTAGCCCCACTTCCTAGGAAGTCGAACAGGCTATATCAGGCTCCAGAGGGTGTTGATTTCCTGGATCTCACCCTAGTACCAACTCAGTCGTGATTAGCGCCGCTCACGGCCGGTCGGCAAACCCCAAACACCTTAGCTCGTCACCTCCTGATAAGGAATCATGCCTTCTGGACCAGTATGGAAGAAGGATTTATGCTTCCTCCATGCTGGGGATCAGGGCCCTGAACTATGTCGGCCATATGGGGGACTACCAGAAGGCCATTCTGACTCAGGTGGAAGCCAAACTGGACTCCCTGCCTGACTCCCAAGTCAAGCAGGAGTTGGCTGATCTTGTCCATTCTGCTCGTTCAGCCAGTCTACACACGCTTCATGTGACATACGATGCAGTGGACACTGCTGGGCGGAGCTCAGCTTTCGCTGTAGGCTCACGGCTGTCATGCTTGGCTCCGGTGTCAGGGATTGTCCTGAGGTGCAATCTGCTATCCAGGAAGCACTCTTCTGGGGTTGGTACTTTTCGGGTGATGTCAGGATATCATCACCGATTTGCAAGAGAAGGGACACCTGAAGTCAGTTGATTCCATGTACCGTCCCCATCAGCAGCAGCGCCTGCCCTTTCACAGACGGAATCGGCCAGCGGCTCAGGAAGGTGGGACACAAAACGCCGGGGCCCCCACAGCTGCTAAGCCCCCCCGCCCAAAAAAGCAGCGGGTGCTTCAGCTGCAACGCTGCCCCACACCACCTGACTCCTTCCCTCTCCCACAGCCTCCGGACTCCCTGGAGGAACCGGTAAGTGGGAGGTTTTCCCTCCACCTTCCGGGATGGGAGAGGATAACTACAGATTCTTGGGTGCTCCAGCTCATAGCAGAAGGACAATCGATAGAGTTTCTTCAGAAACCGCCTCGCCACCCCCCCTCTGAAGTCGTCTTATTCAAGAGAACATCTTCTCTTGGTCCAGGAGGAAATTTCGGCTTTTCTGCTGAAACAAGCAATAGAACCTGTCCCCCTTCATCTGCAAGGGATGGGCTACTATTCCCATTTCTTCCTGGTCCCAAAGAAGACAGGAAATTTCAGACCAATTTTGGATCTCAGTTCCCTGAATCTTTTCGTAGAATACAAAAGGTTCAGGATGCTCTCTTTGCAGAGCCTTCTGCTCCTCTCTGGCCGAGTCAATGGCTGTGTGCTCTGGATATGCAGGATGCTTATCTGCACTTTCCCATTCACCCATCTCATCGCAAATACCTTTGTTTTGCGTTCCAGGGGGACCACTACCAGCTCAAGGCGCTCCCGTTTGGTCTATCCTTGGCCCCCCCGAGTGTTTACCAAATGTCTGGCAGTGGTGGCGGCCCACCCGTGCACCAGGGAGTGCAGGTTTTCCCGTACCTGGACGATTGGCTCCTGGCGGCCTCATCCAGGGAGGAACTCCTGCATTGCCTCTCCCTTACCCAGCAGGTTTTGCCTGCCTGGGTATTACCATCAACCATTCCAAGTCTCATCTGGTTCCATCCCAGAGACTACAGTTTATTGGGGCGATTCTCGATACGACCACGGGCAAGGCCTTCCTGCCTCCAGACAGGGCGTCCACCCTCCAGACCCAAATAAGTCTGCTGTCCGACCACAGGATGGTCTCTCCGAGGTCAGTCTTTCGCATTCTCGGGCTTATGGCGGCTCCTATCCCAACGGTTCCTCGCACTCGACTCCACATGAGAATTTCTCAGTGGACTCTATGCTCCCAATGGGATCAGCTAACGGATGACCTAGATCACCCAGTTCTGGTTTCCTCGCCGATGCTTCGAGACTTGCAATGGTGGATGGTTCGAGAGAACCTGTTTTGGGGAGTTCCTTTGTTTTGTCCTCCCCTCTCTCAGACGCCTTGGGCAAAGGTTGGGGAGCCCATCTAGGCCCTCGTCGGACCCAGGGCTCCTGGTCCAAGCTAGAACAAGCACTCCACATCAGTGTGCTCAAGCTTCGGGCAGTGTTGTACGCTCTCCAAGCCCTTCACCAATACATCTATCCCGGCCACCTAGCCGTCCAGACGGACAACATGTGCATGGTGTGGTACATCAACAAACAAGGAGGGACTTGGTCCTACCCTCTTTGCAGGGAGGCAGTGAGGGTTTGGGATTGGGCAACACAACACGACCTTCACCTCACAGCATTTCACGTTCCAGGAGTCGACAACACCCTGGCAGACAAGCTAAGTCGCTCTTCTGCTCTGACTCACAAGTGGGAACTGGACCAAGGGGTCCTAGACAATATCTTCCGACTTTGGGGAACTCCACAGGTCGACCTGTTCGCATCCCCTCTAAACGCAAAACTTCCCGTCTTCTGCTCGCTTGTTCCAGAGCGAGGCACTTTTTGGAGCGACGCTCTGTCTCTAGACTGGAAGGACAGATTCGTCTATGCCTTTCCTCCAGTTCCACTTATACCACGAGTCTTGCAGAAACTAGATTCAGAAGGAGCATGAATGATTCTGATCGCTCCTTTCTGGCCCAGGCAAGTTTGGTTCCGTCTTCTACAACAGTACTCAGAGGATCCTCCTCTTCCTCTCTCTCGAGGTTTACTGACCCAGGATCAGGGGACCCTGGTCCATCCCAGGCCTCAAATCCCTTCAACTGCATGCATGGCTCCTGCAGACTTAGCCCAATCCCGTTTTGGAGTGTCTCCCAAAGTGGCGGAGATTTTAGTGGAGGCCAGAAAACCCTCCACCAGATCCACTTATGCCATGAAGTGGAAAAGATTCACTATCTGGGCTGCTTCCAAGAACATGGAACCCTTCTCCTGTTCAGCGAGGCTTCTGCTGGAGTATCTATGTCATCTGTTTGACCTGGGTCTCAGTCATTCTTCTCTGAAGGTACACATGGTGGGCATCTCAGCCTACCATGTTCCCTTCGCAGACAAAGCTTTTGCTCAACTGGAGGTCTCTAAGACCTTTCTCAGAGGGGTCCTCCATTTGAGGCCCCCCATCTGTACTCCTGCTCCCCTTGGGACTTGAACTTTGTCCTCGAGAAACTTACTCTCCTCCCCTTCAACCTGCAGCTTCTGTGTATTTGAAGTTCCTTCCGTGAAGACTCCCTTCCTGGTGGCATTACTTCTGCTCGGAGAATTTCCGAGCTCCAGGCCCTGATGTGCAAAATCCTATACTTGATTTTTCACAAGGAACGTGTTGCTCGTCGCACGAATCCTAAGTTTCTTCCTAAAGTAGTAGCAGAGTCCACTCTAAATCAGGCCATAGAGTTACCTGCCTTTTTCACACAGTACTGTAATGAAGGGGAGTATTTACTCCATACTATGAATGTTCACCGGATTCTGAGATACTACACCAACTGGATGAAGGATCTCAGAAAGACTGATCAATTCTTTGTCTCTTTTGCTCATAAAAGGGAAGGCAATGCTGTTTCCAAGCAATGCCTATCTAAATGGTTGGCTCACTGCATCACTTTCTGTTGTGACAAATACAAGAAGACCCTCCCGGGTCAAGTAAGAGGCCACTCCACCAGAGGAGTAGCTGCCTCAGCAGCTTGTTTCAAGAATGTGTCTGCGGCAGACATCTGTGCTGCCGCCACCTGGACTTCCGTCCATACCTTTACTAAACACTACAGTTTGGATGTTGCCTCTCGCCGCAGAGCAGACTTCAGGCTGGTTGTTCTGCAAGGCCTCTTATCTTGAGGCTTGCACAGCTAGAACTGCTTTTTGGAGTAGTTTCCTCCTCCTGGGGCCTCTCTCTGTTCCAGACTGCTTGGGATTCAGTCCTATATGTAATTACCTACTGCAAGAGCCCTCTTGAAGTAAAGTACAGTTACGTAAGAACTTACCGTAACAGTAGATCTTCGAGAGAGGCTCTTGCAGTAGGTAATACCTTCCCACCCTCCATCCTCCTAGGCTTTTTCAGCTCCTTTTCCAGTGATGGAAATATCCGCTCCTCTCTCGTCCGGCCTTTCTGGCCTGTGGCGGGCGTCAGGGACCGCCCCTTTATACCGATGTCTCCTGACGCCGGTCACCTGAAGTGGGGGCGGTCCCAAGCCAGGGACTGCTAGCTAGAAATTTTCCCATGGGGTCCTGCCACCTGCCGGCGTCAGTCCTATATGTAATTACCTACTGCAAGAGCCTCTCTCAAAGATCTACTGTTACGGTAAGTTCTTACATAACTGTACTTTCTGCCTTGTCAAGTCAGTAAACTGAACTGACGATCATGTGCAATAGTTGTCTAAAGTAAAATAAGCAGCACCATTCAAAAATATTGCAATAAAAACTATATGTGTTTCAGATTTTGTAACAAGGCTGACAAAATTGTATTTTATAATGCCTTTTTGATGTGGTCCATTTCTCAGGGGTTGCTGGATGCTGAGTCAGCATGCCTCCAGGCTGCTGAAGCCTTTTGGAGTGATACTCTACTGTGCCTGTTAGGACGTTATACAGTAGCCCCTCGCTATGATGAAAACTTGGCTATAACGAATGCCTCATGTGGCCCCCGATGTTTCAGTATTTCTGTTGTTGAGAATTCCTATCCGCGCCGACAGTGAGCCGACGCACGTCACCTGCACACATCAAACACTGTCCATATGCCCTATACACTGTACTGTCAGGAAAACAAAGTTAAAAACTAAAGTAAAAAAAATGTCCACATCTTAACTGCTAGCTGAGACTCAGAGTTAAAGACAGCACCTGTAACATGGATGGCAGTTCAAAGATTTCATGAGCTTTACAAACACGCTCCCCCTCCACCCCCCCCCACCTGACTCTCATCTTCACTTAGTAAATTTATGTTGTCCAGTACTGGATTTATTTTACACACAGTAGGTTCTGAATCATACTGAGGGAGTCAGATGTGGTGGAGCTGGAGCTGTGATCTGTGAGTCGGATGGGGGGATTATGAAAGCAGGAAGACCATCAAAAAAGATTTGGAATTTGGAGAGAGGTGTTTTGTTGTTGTCAAGTTTTTCTTTTTGTCAGTCTGTTTCTTTTTTTGCTTTTACTATTGCTCAGTGTACTAGTCTGTGTACAGATATCTGGAGCGATGAGTTTGTGAATGGGAGGGGAGTGTTTGTAATGGGCATGGAATCTCTGAACCACCGTTCCTGTTACAGGTGCTGTCTTTAACTTAGAGTCTCAGCTAGCATTTAAGATGTGGTTATTTTTTTTTTATTTTAGCTTTATTTTGCTGACAGCGCAGTGTATAAGGCATATGGGAAGTGTTTGATGTGTGCGGGTGACATATGCACCGGCCAACAGTAGTGCATAGTAGTGTCCCTCATTGTTACGAATGGGGAGCTATAACAAATACAGATTATGGCTCCCTTTTAGTTCATTATAGTGAGGGGTTACTGTACTGCCGGTACTGTAATGTTGGTAACTTCACTGCTGTTTGTCAGTGTCTGCTTTACAATATGTTTTAATAGGGGCCTTATATGTGTTCATTCCTACTGGGAGGGGGAGTGTTGGCTCTGGTAAAATGATCTTTCTAATTTAGAGTAGAACATAGATGAGCCTGAATGTACGTCAAAACAGTCTAACAGGGAGAACACATTGTGCTGGCTTAATTAGAAACTCATAGTAAGTTTTCAAAACAGCATTACCTCTCCCACCCCCATTGACAAAGAGATGGAACAATTGTTTTAAAGTGCCTTTCTTAGAAATCGCTTCAATTGAATGAAAGGTGTGAATCATCTCAGCCTTTCACCACATCAGCAACTTATTCAGTGTGCAAACCTCACAGCAGTGTGCAATGACCCAGCATCCAGCAACCCTGGAAAAAAGGGCCACAACAAAAAGGCAGATACACAAAATATTGTCAGCTTTGTTACAAAACCTGAAACGCACACAGTTTGTAAAGCAGTGTTTACTGACTGGTGCTGCTTGTTCTACTTATGAAAACCATTGCACATAATCTTTACAACTTTGGAGAAACAGGCCCTATAAGCTTGCTGACAGGAAATACTGGACTGTGAGGTCCTGAGATGACATCAGCAGCAGCTCTTCACTGATGCAGGCTGTTTTGAACAGGCAGTGAAATCAGGGTCACAAAATAGCTCAAAACTTTAAAGGAAAACTACACCCCTCATATCATTTAAATGTTATTTGTTTCCATGTCAACAGACAACTTTCCTCTAGCTATTAAGGCTATATGTGTTAGGTTTAGTTTGTTTTCACTGCTCATGGTAGCCCCCTGTGACTGCCCTGGGAGTCTCCATTTCATGGTTGTTGAAGTCTCATTGTCCATGAGAACTGCATTAGCATATGAGAACATGATGTCAGATCACCCATTTATACCATGTATCTATATACAGAAAGAACCAATACCCTGCAAAAAGTCTCTGGACACTCATATACTGAATGAAGTTTAAAGGGGAAAAAATCTGCATTATAACTCAGATAGTTTGCAAAGCTCACTGAAGGTAAATGTGGTATTTCACACCTTCTTGCAGCTTGTTTCTTTTAAGAAGAAGCAGACAGGCATACTGGGGAGTTTAAAGGTTGATCAGCATCATGTTCTCATATGCCAATGCTGCTCTCAGGGACAATAAGATTTCAACAGCCACGAAATGGAATCTCCCAGGACAGTAACAGGGCCTAGTATGAACTGGGAAAACAGACTAAATCATTTGTATACATCCTTAACAGCTACATGAAAAAGAGTTATCTATAAACATGGAAACAAATAACATTTAGAAGTTTTTTTTTACTTTATCTTTTTATTGAAATTCGAGTCTATAAGAAAGCACACTTCTTATACGATAGAAGACTATCCTCCATGTAAGGTATAAAATATCACTTAACAAAACACAGTATTTAGTGTAAACATATTGGAGAAGCCTTATATACATATATTGACAATAAAACACAAACCTAGACAGGATGTAAGTGGAGAGCTGAAGGGTTACAATCAATAGGATATTGTAGGATCAGAAATAGCAACCATGTACGAAATACATGCTAGGGCAGGCTATGGCAAGGCATTCAGTAAATTGCAAAAAGTGATAAATGTGGTAATATGAACAATGTTCAGTAATGGAGAGGTGAAGATAAGAGAAAAGTGTACAAGGAAAGAAAGAAGAGAGAAAAAAGCAAGGAAGAAGGGAAGGAGAGAGGGAGAAAACAGGGAAGAAGGGAAAAAAGGAGAAATCTGTGCACAGAAGTTTTGAGAAAACCTAATCTGAGAGCAAAATAAGAAGGAGGGCTAAATATCCCTAGAAGAACCAGGTTCATGTACTTGAAGTAATCCTGCCAACATCTGTCATATACAGTGAGTCGGTTATGAGTAACATGAGATAATCGGTTTAGAGAGGCATACTGAGAGAGGCTTTGAAGAACATCTGAAAGAGAAGGCACCAGAGTTGATTTCCATTTAATAAGAATCAGACTTTTGACCAGAAGAGAAAGTATGTTTAGCCATCTAAAATGTGCATGCGAGAGGAGAGAGCTATTGGGGATAAGGATGCCTAGAAGGAATAGCTTGGGGGTCAAAAGGTAGTTTTTGTCCTGTTACTCTAGAGGCAAGTAAACAGACTTTATGCCAGAGCTTATTAATGGGAGCGCAAGACCACAAGATATGAAGTAGATCCCCGTAGGCCAAATTGCAGCACCAGCAATTATTATTATTTAATAGGCCCATTCGTTGAAGCACAGAGGAGGTTCTATACCAAAGATGTAGGATTTTAGTTTATATTAAAGAACTACAGGCACCTTTAAAGGTATTATGTGCAATACGCCAACAATTACTCCATTGTGTGTCTGAAATATTGTAGTTAAGAAGAGTACTCCATTTATTTTTGGCCTGTATAGACTGATCAGGTAAATTATCGATAATGTCTTTGCAAATGGAGCTATTTAATTTTACTGATAAATTAGTCCAGTGTGAGATGTATGGGTTTAGAAGAGTATACCTATACACTAAAGTAGAGAGAGAGTTATAAGCTGCCTGAATTTGTAAAAACTTCCAGAAGTCCTGTTTAGGAAGTTTCCATGTGACCTGCAAGTCTGAGAATGATCTAAGAGTGAGTGAGTTCTGGTCCAAGATATCTCCGAGAAAGAAAATGCCTTTGTTCCTCCATGTACGACAGAAAATTGGGTGATCTTCTAGAGTGAGCAGTGGATTGCCCCATAAGGGGACATAAAACCAGGGTGTTGAATTGGATTTCAGGAATTTGTGGGTTAGTTTCCAATAAAGAACAGAAGATGATATAGTCGGGTGAGATTTTAGTTTAGAGGAAATGGGATTAAAAATGAAGGAAGTGGGAACTCCTCCCGGGCACCATGCGGATTCTATTGCAACCCATAGTGGTGAGTGAGGGGAGGGTTTCTGAAAACATTTAATGGTTTGGGCCATTCGGAAAGCCCAGAGGTAGCCTTTGAACCAGGGGAGTCCGAATCCCCCTTTTTTTCCAGTGTGATCGAAGTTTGTTGCGGTTAAATCTCGGTGGTTTCCCATCCCAGATAAAGTTACCTATTAATTTATCAATTTTAGCAAAAAAAGGAGGATGGTAAGATAAAGGAATATTGGCAAAGAGGTAAAGAGTCTTGGGAGAAATGGACATCTTAATGGCTGCAATTTTCCCCATGAAAGAGAGATTAAGAGGCTTCCATCTGTCTAGAATTGTTTTGATGTTATCAAATAAGGGGTTAAAGTTAATGTCCCACATCTTCCGTAAGTTACTAGTAATTTTGATTCCTAGATATGTTATACCCTGTGGTGACCAGCGGAATCCAAGAGGTATGTTCATAAAGGCTTTACAGTGGTCGTTAAGGGACATAGTTTGTGATTTGCCATACTTCAAAGCAAGGCCTGAAGTTTTAGTAAAATTATTAAGCAAATCAACCAACAGGGGCCCAGCCTCATTCAGGTTTTCGAGTAAGATTAAGAAGTCATCCGTGTAGAAGAGAGAAACGTATCTTGAATTGCTCACAGGTATGCCCATAATGCCAGAAGATTGACATAAACAAGCAGTCAGGGGTTCCATGGCTAAAATAAACAGGGAAGGTGACAGGGGACAGCTTTGTCTAGTTCCCCTTGCTAGATGAAAGTAAGAGGAAAGGGTGGAATTAGTAAGTACTTTTGCAACAGGGGAGTTATATAATAGCTTGATCCAGGAGCAAAAGGTATGAGAAAGACTGAAATAAGATAAAACTTGATGAAGGTAGTCCCAGTTTAAGGAATCAAAGGCCTTCTTGAAATCAATAGCTATGGCTGCAGCTGGTGTCTTGAGGGATTTGGCTTTGTGAATTAAATTAAATAAGGAACGTAGGTGATCAGAACCAGATCTATGTTTAATAAAACCAGCTTGCAAACAATGAGTTAGCTTGGGAATCAAGGATTCAAGTCGAGAAGTTAGTAGTTTAGCAAATATCTTCCCATCCATGTTTAATAAAGAGATGGGCCTGTAACTTGTGGGGTGAGTAGGGTCTTTTTCTTTCTTAGGGATTAGGGTTATGATTGTTTCGGTTCAAGATGGGGGAAGCTTGCCAGTATTGGAAGCTTCTTGATAAACATTAAGAAGAAGGGGACATAGGGTGTTGGAAAACATTTTATAGAAATCGACAGGGAATCCATCACCCCCTGGGGATTTGCCGGATTTTCAGGGAAGACAAAGCTTTCTGGATTTCCTGAAGTGAGAAGGGCTCATCTAAAGAATTTGTTTCAAGGGTAGAAAGATGAGGAAGATGTAACGATTTAAGCAACTGTTGAATTTGTAAAGTAAAGTAGATGGAGAATTTGTGTTAGAGTATAGTTTTTGATAAAAGGTTTTCATGATACGGTTTATAGAGGGGTTGTCGGAGTGAATTGTACCCTGTTCATCTTTAAGGCTTAGGATGTGTCGTTCCATTTGTTGTGCTTTGAGCTGGTAAGAGAGGAGTTTCCCATTTTTATCACCATGTTCCCAAAACTTATATTTAAATTTAAACAAGGCCTGTTCGGTTTTACGAGAAATTAAATTGTTAATTTTAACTCTAAGTTGAAGAATTTCAAGATGAAGTTGAGAATCAGGATGGTGCTTATTAGAAGAAAAGTATAAATTCTCTTTAACATAGAAACATAGAAGCTGACGGCAGATAAGGACCGCAAGGCCCATCCAGTCTGCCCATTTCTTTTTCTACCTTATAAATGTGCCATCGGCCTTTGCTCTGTCAGTGGCCTATCTATTCATAGTTATTTGTATTGCTCCCTTATGCCTATCCCATGCCTGTTTGAAGCCCTGCACTGTATTCATAGCCACCACTTGTGGTAAGCCATTCCATGCATCCACCACTCTTTCTGTGAAAAAGAATTTCCTCACATTCCCCCTTAATCGGCCCCCCTAATCTCATGCTGTGTCCTCTTGTCCTGCTATTTTCTTATATGTAAACATGTTAGACTCTTTCACCTTGTTAATGCCCTTAAGGTGTTTGAATGCCTCGATCATATCACTCTCTCCCTCCTTTGCTCAAGGGTATACATATTGAGCTCTGTTAATCTGTCTTCATATATCTTCTGATGCAGTCCCTGCACCATTTTGGTTGCCTTCTCTGACTGCCTCAATTTGGTTAATGTCCTTGTGAAGGTGTGGCCTCCAATACTGCACGCAGTACTCCAGATGGGGCCTAACCAGTGTCTTGTAAAGAGGGATTATTACCTCCCTCTTACGACTTGTGATACCCCTACTAATACACCGTAACACCTCCCTAGCCTTACCTACTGCTTTAGAGGTCTTTAGCCTTAAGAGATTTTTCCAGGTCAGCCAGCTGTTGTTCCCTTACTCTTTTCCTATGTGCAGCATAACTGATAATTTTCCCTCGAATCGTAGCTTTAAGAGCTTCTCATACAGAGGACATAGAAGATTTGGTTGGGGTATTGTGAAAGAGGAAGTCCTGAATTTGTGCTTTGATTATGGGTAAGAAGAGTTTGTATCTCTTAAGAGCAGGTGTACAGTAACAGTGGTCCTGGGCTGACAGGTTTCCCCAACCCTAGACAACATCAAACCAAAGCCTTTTGTAGTATACTCATATTTTCCATTATTAGTCCATGTTGTGGTCCCCTCCTTCCTGCTTAACACACTGGGCTGGTGAATGATGGTTTGGTTGTAGTGGGTTCAGATTACAGGCATTTAATTAAAAGGCTGTGCCAATTTGTATGTGGACAAGAGCCATTAGTGTGGAGGGTTGTTGTTTTTTATACACGCTCTCCAACCTGGGGAGTTTGTCATGCTGACAGGTGGAGATCAGTCCGGTACCACAGATGAGAGCATCAGAAGAGGAGGGGTTGCCCATCAGGTGCCTGCACCTGCGCCAGCTCAGCCATGCATGCAAATCTATGATAACTTGTATCATGCTGTATAATTTTCATTCATACTGTGATATTTACCAATGCTATGTAATCCCGCATCGCCCCTGAAAAAGGGACCTCCAGGGCCCAGTGGGCTTACCCAGTCACCAAAATTTAATAAATAAAATACATCATTGCACGCCACCATGCTAGGGGGAGGAAACTGAAGGATGGAGGAAGAACGCTGTCTGTCCCAGGCTGGCACCACCTGCAGGATCTCGGTGACATGGCAGGCCACCATCACTACTGTGGTCCTGGCTAAGTGACGGATAACCACTAACTCCATGAGAAGGTTGGTGACGAGGCTGGGGGTGGTAACGGGCAGACCCGGGATGAGAAAAACTTGGTTATCGAAAAATAAATAAAAACATATGGGGGGAGTGTTGGTGAAAAACTGGGCTGCCCAGTCAAGGCCTCCCCAAACTGCTCAGCTTAAAAATAAATCAATAAATGAAAAATTCACTTTCCATACAGAATGGATTTGGGTGTCTGTCCAGGCTAATGTGAATATAGGACCTCTGTGCAGAAGCATTCCTGGCTCTGTGGTGGCCTTTTGGGGGGGGGGGCGCACCAGGACAGACACTTGGGTATGCCAGGGATTAATCAGGTTTTTTGGTAAGGGTTGAGGAGATATGGCTGCTATGCTTTGGCCTGTTGTGCTATTAAAGCCTTTGTCTTCTGCAGTGTCCTTGGCAAGGTGATGTTTCCCATGAGGGAGCTGTTGCGATGAGCATATCTTGAATATTGAATGCTGTAGTTGCCTGCCAGAGGTCCTTTTTCAGGGTCAATTTGGCTATGTTTGGCACAAATAAATGAAGTTATAAAGTCTTGAAAGAACTTCTTTTGGACTCTTCATTTCTCCTAAAATATGCCCTGAGTAAGTGCCATGACTGTTCTTTTCCTAAGTCCTGTTTCATGTAACATTTTTACTTTACAGTTTCATGCCAAAATTAGGGCACAAACTGCAGCTACTCTTAAAATAATTAGAAGGACTCTTGGAGCTGCTTAGCTCATTTCAGTAGTTTTAAGCAGCAAAAATCAGGCACTTGTTAATCTTATTGTACCAATGAATAATTGACTTATTTCATTGTCACAGTGTGGGGGGAAGGAGTAATACAATTCATGTAACTTGCTTATTTGCAAACATCTGAAGGTGAATACTAAAAGAAGGGGGAGTGTCCAGTCTCTTAACATAATGCAGTCATACTAAGAATCTTACTAAGGAGATGTTGAGTGAGAAGGTGTTAGCCCATTACTGCTCCATTCATTTACCCATAATAGTTTGCACTCAAATGTGTATTGTTGAGATTGGCAAGAGGTTGCAAGCACCCAGTCGGCCTGGTCCAACTTCGGCTGGTTGGAGATCGCAGACATTGTGTGGGTCGTCCAGTGTATGCGTCCAATCTACTGTGGTTTGGACCCAGGCCCAACACACCTACTTGTGGGGTGCGTTGAAGCATTGGCCCAGTCCTTGTTGAGATAGTCCGTTGTTTGTTGGAGACAGGGGTATTTCTAGATCCCCTGAAGGAGGTGGTAGTGGTACCTCTCCTAAAGAAATCTTCTCTCGACCCAGACTGTCCAGCTAACTACAGACCAGTCTCTAACCTGCCCTTTGTAGGCAAGGTTCTTCAGAAGGTGGTTGCGGTGCAGCTGGATGACCATTTAACATCCCACAATGTCTATGATCCTCTCCAGTCAGGGTTTAGGAAGGGGCACAGTACCAAGACTGACCTTTTTTGGGTACTTAATGATCTTCTGATAACGAGGGATTGGGGGAGCCACTCCATCTTATTTCTCCTTGATCTCTTTGCAGCATTTGACACTGTGGACCATGGGGTGTTGTTGGTGCACCTGCGGATCCTCTGTGGACTGTCAGGTACAGTTCTCAGGTGGTTTTGATTGTTCCTCATTGGCAGGACTCAGAGAGTGATGTTGGGGATTTATTCCTCGGCAACTCCTCCCCCCCGTCATGTGGGGTTCCACAGGTCTCCGTACTGTCCTCCATGTTGTTTGCAGTGTATATGCTGCCGTTGGGAAACATTATAAGGTGGTATGAGCTGAGTTTTCACTGCTCTGCAGATGATACTCGGCTCTACATGTCTTTGTGCTCGAACAGAGTGGGTGGTCTCAGTTTTTAACAGCTGCCTCTCTGAGATCCAGGGTTGGATGAGTGCCAACTGGCTGAGGTTGAACTTGGGCAGACTGGTGTTGGTGGTGGATCCAGGTTGCCAAGGCATGGGGCTGCCAGCTGATCAACCATCTGGGCTTTGGCTTGGGGGGGGGGGGAGGTGATCAGCTACTTACCTCAGATCAGACATGAAATCTGGGTATTGTGTTCAATAGTGGCCTGACATTAAAATCTCAGGTGTCTGCTGTCATTAAAACCTCGTTTTACCATCTGAGGAACATAGCCCGGATTAAGGACCTGGTCCCGCCTGGCAATCTCCCTATGTTGGTCCACGCCTTTGTGATTTAGCAGCTTGATTTCTGCAATGCCCTTTACCTAGGGCTTCCAGGGGTTGATATCTGATGATTGCAGCTAGTGCAGAATGCGGCAGCTAGGTTGCTGACTGGCTTATCAAGATCATGCCATGTCACTCTTGTGCTCCACGATCTGCACTGGCTGCCTGTTCATTGGCAGATCTCCTTCAAGGTTGGGTCACTGACCTGCAAAGCCCTACATGATCAGGGAGTGCGTTACTTGCAAGATCTTCTTTGCCCCTATCGCCCCCTCCGCTCACTACATTCCTCCGATG
The DNA here is from genome assembly GCA_016271365.2 of Neoceratodus forsteri. NCBI lineage: Eukaryota > Metazoa > Chordata > Ceratodontiformes > Ceratodontidae > Neoceratodus > Neoceratodus forsteri. The sequence continues at coordinate 93,310,684 of CM057450.1, read as the reverse complement.
AGGGATTGCTAGAGGTTCCCAGGGTTCGATTAAAGACCTCTGGGGCCTGTTCTTTTGCTTTTGTGGTTCCTACCCTGTGGAATTGTCTACCTTTTCGGATCAGTGAGTGCCTGACCATCGAGAGCTTTAAAGTTGCCTTGAAAACTTATTTGTTTTGTCTGGCATTTCCTGACATTAGCACTTAATGTACTGCCATTGTTATTTATAAATTGTTTTAATATCGCTCTTAAATTTTATTGATGTTTTTATGGATTTTCTGTATTGTTGTACAGCGCATTGATCTTTTTGGAAATGCACTCATAAATAAATTTGATATGATATATGATATACAACAGCATTCTGACATCACTAATGTAGTACTTTTGACATCATTACTGTGGTACATCATTTTGACATCACTAATGTACTTCTGACATCACTACTGTGGTATATTAGCATTCTGACATCACCAGTGTAATAAGTCTGACATCACTAATGCACTTTTGGCATCACTACTGTGATACAACAGCATTCTGACATCACTAGTATAGTGCTTCTGACATCACTACTGTGGTAGAACAGCATTCTGACATCACTACTGTGGTGCAACAGTATTCTGATATCACTAGTGTACATCTGACATCACTACTGTGTTATGACAGCATTCTGACATCACTAGTGTAGTGCTTGTGACATTACTGTAGTGCAACAGCATTCTGACATCACTAGTGTAGTACTTCTGACATCACTACTGTGGTACAGCAGCATTCTGACATTACCATTTGAGTACAGTAGCATTCTGACATCACCATTTGGGTACAATAGCATTCTGACATCACTACTGTAATACAACAGCATTCTAACACCACTGTTGTACTTCTGACATCACTACTGTGGTACAACAGCATTCTGACATCACTGGTGTATTACTCCTGACATCACTACTGTGTTACGACAGCATCCTGCTTTTGACATCACTACTGTGGTACAACAGCATTCTGATATCGCTAATGTAGAACTTCGGACATCACTACTGTGTTATGACAGCATCCTGCTTTTGACATCACTACTGTGGTACAACAGCATTCTGACATCACCAGTTGGGTACAGTAGCTTTCTAACATCACTACTGTGGTACAACAACATTCGGACATCACTGGTGTAGTACTTCTGACATCACTACTGAGGTGCGACAGCATTCTGACATCACTGGTGTATGTCTGACATCACTACTGTGGTACGACAGCATTCTGACATTGCTAGTGTAGTTCTGACATCACTACTCTGGTACAACAGCATTTTGACATCACTAGTGTAGTACTTCTGACATTACTTCTAGGGTACAGCAGCATTCTGACATCACCAGTGTAGTACATCTGACATCACGTCTGGTGCAACAGCATTCTGACATCATCAGTATACTTTTGACATCACTGCTGTAATAAAACAGCATTCTGACATCACTAATGTAGTACTTCTGACATCAATACTGTGGTACAACAGCATTGTGACATCAATACTGTGGTACAACAGCAACTGGAATTGTATACTGTAGGTTTCCATACACAGCATAGAGAATAGTGGATGGGCAACTATGTACAATCAGTGTGTTGTGCCACAGAGGAGTTCTGATTCCCTGTGTCCTTGAGAGCGAAGCACGAGAGGTCCATGGGGATCAGAACCTCGAGGTGGCACAACACACAGGTTGGGCATAGAGTTGCCCATCCACTATTTTTTATAATGTATGGTGCCCCAAAAGTAAAATAAAAGAGTTTGATCTGTTTATTTTTTTTTTTTTATAGAAAATAATTTTTGCTGCTGCGTCTTATTCCGTGGTTTAAGGCTGGTTGCTAGTGTCTGTGGTGTGGTTGTTAGGGACCAGACATCCCCATATTGGGGGTTTATATTGGTTGTTAGCAGTGTGCAGGAGGGATTTTCAAACAAACAAAAAAATGGCCACTGTGAGGATTTAATGTGAGTGATTGTTTTTCCTGCTGTAGGTGATTTAAAATATCTGGTTGATTCTGCATTGTTTTTTTTTTTTTAGTATAAATGCAAAATATCTGGTTGAGCCTGCATGGGCATGTTTTGTTTTAGTCTCGGGTGCTTCAAGTGATCGATCATGCCACCGCCACCCCATCTTACTATCTGGTTGATCCTGCCATTTCTTTTGTCATAGCTGTTCTGTTGAACTGTGTGGCTCATGTGCTTTCAAAATGAGCTGAAATGTTGTTGTACCACAGTGTAGTATTATCACGTTCTGTGACCTTTGAACTGTGGTGCAACAACATTCTAGCTAGCATGGATTTTTATGCAGAACAAGCCCTCACCATACACTATGACTCTGAACCATGTGCTATAACACTGAACCATATACTAAAACTTGGTTGTTTTTTACAGGAGAGCTTAATACATGTGGGCTACACTGTTTTACTTAGAGAACATAATATTGAAACACCATGTAATGCATAATACATCGCAAATACAAGACATTGTGAAATGACACGTGCTGGCTATGCCATGTGTTGGTTAAACTTTGAATTGTGAGGATATGGCATGTTTCATTTAATCTATTGAAAAAGCTGAAGTTAAACAAAAAAGCCCAGTTGTTTTATGAAGTGGAGGGGTTGAAGGTGTCCATTGAACCTTTGCTTAATTTATATATAGTTTTCATAAAATATGTATGATAAAAAAATAACCAGGCAGTGCGGCACCTTTCAAACATGTTCGTGTTTGTGGTTTAGTTTGTCTTCCTGTCCTTGTAAAGACCAGAAACAACTGACGTTTTCGTAAGGGTAGACTGGTGTGGGGAAAAAAAAAATCTAATGAGGACTGGATGCTCTCATTTGTCAACCAGTTTTTACAAAGCTGTTCTTGGAGAGATGTTTCAGTGAAGATGGCTGTTTGTATTAATTGGAACTGGGAGAGCTGTGTGGTTGGCACTTTGGAGCTAAACGTAACGGGGTCAGTAGCTGTTCCACACAAATAGAAGTGTGCTGCACATGCATGTGTGTTTATACTTTATTTAAATGTATATATTTTTTCAGAACCGGTATAATGAAGACCCACTGCACAAGATACATTCTGTGGTGCTTGGCCATTTAAGCTAAAGGCACAGTAAGTATTTTCTATGAAAAGTTATCAGCTGTTTTTCCAAGTTCTGCACTTGAAACGTGGCAAAGATATGTAGGTAGAATAAAATATACAGAAAAGCGAAAAATATCTAGTATAAGCAAACAAGTTACCAAAATGATACGTAGTCATGTTACCTATACAACATGCACACTCACTTTGAATATTGATACCCAGTCATTGGCACGCAGATGCACAGGCAGACACAGTATACATGCACGCGTGCATACATACAGTATGGTATATACTGAAACACAGACCTGTGATTACTCAGTCACTCCTAAAAGCAAGCACAAAGTAGCACATACAGACATATACATTGGACAAACACACATCCAAATGTACTCTGCACACATGTATAGAAAAACACACAGTGTGTATTCAGATAGGTATACACACATACAGGGGCACATAGAGACACAACAGTTGTATTTACTGATCAAGAGTGTGAATCAACAGCTTTCAATGAACTTGAAGATGTGTTTTGTGTATGCATCTGCGTGTGTGTCTACCTGCGTGCATGTGTATTATGTTAGTATTTGAGTAAACATTTGGGTACTGTATATGTAGTTTTGCAAGCAGAGATTTGCAAGGGTCTAGATCAGGTTTTGCAGCCTACCAGTTAAGAGACTACTACTGGACCAATTCAGAATCCTCCCGGTGCCCGTTCCTGTTTTTTTCTGGGATGTGTACGTGCAGGTTTGTGAATGTGTACATCTACTGTATTATTGTTTGTGTGTGTTAGTTTTGATTACCAAGCGTTGAATGCATGTTTTGCATAGCAAGTGGCTGGGGAAATCCACAGGCGTCGCAGACATTCCTCTGAACCATTTGGTGTACCTATTGAAATATTTCTTCATGTAGTGCAAACCAGCAGGGCTAGTTAAAGGAAATATTTCCCAGCCCAATACAAAATTCACCAGCATTTGATCAGTGGGCTGGTACAAATTTTGAGCCCTGTCTGTACTTTTGTGTATGCATTCTGAATTGTATTGTACGCATGGGTGTTATCAGTGCATTTGTTCAACTGTTTATACGTGTGTGTATGCACATGTTTAAATTTTATTTATTGAAGTTTATTCTGCATATATCTGTGTGTATGTGTGTGGGTTGCTGTGTATGAGTGTTTTGGGAGAGAGGGAGTTAATGAGTGTAGGGAAAGAACATTCGAGTAGTTAAAATTGCTGCTAATAAATAAGTGCTTTTATTCGTAGGGAAGTGGTATAACAGCTCACATACCACATGCATAACTAGTGTGTGGTAAAGCTGTGGTTCACCTGGAGACTTGAATTACAGTACTTAGAAATCTAAGTCACTTGTGTGATGACTTTGCCACTGGCAGCTAATTTTAGTCTCCCAGCAGCAGAGGCATTATGTAGCTGTAATTATCTTTGTTTTGTTTTCTTTGTTTAAATCTGGATTATAAACTCAGTAAAACCTCTGAATACATTCTTGAACCTCACTGGGTAAGATATAGGGAAGTTAGTCTCAGGCCTGGGGTCTGGATTCTGAATGGGAATGTAATATATCAGATGAATATGAGAGTCTAGAATGGTGACCATATACCATAGTCAAATTAACTTCAGATTATAGATGTTATTGATCTTGCATAGTAAAAAAACATTATTACAGATTGGTTTCGCTGTATTACTTCTGAATCCAGGAAGATGGGCAAAGGTGGCAACAGCTGTGTAAATCTTTGGAAGTAAAATAGAGGGTTGGTATATGTAAATATCCTTCATTATAAGTTTACATATTCATGAGCCTAACAAGGCTTCTGATTGACTACTTGACAGATCATTAATGTTTTAGAAATTAGCAATCCAATGCCAACTGACATTGTGTAGCATGCAGTGTTTTTCCCCCCATCCTTTGTTTGCGTCCCTGTTCTTCCTGAGCAGCCCCCCTTCTGACAGCAACTCCTAACCTATCCCTCACTGTCCTGGGCCCTGCCCCAACTTCTTGCTCACCTCATTGGGCGAGTGGGTTCCCATGGGCAGTGGAGAGGACCTTGCGGGGTCGCTGGCCATAATCCCAGCACTCAGGGTTTTTTCCTCCTTGTTATATCACCCCCAGCCCCAGAGGTCATGGTGCAGGCGTACGGCATGAAGATGCTGTATGTGCTCAAATGCCTGCCCCCAACCCTGTAAGAAGTGGTCGCTGATGTTATGCCACCCACCCTGGGTGGAAGGCAAGTAGAAGCTGCTGTGTCCCCCATTCCTGAAAGAGGAGAACTATCTGCAGATGCTGAATCCCTCCCCACCCAACGACTGACTCCCAGTGATCCTGGCCTGGTCTGGAACCAGGATTGTTGGTGTGGTGGGTGGTGTGTCACTCAGTGCCTCAGCCCATCGCACCACTGGGCTGGCCATTGCATGCAGCCTTTTAAACGGAATATGTACTCATTCCGAACTGTTCGCTCTTCACCACTGTGTGGTCAAAAGACAAAAGTAAATAACGAAACCTCCAAAAATGAAGGTTGTTACTGTGATTAGACTTATAATCACAGTAAGAACCCTCAAGCCAGTCATTTCCTTGGATTAACAGCTGACTGGAGGGAGGGGGCCCTCTGTTGCGCCTTGGGCCACCCATCTCCCCAACTGGTTGTTAATCCCTCGAAAATGATTGAGAAATTCCTTGGAAATGCCCAGCTTCTCAGTCATTATTAGCTAAATAATGTCCAGTTTAAGAATATTTAATTATGTGCTTCTCCAGTGTGTTTAAAGACACTCTGCAACACCTCATGCCTAACAACACTTCCACAGCATGTGGTTATTGGCCCCGAATTATTTAGTTAATATTCTTTGATAACTGGATAAGACCCACTAAGCAGATGTTCCTCTTTTCAGGGGCAGCCTAGGAGCACTGGAGAGGTTAAGTGACTTACTGAGAGGGCATACGGACATTTCGTCTCGATATATTTTGCCGCGGACAATATGTTGTGGGTAATTCGTCAAAGCTATTTTTGGCTTTGTATTAAGAGGTTGCGGTCATAAGGTTGCCGAAGCACAACTGTACTGGCGACATTTCTGCAGTTTGATCCACAACTGACCCCACGGTATTGAGGTTGCCATCGCTCAAGCTTTCTCTGCTGCTTTAGCGTCATTTGCCTCCCGCATCATGAAACCCTGTCTCAATTAAAAGAATAAATTAATAATCACTTTTCACTTTACTTCTGCATTTCAGGCTGTAGGTAACCATAGGAAAGAGTATCTCACATTACATGCCGACTTCCGCGTGCAACGACATCTGAGTTCGGGTACAGTCTATCTCTTAAAGGGGACAATAATCAATTAGGTTAACTGGTTTCTGCAAGTTGTCAATATAATGGATATTTCAGGGCTAAGCATTTTGGGGTTCGGATTTCATTCTTGGCAGCTCTGCAATGGAGTACTTAGTATCACAGAAGGGTAAATCAAAGCTGTCTCTTGATAACTACCTGTATACACAGGAGAAGTTGGGTAGTGGTGGAAAAATGATTTGGCACTGTGAGTTGAGAACACGCAGAGCCAGGTTACACACACTTGGTGAGACCATAACACAGCCGCCAAGTGATCATGACCATCAAGAAACAGGAAAAATAGGAGGCAACCACGTTTTGCAATACCTTTTTGGAATCAGTGTGACACAGTACTGCAAGACCTCCCTCGCAGCAACAATGCCATAGAGGCATGGCATCGTGCATTTGCCAGAACAGTGAACATCAGCCACCCAACCCGCGCTAAGCTTGCCCGTAAGCTGAGGCAAGAACAACATGCAGTTGCCATTCAAAGGAGGCAGTTGCAGCTGGGCCAGCAAAATCCATGCAAAAATAATAAATACTGCAGAGTAAATAAAGTCTTCCACTCCATTTGGGAGGATTTCGAAAACAGACAGCCGAAACAATATCTACAGGACATTGCTGCTGTCATAGAAATAAATGTCACATAAGTAAGCATTTTAGAGAATAAAGCATTTTAAAGAGTAAAGTGAAGGAACTTTTAACGGAAATAAAGTACTGTACTGCAAGCACTGCCAACATTCACAACTCCCTGATTTTAATAGAGCAAAGAAATAAAGTATTGAACTGCACGCACTACCAAGCACACGATACCTGCTTTTAACAAAAACTACAGCAAAGAAATAAAGTATTGTACTGCAAGCACTACCAAACACACGATACCTGCAAGCACTCACAACATTCCCTGCTTTTATCAGAAACTCACGGCTTTTAACTTTCGAGAATTATTTAGATTGCCTGTATCTCCTAAACATTTAGTCCAATGATTCTTTTTATGAGGTCGACATTTAGTCTGGCGATATTTTATCCTGTCATCATTATGTCCGCTACTATATGACCGCAATGTTTTGTCCGGGGACTTTAAGCCCGTACATGGCTGAGAGTCACACAGTATGCCAGTGGAGGTTGTGGGAATCAAACCCAGATCAGCTAGATGTTCCATGCTGATTCACAGCTCATTACTCTAACCACTAGGCTATACTGCCAACCCCAGAATTACACACCCTGTTATGTATTACTGCTTTCCGAAGCTCTTCCATGTTGGTACAGTACCTCCAAGTTCTGCTGTTGAACTTTGGGGGAAGGGTCATGAACTGCACCATGTAGTTCTAAAATGGTCCTAACCACCGGATTGTAAATCAGGAACACCCGCTAATTTTATAAATGTCTGGTAAAGACTAGCCAGACTGGTGGCACTGAGGGTTGAGTGGCTGGACACCACACCAGCAGCCCTGTTCAGATGCGGACTTGGGTCGCTGGGGTTCAGCTGGTGAGTGAGAGGATTAAGCATCCAGGGGGACTGCTTTCTTCTCCTGGGGAGGGAGGACTTCAGCTCCTGTCACTCGCCTAACCCCTAACGTTGGCTGGGGGTGAGACAGGCTTGGGCTGCATGCATTGGGGGAGGGAGTGGCCGCTCCTGACACTCCATGCGTGGAAACATGGATGGAGATATCTGGGTGGCACTCTCGAGGGAGAAACAGAGAAAAAAACTATATGGCTGACTGAGCTGTTGCTGGCTTTGACCACCTGGAGCCCTGAACCCCATCAAGCACCCAGGTCATGCTGCCCCTTGCGTGAAGGCAAGTCATTGTGGAAAGTGGTGGAGCAGGGCGTGGGTGGTCAGAGTCTGGAGGGCGGCTTGGATGCCATAGGAAAGAGCACTAACTGCAAAAATAAAAAATGTCTAGTGAAGACTGAGCAGTGATGGCTTCTACAAGGGGAAAATGGCTTACACGCTCAGCATAGTTCTCATTTAAAAGGTATAACTTGTAAATTAGCTCTGTGTATGAAGATGCAGCGATGTTTGTGTTTGACTGCTCTGTTTTGAGTGTTGCAGTGGCCTTTCTGATGTCACCAGCATTGTGAAAGCTGTTCTGCCATTAGTTAGCTATTCTGTTATGTCCGAGCTGCTGAGGAAGATAGTTATTCTCGCACTAGATCTTTCTTCAGCCATAATAACATGATTTGCTTGTGAAAATGTATAGACAGACAGACAGACACATGCTTGTGCTACCGTAATAAGTATGAATATTTAGATGATTTTTGCAGTGTAGGTTCATTATCACTATGCTACACAGCAAGAGTTTCAGGTATTGTACCTGCAGAAAGCTCTCAGTTTATGTATACAGCACTTGGCTGGCAGCTTTATTGAAATTCAGTTAGTATTTAATTATTTATTTGTTTATTTTTAATTTTGGATGTCTTTATAAATGAGCTGGCTCAAGCTCTTTCTGATTTAATCTGTATAAACCTAATGAATTTTTCAAGAATATCTAACGTACACTCTTGGTGCCTAATGCACAGAACAGAATGTGCTGTTCAGTATTTCCTAATTCTTACCTGCAACACGCCTCATCAGAATGAAAACTGCAAAGTCAGTGTGTCAGTTTTGTTTTATTCATCGCATTTCAATTCCCAGCACGGTGAGCCAGGTCGCAAAGGAAATGGACATAGATGTGGGGCACCTAGTGTGCTGCAATATCAGTGACCTGGAGTCAAGAGTGGACTTGTGAGCTGGCCGTGCAGTCAGAGGGGGCTGGGGAGGTGATACACAGCAGCACTCTCCGCAAAAGGGAAGTGGTTCTGGGGGTTGTAGTCTTGCTCATCTGCACAGTGTGTGCTGTGTGCCTGGGATGTGCTTCAAGTAAAGCTGGAAGGCAGCAGGACCTCACTGAAAGCGAGATGTTGGCCCACTTAGACTGTGTCCCTTTTTCAGGGGTGACCCAGATTTAATTACAGTGAGGTGTGGACAGGATAAGCTTTATACAATAAGGGTGAACTGATATGCCCCTACGTTAATGGCTGTATTCTCACCGCATACTGATATCAGCATACTGATGGGTACACAGTGAGAAAAGCTACCAGATATCTATACTGTGTACATATCAGCAGAAAATATAAGTACCCTCTCTACGTCACACATCTGCGGAGCCGAACACCCATAAAGATCAGCAACAGAAAAAAAAAAACACAGGTACCTCATACATTCTTTAAAAATAAACAATACCGAAAAAAGCCCCTATTGTATAAAAGGGATAGATGATGCATAGTCATTCGATGGCGGATATATCAACACTCGTGGCAAGTGAGCTTGGCATTTAATCACTCGTTGCTCCGCGACTCGTGTTAACCCCAAGCTCACTTACCACTCATACTGATATATCTGCTATTGAATGACTGCCCATCACGTATCCCCTTATTATGCATTCAGACATAGTTGAAGATTTACATTGGGTTAATTTACATCCATTGACACAAGAGCATAGTTACATATCTTCGGCATTGCATACATTTGGTGGTATATACATGTGATAACAACTGTGGACCAACTAAACTTACAGATCAAGAAAGGTCTGGCCAATCCTGCCAAGCAGCAGGGTGAATTAACCTGGTACAATGGTAATGAGACAAGTGCTAAATATAAGCAAGATGACAGACATTTAGGGGGTGATAGCATCTTAATAAAGACCATTGCAGTTATTACACTCCAGTAAAGAGGTCTTAAGCCCTTCTTGGATCCCCCGAGGGAGAAGCAGTCTTGGAGTGGGAGGTTGTTCCAAAGGGAAGGGGCAATAATGGCAAAGGACCTTTGTCTTGTGTTGGACCTCACCCTGGGAACATGAAAAAATGTGCTGTTGGAGGATCGGAGAGTTCTTCTCTGGGGCTTGGTAGTCAGAATGTCTCTCAGGCTAGGCAGAACAGGTTCTTTTAATAATGTGAATACCAGGTTGAGTAGGGGGTATTCAAGTCTGCCTTCTAGTGTAGGCTAATTAAGTAATTAATTTTAGTATGCTGCAATGATGCTCTCTATATGGAGACACTGCTGCAGTGCACGTAACCCTGTGATACAGTATGTTGAGTTTTTGCATTTCAGATGACCTGGCGGCTCTAAGTACTTGGGTACCATGTAGCAGTACAGGGAGTAGAGTGTAACTTGCAACTGCTAGCCTAGATTCCTTGGTGATGAAGTTGCTGAGGTGGTAGAATAGCCTCTTTTTTGGAGCATAGACATGAATAGTTGTTCTACATAAGGTTTTGGTGTTAGTGCTTGGTCTAAAGTAACAAAAACTTTCATTATTTACTCTTTCGTTAAAAAGAGTCATGGTTGGAAATTAAATTTCTCCTTTTTATCTAATCCAAATTGAAGAGAAGTTCTAACCAGGCTTAAATTTGATGTCTTTGACTCTGAAATCAGGTTGGGAAATCTAAAAGTATCCACTACATGATTTTAGTTACTGTATGTTAGTGCAGTTCAGAAGAATGGGATGCTGTTAAACAGCATCTTTCATCTGCCGTGTTTACATGAACATAGGATGGACATCTAAGACCAGATATTGAGAAAAGCACAAAAGCAGAGCGCAAAGGATTGCGCTGTGCCTGTGCTTGTGCCTGACCCTGAGGGTAGCTATATTCAGTTATAGTTCACAAGCGCTATCCTGCTGAACACTGGACCATGTTGATACAGCACAGCTTCACTTTGTGCTGTGTTCATAGGGACATGGGCTGTATCCAGCCCTTAGTTAATTGCGCCCCCAGACCGGATAGCACTGGGAGCCACGGTGCAGTATGTAACTGCAGAATGCAAATGAAGCCATCGGGCATGCAAGGCACTAAGGGGCCATATGCATGCCCATTATGGGCCCATTTGCATGGGAAGTGGCAGCAGGTTTGTGCCTGTCCTGTGGTCACCCGCCACATCAGTCCTGGTGGTGACTGCCCACCTCCTCGCATCCTGAACGCCTGTTCCCTCTATGCTAATATAGTCCCTGGTGTCTAGTGGCACCCTTCACCCTCCAATCCCCTGTCCCAGTACCGTTCACATCCTTCCTGGTGTCCACTGGCACCCACCACTCCCGGAACATCCATCCCATTATGTGTGTGGTAATCCCTAGCATCCAGTGTCACCCCCAACTGATGAACACCTATCCATGTGATGCTGACCACTTACTGGTGTCTAGTGGCACCCCTACCTCCCAAAAGCTCATCCCGTTGAGTGCCATTTAGTCTGTAGTGTCAAGGGATGGCCATACCCTGAACACCCATTACATTGTGTGCAGTATGGTACGTGGTGTCCAGTGGCACCTTCCAACCCCTATCACCTGTCCGGAGTGAGTAGCACTATACACTGTATCCTTGGGGTGCAGAGTACCCTCCACCCCCCAATCACCCATCCCCCCATACAATCCCTGGTGTTCAGTGGTACCCTCCACCTGCCAAGCACCCATCCCAGTGCCTGCACATAGATGCTGGTGTCTAGCAGCACCACCCACCCCCCAAACGGCCATCCCTGACATACTGATCTATGCCCTGGTGTCTAGTTGTACTTTACCCACTGAGCACCAATCCCAGTGTTTCCGCTGAGTCCCCTGTGGCTAGTGGATCCCCTGCTCTGGCCTCTCAGCCTGCACAGTCCCCTGCCTCCCAGGTGTCAAGTGGCATCCCTTCCCCAACTCCTGGTCCAGATATCTGAGCGATCCCTGGCATCCAGTGGAAGTAAAGTACACACTCTCCCAGTCCTTCTATATGGTGACCAGCTGAGGAGGTGAGAGGAGGGCTGTGCCAGTCATCATATCAGACTCCCTGCATGGCCCTGCCAACACTGGTATGGGGGCCGGGGGGGGTTGGCTGGGTGGTGTTTTGGGTGCGGGCAGAGCAAGTGGGGGTCCACAGACATGTTAGCATTCACCAGTCCGGCTGGCGATCAGCAGTTGGGGGGTTCCACTGAATGCCAGGGATCACTCAGATAACTGTGCTGGGAGTTGGGAAGGTGACGCCACTTGACACCTGGGGACGGCATGGGCCAGGAGGCCGGAGTGGGGGGGGTCTGCAGGCCAGAGGGGACACACAGAAGCACCAGGACAGGTGCTCAGCAAGTGGGGGGGTTACCACTAGACACCAGGGCATAGATAGGCATGTCAAGGATGGGCATTTGTGGGGTGGGGAGGTGCTGTTAGATACTAGAGTCTATGTGCAGGCACTGGGATGGGTGAGATCAGTGGGTGGGGGGTACCATTGGACACCAGGGTTTGTATGGGGAACAGGTGATCAGAGTGTGGGGGAATGCCACTGGACACCAGGGATATAGTGTTACTCACCCGGATGGGTGCTCGGGGAGTGCCACTTGACACCAGTGATATAGTGTTACTCACCCGAATGGGTGATTGGGGTGTGTGGTGTGCCATTAGATGCCAGGGATTACACTACACATATCAGCATGGGTGATAGGCAGGTGGGGGTGCCACTAGATGCCAGGGATTATACAATACATAGAGGGATGGGTGATTGGTGGGTGGGGGTTACCATTGGACACCAGGTTTGTATGGTGGATGGGGATGGGTGATCGGGGGGGCTGGGAGTGCCACTTGACACCAATGATATAGTGTTACTCACCCGAATGGGTGATCAGGGTGTGTGGTGTGCCACTAGATGCCAGGGATTACACTACACATATCAGCATGGGTGATAGGCGGGTGGGGGTGCCACTAGACGCCAGGGATTATACTATACATAGAGGGATGGGTGATTGGTGGGTGGGGGGTACCATTGGACACCAGCTTTATATGGTGGACAGGGATGGGTGATCGGGGGGTGTCACCGGACACCAGGGATATAGTACTACTCACCCAGATGGGTGCTCGAGGGGGGGTGCCATTGGACACCAGGGATATAGTGCTACTCACCTGGACAGGTGATTGAGGTTGCCATGGGATGCCAGGGATTACCCTACACATACTGGGATGGTGATCAGAGGGTGGCGGGGTACCACTGGCCACCAGGTATAACCATACACACAATGGGACGGGGTGGGGGTTGCCACTGGACACGAGGGAGGATATGAATGGTACAGGGCCAGGAGATTGGGGGTTGGGGGTGCCACTAGACACCACTGCATCCATTGTTGCACCTGGACAGGGTTTGGATGGTGGTGGTGGTGGGGGCGGCTGCAGTACTGCCATACCACCACCATAGCTTTGTGACCAGGGTGCCATTCACTGCAGATGAAAGCCACTGAATCTGCTGCTGCACCCATGAGCAGAGGAGGACTCACTCATTTGTATGAGCACAGTGTTGTGTTAGCACTCAGGCACTATAGTGGTCTCTGGATATAGACCCCACTCACGAACCAGGTGCAAAATTGGGCTAGCATGGGCAAACACCTGTTAGCACCCATGCTAACTTTTCAGTATCTACCCACTACTGTTTATTTGTTTAGTTAAATTTTTGTCAACTGGGAGGGGTGGCACTTAACAGACAGACTATTTTCAGGCTTGATCTGGGTACGTTACACTGTAAAATAGCATCCAGTAAACATTCCTGATACAAGCAGCAGTATCCTAAACTGAACAAATTATGCAGCAGGACAGATTAAGCATTAGAAGATACAGCACAGTTACAGTCGTAAGGTTGCAGTAAATACCATTTTAACCACCTGAAATTGCAGGTGGCTTTCAGGCACCTTTTCGTGTTACAAATACTGTATATCAGAGTTTGGGTGCATAGTAGATGAAAGCTTTGCTTCCTTTATTGGTGAGCATTCTTGATTCCTTATCAGATTTTTACCATCAGACCTAACGCCACAAACTTCATTCTTTGCAGAAGATCAAGATCAGCTAATGGCTTGGACTAGTTAGTCCTTTTTGTCTCTGGAGTTAACCAGCCTAACTCAGTGTTTAAAGAGCAGTTGACACAATCCGAGGTCTTGGACAGGCAACTTATACTAAGTAGTTGTCTGCCCAAGGAGCTAATTAAGCCTGCTTTGAAATGTTTCTGTTAAGTAATTAAAGAGAAACGTACAGTTGTATACCCGGCTCATAACTTCAGAGTGCGAGCTGAGCAACCACTGAGCACTGCAGCCCCGCCCCCAAAAATAGCACGTTGATGATGTGAAGTAGGGGACGGGGCTGCTGGCACACCATGTATAGAAAGAATGAAATTGGTGGGGGGTGGGGGGGTCCTCTGAGCATGCATACAGTTTCTTGCTACCAGTAATACATATATGCGGCTAATTATAATGGTGCGGTAGCACCACTATAGTTAAGGTTGAGTAGGGTGTTCAGTGTTAAACCCCTGACTTTGCACATAAATATCTTTGGCACTGTTTGATGAAATGAGCTGACATTTTGCATGTGTTGTCTAACAGGCAAGGTCTTGATAAGTGGACATTTTTGTGATGGCAGCTTGTGCTGTTTCGGATATCTGCGTATGTCATGTTTTTGTAAAAGGCTAACTTTTTTCTTACACTTAACATGGTTTTTTTTTTTTTTGCTCCTACTTACAGCCTACATGGAATGGAATTTTTTCCCCAGACATGCAGGGGATATGTGTCATGTCCTAAGGTAGTGCCTTTAATGGGTGTGGTGAAAAAAATATTAAATTATTCCAGAGGCTTATAAGGCTTTAAAGTTTAGTGTTTTCCATTCTAAGAATGCACAGTAGGATTTCTGAGATAATGTTCTGGTGCGAAATGAAACATTTGATGTTGAGGACAGTGTTTTTTCTGTTTTACACCACTTGCTTGGTACGGCACCAAATTTTTTTTGTGCCGTGACAATCACCATCTTTTTGATTTTTTTCCATGAACTAACAATAATGAAAAATACATAAAAATGCAGGCGTTTTAAAAAAACACATCAGAACCTAACTCAACATGACTCATGTACCTAGATTCTGTTTGTTTTGTAATATAATGGCCACAAACACGTTTTCTGGGTAACCAAAATACCAGGTGCCCAGCTTAGCAAGCGGAGCCATTCCCTCCATTCTTTGTATGAGAACAGTGGGAATTTCCTGACTTCTGCAGCCACAGCTGGAACTCGTGCTGTAGGCTGCAGTGTGAGCTGTAAGACACCATTTCCTGGTGTCTAGTGCCCCCACTCAATTGCCATCCCTTTATGTCTGTGATTTTGCCCTGGTGGCTAGTGGCCCCCTCCAACTGACATCCCCCTAATTGATTTAGCTTTCTCTGGTGTCTAGTGGCACCCCCCCCCAAACCCTCCAATCGGCACGTAAGTCAGAGCAGATATACTTGTAGTGGGATCAAAATTGGGGGTTTTGGCTAAAACAAAAGGTTTCTGCAAGAACCACAATAAAGTTAACTGAGAGGGCAGTACCAGAGCAGCAGTACTGGGAAAGCCTGTACTGTATAGTGACTGGTGGTTCAGCATTCGACATCAGTCAGAGCAGACATGAGAGATACGCACCAAAAACCTTTTCTAGTGGCCCTGAACCTGGCTTCTGTGCTGCCACTCACTCATTGTTGCCTTCTGAGCACACAGGGTGAACTCAAGGTAAATGCCTGGGGTTTAGTTAACTTTGTTGTGGCTCTTACAGAAACCTTTGCTTACTGCACTTTAGCCAGGGTCCACGTTGTTGGGTGGGGGATGAACTGGAAGAAAAACCTAGAGGAGAGAATCCATTTAAAATGCAGCAGGCCCTGCTGTGTGTCTGCCAGGGTGCCCCAACACACACACACAGGCTCGGTCTTTCTCAAGACTCCTGACTACCCCTTCCAAGTCCTCCCCAGCCCAAAGGTATCCTTCCAATCTTGGGCATGTTTAATTAGGGATCTGGTACCATTTCTAAATGACGGATCCTTAATCATTTATAGCCATTAAAAAAAAAAAAAAAAAAAAACTATTGTTACAAGTGTCTAATTGTGGTCTTAATCAGAGGTGATTAACAAAGATTTTGCATGTACAGACCTTTGCCTATAAACCAGGCATTCCCACCATTTCTGGCAACTTTGGTAAATAGGAGCATACTGTAGGTTTCTGAAACTGAGGTGATACTACTTAAAGTCAACCATATACATTTATTTTTTTATTTTGTATTGAAAATGGCAATATAAACGTGCTCTTGCTTACTGACATGTGATCTCTGACCTCCCTTAATACATTTGTCTGATGTTGGTGACCTAAATAATGAAGAGATACCTCATCCGCACCAAGTTCCCTATCACAGAACTAGAAACATTTTTAGTTTTTTTTTTAAATTAAATTATTTATTTATTTTATTTTTTTAGTTATGTGTTCCCTTTTTTACCACCACCAAACGTGCACAGTATTTCTAGCAGGAACCTTGGACTGTCCTCCACCCATTGGTTAGCACATGGATGGGGCGAATAGAGCCACTTGGAAAAATACGCAGGTGGGATTTCAATCATTATCATTTGACAGCTGGCAGTTGTGCTACAGCAGGTTGGGATGTTGTCCAGAGCTCAGCTGACCCGGGTCAGAATCAGGTCATTCTCTGTCCGATCTCACACACGCTCAGCAGCTGGTCTGAAGACTGCAGTCAAACACTGGCCAGTGTTTTGTAATAGTTTGCCTTCCCTATCCCACATCATGGAACACCCTCTTGAGCTGATATCAAAGCACCACACCTTGAAATATTGCACGGGGGGACCTCTCATTTATCCTTAAGAAGCCCTGACTGTCTTGGTCCACACCACAAATGTTGTCTGTGCTGTCCCAGTCCCGCATTCAACCCAAATATTTAAAGTACTGAATATTGCACAATGAAGGAAAAATGTATGAGCAGTGTCATGAAGGCCTTGCTCTTAAAGCAGTGTATTCTGCAAGAGATATTATCATATTGTATAGAAATCTTTATCACGATCTATATGTACACGGTTTGTTACTCTCATATGGTTACAGTATAAGAGTTTCTTCTCAAGTTGTTTGTATGCAGCAACTACTCAGCTAAGCTTTACTGTTCTTTCGTCCAAAGACATTAAGAATGCATTCTTATAACCATAAGAGATATGGTGAATACATATAAACATGTACTAAAGGGCTAACATGAGCAGCTGTAGGGGAAGCAGGCAGTCATATGAACAAATGCAGTGTGTTCCTTGTATATGAAGATGGCTTTCTTATAACATGGTTAACTAAAATTACACTGCCCCCAACAAAATAATCATTAATTACATAATGTAGTCTACTTCCTGGTAGAAATCTCAGACATCAATTTTGTTTTACACTTCTTTATTAGCGCTCATCTTAGATCAGAATGTAACATAAAATGCGGTATGCTTTTCTTGCATATTACAATAACTAAATACAGCAGTACATTTCTGACACAGTGTCAAGAGTTTTAGCAAAATAATAAGTGATTAGTTAATAAAAAAAACATTTTACCTATGTGCAGTTGATATATGTATAAAATTTAAGACTAACAGGCATGAACAGCATTCTACAGAAATGTAGGGCAAAGATGGGGAAAAAAACTCAAATTTAAAAATGCAAATTCCCAAAGGATAACACTGCAACATTCAGAAGCTACAACTCCCTCAATATTTAGACTTAAGGAACAATCTACATATATCGAAACAATTGTCTTTAATGAGTACTACAAGAATAACATGTAACCTCCCCTTCCCCCTCTGTCTAGGGGCATAAACTTCATCGCAGATGTACCAGGGGAAAATAGGAGGAATTACCACAATGCAAAACAACGTGCACCCAAAATAAAGATAGGAAAGCATTTGCCCTACCTCTCGATGGCTTCATCACACTGTACACTCTCGAGCTCTACCTCTATGAACTGGTTTAGCCCCAAACTCTGGGCACCGGACACAGGACCTCCAACCCACCTGCACCCTTCTGCTCCCCCTGAGCTCCCAAGCCCGGTGCAGCCTGATGGTCTCCTTCTGGAAGTACAACTTATGACACCACATAAATACAAGGGACTTTACGTTTCATTTATCCCCTCTCTAACTTAAAGGAGAATCACTACCAAGTTTCTTCCCAAACAGCTCTTTATTTTGTGACCTACACTCCAAATGATTCCAGGGGTACAGGGGTCCCATCCTTCTCCAAATAAATAAAGCAGCTCCATGGGGCCATTTAAACATTTTACAGTTCACCCATGCTGGAACTCTCGAGCAGAATGATGGCATACAGGCAGTACAAACAGGTATCTTTTGTTTCTGAAAGCTCGGATGGTTTACCGAAGTGGATCCTTCACCTGAAGACTCACCAGGCTCCTGGCTCACTGGCACTGGTAAGCCAAACTCTTCTTTTCCTTTTCTGGGTTACTCTTCCCTTGTGTCCCTGTCTGGCTCTGGCATGGAGAAGCATGATGCTCACCCCACTTGGCTTCTGGACCTTGGCCCAAATCTCAAGGGGTACAAGGATTTTTCCTTTCTGACCCAGGCCCTGTAACCCTTTTCTTTTCCTTTTATATTAGAGCCTGAAACCCACTGGTGTACCAGACATCATCCACACCGGTCCCATTGCTATGGCCACCTCCATTCTCTCGCTCCCACTGGTGCTGAGACCCTTAAACCCGAGTCAGTTCCAAATGCCCAAACCTGCACCTCCTGGGCTGCCCTGCCACTAGTGGACCCTGAGCTCTGCCACCACTCAGGCCCTCCGAACAGCCCCCATTCCTCCTCAGCCTCCCGTGGTTCCTTTTCTCTCTACGGTGCTCCCAGTTGACCATTTAGGAATGACTCCCAGCCTCCTGTCCATGTCCCTGCAAACACATCCTGGACTTGAACTAAGCTCCAGCCGGGAGTTGCCCTCCAAGACCTGTGACCCGCCTGGCCCTAAAATGCCGGTGACCAGAACCTGCCCCTACAAGCAAGCTACTTTTCGTGGGTGAAGGACACTCCAGGCTCCCTACAGGCCCGGGCTGCCCTGTCGCTCCGGGTACAGGAGGGGACCTCTGCCACCGGCGCCTCCTCTGTGGAAACCCTGCCACAGTTCCCAAAGCCCTGGCAGCCCAATCAGCTCCTGCATGGGATCTACATGGGCTCCTGCCTGCTCTGCCATTTTGCTACCACTAGGCCTCCCCCCTACCCGACGACACAGATTTACTGGCTGGCCATCCTCCCTGCAGAACTCCCTTCCCGGCTCCTCGATGCCATGTCACTGAAAAGGCTGTCCCCATCTACTGACATTTGGGGGGGGCCCCACCAGCTCAACCTGGACCAACGAGCCCCCTCCTTGTCTGCCTCACCTGCTCTTCCAGCCACCCCCTTCAGCTCAGGCCTACTGCCCAGGCTGGAAAAGAAGACCCAAAACTTCCTGTTTCCTCTCCTTATATACCCTTCCTAACCTACGCTCTGCTGCCACCTTTAGGCATCCAGCAGAGATTAACCCCCAGAGCACTAATAAATCCCAAAGCTTGGGGGGGGGTGGGAGGTGGAAGGGGGTTCCTAGTGGGAACATAAGCCCCTCTGAAGAGAGGGGGGCTTACAAACACATATTTCCTTATACAGTTTTTTGATTGGGTGACAAGGGAAGTAGATCAGAGAAGGGTGGTGGATGCTACTTACCTCGATTTCAGCAAAGCCTTCGACACCGTCCCACATAGAAGGCTGATGAACAATATGGGTAGTCTGGGCATGGGGCACATGGCGATAACCTGGGTTAGGAGCTGGCTGATGGACAGGAGGCAGAGAGTGGTGGTAAACGGGATCCAGTCTGGGGAGAGGGGGGTTACCAGCAGGGTAACTCAAGGATCCGTCCTGGGACCAGTCATGTTCAGTGTCTTCATTAGTGACATTGCAGAAGGGCTGGAAGGAAAGGTCAGCCTATTTGCAGATGACACCAAGATCTACAACAGGATGGATACTCCAGAAGGGGTGGAAAAACTAAGAAGGGATCTGGAGAAGCTTGAAAAATGGTCAGAGGTGTGGCAACTGAGGTTCAATGCCAAGAAGTGCAAAATAATGCACCTGGAAAGGGGGGAACCTGGGGAGAGATGCAGGGTGGGGGGGAGCTGTCAATCACCAAAGAAGAAAGGGACCTGGGGGATATAATTTATGATGACCTAAAAGTGTTGAAGCAGAGCACAAAGGCTGCAGGGAAGGCCAGTGCCATGCTGGGGTGCATAGGCACAGGTATCACTAGCAGAAGGCGGGAAGTGGTGATGCCACTGTACAAAACACTAGTGAGGCCTCAAATAGAGTACTGTGTGTAGTTCTGGAGGCCACACCTGCGCAAGGACATAGAGAGGAGGAAGTCCAGAGAAGGGCGACTAAGACCAGATTTATGCTTTCAGCTCCATTCAGAACCCATCATTGTTTACCGTTTAAACTTTCTTCTTGTTTATCTTTAATTAATAGAATTCAGTTTAAAATGTGTCTTTTTTTGTTTAAGGTTAAATCTGGTTTATTACCAAACTCAGTTAGCATTTATTTTTCTAAGTATGTTAATCCCATCTGTACCAGAACTCAGACTAAGTTTACCTTTTCTGTTCCATTTTTTAATAAATCATCTGGCCAACGTTCTCTGTTATACAAAGGTCCTTTTTATTTTAATTCCCTCCCTAGTGATATTATAAATTGTAAGTCTGTGTCATCTTTTAAGTCAGTGTTAAAAAGGTATTTACAAACCTCCCAGAAATGTACATGTTAACGTAATGTATTATATATGTCATCATTTTTTGTATTTGTTATGCATCTTGTTTTTACGTGAATTGTATGCTTGTCTGTGAAAACGGGCAATTTGCTCATCAGACTTACAAGGGTAAAAATTAAAAAATGAAATGAAAAGATGGTACATGGCTTGCACCACAAGACATACAAGGAGAGACTAAGGGACCTCAATATGTACTCACTGCAGGGAAAAGAAAGAAGGGAGGGACATGATAGAAACCTTCAAGTACCTCAAGGGCATAAACAAGGTGTGTGTGGGGGGGGCGGGGAAGGAAGAGGCCTCTTCCAATGCAGAAGGAGTACAAGAACAAGAGGGCATGATATGAAGTTGGAAGGAGGAAGATTAAAAGGAAATGTGAGAAAATATTTCACAGAGAGGGTGGAGGACGCATGGAATTGTGTGCCGCAGGAGGTGGTGGGTGCAAGCTCAGTTGGGGGGTTTAAACATGCCTGGGACAGGCACACGGGGACCTTGAGGTGGAAGGAAGTGATGAAAAATCACTGACCAGATAGGGTCAGAGGCCACATACACGTTTAGGGCATACGGGCAGACTGGATGGGCCTGGTGGTCCTTATCTGCTGACAATTTCTGTGTTTCTTCTTAAACATTTAGGGACAATATAAAAACGCATAAAAAATGCAAATTTCCATAGGATAACATTGGAACTTTAATAAGCCATACAATGAGGGAAAGAAATAGCTGTTTTTGCAGAAATGGAAGCGCTGTGTCAGAGGACCCTGCGCTCCCATAGGCAAATGAAGATATGATTATACTACCTAAAAATTAAGGAAATTAATTGCAAAAAAATTTTGTTAATGCACTAGTTAGTACCCCACCCCCACCCTGCAGGCAGCAATAGGAAAAAATATTACGGTTTCATCTCTCTTGTGTCTTCACAAATCAGGTGTGAGGTGTGTCTAACACTGACCCCATTCCCATATACAGTTAATATCTCAGCTTATTTACTGATGGAATGGGGTGTGGGTTATGGTTGACAACCACAAGGCATAACCCACACCTGATTTGCGAATACGCAAGAGAGGCGAAACCATAATGTTTTTTCCTGCTGCAGCCTGCAGGATGGGGATAGGGTGTTAGGGTTGGAAACCCTAATGTATGAGAATGAGATCAGTGTTAGGGTTGACAGCCCCAAGGCACTCCCCACGCCTGATTTGTAAAGACAGAAAAGAGGTGAAATCATAATTGTGTTTTCCTGTTGCTGCCTGTAGGGTGGGGATGGAGTGTTAGGGATGGAAACTCTAATGCCACATTTCTGTAATTTTATCGCTTTAACCCTAACTAGTGCATTGAGTTTTTTTGCAATGACTATATGATACTGTGTATATTACAGCCCCATATTTGTAAAACTGGTAGCAAAGAAACTGTGTGCATGTTCGGAGGACCTCTCCTCCGATTTCATTCTTTCTATTTATAGCAAGCCTGCAGCCCTGTCCCCTACTTCACGTCATCAAAGTTCTATTTTTGGCAGTGGGTGAGTGGGGCTGTAGCGCTCGGTGGCCACTCAGCTCATACTCGGAAGTTACGAGCCGGGCATATAACTGTAAGTTTCTCTAATTACTGAACAGAAACATTTAAAAATAGGCTTAATTAGCAACTCGGGCTGGCATCTACTTGGCATGAGTTGCCTGCCTGGAACATGTCAGTTGCTCTTTACTGTACAGTGATGGGTTCTACAGTGGCTCAGTAATGCAAAGTGTCAGATATGGAACATTCTCTCTATTTAAGACAGCTTGGGATTTATTAGTCAGTGTATACTAACAGGCCATATTCGAGAGGTGGCATTAGGATACATTGCACTATAGCCATGCAGGCCTCCTTGGCTGAATTCAGTTTGATCTGGTATTCCATTTCCAGTTTAGAGTTAAGTTCTTGCCAGTTGGGGTCACTTGACCTTCAGACTCAGGGGGAGGGTCTAGTACCACTCTCGGGCAATGAAATTTGTTACAAGGACATAAACTACTGCACATCATACAGTTTTAAATTGGTCCTGTGTAAATAAGAAACGGTCTCAATTGACTAGAAGGCCAGTCAAGAGAGAACAATAAAATGTGAACCAGTATTTGAAAAACAAGCGGAAGTTTATGACTTCAGCCAAGGATTTCTCAGTCAAAGCAGATGAACTCTAGGGGGCATGAATCCTGTTTCCATGTAGAGTAGCACAGCAGCAAAGGACAAAAGGATGAGCACTGCAGACTGTATGTAAAATATAAACTGAATTGTGTCTTAATATTTTCTGACATTTATAAAAGTAACATTCACTTGAAGTGCTGCTCTAATTTAAAATTATGTGGTTGAAAGTGTGGTAATCACTGCACGCAACACACCCTGGAATGTTTGGCTAAAACAGGCACAAAAGGGTGTTCGTTGTACTGGGATAACGGCACGGATGGGTTGATGCCCAAGATCAAAGGTCTGATGCCAGGACAGCTATGCTTAGTGTGGGCATTCCATGCTCAAGTTTTGATAGTGTAATGGGTTTGTGGGTAAAGAGGTCAGGACAAGTAACAGAACACGTCCTTGTGCGGTTTTGCTGGGATGTCAAACCTACATTCCATGGTCATCAATCAGCTTTCTAGATTTTTTTTCTACCTGTTTCATAATCTACTTACAATATACTTTAAAATGTCAAATAATAAGGTATGAAAGAGGATTTGTTGAAACCTCTTAATATCCCAAGTGGTGGGTTTAAACTTGGATTGCCTTCCAAAAGGAATGTTATTGTTGAGGGGTATAATGCATCATCTTCAGTATATAATGGTTGTAGTGAAAAACTAAATCAGGTTGTAAATGGGGTTTGCATTGTATTCCATGATATGGGTGCTCACATTATGTGTTTTACAAACAGATTCCTTGGTTTTCAGCAAACATTTAGGATTTTGGATTTTCAGATAGAGATGCTAAAAATCCAAAATCCTAAAACGCTTAGTGAGAGTGAACGCAGCTTTGTGTGGGCACTGTGGGCAGCATTGAATTTTGAAGTGCGGTTCTCTTGCTTTTGTGATCTATGTGACCTGATCAGAATGGACAGCAGTCACTGTCATCGAATAGACAGCAGTCACGGTCATCAAAATGACAGCAGTCACTGTCATCGAATGGATAGTAGTCACTGGCAGCGAATGGACAGCAGTCACAGTCATCGAATGGACAGCAGTCACAGTCATCGAATGGACAGCAGTCACTGGCGGCGAATGGACAGCAGTCACTGGCGGCGAATGGACAGCAGTCATTGTCTTCGAATGGACAGCAGTCACGGTCATCGAATGGACAGCAGTCACGGTTATCGAATGGACAGCAGTCACTGGCGGCGAATGGACAGCAGTCACTGGCGGCGAATGGACAGTAGTCATTGTCATCGAATGGAGAGCGTCACTGTCATCGAATGGACAGCCGTCACTGGCAGCAAATGGACAGCAGTCACGGTCATTCAATGGGCAGCAGTCACTGGCAGCGAATGGACAGCAGTCACGGTCATCAAATGGACAGCAGTCACTGGCAGTGAATGACAGCAGTCACTGGCAGCGAATGGACAGTAGTCACTGTCATCGAATGGACAGCAGTCCACTATATCGTGCTTCAAAACTTCCTTACGTAACCACCTTATTAACACCCGATGCTGTAATTGCCATTAGTCAAAGCCGTACTCAATACTTATGACAAAGCTTACTACTAAGCTGCTAAGGACAACATAACTCTGGTATTGTTTGCATCAATCCTACCTGTACCAGCTTGTTTGTATCTATGTCTTAAGTTACTGTTATACTTATGTGTTGTACTGCTATACTGTGTATTTTCGTTTGTCTTACTGTGACAAGGTACCTTTGTAAATGAGCCTTGGCTCAAAGGTTTTCCAAACTGCTGTTTAAATAAAATAAAAATAAAAAATAAAGCAGTCACGGTCATTGAATGGACAGCAGTCACTGGCGGCGAATGGACAGCAGTCACCAGCAGCGATTGTGATGACATGGTGGCGTGGTAACAAGGTTGGGGGGGGGGCGATAGTTTCTCTCTAAACCTACAGCCAGGCACATGTCTGGTGATTAGCGAATTGTCTACAGGAACAATCAAGTGCTGCAAGAGAATGGCAACTGCTAAAAGGGTGAAAGCAACCTTCCGGGGGCCTGCTGGGGTGAACAAAATGTGAATACAACCAAAAAACTGTGTGCATACAAATGAATTAACACTGCAGGAATAGGGCAAGAATGGGGGCTTCAGTTTTTTTTGCATACATCTGGAATGTGCATACACCCCAATAGCATACAAGTGGAATCCACTGTATTATAAGAAGCTGTCCATGTATCTTGTACTTACTTTTCTACAGTGGTAGTCACACAAAAGTTGACTGGTAGCACGGTAGCATCATCATCAAACATTTTTATTTGTTCTTCATAAAGCCATTACAAAAATATCACAATAAAAACAGTAGAAAATGTGCACTGTAAGGTACCAGTCAACTTTTGCGTGACTACCACTGGAGTTCTATAAACATGGCATAAGCAATAGCCTGACTCAAAAAAAGTGCATACAGCCAAAAAACTGTGTGCATGCAAATGAGTTAATTAACACTGCAGGAATAGGGCAAGAACTGGGACTTCAGTTTTTTGTACCTACATCTGGAATATGCATATATCCGAATGGCATACAAGTGGAATTGACTGTATTATAAAAAGTTGTCCATGCATCTTTTACTTATTTTATTCAAAAATTGTTCCCATGTCTCTTATTTATCATATATATGTATATATATATATATATATATATATATATCTCAATAACACACATATACTGCCATAATCTTTCCACAGATCTGTTAATGCTGCAGATTATTGTCTGTTGATTTATGTTGTATGCTGTCCTACCCAGGACCTCCTTGCAAATGAGCTTGCTCAACAGAGTGTTATCCTGGTGAAATAAATAAACTAACTAAATTAAATGTTTTAAAAAGAAAACTCCTCCCAGCCCATGCAGGCCCTCCACACACCCAGCCTATAATGAGTTACCCCGCTCAAACTACCCCCTTGCCCACAACCACCCCCAGCCCCTGATAAGAAATAAGTGATGGACTATGACCTTTCCTAAAATAAAAGAAACGGGTTCTGTAACAGCAAAAATCCCATCCCCTTGTGCTTTACAGTTTGCCTCCCCAGCAACTCCCCTCTCCCTGGCACCCCAAGGCAGCATTAGATAACCCTACCCCCTCACCCGAGCTTTACAGCTTGCCCCTCTTTGCACCCCAAGGCAGCATTAGATAACCCCCACTGGTCCCCACTCCCCCCCTCCCACAGCATCCAAATACGTTAACCAAAGCCGGTTGGGGTCTTAGTGCCAAGGCAGTAGGTGATCGGTCCCATGGTAGAGCTGCCTGCGCTTGTCTTCTGAATTGTGAATGAATGCTGACATCCTTCTGCTCCTGTAGTAATACCTGATTGATCAGGCAGGTGTTACTAGAGAAGGATGTCCGCATTTCATTCACTAGTTGAAACTGAAGATGAACGCAAGCAGCTCTGCTGCAGGATCAGTTTCCCACTGCCTGGCACCCTGACCCCAGTCAGGTTTGGGTAATTATTTGGGTGCTGTGGGGCCCAGTGGGTGTTTTGGTTGGGGAGTTATCTAATGCTGCCTTGGGGTGCAAAGGGGGGGGGACGAGGAGGCAAGCTGTAAAGCTCAGGTGAGGGGGTGGGATTTTTTTCTCTTACTTTAGATTATTATCGGTGCTGGTTTCTTTATTATAGGAATGGTCATGCCCTCACTAATATCAAACTTCATGGGCTGGGGGGGGGAGGTTGGTGAGGGAGTAATTAATTGCAGGGTGGTTGTGTGAAGCTGGCACAATAGTGCAGTGCTGGAGGTGGTGGTGGTGATAAACAACTCTACCAGTTCACAGCCATATTTCAGATTTCAGACTAGGATAGTCTGAAATATGAAAGCCAGCTGATGGATTGGAGTACAAAACATCCAAGCATCCCTATTCTATAATTTGTGCATTGAAGTGCTACAGCCTCTGTACAAATGAATAAAAATTTAGGCAAGCTTAGTCATTTGCATAAATGAATTATAGTTCTGAAAATAAACAATTAAACATAGCAATTAAGAGGAGCTTACTTCTGTGAGGTCACTTCCTGCTAGCTTCCTTTTTGGGCTGGAAATCTAGGCTGCATGGAATGAAGCGGTTGGTTACACTTGGTATGTGTTTCTCTTTTTTCTTTGAGTTTATGTAATGAAAAACCTGCTTGGTTGTGTTTCTGTGATATGTGGGAGAGAGCAGTGTACTGGGTTCATGAAGCTGTAGTTGTGGGGATTGGAGGTGTTGGAAAGTTTAATTTTGTTACTTTGTGGGTTGAGGATAGCAGTGTATTTTAGTGACATGTAATAGACTAGCATTTTACTTGCTTGGCTACTGTCCAAATTTTAAAAACACAAACTTGTTTTTTGACCTGGGGGGACTGGGGTAGGTTGTTGTGTATTTAATAGAAATGCAGTTGTGTTCGACTCTGGGGCTATTGCCTGCATTTTGAAAATGCAAGCTCACATTTTTTTTGGGGCTGCTGTATGATTATGTTTGAATAATGAACTTTTGACCTGTAACATTAGTGTTTTAATTAGCATGTCCCTCCAGGCATGTTTTTATGCATTAGCATACCCTCATGGGACCAGGTTGGATCTCTTTATATAAATAGGGTTCTCCTACTACAGCCTAGTACAGCATGTACAGGATTATACAAATATGGACTAGAGTTGAGGCTTTTAGTGGAAGATTATTACCCTTAGGGTGAAAAACATATATATACACACACTGTATGAACATACATACATACTGTACATAATACATAATGTATATATATATTGTAACATCAACCCTAAGTAGTACTGTATATCTGAACCAATGTATCTCCACTGGAGTTGTATAGACATGGCATAAGCAATACCCTGACTTAGAATAACCAATTTATCTTTGTATACAAACATAGAAATTGTTGGCAGATAAGGACTTTCAGCCCACCTAGTCTGCCTTGTTACCACTAACAATTGCGTTCTGTCATGCACTGCTAGCATTAGGTTGTACCCCCCCCCCGACTACCAGCAGTCCTCTATGCATGTCCCAATCATGTTTAAAACCTGTAATCATTTCTGCCCCCACCACCTCCGCTGGCAGGCTGTTCCACTTGCCCACCACCATCTCTGTTAAGAAGTACTTCCTCTCGTTCCCTCTGAACGTGAGGGAGTTTAAGTATTTGGGTGTTTTACTTGTTCCGTGTCTGACATTTAATTCTCAAGTTGTATCTACCTGTCATACTATAAACCAGAAGTTGGGGGTACTTTACAAGATTAGGCATTTTTTTTTCTCCTGATGTTCGTAAATTGATTGCACAGGGTTCCCTTATGCCTCATTTTGATTATTGTGCAAAGTCTGTATTTCAGTATTGGTGTTAAGGAAACCAAAATGTTGACAGTTGCATATAATAGTATTTGCCAATTTGTTTTAAGTTCATCCTACCAAACCCATCATTGTCTGTTGTACTCAGGTCTGTCTTGGTTATCCCCTAAATCTAAAATTGCATATTATTCTAGTTGCCAAATATTTAGATCTATTTTGTGTCCCCGAAGTTTCTTTCAGCTGATCTGGTGTCTATCCGTAACCCTCCTGCTTTTTTGAGATCATCTCAAAGTATAGTCTTACAATCTATTTTTCATAAATCTAAATTAGGGTCACGTTCATTTGCTGTTGCAGTGCCCTTGTTTTGGAACAACCTGCCTGATGATCTTCGTGCCTCCTCCTCCTCCTCCTCCTCACTTTATATGTTTAAAGTTAATTTCAAGCAATATTTAAAGTCTGCTGATAACTGCGATTATTATTTGTAATTTATCTTTGTCTGTGCTGTATGATTACTGTATGTGATGTTTGTATTTTTCTGTCGGGCTGGGCCTGAAAAGGGACTTGTTAACAGGTTGAGGGGCCTAGGTTCTATGGTGGGTGCCTCCACCCAGATGTCAGGGTTTGTAGTGGTTGGACTAGCTTGATCACAGCCCTCTGGGACACCGTGACCCCCTTTGGTTCCCTCTAGTGGCTCACACAGTACATAGGAGTTACAGCCCCAATACCCCACATATACACACTGTTCACTCAAAGTACCACTTACCCTCGAGATTGATTCTGCAGCACGTCTGAGGACCCCCTGTAAAATAAGGTTAAACAACATACACAAACCAATACAATGCTTGGTATGTAGGTACTGACACTTCAGACAGTTTAAAATTTAACAACATCAGATCTGGTTTATTTAGGGGGAATAAAACATGGGAGGGGGAGATCAGGTTAATTGGCAGAATTAAATCACAGTACTGTGCACACATACAGGGTCTGAAAAGTCACACTCTGGGTACCCAGGTTGGGGGAGGGCTAGCCAGGTCTGTTGCCCTGGGTTGGCCAGCAGGTGCAGATGGATAGGGCCCTGTAGAAGAAAATATATGCACAACACCCAATTGTAATCCGGAGCCAGATGGCTCAGTCCATGAAGCAGTGAAACAACAAGAATTAGATGACACTTGTGATTGAAAACAGGCTGCAGGGGAATACCCTGATTTGTACTCACACTAACCAAGCTGAGAACCAGATGGTGGATGTTCTTCTGGATTGTCAGAACAACAGGGCATGTAGACAAAGTCCTTGTGACTGGACCCCACTGCAGTTGATAGCAAACGGATTTAATCCGAGACATGCTGGGGTTTGCTTCCAGCTTAACACACAGTAGAGGGGATTGGAAATAGCGATTCCCCACAAGCACTACGCACATTCATGTATAAAAGAAAAGTACTATACCAGGCAGGCTGCTTCTCGATCCCGAGCACAATTACTGCAAAATACCTGGGAGCACACACAGCAGCTTCAGTTCGTGACAGACTGAGCGCGATTCAGCAATTTCTCCAGTCTTTTACAGGGTGAGCCTGGTTTCCATTCTTCAGACTTCTTTCTTTCTCCTCACCAATTGGATTCTGTCCAAACTGGCACTCACAACGGCTGCAGGCCGACTCTCAGGGCCTCACACGCGCTTTCCGCACGAAACTTTGCACCGCAGATGCACAGAGCTCCTTCTCTCTTCACTGTCACAACTGCTCTGATCTTTCCAGTCACAGAGCAGGGCATTTCCTTTAGCTCCATACCATTCTGTTGTCTGGTTCGGCTGTCACTCACAATAAGACTCCCTCTGTTGGTGGAAAAAGGCACCAAGGTCAAAACTGCATTTCCCAGAGTCACTGCCCATACAATCCCCTTGTGGCTGGCTCAAAATTAAGAGCCCAAGTTCGGATTCATCCACAGGCTCCATTTTAGGGCTCCCTTAACCCAATTGGCCCAGCACAGCAGTTTAGGTCCAAAATGGAGGGGTAACACACACAGAGTCCCAGCTGCAATAAAGGCAGGTTAGACAAACTACAATTTTGCTAATGCTTTGAATGGTTACAGGCAAACAGTCACAGCTTTCAGATGGGCTCCCTTTGCATTTCCAGCGACCGCAAAATGGAGCGATTACTCTGCAGCTCGGGCGGGATTCGAGCATTAAATACACAGCCCCCCCATACAAACTAATTACGTCTGCAAGCAGACAGCTCTTAAAGAGACAGTACGCAGAGGCTCAAATAGCACTCACTTGCAACCACATTTAAACAGCTCAGATGCCGAATACCACCCAGAATTGGAGTATTCAGGCAAGCTCCTGAAAGACTTTTGGGAACCCTCATTTGCAGGGGGGTTACACTGAAATCCACC
Organism: Neoceratodus forsteri; assembly: GCA_016271365.2. NCBI lineage: Eukaryota > Metazoa > Chordata > Ceratodontiformes > Ceratodontidae > Neoceratodus > Neoceratodus forsteri. The sequence continues at coordinate 93,279,906 of CM057450.1, read as the reverse complement.
ATCCTAAAGTCTAGGAATCTAGTGTTTGTGTGGCTTGCTTCCTCCCCCTCTGTTATTTCAAACCACGCTGTTAGATGATCACTGCTCCCCAGGTGTTCCCCTACTGTAACCCCTGTCATACTGTCCCCAGTTGTGAGCACCAGGTCCAGCAGTGCGGTCTCCCGTGTGGGTTCTGTGACCAGTTGTTTAAAGAATGCCCCCTGCTAGAAATCCAAGATGTTCCTGCTCCTAGCTGTCGCTGCTTCGGAGAGGCTCCACTCCACGTCTGATAGATTGAAATCAACAACCAGCAATACCTCTCCCTTGTGCGCCATACTTTGGATTGCGAACATCATCTGCCCCTCCCCCATCTCCCCATCTCTCCTCCCTTCTTTCCCCAACATGTACATCAGGCTGCTCCCTCAGAAGCTGTGATTCCCGAACCTTCGATCTCCCACACTCCCACTCACAAGCTGGCAAGGCTGCTTTCTCCTGTAGGCTCCCTGATCTGTGGAAACATCTCCCCCACTCTAGCCACCTTGCTCCCACTCTTACCAAGCTGAAGTATCAACTAAAGCTCCTCCACCCTGCCCCCTGCAGCTGCTCTCCACCTGGCACTCCTTGATCCATTTCACTCTTACTCCTCCTTCCTCCCTGTCTCTCCCTTTCCTCTCCCTCTGGGCACTCCATGCTCTTCCGCCTTTCCCTTCCCTACACTTTTCCTCTGTTAAGGTCCCTCTGCTCTAAATTCCCTTCTCTCTTATTTCTAAATGTTTTTTCTCCTGCACCAGTGCTTACTCCTTAAATTTCTTTACCCAGCGTGTTGTAAAAATCGTCACTGCTAACATTAAATGTTGTCTCTTACTCAAATTTGTAAGTTGAACTATGCACAATGGAAACACTGTTTACATAGACTCATATGTACCTGCACTTTGACTAATGCTACCTCAACAAATGCTGCTTAAATATATGTCCACCAACTTTGTCACTTTTTTGTAAGTGCTCAGTTGTATCCATAATTGTACAAACTGTTTATCACTGTGACCATTGTAAATCCCTCTCCCCTCTTCCCCGGGTCGCGCCTGAAACTAGCCTTGGCTCAGTGTGCCTTTCCCGGTTACCAAATTTTAAATAACTAAACAAATCTCTTTATCTGCCTTCTACCTCTGAGCTGGTGGTCTGTATAATACATACTCCTGTATGAGTTATGGAAGTGTCCTGCCCCCTCAGACATCATGATCTGTGGCAAATTTTGAGTCAAGACATTGTGTACCCAAATTACACAGTATACAGTACGTTAAATTGTAGTGCTTTTAAATTAGTTATTTTTTTATGAAGATTTAACTTTCTGTTTGATTTCACTGCTCAGTTCTAAGCATTGCAGAGGCCATTGTGATGTCACAAAAACTGTTCCTTTGGACAGAACACATCGGCACAACAGACATGGCAATAACTCACCAGAAACAGTTCCCTTACTGTATCTCAACTTGTGTTGGGAAATTCACCAATATTTGTAAAAGCACAGGATACTAAACAAATCAGAGTAGCTTTGACAGTGCTAATGACATTGCAGTAGCCACATGCAGCACTGAAGCCTGCTGTTAAAATCAAAGAGAAATTAAATTGACAAACAGAAGATTTAAAAGCCATAACAAGTAAAATGTGTTATTCATGTATCCAATAGGCTGATTTAAATTATGTAATTTATCCTTACTTCTGAGGGGAGCAGGATTTTTATAACTGACTTGTGGCTCTGCCACTCGTGAGTTCTCATATCCCTTATTTATCTTCCTTTAGAATTCCTCGGTGGCAGGCCGAGCTGATGGCACTGTGGGTTGAGGCGCTGGACATCTTACCTTGTGCTGCACCGGCAACTGGGTTTGGGAATGACCTCGGGTCATCGGGGTGCTGGCATGGGGGCGGCAGGAGGAGTGGGACTGAGTGAGCCATCAGGCTTCTCTCCTCTCCTGGGGGTGGGTTGTCACCCCTCCCGTAGTTCTGTCCCCACCAGGTGGCGGTCAAGTATGGTAACGTAGGCAGGTGGAGGTGGCAGTGCAGGTGGGTGGAAGGGGTTGAGCTGGCTTCTGGTGCATGTATGGCTGTGGTGTCGGGGCCCAAGAGGAAACCAGAAAAAGCTCAAACAAATATAGATATTTAAAAAGCAAAAAAATTCCTCAGCGGCTAAAATAAATAATTTCTTTCTAAGGTATGGCTCTCATTTATATGGCATAAATATGTGTATTACAGGGGAGTGGTAGCACCCCTATAGTTAGGGTTACAAATGCATTTTTGTGTTAAACCCCAATTTGTGCATGCTAGTACCAGGGCCTGAAATTCAGCATGCATGTAGTTGGCACCAGGCTCTCTGGAGCCAGTAAATGTAGTAAAAGTTGGCAGGGTAGTTTGAATGTTTAACAAAGTTAAAAATACGTAAAAATCTAGTTTTAAAGAACAACAGTCCTGCAAATTATTTTAAAATTCCACAAGGCCCCTTCTTGAAGCTTACCTCTATAGGATGTAAACCATCCTTTGGGACAAATTTATAAGTTGCAGCATTTAGGAGGGGAAGGGATCGTAATTTTGCTTCAAAGAGCTGGCCGTCCGATCCCTTCTCCCTTGCTGGTGTGCCAGACCACCCCCGAGCTCAGACATTTTGTGATGTTTAAGTAGGACAAGTGCAGGTGTTTGTTGTATTGAAATCAGTTAGGACATTTTGTTCAATAAAAAAATATTCTACAGGCCCATTTCAGTTGAATCAGAGCCACCACTCAGCTAACAAGAATCTTGTTAGTTGAACGGTAGCTTGATTTGAATAAAAACGGACCTGTAGAATATTAAAAATGACAACTGAGAAAATGTCCTAGTTGATTTCAGTGAGGCGCCCAAAAACATCTGAGTGTGGGGGCAGTCCTGAACACCAGAAAGAGGACAGGGATTGAAAAACCAGCACCATGGCACAAAATTGCGATCCCTTCCCCCTCCATACCACTGCACTTAATGCTGCCAGTAGGATTGTTTACCTCCTACTGAGGTAAACTTAAAAGAGGGAGCTGTTGTTTAAGCACCAAAACAGGTGCTCTTTAATATTATTTTTTTATTTGCTCACTGATGGCACGAAACTTAGAGTTGAAACATGAAACTTTTATGCATGTTAGGGACCAAGAGTGATTCTTTGATAGGTAGCTATACTGTAAATTTTTAAATCATTAATAAAATAACATTTTTGTGTGGTCCTTTGGAACATACTTGGACACTTTACGAGCGCTACAGGCATGTTGCAATATAACAGCCAGGCACTAACCAGACTACACTCATAATCCCAGCCCCCTAGTGGCCATCAATAGAGTGCCATGGGGACTCTGGGAGCACTCTGACTGTTAGAGCCCACTAATGGCAACTGCTCCACTGCAGCAATCTGCCATATTGGTACCTTAATATGCACTCATTATTTTATCTAAGTAGCTGTTGGTCTCTGTGATCCTGACAACTACTGGGGTATTATAGAACCACAATAGAATATATTTTCGGATGCATGCTGCATTGTTAGGGCTGTCTTACTATAGTTACTCATTGTCTTCCTAGGTTGCTTAGATCTGACTTCGAGGGTACTGTATCTCTTGCAGCAGGCGATCACCGGTAGGACGATAGCTGCCAGGCACTTGGACCACACGGAAATTTTCTAGCTAGCAGTCTACCAGAGGGGGACACTCACCTCTGACGTCAGCCCCTGACAGCCAATCTTACAAAGGCGGGCGGTCCCCTTACCCACCTCAGTTCTTTCCCGCTGTCGACCAGTGCACGTTGGACTGCCATTTTCCTGCATTTACCGTGCTTTATTATTTTTCAATTTCTTTTAGTATTAACATTGAAATTTTGGTGTTCTCAACTGATAGTTTGTCTTCTCAACCTTCTTTATCTTCCAACTGCTCCACAAAGTGTTCCTATGACAAACTGATCCTAAACAAGGACAGCCATTCTGCCTGCATCTTGTGCCTATGTCCAGACCACGACGTCCAAGCCTGTGAGGCCTGCCAGAGGTTCAACCTGGCCACCCTCAGACATCGCCAGAAGATCCTGGAGAACTATCTTCTCAAGCGGAAGGTCATCTCAATGGAATGGGTGTTGCAGGCCAGGAGCTCTGCCATTTCCTTGGCCCAGTCCTCTGGGGTCTTCGTCCTCGAAGTCACAGGATAAGGCCTTCGGGAAACACAAGCACCGAGATAAGGACCGGGACTGATCCTGGTCTGCCTCCTGCTTGCGGTCTCCTCAGAAGAAGTCTTAGACTGTGCATGGGTCTTCCTCCCGTGGGTGCTCGACCTCCTCGGCCCCCTATGCCCTAACTCCTACAGGGCTACCGCTGGCCCAGTTCCCTGCCCAGGTCTCCCTCGTGGGCGGTGGATCCTCAGATCAGGGTACTTTGTATCCTGCTCCTCAGCCCCTGCTGTTTCAGCCCTTATTCTCAGTGGACACACGGTCAGGTGGCTGAGCCAGAGTCTCGTCAGCCGGCATGGGTGGAGTGGATGCCAGTCTACGAGGCCTCTCTGGGAGACAGAGGAGCAGGACCCTGAGAGGCGTTGGTTGGCTGTCTGCCTACATCAGCCCAACACCACTCCCTTGGTGGTCCTCTCAATCATCGATTCCTATGAGGATGTCACCCAGGCTGCCTAGAACTGCTCCCGCATGGTCCTGGTGGTTTCCAAGAAAGTGGACAAGCTTTATCATGCCCCAGCTGGAAAACAGTATTTTGTGGAAGATCCCAAGGCCAATTCGGTCATCATCAATGCTGTGCATGACTACACCAAGAGGCTGAAACACCGCAGCTCCCTCTCCCTGAACAGGGAGTGTCGCTAGCTGGACCAGATGGGCAAGGGAGCCTTCGTCTCTGCCACTCTGGCCATCAGTTACTTGGCCCATATGGTGCAGTTTCAGCCTCTACTGTGGGACCTTTCCAAGCAGCAAACCCTACTGATTCTCAAAACGGGCTTGGACGTCGGTACTCACCTTCTTAGGGCTGCCTGTGATGCGGTCAATGCCTCAGGCCAGGCAGCGACTGTGGGCATCTGTATGAGGCGCCACTCCTGGCTACGGGTCTCTAGCTTCGCCTCAGACATTCAGTCCAGCATAATGGACACTCCTTTGAGGGCCTCAAACTTTTTGGGAGAAACATCCAGGATCTCATCTCCAAACTGCAGACCTTGGAATGGGCTCTCAAATCCATCCACTCAATGTATCATACCCAGACTAAGTCAGAACAGAGGGCTCCCTTTTATCGCTCTGCCCGCAGGCAGGACCGATCCCCTCCCAAGGCTCAGGGCAAGCGCAAGGCAAGTGCAGCTTTCCCCACCCGTTCCTCCCACCACTACCGGTAGCACCCCACAGACATCCCAATCCCTTATAACAAAAAGATCCCCAGTTCCCTGGTGGTCTAGTGGACAACCCACTCTATTAGAGACTGACCCCAAACCTGATCCCCAGCCGGTGACCAGCATAGCCATCCTCTCACCTCCACAGCTGGCCACCGACTGAGCTCTTAATGAGCGCATACTGTATACAGTATGCGCTCATTGATTGACAGCTCCCCCCCATCCTGAGACAGAGCCGGTGACCGACACAACCCTTCCCTCAACTCTGCTGCCGGTCGCCATCTGAACTGTCACTGAGCACGTGCTGTAAAGTGTATGCGCTCATTGTGATTGTGGTGGTGGGCACTACCTGCTGGGGTGGGGGGCCACTAAACCACTAGGAAAGGGGTAATTTAATATATATTATGATAAGGGGTCACATCGGGGAGGGGGGACCGCTAAACCACCAGGGACGGGGGCATAACTATTATATTATATTACGGGGTCACATCAGGAATCAGGGAGGGGGGACTGCTAAACCACCAGGGATGGAGGCATAAATATATATTATAATATAGGGTCACATCAAGGATTGCGGAGGGAGGACTGCTAGACCACCAGAGACAGGGGCATAAATATACATTCTAATAAGGGGTCACATTGAGGATCGCGGAAGGGGAGACCACGGCACATTGCCGCTCACAGGCAAATCCCCCTGGCTGGTCTAAGGGTAGCTAGAATTTCTCCCTCTGGGAGAGTTCTGTGAATCCCGCAGTAGGGGATATGGCAGCCTGTGTCTGGCGCAAGCCCCCTGTCGCCATGCTGCATCCCATTTTTGGGCGCAGGGGTGGTGCAAGCCCTGTTTGGGGCAGGCAGCCTGCGTATGACACAGGCTGCCATTGAGAATCATTCCTGTCACATCTTTTGGTGCAATGGGCACTTTGCACCATTCTTTGTGGCGCAAGACCTTTGCGCCATGTGGGGAGCTTTGAGAATCAAGCCTAATGCCTTGAGTGTCAAAAAGAACCATTAAATAATGAGCTGCATTAAATCCCAAATTTATTTATTTATTTTATTCTTTGTTAAGCAGGTAAGGTCACCAAGCACAGGTGCCTGTTCTCAGGGGTGACCCGGGAGCACTAGGGAGGTTAAGTGACTTGCTCAGATTCACACAGTATGCAAGTGGTGGTTGTGGGAATCAAACCCTGGTCTGTCTGCTAGATGTACCAAGCTCATTCTCTGCTCATTACTCTATCCTCTAGGCTATACTGCCAGCCCCAAATGATGTCAAATATGGTTAAAAAGTGAAATGGGTTTGTGTGCACTGGAGCCCACCCCCCTGAGGAGGAACCTGCATAGGTTTGAAGCACAGGGGCTTTAGTGCTGTGGCTGGGAGTAGTCACAGTAAACCACTCAGCAATATTTTTGTATCTTTTTGTCTTCATTTTTGCCACAAGTGTTTTTCTTGGATGCAGCCTGGTGGGCTCCATTGTACATATACCTGCCAAGTACTACACTGTTACAGCAGCAGGAGGATGCTAATAGTGTTGTAGACAATGACAATATACAGCTAAGTGTGATGTACATAAGATGCTAAGGGTGCTGTAGACTCTGATAGCTTACTGCTGATATACCAATACAGTACCTGTCCTCAGTATTACAAGAGCAAGATGCTAACAGTGATATGATAGTGTGCAGAGCCATCCCACACTATTTCCTTTGGCCACACCACAGGATCCGAAAGATCCTGCCACTCCATGTCGTAGGGCGATTTACAGAACCATAGGATCTTTTGTTTTCTATTGTTATGTTAATTATCTGTGGCAGTGCCCATGGCCTGGTCTGCCAGCCTGGCAAACAGTGGCAGAGAACATGCTGCAGGCTGGCCCTGTACTACAGATAACTGACAAATATACACTTTATTTCTGCATCAGTAGTGGAAGAGCTGTAGAATCTGTTTTTATAAGCATCGTTAGCTTGGTTATAGAGGCAGCAATTGGCATTAAGAAAAGGCTGAGGGATTTTTTTTAGGAGGAGGAGGGGCTTGACTCTAAGAAAGCTGGAAAGAAAGGTGGCATAGTGGTGAAGTGGTCTCCTTGATTTACTAGTGGGAAATCTGAGGACTGCAATGGCACACACTTTTGAAAGCCTGGTTAGAGAGTTGATAGGGCAATAATTTCAAGTGTTTTAACTCATTACCTTCTGCGTGACTGTTTTGTGTCAAGTAAACAGTGGATAGTTCGGACTTCACATGGAGGTAATGAGTTTTTTATCCTACAATAATCTGTATGGATATCCAGCCCTTTTTATGTGTTGATCTGCCATTGTGCTTATCTGTTGAGAACCAGCAGATACAGTCACTCAGCATCACAGGGCAAGTTACAGAACAATAGAATCTTTTGTTTTCCTATTCTGGTAATAATTTGGGTGGCAACTATGACCGGGTCTGCTGGTCCAGCAAACCGCGACAGAGAACATGCTGCCAACAATCTCCAAATAGCCGTGGACTCCTCACTAACGGTCTTCTCACTGGGGTGTCTTTCTTAACCTCCCAAAGGCCTTTGCCTTGGTGGATCATATAATACTCTTGCTCAAGCTCAAGTTACTAAGTCTCAGCCAAGCAGCCAACAAAGGGTTTGAAAACAACCAGCGTAATCAAACCCACCTAGTGTCCATACAAGAAATTAGTTCAGTCTCTGCAGCCTTGGGGTTCCTCAAGGCTCAGTCCTTGGCCCTCTGCTGGTCTTCATTTTTGTTACAGCCTTCCAAAGCACGGTGAGAGGTGTCGTCTACGTATGTATGCAGATGACACCATACCCTACTACAGTGCTATGACAATGTCTGTGGTTAATTCATTACTCCAGTCTGAGTTCAGCACAATCTCCTTCTGGTTTGTCAACAACTGTCTAATCCTTAATGCAACCAAAACGAAGTCTATGGTGTTTGAATCACAGAACTTGCTAACTCAGTTGGCTGACCCATATGTAATCATAACCTCAGATGCCAAGTGTACTGAACAAGTCAGCATATTCATATGTCTAGGAATCTGGCTTATTGTATCACTTGCATGCAACAGGCACATTAATCACACTAACAACCACAGGGCCCAAGTTGAACCTTCCTTTCAGGTCTAAATGCTGTCTCTGTGTTTCTGTAAGGAAGTAGGTGGTCTTCCAACATTGATGGGAACATCATATAACAAGGTGTAAACAAAATCCCTCTGCTACCCCTGGATTGTTTTATAAGAAGTCAGGCAGGTTCATCTTCTCCTGTGGATAGGCTACCCATTTTTATCTGCTAAGTGACCGGCTTAACTGGTAAAGTCCCTCCAACAGGCGTGACTACCACGACTTTCTTTGTTGTACAGCTGTGCACAAGGAAAAGCTCAATATTATCTCCTAGCCCGGCTCACACAGTCATGCAAAGCCTACTCCATTAAACAGCAGCACCTATCGACTCAATTCCCAGGATGAAGTGTGAATTTGGTAGAAAGGCCTTCACATTTTTTTCATTTCATTTTTATTTTTTATACTTGTAAGCCGGTGGGCATAAATGCCCGTTTTCATCAGCGACAAGTTTAACAAACAACCATATAACAAGAGACATGAAACATTGTTTGACAACACATTAAATTACATATACAATCAAAACATTCAAACAGAGTCAAAACATTTACACAGTCTTTTTACTTAAATAATCAATAACAACAGATCCCTTGAAAGTAGCAATGGAATCAGTGTCCCTAATCTCTACAGGAAGGGAATTATAGTAGAGTGGAGCTCTGTATAAATGTGACCTCTGACTACAAGATTTTAAAAAAAAAAAAAAAAAAAAAAAAAGGAACAATATAATGTCTAAAAGGGGCCATTCTAGTCTCACGAATGTTTGAATTAATTTTGAATATAGTCGAAACCTTTTCTGGGAGTAAACCCAAGGAACTTTTGTGTTTTAACATATTCATATTTTACTTAAATCTGTCTTCCAGAGAAACAATTGGCAGCAGAATACAAATTGCATAAATATGTACATCTAGGTAAATTTGTGATGAATCTGGAAATACTATTATATACTACTTTCAGTTTTGAAATGGTGGCATCATTAACTGAGTAGTAAACAGTGAGTCCGTAATCTATCAAAGAGAACAGGAAACTATTAGCTAAAAGCCCCTTGGTCTCTGGTATCAAACACTTTCTAATCCTGAACAGGGCGCCCAGTCTCTGGCGAGCCTTCTTCATCGTTGTTTCAGTATGATTTTCAAAGGTCAAGGCTCCATCTATGATCATCCCAAGGTATTTAAAGTTGTTCACTCTTTCTAGTAAATTACGTCACCTCAATGGTAATCTCTTTTTCCATATGACTAACTGTCCTAGGACCGAAAAAAAATATATATTTAGTTTTTTTTTTTGTGTGTGTTAAGTACCATCTTTTTATTTAATAGCCATGCATGTAATGGGTTAAAATCAATTAGAGCTTGTGCAATTGCTTTATTAATGTCCAGGTTGTTGTTTAATATAACAGCATCATCTGCATACAGTATGACTTCCGAATTCCTACAAGATGTTGGCATGGAATTTGTAATGAGTTAGAAGAATATTCGGATACAATTGTCTCTTGGAATCTTTCTGTAAAGTAAATAGTAAACCATTTAATAGTATCAGCTGAGAAGTTACACTCATTTAATGTATCTAACAGTAAAGGGTGGGCCACCAAATCGAAAGCTTTGGTGAGGTCAACAAAAATTCCAGCGGCAGTGTAGTCCATTTCAATGGCCCTCTGCATGCTGCTTGTTAAAACTCACCAAGGCTGTCGTGCTGTGCTGAGTCCTGAAATCATGCTGAGTTTCTGAAATTATTTTGTGATTGTCCAAAAAATCAGTAGCCTAATCAAATATTATTCGCTCAGATATTTTGGGAAGAGGGGGCAGCAGAGAAATAGGTGTATAATTGGCAACGTCATGTCTGTTACCAGTTTTGAAAATAGGACAAATTAATACCAATTTCCATTTTGCAGTAAAAATACTAAAGGGGAAAATTAAAAAAGTAGGGAAGTTGGATAGGCTAATTCAGAAATTGTGAATTTTGAAATCAATACCATGTGATCCAGCATTGGGCCTAGGATTATATCTGTTGACATATTTTTGAATAGTAGTAGGGTAAATTATAAGAAAATAAAATAGAAAACTATTTGTCTCTGGTAGACTTCTGTCTGCGAAGGAGGGTGTGTTTTTTGATGACTCAGGCCTGAACCTTTCTAAATTTCCCAAATATTCAAACATTTCCGAGATTTGTTTGGAATCATTTATTGCATCCTGCTCTTGTCTCATCATGGTAGTTTCTGACTTTCTCTCTTTCCCAAGAAGGGAATTTAAGGTGGCCCAGATATTATTTTTCAGTTATCAAGGTTCTCTTGTTGCTTGTCTCTGAACTAGTTTACTTTGGCCTTTTTTTACTTCTGATTTACACTTGTTACGCCAGTATTTAAAATCAACCAGAGACTGGGGTTCCATGTTTTCCCTATAAATTTACCATAACTTATCTGTCTTTTTCATTAACTTTAATAAAATTGATGTGACCCTGTTCTTTTTTAGGAGATCATATTCTCATCTTTTTCTTGGGGATATATTTGTCACAGATGGAACTAAATAAGTTACAAAATCTTTTTAGTGAGACGTCAAGATCAGATATTAACTCGAGAAAAAGATCAGTCTGTTTCTTTCAAAGCTTGTTTCAATAAGCCAATCCTAGCGTCCTCCAACTTTCTAAAAAAAATATATACTGGAAGCCTACCCTCCCTCTTTACTGTCCAGTTGCAGTAAGTGGACAGATGGTCACTTAAAATGTTAAGGAGCCCCCCTGAACTGGCAATCTGGGACGGATGCATTATGACAGTCCAATCTAAGATTGTACTTTGTCCAGTTTTGTGGTTAGGGCTTGTAATTACATCTATTAGCTGTTGGACTCGTAGCTCTTGAAACAAGTCACATGTAACAATATGTTTTTCATCTCCCCAGTTTATATTACAATCCCAAGTTAAGATCCATTCACGATTAGCCGGGAGGGATTTCTTAAAAGTGGAAACAGTTGCTAATTTGGTTTCACCCATTCCTGGGGGTATATAAACTGTACTTATTATGAGACATCTTCAGTGCTGTACACCTGGGGCAAATTCCTCTGTGGCTGAGGAATGCTTGTAGCTTGCAGTGTTCAAGTGCAGTCATTTCAATCACCTTAGAACCCCAAGTATTTGTTTTAGGCCAGTATCCTCCTCTCTCTGTTTATGATCAGGTCTCATACTAATGCTCTTGCCCTTTACTGCAGTGACCCCACTTTGTCTTGTTTGGATGTAATAATTACCTTTGCAGTTTGTTTTTGCTGTGCATGTTTTAAACTGTATGTAACTATTACTGCAAGACTATGATAATCTGTTGAATGCTGCTGCCCTTGCTAGGACCCCCATGAAAACAAGATGATGCATCTCATGGGGTTATTCCGATAGTATTTTCAAGTAAAAAAATAAATTATCTCAGAGCTGGTATTTCTACTTCTATACAGAGTCTGGGAGGGGCGGAAGGCCTGTATTTTTTTGTGAGAAGTCTCTTAAACTTATGGAGAGCAATGTGGTTTTTGAAGCCTGGACCCACTTGGTGTTCAACAAAACCAAGTTACTGAAAATTAAAATGTGTGTGTGTGTGTGTGTGTGTGCGCGCGCGCGCGCATGTGTACATGCATGTTTGAGAACAAGGGTTACTCACTGCTCTTTTCAGTCCATGGAGGAAAGCTGGCTAGCTTTGTAAGAGGAAGGCTGAAGGATTAAGGCTTCCACACATCTGAAAAGCCTTGTGGAGTGGCTGGAGCTGAGGAGAGAGAGAGACCAGTGTGAGTGTGGTCACTGGCAAGCAGAACAACCGAAGGATAAATGGCAGCTCGGTAAATGTGCTTGGAGGTCAAAACCAAACCACTGCCTCCCTTTATATGTTAAATAACCACTCAGCCATCCACTGAGCCAGCAGAGCGTGCCAGGTACAGCTGTAGAACTCATGCAATAAAATCTGACTGGCTTTCATTGTTGCTGTCTGCTCAGTGTGGATGCTGCAAAATATTAGATTGTATAGCAGCCCTGTAGTGAGCTAAGAGCTGGTAGACAGTTCTGCTGTCACAGTAGGTAGGTCATTACTTTGCAGTATGAAAGTCTGTGCAGCCCTAGACCAGTCTAACTTACATACACTAATATAACCAAGGATAGGGCATGCCTGGGAGTTTTATTTATTTTTTTTCCCAATTGTTTAACCAGGTGAGACACACTAAGCTGAAAGCTTGTTTACAGGTGCAACCTGGGAGCACAGGGAAGTTAAGTGACTTGCTCAGGGTCACACAGTATGCAAGTGGGGGCTGGGGAATTCAAACCCAGGTCTCCAGATTTGCAGCTCAGAGCCTTAAACCACTGCGGTATACTGCCTCCCCTTTTACGTGTAGGTGGGTCAGTGAGAATGTCAGAATGGGCCTTATTCCCAGTGGTTAATAATTACCATTATGTGTAATTTTATCACCCTCCGGGCTACAGAAGCAGCCTAATGTGTATTTGTGCTGGCCTTTTCAGCACTTCGTAAAAACTCTAGTATCCCAAGTGCAGGCATCAGGGAGTTACTTTACTTTTGTTGCCAAGGAACGGGGCAGACAAGATGTGGCCAATACATAAATGCCAGTATCTATAGGATATTTTTAGAGGGCCAGAGAGGGCTTTTGGGGAGGTAGCGGTGGGTAGGGATTGAAGTTGGGCCCACTCAGGGACATTTGTAATTTGAGAAAGTTGTATGCAGCCAGCCCGACGTTGCAGAGGTAGGGCTCCCGCTTGTGGGGCTGATGACCCGGGTTCAGGTGCAAACTTGAGTTGTTGGAGGGTCGGCCAGGGGGAGGAGGATCGAGTGTCCATAGAATTGCCTTCATCATCCAGGGTGGGAGGGACGTGAAGCCTGGCATTTTCCTGGCTACTAGTGGCTGCAAGGGGCACATCAGCTAAGACCACACATTACTGGTAGTTCTTCTCATTTTTTCTCAGTCTTTCACTCTTGTGATGTTTTCTGGTTCCAAGGGCATCTTACTGTTAGCAAGCTAGGACCAGGAGAAAGAGACAGAGAGAGTTGCAGGCTATACTAGTTTTATTAGAGTTTTTTTCATGGCCCTTGGGGTTGCCACAGTGGGCACATTCCCTAGAGCAGACATGTTTCCCTCTGGGGTTCCCTGGTGAGTTAGGAGCCCTGTCTGTACATCTCATTTTCAAAAGGAAAAAAATAAGTCCTCTTCACTGACTGCTAATGTGCTGTGGACACCCTTTGGGGGCTGTTCTGTTTCCAAATTCTAGCTTGACTGAGGCATAGGCCATTGAGTCTGTCTGTCTCATCTGCACTGGGATCCCATTCTCTGGCTACCCCATGTTTTAAGCTGAGCCAGAGCCTAGGCTGATAATTGTACCTTCAGTACTCCTTGTGTCACTTACTGGTTTAATAATTATGATGCTTGCTGCGCATGAGCAAGCTAACATTTCAGAGGTGTGTCACTGTCGGGTCCAGTGCAGCTCAGGCTGCAGTGGGCTGGACAGTGACAGACCAGTGGTCAGCCAGGCTGATCATGACATAGTTTATGGCTTGCTGGGTGGAAATTTCCTGTAGTTGAAAGGAACGAGCCACTTCAATTCAGAGTGGCTCTATCCTTTCATCTGCATGCCCAGCAGTCTCTTGACTAGCATCATGATCAGCTTGCTGGCCATCTTCCTACACCAGCCTCAAAACAATCACACCCTCTGCCAGATATCCCGTCCATCTCCCCATTGCTTCCCATACCCCATGTCCCTTTCAAATAGATCCCACCTCTGCTAAGTATCCCTACCACCTCCCCGTCGCTTCCCGTGCCCTTGTAAATATAAAACTGACACTTGGGTGCCCAGTCCCCAGTGTCGATACCTGAAATTGAAAAAAACATCCCTCATAGTCTTTCTTTATTTTTACACCCTGTAAAAAAGAAAACAGTCCATCAATGTCTTTTGTCACCGCTGCCATTACTCCCACCCCAGCCAATCCACCCACTTGGCACCCACCACTCCACACCCTCTTCCCCTTAATTACTGGGGGTCCAATGCCGAAATCCTCTCTGGGCTGAAAACATGTCTTCACGCTTGAATGCCAGACCAAGAACTGAATAAATCAGGTATGTGTGTCAATGTATTTTGGTGTGTTATGAACTTGTTCTCATAACTTAGTCATTTTGTAATGTTTTTCCCCAAAATTTTCAACATGGCCTTTTTGGGACCTCACTTCATGAACAGGATAGGAAACATTTTTCAAATCCTGCCCAAAAGATGACTTTGCAGTCACCCAACGTAATCATATTTCTGAGGGGTTTTTTTTTGGGGGGGGGGGGTTGAAAATTTTCACCTACCAAGTTCATGAGGCGGGGTCCTAAGAAGACTACATTATGTTGAAATTGGTGTCAAAATATTTAAAAAACATAGTTATGAAGGTACAGTACATTGAACGTTTTCAATGCTGGCTCATAAATTTGGTAAATTTTCAATATTTTGACCCCAAATTTTCAACATTGCCATTTTTTCACATCACCTCGTGAATGTGGCAGGTACCATTGTTCAAATCCTGGCCAAAATGTGCTTTCACATTAGTGGCATGAAATTACATTGCAGCCTGTATTTTATAAATGACACCTGTCATGTTCAGAAGGAGTGGTCATAAAAAGACTATATTGAAAATCCGAGGTCAAAATATCACAAAATAAAGTTGTGAAGAAGAGTTGACATTTTTTCAATGTTTACTCGTAGCATTGCAACGTGTACAGATTTTGGCCTCCAGTTTTCAACATAGCCCTCTTGTTACCCCCACCTCATGAACATGACCGGTGTGATTTTTCAAATCTCCTCTGAAACATGTTTTCACATTTTACAAATGGGATTTAAAAAAAATTCTACCTGCTATGATCATAAGGTAGGGTTATAAAAAGACTGTTAGCAATTTGGGGTCAAAAAAACAACAAAGTTGTGAGGGTACGTTAAATTATATCAATGTTTACTCATAACTTTATGCTTTTGCAGGTTTTGGCTCCAGATGTTTATATAGTCCTTTTGTTACACCTCCTGATGAACATGGCCGGTGTCCTTTTTCAAATTCCCTTTCAAACATTTCGCACTTCCTCTGTGAAATCACCTTCCGGACAGAATTTAAAAAAATCCACCTGTCTAATCTGTGTAGCTATGCTGCTCTTTACTGGGAAAATTACACTCTAAAAGCTGGACCTCACTGAAGATGTAACTTACTTTTCAGCTGGGCTATCTTGGGTAAATATGTTATATAAATGGGTAAAAACAAGATATTGCATCTCGGGTGTGCTATCCTGGGTAAGTACTGTGTAAAAATTAAGAAAAGCATGATCCCATTGAAAACAAGAAAGCACCTGAGCTGTGTTATCCTGGGTAAATACAGTACAAAACTGTGTCAAAGCAGGACCCCATTGAAAATGAAATATTGCATCTCAACCGACTTTTCTTAGTTAAATGTATTGCAACACTGTAAAAAACAGAACCCTACAGCAGAACCCCACTGAAAAGGAGAAGATGCATCTTAGATGATCTGTCCTGGAAAAATACATTATAAAAGCAGGACCACACTAATAACGAGATATTACATCTCACCTCTACTATCCTGGGTAAATGCTGTCTAAAACACTAATATCAGGGCTATACTATACATAGATACTGATGGCAGATAAGGGCCTTTGGCCCACCTAGTCTGCCCAATTGCGCATGCAATTTTGCATCTTCAAGCTTCTCTTGAACTGGGTTGTCCCCTTCCCCCAACTGCTAGGATCCCCCAGTGCCTATCCCATGCATTCTTGAATCCCGTAATCATTGCAGTCCCCACCACCTCCTCTGGCAGGGTGTTCCACTTGTCCACCACCCTTTCCTTGCAGAAATACTTCCTCACATTACCTCTGAACCTCCCTCCCTCCAGTTTCATCCCATGACCCCTAGTTCTGGAACATCTCTTCCTCTGGAAAATCGTGTTTTCCTGCACTTTGTTTCTCCCTGTGAGATACTTGTATGTGTCTATCATATCATATTCCTGGGTCGTACCTGAAAATAGGCATTCCTTGTTTAGTGTGCCTGGTACCCGGTAAATAAAAGCTAATAAATATCTCCCCTCTCTCTCCTCTCCTCTCCTCCAGGGAGTACATATTCAAGTCCTTCAGCATATCCTTGAACTATACTGGCTATCCACAGATTATTCAGCCCACTAGAAGACTATTTAACTGCAGGAGAAGGACTTAATATGACTAAAAGTATTGGTGACCCCCACCTTCCCCCTCCACACAGTAACCCTGAATCCATATACAGGTGACACCTTAAAAGTAAAGAGGGACGTCCTAGACAGTAAGGGCCTGCATTTAGCCAGATTCTTGCTCTGTTCTTTTCCCTACTTGGTGGGTTTTCTGCTGGCTACTATGGACCACATGTACTGTAGATGGGAAAGAATAGGCATTCATTTAATGGCACATTTCATCTTACAAGGGCGCCCCTGATTTTTTGCAGAATTGCAGGCCTAGTTTGCTCCCCCCCACCTGATTCGGCTCAGATACATGCAAGTCATAGATTGCATCAAGCCACTCCTTACCAGTTGCCCAGACAATACCTTTGCACTGGCTTTCATTGACATCTTTGAACAGGCACTAGGGGAAAGGTTCCATTGTCTAAACTGATGTCACATTTGTATGAGGCATTGGCCCAGTTAATGAATGACGATGTGGACTCGATTAAAAAGAGTCTGGGAACAGGATTTGGCTCTTGAAATCACTGAATGAAATTGGCAAAGGCACCTAGCAGATATGCAAACAGTTACTTAACATCTTTGAAAGGAATTCTCCAGAGAAGTAATGCCGATAATTTCATACTCCAGTAACTCCGGTTAAGTACCTTCCAGGGAGGAGAGCATTTTGCTGGAGGAACTGTGGCAGTTTAAAAGCCACGCATGGGCATATGTAACGGGCATGCCCCTTAATACAGACTTTTGAGGCCTTGAGGCAGGAGATAAGATTTTTACTATGCAGGTGGTTTTATGTATTTTTATTTATTTATTAAATAGAATCAGAATTACAGCCCTTTGAGTCATAGACTCTTTTTCAAAAGCTCCACGTCAGATAAAGGTAAAGTACAGAGGAAATAAAAACATACACATACAATAATAAAGTAATAATACAAGGTCATACAGTCCTGGCATATACGTAATTTGTGGGTTACATCAACTGGGAGCATAAAGAAGGTCCCGGGTCGGAGTTAAGACAGGATACGGTTCCGTAGTGTCTTGAAGGACCCAGAGTCGTAATATCTAATCAGTGGGACTGGGAACCTAGGAGAGACATAGCAGGAAGGCTAATGAGAAATTATTCTTTATTTACAGGTTACTTACTGGGATAGAGTAGGTGCCCGCATGCAGTATGTCTCTGAGTGAGGTTCTGGGGGGGGGGGGAGATTATAAAGGGTGTGGGGGTTTAATTACATTCACAGGTTGTTGAGTCAAGGAGTAGGGTTTTCAGACCTGATTTAAATAGGTAGAGACTCTGGGTGAGGGAGATGGAGGAAGGTAGGCTGTTCAGCCACAGAGGAACACAATGGCAGAAGGATCGTTGTCCAAGAGATGTTGTACAGTGGGGGACTAGGAGAGTGGGGTTAACTGAGTGCCTTTGAGCCCTCCTGTGAGGGGCTGCATGGATAAGTGGGCGGAGGCCGATTGGGGCTAGCTTAAGTTGTATCTTTTTTGCAAGGAGGCAGGCATGGTACTTAAGTCTGCCTTGGAAGTTTAGCCAGCCAGTGTGTTTATATAGCTCACATGTGTGAGTTAACCTGCCACATCCCATGACTAGGCGGCAAGCTTTGTTGAGGGCGAGGTTGATGCTGCATAGGGCAGTTTGATCAGCCGACCCATAAATCACTATTTCGTAGTCCACCAGAGATGGAATAAATGAGGACACAGCGAGATGCATTGCCTGCGGGGGTAGGCAGTGCTTATGCCTGTACAGGATCCTTAGTCTACTGTTAATAGAGGAGGAGGAGACTTGCTGTATGTGTGAGTGGTAGGAGAGGGAGGTGTCTAATGTGATACCAAGGTATTTGAAGTAGGAGACCTGTTCAAGCACAGAACCAAGGACGTTCATTATGTAAGGCCCCGGACCCCTGCCTTTTTGCAGAACGACAGATGGTATGCTGTTGAAGCTGACAGCAGTACCTGTTGGGGACTGGGTTCGGGAAGGACTAGGTTACTCGGCACAAGGGGCCTAGGTTTGGCTACTCTGCATAGGGGCACCCAAGTAAATCCGAACACAGGAAGCAATAACTGTAATGTCCAATACCAGGAATGGGATTCTAAAGTGTGGCTTTTATTCACATCCAAACTGAACAAACAAAGCATAGACGGACCCCCACGGGGCTACATTCCTGGTAATGCAGATAAGAGCAACAGAACACTTCTTCAACATTTCAGCCCTCAGGCTCTGAGCCCACCAGGCACACAGCCCGGACTTGCACGCAGCTTTGGGAACACAGTCCGACTTGTACACTATGGGTTTTTCCCTGGCCCGGCTCCCCTGCCGGCCACTCGATCCCGGTTCATATGGCAGTGAGCCAAATTTTCGGTTGGTGGCTCCCGAGACCACCTTAGAGCCTTCGACTCCTTAAGAGAAATTTCCTTTCAATCCCACGTCTGGGTACTTCCCTCATCATCACTGGCCAAGTGCATGAGGCAAAGTAGAAATCCACAGAGCAAATCCGTAGAGGCGGACCTGGTTACTAAAGGTGGGGGGTCTCCCACCTCCAGCTCCCACAATCCATACCCAGCCATTTCTCTGGACATTAAAGAACTCTTTTGAAAGCTTGGCAATGTAGATTAAAGGGTAGACGTATAGCACATCTCCTCTACATGTCTTGACTTTCCCCTTGTGCTGAACTTGAACATACTTTTACTTTGGCTAAGCCTGTTCCTCTAGGCCTCCCACTAATGCAGCAGTCCAATCCCCATTTTAACACAGTTCAGGTGAAACATGGGCCCTTTATCAAGAGCAGAACTCACCCATTGGTTGCAGGTGCACCACAGGCGAATCTTGACAGCTTCTTGTGCCACAAAACATTTGGAAAAAATAAGCAGCTTCTTCTCTAGCAGTAGCCGGGGGGTTGCCCCTGGAATAGCAGGCAAACCTTCCACCCCCATACCCTCAGGGATGGGGCACAGAGACCAGTATCAACAGTCTCCACCACTTCAAGAACAGCTTACTGTGTTCCTCTTTAGGCAGAAACATACACCTTTCCCTAAAAGTAGCTCTATATCAGAGCTTAGGCTCCAAGAGCCTGTGCACAGACTGCTGTGCTCCTCTCTTCTTCACTGCTCACACAACTCTGATTTCAAAAACTCCCAACATTCTAACCTAACTCCCTTCTGCAGATTCCAATGTGGCTTATACAGCTGCGATAGTTCTATGATGATGTCATCCCTCACTCTCAGCTGAGACTGAGAACAGAGTGAGACAGTGTGAAATCCATTTAACTGGAGTTTCACAAGCTGCCTTCCCTGCCTACCACTAGGTCTTACTGGGATTCTAGTAACCCCGGGTAACAGGGGGGTTACAATTACAACTAGTGGAGCGTGACAGTGGGGGCTTTGGCAGTGGGCAAAGATCATAGGTTTTGTTTTCTTGTAGTTGATTATAAGGTGGTGTTCAGAGAACCAGGTTTCCAGCTCCCTAAAGAAGCCCTGTAGGGAAGTTTGTAGAGAATTTGGTTGAGAGTGTTATCAAAAGACTACCGCATCATCTGCATAAAGCAGCATCTTACCGCTGCAGGATGTAGGGAGTGAGTTTAGGAAGTGTGTGAAGAGTAGAGGGCCAAGTATAGACCCTTGTGGGACACCAGTTAGGACCGGTTTGCTGGGGGAGACAGTTGTATTGATTTTGACATGTTGTGTCCGACCTGTGAGATCATCTTTGAACCAGGCGGTGACCTCTTGTGCAAAATTAAGGGATGGGAGGGTAAGGAGTAGTAGCTCGTGACTGACAGTATCAAATGCCTTGGTCAGATCAACATAGAGAGCCCCTGCCACGGAGCCTTGTTCTAGGGCCTCATGTATAAATGTAGTTAGTTAAGTGAGGGCAATTGAGGTGCTGTGCCCCCTCCGGAATCTGTGTTGTTCGTGGCAGAGCAGGTCGTGTTTGGATAGGTAGTCAGTTAGTTGATCCAACACTATTTTTTCTAGGGCCTTAGAGAGGGGTGGCAGGATGGATATTGGTCTATAGTTGCTTGTGTCGGTGGGGTCGCCACTCTTCAGGATGGGGGTTATTATTGCTCTCTTCCAAGCAGAGGAGAAGTGGCTGAGGCATAAGGACAGGTGGAGGATTTTGGTGAAATGAGGTAGTGTCACATCCAGCGTAAGCCGAATGAGTTTGAGGTCCAGGGAATCACTATTGTAACAAGAGTTCGCCAGGGCTTTGGTGACATAGCATTTTGCCTCATTACAGAAGATGACTTATAGCCTGAAGGGGGTAGGGTTGGTGGTGGCCGAGGTGTCTGTGGGGGGTTGGTGGCAGGGTCAGAGAAATTAGGTGGGAGAAGATGGGAGAGATCAGAGTAAGGATGTATTGAGTGCATCTGAGATAACATTGGGGTCCTGGGAAGTTACTCCATCTACTGTAAGCTGAACAGGGGTAGAGAATACAGTTTTCCCACAGAGTTCCTTAATATTGCTCCAGAAATTTTTCCAAGAGCCCCAGGAGGTGGTGAGGGTTTGCTTATAGTATGCAGCTTTGGCTTGCCGGGTAGCCCATGTGCATCTGTTTCTAGCTTCTCTGTATTGTTGTCTGTCCTGCAGGAGCTGGGAGTCAAGGGCCTTATGCCGTAGGTTGTTCCTGTGGTGCCTTTGGTCTGGTAGTGCTTGGGTGATCCAGGGGGTGTTTGTTTTACTATCTGATTGGAGAAGGGTGCGAATATGTCACAGGCCTTATTGAAGATGGCAATAAAGTAGGTAAGTGCAGTGTCCACGGACTGGGCGGTGTGAATGGGGACCAATTGCAGGAGGCAAGGTGGGACTTGAGCCATGTGAGGGTTCCTTTCTTGAGGCGTCTTTGTAAAGAGACATTTGTGGGGTTGGGGGGGATTTTAGTGGACCACAAGCAGGTCACTGGGGAATGGTCACTTAGGTCAGGGAGCACTGTAACTTGGGAGATATTATTAGGCCTGTTGGTGAGGATTAGGTCGATAAGGGTTGAAGTCCTCATTCTAGTGTCAAGTCTGGTCAGGGATTTGACGACCTGGGTGAGGTCACAAGCTAGGGCTGAGTCCTTGTATGGGGACGAGGCAGACGCTAACCAATTGGCATTGAAATCTCCCAGTAAAATGACATCATTCTTTGGTGGAAGGTGGGTGATGCTGTCCAGTACTGATTCAAAAGTGAGCTTTTGGTTGCAAGGGGGAAATGTAAACCACCACAACGTGGAGGGTTTAACCCAGGTTGCCAAGGCTGAGCTTGACTGTTATGGACTGGGCTCCATGCATTGATGGCAGTATGGGAACCACCAAGGAGCAAAGGGAGGATCTAACGTAGATGGCACAGCCGCCTCCCCCTCTTACTGAGCCTGTCAGCGCGATGAATGGTGTAGTCGCTGAGGGTGACCGATACGTTAAGTATTTTGTCTGAGAGCCAAGTCTCAGATAGGGCTAAGACATCAGATGAGTGCTGGGCAATCCATCCCTGCAGGGGGGGTGAACTTCTTCTGGAGGCTGCAGGTATTAAGTGTGGCCAGCAGCATGTTTGCTTTCTAATGAGACATTAGGGGTGGGTAGCCCTGGGTTACGGTGTATATTCCCTGATAGGAGCAGGAGGAGGAGCGCATGTCAGAGTAGGGCTAATCTGAGCAGCTTAGGTGATGCGCATTTTGACTGGGAATTAGTGAGATTTTTAGCGTGTGTGATGGGGACTGGAAGGGTTCGTATGAGGTGGGTTATCAGGGTGGGGGGTAAAAGAAGATGGGTACCAAGATGGTAGCTAATGAGAGGAGCAGGGGGTTGTAGCCTGAAGGGGAATAGTGTAGCAGTACAGCGAGAGTTGTGGGCATAAGGATTGATTTCTAGAGCAGGGAGGTAGTATGTGCACGTAAGGTGGCGTAACATGGGGGGAGTGTGGGTGTTCAAATTGCGGTCCCACCAGGATGTTATGCAAGAGCGTGTAGTGTAGTTGGCAGTGGTGCATCCATACTGGGGAAGTTCTGCAGAGGTGGGTTGTTGAGTCATTTGGTGTATCAGTCTGGCAATGAGGACAGGCATTAAGAGATGTGGGAACATGTTTACTATAGAAGTGGATCAAGCACAGTATGATTGAGAGTAGTGGCCACTAGTGGTGAGCTAGTATAAGCTGCTGCTGGAGAATATGGACTGTCACTACAGGGTGCTAACCAGAATTGCACTGTATATATTTAACTAATAAGATGTTCCTGCTATCAAATCTGCTGAAGGGATTGTGTGCCCTGCCAACCTGCTTGATCACTGCTAAAACAAGATCTGGCAGAGCCACTACGACTGTGAATGCATTAACTAGATAAGGTGTTTCATGGGCTTAAACATAAACATTTATTTATTTATTTAAAAAATATCAGATTTACAAACGTTTACGTCAGAGACTCATTTACAAAGGCACCTCATTGAAACTAATACAAAGACAGCACAGTTAACAAGTCTAAAAACAATGGCCCAGAGAGCAGACAGTTATAAATTCTGATGGGTCTCGCCCCTCCTGGTGTCGCTACTCTCCTACAACCTAAAAAAAGCAGCCGAAGCACCAGGGGGTCCAAACCGCAGCAGTTCCAAATCCCCCGCTGCTGCACAACCCAAGGTCAACGAGCTACTGCTTATCTGGCCGCAAGCTGGCTAAATTAACTCTCTAGTGATATCTCCACTGCCTCCACGCTTGGTGCTTTCAAAACCAGGCTCCACCACTCACTCATTGCCTCTAGCACCTGTGACTGTAATGTCTAACAACGGAACACCACAGTCTGGACTCCCGGATTATGAACGGATCCCTTACTCTGAGGCTCCCCTTGTCTGTTACATCTATGAGGGCCACAGCCTCTTAGCACTTTCCACCACCACCCTGCCCAACTCTTGCACTTCTCTTGTTCTCTGACAAAGCCTCCTGGCTGCATCCCCCTCCTTCTTCCTCCACTCCCCCACCGTCCCCTCTACCCATCCCTCTAGACCCCCTTACCCACCTTACCTCTACCATTTCCCTCTGTCCCACCTTATTCACTTGCTGCCTCCCCCCTTTTCCTCCTCCCCACCCCTTTTTCCCCCCTTTATATAGGTGCATCCAGCTATGTACCACTAATGCTAGTTGTATGTACTTCCATACATGCTTTTGCCTGTTATGTTCTGTCTTGCTGTAACTCATGACGTGGAACCTTTGTAAAAGAGCCTTGGCTCAAAGGTATTTGTAATCCTAGACCTAAATACATAAATAAATAAATAAATAAATCCTAGTGTGTCCTTCCCTCTGCTATCAGGAGTTTTTCCTAAATTAGCTTGCTAGCTGTATGGTAGTTTTTCGACCCCTGGGGATCTCCATGACACATAGTTTTATTGGCTTTCTTTCTCCTACGTTGCCCCCTGTCTCATGTGAATGATGTAGCCGTGCCCTTAGATTTAGCATGTGTACTGCTTTAAAATTAGTTTAGCAACAGCAGAGCCTTGTAACTGTTCTTATCCAGGGAGGACAAATGTCAACAGTTAGTTTAGCAGCTACCTGAGAGCAAGCTAACGTGTTTCTGTAAGATAACTGCTACTAAATAGCTCTAATTCACTATTTTTGTTTTCTCTGTGTATCAGGTCTAGCTAGCAGGAGTGTTTTAACATCAAAAACACAAATAATGAATTAGAGCTATTTGGCAGCTGTTTTAGCCAATAAAACTATTTGTTATGGAGATCCCCATGGGTCGTAAAACTGCCATACAGCTAGCAGGCAATTTAGGAAAAACTCCAAATAGCAGACAGAGGGAAGGACACACTAGGCCTTAACATACATATCAAAACATTCTACATAACATATGTTTTTTGCACATTCTGGGTGGACTACTCCTTTAAAACAACTTCAACCTCTCCCCTCCCCTCCCCGTGACAGATTGCATTCTGGGAAGATTACCTTGGCAAGGTGCTATAAAAAAAAACCTGAAAAACAGGTTTAATGGAGTGAATGCTGACATCCTATTGCTAGTGTCCATGATAAAATAAAAAATAGTTAAGATTTTTTTTTTTATGTCAGCTCTGATTAGAATAGCTTTTAAAATCACCAGTTTTCTTGGTCAGTGTTTTCTAATACATCTCAAACTTAAAAGAAAAAACACACTTTATCATCAAAGTCTGTTTTCAGCTTCCTACTATACACTTCATTTGTAAAAAAAAAAAAAAATGAAAAATGATCTTGTCACAGACCACAATCAGCACTAACTACTAACAGAATGCTGATACCTACATTTACAATTTAGCAAATACTTGAAATCTAATTGAGTGGGGTTGCTGTAAGAAAACAGCTAGAGTCTGTTAATTATATCATTTTATAGCATCGATGATCTGGGCAGTTAGATCTGGGTTTGAATCCCACAGCCCCCACAAAAAAAAAAAATAAAAAAATGAAAACTTTCTTACAGAGCTAGATGTGTGTCTAGGTCTCCTTCTGAGCCCCCAGGTGGTTCTGATAATCATTTGTTCCAAAGGATTTTTAAGTTAATTTGAAGGCATCAAATATCTTCTGTTCTGTTCTCCACTGCACAGGCATGTCTGTTAGTTGATAAGGTCCCAAACTAGTGTATCTGGTTACAGCATGCTAAAGCTATCTCATGCCCCTCCCACATGAATCAGAAAAAAGTTTGGGGTGGAGGCGGAGGTGGATCTTACTCCAAAAAAAAACCTAATTCTTCCTCCCACTACTCAGGTTCTAGTTCTTGTAAATTTAGGAAAAACTCCTAAGTTTTAAGTTTGAGACCCATTTAAGAAAGAAAATAGTACCCTGCAACCATTGACTTACATGAAAACGTATTTATTTGAGGGTAGAAAACATTGCTTGGAGGAGAGTAACGCGGAGGAGACTATTTACACCTTCAGTCAGTTCCACAGACAGAAAACATGACATCACTCCTTTTTGTACATGCAATACTCCTGTAGGCTCCGCCCACAGTCGTAAAAACTAGTAAGATGTTCCTGCTATCAAATCTGCTGAAGGGAATGTCTGCCCTGCCAACCTGCTTGATCACTGCTAAAAAAAACTACTACTAAAAACTGGCTGATGACCACTGTACCATTCATCAAGATGTGTCAGGACTTGATAATTGATATCTGTATTGTGGAAATATTTACTGCCCAGCTAAATCATACTCATGAAGATTTGAACTACTTTGGAGGAGTTGGATAGCATACATTATGGCATATAAAACTGAGTTTGTATCTTCAATGCAGGGGATTTCTTTACAGCCTTTGAATATTTCCCTTACAGGAATGGAACCCACCTTCCAGCGGCTGATTTGTTTATGACACTCACACTTTGTGCACAAGGACACTTCTGAGTGACTTTCATTATATATTATGTCACTTTTTAATGGCTGGCCTGATATTTCATCAGCTTGACCTCTGTTTAGCTATACCTTTTAAATGTGAGACAGTGTTGACTTTGCAGTACTGTTTGCTCACTGTATTGTCTGTATGTTATACACAAAAATCTTACATAAATAAAAAGTTACAAAAATGTGTAAAATCAGGACTCCATTGCAATTGACACATTACATCTCATCTGATCAGTCTTGGGTAAATATATAGTAGAAATGTGTTCAAGCAGGACCCAGTACAGCAGCATGCAAGCAAACATTTGCCGTTGATAAATGTTTGTTGTAAAGTGGCACAAGCAGATGCAGCCAGGAACCTTACTGTTGGAGACATGTCACTTGACCAGCCATAAAAACACTTCTTATAAAATGGGAACTAAGAATCCTAGATTTTGACTGGCTAAAACTTGTTCCTATCCATTAGATTGAGGCAGCACAACCAGTATATATTGAAAAGTCCTGGTACCAATGTTTCTCAGTTACTAAAAATATCAGTGTGCAGCTCTTTGATGTTCCAGTCCCTAATCCTGGTTTCACTTTAATTCACACTACTACCTTGCTTGGTCCTCTCTCTGTCACTGAACTAAAACACCTGAAGCCGTTTTTTCCAGTTACAAAAATGTGAAGGTATTTTTTTTAATTTAAAGGGAAAAGGAGAAGGGGGGGTGAGGTGACTTTAAGAGACAGTTAACACTAAAAGCACACACACACACCATAGTGACTCATACAGTGCAACTCTGGTTAGCACCCTGTAGCGACAGCCCATCTGTGTAGGGACTATATTGCACAAAACTATTAATTTTTAAACAGTTGTGAGTTTTTTTTCTCACTTTTTTACACAAAACCAGTTTTATAAGTGCAATGGGACACTCTTTGGGTGATGGTTGTGCTGCCACAACCACACTTCCAGGGGCTGAAGACACTTGGCCTGCAGTCTCATGCCTTACTGTGCCCCTGGGCATTTGGTTGTGGCAGCACAAAGTAAAACAATATGAATGTATCCATGCACAGTTAGGTCTTTGATCCCCTTTCTGTGCTTAATAATCCTGTTTTGTTTTTTTAAAGAAAAATCCATTTTATAACATAGTAATACACATCATGGTATGCATTAAAGCTTTTATAGTGTGTAGTTGATCCTTGTTCAGCATGAATTTCCATCCTTGCTGAAATGTTGTTGTACCACAGTTCAAAGGTCATGGAACATTGTTCTGCAACAAAATATCAGCTGATTGGAAATCCGTGGGCCACCTGATCTAAGAACCGCTGCACGCATAAATCAGTTAAAAAATGCAACGCAGTAGAGACGCACATGGGAGGAGGGTTGGGGGTTGGTCAGTCACAAAACCGAACATTGAATGCATCAGCACAACAAATAAAAGATGACACGTATTCATCCACTCTAAATTTTTTTTTAATTGTTGTTGTCCCTTAACTTGCCTTTCTGTAATTTCAACGCGGCTCCACTTTCCGTTCTCCCGCTTCACACTGACATATGCATGGTCGCAATAATCTATCTCCCTGACTTTAAAAAAACAACAAACAAAAAAAACACTATACATTATAAAAAATACTGGATGGTCAACCTCATGCCCAACCAGCCTGTTCTGCCACCTTGAGGTTCAGGTGACATCAGACCGTTCTGTGGTAGAACAGGCTGGTTGTGCATGGTTGCCAATCTAGTACTCTCTATGTAATGCGCTTCCCAGGATCTGTGAGGACACCTGACCTTTGGACTCCTACTCCACAAACCTCTGGGGCATGCATCACAGATTCATGGCCCTTGTCAGGATCTTCCAGTTGCTTCTTCTACTATCTGGCAATGTTCACCCCAGTCCTGGCCCAGCAGTCCCCCCCCTAACAGCGGTCACCCAGAGGGCTTCGAATAGCCGCCATGAATATTTATAGCCTGCCTAAAAAAACAGCACCCGTGCAGTGCTGGACGGCACAGCACCAACCATACATTCTGGCTTTAACAGAAACCTACATCCCACCCTGCAGCCAATCCCCTGCCTGTAAAGTGCTCTCTGTCTACCTAGCCAGCCACCCCCACAAAATGGAACAAATCCTAGTTGGGGATCTCAACATAAACTGGCTGGCAAGCTCATCAACACACACCAAAGATACCTTTGCTGAGTTAGATATAACCCAACTGGTATCCCAGCCTACCAGGGCCAACCCCACTAATGGTACCCACACCCTACTAGATATCCTGCTCACCAGTCATCCCCACCATATTACCGACCTGGGTATCCTATCCAATGCCTTAAGCGACCACTCCCCAATCATCTTCAGCTGGTCCTGTCAGCTGCCTAAACCACCACCAAATATCACCTTTCGATTATGCCCAGGAGGCATAGCCAAACTCAAACAATATCTAATTAACTGGGACTGGTTTCCTATTTCCCAAACCCAGCACATAGATGATGCATTGTACTACTTCACCACCACCTTTAATACCACCTGTGATGCTTTTGCACCTACCATCAAAGTGACCACTAAGAAACGTAGTGCCCCTTGGATCACCCCAGAACCCCTACAGTAGTTCAAAATGTGTGACAACCTCTGGCATCGTGCCACTGCCTCCGGTTTGCTAAGCAATAGGCAGGCCTATAATGCTGCCTGCAATAAGTGTACCTGGGCAATCTGCAAGGTCAAGGTGGAGCACTACAGAACTGCACTAGCTACCTCCTGTGGTAGCACAAGAAAGTTCTGGGATAACATCAAGGAGCTTAATGGTAAATCCCATTCTCCCTTCCCCCACACAACTTAGTGTTACCAGTCCTACCACCACAGACACACTTCACATAGCTAACTGTCTCAACTCCACCTTCTCAGACCTCAGCTCAGTCCTCCCTAGCAACTTTTTCGATCCAATTCAGCCTACGCCACCACCTGAGCCCCTCCACCCCCCTTCAAACTCAGTCATTACCCCTACAGAAGCAAAATCCTACCTATCCAAAGCCCTCCAGAGCTCCAGTTACTGCAAAGATGCCTTCAATATGCGTATCCTATACCTTGCGTTAGACTCAGTTATCTCCCCACTCACGGACCTTCTAAATCTGTCCCTGCGCCTGGGCCAGTTCCCAACCTCATGGAAAACGGCAGTGATAACACCAATATTGAAATGTGGTGACAGCTCCCTCCCAAACAACTACCGGCTCATCTCAATTCTCCCCCACTCTCTAAAGCCAATCAGCTCACTGACTACCTCCTCGCCCACAACCTCTTATGTAGGGAGCAGCATGGTTTCAGAGCTGGTCATAGCACTACGACTGCCCTCACAGAATTCGCTAACTCCCTGCACTCCATGCTTGACAAGGGGCACCTCGCAGGGCCATGTTTATAGACCTCTCAAAGGCATTCGACACGGTTTCTCACCCCCTCCTTCTTAACACATTACAACAAATTGGGGTCTCATTGTCCACTCTCATAGTTCTCCAGCTATCTTTCATCTAGAACCCAATGTGTTAAAATTAATAATACCATATCTACTATGCTGCCTGTGTGCTCAGTAATTCCCCAGGGATCTATCCTGGGTCCCCTGCTATTCAGCATCTACCTCAACGCCGTGCTTAAATCCTGCCCCGGCAACCTTCTCCTCTACACAGACGATGCTGTTCTTTATGCCGCACATCCTGATCCCCCTCTCTCAGCGCACCTACAAAACTCCTTCTCTCAGATTGAACACTGGTTTGCTGAACACAGATTGGTGGTCAACATTAAAAAAACTAAGACGATACTCTCTGCCCATTGCCGAAACAGAGCAAAGGATTTCCCTCTGGAAATACTCTCCGCCTCTCTCATCCCACTGGAACAGGTCCATAAGTATAACTATCTAGGTATTACATTTGACTCTTCCCTCTCGTTCCATGAACAAATAAAAATCCTCACCTCCACCACCAACACCCGCATTGGTCTCCTGTACAGACATAAAGACTGCCTGCCACCTGAAGCACTTCACCTAGCCATTACCTCCTCAGTCTTAACGCTGATGGACTATGGCCTCATGATCTATGCTGCCGCCGACCCTACGGTGCTTCATCAAATACAAGTAGTCATCAATAAGGCTTGCCGGCTCCTGTTTGGTGCTGACAGAAATACACATACCTGCACCCTATACGTGCTCACCAATATCCTCTCCCTTGAGGAAAGACTATTATACCAGACCTGTCTCTTCATAAAAAAAATCCACCTGGGTTTAACCCCAATAGGTGTCATGGCTTCTCTTCAGGCAGCCACCATCTCAGCGTCCACATGGGCCGCCCCAAAAACTATCTGGAAGGTGCCTAGGGTCAGGACCCCCCTGGCCCAGTGATCCTTTCCCCTTAGAGCTCCATCCTGGTACAATGCCCTCCCACTGGCCGTCACATCAATCACCAATCTAGGTCCTTTTAAAGCTGCCTTAAGGGCCCATATTCTCTCCTCACATCAATGCCACTGTAACCAGTAACCTGTGGATCCTCCGCCATGCTGCCAGGCCACGCACCCACCTTTGGCCTGGCAGTGGAGAGCCCTCACTATTTCTAGCCTACAGGCTCCTCACCTCCCTCAGTTGCCAGGTAGTTGCACTGGACCATGAATGCATTGTATTATGTATAAGACAAGGCCTCCCTGAGGCGGTTTACTACCAACTCATATCATGCATTGCTTTAGCTACCAATTGTATAGGTCTTAACCGCTCATTAGGTAAATATGTCGATAGCTCTGCCCTGTTTTAGCTACCAAATGTATAGGCATTAACCCATGCTCATTGTACTTATACTCTGTATGATTGCTCACCCACATTTATTCTATGTATGTACTGTATGAATGTCTATGTTTTATTCTGACGTGGAGCCTTTGGAAACGAGTGTATGACTCAAAGGGTTGTAATTCCGATTTCCTAAATAAATAAATATATTTATACTGTTGTGTTTTATTGTTTACTTACATCCCATGTCCAGTGCAGTGCACTGATCCTCACATCCTGGCAGATGTGGCATACCTGGATTCCAGTAAGGCCTTAAACACCATTCCACACAGAAGACTGGTAAACAAGCTGGGCAGGCTGGGAGTAGGTCCAAAGGTGAAAAAATGGGTACAAAATTGGTTAAGTATCAGGACTCAGAGGGTGGTGGTAAACGGGGTTCATACTGAAGAAGGCACAGTGACCAGCGGGGTGCCACAGGGGTTAGTTCTGGGACGGGTCATCTTCAGTGTCTTCATTAGTAACATCGCAGAGGAGCTGGAAGGGAAAGTATGCCTGTTCATGCATGACACAAAAATCTGCAATAGAGTGCACACACCAAGGGAGTGTAAAAATGAAAGAAGATCTGAAAAAAGCTGGAAGACTGGTCAAGGGTTAGGCAGCTGGGATTCAGTGCCCAGAAGTGCAAAATTATGCACATGGGACACAGAAATCTCAGGTAGCCTTGTGATAGCATAGTGGTTAGAGTGTTTGCCTCTGGAGTACAGTGTCAGAGGTTTCATGGGCAGACTGGATGGGCCTTGCGGTCCTTATCTGCCATCAGCTTCTATGTTTCAAGAGCAGTGTATCACTTAGTGGGGGAGGTGGTAACAACCACAAAACTGGAAACTGACCTGGGGGGTCATCATATCTGATGACCTGAAAATAGCAAAGCAGTGTGACAAGGGAGTGGGAAAGACTAATAGAATGCTGGGGTGCATAGGGAGGGGTATCACCAACAGAAAGAGGGAGATAGTGTTATCCCTGTACAGATCAATGGTGAGGCCCCACCTGGTGTACTGTGTCCAGTCCTGGAGGCCCCATCTCAGGAATGACATAGATCGGGTAGAGGCGGTACAGAGAAGGGCAAACAAAATAGCGCATGGCCTACATAAGAAGCCTTTGGAGGAAAGACTCGAGGAATTAAATATGTACTCTCTAGAGGAAAGGATGGTAAGGGGAGACACGATAGAAATGTTCAAATACCTCAAAGGTCTTAAGTACAGGAGGGGGGCATTTTACACAGAAAGAGATGCTCAAGGACAACGGGGCATTATACAAAGCTGGAAGGGGGAGACTTAGGGTATGTGGGGAAATACTTCACGGAAAGGGTGGTGGATATCTGGAACAGCCTTGCAGCAGAGGTGGTAGGTACTGAAATGATACAGGATTCAAAATGCATGGGATGGACATGGGGGACCTTAGAAACAGGGCTGATGGAGGGGGTTTGGCTGGAGATCAAATAGGGTCTGTGGTAGCACAGTTGGTAGGGACTTTAGAGCAGACTAGCTGGGCCAAGAGGTCCTTGTCTAATGACAGCTTTTGTGTTTCTGTGTTTATCCTCTGTCTCTCACTGCATAGAAACATAGAAGTTGACGGCAGATAAGGGCCACAGGGCATATCCAGTCTGCCCATTTCTTTTTCTACCTTATAAATGTGCCATTGGCCTTTGCTCTGTCAGTGGCCTATTTATTCATACGCATCTGTATTGCTCCCTTATGCCTATCCCATGCCTGTTTGAAGCCCTGCACTGTATTCATAGCCACCACTTCCTGAGGTAGGCTGTTCCATGCATCCACCACCCTTTCTGTGAAAAAGAACTTCCTCACATTACCCCTTAATCGGCCTCCCCCTAATCTCATGCTGTGTCCTCTTGTCCTGCTATTTTTCTTATATAGAAACATGCTAGACTCTTTCACCTTGTTAATGCCCTTAAGGTGTTTGAATGTTTCGATCATATCACCTCTCTCCCTCCTTTGCTCTTGGGTATACATGTTGAGCTCCATTAATCTGTCCTCATATGTCTTCTGATGCAGTCCCTGCACCATTTTGGTTGCCCTTCTCTGGACTGCCTCAATTTGGTTAATGTCCTTGTGAAGGTATGGCCCAGTACTGCACGCAGTACTCAGATGGGCCTAACTAGTGTCTTGTAAAGAGGAATTATTACCTCCCTCTTACGACTTGTGATACCCCTACTAATACACCCTAACATCCCCCTAGCCTTACCTACTGCTTTAGAGGTCTGCTTGGATGATTTCAGGTCATCAGTGATGATGATGCCCAAGTCTCTTTCTTCCTTTGTGACTGCCAGCAACTCCCCTCCCAGCCTATAGGTGGCTTCAGGGTTTCTAATCCCTATGTGCATGATCTTGCACTTCTTTGCATTAAATCCCAGTTCCATCTCTTCTGATCATTTTGATAGTTTATCCAGATCTCTTCTCATTCTGCCCACCCCATCTGGATCATCTACTCTGTTGCAGATCTTGGTGTCATCTGCAAACAGATAAGCCTTACCCTCTAGTCCATCTGCAATGTCACTGATGAAGATATTGAAGAGGACTGGCCCCAGGACTGATCCCTGAGGTACTCCACTTGTGACTTGCGTCTCTTCTGACTGTATACCATTTACCACCACCCTCTGTTTTCTGCTCGTCAACCAGTTTGCCACCCAGTTGACCAACTTCTGACCCACCCCGAGCCTACCCAGCTTATTTATCGATCTTCTGTGTGGAACAGTGTCGAAAGCTTTGCTGAAGTCAAGGTAGGCGACATCAACTGCTCCCCCCGGTCCACCACTCTGGTTACCCAGTCAAAGAAATCTATGAGATTAGTTTGATAGGACCTTCCTTTTGTAAACCCATGCTGTCTTGGATCCTGTGCCTCTATGGATTCCAGGTGTTGCACTATCCTTTCCTTAAGGAGTGCCTCCAAAATCTTGCCCACTACTTAGATAAGACTGACTGGTTGGTAGTTCCCTGCCTCCTCCCTGCTACCACTCTTGTGGAGCGGGATCACATGAGCCCTTCTCCAGTCTTCTGGGACCTCTCCTGTATTCAGAGACTCACTAAACAGTTCTGCTAATGGCTCTGCTAGTTCCACCCTTCGCTCCTTTAGTACCCTGTAATGTATGCCATCAGGTCCCATAGCCTTGTCCACTCTGAGCTTAGCAAGTTCTTGTAGGACCCTTTCTTTTGTGAAGGGAGTAGTGCTCACCTCCCTCCCCCCTGTGTCCATGGTGCTGAGCTGTGGGCCCTGCCCTACCTTCTCTTCAGTAAATACTGAGCAAAAATATCTATTTAGGATATATGCTTTTACAGGGTCCTCCTCCTCACACTCCCCCTTTTCTCCTTTGAGCTTAGCAATACCCCCTCTGGACTTTCTCCTTTCACTAATGTATCTATAGAAAGTCTTGTCACCTACTTTTACTGTTTGTGCTAGTGTTTCCTCAGTTTGGGACTTTGCCTGCCTTACTGCCTTACCTGCTTCCCTTAGGGCAGTTTGGTATCCCTCCCTATCTTCATCCCGCTGTGTTCCCTTATATTTCCTGAAGGCCAGCCTTTTGGCTCTGACCTTTTCTGCTACTGTGTTTGAAAACCAAAGTGGTTTCCTTCTTCTCCACTTCCTTTTCTGTCCAACACAATGAGATGTTGCTTCAAGTATTGCATCCTTAATGCTTGCCCACTTTGCCTGTACCCCCTCACCTGTGTTTCTTTTTGCCAGGGCTAGCTTAACTCTGTTGGCCATTTTATCAAAGTCAGTTCCTCTGAAGTCCCATATTTTTGCCTTGGAATGGGATTATTTAGTTGTAGTTGCCAAATTGAACCATACCATGTGATGGAAACTAGCCCCTGCCTGGTTGAAATGCCAGTATCTCACCCCAGTAGGATTTTGCCTGATCAGGTGAGATTCCCTGGCATTTGGATCAGGCAGTGAGTGACACAGGATGTGAGAATTGGCATGTTGCATTGGACTTGGAGATACTTTGGTCCAAGGTGGCTGGTCCCTTCAACACCTCTCGTAGTGGAATCCTCTTCAAGAGGGTTCCTGTGTCTTTTTGGCACCCTGAAAGGGTGGTAGTTCCTGTAACGGAGACAGAGTATATGCCAAAGTTAGAATCTATGTTGGCACACACATTCTACATACTACCTTCCTTCCAACATATCTCAATACCTTCCCCTTTCATCATCTGCATCACACTATTATTCCAGTACTACCAGACCTTTCCAACAATTCTCACATGTTGCCTCAGCATTCCAGCATTAGGAGTCCACTGGTCCATTGAATCATGATTATAAAAGATGGGCAGGTGGCTCCAGTAGCCTAGTATTTTAGGCGCTTACCTCAGCTTGGGGAAAAGCAGGACTGTGTCTTTAACCCATGATTTCAACCAGTCCCAGCAGGTGGAAAACAGGCAATCCCAAGTACATGATCTCTCCTCCAGGGCAGGAGTCCTATGCTCCTCATGGAATGACTGCAAGGAACCTCTTAATTTTGCCAAAGCCAGCACCTCATACCTGGTTAGTAATGGCCCTGTCATGTGACCTGTTGCTTACCTTTGCTCCAGTTCCAGGTCTGGTCCAGTAATGATGGTCCACACCTCATCCTATTCATTTGTTGTTGGTTTACAAAACTGAGATGGGGCTTCTGTTCTCAGTTGGTAATGTTTACACGGTATGGTTGCAAAGACCCCTTGGTGCCAGCATGATCATGTCAACCTTGTTTTGCCATGGTCAGTGGGTAGGGTTGCCACTTTGGGAAAGCAAAAAAAAAAGTCCCAGCCCTCCCCACTAGCACCCAAGTGTCCCCCCGCTACCACCAGAGTGCACCCCCCACTAGACTAAAT
Organism: Neoceratodus forsteri; assembly: GCA_016271365.2. Classification (NCBI taxonomy): domain Eukaryota; kingdom Metazoa; phylum Chordata; order Ceratodontiformes; family Ceratodontidae; genus Neoceratodus; species Neoceratodus forsteri. Next base: position 93,244,338 of record CM057450.1, on the reverse strand, counting down.
GTCACACACGGACTGCAAACTGGAGTTGAAACTTGAAGCTTTAGTATTTGTTTCCAGTTTATTTCCCAGAGTACTCTAATCAGGGGGAGGCCTTGTTGCATACTCTTGATGTCCACAGGGTGCTTCATTTTTACATGAACCATACCTGACACGTTTGTAAAACTGATCAGTGTGTATCTAAATGGTTAGCAAATTGTATTGTGTACTGTTATCGTAAGTATGACAAGCCCTTGCCTGGGCCCGTTAAGGGCCACTCTACTAGAAGTATGGCAGCCTCTACCGCCTACTTTAGAAATATGTCCGCTGGGGATATTTGTGCAGCTGTCACTTGGAGTTTGGTTCACACCTTTGTAAGGCACTGCAGTTTGGATATTGCCTCCAGATACAGAGCCAGTTTCGGGCTGCAGTTCTTCAGGGATTTCTGTCATTACTGACCTGCTGTTGTATGTTTTTGCCTCCCGGCTAACTTGTGGTCAGTTCCGGTACTGCTTGGGACTCTGTCCTACTGGTGTTGCCTGCTGCAAGAGCCCCATTGAAACAGGATAGTACAGTTATGTAAGAACTTACAGTAGATTTTCAAGAGGAGCTCTTGCAGCAGGTGCTGCTTCCCTCCCTCCCTTCCTTCTTCCACCTGAGTGTTTCTTCTCCTTTGCAGCTATGCTGCCTTTCCTGGGCTTTGAGGAACTGCCTCAGTTCTCCATTTGTTTGCCTTTGGCACCAGGGTCTCCAGCGGGAGAACTGAGGTAGGTCTGGGAGGACCACCCCTTTTATTCCATAGGATGGACATCCACATGCCGATGTCAGGGGCAGTCCCCCACTATAGACTGCTAGCTAGAAGTTTTCCATGTGGTCTTAGCACCTGGCTGCTTAGTCCTACCAGTGTTGCCTGCTGTAAGAGCTCCTCTCGAAGATCTACTGTTACTATGAGTTCTTACATAACTGTACTTTCTTCACTATTCCTTGTTTCCAGTGCCCTCCTGGAATAACAGAGAAATGTTTACTGGATCAGCTTATCAAACCAAGGATACCCCAGAAAATGTGGGACACCTTGTGGTTTTGTTGCCGTAGTAGATTTAAATGTCTGGAACAACCACCATCATAAATCTATTCAAGAGAGATATTGTCTTAGAGAAAAGTGCATACAGCAGCTGGAATCTATGGAACATTTATTCTTAAACTGTTCTTACAGCGTAGATTTATGGTCCTTACTTGCAAAACAATGAGCACTCCCACAGTTTTCCAGAATGACTAATGATATTTTAGTGTATGGTAACTTTACTAGTGCTTGGAGAATTTTTCATCCAGGCACGTTACGATTAATATTAGCAATAATAAAATTGGTGATTTGGCAGGTTAGATGCCAATACATCTTACAACAGAAATGTGTGCCCCTAATTGGCCTTGCAGAACAAGTAAATAAAGAGGTACAGTACTTTTAGTATTTATGAAAGAGAAACAAGGAGTGTCAACTCATGTTCCGAAAACTGGTGGAGGAACATGTCCTGGCATTCTCCACAACTGTAAAATGCCTTACTTTCTTACACTGGTGTAATTAGTGGGTCAGTAGTTTCTTTCTACAGTTTTTCCCTCCTTCTAAATGTACTGCTTCTAGCTATTTGTACAAACATGAATTTATTGAAGCTTGTTGGGTTTATATTTCTCCCTTAACAAAAAATCCTTGAATCATGCACAGAGCATTATTTGAAGAACAATTCATGAAAACTGAATTTACAGCAGAGATTGGAGCATTTTTCCTCACTTTAATTTTCTTACTTGTTTGTTAAGGGATTCGAACTTCCATTTCTCATGTAGCTTGTATATAACTGTTTGAATAATTGTTTTTCAAATAAAAAATTCCCCTACTCTTCCAGTGGGGGAACCCTTGACCATCCTCCCAAGAGGGCCGCCACTGAGGAGGAGTGTTTGGACGAACTGCTGCTTAGCCTGTGGATCAACCTCTACCCCAGCACCAGTAACGTTTGAGGTTGTGGTGTCTATGGACAGCTCTGCTCTGTTCCACGGACCTGTGCCTATTTCTGTTGCTGGTATTATTCTGGAACTCTGGACTGCGGAAGCCATAGCTTTTACTAGAAATGAACTACATATTATGTTATTGACAGAGAAATGAACATTGCTAAACCAAGTTGCTGTCGATGAATGGAAATTTATCATGTAGACAAGTGAACACTTACATACTGTTACTCCTCGAGCTGCTTCCCCCAGTTGACCCAGAGCAGTCTTGTGCATCTGCCTCTCACACTGTCTTGTCACATTCCTCCGCTAATACTAGGAATCATAAACTTCTTGGGGTTAAGCGACCCCTTCTAAAACATGTATTGCCTAACCTACAGAAATGTGCTGTTTGGTCTCTGGAACGGGCACTACAAGCCACAGGGTGGCTGCGAACCTCCGACTGGGCTTGGGTCCCAGATGCATATGATCTTCAGGTGCAACAATGCACTGCTGCTGTGCAAAGTTCTGCTACAGTACATTACTGTCTGGAAAAGAGTGAGGGCTTGGTCACTCAGGGATGGTTGCTTGCTGCACTGCCGTTGGGCCTCTGCAGCACCATTGATTTCCTTGTCCCAGACACCCATGACCCAGATGGTTCGGGATACTGTCCCTGATGTACCCACAGCTGAAGCTTCTGTATTGAATCAGTTTCTGCTCATCCCCTGTGCGCTACCACTGTCCCCCTTGCCTCCGAGAATGCATGCTGCTACGGAGATGATGCAAGATCTTTTGTTTATACTGACCGCTTGACTGCCGCAAGTTTCTGTTCAGCCCATGAACCAAGAACAACCTGGTGCTGCACCACAAGAACCAAAACTTTTGCAGTCCTGTTTCAACCCAAGGGTGAACCAACACCACAAAGAAACGTGGTGCATTTGATCTACACTGGTGGTCTGACACCCCCCGGACAGGGTGTACATGGCACAAACCCTGTTAAAGGATTCTTGCAAATTTTTCACTTCTGAAATCTTTGCCCTGATTCTTGCTGGGGAAAATAACTTTGATGTGACCTTCAAGATGGTGTCTAGTCTTGACTGATTCTGGACACAATACAATAAGCTGAAGGACACCCCCTTATGAATTCACTTTTTGGTAGTCCCTCTAACCTGTCCAACCCTAAGAACTGTGACTGTGATGTTCTGAAATGAGAGTGTCGACATCTTATACTGGCTGCGACAATGCTGTGATGTGCTGGACCACCCTGCTCTGGCTATAGATTCGAAACAAATCTGAACTGGGGGGTGGAGGTATTGGGTCAAACTGAGACAAACGGATCATGGGATCCTGCACCTGCCTTGTATGTTTTACTTGGGTAAGGATAGGGGGATGCTTTTTTACCAAGGTCAGCCTGTCGTGCTTCAAGTGTGGGTCCAGGAGCAATCTGAGCAGTGCATGTGTCAGTGCTCATTGCAGTCACTGTCTAGAATTTGGTCATGCAACTAAAAACTGCTCCAATGTGTTTTGTTGTAATTTATGTGAACGCAGGGGTCAGTCATGCACCAAATGCCAGTAGGTCACTCATAATAGGGGTGGAGCCATGTCACAGGATGATTTAGTGAATGAAGCCCAATGGAAGGGTGCATCTCAAGCCTCAGACCATAGGATGGAGGCCCTCTGTATGGCTGATCAAGAGCCAGCCAGTCCAGCCCCTCCTGTTCCGCTTGCTAGTGAGCCAGTGGATGCTCCTTATGGCAGCTCTGGGACTGTCTCCACCTGTCCCAGTCCTGTGGACCGCTCTGGCTCAGCCCCTGAGGTTGACCCCTCTGTCACTGTCATGGAAACTGCAGCCCCTACTACAGTACCCTCCCTGTCTCAGGATTCCCCTAAACAGATGCTCCCCCCGAGGAGTTTGTTGTGGTTACTCCAAAAGGAAAGAAGAGGAGACCTAGATCTGTTAGTATGCCCAAATCCAAAAGCAGGGCGTCTTTGGGTACCAAAAACAGATATGGGGTATTGCACCAGGAAAAACCCTGAGGGAATATGGAAGATAAGGATTGCTATTTTAAGACTTCTTTTCACCCCTCATCTTTGAATGCCCCTTCCTCTGATACTGAGGGCATTCACCCTGTGCCTGCTGTTCTGAAAAGGTCTAAATGGAAGACGTGTTCCCAGGATGGGATAATATGATTGAGTACCATCTGTTATGCATTTTCTACAGGTAGCCACCTTTTCTGTCAATAGTATAAAGGGCAATGGTAAAAGATTTACTGCCTTTGCTGCTTTTAGAGCTGTCCCCACTCAAGTGGTCTCTTTGTGGGATACCAGATTCAGAATGCAATTTGAAATGGCTCAGGCCTCTAGATTGTGGCCAGAGAGCCCAGCCTTCTGGTCTGTTGTTACTGAATGTTGTGATGGTGTGGGAATCTTGCTTAACGACACAGCACTTTGGGTGACTTGATTTCTAGAGATACAACCAGGCAGAGCCTTGCCATTGGACGTCTTCTTCCACCAGGATAGATTACACCTCCTTGTGGTGTATGCTTCTCAGAGGAAGGCTGTGAGAGTACAATTATTTCAGGAGATACAACCGTATCTCCATACCTCCAGGCTTGTGATTTTGGTGGGGGGGGTGGGGCATTTTAACTGTGGACTGGCTACATATGACTGAAGTCTACAAACCAGTAAGTTGTGCTGTGATTCAGACTGTCTAAATATGATTGTTCGGAATGCTTTGTTGAAAAATGCCTACCGGATTCAGCACCCAACGGAAGGACACCTGTTTTAGGGGCATCCTGTCAACAAGGATTGATTTTTTTTCTTTGTTTCCAATGTTTTGACTGTCCTGTGGGCTAGCATGATGGGGTCTGAAATTTCGAATCACAGTGCGTTGCTCTGCACCTTGACTTGGGGCGACACACCACTTCCCGGGAAGGATCCTTGGAGGATAAACAATTCCTGTTTACAGACCCTGGATTGTTTCAGTGCTTGGACTCTCCTTGGCATGCCCATCTCTCTATGCAGTGCTTCTACGACTCCTTATCGGAGTGGTTGGAGGATAGTAAATGAGATATTGGTGATCTGTTTAAGCAAACATATTGGGCAGCAAGCCATGGGAGACTACCTTAAGTACCTGACACCCCATGGGCAGCTGTGTAAAGTAATCTCTAAAGCTGAACTCCATAAAGAGAACTATAGTTCTCAAATTTGGTCTATAAAATCTGACATGAGAAAATTGCAGTATAACAGAGCACCGTCTCTACAACTAGAGATGCGATTTGGTACCCAGAGCTCCAAACAAATCTTTGATCCCTTTGTTGACTGTAAACGGAGAATAGACAGTAGGATAATGCAGGCCATGTATGATGCTACTGGTTCCCTCCAAAACTGGGATACTTCAGGTGGCCTTGGAGTTTACTGAAAACACCTATTGTCAGGCACCCCCATGCCTGTTGATGTTTCCTCTTTTTCCCAGCTCACCTTTCCTGATTTGGTGGAAACGGATAGGACTTCCTTGATTGCCCCTCTAACAGAGGATGAAGAGCAGCTTAATATTGATTCTTTGAATTCTAATTCAGCCACTGGTAAGGATGGCTTTAGTACTGAATTTTATAAACGGATCAAAGACCAACTGGTCCTCTCATTAATGGCTGTCTATAACCAGTATCTTCAGCACGGCTCCCTCCCTGCTTCTATGTCGCAGGCCATATTGATTTATATTTACAAAAAGGGCAACAAAACAGATCTCAGAAATTGGAAACCTTTGAGCGTGCTGAACACTGATTATAGGATACTGCCAAAACCTTTGACTCAGAGGCTAGGCTGTCTAGCGGATGACTTGATTAACCCTACCTAACCCTGTTCTGTTCAGACCAACGTATCCAGGACAACTTAATTACTCTCCAAGAGCTCCTTAGCAGGGGCTTGGTAGGTCTCGTCAGTGGTTTTGTTGTCAGTCTTGATCAGGAGAAGGCCTTTGATGGACTGTCACATGATTAGATTACTTGTTCCACATTTTGAGCTACTTTCATTTACCTGAAACCCTTATTGGCTGGATATGATACCTCTATGCCAGTGCCGCTACACTGCCTCTTATAAATGGCTGGTTGGGGCCTTCCTGTCAGCTTCAACATGGAGTTTGACAGGGATGTCCTCTAAGCCCTTTGCTGTATGTTTTTGGATTCGACCCGTATGATTCAGAGTAGCCCAGATATTGAAGGCATAGCTTTAACCCCAACCTTGATTCCTCTCAAGGACATGGCTTATGCCAGTGATATAGTGGTTCTGTTTTAAAATGACTCTGCAGGTGTGGAACTTGACCTGTATTTTAACTCTCTACTCTGAACTGTCAGCCTCTGGGGTTAACTATGATAACAGTAGGGGTTACCCCCTTGGACAGAAGGCCTTGATGCACCCGGACAGAGTGGCTTCCATTACCATCTCATAGGATGACATTAGAATATACTGGGCATACTTTATAATCAGCAAGATATGTCTGCCAAAAACTGGGATGCTTGTTTGTGAATTGTGCACCTGAAGGTGCAAAAATGGAAAGATAAATGAAATTGAAACGTGTCCTTTTGATTAGAGCCTTGTTGATACCAGTGTTTCTTTACATTAGCTACATCTTTCCACTCCCTCTGTTATTTGAAGCTTGAATTTACAGGGTTTTTTTCTTTTACGGGCACTTTGGGGTAGCAGACTCAACCCAGTTAAGAGGGATGTTAACTATCAGCTAAAAAAGTAAAAGGGGGGGGGCTAGGAATGCAGAACCCAATAGTCTTTTATTGTAGGTTTTTTTTTTTGGTCAAACATTACCAAAGTATTACAGAATCAAGATGCAGTATGGGTCTTGGATCTACAGAGCTGGACTTCTGTTTATCTCCCTGATTGGAGATCTTGTCTGAAAATGATGAAACACCCTGTTTTTATTCCTGATTATATTATTGCTGCTTTCACAAAGATGCAACAATGGAAACTGACCTTCGGATAGATGGTCATGGCTTCTAGACATCCTGTGTATCAGACCATTCTTAATGCCCATTTTCAACAAGCTTTGCTCATCCCACACTTAGGGAACCTGGACAGCAATGTATTGTTTAGATACGTGAATAATTCTGGGAGATCTCCCTTTGCATGGGATGTGGTGTGGATGAACTGTTATGGAAAACAAGAGGTATGAAATGCCCACAAGCAGCTATCTGAAGGATATTGTTTGCAGGAAGGTTGCTCTACTGATCTGGAAACTCAAGACCATTTATTTTTTCATGCCCCCTACACCCAGTGTTTTTGGGCCTTTGTGGCGCACAGATGGGGGAACCCCCGTTTACTTCTCTGACCTACCAGCAATTGGTGCTGGGCTCCTTTTCCAGTAGATGGCAAGCATATGACTTTACTACCCAACAGGTGCTTTTCGCCCTGTTTGAATACTATCTCTGGCAGGCCTGATGTTCCTGGATTCTCCAGCAAAAGGTTGTTGTGTATCAGGAGGTATTATTGAATGTGCAACTGGAACTCACTGAGGTGTATAATAAGGATATGAGTTCCTACACTTTAGTTAAATTGTGGTACCCTTGGCTCTTCCGTATGCGATTTTGATAAATATGTACCTATGCATTTTCTTTGATTTTGTTTTCCTTGCCTGCTGTTTCCTTTGTTCTTTTTTTTGTATCCTTCCTGCTATGCTGTTATAGTTGTGGTTGATGTTTATTTTTCCTTTTCATTTCTGTTGAAAGATGTTTTCTTTATGTTTTACAATTTTGTTTTGCATATCTTCTTGTAATAAAAGTTCCCCTACTACCAAGATGGCTGACCCAGATGGTGGAGGGGAGAATGGTGTTGTGGCAGTGAAGCTGACCCCAGTCTGTCACTGTACAGTGTGAAGTCAGTACTTATATGCAGTCAGAAAATAATGAGATGAACCCCGGGTAATACTACTTGCCTGACTGATGCAGAACTCTGTGAAGAAGACACACGATTGAGGGATGCTGTGTCTGATAGGAAGAATACATTGCTGAAGATGATGGCCAAAGAAGAAGTCAAATATCTTCAGGGGATAGAGAATGTCTTCTCAGCTGTCAAAACATCAAACTGACCCACCAACATGTCAACTGAGCCACTGACAGATGTGGATGTGTCAGAGTCAGCTGTGTGCTCTGACGTTCTGAAAAAATTTCTGGGAGTAAAATGGGGTTGTGTTCAAGCCTGCCAAGTCAAAGATCTTTCAGAAAATGAAAAAAGCTCTGTGGTCCCCAGAGCTGGTTCTCAGTGGGGCGGGTTGGATATAGTCATAGTCTGGTGACTGTATTCTGGACCTGGTTGATCAGTGTGACAGGGAGATCCTGCCACTCTTGAGGACCAACCTTTTCTTAAATCTGTTGCAACAGTTTTTCTATTTCTTAGCCTTATCTGTCCTTTACAATTCTAGTCCATATGGTTGGCCACCTGTGGGCGCCCCTCCCCTTTCTTGACTGTGCTATAGTGTCTTCTTTAATTTTCCTTTTCCCTCTCAGGTCCTCGTGCAGGGAGGTTATTGTGGTGACCTCCGTGCTGATTTAAAACAACAGGTTGTGTGTTCCTTATTGTTGGATTTAGTATGCAATAGCACTATGTCATAAAATACCTTGATATATATGCCTTAAGTATATGAAACCTGCAAATGCTGAAAATACCATGGCACTACGTGTTTTTGATAAAGGTAAAAAGTTACTAGGGGACTGTATTATAAAAATTAAGTTACCAGAGTAGAGATATCAGAAAAATCCTGTTTTTTTTCCCCAATATTATTTTTTATTATTTTAACAAATATCATTACCTTTGCTACATGCAGACATCTGTATTAACAAAGTTGCAGATCATCATTTGCATTTCATTATCAATACTTTTCCCATACCTCCCTTCCCTCATGTAATATTGCCACTTATGCCTGTATTCAAAAAGAAAAAGGAAAAACAAGAATAATACAAATTCAGTTGACATCTAGCACCTCTTACAAAAGACAAAAGAATATCAGATTGAGAGGACTGTCGGTATTCCCATAAATGTTCATAATCGGTGGTATAACATTTAATATGGCTTTCCATGATGAACCTTCTGAGTCATCAAAATCTAGATCTGTTAGGAATATTATTAATTCTTCATACTTGAGAGTTTCTGAAAAAATATACCACCATTTATAATAGTTACATTCTGGTAAGGTTTCAGATTTCCATGTTCTAAACTTCGACGTTTCATAGCCATTGTGGCCAAAAGAAGGACCTTTTTAGAAGGGGGTTCCTCAAGAAGGGTATCTATATTATTTAGTAAAAATATATCTACCTCCAGAGGGATATCTACTTCCAGTAATTTAAATACTATCTCTTTGACATTTACCCATTTTTTTATTTTTGGGCAACTCCAAAGACAGTGGGTCAGCAAAGCTGACTCACCGCATTTGTGCCAGCACTAGGATGAATACTCTTGGTTAATTTTCCCAGTATGTATCGGGGTTATATATTCTTGATTTGGTATTTTAGTTTGTATTGATTTATTCTCTTCTGACAAATACAGTTTATTATTAAACTTTGTTATGTTATCCCACTGCTGGTGGTTTAAATTGATCTCAGGCCTCGATCTTCCATGTTCTCTCAATGTTGTTGAAATTATTTTTTTGAAAATTCTAGAATAATATTTTAGAATCTGGATAATAATTTATTGGTACCCTTCTTGAAAGTCTCACTCTCCGTTGTTTTATAACTACATTCAGGTTATTACTGTTCTCAAATAATGCATTCATTTTTTGAAATTTGTCTATTAATGTAAAATATAGTAGCTGGTTCCACCCTTTTCCTTTCCATAACCTTAAAAGTTTGTTCATAGGTTGGAATTGTCTAATCTATTAAGATATCCTTCCATGTTAGACTTTTTATTGACTAGAAATTTATCATTGAAACTTACTGTATATTATCCCCCCCATATTCTTTTCCAGTAGTTTATAGGTAGGTATAACCATGATATTCATAGTTTAGAGGGATTATTAATATATTTTCTAACAAAGGGGAACCAAGTACTCAATAAATGGTTAGTTTTTTTATGTACATCCCTATCAAGAAAGATATTCCATATGTCTTTCTCTTTGTCCAATGGATACATTAAAATGTGGAATAAATCTTGATAGTTTTCAGGAAACATTGACCACTGGTAATATACAGAATATTTGCTTCTGTATATTTAATTATATTGGGACACCCCAGCCCTCCTAATTTGTGTGGGGTAGTTAAAATATTCCATGCAAAACAGGGCTTACTACCTTGCCACAAAAATGTACTAAAAATTTGTTTTATATCTTGAAACCATATACTGTCTGGTGCTTCCAATATATTTTTTAATACAAAAACATAATGGGACATTGCCATCATTTCTAAAGTATCTATTTTTCTGCATAGAGACAACGACAACAGGTTTTTCCAGTTATCAAGCAAGTGTGTAATCTTCTCCTTAGCTTTACTGAAATTAATTTTTATATTTTGATCTTGATTAATAGTTAGATGGATATTTTATTTATTTATTCACAATTCGGATTTACAACCTTTGAGTCAAGGACTCATTTACAAAAGCACCTCGTCACAGGGAGGGGAGACAACATTTTGGTGGAGCAAAACAGTGGGTAACAATACAGGTGAGATACAAAAAGAGCATACAAAGCAAAGTAATTTCAGTGATACAGCGGAGCACGCAGAGTTTTAATGCGTGGTGTACAGACCACAAGTAAGCTAATCTAAATAAACTAGTACATATTTAATACTATAAGGTCCCTAGAGATACTAGGTGGTGGTTACCTGGGGGGGGTGCAGAGGGGTAGTTGCTAGGGAGAGGGTGGACAAGGAGGACTATGTCTGTGGAATGGCTCAGACGGAGTTCTTGGTAAGGCCCTGTTATGGGCGTTTGCAGCTCCGAGTGTCAATGAGGTGTTTGCGTAAGGCGATTTTGAAGGGACTGATTTTAGAGATGTTTGTGATGTCAATGGGGAGGGAATTATACCAGGAGGGGGCTCTGTAGTGGAAAGATCTTTGGGCGAGCAAGGTTCTTGCTCTTGGCACCTGGAAAGTGGCTTTCGTTGTATTTCGGGTGGCGACTGAGTGGGTGGCCCGATGTAGGGACGTAGTGACTTCTGGAGGGGAGAGCCCAAGTAGTGTCTTTTTGGCCAGTGTACAGGTGCAGTATCGCAGGCACTCTTCAAAGGTGAGTAGGTTCGAGGTGGAGTAAACCTGACGTGTGTGCATTCTGCTGGGGGCACCGGTCAGGAGCCTGCAGGCTTTGTTGATAGAGATCTGGACTTTGGTGAGGGCAGTGGGGTCAGCAGCTGCATAGATATGGAGCCCATAATCAACCAAAGACAGGATGGAGGTGGTGATAGCCAGCCATAGGGCATACTCAGGGATGCAGTCTTTGTGGCGGTAAAGGAGTCCAATCTGGGCATTCATGGCAGAGGACAGCGAGGTAAGATGGGCATGGAAGGAAAGAGCCGAGTCGAAAGTGATGCCCAGGTATTTGTATGTTGATACCTGTTCAAGGGAGTGTAGGGTGCAGGGGAGGATGAGAAGGGGGGCATTTCTGGAGTAACTTTGGCGGTGTGCAAAAATCATAGATTTCATCTTCTTGGGGTTCAGAGCCAGACGATAATCGAGGAACCATTTTTCAGCTTGGTTGAAGGCGAGTTACAAAGAGCTCTGCAGGGTGAGTGGGTCGGGGTGGGAGGCGACGTGGAACATATCGTCTGCGTATAGAAGCATTTTGCCCGAGCAGGAGCTGGGGAGGGTGTTTAGAAAGAGACTAAACAATGTGGGGCCCAGGATGGATCCCTGAGGGACCCCAGAGCGTACAGGTAGGGCAGTTGATAGGATACTATTGATTTTGACCCATTGGGATCTGTCATGGAGGTAGCTGGAGAACCAGGCCAGGGGGCCAGACAAGAAACCAAGATGACAGAGGGAGTCAAGCAATAGGGGGTGACACAGTGTCAAAGGCCTTGGATAGGTCAATGAACACTGCCCCGGCGATCTCCCCAGAGTCAAGTGCAGAGTGTATTTGGTGGGAAACTTCTATAGGGCTGAAGTGGTGCTGTGTCCAGGATGGAAGCCATGCTGCTCTGGGCATAATATGTTGTATTTGGATAAATACATGAGTTGGGTGGATATTGTTTTCTCCAGGGCTTTATGGGGGGGGGTGGAGCTCAGTCTGTAGTTGTTTGGTAATGTGCGGTCTCCATTTTTATGAATTGGGGTAATTTCAGTCGACTTCCATGCACTCGGGAATTGGCCAAGGCATAGAGACTTGTTAAAAAGGTCAGTAAGAGGGGCTAGCATGACATCAAGCGTTAGGCGGAGAATCCTGGAATCAAGGGGGTCACAACTGGGGTTGCGGCTGGAGAGGGTGTTTAGTAGGAGTGGTTTGGCGTCGTGGGGAGATATGGTCCGGAGGAGAAATGGGGGGCGATTAATAGCAGGGGGGCTGGAGGCACGGATAGGATCTAAGAAGTGAGCAGGAAGGACTGCACTTATGTCAGAAAAGGTCGTGTTGAGGCAGTCAGCAACAAGTGAGGGGTCAGTGGTGATTGCGCCGTTAATAACCATCTGAGAGGGGGGGAGAGCGGGTTTCCCGTTAAACTCCTTAATATTATCCCAGAAAGCTCAAGCAGTGCCCCAGGATGAGGCCACGGTGGTTTGGTAGTGTTTGGCCTTGGCTTGCCTTAAGACCCAGGTGCATTGGTTGCGAGTGGCATTATAGGCTTGTCTGTCTGCTATCCTGCCTGATTCGACCGCAGTGTGCCACAGGTTATCTTGCTGCTTCAGTTGCTGGATCATGGAAGGAGAAATCCAGGCATGGATTTCTCAATGTGTCTTGACAATGTGTCTTTTGGAGCAAGTGCTGGTAACAGGAGAAAAGATGTCACAGGCCTTGCAGAAGGCTCTGGTGAGGAAGGCAAGAGCAGTATCTATATCCGTTGCAAGGGAGATCAGGGACCAGTTGAGCTGGGCTAGGTACTGCTTTAGCTTATTAAGACCCCTGGGGCGAAAGCGGCGGCGGGGGTGACTTTGCATGTGGGATTGAGCGTGGGGGAGGAGCAGAAACGGAGGATAAGAGTGTGGTCGTTAAGGGAGTTTGCTAGGACGTTAACTGTCTTGATTTTGTGGGGGTGGTTAGAGAGTATTATATCAAGGAGGGAGCTGGACCCACTTGATTGGTTGAATCTGGTGGGAAGAGTGACTATCTGAGTTAGGTCAAGGGCCGTGAAGGTGTCCTGTATGCGTGCTGCAGTGGAGCCAAGCCAGTTGATGTTGAGGTCACCTAGGACGAGCTGTTCAGCTTTGTGTTGCAGGGTAGAGAGATTGTCAGAGAGTGAGTGGATAGCAAGACTTTGGGTCCGTGGGGGTATGTTTGTTAGATCAAGGAATCCCTGCAAAGATACAGTACATTCAATTTTTTTTTTTAGAATCAGTAAAATATAATCTGCAAAGACGCTGAGCTGGGCTGTATATTATTAAATGAAAAACCCCTTGTTGTTGGATCTTTCCTTATTGCTTCCAAAAATGGTTCTATTGCTAATATGAACAGTGTTGGAGAAAGGGGGCAGCCCTGTCTCACCCCATTCAGCATTTAGAGCTCTTCTGTAAAAAATGTATTTATTGGAAATCTGACCATAATATTCTGGTACAGCTTTTTTATTAATAAAATTCAGGGAGGGATTCCACATTTGTCCAACACCGAATACATATATTGTCTATTAATACGGTCGAATGCCTTGTTGGCATAGATCACAACTGCATAAAAGGTATCATTTTTATACTTCTGATCTGTATTTACCATATATGTTATTGCCTGGATTTTTTTTATTAGCTTGATACAGATTTCGGCCTTTCATGAACCCATATTGATTTTTATTACTAGTTTGCTCTTGATGACCTTGTATTTTATTATGTATGATTTTGGCTAGTGATTTGTAATCAGAAGTTAATAGGGCAATTGGTCTGTAGCTGTCCGTTAACTCTGTAGATTTACCTTCTTTGTGTATCAAAACTACTTTTGCGTCTGCATTGAGGCTTTTGTAGATATGTTCATATTCAAATCTAAAAGTTCATCAGTCATTTGTTTTAGCCATGGTATCAACCCCTCCCCAAACACCTGGTAGAACTCATTGGATATTCCGTCCAAGCTTGGTGTTTTGCCTCATGGAAGTGATTTTATTGCATTTTTTATATCTTGGTTGTTTATCGGTATACATTTAAATAGAGCTGCTATTATGTTAGCTTTTGAGAAAAAATTATTCAGCTTCTCTTTATCCAGAGAAAATTTGTTATGGTATGTTTTTTCTTAAATTTGACAAAAGCTATTCACTATTCTTTCATCAGTTGTTTGTGTAGTTCCATCTTCATCTGTAATTTTCAATATTATATTTTTTTGTTTCTCTGTCTTTAGTAAATTAGCTAATAATTTCCCTGATTTTTCCATATGGTGATAGCTAACTTTTTGAATTAATGAAGCTGTCTTTACTGTGTCTTGATGTATAAAGTTCTGTTTTTTTAATTTGTAATTTATGCCATTCATCTTGGTATTTTTTATAATCTGTTAAGATTAATTTATCTAATTGGAGTAATCTTGAATTTACTTCTTCTCTTTTATTGATTTTAATCTGATAGGATATTATTATTCCTCTTAAGGTTGCCTTAAAAGCATCCCATATGAACAACACTGAAGTTTGGCCTGAATAACTATAATACCAAAACTCCTTAATTGATTTTTTTAATTAGGTCCACAAATTCTGGGTCTTTTAAAAGTGCATTATTTAGAGTCCATGATTTAGAACATTTTCTGTTTATATTTGGACAGTTTATATCGAATGAAATCATTGCATGGTCTGATAAACATATTGAGCCAATTTCTGAGTTCACAATCTGTTGGAGTAAGTTTTTTGTTATGAAAAAATAATCAGTTCTGATAACTTTTTCCTTCTTGTCAAAGTGGGTGAATAGTTTATCTCTAGGGTTTCTGTGTCTCCAAATATCAAACATCTGTTCATGTTCCAGAAAGTCATTGAATTTTTTTGTTATGGATGTATTGCATTTATTTGGAGGTGAAGTTTTATCTAATTTAGGAATCATTAGGGCATTAAAATCTCCTGTTACGGCCAGCGCAGCGGCAAGGCATCCGTCTGTGGTGCTGACATCCTGGGTTTGGGAACGAACCCGGGAGCTGGAGGGCTGTCTGGGGGGAGAAGGATTGAGCTTCCTATGGACTGCTGTCCTTCTCCCAGTTGGGGGGGAATAGTGTCCGTTTCAATGGGGACCCCTGGTGGAGGCAGGGGTCCCACATGGCTGGCACCACACACAAGGGGGGGGGGAGAGGGCAAACGGTGACATCATTGCATGTCCCCACCCCCAGAGGGAAATGAAAGTTCCAAAAAATGTCGCTGGCCACTAATGATGGCCCTTCCTCCGCCGTTGCTCCCCACTCAGACCAGACTCCACCGGGGGAGGGTGGTCCTGCTCCCATGACCCCACCCTGGGGGGCAAGCCAGGGCTTTGTGACCCAAGTTTCTGTGGAGGGGTCACCCGCCCAGTGGCCCCATCCGGGAGGGGGGAACCTGGAGATGGGGAAGTGTTGGGCGGGGCAGAGGACCGGAGCTCTGGGCCAGGACAAAAAAAAATCTCCCGTTAAGATAACTTTATCTGTCTGTAAAAACTGTAACCCTTCAACTGTTTTGGCAAGAAAATCAGTATAATTCTCAAATGGGGCGTAGAGAGAGGCAATAATCAATACTGTGTTATTTATCTTAATGGCCGAATACTTTTATTAAAAATTACTATATTTAAATTGTTCAATTATTTCTATGTTACCTCTTTTTAATTAAGATGGCAACACCTCTACTTTTCCTAGTGCCAGTGGAATAATAAATAGATTCTATCGAATTCCTTTTAAGTTTGAGAATTTCTTTATCATCTAGATGGGTTTCTTGGATGAAAATTAAATTAGCATTTGATTTTTCAAAATAAGTCAATAACCTTGCTCTTTTTATTGGAGAGTTAACCCCATTAACGTTCATAGAGATTAACTTTATATTAGATTCATTACTCATTAAAGTCATAATCTTTCCCTACATTCTTTCTTTTAGGTGCATGTCTTAATTTCCTCATGTTATCACATTTTCTTGAAGGTGTTAACCAAAATTTAGTAAATCTGAAATTAGAATTCTCAAACATAATGCTTTATTAAACATACAAAATTAAAAACAGAAAAAAATTAGGAACAGTCCCATTTCTTGTTTCACACTGCAGAATTCTCTGCCCCCCTCCCTTCTTCTAACATTTAATTTGAATAAGCCAACATATCAAAATAAAATTTAAACCAAGTTTGGAATTTTAGATGCTAAGTCAGTCCAAGCGTCTTGCACATTATCTTTTTTTTTTTTTTTTCTATAAAGGTGTTTTTCCCTCCGTGACCTGGTGGCATGTCTAAGCCTTCTACCAGTTCTCCAGCTTCTGTGCCACCCCAGCGCCCCAGACTCTTTATCCCCCACGGATTGCCCCCCCATGACAGGGTGGAAGGAGGGTGGCCATAGCCCCCAACCAAGTAATATCTGGAGAAGGCCCGAAGCGTGTGAGGCCAACGGAGCTGAGTATTGTAGGGCTCTCATTAAGCCAGCAGTTTGTTTTTTTCCTTTTTCTGTGTCCCTTCCCCCGAGGCTTGGAATGCACTTGCATGGAGGTGCATATGCCCCGATGCCACGTTCCCGCATCTCCCGTTGTCTGGCACTGCCCTCTATCCTCCACCAGGGACAGCTAAGGAGTGGGACGATGGACCACCCTTCCCCGGGAGAGGAGAGCTGTCATGGGACGCTCAATCTTCTCCCTCCCCTGCCGACCCCCGGGGGCCCAAGGTCATTCCTGAACCCAGTGCCTCAACCCTCACTGGGCCGACCACTTCTTGCACATTATCATACGTATTTCTTCTTCCATCTATTATAACCTTCAACTTTGTGGGATACTGCATCGTGGCTTTAAAACCCAAGGACCATAGCTTGCTTCTTAAAGCATCCATTTTTTTTTTCTGTCTTGGATTATTTCTGAGGGAAAATCGTTGTAAATGGAGATATTTGCTACTAAAACCATTATTTTTTTCTTTTTATATACACAGGACATAAGTTTTTCTTTATCCCCATGGTTCAGAAATCTCATGATCACTGGCCTTTGAGGTGCAAGCTCCCTGATGTGTTCTTTCTATCACCTAATCAAGGTTTGCCATGTCTGTTTTCATATACGCTGCTGCGATAATTTTGAAAGAGTCCTGTAACGATCTTGTAGTGTCACAGCTTTTTGGTATACCAAATATTTGTATGTTATTACATCTTGCCCTTGCTTCTTGATCAGTTATTTTAGCACGTAGTTCAGTACTGGCAGCCTCTAAAGATTTTATTTGTTGGGCATATGGTGCCGTCTCCTGTGAAAGTGCAGACAAATGGTCTTTGAGCTCTGCCATATCTTTTTTTAATACTTTATTATCTTCTATTAGTTCTTGTGTTAAAGTAGATTTCCAATTGTGCCTGATGTTTTAACATAGAATCAAGCATTTTAGAAATTGCATTCATTTTAACAAAATGATTCTTGGCCCATTGGGGCATCCTCATCGTTTCCACTAGGTTCTTTTGTTTCTGACCTGCAGTCTTCATACCTTCCTTCCGAATGGGTATCATTTAAACTTTCAGTGGACAACATATGGGTTGGAGAATTAGTAGGTTCACAAGTTTGGGGGTTTAAAGACATAGAAGCTACACTGTTCGAGTTATCAAATAGTGCACAATTGTCATTAGGTTTTACCGGACTTCCTTCTTTTGGTACTACATCTTTAACAAACTGAACATACAATAAAGCATCCGAAGGTAAAAAGATTCTTCTTATCCACTCCTCCTGTAGTTGCATTGGTTTTTGATTTTGCATAGTCCTATCTGTTTCCTGGTTTGGCATGTGTTGCTCATTTGTACTGACCGCAATCTTTGCCTTCCCAGTGTTACACATTAGTCTCTTGGTTCCCTGAGTTTTTTTGTCACCTCGAGTGTAGGGTTGCCATTGGCCTTACAGGTGGATGCCTCATTGGGATATTGAGGGGCAACTTTCAATGGTTCCTGTTCGGAAATTACCATGTCGTCTTGCCGTCTCTCCTGACTTTTTGATGTTGCCGCACCTGTAGAATCCTCCGGAGATGACTCTTTACCCCGGACTCCTTCAGGTATATTAGCATTTCCACAAGTCATTTGTAGTGCCATTTGTTCAACTTTTTTTTATTGGCTGGAATTCAGTAGTAGAAGCCACTACAACAGTATTTTCTGGAGCTTTCTGGTCCGCTAGCGTTATAGAAAATGTAGATTTTATGCCAGCCTGGTGGCACTGAGGGTTGAGGTGCTGGACGCCACACCTCGCACCACGCTGGTGACCGGGGTTCGGGAGCAAGCTGAGGTCGCCAGGGGCTGGCAGGGGAGGTGAGGGATTGAGCATCCGAATGACTGCTGTCCCTCTCTGGGGAGGGGGGGTCCACGACAGTCGGTGCCCGACTGCCACCTGGTGGAGGCTGGGAGGTGGAGGCACAAGCCGTACTTAGGGGTGGAGTCGGGGGCAGATGCCTGGACGTGGGCGCGTGTGCGCTCCTGACCGCCGATGTCATTGCTTGCCCACCGACTCGGGGAATCCTGGAACAGGGAAAAGAGTGGCGCCTCCTACGGCTTGATGGCTGTTTGTGAGTGTTCGTTGGGACACTGCCACCCCGAGCTGGATCCATCTGGGTAGGGAGTTAGGGGGCTCCCTGCCATCTCTGCAGCGGGGGGTAAGCTGCAGGGGCTATGGGGTGCCAGCGGTCCCGGGCGGGACGGACGGCAGCTGGATCCCAGCTGACGGGCTGCGAGAAGTACAGCTGGGGTGTAGAGAGGTGTCCACAGGAGGGTAAATTTAAAAAAAAAAGTAGATTTTGATTCAAAACATTCCCCTTTGGCTTGTGGGCAATTGGATGTATAGTTTGGTATTGTTTTCTGCAATACTGTCTAATTTTGCTACTGTGAAAGAGTGGAAATAGTGGCAAAACAGCTGCACTAATAGAGTCAGCGTTGGATGCAGCGTTATTTTCTTTTTCTTCCCCTGGTAAGCGCATAGTGGATGCTTTGTTCACCTGAGTTTTTCAAGTTAACATCATCGGATTCAGAATTTTCTGTGGTTTAGGCTTAGCAGTTTCACTATGTTTTTTTTCATTTTTCTGGGAGAAGAGAGCAAACTGAAAGTGGAAAAAAGTTTACTGTCTTTTTTTAGCCAGATTCTCTTCTTTAAGTATGGCTCTATGGCTCATTCCACAGCACACTTGTATATTTCAGCTTACAGGAAGAGGGTGCTTGGAGCGAGCGGTTGCAGTTGCTGTCTGCATGGAAGCTAGCTCAGCTCCATGTTGCTCCTCTCTCCTCGCGGGTGCGTTCTCATATCAGAAAAATCCCATTGTGTTATTTAAAATGTATGTAAATTACAGATTGTTTGAGAGGCCCTTTGGCACCATGCATTCCTGCTTTAAGCTGAACCAGCCTAAAATGTCATGCTGATTTTCATATACATCCCATGATGCTGTGCATTATGGAGGTATGCGGGGTTTTATTTAACTCCAAAAATTGGTTAGCGTTTTGCTCATAAAAGTGTTAAAACGTTGTGAAAATGCATAGCGCATGCCTCAATGTGTTTAACAAACATGACACTTCTAGAAAACCTATATAAATACTTTCTGTACAGTTAGTATTGCCCCAAGAAAAAAACAGCTAATCAATTATTTAAAACCCTGGGTATGTGTGATGTTGTGTTTCTTTGAAACTTGGCTTTATTGCCACTGCCCCTTGGGGTAATCCTTGCTTCAGTGCTTTTGCACTGAGGTTCTTTGTCTTTTTTTTTTTTTTAATTTGGTCTCCCTATCACCCAAACACACAAGACCAACATAGGGAATACAATAATTTTCACTAAAGAGATAGATCAGTGGGTCAGTAGGTGCTGACTAAGTACAGAGGAAGGACATGCATAGTCTGTTGTTGCAAACTGATGTATTGAAGAAGGGTTATGCCATTGCTTAAGGTTATCCCCTGTGTTTTAAATAAACTTCGCACAGAGATTGTGTGTGGAAACTGAAGTTTGGTGTCTGGTTCACCCGTTATTCCACAGCCCCTCCACAATCAGGTGATGCAATGATACCAGTCTGAGTTTCCCAATACTGATAGCAGTGTCGAGAGAACTGATGCACAGGCCATCAAAACTACAGGTGAGAACTCTGTAAACAGGGACAGTGCACATGGATTGAATAGACAGTGAATATTGAAAAAGCAGAATATTCCCTCACAACCTACTGTCCCTGCTGAAATGGATGTCCCTGTCAGGGAGCCTATGCCCCCTAGTAACTGCGCGGGGCATTTGCATGCTGATACTTAGGCAGCTACTCCTGCTGTTGAAAGTGACCATGCTAATCCAGTCTCTGCACAAAATATGGTAGCATCGTTTGCAGAGAAACAGACTAATGAGGCCACTGAGCTTATAATACCCTCTTCACTGAGCTGTACTGGTGCTGGGCCCTTTGGCTGAAATAATGGAGACTATGTTACAGAATCTGGGTCTCTGCGTCTGGAGCAGAGGGATTCTATAAAAAGACACACGGACCAAACTCTGGTATTGCTTGGACCCCCACAGTATACCTTCAGTTTTACAGACTTTTTTGCTAACAAGGGAGAACCTGCTCCTAGATAGAATGCGGTGAGGCTTCTGTATAAGGGTGCACTGGAAACACTTCCTGATCGGGTTTATGTCCAAGAACATTGTAAAATTCATTTAATTTTTTTTTTCTGAAATATATGTGTTAATACACAAAGGTGACTCTAATTTTGATGTGAGTTTCAAATCTGTTACAGGTCTTGAAAGGTTTTGGGCTCAGTATAATTTTATTACAAGAAATTCCTTTGTGGTCCCCCTCTTTAGCCATACCCTTGACACATCCTACCATTAGAACAGTTACCATATTGTTTAAGAATGAGGGCGTGAGTATTTACAAATGTTCTCTTTAGGCTGAGAACCGCTGCAAGGTCAAGGATAAACCAGTGCCAGTCATTTATTCTAAACAGATTTAGATAGGAAGTGGAAAATATGGGTTTAATTGTTTTTTTCTAATGCTGCTGCTGTTTCCATTTATCCAGTAGTTTCTTCCTGGGCTAAGACAGAGACATCCTGTCTTATTAGGGGCATTACAAGCCATGCCATAAATGTGGTTCTCAGGTCCATTTAAGTAGTGCTTGCGACAGTTCCAGGGGTAGTCATTGTTTAGATTAGACACACTGCACAAAATTGTATTAACACTTTTAGGTGTAACTTGTGAGAAGGACGAGGCCATTCCTATGTAAGATGCATGTGAGCTTTTCATAACTGTTTAGGATGGGTTGCATCAGGACAGCCTGGTCACCGAGGCCCAACAGAAAGAAGCTGCCCAGACTTCAGCTAAAAGGTTTGAAACCCCACAGGCAAGCATTCCGCTGGTGGATCAGGATCCCCCTTCTGCAGACCAGGATGCCCCCCCCAGTTGACGGAACCAGTAAGACTCAGTGATGAAACTATCAGGTTCGGATGAGAAACTTGCTACAGTGGACACTCGAGTTAGATCCACTACTCCTTTCCCCCAGGGTACTATAAGCGATTTAATACCTGAATCTTCTATAGGTCTGACTGATAAGAAACCTGTTGAAATGGAAGTACAGCCCTCCCCTATTGCAATTCCTGCACCCACCCACTCCAGATGGAGAAGTGGTGGTAGATAAAGGAAGGAAAAGGAGAACTAGGAATAAATAGTCGAAAGGTAACGAGTCTAAGGTTTTGAAAATTATAAAAGAAAAATACATGCCTCCTGTCCCCACTAGGAACAGGTGTGGTGCCCTTGCCAGTAGAAAACAGTAGGGGGACAGGGAAGGGGGAGTGAGGATTCCGAGGCCTCCTCCATTACCTCATCCCTAAAAGAAGGTTCCTCTGACCGGGATGTACTGTCACCTGAGACGCGGGGATAGAAAAGGATGAGGTGAAACCATGCTCTCAGGAGTAAAGATGTTGGGTATGTTTGGCTTCTGATCTCCTCTGTGCCATTTATGGCTCCTAGCCTCACAATTACATCAGTAAACGTAAATAGTTTTAAGCGTGACACCACATATACAGCCTTAAACTTGTCTGAGTGGAATTATTTTACTTCAAGATACTTGTTTAAAAAACATCTTTGAAATTGCCGAAGTTTCCTAGCAGTGGAGTAAGCCAAGGGAATATTCTTTTAGTCCATTGGTACCAACCAGTGTGATGGTTGGGAAGTTTGATAAATGACCCTAGGATTAAGGTGTCAAGGTTAATTGATGTACAACTTGGAAGGGCCCTAATGCTTGATATAACTTACTTAGGGAATTGTCTCGGAATTATTTACTACATATTGCTGCACAAACAAAAGCATTGAGATCTGACCTTTTTCCGGCTGATACAACCATACCGTTGTACTTCCAGAGCAGTAATATGTGGAGGGGATTTCAGTTGTGGACTGATGCACTCAGACAGAGGCTTGAGGAATGGAGAGATGTTGTGTGACTCAAATACCCTGAATAAAGTTATTAACACAGCAGAGCTTACTGATTCCTACAGACAAATTCTTACCATTGGGGGACACATATTTTAGGGGCCCATTATTTATGAGAATGGATTTTATTTTTGTTTCAGAGAATATCCAAATTATGTTTGCAAACACATGGATGGTAGAATTTGTCAGACCACATGGTGGTTCAGTAGACCATTTCGTGGGACAACTCCCCCCATGAAAAGGGACACTGAAGACTGAACCCAGCTTCCCTCCAGAATCTTAAACTGCAGAAATTATAGAATGTTTTTTGGAAAGCTAGATGCTCTATCATCTGTACGTTCCACATTATGGTCTTATGGTGTGAGGATACTTAAACTGATCTGGTTTGTCTTTCAGAAATTTTCAGGGGCTTCAGCTGCCTCTGAGTATTTGACATATTTAAGTTTGCGAGCCCAATTGGAAAAATTGCTTTCTAGAGCAGAGACTGAATGCACCAATTACAGTTGCTAGATTTCTGTATTTAAAAATGCTGTGTGTAAATATCAGTACAACAGGGCTCAGAGACTCTAGCAGGAGATGAGATATGGCACACAAAACAGAAAACAGTATTTTGACCATTTTAAAGATTGTAAGGATAGGACTATGCATAGATCTTTTCAGTCCTTGGTAAATTCAGAAAGGGCAACAGTCTCGTTCCTTCAGGATTTTGTGCAGACAGTCACAAAATATGCTAAAAGTAGATTCGATACACTTTCAGAAATACTCCCAGAAGAGTCTTTTTGTTTCCCAATTTGTAGATGCCTCCTTTGTTGGACAGTGGTAAAGATTGCGTAACAGCACCTGTGTCACAGGATGAGATTCAGTTGGCTATTAAGTCTTTGTCCAATAACACTGCTCCAGGACTGGCTGGTCTGCTACCTGAATTTTGTAAGACTTTTGACACTCAGCTGATACCTGCTGTTGCCAGTTTGTTCAGTTATATTCTGGATTAACAGGATCTGCCAGAATTCATGACTCAAACTATTCTGATTTATATTTATAAAAAGCGAGAAAAGGAAAGATGAGTTTGATCAGTACTGATTTAAAAATTCTATCGAAACTTTTGGCAACTAGGTTATCTGGTTGCTGAAAATCTTGAAAGCCCTCATCAAACATGCTCAATATTATCACGCAGGGCACAAGATAATTTGCTTATCCTTAGAGAAGTGTTTGAGAACGGAGACTCGGTTGAACAGATATGTCCTTTGCTTAGACCAAGAAAAGGCTTTTGATAGGCCGGCACCTGCTTACATGTTTAGCATACTTTGGGCGCATGATGCCCCAGTATGGTTTGTTCAATGGCTCAAAGCCCAGGCTCTTGACAAAACTCCTGTGATAGGCGTGAAACGCCATTGGGCTGTTTTTTGGGGTAGCTCTATGTATTTCAAGCTTGTGAGTGTGCCTTAACAGATGTATAACTAAATACCACAATGGGCTTTACACTCTGGCATCTTTAAGCATCCTTTTTTCGCTGACCTGGGGGAAGGTTGCGAGTTTTTTTGTTTTACTTTGTTCAATGGGTCCAACTGTTTTATGAAAAGGCAGTGGTCTTACCTAATGTGCATGGTTGGTTTGGTGACAAGTGTACCTGTTTCTCTTGGGGTCCAGAGATGCCCCCTGTTTTATGTCGTTTGCCTTGTCCTGCTGTTACAGCTTTTGGCCTCAGATCTGGGAGTTGAGGGTATATCCGTGCACCCGAGTCTCCCCTAGTATGTGTTTTGGCCAACGCTGATGATGTGGTTTTGCTTTTGAAGGGTGAACATTCAGGGACAGCAGTTTTGACTTGATCTTCAGAGGTATTCAAGGGTCTCTGGTTCCAAAATAAATTATCAAAAAAATGTTGGGACACTCCTAGGACCACCTTCAATCAGGACATCTACGCACCTGGCTTCGGTACCTGTCAGAACGGAAGCTATTAAAATGTCGGGCCTTATATTTGGTCACGGAGATCTAGTCAGGGAAAAATTGGGAAATCTGTTTATGTAAAGCAGAAATAAAGATGAATGTTTGGAAAGGAAAACAGATCTCAAAATTGAAGCTTGTCCTTTGGATTCAAACTTGTTTACTTCCAGTGTGAATATATGTTAGTTGTGTCTCTCTTGTCCCTAGAAACTAGGACGTATAGTATACTTTTTTCAGACACTGTGGCTTAGTAGGTTGAACCCTGTAAAACAGGAAATTACATATAAGACCAAGGCACAGGGAGACTTACTGTAGATATGATGAATCCTTTGGTCTTTTATTATTGTATTTCTATCTGTACTAATATTTGCGCTGTCCCCAAACCAGGTGAGAAGCTATGGTTGCCCACTGTGAGAGATTGAATAACTAGGTATGAAACATCTTGGAATAAAGTCAGCCCTGTACCCTACCGTCCCACAGTACAGTCCCAAGCTATATGAAGGTGGCATTTCAGAAAATTAGGAAATTGAATATTACCTATATGCAGGCCACAACATATCATGGATACAACCTTTTGCTTTGAGGTACATTTCCCATTAGGTCCACTAAGGTATGAGGAACCGGTACTAGGCGTGTTAATATCAGGGCTGGGTTAAGGCATAGGCAATGTAGACTTGGGCCTAGGGTCCCTGCCTGCCAGGGGCCTCAAGCAATCGTCATATGTTTTCTATATACCCTTTTCTTTCTGCCTTAGCTGTAGTGTGTGTGTGTGTAAGCAATCGTCATGTTTTCTATATACCCTTTTCTTTCTGCCTTAGCTGTAGTGTGTGTGTGTGTAAGCAATCGTCATAATATGTTTTCTATATACCCTTTTCTTTCTGCCTTAGCTGTAGTGTGTGTGTGTAAGCAATCGTCATAATGTTTTCTATATACCCTTTTCTTTCTGCCTTAGCTGTAGTGTGTGTGTGTAAGCAATCATCATAATGTTTTCTATATACCCTTTTCTTTCTGCCTTAGCTGTAGTGTGTGTGTGTGTGTGTGTGTGTGTAAGCAATCGTCAGAATATGTTTTCTATATACCCTTTTCTTTCTGCCTTAGCTGTAGTGTGTGTGAGCAATCGTCAGAATATGTTTTCTATATACCCTTTTCTTTCTGCCTTAGCTGTAGTGTGTGTGTGTAAGCAATCGTCAGAATATGTTTTCTATATACCCTTTTCTTTCTGCCTTAGCTGTAGTGTGTGTGTGTAAGCAATCGTCATAATATGTTTTCTATATACCCTTTTCTTTCTGCCTTAGCTGTAGTGTGTGTGTGTGTGTGTAAGCAATCGTCATATGTTTTCTATATACCCTTTTCTTTCTGCCTTAGCTGTAGTGTGTGTGTGTGTGTGTGTGTGTAAGCAATCGTCAGAATATGTTTTCTATATACCCTTTTCTTTCTGCCTTAGCTGTAGTGTGTGTAGCAATCGTCAGAATATGTTTTCTATATACCCTTTTCTTTCTGCCTTAGCTGTAGTGTGTGTGTGTAACGTCAGAATATGTTTTCTATATACCCTTTTCTTTCTGCCTTAGCTGTAGTGTGTGTGTGTAAGCAATCGTCATAATATGTTTTCTATATACCCTTTTCTGCCTTAGCTGTGTGTGTGTGTGTGTGTAAGCAATCGTCATATATTTTCTATATACCTTTTCTTTCTGCTTAGCTGTAGTGTGTGTGTGTGTGTGTGTGTGTGTGTAAGCAATCGTCATAATATATTTTCTATATACCCTTTTCTTTCTGCCTTAGCTGTAGTGTGTGTGTGTGTGTGTGTGTGTGTGTGTGTGTGTGTGTGTAAAGGACAGTGCCACTGAGTAATCTGAGCAAGGAAAGGGCTGAACTGTGATATGACTCTCACTGCCCTGAGTAGGTGTTAAGTGCAGCTGATAGCTTCAGAGGGCCCCAGCCAGTCTGACCTTTAAAAGTGTAAACAGGCCCATTTCCTTTACTTTGTCTTCCAGCCATACTTCTCAGCCTCTCAGCATTAAAATTCATAGTGCTGGGTTTAAAAGTCAGAGCAGATGGTCAGAATGTGTAGCACTTTCCTATTTCAAAGAACAATATATCTACAAATAGTGGGCCTCATATATTTAGTGTTAAGGAGTGTTTCTATCAAGTTAGTTCCATGATTTAATACTGGTAGTTTGTGTATCCAAAAATAGCTCTGACATTATTAAGAATATCAGTAAATATTTGTGGAGCAAAGGTAAACTTGAGAGTGAAAATCATAGCACTATACAAAATTCATAGCGGCTGAGAGTTATGCTTCTATCACCTGGTATTCCACATGGGGAGAAGTGGCTGGAAAGGTTCCTGCCCCCCGACTGAAGTTTCCGATAGGGAGAGTGACTGGCACAAATTTTAAATGGAGTCCCCCTGCAGCAGTCTGTCCTCTACTTGCCTCATCTTGTGCATTTGAGGGGGCCTGTATCATTTGTATTGGGAGGATCAGAGAGCCAGCAGAGCCTTCTTATTGGAGACCCTCTTCCAAGTTCCAGCAGATTGGAGAGGAGTCAAGAGCTGCACCACTGCTGCTACTTACAGTCTCAGGTTCGTGATCACCAAAGCCGGAATCAAAGATGGGCCACAGTAAGTGACCAGAGAAAGAAGTCCACCTGCGGGACTGGAATAAACCAGAAAAGTTGTTGGGACTCTGAGAAATCGGCACACTGCCACGGAATTTGGTGGGGGGGCAACACCAGGCACAGAAGTGTACAAAGTTTTACAGACTAGTATACAAGCAGGAAAGGAAAGAGATGAAGACTTGAAGTGTCATCTGTCTCCACTAAAGCTACTGTTCACAGTTCTTTTATTCAGTCCCTATTTTGATTAAAAAAAAAAACACTAAATCTACTTTATGTTTGTTTTTGGGGCAAACAAGCGGGTGGGAGTTCTGGAAAACGAGGGATAGATGGAAGAAGACAAAGTCAAGCAGTTTGCATTCATTTATATGAGAGAGAGAGAGAGAAAGAAAAAGAGGTAGAGCTGAGCTGCCAGAGGATTTGACAAGATTCAAGATATATTTTTAAAAGTACTTGAACTCCTTTTCTCTCTCGTCGTTGGTCATAATTTTAGCTCCTAGTCCTGACCCTTCTGTGGCCACTGGTCCAACGTGGTGATGTCTGTGCACAGTGGGTTGCTACTGGGTATGGACGCTGCTGTCCTAATCCTAAGCCACATCACCCAGGAGACAAGGCAAGGAGTGGGCAGAATACCGTAGGGGGCCCCCATTTAATAGGGAATTAGTGTAGGACTGAGAGTAAAACTGCATTTAGTATGGACACTAACCAGAGGTGGGAGCTCATAAAGCTGGGGATAGTGGAGGCAACCAAAACCTGCTGCAAAGCCCAGAGCAAGAAGGCTAGGGCTAAGAAACCAATCTGGTTGAGCAAGGAGGTCATGGAAAAGGTAAGGAGGAAAATAGCTGCCTTTAGGAAGTACAAGAAAGCAGGGAGGGGGAAGGACAGGGAGGAGTACTTGACAGAATCGAAGGAGGTGACAAGGGCAGTAAGGGGAGCCAAAGCATCTACGGAACTCAGGCTGGCACAAGGCATTAAGAAGGGGGAGAAGGACTTCTTTAAGTACATCAGGGAGAAAAGGGCTGTAAGGACCACATAGTAAGGATTAGGAAGGAGGGGTTGGGTGGAAGCAGGGTGCGATAAGGCAGAAGCACTAAATGAGTAGTTCTGCTCAGTATTTACTAAAGAGAGAGGGGGTGACACCCAAGGTGGGAGAATGGCAGAAGCAGGGGGAAGTGGTGACAGATGGAAATCATGGAGAGCAGCGTTCGAGAGGGTTTGAAGGCACTGAGGTGGACAAGGTGCCAGGCCCAGATGGCATCCACCCAGGAGTACTGAAGGAGCTGGCAGAGGTCCTTGCAGGACCTTGGCAGACCTATTTAATGCCTCACTACATTGGGTGTGTACCTCAGGACTGGAGGATGGCTCATGTGGTGCCCCTCCACAAGAGTGGCCCAAGGATGAACCTGGAAACTACAGACCAGTGAGCCTCACATCCATCGTGGGTAAGCTAATGGAGACTATCCTGAAGGAGAGGCTGGTGGCCCTCCTAGAGGCCAAAGGACTACAGGACAGCAGACAGCATGGCTTCATACGTGGCAGATCCTGCCAAACCAACCTGGTTGGGTTCTATGACTGGGTAACTAGGCAACTGGACAGGGGCCGTGCAGTGGATGTCCTGTATCTGGACTTCAGTAAGGCATTCGACTCAGTGTCACATGGAAGGCTGGGAAGGAAGTTAGTAGGCACAGGCGGTGCAAAGCTGGTGAGATGGGTAGGAAACTGGCTGAGGGAAGGCAACAGAGGGTGGTGGTGGGGGGAGCTCACACCCAAGGGCAATGACGAGCGGTGTCCACAGGGCTCAGTGTTGGGACCAGTGTTGTTTGGGATATTCATTGCAGACATATCATGGGACATCAAGAGCAAGATCAGTCTGTTTGGTGATGATACCAAGGTAGGTGCTGTGGTGGATGACCTAGGGGGATGGCAGGGGTTGCAGGATGATCTGGAAAAGTTTGAAATCTGGTCAGACACCTGGCAACTGGGCTTTAATGCCAAAAAGTGCAAGGTGCTGCATTTTAGGATGAAGAACCCAAGGAGGAGTTACCAGCTAGGGGGAGTGCAGCTAGCCCAGACAGAGGAGGAGAAGGATCTGGGTGTGCTCATTACAGGGTCAATGAACAACTCGGCACAATGTAGGAAGGCAGCTGCAAAGGCCAACAAAATGCTGGGTTGTATTGCAAGGGGTATATCCTCAAGGAGGAGGACATGATTCTGCCACTGTATAGGTCATTAGTTAGACCACACCTGGAGTACTGCATGCAGTACTGGCATCCGTATCTGAAGAGGGACATTAAGTTACTGGAGGGGGTGCAGCGCAGAGCGACAAAGATGATCAAGGGGCTGGGGGACTTATCATACGAGAGGAGGTTGAAGGAGTTGAACATGTACTCACTGGAGGAGAGGAGAGACAGGGGTGACATGATTGAAACCTTTAAATACATGAAAGGAATAAACAAGAGGGGTACAGAGGGGCTGTTCAAAGTAAGGAGGGAGGGCCACCAGGGGCCATGATATGAGACTGGAGCAGGAGGGTTCAGGAGGGAGATGAGGAGACACTTTTTTACAGAGAGGGTGGTGGCTGGGTGGAATGCATTACCTGCTGAAGTGGTATGCAGTAGAACAGTGGACTGCTTCAAACGAGGATGGGACAGGACAAGGGGGAGGGTTAATGAAGGGGAAGGGTGGGAGGGAAGGGCAGCTGCAGAATAAGGGGTGCTAGCTGCACATTCGAGCAGACTTGATAGACCTCTAGGCCTTTATCTGCTGGCAAATTTCGTATGTTCGTATGCAAAGACTGCTGATTTGAGTATTTTTTTAATAATTTAAGCTACACAATTAAATACAACGAAGACATTTTATAACACTCTATGCAGCTGTGTTTATGGCTAATTCTGTTTGTGTCAGGGTTATTAAATGTTTAATTATCTCAGTCCTGTGAAACTCGCTCACTGAGAATTAAGTCTTACTCTTAAACATAAAAGAGTAACTGTACAACTCAGTGTGTGTGACTTATGTTTAATCTCACTCCTAAAATCAAGGAATCTACAATGAGTTTCAGCGGTACAATTAAAACTTTGTCTTATTTCCTTATCTCACTCATTTTGAAGTTCTGACCTAGTCATAGCTTCGTTTTTCAGAATGAACAAATGAACGTATTTCCAGGAGCCCGGCAGTAAATCGTGCCATTTATTGATCCTAGCTTACTTATCAACAGCAGAAATGTTTGATCCTGGGAATGTTTTTTTCCAACAATCATCCGCTTTCCAGTATCACCTCTACAGTTCATGATGCCTCTAGTAAACCAGCTTAACTCCTACACCACCCAGGACTTAGCCTCTTTTAGAGATGGATCCCTGTCCTACCCAACAAAATGCCCACGTCCTGGTTCATACTACCTAACAGGACAAAATGACAACACCCAGACTGCGAGCACATGCATGTGTTTTTTTTTGGGGTGGGGGGCAGCCTTTGGAGAAGTGCAAATCCTGACATTTCACATACACCCAATTTGTTTTTACCAGGCCAGGTAGAAATTATTTTCTCTGAATGATCAAAACTCAGACTAATGTTATTTTTTTCATACTGATATTAGTTGTGAAGCATTTTAGTTTGGTTATTGAGGTCTTATGGCACTTTTTAAGGACAGTAAGAATATGTTTTTTCAAGTTTCAGTAACTGATATGCAGTGCCGAAGGGGCACAGTTGTGGCCAAGGGGCGTGGTTGTAGCAAG
Organism: Neoceratodus forsteri; assembly: GCA_016271365.2. Taxonomy (NCBI): domain Eukaryota; kingdom Metazoa; phylum Chordata; order Ceratodontiformes; family Ceratodontidae; genus Neoceratodus; species Neoceratodus forsteri. Next base: position 93,213,470 of record CM057450.1, on the reverse strand, counting down.
GGGGCCCCCAGATTTCTCTGTCCTAGGGCCTCAGTTTGTGTTAATCTGGCCCTGTTTAATAAACCCAAGTTTCTCTTTAGTCCACTATAGGCTGACTGACTGAAGAGCAACTTCTCCAAAGAGAAATGGATGCCAGAAAAAAGGGCCCTTTTGCCATGTTGGTGGAGTAGGATAGGTACTTTCAAAAAGAGAAACTGAAACTCGATGTAATAAGGAATAAAAAAACTGAGTACAAGAATTGTGGACTCACCCAGTGCAGCATCAGGCTGTGAATATCAGGAAAAAAAATCTTTATAATATGTCATGACGAAAAGAAGCCTTTGCAACAGAATATGCAGAATTTCCAGCCATCCTGGAAAAGTGGAGCACCCAGAATGGACACAGGCCACCTGCTGGGTCTCCGCAGGGTGAGGAATGAACCTGGTCCCTTGAGGCAGTACCCTTTGGAAAAAGCACTCATTGGAGCTGGGTGGAGAAGGGTTCCCGGGAGCGATGTATGGACAACAGACTCATTGTCCGATTCACAAACTTGAGGTAAAACTTTGACAGGGCTGGGAATCTCAGTAATGCCTGTGATATACTTGTATGTAGCTTATGCTTGGTACGAGAACATTTGAGTCTCTCGTCAGAAACCAATGAGATGCAATCATTGTGAAATGTGCGACATTCTTACAACCAGTGTCCCTCGGAAGCTAACAATAAAGGGACATATTACGACCAAGATGACGTGGTGCTACAAGCACAGCAACAAAGCAAGAGACCCCAGTCATACAACCTGGATCAGCCAACAGCACCGCATGCAGTCCCTGTGCAGCCTGGACCAGGGGTTCAAGATCCAACTACACCCCTACAGGCATTCCAAGTGATAACTTGACCTTTTCTCAGTCTCCTAATACTTTGGCAAGCAAAGAGTCAGGTCCTCTTACACCCCAAGAGGAACCCTTGACTATAGATCACAGAAACATAGAATTTGCCAGCAGATAAGGACCGCTTTGCCAACTTAGTCAGCCCATTTTTCCCTACATACTGTATCACCATAGACCCTGCTTGATCTCTGGGTTGTTCCCTCCTCCCCTAAGATTCTCATATTCCTATTCGATGCATTCTTGAACCCCAAGCCCAAACCACCTCTGCTGAAAGGCTGTTCTAGGAATCCATCACTCTTTCTGTGAAGAAGTATTTCCTAACATCTCTCCTGAATCCCCGCTTCATAGCATATCCCCATGTTCCTAAGCACCTTATTTTCTGAAAACTACTTCCTTCCTATACCTTGTGTACCCCTGTGAGGTATCTAAAGGTTCTGTCATATCTCCCCCTCCCTCCCTCCTTCCTCTCTTCCAGGGTGTACCTATTTAGGTCATTTAATTTTTTCTCTTAGGACTTCTGATGCAGACCCTGCACCATTTTAATTGCTCACCTCTGCACTGCCTCCTCTCTGTCTATGTTCTTCTGGAAATGTGGGCTCCAGAAATGGACTCAGTACTCTAGGTGGGGTCTTAGTAGCGATCTGTAGAAAGATGATACCACCTCCTTCTTCTTTCTGCTGATGATACCCTTCCCTAACTACCCCAGCATCCCACTAGCCCTCTAACCCTCCCAACTGCCTTGTTGTTGCTTGGCCACCTTTAGGTCATCGAAATGATGACCCCCCCCAGGCCTCTTTCCAGCTTGGTGGTTGTCAGTGCCCCCCCCCCCCCATTTTGTACTCTGCCCAGGGTTTCTGTGCACCATTTTGCACTTTTTTGAATTGAAACCCAACTGCCATACCCCTGACCACTCCTCAAGTTCTCTCAGGTCACTGCTCATCAGTTCCACTCCCCCAGGAGTGTCCTCCCTATTGCAGAGTTTGGTGTCATCCGCAAAGAGGCAGACCTTCCCTTCCATTTCCTCTGCAGTGTTACTTATAAAGACATTTAAGAAGACTGGTCCCAGCACTGATCCCTGAGGCACCCCACTGGTCACCCTTCTTTCCTTGGAGTGAACTCCATTTATCACCACCCTCCGCTGACTATCCCCTAACTAATTTCTTACCCAGTTCACCACCTTTCAATCCCCCCCCCCAAGCTACATAGCTTGCTTACTAGTCTCATATGTGGAACGGTGTTGAATGCCTCACTGAAATCAACTGCTCCTCTCTGATCTAGTTCCTTGATCATTCAGTCAAAGAAATCAATCAAATTTGTTTGACAGGAGCCCCCCAACCCATAAATCCATGCTGCCTTGGGTCTTGTAATCTGTTGGATTCAAGATATTCCACAATCCTTTCCTTCAGCAGTGATTCCATTAATTTTCCTGCCACTGAAGTCAAGCTGACTGGCCTATAAAATTTCAAGCCTTTTTCCTGCTACCACTTTTGTAAAGTGAGACTACGTCTCCCTCCTCCAGTTCTCTGAAACCACTCCTGTTTCCAGTGACCTGTTAAATATTTAAGACCATCAGAGGTACAGCCAGTACCTCCTTGAGCTTCTTCATACCCCTGAGTGAACCTGTCAGGCCCCATTGCTTTGTCTGCTTTCAGATTTGCGAGACCCTTCTGGACTCTGTCTTCCAAAAATGGACTAGTGCCTACATCCCTCTCTCCAGTGCTGCTGTTACATTTTATGGCCCCTCCCCATCTCTTTCCTCTGTGAACACTGGACAGAAGTATTTGTTCAGAATGTCTGCATTTTCTTGTTGCCCCTCTGCAGAGTCCCATCTTCCTTTCTTTTTTTTTTTGTTTAATCTTTTTTCCACCCTCTTCGTGCTTAGCTGGCCCCCACTCCTTCAGGCTCCACAAGTCTCCCGCCAGCCCCACTGTCCTAACCCTGTCCTCCTCTAACTCCTCAGATCAGCTGATCTCGGGATATCCCGCGGATCCCTTCACTTTGGCGGGTCCCCTCTCTCCGAGGGGAAGGCACCGGGGGAGAGAGGGATGACCCCAGCACACTCTCTTCTAGGGCCCGGGGATGCTGCTGTGGAGAAGGAGGCCCCGGGAAGGCACTGGAGGCATTCAGGGACAGAGAATCATCATCTGGCAGCCAGTGAGCAGTATTTTCCTGCTTTCTGAGGTGCGTGACGTCTGGACGTCAAGGCATTAGCCGACGTCTGTCATGCACCGCCCAGCAGTGAACCACGACGTGTTGCCCTACCCCTGGCCTCCACCAGCGGTCGCTCAACACCGGGCTGCAGCCCTCCATCCCTCCCTGGAGACAACGAGCAGTCGTGGGACGCTCAAGTTGTCTCCCCCTGACTGGCCCTCCAGTGACCCGAGCTGGTTCCGAGACCGGGTCGCTACGCCACAAGCGGAAACCAATCATTAGCCGGGTGGGTCGCCCCCATCTTCCTTTTCTAACCTTTAGAATCCCACCCCTGGTCTTCCTCTTTTTGCTTACATACCTAAAAAAAATGTCATGTCCCCTTTTGTTACTGCTTTGGCTGTTCTCTCTTCAGTTTGCGCCTCCACGCTACTTACTTCTCTCCCTGCTGCCCACTATTTCCCCTGATGTGCCTCCCTATCCTCCCTCTGTGTCTCCTTGTGCCTTCTGAATGCTACCCTTTTTGCTTTGACCTTTTCTGCCACCCCTTTTGAGAACTATAGCGGTCTCTTTTTCCTCTTGCTTTCGCTCACTTGCTTGACACAGAGGTTTGTTGCCTTCACTATGCCCCTTTTTATTTCTCCCATTGTTCTTCCATCCCACCCAGGTCATCCCCTCCTGACATGTCATTCATGAGGCATTCACCTATCTTTTTAAAATCTGCCCTCCTGAAGTCCAGGACCCTCGCCTTTGTGTGGTTCAAATCCACAGCCTTCTTTATATTGAATCACATTGTATGGTGATCTAGTCCCCAGGTGCCCCCACCTTGACGCCTGCAACACTGTCCCTGTTGGTGAGTACCGGGTCCAATATTACGAGCATATAAACATATGAATGTGCCAGCAGAAACAGACCACCCAGTCTATCTAAGTCTGCTTTAGTGTGCAGCCAACACCCCTAGTTTTCAGCCTTAGTATTGCCCCATCATGAGTGGGTTCACTGGCTTCATTGCCTAATGAAACCCCCGCAGGGAGTACAGCATGTCCCTGCTGCTAGCTGTAGCAAGGGGAAACCTGGGGACCTTACAGGGCTTTCTCCTGACTTTAGAAGACTAGGAAGGAAAGTGTAATTATTCTCCTCTTTTGGTTCCTTATGCTATTTACATTTCGGGGGCTATGCACATGAGTGCAGTGTATGTGCGAATCACACGTAACGGAGCCTGCACACCTATGCAGCCCCATACAGGCACAGGGTGTGCAGATTCATGTCCGCAAGCACTTGCAGGGCACCTGTCCACAGCCTCGCCAACCAAGCGCCCGGGACCAGATCGGGGCAGAGCAGGGGCGGGGTGTGGGATGCAGGCAGGCATCCAGCTTGATGCCCAACAATGGTCCCCTAGTGGATCTCACGCTGCATCAGGGCAGGGGGTACTGGGAAGGCCTGACGAAGCTGATTGTAGCGAAGTGTCAAAGCTGCTGGGTAATGGTACCCGCATTGTTGTAGTCCTGTTTGGAGCTGCAGTAATAAAACCTTGCCTTTTATTTGCCACATGAGCTGTATTGCTGTTACTTTTTCACCTCTGGAGTACGTGGTGATCTACTATTGATTGACGGTACAGAAGGCACAGACCCGACCATGAACAAATAGCGAAGTTTGCGAGCAGGTCACCCCAACCTTCACAGGCAACCCGTCGCTGAAGCGAATGTGTGCAGGGAATCGATGCTGCCGTGCCTCGATGACAACTTTGATGGGACATGTAAATGGTTACAGCAGGGTTCCACATGTGCTACTTCACCGCTATGGCCTAGTGCAGTGTCATTGTACATGCCCGCCGCTGATCATGCCCCGCCTGCAGCACATAGCTGTGGGATCGTCAAGCAGCGCAGGTGGCTTGGCGACCTGTCGTGAATGCCACCATACTTCCACCGGACCCCCGCTGTGTGCCATTCTGACGTAGGATTGCCTACTTGCTTCAGCTATGTGGCACATAGGCAGTCCGTGCTTTTGTGCATAGGGCCCTTAGGTAATTTTAAGAAATCTGCTACTACATTTGTCATAAGGAAGCAAAAGAGAAACAACCCAAAATATCCCAAATCATTTTGTCATAGAGAGGAATCTTTATTCTTTCTAGTTCTCTTTTTAAAGTTTCTGGATTCTGAGACAGACCCATCAGTGTCTAAGAGATCTGTTTTGTGTCAAAGTCGCTGAGGACAGTTCTGAGTCCCCAGTGTCTCCTTCGGTGTCTCCAGAGTTACTTTGCAGAGCTTAGTATTATCTGTTCTCCACAGGGATCCTGTCTTTTTTCAGAAATCTTGTTTTTTGGGTGGAGGTGAGAACCCCCCCCCCCCCCAATAATGATAAAGTCCTCCGAAGGAAGGAGGGTGGCATGCTGGTGTAGGTCTCCATCTCTGATTCCCGATTACCTTGATCCTGGTCTCCTTGTATCTGCTCCTGTGTAAAGATATCCATCTGCTGATGTTCCACCGTGGGGGGGAGGGGGTCTGCTAGATTCAGAGAATGGTGCAGGGGGTGGGGTTCAGCTACACTGGGGACTGGGATTCCACCTAGCAGGGTGATGGCCTGTATCCATCCTAAGGTCCTCAGTGGACAGTTTAGATGTTACTTGATGAACATTTAAACTAGCCGGGGGTGGCAGAAGAGGTCAGGGAGGCAGAAACTGTTCCTGACCCACAGGCTGAAGTAGGAGTTAGGGAGAACCTGAGAGGAGTGGAATCCCCTAGGGTACAAATTAATACAGGAAGCAGGGTCAAAGAAATGAAGGGGAGAGGGAAGAGGGGAAGACGAAAGGAAGGGGGGAGAGAGTGGTAACAAAACCTGGAAAGCCATGTGTGCAAATGCTAGAAGTCTAGGAAATAAGATTCCAGACCTAGAGACCATCAAGGCCGACCTGGATACTGTGGCCTTTGCCGAGTCATGGTGCACTGAAAAAACATAATTGGACATGGTCACACCAGGCTATGCTCTTTTCAGGAAGGACGTGGTGGGAAGGAAAGGAGGGGGTGTGGCACTTTATGTTAGGGAAATAAAACACAGGAAATATGGGAGGGGCAGAGATACTGTGGATCACCCTAGAGGCGAGTAATTGAGCCTCTGTTCACACTGTTGTGATCTACAGACCTCCAGCACTAAGAGAGGAGCTAGATGAGGTACTGATGGAACCCTGGCAAGATGGCAGAAAAGAGGGAGGTGCTGCTGTGGGGGACTTTAGTCTGCCAGATTTAGATTGGAGCATCTCAGCTGCAGCTACAGCTAGAAGCAGGGACATCATGGACTCCCTGAAGGGGGCATTCTTCAGGCAATTAGTAAGAGAGCATACTTGTGAGGGAGCAGTATTGGACCTGGTACTCACCAAAGGGGACAGTGTTGTGGACATCATGGTGGGTGGCAAACTGAAGACAAGTGATCACCATATGGTGTGATTCAATATAAGAACAGTGACAGAGTCAAACCACATGAAGGTGAGGGTCCTGGATTTCAGGAGGGCTGACTTTACAAAGATGGGGGAATGCTTCAGGGATGTCCTGGCCGGGGGTGAGAGACTTGGGTTGAGTAGAGGAACAGTGGGCAAAACTAAAAGGAACCACAGTGAAGGCAGCAGATCTCTACATTTGACAAATAAGCAAAAGCAAGAGGAAAAAGACTGCTGTGTTTCTCAAAAGGGGTGGTTGGGAAGATAAGGGCAAAAAAGTTAGCATTCAGGAGGTATAAGAAGACACAGAGGGAGGAGGACAGGGAAGTGTATCAGGAGAAGCAGAGGGAGGCAGAGAAAGCAGTCAGGAGCACAAAGGTGCTAACGAAGGGAGAAAATGGCCCAGGCAGTTAAAAAAAAAAAAAAAAAAAAAAGAGGGATAAGGCATCTCTCAGGTATGTAAGTGAAAGGAGAAAGACCATGGGAGGGATTGTTGAACTAAGGAGGGAAGATGGGGAGTGTGTGGAGAGGGGCCAGGGAAAAATCAGAAATCCTGAACAAATATTTTTGCTCAGTAGTCACAGAAAAAGGGGAAGGTGAGGGATCACAGATAAACGATTGGAGCATCAATGGTAGGGAGGTGACACCAGTCCATTTACGGAGGAGAAGGTCTTGAAGGAACTCGTAAAATTGAAAGTGGACAAGACAATCGAGCCAGACGGGATACATCCAAGGATATTGAAGGAGCTTAGGGAGGTGCTGGCAGAACCACTGACAATCCTGTTCAGTCACTTGCTGGAGACAGGAGTGGCTCTGGAAGACTGAAGGAGGGCAGATGTAGTCCCTAAGATTCAGTGCAAAGAAGTGCAAAATCATGCATTTGGGGCACAGAAACCAAGGGTGGAGTACATGATGGGGGGAGTGGTACTGACGACCACCAAACAGGAAAGGGACCGGGGTAAACATATCAGATGACCTAAAAGTGGCCAAACAGTGTTTTATTTATTTATTTATTTATTACGATCTCGAAATTACAATCCTTTGAGTCAGAAGACTCCTTTGCAAAGGCTCTGAGTCAGACATCATAAGAATTACATATAACATAGTAACCAGTTGGTCAATACAGATTTCAGTTAAAACACAGAGTTCGCTACAAATATCATACAGAGAGCAGTTCATGCAAATAAAGTGAAAACAGTTATATACATTTTACAGTACAAGTGTCAACAGTGGGTAGAAGCAGTCCGAAGTGGACTTTGTCAGAACAGTGGGATGGGTTGCTAGTGACCAGAGGGGGTGAGGAGTGGGGTTTGGAACAGTCACAGAGACCTGCGGCCAGGAGGTGCTGACGGAGACTCATTTTGTTCCAGCAGTGTGAGTTGACAAGTATGTTTAGAGGGGCGCCTTTGTGCTTATTGTATGAACATACAAACATACGAAGAAGCCAGCAGAAGAAGGCCATTCGGTCTATCAAGTCTGCTCGTACTGCAGGGTCCTCAGCTTGAGCTAATGCCCCTGCCCTCCCTTTCCACTCCACTTTTGAGGTAGAGCAAACATTACTTTGTTTTTTTTATAGTTCAGTACGAGTTTATGTCTGGAGAACCATAGGTCTGATTCAGTAAAAAAAACTTTTAGGTAATTTTGCAGGAGGGTAGGATCAGGGTGGCTACAGAAGATAACAGCGTCATCGGCATATATAAGTAACTTCCCAGAACAGGCAGGGGGAGGGTATTGATAAATAAACTGAAAAGGAGTGGGCCAAGGATTGAACCCTGGGGTATTCCCGACCAGAAGACTTGAGGGGAGGATATTGTTAATCTTAACTTGTTGAGATCTTCTGTGTAAGTAGTTGGTGACCTATTAGGTGGCTTCTTGGGACAGGCCCACGGAAGAGATGGAATCCACAAGCAGGGTATGGTTGACCATGTCAAATACCTTAGTCAGGTCTGTGTAAACAGACCTGACTAAGTAACCACGGTCAAGGGCTTTCTGAATAAAATCGGTATATTCCGGAAGGGCAGTGGAAGTGTTATGGCCCTCCCGGAAACTGTGCTGCTGGGGACATTGTATATTATAGTTCACCAAGTATTCGTTGAGCTGGTCAGAGACAATTTTTTCAAGGGCTTTGGAGATGGAAGGTAGAATAGAAAAAGGGCGGTAATTGCCATTGGCAGTTCTGTCACCACTCTTTGGGATGGGGGTGACAACAATTGATTTCCGCTGGGTGGGGAATTGACTGAGACACAGGGAAAGATTAAGAATTTTGGTAAGGGGTGGGGACAAGACAGCATTAAGGACAAGATGCAGAAGTGTTAGATCCAGGGAGTCTCCACTGCGTTTGGACTTCCCAAGGACCCTAGATAGGGTAGTGGATTTTGCCTGCTGGGTTACTATCCTGAATCGAAAGGGGGGGTGTTTTGGGGTGGGCGAGGGGCTGGTGCTGTTGTCAAAGAATCGGGAGGAGAACTGTGTTAAGATCAGAAAAGGCTGTATTGAAGGTGTTGCACAAGTAAGGGGTCCTGGGTGAGTACACCATTGACACTGAGTGGGGCCGGGAAGAGGTTTTGCCATTAAGTTCTTCACATTATCCCAGAACTTCCACCCCATACCCAGAGCCCTGAATTCTCAAGTGTTCCATGTTGTGAATTTGTTGCAGAATTTGCGCTATGTCATAGAATCTATTGTTTGGTGAATTTTCTTATAAATATACTGTTTTTCCATAGTGTCAGGCTTTCTTTCCCATCTCGTTTATCCTGAAGCCCCTCCTCTATGCTCAGCATATGATGTCATCGATGACATCACATCATAGTTAGCCAATGACAGGACTGTGTTCTGCCAGAGAAGTGAATAAATCATGCTGCAGAAATCAGAAAATGCTGCCACAGAAGCCAAGGAACCCTGCCGCAGAAATCAGAAAATTCTGCCGCAGAACACCAGGGGCCCTGCCCATACCCCAAGAGGAAGTGACATTGGTTTGGAGGTGTGCAGCCTTGGCACAGCGAATTTTCCTGGTATGGAGATTTCTGGCAGCTCTGTATCATTTTCTAAAATTTCAAGTTTTATTTTATTTTCTTCCATGAACACAATGCTCCCCTGTTGTGGCCAACATTTCACCCACCTTTGGGCTTCTTTAGGGGCAAGGATCTTGTGTCCAGTACTTCTATTTGTATCACATTCAAAAAAATCTATATTTTTCATGTTCTCATTATAGTTTTAGATAAAGTTAGCGTGACTGATGACCATTCATTCCTTCAAGTTGTTACTTGAGGCAGTGGCCCTTCATTTCCCCTTTTCACAGGGTATTTCTTACACTGGAGCTTGCTAGCAAGCTCCTTGGTATTTGGTGCACTTGTGTATAAGTTCCAGACGTTACACAAGATCCTTGCCTTGGCAACCCGGCTCCCATCTTCAGGCAGCGATACAGAGCAACAGACAAGTGTAGAGTGGGTATCCTTTTCTAAACCAGTATTTCCATTTTCTTATTTGGGGCTTGTAATACAGACAATGTCAATCAGGAAGCAAAGTATTTGAGCCAACCAGCCACACCTCTGTTTCCTTAAGGGGTTGGGTTAGTTGCTCTCTTGTCCAGTGCTCAAAGACGGTCTTGCCCTGCAGTGTGGTCACTTATGAGCCAATGTCCAGTAGGGCTTCCACCTCAATTCTGTTAACTTTTATGGTGGTGGTGGTTGAACAATTTCCGACAAACTTGGCTTGAGTTGAGCTTCTTAATGGACCTACTTTGGATTGGCTCGAGGCTTGGTCCGCCGCCTTGGGGATTCCTTGTTTAAAGCCACGGCAGGCGTGCCCACCTTCTGAGTAAATCTACTCTCTATGTGGCCACTGATTCCATACCTTCTACATATGGGGCTCCCATTCACATCAAACTGGTCAGATATCCTTCTTCCCGTATTCCTAGCTGCTGGGGGTCTGGATGGGTGCCACTCTGGTCCTCTAGCCATCTGGTCTCTCATTTCATGTCTCAAATCCTCCCTGATATTCTGGATTTCCCTCTTCACATCTAGCCACATCTGCATGGACAGTTCCATCTCTGAGGACTTCTGCCTTTCCCTGTTCATCTCATGGCCAGAGCTTCTTGGTGCAGAATCACCCATACCCTGATCTCTGTTGTATCCGTAACTGTGGAACCCCTGTGGTCCTCCCAGAGGCTCTTGTGTCTGAGGCTCTTTTAATACCCATTCAGGTTGGTTATTTGTAACTGTAGTCCGACAGCATACTGGATGTCCCATCCAACACTTCTCTGGCAGCATTCCACAACACTGATGGAGATCCGATTGGTCGCCCGGACATTCATGCCCCAACATCTTAATGGCTTCCTCTTTGAAATTTAGAAACTGCATGTCCTGGTTCTGTTTTCACAACAGTTGTAATTCCCTGCAGAGTCTCGCTTCTCACCCCTTCTGTAAACCTTTCTTTTAACAGTTCATCAGGGTCATGGAGATCATGGGGATCCAACCTTTCAATCGCCTTGAGGGCCTCTTGCAAGCTGAGAACATACTCCCTTAAAGTTTCACCAACTCCTTGCACCCTCGAGAAAAATTTCTTTTTTAAGTCTGAGAAAGTACGAGTGTCAAACATCTGACGCAGTCTGTCGAAAATTTGTTCTACATGTGCCTTCCCACGTTTCATCCAAGCACTAACTTCTTGGTGGGCCGCACCAGTGAGTTGTCCAATCAAAATTTCTACTTGCTGTCGCACAGGAATCTCATATAATCAGAACATAGACAACATTTTACTTAGGAATTCTCCCAAATTTGTGGTAGATGAATCTGTAGGGTCCCCGGAGAACCGTGGCAACCAGGGTGCACCAAAGTAGTACGGTATCATAATTGGGTTCAACCGTGCCCCTTCTCCAGCTCCACCTCCCGAGGTTTCTGGCCTTCTGGATTACATTTCTGCTAAACTGTTTCCTGCTTTGGACTCCAGTTAAAGTATCTTGTCCATGACGCCAGGTGAAGCAAGCAGAGAGTTGTTTTTTGTGGTAAGAGAGAGAGTGGATGTATATTATTGATTGTGAATATTAGTAATCAGATTATCAAAGTAAATCCATTAGGTGGTAAGGCTGTTCTTTTCCTATTTGGCTACCTCTTGTTACTTTCACCAAAATGGAGAGGCAAGAGGCACGATTCAAGAAAAGGACCAGTTTATTGAGCAACGGACCACAGGGAAGGGAACAAAAGTAAAGGGGTGCAACAACATTCAGCTCTGTCTAAAATATTTTACTAGTGCCCTAAAGGCCTTATACTGTATCTCTAATGTCCTGTACGAGGAGAACTGTAGGAAGAAATCAGCTGTAACAGCTACGTTATGAGCATTCTTTTTTCTAAATCCATATAAGAGGGTGACTCTATGGCAAAACTTGCAATATTAGCAAACTGGCTGTAACAGCTATGCTATAAGAGCGTCTTCTGCAGACCCTCTAACTCACCCCCCCCCCCGAGGTGCACCTCTAGCTAAGGCCTATTACCTGGAGTACTCCACACTATGAATCATACTGCTTACTTATAGCAAGAGTCTGTACGAATTACTGATGGCAGTTCGTGCACGGTCGTACTTTCTCTGTCGTCGAGAAGAGAACAGAATCAAAGAAACTGGCATGACAAGAATCAACTTGACGGGCTGGCCAGTGTGACTCTGGGGACGACTTGGGAAATTAGGGGAATACAAAGAGGATTTTTGAACAGACCATGAGTTTCTCTGCCACAGCCCACCTCTCTAGGGTCGCTGGAATGCAAAAAAGGTACCAAGGTTTCTTTGGCTAAGAACCCACTGAGGGCTGCCAGAATTAATGCACAAAGGATCTGGTCACAGTCCGCTGGTGGACAGCTGGGTTGGAACGACCAATGCAATGGTTCCCTCTGAAGAAGATGATGCAGACCACCCTGCCACAGCCCGCTTCTGGACTGCTGGGTGAAGAAGACAATGGGAGGACCCCACGGAAATCAGGAATCTGGATGAAGAAGTCTCTGAACGTTGAAGAGCGACGGAATTCTGGGCACCAAGGCCAGATGAGCCACGGGCAAATGTAAAACAATAAACAGAATGTTGACTCGGGGAACTGGAACAGAAGATCTGGATGGCACTCTGGTGCACACGACAACATAAGAAAACAGACAGCAAATTCTGCACTGGGCCAAGCCATACACTGGGAACTGTTAGAGGAAAACAACAAACATGATGTTGCAAAGTGTGAATACTACTCGGTTCTTCTCTTCAAGAGTACTGCTACAGACTGATTCTAGGGGAACACTTGTGAAATTTCTCTAAAGGGTTGCTGCAGACTGATTTCGAACACACTAGCACAAGATGCTGGCACAGTGCAATTACAAGTCACAGTTCCAACATATCACATTTCCAACCTTTTGCTCAGTATCACAGTCTCTGAATGCACAGACCACAGTAAATAACAGGCACTTATTTGCTTCTATCTGGTCACTTTCTTGGTGAAACCCTTGCTAGCTGTGGCCCTAACTGCAGTGGGTCCCTCTAACTAAAATGGCCTGTTCTGCTACTGTGGGTACACTGGCGGCTGAACGATGGTGGCTTCCTTGGACTGTGAGGTATACTAATAGGGTGGGCCTAAATGGCTAGCTAAACCCCTTAACACCTGTGGGCTTAAATGACTAGCTAAACCCCTTGACAAGTGATCAGGCCTACTGTGGCTGGGCCCCTTTAACTGACCAGACTACACTGTACTGGGCCCCTTTACTGTAGGGCTAGACTGTACTGGGCCCCTTGCTGTAGGGCAAACTTCTGGACTCTCCCACTGGGGGCCAATCTGGCTGCTGTACCCCTTTGAATAACTTGGGCCTGATTGCCCCTTAAATGACTTGGGCATGGTCGCTTCTTTTATCTTATGGGTCTACTGGCTTGCTGGGCCCCCTTTTATTCTATTGGGCCTTGTGGCTGGGCCCCCTTTAAGCTGCTGAGCCTACTGTGGCTGGGCCCCTTTTTGTGCTCTGGGCTTCCCTATACTGGGTCCCTTTAAGTTGCTGAGCCTTTTAGCTGGGCCCCTTTTACCTTTGGGCTGACTGGCTGGGCCCATGTAACTTTCCACAAGGGCTGCCCTTTTTAAATATGCTTTCAGGTTTATGCAGGGCCTTTCTGTCAGTCACCTCTGCTAACCCCACCTCTGCCCCGCCCTTTCATGAATATTTAAAAAAACTTTACTGTGGGCCTCTAGGCTGGCCCCTCCTATGGGCATCGCCATGCCCGATTCTTAATTAAATATAAAATAGGATCCTTTCTGACCTGCCCCCTCTACAGCACCTGGCCGTTTTTTTCATTGAACCTTACTGGCGCTTAATTATTTTTAAAAACTTTCTGGTGGTTAGCACCTTGCTTTTCTGGTACTACCGCGACTCACCACCCCAACCCAGGCGCAGGATGGGGAGGATGTGGGCAGAGATGCACCAGGGCTGGCTGGGTGCTTGCGCTGGATGCAGGCAGGCAGTAGGAGGGACTGTGGGGCCTAGCCTCCCCAACACTCCCTCCTGCTGACCCGACCACATGGAGACGCCGGCCCGCCAGTGGCACTGCCGATGAGGAACTGAAACTTTAAACTTTTTTTTAATAAAATTAAAAAATGGGCTAAACAGAGCCCACACCGTGCCCTGGACAGGAAGGAGGAGACTGGAACTGAGACCGAAACCTCCACACACTGACTGAGCACCACGGACCCAACACCGCACAGAGGGCCGAGAGGCGGGCCACAGGTAAGCTCTCTTGCTATGCTTCCTGACCTGTGTCCCCTCTCCCCCTCACACTCTGCCTGGCAGACGTCTCTTTTCTTTCTTTTCTTCCTCGGGGTGCCTGAGAGCACTCTCCTGACCATTGCTGTACTGATCGCCAACTATTTTTTTCAAAACGTCCATTACCGGCCACACAGAACCCTCCCAGGTCTTCGGGATGCTGAGTACCTAGCAACCAAGGAGGCAAGCAGCTGCCCAGCACAAGCTGGGATAAGGGGATGGCACATGCTCCTGTCAGTGCTGGGCAGGCTGCTGAGAGAGAAAGAGAAAAAAAATTGTTTTAAACTGCAACGATGCAGTTTACTTTTAAGGGCTCCTTTAGTATTGAAAGCCCCCACCCTGCCACCTAACTACTGGGGCACCTTTGCTGGGGTACATTGGGGAGACTGGGGATTATGGGGAATTGCTGAGGAACCACAACTTTGGGGTATTACAGTGATACTAATGTGCAAATCATTGGTGAGACCCCATCTAGAGTACTGTGTCCAGTTCTGGAGACCACATCTCTGGAAGGTCATAGAGTAGAGGTGGTCCAGAGGAAGGTAACTAGAATGGTGCAGAGTCTGCACCAAACGCCCTATGAGGAGAGACTTAAGGACCTCAATATGTACACCCTGGAGGCACGAAGGGAGAGGGGAGATATGATAGAGACTTTCAGATATCTCACTGGTATAAATAAGGTATGTGATGGAAACATTTTCCAGAGAAAAAGATGTCCAAGAACAAGGGGTCTTGATGTGAAGCTGGAGGGGGGTAGACTCAGGGGAAACGTGAGAAGGTACTTCTTCACATAAAGAGTTGTGGATGCATGGGATATGCATAAGGGAACCTTAGTGGTTATGAAAGGGTGTATAAAGCCAGAGATCAAGTAGGGTCTCCGGTATTACAGTAGGCAGGGAACATGGGCAGAGCGGTCCCTATCTGCAATTAATTTCTATATTTCTATATAACATTTTAAGCATTTTAGGTACTAATGAAGCCCCTCTTCATTATGGATACAGGAATTGATGCTGCCCTTTTATTCTACACAGGACATTGGATAGTGCCCTCATCTCATAGAGTACCACACATTCCTCATTAAATAATTGCAGTCTGGAAAAAAATCAAAATGTGGAAACTGACCCTAGATCATCTCTGTACAAATTTAAAGAAAGCAGTTATATACCTGTGTAGTGGAAAGTTTTTTTTTTTTTTTTAAATCTTGAAGTTCCGGATGGATCAGTTCAGAATAGGGATATGTCGGTTCTAGATCAAGGGAGCGCTCCCAACCAATCAGAGTGCTCCTTTCCCCTACGCGTGAGACACTCTTATTCTGTGAAGACAGTCTGAGGTACAGATGCCCTGGAAATGGGCATGTTCTGGGAACAGTATTTTTTTTTTTAAATATATTATTGATTGCTTTCAGTTAATAATATATTATTACGCCCCCCCCCAGCGCCACTCATTCCTGTATTAGAGTGGTTTCAGTTGCCTTCAGCTTGAGCCAGAACAGCTCAGCTTCATTTTGCTGTTCTCGCTCCAGCCGAACGTGCGTGAAACCACTCTTACTCAGCAATGAGTGGCTCTGGGGGACGTATTAACATATAAACAATTGACTGATCCAAGAATCCCTTCTTACATGTGGGAAATTGTTTGGCTGTGCTGCTCTGGAATTCTCAATGTTAGAAATGCTAACAAGCATAAAAGCGTAACAGAATGCTATTATCCTAGGGATGCATGACAATGGTATCTTAGAAACTGAAGAACACCTGTTCTTA